>CM065458.1:31818262-34218262 GCA_032872475.1 Leptopilina myrica (nomen nudum)
CGAAATCGATGGAAATGAGGATGGCAAATGCGCAGATAGAAACGACGAAAGTTCTGATCAGGAAGACAAGGATTTTGAAAAACAGGATGAAGAAAATTTTAGGTATTTCTCGTTCAGTAAACAAGAATTTAGAATCGATATTTAGAAAAAAAATTAATTAAAATCTGTAACACTTTTTTCAAAAATTGAACAAAGTATTTAAATCTATTAAATTTATGTCCAATCTGTCGCAAACGACATTATCTTAATGTTACTAACTACTATTCATTAAGTCAAAATATAAATAATCTATAAAATGTTATAAAATTCAAAAAGTCCAAACACATCTTAATAAATTATTATATAATAATTTAAAAATTAACATCCAAATACTACAGCGCTAAACAAATGTTTTTTTAACAGTGAACAACCTATACAACCAGGTGTTGTACCAGATGAACTGGAGTCACCAGTTGCCAAAAAAAGGAAGCATTAAAAATTATGAAGAAAAGAAAAACAATTCTATTCGTGTTAAAAATTAATTATATTATTAAAAAAAAACTTTGTTTAAAATATTAAAAAATAAAATACAGTTTAAATAAACTTAAAAAGCAAAAAGAATACTTAATTTCTAAAAACAAATAAATAAAAAATCTAGTAGATTCTTCAAAGAAAAAAAGAATTCACATAAGGGGCATTTCATGTCAAGTGATCAAGGTAGAGAAAAATTTTTCTCTAATCGTAGCAAAACTTAGGGCTTTTGTAGTACTAATAGATCGTAATTTTTCGTGAAAATATTTTTTTACCTAGTCTAATATTTTTCGAGGGGGAGGGGGTTACATTTTTGTGTTTTTCAGTACAATGCTTATTTCAATAATTTTTTACTCTTAAACAATCAAACATACAAATTTGACAAAGTACATTTTGGAAAAGTTTTTTCATGCTCTTTCGGTTGTAAATAAACATTTTGAAAAAAAAATTTTTTGACCCAAAAAAATTAAAATTAAAAATAAATTTCAATTTTTGGGGGAGAGAGACCCGATTTTTTTTTTTAAACGAAGGCTGAGGTTTTTTCCTAAAAGGACATATAAATGATAAAGTGGGACTAGAATGTTTAAACATTGAAAAAAGAATTTTCTCCTAACCGGAGCTAAAAACCGGGTTTTGAGCGCTCCGGCGAGTAGAAAACTATTTTTTTCAATGTTTAAACATTCTAGTCCCATTTTATCATTTATATGTCCTTTTAGGAAAAAACCTTAGCTTTCGTTAAAAAAAATCGGGTCTTTCTCCCCCAAAAATTGAAATTTATTTTTAATTTTAATTTTTTTGGGTCAAAAAATTTTTTTTTTTCAAAATGCTTATTTCCAATCGAAAGAGCATGAAAAAACCTTTCCAAAATGTACTTTGTCAAATTCGTATGTTTAATTGTTTAAGAGTAAAAAATTATTGAAATAAACATTACACCAAAATACCCCTTGATCACTTGACATGAAATGCCCCATAAAGAAGATAAAAAAACAGGAAAACCAGAGTTAAGCCATGGTTTGGCCTTAAAAAAGAAAGAGTTGTGAGTAACCAGGAAATAGCAAAGGAAAGAAATCTCTTAATTTAAAATTTATTTGACATACTTTTTCTTAAAAAAGCGACTTTTAAGTGCAACCAAGATTCAGCCAGGAAATAAAATATCTTAATTTAAAAATTATTTTTGTCATGATTTTACACAGGAAAGCGACTGTTGTGTGCAACCAGGGTTTAGCCAGGGAGTGAAATCTCTAAATTTGACATTATTTTTGCCATGGTTTTGCTTTGGAAAAGCAACTGTTGTGTGCAACCAGGGTTTAGCCAGGGAATGAAATCTCTTAATTTGCAATTATTTTTGCCATGGTTTTGCTTGTGAAAAGCAAGTGTTGTGTGCAACCAGGGTTTAGCCAGGGAATGAAATCTCCTAATTTGCAATTATTTTTGCCATGGTTAAGTCTGGCAAAAGCGACTGTTGTGTGCAACCAGGGTTTAGCCAGGGAATGAAATCTCTAAATTTGCAATTATTTTTGCCATGGTTAAGTCTGGCAAAAGCGACTGTTGTGTGCAACCAGGGTTTAGCCAGGGAAATTTACTTTTTTTGAAATAAATTTTGTAAGTTTTAATGATGGTATTCAGCTAGGCATTTCCCAGGCCCTGGGAAATGTTCATTAGCAAGGGTAGTGCCGGAGACATTATTCTCCTTGTCCCAAGGTTTCACCGAGGTTTTCAATGTCTCTTTGAAACCTTTTCCCAGGCTGTTCCCAATCTTGGTCATTTCTATCGTTATAACGATAGACGGGACGATCAGAAAACTTTTTCAAAATTGTTATTCGCCATATTGGATCCGCCATTTTGACTCCATGTTTGTAAGCAGCGACCTCTAAACCCTTTGATAATGAGTTTTGGTAAAATTCTATAAATTTTTTTTAAAATCCACTTTTAAAAAATATAATTGTCCGACATGTTAGATTCGCCATTTTGAATTTTTGAATTTTGACGTTAAATTCGAAATCAGCGCACCCAGAAACTCTTTGATAGACAATTTTTGGAAAATCCTATAAACAAACAATAATTTATAAAACAGAAATTTTTCACTTTTTTAAAAACATTTTATATGCAATATTTATTGTTAAGTAAATAATATATTGTGTGTTAAATAATTCAATTAGCTTCGTTTGTTCATTGAAAGCAATTTGCAACTTGTCCGATGTCTTAATATTTATTATAACAAAAGTTTTTAACAAAAATGTTTGGACGAGTATACTCGTCCTCATGCATACGGTAACGGTTCAGTTTGGACGAGTATACTCGGCTTTATGCGCAGGAGGGTTAAGTTGTATTGCATAAATAGGAAGCGAGATATCATGTTATAAAGACAAAATAAAAATTCTATTTTTTTCGGAATTTCTTACTCTGACTTTGACTCCTGGCACAGTTTAGCAAAGTTTATGAAAAAAATTGTTACTTTTATAGACAATTCCTTGTAACCAAAGCTTTAAATAAAGACCAAGAATAGCAAAAAATATTTACGGGTTCCCGAGATATTAGAAAAAGAGTCGGACCGTGCAAAGCAGAATTTTCAATAATCGATTTCTCTAATTCGCCGTTGAGTCAATTACTTGTCTGTGAAAAAAGTGTCGAAAATTAATTTTACCAAGTACATTTTTACTGGGATCCACTTTTTAAATATCGATATATCATAAATTAAATTAAAAAATGGATCCCAGTAAGAATGTACTTGGTAAAATTAATTTTCGACACTTTTTTCACAGACAAGTAATTGACTCAACGACGAATTAGAGAAATCGATGATTGAAAATTCTGCTTTGCACGGTCCGACTCTTTTAGTAATATCTCGGGAACCCGTAAATATTGTTTGCTGTTCTTGGTCTCTATTTAAATCTTAGGTTACAAGAAATAGTTGTAAAAGTAACAATTTTTTTCATAAACTTTGGTAAACTGTGTCAGGAGTCAAAGTCAGAGTAAGAAATTCCGAAAAAAATAGAATTTTTTTTACTTCATAACATGATATCTCGCTTTCTATTTATGCAATACAACTTAAAATAGTGATATTTCATTGGAAATTTAATAAGCTTTCCAATGCAATTTAAAAAAAGCATCTAGCTTCATTTTTAACCGAGTTATCACTGTTTCTGTGCTGGTGTGTTTTTTAATAGCTCGAGATGTTAGCGTTCGCACAATTTCGGACGGTAATGTATTACTTTATGGCATTTATTAAAAAGTAAAGGAATAAATGTCTGTAACATGGTTCTTACAGGTATAGCTGTCATTCTACTTCCTAACGGAAAAACTGTTCATAAAGTCTTAGGCTTACCTGTTCCACTGTAAAATGATACATCTTGAAATATTAAAGTACAGTTAAAAAGAATTACTTTTTTTAAAAATACTGATGTTTTTATTTGGGATGAAGCTCCAATGGCTCAAAAATATGCCTTAAAAGTTATGAATAAATTGTTAAGAGACATAATGAAATAAAATGAAGTTTTTGGTGGAAAAATTGTTATCCTAGGTGGAGATTCTCGACAATTTATTCCGATAAAAGAACGAGTTACTAGATTAGAAATAATAAAGTTATCAATAAAAAATAGTAAATTATGGAAACATTTCCGAAAGTACACATTAATAGAATATATGAGAGCTTTATCAGAGGAACAGAATTTGTAGATTTCCTACTTAAAGTTAGTAATGGTAAATTAAATGATATAGATGATAACATTTAAGTACCAGAACATATTATTCAACAAGGCAATGTGGATATTGCTGAAGAAATGTATGGTCATTCATTACAACAGAATAAATTTAAGGAGTTGTCGGGGTGTGCAATTATTTCAGCACCTAGAAACGTTGATGTTGATGATATTAATAAGAGAGCGCTCCGTCTCTTGGACAGTAAAGGTGAAAAAATATATAAATATATATTGATTCTACTGAAAATTATGATAATAGAAAATTTACTGATGTGTTCTTACCAGAATATTTAAACACTCTCTCTCCACCTTCTTTTCCACCATATGAATTGCATTTAGGAATTAATTCTGTTATAATGCTTATTGGAAATCCTAGTATTAATGAGGGATTGTGTAATGGAACAAGGTTGCTTGTTTTAGACTTATCACATAATGTTATTAAATGTCAAATATTAACGAGAGATGAGAGAGGAAATATTGTTTTTTAACATCGAGTAACTTTGTATTGCGAAATTTTATATCCATTTACTTTTAAAATACGACCATTTCCTATAAAATTGGCTTTCCCCAAGACCATTAATAAATCCTAAAGGCAAACATTTAATAAAATATTAATTTATTTTAGAAGTGAAGGGTGCGCTAAAAGAACGCATTAGGCGCCAACACGACACTTCAACTTTTCGAGCTAATTAGCATTAATTAATATCCATTTATTGATAATAAAAAATTGTTTGTAATTATCATAATTTTTAACTTAATAAGAATTTTTTTACTGATTTAACCATATATTGTACAGAAAAAGATTTATAGCATCATATTTGATGCAAATCTAACCCAATAAAAAATGGCGCTTAATGCTTTTTTTAGCACACCCTTCAGTGCGCTAGTGATGTTTTTAATCATGGTCAGATATATGTTGTTTTATCAAGGGTAAAATAATTTTTTTGAAAACTACTATTATATTCGTAATTAGCAACCCCAAAAACCATTGAGTAACACATTGTTATCATTCGAAAAAGTTCTGTCAAAGTTTAGGTAAAATGTTTGTACATTTGGTCCTTAAAGGGTTAAAAATATTTGAAATTTTGCGATGAAAATAATTGTATTGATAAATGAAATTTTATTATTTATGAAAATAATTGAATGTTTTAGTAAAATTATTTGATAGTTTTTTTGAAAATAGTATGTATTGATTTTTTCGATTTAATTTGTAATTGAATTCTTGACGAGATATTCGTTAACTTTTTTAAGAATATTTGAATTTCTTTAAAAAAAATTTATTAGTTCTGAAAAAATAGAATTCTTGTGATAAATATTGTTATTTATGAAAATATTTGAATTTATCATAGAATTTTATGATTTATCTATAATCGGAATAATCCCATATGCTGTAACGTAGGAAACGACTAACAGAAAATATTTTTGATCAGGATTAGATCAATATTATATTGCTGAGATTATTTTCATTTGATTCTGTAAAAGTGTATACATGTTTTAATAGAAATAACGATGTTTTTAAAAGTTTCGTTTTTTATGAAATTTTTGAAAAAGGTAAGCAATAATGCAACATGCAAGCATTATTATTTTAGTGCATTATAAATAAGGATGGAGATTAATGAAAAGTAGTAATTTTAGATGATATTTCATAAAGTTGTGGTTTTGTTATAAAGTTTTATCTGTAGCATAGTATTTTATAGTTAAAAAAATTGAATGGGCGCGCGTAGCGCGCAGAATTTGTTCTGGTATAAATAATGGTAATTTTAGGAAATATCGAAATTTTAATTTATGAAAAAACAAATCTAGAACCGACAAAGTGGTTTTTCATGCGGACTTCTACAAATATTGTGTTTCACTTATTATAAACTAAAAATTTCAAAATAAATGTTTTGTAATGTTTACAAATATAAAATAGGTTAAACTTTAAAACAAAAGAAACTTTGTTAAAAACAAAAAATACTGTAGTATTTAGTGTTTGTTTTCATAATTAGGATGGAAGTTATTGTGCCATTTATAGGATTTTAGTACTTTCTTTAGTAATTTTTAATACTTATTTTAAAAATAATTTTTGGAGAAATAGATAATACCTATTAAAGTGATTACTATTTAGTAATAATTTTATAACATTATAATGTTTAGTAATTACATTAGTTCTTATTGTAGTATTTAGTACATTATGATATGTTTGTCCCATCAACGTTTACTAAAGTAAAGACAACTTTGTTTATTTTAATCAATATAGAAAGCAGAAGCAACCTCATTAATGAAATTCATGAAATAAATGAAAGCATCCAAAGGAGAAAAAATCAATAGTGTATAAAAATCACGTGACCGAAGTTGTAAATTTTATTTACAAAAAGAAATGTAAAATAACAGATAAATCTCAATTTACCATCGCGAATGTGCGGTACGGTCTGTAGGGGGATTACGATTGGAGACGGCGCTATATAGTGCTACGCTATATAGAGAAAACACAGATACAAAGTTATATGTATGCAAATGAGAGTTGATTGAAAATTTATTTAGACAAACATAATAATTGTGAAAAAATAAGACAAAAAATATTATATACTTTCTTAATAATTTTAATATTTTTTCTGTAAATTGCGATTGAAATTTTTAAAATTACAAGCAGAAAATAGCCGTTTTCGAAGACATTTCAAAAAACATTCAAAATTTAGTTAATGTAAAAAGAACACTGCAAGTCCTCAAAGCATTCATGCAAAACTCAAATAATTGAAATTGTAAAAACCCACACAGAATTCGTCATTCATCAATCAACTTGACTTAAAAAATTACATTCTAATTTTAAGAAAAACTTCTTAAATATGCAACAAGAATATATATATATATATACATATTAGGGTAGCCGTTAAAAACGACATTTTGGAATTTTGTCCATTTTCGGGTCTTATTTTGTCATAAATTGAAAAAATTAGATAAGTATTTTTTTAAATTAATATTCAGTGGTGCCTGTAGGCTGGTGAAATTTTGCATGTATTTTGCATTGGAAAAAACTTTTTTTCGTTGATTTCCTGTAAAATCGTTAAAAATTTAAATTTTTTGACCAGACTACTCCGTTTCTCTTCACAAATGTTCAAAGAATAATATAAAATTTTTAACAAATGAAATTTGTTATGATAACTATTTTTTACAGGATCCAAAAGTTTACAAATAAAAACCAAAATAGGTTATTATTAGCAAAAATATTAATATTTAAAAAACGAGAAATTTAAACTGCTAATCATGGTTTCTATTGTTTTTAAAGTTGCTGATTACAAAACTGAAGTCATATTTCAAAATGGCGGATCCAGTATGGCGGTCATAAAATTTTTAAAATTTATCAATTTCTAGGAAACTTTGTATTAAGGGTTTTTGGGGGTCTCTGATTACAAATCTGAAGTCAGATTTTATGCAAATTTTAAAATTAATTAATTTTTATGAATCTTCGTATCAAAGTTTTTTTGGGGTCCCTAGTTACAAAACTGAAGTGTAAAATTTAAACAGTACCTCGCTGCTAATCAGAAAGTAAAAGGTTAGTATTTATTAGCTAGATATGGTTCATTCACAAATTAGATGATACGATATTATATATTATATATATATATTAATTTAAAAAAATCATGGCCGCCATATTGGATCCACCATTTTGAATTTTTGAACTCTGACTTCAGTTTTGTAATCAGCGTCCTCAAAAGTAACAGAAACCATGATTAGCAGTTTAAATTTCTCGTTTATTTTAGTATTAATATTTTTGCTAATAATAACCTATTTTGGTTTTTATTGGTAAACTTTTGGATCCTGTATAAAATAGTAAACATAACAAATTTCATTTGTTAAAAATTTTATATTATTCTTTGAACATTTGTGAAGAGAAACGGAGTAGTCTGGTCAAAAAATTTTAATTTTTAACGATTTTACAGGAAATCAACGAAAAAAAGTTTTTTTCCAATGCAAAATACATGCAAAATTTTACCAGCCTACAGGCACAACTAAATATTAATTTAAAAAAATTAAAAAATTCTTATCTAATTTTTTCAATTTATGACAAAATGAGACCCGGAAATGGACAAAATTCCAAAATGTCGTTTTTAACAGCCACCCTAATATATATATATATAGGGGAGAGGGCCCTAAGGTGGTCACCCAGCTTTTGAACGACTGTAGATTTCAAATGGAATTATATGTAAAGGTCAATAATACGGCGTTTGAAGCTTTATCTTATTACCTAACTTCCTAGCATAAAGTTTTTTTCATTTCATTAATAAAAAAAAAGTTATGTCACTTTTTAAAAAAAGTTGAAAATTCGACTTTTAAAAAAGTGGCCCCAAGGTGGTCACCATACAAAAATTCACTGAAAAAGTTTTAAAAAAATGTAAAAAACGTATTATTAAGTTGTTTATTTAATATTAATTGTTTTTCAGGATCATAGAAACATATTACATATTTTTTTGCACTTTGTCCTTTCGTCAAAAAAGATACTTTTTGTGTATGTATTAGACAGTCAAATTTTGAAAATAATTCTATTTTATTATTATTCATCATAAAACTTAAAAATTGATAAAATTCACATTCACAGCGATAAATGTTGATAAATATAGCGTATAAACACATTTTCATAAAAAATCAAAAGTGACCACCTTGGGGCCAACAAAGTGTCCACCTTAGGGCCAAGACACAATTTTTTAAACGTTAATGAAAAAATTTTTTAAAGCACAATATTAATTATATTTATTTGGAATATTATTGTACGATATATAAAGATAATTATAACGATTTTTACTAATTTAAAATGGTTAATTTCGATAATTTTAACACCCTGAGGAAAAAAATTTTCGATCATTTAAAAACAGAAATTTTACGACGTTCACGTTACAAAGAGACTCATACGACTATTTACCTCAAAACTATACTAAAATCTTTGTCTTCCCAAATAATAACAATACCAAAAAACATTTGAAGATACTAACTAATATACCAAAATTTTCTTAGGGTGACCACCTTAGGACCCTGACCACCTTGGGGCCCTCTCCCCTATATATATATATATATTGCAACGATATTTACTTTTACTTACGGGTTTTACCCATTAATCGTTACAAAAATGACAACTATCGGTTTCCCGATTACCGAATTATAAACTCCACACTTCGAATTTATAATACTCCATCGATGACCCGTTTTAGGGAACTTCCCCGGCGCCAGGTAGGTGAACTACCCGGATCACGATAGCAGAAACAAAACAGGAACTTTCCCGGACTAGCTCAAACCCGAGCTCACTATTTTATTCAAATCGAAGTTAACTTTAAGTTACGAAATTCTATCAGGCGTGAGTACCGCACACAGGAGAGAGAGAGACAGACACAATGAATTTACACTCAATTAACAAATTTGACTAGAGAGAATTTAATTGATTAATTAAAATAATGTAACTTTATTTTTCCACACATTAATTCTATTTATCGAAAAATGAGAACTTCCACACGCTGGTCTATGTACTTGACAACCGAAAATGGCGGCGTCGTATCGGCTTGCCATGCGGTCCTTGGTCTTGAGGCTATTTCTCGGTCACACCGTACACCGGTGATATTCCCAAGATAACGAGGAGATGAGTCCTGAGCACTAACCTCTGATCCGTTCCAGGCGGGCACGGAAATCCATTTTCTCAACTTTAAATTACTCAAATCACCAACCGCGGTAACACCGTATACTTCAATCGGCAGCCAGGCACGAACTGTCGAAATTAGGTAAATTGGCATCCTGCTTCGGTCCCATACATAGTTCATGCGCACCATGGGTTCGCCCCAGCAGCATGATAACAGGCCCAACATCTATGACAGGTGGTTGCCAGTTGACAGTAGATTTGTGCCGATTAGTATAAATTGTTGACACATTTTCAGTCGGTTGATAATTAAATGACAATAAATAACATGATGTTTTATAATCAACCATAACGTGTGGAATTCTCTTGAGATAAACAATATATTTCTGTACAACTCAACATTTCTGTGTTATCTCGATTCTATATAATTCAAAGATATAATCATAAAGTAAAAATGTTGAGTTCGATTCTGGCTACCGTATTTAATTTATAATAATTATTTAAGAATAGATTGAATGAGTTTCGGCGAGAACTTAATTCGGTTTTTATAACGTGATTATTTAAAATCAACGTTACAATATATATGGGACATTTCACGTCAACCGGCCCAGAGCTCTGCCCAAAATTGTAAGCAACTAAATAAACAAACAATATGTCAAAATATTCGTAAACTAATGCCCTATCAATTGCAAAGTGGCAGAATCCAACATTCAAAATGGCGCCCTTACTGCCTCACCTGAAAGACACCAAAATCCAAAAAAAGAAAATATAATTATCAATTATTCTCAAAAAACGGTAAAATAATTATTAGTCATGGCATATTTTAATGTTTTAGGGGTCGCTGATGACGAATCCCGTGTCATTTTTTCCAAATTCAAAATGGCAGATCTAATATGGCGGATATTTTTTCAAAATTTTTTGAAAATTTATTTAATTCGCTCGAAACTTGTCACTCGGGGGTTTTTGGAGTCGCTGATGACGAATCCGATGTCAGTTTTTCAAAATTTAAAATGGTGGATCCAATATGGCCGATAATTTAAAAAAAATGTATTTCACACTTAATTTAAGTAGGGAATATTCTTGGCATATATTTAAAATTTTCATAATATTAGAATTAAATATTTTTAGTGTTGACTTTAATTTCACGGTAATTTATACTATTGTATTAGAACAATCAATTTCTACATGAAATTATTATTAAATTTTGATATTGAGTACATTAATTTAAAAAAAAAAGAATAACTTTTTATATTATATTAAAAAATAAATAAATCTTGCTTCAATAAATGTTCTTTTAATTAATCTATAAGATAGTTATAGTATTTTAATAGTTAGAGGAAAATTCTTATATAAAAAAATTCAAATAATCATATTTTTGACCATTTTTGATATTTAAGGCTATGTTCCTCCAAACATTTTTAAAAAAATCGAATTTTTTTGCGTAAATTGCTATTTAAATAATTTAAATAATGAATTATAAATTGCTAATAATGTAGAATTAATCCCGAAGGTCGGCATGACTAAGAAGTATGTATACAAGATGTGAGAACAGAGCGCGCTATAAAACCCGGCCGTTCGTGCACCCCGGGTGGTCTTTAGTCCCCTTTTTCTCGAAATTTTTTTTTCCACGGGATTAAAATTAATTATATTATTTATTAATTTTTTGTATCCTTTTAGGCCACGAAACTCTAAGATGTAGGCGCATTACGTATGCTTTAATCACTGATTTTTTATTCATTATCCTACATGTTGTCATATTGAATGTGCCATTATAAATTTTAAAATGATTATAAAATTATAAAAACTTGTCCGCCATATTAGATCCGCCATTTTAAGTTTTAACAATTTAATAATAGGTTTGTAATTCGTGACCTCGCAAACCCCGGGTGAAAAGTGTGAAGCTAATTTAATAAAAGTTATAAAAATTAAATTATGCACCAATTTTGAATTTTCAATATATAATATTTTATATACACACGAAAGGGTTAATTGTTTTAGATGACAGTAATTAGTTCTTTATTCTCTAATCTTAAAACATCTATAAGTACTGCATCTATAGCTGTCTAACAATTATAACATTTCATGTTTATTAACATCATGTAAAACATATTTTAATAAAAATGTATAATATTTGACAAAATATAAATAATTGAGCTATATAGCACCGTCTCCAATCGTAATCCCCCTACTGGTGTACATATGAACACGTGTAGAGCCTAATGAATAATAATCAAACGAACAAAGCAGTCACGATTGCGCGCTATAGAACGCAAGCAATGCGATTAATGGGAAAAACAAAAAAAACTTGATTGTAAACATTTATAGCACGTGAATATTGGAGTACACGTGCGCTCTTTCTTTTTTGCAAACCTTCTTTATTAAAAACAGGCGAAAGAAGGAGAAAAAGATAACAGTAATAAGTAGAAACAGAAGAAGGAAAAGTAAGAGAAATAGGAGATGAAGAAATAAGTAAAGAAAAAAAAAAGAAAAGAAGGAGAAAAAGGGGACGAAAAGAAGGATAAAACAAAGAAAATTAACTCGGTGGTCATTAAATAATTTAACTAGGACTTTCTTCTACCTTAGATTTTCTTTTTGCGAATGTTGTGGGAATATTTTAGGACCATTTTTCAAGACAAAATAAACCTTAATTTAAAAAAATTCTTATAAAGCGATTTAAGAGATACACGTTTTTGAATAATGTAACTCGGTCAAAAATTGATCAAATTGAATGCTCTTGTATGCAAAATTTTTGTTTTCACACATAGTTTTTAATAAAAATATGAAATTTTTTTTAATAATCTACTCTTAAATTTTTTAAATAAAATTTTTTTTAATCATTAACGAAAATTTTTTAAATTTTTTAAATAAAATTTCATTTGTGACAATGTCTGTATCGATCATTTAAAAAAAAAAATTTTGTTAAAAACTAGAACTAAATTAACAAATTTTAAGGCTTGTCTGATTGTGGGCAAACGACGGGATCTATTTAAATATTTCGAAATTTTTAATTTACGCAGTGAAAACGGTATGCCTAACTTTAGAGTGGCCTTTAAAAACGACATTTTGGAATTTTGTCCATTTCCGGGTCTCATTTTGTCACAAATTGAAAAAACATAGATACGTATTTTTTTTTTTAATTAATATTTAGTGGTGCTTGTAGGCTGGTGAAATTTTGCATGTATTTTGCATGGAAAAAAAACGTTTTTTCGTAGATTTCCTTTAAAATCGTTGAAAATTAATATTTTTTGACCAGACTACTCTATTTCTCTTCACAAATGTTCAAAGAATATTATAAAATTTTTAACAAATGAAATTTGTTAAGTTAACTATTTCTTACAGGATCCAAAAGTTGATCAATAAAAACCAAAATAGGTTATTATTAGCATAAAATATTAATTTAAAAAAAACAAGAAAATTAAACTGCTAATCATGGTTTCTATTGTTTTTAAGGTCGCTAATTACAAAACTGAAGTCAGATTTCAAAAATTCAAAATGGCGGATCCAATATGTCGGCTTGAAACGAAGTTTTCTAGAAATTGATACATTAAAAATTTTTCATGGCCGCCATGTTGGATCCGCCATTTTGAATTTTTGAAATCTGACTTCAGATTTATAATCAGAGACTGCAAAATCCATTCATACAAAGTTTCCTAGAAATAGATAAATTTTAAAATTTTTATGGCCGCCATATTGGATCCGCCATTTTGAAAATGACTTCAGTTTTGTAATCAGCGACCTCACAAACAATAGAAACCTTGATTAGCAGTTTAAATTTCTAGTTTTTTTAGTATTAACATGTTTTTGCTAATAATAACCTATTTTGGTTTTTATTGATCAACTTTTGGATCCTGTAAGAAATAGTTAACTTAACAAATTTCATTTGTTAAAAATTTTATATTATTCTTTGAACATTTGTGAAGAGAAATAGAGTAGTCTGGTCAAAAAATATTAATTTTCAACGATTTTAAAGGAAATCTACGAAAAAACGTTTTTTTCCCATGCAAAATACATGCAAAATTTCACCAGCCTACAGGCACCAGTAAATATTAATTTAAAAAAAAATACGTATCTAATTTTTTTCAATTTGTGATAAAATGAGACCCGGAAATGGACAAAATTCCAAAATGCCGTTTTTAACGGCCACCCTAGCCTAACTTGCCATTTAACCAAATCATACAAATGTTTACCACAAAACTGTTTTTAGACGTCCTTTCGAACTTATCCTTCTTACTTTATACAATTGTACTTTGATCAAATGGAAAATTAGGCATTTGGCTAACTACCGTTTTCACTGTGAATATAAAAATTAAAAATTTTAAAATAAATACTTCCTATAGTTTGCGTACAATCAAACATGGTTTAAAAATGGTTAATTTGGTGCTAGTTTTTTACAAAAAATTTTCAAAAAATTGACTGATATATACATTGTTAAAAATAAAATTTTATTTAAAAAAATTTTGTATTTTTATTAAAAACTACTCGTTGAAACAAAAATTTTCCATACAAGAACGTTCAATTTGATCAATTTTTGCCCGAGTTATAAGCATTTAAAAAAGAATTCGCGTAAAAAATGTAATTTTTAAAAAATCTGTATCTATTTAATCGCTTAATAACAGTACATTTATTTTTTTATTCAGACTACTGTCTACTACCTCTACATATAAAAACATTGATAAAAAAACAAACAAAATTTACTGATTCACACGCATACAAAATACTATGAAATATACTATAGTTCAAAACATAATCAAAAGAATTCACTTGAAACTCGTTACTCAGGGGTTTTCGGGTTCGCTGATTACGAATCTGTACTCAGATTTCGAAAATTCAAGATGGCGGATCCAAAATGGCAGACAACAAAATTAACAAATTAAATGAACTTACGTAAGTTACGTGAGTAAAGTAACTTACATAAATGGTCAAATTTACTTACATGACGTAAATAATCACATTTACGTAAGTAAATAATAATCATGTTTTTCAATATTTTGTTTTGTGTCGACACGAAACTAAATCTTATTTGTTAATTTAGTTTCGGGTCAACACGAAACTAAATTCAGTTTGTTAATTTAGTTTCGTGTCAACTTTAAACTAAAGTCACTTCGTTAATTTAGTTTCGTGTCAACTCAAACACTAAAACGAAACTAAACTTTCGAGACGATCCCTGAAAATAACACATTAGACACAAACAGAGCAATTAACAAAACAACTGATTGTCGTGTTCAACAAAAATGACAGTTACAGGGATTTCGACGTAAGACTTAAATAATTGTTGACTAACAGAATTTAAATAAATTCAGTTAGCTTTCAAAATTACTGGTTATTATATTAGATCCGACATTTTCAAAACGGACATTACATTTTTAATTTAAGACATCAATTAACTCCAAGTCACAAATTTTCAGTGAATACGATAAATTTGTTAAAATAGCGTCCGCCATATTGGAACTGTCAAATTGATACACCCGAGTATCGAGTTTCAAGTGAACCCGATGAATTTTGAAAATGTCATCTGCCATATTGGATCTACCATTTTAAATTTTTGAAATCGGAGTTCAGATTCGTAATTAGCAACCCCGAAAACCCCCTAGTATCGAGCTGCAAGTGAAGTCGATGATTTTTTAAAAATGTCGTCCGCCATATTGGATCTACCATTTTAAATTTTTGAAATCGGAGTTCAGATTCGTAATCAGCAACCCCGAAAACCCCCGAGTATCGAGCTGCAAGTGAAGTCGATGATTTTTTTAAAATGTCGTCCGCCATATTGGATCCGCTATTTTGAATTTTCAAAATCTGAATTCGGATTCGTATTCAGCGACCTCAAATACTATAGTATACTGATTTGCGCAAATTTTAGTTTTCTAAAAAGTTGTCGACATTTTGAGCCCACTGATGAGATTTTGGTCTCGACTGCGAAGGGGTTAAAGAGTTTTTAAAGATTAAAATGAAAGTCATTAATTTGATTTCTTAAATTTTGTTTGATACTCAAGATTTTCAAAAGTTTTTATTACTTTTTTATAAGAATATTATATAATTTTAAGACTAATTTATGATCTTATATATTTTACGAAAAAAGTTATTATTTGTTTAGTTTAAAATTTCGTTTAAAAATATGTGGAGAGTGCATAAAACATTGTAAAGACTGTATGACGTAAAACTTAAAAAAATTGTATTCGATACGTAATTCTTATGTTAATAATTATTTAATAATTAATAAGAACTTTAATAGTATATATATTATATAATCTAAATTTATATTAACGCAATTAGTACGACTTTAGAATTTAATAACAATGTAATTTTTCAAAACATCTTTTTCGTTTTCGATCCATACAATTTAAATTTTTTTTTCAAAAGGCCCATGTGTTATAAATGTAAATACAATATTGTGTCCATACAAGAATTATGGATTCATTTAAAAAAATTTCACCGCTTTGACATAACTACTAAAATTCAATGTGGTGAAGATGAATGCTATCGTTACTTGTCAAATATAAAATCTTTCCGAAGACATTGGAATATTGAACATTCTAGTAAACAGTTATGTACAGACGCTGAAGACTTCAATGATCTCTTTTTAAATACTCCGGCAAATAGTGATTTCAACCATGAAAATTTTAGTCAACCTGATAATATACCTTCAGTTGAACAACCCACTCAGTTTAAAGACTTTGACGTTAAAGATTTCAAAGAAATTCTTCAACATGATGCTCTTCTTCTAATTTCAAAGTTATATAATGAACCTTCAATTCCAAGAAATCATGTACAATCAGTAGTCGAAATGACTCAAACATTTATGAATGATGGATTAATCATGATTAAGGAAAAAATAATTAATCGCTTACAAACACTTGGAGATGTTGAAAAAAATTTAACTGAAATATCAAGTATGTTTAAAACACTTAAAAATCCTTTTCAAAATCTTGACACAGAATATCAAAGATTTAAAATGCTTGAAGAAACAGATAATTTAATTCTTCCGGAAGATTATGTGATAGGAATTAAGTATCAACAAGTTGTATCTGAAAATGGTCATGTTAAAACAGACCCAGTTGAAGTGAAAGGGAAATGTTTTCCCTTGAGAAATATTTTTAAGAAACTCTTTGAATCACCAGGGGTATATAACACTGTAATGAGCTACAAAAGTAAATTAGAAAATGAAACAGATGTAATTTCAAATTTTATTCAAGGGAGTTTGTCGAAAAATAAAATGAAGGGTCAAAAGGGTAAATATATTTTACGACTCTTTCTCAGTTTTGATCATTACGAAACAGGAAATGTACTAGGTAGTCATTCTGGCATCCACAAATTAGGGGGTACTTGCATTTCAATGCCTTGTTTTCCTCTGGAATATCGGTCACTTCTCAAATCAATTTATATTGTTCTTCTTTTTTACTCGTCAGATAGAAAGGAATTTGGCAATCATGCTGTATTTTGTAAACTCAAAGAAGAATTGACATTTTTACAACAGACGGGAATAGAACTTAATCTTCATCGAGGTATAAAAATCCTCTACTTTCAACTGGGTCTAATCTTAGCGGATAATTTAGGAATGTATTAATTACTCGGTTTCGTGTTAAGTTTTAACATTAATTACTCTTGTAGATTTTGTAAAAAGACTGGTCTGTCAGAAGAATGTATCTTTAATGACATACCAAACTTCCATGTAACTGAAAATTCGTCCGTTGATTTGATGCATGATGGGGCCGAAAGTTTTATGGCAACTGAAATAGTTAAATATTATATTACGAAAACCGATTACTTTAATTTAGAAGAATTAAATAATATTATTGAATCGTTTGACTATAGTCCGTATTGCGGAAATATTCCTCTTTTTATCTCTGAAAATAATATATAAAATGTTCTAATCTTCTCAGAACATTAATAAAAGAATATAACAGAAAATTCACTGAGCACTTTAAATAATCTTTAAAACCTAAGGTTCACCACCTAGTTCATTATCCTGAAATAGTAGATGCTAATGGACCTCCTGTACATTTATGGACAATGAGAACTGAATCAAAGCATCAAGAATCAAAAATCGATGCATCTGCTGCCAATTGCAAAATTAATTTGTGCATGACTTTGGCTTTGAACATCAATTAAAACTTGCCTATCAGTTTTAAACCGAAAAAATTTTTTCTAATGAATTTAAAACGGTTCCTAGTCAAGAAATGAGTTTGAAGAAATTGCCATTTAAATTAAAGAATAATATCTTAAAATCTAAGGTCGTACTAATTGCTAATTGGGTACAAAAATTTGGTACAAAATATCAACAAGGATCTGTGATATGTATTGGCGACAATGAAAATAGTATCCCTTGATTTGGTTTGATTAATTACGTAGTAATCGATGAAAGTGAAATTTATTTTTTGTATCATGAACTTAATGTTATTAAATTTAATCATCATTTTTATGCGTATGAGTGTGCTAATACTTATTACAATCTGTTAGAGGTTATTACATTTGAAAATTTGTTCACTCTTCTACCGATGAGTATTATTCGGGAGCATAGAAAAAGTTTTATTGTCCTTCGACATTTACTTTAGACATGTGTAATAAATTATTTATTTTATTGTTCTGCTGAGAAAATAAACGCTATTTAATAAAAAGATGCCGTTTTCTTTTAATTTGTATATTGAAATATTTAAAATCTTCATCCTATTCAAATCTCAAACAATATTGATATATGACGTTTAGAAATATAAAAGGAAGAGGTAACCATATTATAATGTAAAAGTTTCTAAACAGATAAACTTAAAAAAGTAATACGTATGGTAAATTTACCAATATTTTTTTGGTTGACGCTACCTTATTTGTGAATGTTATTGCAGGAATATTAAATCCTCATGTGGCAGAAATAAAATATTGTAATTTTACAAATATTTTGCCACCTATAATCGTATGGCTATTATACCAATACAATATAGCAGTATCTATAGTATTCATACATTATGGTAGATCGACCCATAATTCTGGCTGTACTTTGGAATTATTTCTTTCAGTGTATCATCTTTCAAAAAAGTATCTAACAAAATTAAACACTTTAAGCTAAATTCATAAATATATTTATTTTACACTTACGTTAATTTGACGCAACAAATATCGAAACTAACTTTTTCTAATTTAAGTGCGTTAAATATAATTTACAGATCTTTGACACTTGGAAAGAAACTATAGGAGAGAAAAAGGGAAAGGAGAAAAAAAGGGGTAAAATAAAGAAAAAAATGAGAAAAAAGTAGATGAAAAGATGAAGAAGAAGAAGAAGAAGAAAGGAGAAGGAAATAAAGGAGAAAATGGGTAAGAAGAAAAAAGTAATAGAGAGGGAAAAGAGAAAGAAAAGATAGAGTAGAAAAATGCTAAAAGAAAATAAGGAATTAAGAAGGAGACAAAAAAGTATAAGAAGAAGAAGTTTCTCACGCCATTCACGAAATTTATTTTCTCAATTGTATTTTCGCCTCCCACGATTTTCATATAAAGTCAACTCCACTGTATAAAAGTGTAAAATGAGGACTAAAAAATGCATTTTCAATGAGCTGCCGCGCGAGATTACTGCATGACTGCCTCTTTGTGTGCCACTGGTCTGATTGAGCATCCTCGGGTCCCTGTATCTTCACCATAAACCATGTTTCTTTTCTATGCTTTCACATGTGCATACATATACAGCAAGTGACTCTGCAAAATATATAAGCACGAAGAAGTCCAAAAAGGTCAAAAGTTAAATAAGGTTAAATTCAATAGACGGTGGACAGAATGGAGCCGCACTATGGTAATTGGAAAACAACCTTGTAAATGGCGTAACTTTATATATCCTTAATACAATCTACATTCTTGTTATAGCAGTTGTAGCCTTGCCATACAACCTTCTTTCAATGACAAAGTCTTCAAAACATGTTCCTTACATGAATTTTCATTCATAGAGCGTCTACGTTATACAATTTTCTATAATTATACAATAACACAGAAAAATGTAATTATGTATGATCCTGTTTCAAATATTCCTATTGTAAAATGAGTAAATTTTTGTGCCAGGCCGGTTGGTTCAGTCTATGAATCGTAAATTTTAAACATAATTCAGAATGTTGTTTAAAGTAGAAATTTGTGTAAATAACCTTCAGGTAGCACAGTTATAATCCCGCGTAAAAAATTTTGGTTACCTCAAGGCTACTTCAAAGCTAACTCAAGGCTACCCTAAAGCTCAAGGCTCTCTTAAGGCTTAAGACTTGGTTGAAGCTAAAATCAATCCTAAAGCTAAAAACTCGCTAAAGACGTAGTTGGTTTCTAACAGGGACCGTCTCCAAAGTTTAGTTTCGTTTTAGTTTCTGAGTCCACACGAAACTAAATTAACAAACTGAATTTAGTTTCTTTTCAATACGAAACTAAAATAATATATGAAACATTTCGTATCAACTAAAATTTCATAAAGTATACCCAACAATAACCTGACTAAATTCGGTGCAAATTCGACGTTTTCTACAGGGAATTTTAGCTACACTCGGAAATTCCGATAGGATTGGAATTTTGATTGGAATTCCGAAATAATTCTATCAGAATTCCGATTGAAATTTTGATTAAAATTCCTGTAAGAATTCTTTCAGAATTCCGATCTGGATTTTAAAAATTCCGATGGGATCGGAATTTTAATTAAAATTCCTATCAGAATTCGATCGGAATTTTAATTCGAATTCCTGTAGGAATTCTGTCAGTATTCCGATCTGGATTCTGAAAATTGCGATGGGATCGGAATTTCGTCAGAAATCCGAATTTTGATTGGAATTCCTAAAAGAATTCTGTCAGAATTCCAATAAGAATTCTGTCAGAATTCCGATCTGGATCCCTTATTCAAAACAGGTCACAAAATGATATTTTTTCATGTCTATGGCGGAAAACATTTTTTCTATGAATGATGCTAAATAAATGTGTTTTTCATAGTTTTGCGTTTCGAGTCGACACTAAACTAAATAGATTAATGTATTTCTGTTTTTGAATTATTCAAAAACTAAAACAAAATTAATTTTATATTCAGTTTTATGTCAGCATCGGTCCCTTGTTTCTAAGCTAAAATTTTTTTTGCTGTTTAAGGCAGATATGATTTTTGATTCTCAATGTTAAGGTTATTCTTTAAATAAAAAAACAAATTTTTAGTTCAATTACCATTTTCAAGCTCAAGTCTTAAGCCTTGAGCGTGTCCTTAAGAAGAGTTTTTAGCTTGAACCAAGTCTTGAGCCTTAAGCGTGTCTCAAGCTTTAGGAGACTTTCTAACTTCAACCAAGCTTCTTGCCTTGAGCGAGTATGAAGCTGTAGGCTGCCGTGAAGTAGCCAACATTTTTTTACGCGGGAAGTTTATCTAAAACACCTAAAATAATTTAAACAATTAGAAATTTTCTTCATATGGTAAAATTTCTAGTAGTTCCTACGAAATAATATTATCCATGTAGATTTTGTTTAGTCAGACAATGAATGACTAAAATATTGTTTTCTTTTTGTTTTTAGTATAACAAGTGTTGAACAATTTCGAATTTTTACTAAAAAAACTGAATTCATAATGAGTCGAAAAAGTGACTCATTATGAGTTGCAACAAAATTGATCCCGATCAACTCTTTTTGAGTTTCAGGCAAATAGTTTTAAAATGATTTGGATCCGACTCATTTTGAGTACAAGATAAAATTACAGTTATAGTCAAATAACAATCACTTCATCATAGAAATATTAATCAAAATCATGGTTTTCAATAAACAAACAAATTGCACTGCAGAAACTTTGTATCTTAAATCCGATTCACTGTATTTATGGAGAATTGAAAAAATGATTTATAGGTTAGAACTTGTGAATATTTATAGCAACTACGTAACCTAAAATACAAAAGATTTAACACAGCTTGAAAACCAAATATAATTACGTCAAAAATAAAAATTAAAACTCATTAGAATTCACTAATACACAGAAAAAAAATCGACTTATTTTTGTTGCAACTCATTTGGAAGTCGGTTTCGAAATGAGTAATCGACAACTTCAAGTGACTCGAAATGAGTAATCAGCTACTTCAAGTGACTTAAAATGAGTAAAATGACAATGTTCTAGTTATTTTTTTGTGTTTCGCATGTTTCGTGATACATGGTTGCCCATCCCTGTCAGTCAATTCACAAATGATGAATGAGTCGAAGGGGTATCATTTTTGTTGTTTTTATGTGTTTTTACAAAAAAATCCGCCATATGGATTGTGTGTTGATCGAATCGTTATTTTGATCCCAGAATCTTGAAGAGCGACCCTCAAAACCCTCTTCACCTCATTGCTGCTATAATTCATTACCTGAAAATACTTTAAATCGTGTCTTGAAGTCTAAGTTAAAATTGTGGTCATTTGGGCGTTAATAGGATATTATGAAAATAACTTAGTCTCCATAATTTGAATAATGATCAAATAATTAACAAACTATTATCAACATAATATTCTTAAGATTTTCAATTTCTATAAAAACTAACATAACCTGATATTTGATAGGGTAAGACTTATTTTAAGTAACTTTAAGTTAGTCGTTTTCTTATTTTGATACCAAACTCATAATGAGATGCAACAAAAATGAGTTCATTTTTTTTCTGTGTTGTTTTACGAAGAAATAACCACTTTTGTAGACTGAATGAAATAATTCAAATGAAATGGAAATTTTAATTTGCTGTAAATATAACTGTTAAAAGTAAACCGACTAAAGGTTTCTATTAAATATATAATTTATTGGTCAGAGTTACAATCTTTGATGCTTATAGTAGGAAGTTACCAAGCGAACTAACTTAACAGATTATTGGAACGGAAGTTCCCCCAGAGATACTATGCAAATCAAAATAGCATTAGTCCCAAACTTCCGGACATGCGTAAACGTACTTTAATTTAAATGTTCGAACCGCAACTCGATTCTAATATCTTTAATAATATGATGTTATATCTAACACTTCCCCTCGAGTTGACGGGTCTTATAACTCAATAAGAATGTACATAATGCGTAATCAAAAAATATTAAAATAAACATGAAAAAGAATTTACATCAAACGTCTATATCTGATAGCCCGGAAGATCTCATACAAAATACATGTTTCGCGTTTGGAAGTACTTTTGCAAGAAATCCGCCACTTGTTCTTCTGTAGAAATGTGGTCGACTTTGAACAAATTCTCCTTCAATACGTCACGGACGAAATGATGTCGTATGTCTATGTGTTTCGTTCTTGCATGGTATGTGGGATTTCCTGCCAATGCAATGCAGCTTCTGTTGTCACATAGAATCGTCAAATTTCCAAGATGATCAAAACCTGACTCTCGAGTTAATCGCTGCAGATATATGGCTTCCTTAGCACACTCGCTCAACATGAATATGTATCCTGTTTGAGACCGTCGGTCATCGACGCATCCTCCCCAGTCGGCATCTACAAACCCTTGTATTGGAGTGGATTTATTTGAGTATACCAATCCTACGTTAATCGTTCCTTTTAGGTAACGCAATATACGTTTTGCTGCTTTCCAATGCTCGAGTCCATAATTATTATTGAATTGACCTAAAGCGCTTACCGCGAAGGCAATGTCAGGTCGGGTCGTTGTTGATAGATAAGTAAGTGCTCCTATTATTTCCCGATAGGGCAATTTTCGTTCTTCAGCAGTGATGTCATCTCTTTTTGTAAGCTTGGTGCTTATGTCGATTGGATTTACTGTTGGTTTGCAATCAACCATATTAAAACGATGAAGAATTTCCTGGATATAGCCTTTCTGATGCATGGCGACATTACCTTCTTGTTGTTGAAATTCCACTTCTAGACAGTATGAAGCACAACCAAGATCTTTGACTTCAAATTCTTCAACCAGTTTTCTGCTAAGGTTATCGATTGTTGTCGCCTTTCTGCAGGCTATCAAAAAGTCATCTACGTAGACTGCAATCAGAGTGACGTCTTCCCCTGCTCCCATTTGGAAAAGGCATGGATCACTCTTTGTCGGCGTGGTCCCTATCTTTCGAAGAGTCTTCTCCAGCTTTGTGTACCAGGCCCTTCCAGCCTGTTTCAAACCATAGATGGATTTCTTGAGTAGAAGAACCTTGTCACCTTCCTGGAATTCGTGTAGCATGTCTGTTGCTTTCTTACCGATTTCGATGTTTTCCTCTAAGTCGATTAGATTTTCCATGAATTTTTCGAAGTATTTTGGAGCCTTCATATGGATTTCCTCTTCCAATGTACCATTCAGATACGCAGATGCTACATCTAGTTGTTTTATTTTTGAGTTGTATCTTGCTGACAATGCTGCTATGAATCTGATGGTGCTGATCCTAGTGACAGGAGCGAAAGTTTCCGTGAAATGAACTCCTGGTTGTTGGGTAAATCCCTGTGCAATCAGCCGAGCTTTTCTCCTATCAATGTTTCCATCCGGTTTTAATTTGTTTCTTAATATCATCCGACTGCCGATGATCCTTTTGTTGTGTGGTCGATCTACTTATATCCAAGTTCCGTTTTTCAAGATTGATTTTAACTCATCAGCTATGGCGTGATTCCATTCCTCAGCATCTTGACTTGTCATCGCCTCCTTCATCGGTATTTCGGATAAAAAGTTGTATTCCGTCGTTTCAATCGTCTCAGATTGTTCTTCGTTAATCGATTCCAGCTGTTGTCTCTGAGTGCTACTTCGTAATTCGGTTCTTGTTCCAATATTTGTCGGATTTTCCTGGTTTGTCGATTTCTTTCCGCTTCCTTTTGGTCGGCCTGGTTTCCTGGAACCAATGATTTCTGGTGGTGCGGAAGGAATTGCATTGTTTTCGAGATTCTCATGGATTTCATTGTCAAAGCCTCGAAAATCTTCATCGTCTACGTTGCTGTAAACATCTGGTATTTCTTGGTGAATGACGTGTTCGATCTCGGCGAATTAATGATCTCTCTTCAAAATGTCATTGTTTTCAGAATTCGTGATTTTAATTTCTCTAGTTGTCGAAGTATTTAATTTTTGTTCTCCAAAAAACTTGACATCTCGGCTGACAATCACTCTGTTTTTATCAGAAGACCAAACTCTATACGCTTTGCTCTCTTCTGAATATCCCAGAAAAATTCCACTTTTACCTCGCTCATCTAATTTTCCCCTTCCAGGGTCTCTATCTAAGTAATAGATTTTGTTCAGGATTATGAGCGACTGTGAGTCTTAGAATGATCCCTCGTTGTTTTAAGTATGAATCAAAATCGTTATTGATGTATTCACGGCCATTATCGGACTGAATGGCTTTCACGCTCTTGCCTTTTTGTTTCTCCACCAAAGTTATAAATTCTTTTGTTGCCGAGAAAGCTTCCCCTTTGGATTTTAAAAATCGAACCTCACACCATTTTGAGCTGTCATCAATAAACTGAATAAAATACCTGGTACCACCTAATGACGGAGTTTTAAAAGGACCCCACACATCTGTGTGAATTATTTCTCGCGAACTTTTGTTTTAAATTGTACCATTCCTTTACCTACAATTTGCGATGTAGAACTATTTGCAAGATTTAAAACACCTTGTTGGCTATCACACATACTCGGAAAACTTTTTGGATCATTGCAAAGGTGTGTCGTTGCACCGCTGTCAAGACACCATACGCGACTTGACTCGATTGATAAACACTGTGTCACATTTAGACAAACGTCTTCCGCGCACTTCGCTGTTTGTTTCTTATTTTTATTATAACGACACTCTGATTTTTTATGATCAATCTTTTTACATGTATAACATCGAATTTGGTGCGTACCAACTTGTTTTGAATCGTCTCTGTTTTTCACTTCCGATTTATGTCTCTGATCAACGCGAACATCTTTTCTATTTACAAACATAGCGTCCGAGTTTGAATCACGCGGGTTATTTTTTTCTCGCGTCGCTTTCCTCTATGATTTTAGTGCGCAGAGAGTCGGGAGTCGGTAAGTTGTCTCGAGACTCTATCGCACATCTAAAGTTCTCGAATGTACTAGGGAGACTGTACAAGACCATCACCGTTAACAAGTCTTGATTGATTTCTATGTCCATATCTCCAAGTTTGTCTACTGTGTCGAAAAAACCACTTAGGTGATCCCTTATATCATTCCCCTCCGCCATCTTGTGTAGCGTTAACCTCTTTAATAAAGTCGCTTTTCTGGCCGGTCCTTGATATTGGTAGATCTCTTGTAGTTTCAACCACATGGCCCTCGATGTTTTACAATTTTTTACTTGCTTGAGTTCGCTTGCTGATATCGACAAAATTATTTTGGATCTGGCATTAAGATCATTCTTTGTCTATGCTTATAATCTTGCAATTTCTTCAGCACCTTCATCTATTTCAGGCTTTACTAAGTCCCCACTCACATATTCCCATAAGTCCGATTTTATGAGCACAGCCTGCATTTGCAGCTTCCAGATGTCGAAGTTATTCTTATCTAAAAGTTCAATCCTTGATAAGATCGTGCCACTCATTTTGAAAACTTTTATACACACACGATATCACTACGACACTATTATATTTCGAGTTTCTGGGCCCATAACCTGTTAAAAGTAAACCGACTAAAGGTTTCTATTAAATATATAATTTATTGGTCAGAGTTACAATCTTTGATGCTTATAGTAGGAAGTTACCAAGCGAACTAACTTAACAGATTATTGGAACGGAAGTTCCCCCAAAGATACTATGCAAATCAAAATAGCAGTAGTCCCAAACTTCCGGACATGCGTAAACGTACTTTAATTTAAATGTTCGAACCGCAACTCGATTCTAATGTCTTTAATAATATGATGTTATATCTAACAAGAACTAACCTCGATTATTTAGATAATTGATAATTTTGATTCAAATACAGTTAGCCTTTTAGTCAGAAAGAGAAAAATCAAAGAGAAAGGCAATTTTTGAAATCTTATTTCAAATACCCGGAAAAAATACTAGGACACCTGTTTTTGCAGTGCAGAGATAGCTTCTTATTGATAGTCAGTAAATTATTATTATAGTAGAATAGAATTTTGATTCCGATGTCAGTAGAACTAATCTTGTTTATCCAAAACAATTGAGTATTGAAGACGAAGAGAGTTAAAAATTTAGTTTTAAGTAGATTCATAATTGTTTAGCAAGACAAGCAATTATAAAAAAAACTAAAATATTTAATTAAAAAAGGAATTTATTAATTTCAAATAATATTCACAATTTTTATGTAAGTGGAAATACCAGTTATTAGTTACACGAAGTTAATTCCGAAAGTGGGATATAATAATTATTTTTTAATAGAAATACATTTTTGTTTAATACTGCTTCAAGTTGAAATGTCATTTTAAATGTTGCTGTAATAAGCAGATCTACCCTTGTTTAGTATTATGGTCACTTTATCTACCTGTACAGGCGCGTTCTTAACTTATTGGTTGATATCACCATTTTCCATTAGTATACTCAACTATTTTATTATTTGATTCAACTACTTTTTTTGTTGGTCTACCTATTTAATTAGTTACGTTACTAACTAAATGGCTGGAATTACTAACTGAATAGTAACAGTAACTAGTTAAAATTAGCAGCGACGTTATTACTAACCAAATAGTAGTCACAGCCATTCATTTCTCTCAGTGTAGATAAGACATTTGTTCTTACGGCTTTTAGATTTTGTAAACAAGAAACTATCGTCTCGGTGCAGTATTATGTAAAATATAATCGTGATTGGTTAATTCGTTTGTTAAATAAGGCCGGTACCCCGTCTTACCCGCAACCCCGTATTGCCCCACTCAGCCCTACTATTTTAACTCTTCTGTGCAAATGCGAATTTTTTACTTATTTCAGTGACAGTATTGTTGACAATTAGATTAATGCGATTAATGATTTAATATAACCTATATATTTTTGACGACTTTTAAAATTATTTTTATGAAAACAAAGGAGGAACTACATTATTTTTGAATATTGTGAAAATAAATTCTAAAATAAGAAGATGAAAAAATATATAATTTTAACCTCTTAATCATAAATAACATACTGTTGTCTGTTATAGCTTTACATTCACATCCTCAATATTTTAGTTTTAACCATGATACTGGTTACTATAACCAGAAATTAAATTTATATTAACCAGGTTCTATCGTCAAGACAACTATGCTCCGTCAGGTTCGAATAACTTCAATATAGTCAAAGACGTTTTTCACCACGAAAATCTGGTTGTATGAACGAGGAATTGCTCTCAGTGTACAAGTTGAATACTAAATAAAATTCAAGATTTGTGATTAAAATAGAGTTGCATACGATCCGAGAAAATCGTTATTTTCGTTGGACTTCACTCGATTACCAAAAAATTTTACGATCTCTTTACACGATTAGTCTTTTGTTTATAATCGTATCGTATCGTCCCCTAATAACAAGCGATAACTTGTGTCATGTGAATTTTTTAATGTTTACTAAATAAATATTTCATTTCAAATCATTTTGAAAAATGGAAATTGCAGGAGATCAAGATTCGACTACACAAATTTCTGAAGCAAATAAAAAGTTTTTAAATTATAAATTTATTTATTTATATTATTTATTCATTTTTTAAATTTACTTATTTTTAGTGACGGGCAAAATGTTGGTGAGGCTTGTAATTTTAAATCGAGAAAACGTAAAAATGGTGGTTTATCATTAGATAATTCATTTAACTACACTATTAACAATGGTAATAATAATTGACAATCTTCTGATAGTGAAATGGGAATTTGTAATTAGAAAGTATTTTTTTTCAATTAGACGTTCGATCAAGGTAAATTTGATGGTTCGGTTGTCGATTGGATCACATCGAAATTTTTGCCATTCTCGTTTTTCGAAGATCAGAAGACTCAGGGTGTTTTTCATTATTTAAAACCAGAAGTTACCTTACCATTACGCTCCTTTTTGAAGTCATAGTGCGAAAAACGATTTAAAGAAAAACAAGAGGTGGTTTTGAAAATCTTGCTTGATAATTCGTCAAAAATTTCTTTCACCATAGATGGTTGGACGTCGCTGGCTCATAAATCATACTATGCCATTACGGCTCATTTTATTGATATGGATTGGATTTTACATTCTTTAGTCATCGATTTCCTTTCTTCCAATGGAAAGCACACTGGACACGATATATCGGAATTATTCTACAGTGTTCTCTGTAAATATTGCTTACAGAATAAAGCACAAGGGATCACTGTAGATAACGCTTCGGCAAATACTACATTTATGCAAGAACTATCAAAAATTATGATCAATTTTAAAGCCAGTGAACAACATTATCGTTGCTTGGCACACATTTTAAACCTGGCTGTTCAAGATTATTTAAAAATTCTCCGAATTGATGAAATAAATGAAACTGACGAAAATATTGACTGTGAGGAAAATGAAACTGACGACGAAAACACCGAAAATGATGAAGAGTTTTACTCTGAAGATTTGGGAAGAACTTCTCCTCTCTCTAATCTTAGATCCTTATTTAGTCTTCTGAAGAATTCGGAGCAAAGAAGGAATAAATTAAGTTCTTGTTGCACCGTATGCAATGTTAAATTTCTAGCTCCAAACATTGATGTAACGACCCAATGGAATTCTACCTACAATATGTTAACGTTAGCTTTCAAAATGAAACCAGCATTAAATATGCTGTGTGAGAACAACTCCGATTTGCAAAAATTCGTGCTTCCTGCTAAAGAGTGGGAAATTTTAGAAGGAGCGCACAGTGGTCGGAGGTACACTATTTTATGCGAAAAATGGTAATTTTTAAATTGCGTTAGGGTAAAGTGCGGATAGATGCCCCTCCCGGATAAATGCCCCCTTTCTCAGATCTCCAATATGAAAGAAACTATATTTATGTATTATTGGTTCTTTTTATACCTATTGGTCATAACAATTTCTCTGTAAAGTGCCAGCCCGCTAGCACCTCGGGGTTATTAGTTACAATAATGTGAAAATTTCAGATTGCTAAAAGAGTGCAAACATTTTCAAAAAACTGGACAAAATTTCTTATTACGCGAATCAAGGATTTTTAACACGTAAGAAAATATTTGCAATTATTTTCTTGTCTCAAATTAACCAGAGAAACATATTAGATTCTCGTTTTACATTTTTTATAATAATTGTTGTAATAAATGATATTAACTTACAGCAGGGGGCCGTCTTACCCACCCAGGTGGGATATATGGCCAAATTCAGACCTTTCGCATTTTCGTTCTGATTCATTTATTGTTTATTCCAAGTATTTGGTCCTTACATATGTTAATGATGAATAGTAATAGTGTAGAAAAATCGAATAGTCATTTAAAAATATCAATATTTATTGAATTTAGATGTAATTTTCGAATTGGGGGGCATCTATCCGCACTTTACCCTATATTAAATTAGATAAAGCGATTATTACTCATAAGTGTCCCCAGATTTCAAAACTGATCGGTTTTTTACAATAAAATTGATTGGGAAAGGAGATATATATGTTTAAAAAGCGGTTTTTATAAGTGGAATTTTTTACCCTTTATAATATGAGTCTTCTTAACAGGTTTTCGTATTCCAGGAGTCAATATTAAAAATGTTTACCGATTTTATGTCATTTCTCAAGCTGGAACAAAGATGTTTTCTCGAATAATTATAACAAAAAAAATTTTTTAATAAAATATCAATTGCTTTATAATATAGTTTTATTTGAATAATTTTTTTTAAAGAGGTATACAAAAAAAGTACGACCGAGTACGATTCTAATTCTTTTTTACAAGAGCACAGTTTAACAAAAGTTATAGATCTCACCAAAATACATATTGTATGTTGTTATCAATATGTGCTAAAATCCATTATTTTCCAAACGGGTTAAAATATACTTTTGCTAACAACCAATTTTAACAAAATATAGTTTTTTTACGTATTTCAATGCGTTGATTATGAAAATGATAATGGAATTTGGAGCAAATTCCATCTTTATGGTGAAAACCATAAAAAATTGTGGTTTTTTGCATTTAACTCATGAAAAACGCAAAATTAAAAAAAATGTTTTAAACAAAAGATAATGATCTCACACAAATACAAATTTTATGTCTTTACAATTTTTTTCTAAAACTGTTAGTTTTCGAGAAAAATGTAAAAAACCATAAAATAGCATACCACCCAGAGGCGGGCGAAGCCCGCCGCAACTAATTTCCTTACACGTTTTAAAATAGAAAGGGAGTCAAAGTGACTTTCTAGTTGGTACTAAAAGATACCCAACCCAGAACCAAATCCCCCTCCAACTTTTTTAAAAAAGAGACCTTTTTTATGTGCCACTAAAAAATACCACTCAGAGGCGGGCGAAGCCCGCCGCACCTAATTTCCTTACACGGTTTTTTACATTTTTCTCAGGAAATAATGGATTTTAGCAAATATTAATAAGAACATAAAATGTGTATTTTGGTGAGATCTATAACTTTTGTTTAAGAAGTTTTTCAAAATTTTTCGTTTTTTACTAATTATACGCAAAAAACCACAATTTTATGGTTTTCACCATAAAGATGAAATTTGCGCCAAATTTCATTATCATTTTCGTAATCAGCGCATCAAAATACGTTGGTATACCAATTTTCATTGAGATCGGAGGTCCCCCTTATTCGGAAGTATATCCGGAATTATCTCTTATTCTATGTATTTCAGAACCTTTAAATATCTTTTGTAGCTTTACATAACTGGCTGTAACAATCTTCTCTGTTGCGACGACTGCACAAGAACATTTCGAAAAGTTAAATTAAAAATCTATAACATTCATTATCAAAATGTTCGTGAATAGAAATCTGAATTTTTTTTATTTAACTTGGTTTTTTGTACTTGTAAGTATCTCCGCATTTTCTCAAACATAAATTTTCAAGGAAGAATTGTCATAGTTAATTAAATTTATTTGTTTGTTTGATTCTTTGTAAACAGTAATTAATTTGTTGGTATCCGGTTTTTCTCCACTTTCCACTAGTTTTAGAAACTAGACTTTTTTAAGTAAATACAATTGTAATTTTGTTAAATACAAAATATTTTAAATGTGTGTATCTTTTAAATCGATTAAGACAGACAAGTTTACTTAATTTTGCTTCCTCATAAGGAAGCTTTGCATTCGTGACGATTTTCAATTTTTCAAAACATGGTTATATGGACTCATTTTCATCTAGGATATATGTATATTAAATTCTGAGCAAATGTCAAGATGTATGTGTGTGTGTGTTTGTATGTCACAAAAAATTGTGTACAAATTATCTCTAACAAATTTTAATGGATTGACCTGAAATTTTGCAGGTTTATTGCAGTCATTAATACCTAAAATCTGACACAAGGATTTTCAAATTTATCCACAAAATTTTTTTTTATACAATTTCTTCAAAATTTAAAAAAAAATTTTGTATTTTTTTAAATAACTTTTTTATTTCTTAATATTTTCATAAATTATTCTCAAAATTACATTCCTTACAAGAAAACGAATCGATTGATATATACAAAGTGCACATTTCATCAAAATTTATAAAATTAATCAATATTTTTCTTGTTCACAAAAAACTCAAATTTTGCGTTTTTTGAAATATTACCTTAACATATTAATTAAAATTAAATTAAGCAATTGGTTTATGATATTTTGAGGAAGCGAAATGGTCATGAAATGAACAACTTGTTTAAATTTATTTCAAAAAGCGTAAATCGATGCTCCATAGCATGGTAATTTTCTTGTGTGATTGAACTATTTTAGTTTAGAAATAATAGTTTCCACTTTTTAAAAAACATTATCTTTATTATTAAACTTCTTAATCAATGTTGTAGTTTTCAATTAAAAATAAAATTACTGAATAAAACCTGATTTTTGATATTAGCTTATTTTGTTAACCTCTACTTAAGATACATTTTGTAATAATAACCACAATCCCTCTAAACAAACTAATGTAATATTCACTGCAAATATTTACTCCAAAAAATAAAAAAAAATTCACAGACATTTTTGTACATAAAATTGTGCAGATATTAAAATTCAGAATGTTTTTTAATTTTTGAATATTCATAAACGTTATATTAATCGGGGACTCATTAGTCAAAGGGAAATCAAATTTCATTGATTTTTTTATTTCCTCTCAATGATTATACAGTTGTTTTATTTGATAAAAGTTCAGGAAACACTAAGAATTGTTTAATTATAAACCAAAAGTCACTCTTAAAATAACATTATTCTTGTAGATGCTAGGATTAGAGCAATATCAATTTTAACTTCATTTAATTAAAATAAACAAAAAAGAAAGAGAACCTACAAATTTGTTCATAAAACTATTGACATATGTTTAACTGACAGGTCAAAACAAACAATTGACATTTTACTTCACAGTAAAATGATCCGATTTTTTTATCATTTTGATCGCTTTTTCGTATCAATTTGATCTGCAACGCTTTTTGATACCCCCAAATTAACTGTGAGTAGCCTAAAGTATCTTTTAATGACCTACGAAAAAAACAGCTGCGCAAACTTGCGCCAAAATTTTTTTTGACATTTTTGTTTCATGAGTCCGATTACAACAGTGGTTCAAAATGACAAAAAGTGGATTATACCTAACATTAAATATTCAATTAATTCATGGTAGGAATTTTTTACGAGTGTTTTTTATTGTGTGTCTTGATAAATGTAAAATTAATATTCAAAATTTCAAAATAGCGGTTCCAATATGGCGTCAAATTTTTTTAAAAATTGTTTAGTTTCTACGAAATTTGGTATTCAAAGGTTTTTCATATATCTGTTGATGAATCTAAAAGGTAGAAAGTAATATGAAAATAATTTCTTACATTTTCGTCCTAAAAAATATGTTATTATTAAATTACTTTTTTCCATTTTAATGGTTAATTTACTTTAAAAAGAAATTCTCTTCAAATAATTAATTCTAATAAATAAAGATAATTTTATATTATGACATATACAGTGATAGAAGGTAACTGTCAAAGTTTAAGTTCGATATCAATATTGTGACTACTCAGTCTGCAAATATAATAGTTATATTGCTTCCTCATACTGAGGAAGTATTGTAATACAAAAATTTTTCGACTTCGATTTTTTAACATATCTTTATGTTATTTGACCTCAGGAGTTCAAAAATGACATTTTTACAAAATGTCATTCCGTATGTGTGTGTGTGTGTGTAAACATCACATTTTCATAAATATCTCCAAATTATAAAGAGCTTTTGGGTTGAATTTTTTTTAAATTGTAGGTCTCATCTGCAGACATAAAATGAGAGTACTTTGAGATAGATTAATAAAGTTTAACTATTTATTTTTTTTATTTTTAATTTTTCAAAAAAACGTTTTTTGTCTATAACTTTAAAAAAATGTTAGGACACCTATAAATGTTTTTCTCTAATTTTTCAGAGTTCTTTTAGACGCATCTTTTGAGCCCAGAATGAACATTTTTCGTTCATATTCACCGGAGATATTAAACTTTTAAAAATCAAAAATTTTGGAAAATAAGACTTTTTTGAGAATTTTGTTGAAAAATGTATAAATAACATTAAAACCATAGTTACCAACTTGTAGAGCATTAAAAAACCCTTCAATTGACCTATTTTTGAAACTATTTCGATTACAAATAAAGAAGTTATTGATATTTTAAAAAACAGAAATTGTTAAAAAAAAAATTTTTTTCATTTGAAAGTATTAAATAAAGAGAAAAAAATATTACAGCACTTAAGAATAATTGTTCTAAATTCATACTTTATTGTTATTAACATCTTTATGAGGAAGCAAAGTGTTCATGAAATAAACACAACAAGATTTATACGAAAACGAATGAAATGAGTACCAAAATTATAACTAAAATTTATAACTTGGCAGCGGTTTTATAAACATTTTTTCATTTTTTATAAAGCTGACAGTCACTTTGACAGCTGTCAACTGTCAAATTATAAATATTACCGAAAATTCGGGACACGTGAGTCTAAAAATCTTATTGGTAAAATTTTTATGTAGATTTACTCATTTGTTATAAAACTGACAGTCAATTTGATAGCTGTCAACTATCACATTTTAAATTTGACATTAAATTTGGTTTCAGGAGGTCTCAAAACCTAATAAAAGTTATTTTTGTGCAGATTTACTCATTTTTGATAAAATTGACAGTCACTTTGACAGCTGCCAACTATCAAATTATAAATTTTACGTAAAATTCGTGATCAGTAATCCTAACATTTTTTATTACATGTCTTACTTTTTAAAATTAATAGTTTAACTATTTATTTCAGCTATTTCTATTCCAGTTTTTATTTTTATTTCATCCTTGAAAAACAGAATTTATATTACCAGCTATAGTAACTCCTAATAGTTTAAAAAATCATTTTTTATTAATTCATGTATAAATAATAGGTCAATCTTGAGTGAGAAGAAGTTTAAAAAGTTTATAAATCTAATTTAAAAACTGAAAACAAATTTGATATGGAAATTCTGTTCTTGTCAGATTCTGAATCAGAAAATGCTTTTTGTATTCAAAAAAATTCGAAATCTCCGGAATGGAAATGGGAAATTGATTATTATTGTTCTCAAAAACGAGCTAGAAAAAATACCGACATTCTCGAATGGTGGAAAAAACATGCAACAATCTTACCAAATCTTGCAAGAATGTCTCGAGACTTTTTATGAACAAGTGCGACATCGGTTCCATCGAAAAGATTATTTTCACGCAGTTCTCTTACAAAAAATTGGTTTTATTCATTCTTTTAGAGTTGAAAAATTTGCAATTTTGAAGTTTGGCCAAAACATGGGAAAAGCATGGCAGCAAAAAATGGTTGTTTTTCATTTCTTTAGAGTTGAAAAATTTGTAATTTTGAAGTTTGGCCAAAACATGGGGAAAATATGGGAGCAAAAAATTGGTTTTTTTCATTTCTTTAGAGTTGAAAAATTAGCAATGTTGATATATGTCCAAAACATGGGGAAAATATGGGAGCAAAAATTGTTTTTTTTTTCATTTCTTTAGAGTTGAAAAATTAGCAATGTTGATATATGTCCAAAACATGGGGAAAATATGGGAGCAAAAAATTAGTTTTATTCATTCTTTTAGAGTTGAGAAATTTGCAATTTTGAAGTATGGTCAAAACATGGGGAAAATATGGGTGAAAAAATAGGTTTTTTTCATTCTTTAAAAGTTGAAAAATTGGCAATTTTGAAGTATGGCCAAAACATGGGGAAAATATGGGTGAAAAATAGGTTTTTTTCATTCTTTTATAGTTGAAAAATTGGCAATTTTGAAGAATGGCCAAAACATGGGGAAAATATAGGAGCAAAAAATTGGTTTTTTTCATTCCTTTAGAGTTGAAAAATTGGCAATTTTGAAGTTTGGTCAAAACATGGGGAAAATATGGGAGCAAAAAAATAGGTTTTTTTCATTTCTTTATAGTTGAAAAATTGGCAATTTTGAAGAATGGCCAAAACATGGGGAAAATATGGGATCAAAAAATTGGTTTTTTTCATTTCTTTAGAGTTGAAAAATTGGCAATTTTGAAGTATGGCCAAAACATGGGGAAAATATGGGAGCAAAAAATTGGTTTTTTTCATTCCTTTAGAGTTGAAAAATTGGCAATTTTGCAGTTTGGTCAAAACATGGGGAAAATATGGGAGCAAAAAAATAGGTTTTTTTCATTTCTTTATAGTTGAAAAATTGGCAATTTTGAAGAATGGCCAAAACATGGGAAAAATATGGGATCAAAAAATTGGTTTTTCATTTCTTTAGAGTTGAAAAATTAGCAATGTTGATATATGTCCAAAACATGGAAAATATGATTGTTTTTTCATTTCTTTATAGTTGAAAAATTGGCAATTTTGAAGAATGGCCAAAACATGGATAAAATATGGAAGCAATAAATAGGTTTTTTTTTAGAGTTGAAAAATTAGCAATTTTGAAGTATGGCCAAAATATTTTAAAGAATTGCCAAAACATGGGGAAAATATGGGAGCAAAAAATTAGTTTTTTTCTTTCTTTTAGAGTTGACAAATTTGCAATTTTGAAGTATGGTCAAAACATGGGGAAAATATGGGTGAAAAAATAGGTTTTTTTCATTCTTTAAAAGTTGAAAAATTGGCAATTTTGAAGTATGGCCAAAACATGGGGAAAATATGGGTGAAAAATAGGTTTTTTTCATTCTTTTATAGTTGAAAAATTGGCAATTTTGAAGAATGGCCAAAACATGGGGAAAATATGGGAGCAAAAAATTGGTTTTTTTCATTCCTTTAGAGTTGAAAAATTGGCAATTTTGAAGTTTGGTCAAAACATGGGGAAAATATGGGAGCAAAAAAATAGGTTTTTTTCATTTCTTTATAGTTGAAAAATTGGCAATTTTGAAGAATGGCCAAAACATGGGGAAAATATGGGATCAAAAAATTGGTTTTTTTCATTTCTTTAGAGTTGAAAAATTGGCAATTTTGAAGTATGGCCAAAACATGGGGAAAATATGGGAGCAAAAAATTGGTTTTTTTCATTCCTTTAGAGTTGAAAAATTGGCAATTTTGCAGTTTGGTCAAAACATGGGGAAAATATGGGAGCAAAAAAATAGGTTTTTTTCATTTCTTTATAGTTGAAAAATTGGCAATTTTGAAGAATGGCCAAAACATGGGAAAAATATGGGATCAAAAAATTGGTTTTTTTCATTTCTTTAGAGTTGAAAAATTAGCAATGTTGATATATGTCCAAAACATGGGGAAAATATGAGAGCAAAAATTGTTTTTTTTCATTTCTTTATAGTTGAAAAATTGGCAATTTTGAAGAATGGCCAAAACATGGATAAAATATGGAAGCAATAAATAGGTTTTTTTTTAGAGTTGAAAAATTAGCAATTTTGAAGTATGGCCAAAATATGGGGAAAATATGAGAGCAAAAATTGTTTTTTTTCATTTCTTTATAGTTGAAAAATTGACAATTTTGAAGAATGGCCAAAACATGGGTAAAATATGGGAACAAAAAATTGTTTAGTTTCATTTCTTTATAGTTGAAAAATTGGCAATTTTAAAGAATTGCCAAAACATGGGGAAAATATGGGAGCAAAAAATTAGTTTTTTTCTTTCTTTTAGAGTTGACAAATTTGCAATTTTGAAGTATGGTCAAAACATGGGGAAAATATGGGTGAAAAAATAGGTTTTTTTCATTCTTTAAAAGTTGAAAAATTGGCAATTTTGAAGTATGGCCAAAACATGGGGAAAATATGGGTGAAAAATAGGTTTTTTTCATTCTTTTATAGTTGAAAAATTGGCAATTTTGAAGAATGGCCAAAACATGGGGAAAATATGGGAGCAAAAAATTGGTTTTTTTCATTCCTTTAGAGTTGAGAAATTGGCAATTTTAAAGTTTGGTCAAAACATGGGGAAAATATGGGAGCAAAAAAATAGGTTTTTTTCATTTCTTTATAGTTGAAAAATTGGCAATTTTGAAGAATGGCCAAAACATGGGGAAAATATGGGATCAAAAAATTGGTTTTTTTCATTTCTTTAGAGTTGAAAAATTGGCAATTTTGAAGTATGGCCAAAACATGGGGAAAATATGGGAGCAAAAAATTGGTTTTTTTCATTCCTTTAGAGTTGAAAAATTGGCAATTTTGCAGTTTGGTCAAAACATGGGGAAAATATGGGAGCAAAAAAATAGGTTTTTTTTCATTTTTTTATAGTTGAAAAATTGGCAATTTTGAAGAATGGCCAAAACATGGGAAAAATATGGGATCAAAAAATTGGTTTTTTTCATTTCTTTAGAGTTGAAAAATTAGCAATGTTGATATATGTCCAAAACATGGGGAAAATATGAGAGCAAAAATTGTTTTTTTTCATTTCTTTATAGTTGAAAAATTGGCAATTTTGAAGAATGGCCAAAACATGGATAAAATATGGAAGCAAAAAATAGGTTTTTTTTAGAGTTGAAAAATTAGCAATTTTGAAGTATGGCCAAAATATGGGGAAAATATGAGAGCAAAAATTGTTTTTTTCATTTCTTTATAGTTGAAAAATTGGCAATTTTGAAGAATGGCCAAAACATGGGTAAAATATGGGAACAAAAAATTGTTTAGTTTCATTTCTTTATAGTTGAAAAATTGGCAATTTTAAAGAATTGCCAAAACATGGGGAAAATATGGGAGCAAAAAATTGGTTTTTTTCATTTCTTTATAGTTGAAAAATTGGCAATTTTGAAGAATGGCCAAAACATGGATAAAATATGGAAGCAAAAAATAGGTTTTTTTTAGAGTTGAAAAATTAGCAATTTTGAAGTATGGCCAAAATATGGGGAAAATATAGGAGCAAAAAAATAGGTTTTTTTCATTTCTTTATAGTTGAAAAATTGGCAATTTTGAAGAATAGCCAAAACATGGGGAAAATATGGGAGCAAAAAATTGGTTTTTTTCATTCCTTTAGAGTTGAAAAATTGGCAATTTTGCAGTTTGGTCAAAACATGGGGAAAATATGGGAGCAAAAAATTTGTTTTTTTCATTCTTTTAGAGTTGAAAAATTTGCAATCTTGAAGTTTGTCCAAAACATGGGAAAAGCATGGCAGCAAAAAAATTTTTTTTTTTATTTCTTTAGAGTTGAAAAATTTGAAATTTTGAAGTTTGGATAAAACATGGAGAAAATATGGGAGCAAAAAATTAGTTTTTTTCTTTCTTTTAGAGTTGACAAATTTGCAATTTTGAAGTATGGCCAAAACATGGGGAAAATATGGGATCAAAAAATTGGTTTTTTTCATTTCTTTAGAGTTGAAAAATTAGCAATGTTGATATATGTCCAAAACATGGGGAAAATATGACAGCAAAAATTGTTTTTTTTCATTTCTTTATAGTTGAAAAATTGGCAATTTTGAAGAATGGCCAAAACATGGATAAAATATGGAAGCAATAAATAGGTTTTTTTTAGAGTTGAAAAATTAGCAATTTTGAGGTATGGCCAAAATATGGGGAAAATATAGGAGCAAAAAAATAGGTTTTTTTCATTTCTTTATAGTTGAAAAATTGGCAATTTTGAAGAATGGCCAAAACATGGGTAAAATATGGGAACAAAAAATTGTTTAGTTTCATTTCTTTATAGTTGAAAAATTGGCAATTTTAAAGAATTGCCAAAACATAGGGAAAACATGGGAGCAAAGATTGTTTTTTTTTAATTCTTTTAGAGTTGAAAAATTGGCAATTTTGAAGTATGGCCAAAAGATGGGAAAAATATGGGAGCAAAAGAATGGTTTTTCTTATTCTTTTAGATTTAAAAATTTGCAATTTTAAAGTTCGGCCAAAACATGGGGAAAATATGGGAACAAAAAATTGGTTTTTTTCATTTCTTTATAGTTGAAAAATTGGCAATTTTGAAGAATGGCCAAAACATGGGGAAAATGTGGGATCAAAAAATTGGTTTTTTTCATTTCTTTAGAGTTGAAAAATTAGCAATGTTGATATATGTCCAAAACATGGAGAAAATATGAGCGCAAAAATTGTTTTTTTCCATTCCTTAAGAGTTGAAAAATTGGCAATTTTGAAGAATGGCCAAAACATGGGGAAAATATGGGAGCAAAAAATTGGTTTTTTTCATTCCTTTAGAGTTGAAAAATTAGCAATCTTGATTTATGTCCAAAACATGAGGAAAATATGGGAGCAAAAATTCTTTTTTTTCATTTCTTTAGAGTTGAAAAATTGGCAATTTTGAAGTTTGGTCAAAACATGGGGAAAATATGGTTGAAAAAAATAGGTTTTTTTCATTCCTTTATATTTAAAAAATTGGCAATTTTGAAGAATGGCCAAAACATAGGGAAAATATTGGAGCAAAAAATTAGTTTTTTTCATTCCTTTAGAGTTGAGAAATTGGCAATTTTAAAGTTTGGTCAAAACATGGGGAAAATATGGGAGCAAAAAAATAGGTTTTTTTCATTTCTTTATAGTTGAAAAATTGGCAATTTTGAAGAATGGCCAAAACATGGGGAAAATATGGGATCAAAAAATTGGTTTTTTTCATTTCTTTAGAGTTGAAAAATTACCAATGTTTATATATGTCCAAAACATGGGGAAAATATAAGAGCAAAAATTGTTTTTTTTCATTCCTTAAGAGTTGAAAAATTGGCAATTTTCAAATATTGCCAAAACATGGGTAAAATATGGATGCAAAAATTTAAATTTTTGTTTTTTTAGAATAAAAAAATTGGCAATTTTGAAGTTTGGTCAAAACATGGGGAAAATATGGGATCAAAAAATTGGTTTTTTTCATTTCTTTAGAGTTGAAAAATTGGCAATTTTGAAGTATGGCCAAAACATGGGGAAAATATGGGAGCAAAAAATTGGTTTTTTTCATTTCTTTATAGTTGAAAAATTGGCAATTTTGAAGAATGGCCAAAACATGGATAAAATATGGAAGCAAAAAATAGGTTTTTTTTTAGAGTTGAAAAATTAGCAATTTTGAAGTATGGCCAAAATATGGGGAAAATATAGGAGCAAAAAAATAGGTTTTTTTCATTTCTTTATAGTTGAAAAATTGGCAATTTTGAAGAATGGCCAAAACATGGGTAAAATATGGGAACAAAAAATTGTTTAGTTTCATTTCTTTATAGTTGAAAAATTGGCAATTTTAAAGAATTGCCAAAACATAGGGAAAACATGGGAGCAAAGATTGTTTTTTTTTAATTCTTTTAGAGTTGAAAAATTGGCAATTTTGAAGTATGGCCAAAAGATGGGAAAAATATGGGAGCAAAAGAATGGTTTTTCTTATTCTTTTAGATTTAAAAATTTGCAATTTTAAAGTTCGTCCAAAACATGGGGAAAATATGGGATCAAAAAATTGGTTTTTTTCATTTCTTTATAGTTGAAAAATTGGCAATTTTGAAGAATGGCCAAAACATGGGGAAAATGTGGGATCAAAAAATTGGTTTTTTTCATTTCTTTAGAGTTGAAAAATTAGCAATGTTGATATATGTCCAAAACATGTGGAAAATATGAGCGCAAAAATTGTTTTTTTCCATTCCTTAAGAGTTGAAAAATTGGCAATTTTGAAGAATGGCCAAAACATGGGGAAAATATGGGAGCAAAAAATTGGTTTTTTTCATTCCTTTAGAGTTGAAGAATTAGCAATGTTGATTTATGTCCAAAACATGAGGAAAATATGGGAGCAAAAATTCTTTTTTTTCATTTCTTTAGAGTTGAAAAATTGGCAATTTTGAAGTTTGGTCAAAACATGGGGAAAATATGGTTGAAAAAAATAGGTTTTTTTCATTCCTTTATATTTAAAAAATTGGCAATTTTGAAGAATGGCCAAAACATAGGGAAAATATTGGAGCAAAAAATTAGTTTTTTTCATTCCTTTAGAGTTGAGAAATTGGCAATTTTAAAGTTTGGTCAAAACATGGGGAAAATATGGGAGCAAAAAAATAGGTTTTTTTCATTTCTTTATAGTTGAAAAATTGGCAATTTTGAAGAATGGCCAAAAACATGGGGAAAATATGGGATCAAAAAATTGGTTTTTTTCATTTCTTTAGAGTTGAAAAATTACCAATGTTTATATATGTCCAAAACATGGGGAAAATATGAGAGCAAAAATTGTTTTTTTTCATTCCTTAAGAGTTGAAAAATTGGCAATTTTCAAATATTGCCAAAACATGGGTAAAATATGGATGCAAAAATTTAAATTTTTGTTTTTTTAGAATAAAAAAATTGGCAATTTTGAAGTTTGGTCAAAACATGGGGAAAATATGGGATCAAAAAATTGGTTTTTTTCATTTCTTTAGAGTTGAAAAATTGGCAATTTTGAAGTATGGCCAAAACATGGGGAAAATATGGGAGCAAAAAATTGGTTTTTTTCATTTCTTTATAGTTGAAAAATTGGCAATTTTGAAGAATGGCCAAAACATGGATAAAATATGGAAGCAAAAAATAGGTTTTTTTTTAGAGTTGAAAAATTAGCAATTTTGAAGTATGGCCAAAATATGGGGAAAATATGAGAGCAAAAATTGTTTTTTTTCATTTCTTTATAGTTGAAAAATTGGCAATTTTGAAGAATGGCCAAAACATGGGTAAAATATGGGAACAAAAAATTGTTTAGTTTCATTTCTTTATAGTTGAAAAATTGGCAATTTTAAAGAATTGCCAAAACATGGGGAAAATATGGGAGCAAAAAATTAGTTTTTTTCTTTCTTTTAGAGTTGACAAATTTGCAATTTTGAAGTATGGTCAAAACATGGGGAAAATATGGGTGAAAAAATAGGTTTTTTTCATTCTTTAAAAGTTGAAAAATTGGCAATTTTGAAGTATGGCCAAAACATGGGGAAAATATGGGTGAAAAATAGGTTTTTTTCATTCTTTTATAGTTGAAAAATTGGCAATTTTGAAGAATGGCCAAAACATGGGGAAAATATGGGAGCAAAAAATTGGTTTTTTTCATTCCTTTAGAGTTGAAAAATTGGCAATTTTGAAGTTTGGTCAAAACATGGGGAAAATATGGGAGCAAAAAAATAGGTTTTTTTCATTTCTTTATAGTTGAAAAATTGGCAATTTTGAAGAATGGCCAAAACATGGGGAAAATATGGGATCAAAAAATTGGTTTTTTTCATTTCTTTAGAGTTGAAAAATTGGCAATTTTGAAGTATGGCCAAAACATGGGGAAAATATGGGTGAAAAATAGGTTTTTTTCATTCTTTTATAGTTGAAAAATTGGCAATTTTGAAGAATGGCCAAAACATGGGGAAAATATGGGAGCAAAAAATTGGTTTTTTTCATTCCTTTAGAGTTGAAAAATTGGCAATTTTGAAGTTTGGTCAAAACATGGGGAAAATATGGGAGCAAAAAAATAGGTTTTTTTTCATTTCTTTATAGTTGAAAAATTGGCAATTTTGAAGAATGGCCAAAACATGGATAAAATATGGAAGCAAAAAATAGGTTTTTTTAGAGTTGAAAAATTAGCAATTTTGAAGTATGGCCAAAATATGGGGAAAATATAGGAGCAAAAAAATAGGTTTTTTTCATTTCTTTATAGTTGAAAAATTGGCAATTTTGAAGAATGGCCAAAACATGGGGAAAATATGGGATCAAAAAATTGGTTTTTTTCATTTCTTTAGAGTTGAAAAATTGGCAATTTTGAAGTATGGCCAAAACATGGGGAAAATATGGGAGCAAAAAATTAGTTTTATTCATTCTTTTAGAGTTGAGAAATTTGCAATTTTGAAGTATAGCCAAAACATGGGAAAAGCATGGCAGCAAAAAAATGTTTTTTTTAATCTTTTAGAGTTAAAAATTTGCAATTTTGACGTTTGGCCAAAACATGGGGAAAATATGGGAGCAAAAAATTTGTTTTTTTCATTCTTTTAGAGTTGAAAAATTTGCAATCTTGAAGTTTGTCCAAAACATGGGAGAAGCATGGCAGCAAAAAAATTTTTTTTTTTATTTCTTTAGAGTTGAAAAATTTGAAATTTTGAAGTTTGGCTAAAACATGGAGAAAATATGGGAGCAAAAAATTAGTTTTTTTCTTTCTTTTAGAGTTGAAAAATTTGCAATTTTGAAGTATGGTCAAAACATGGGGAAAATATGGGTGAAAAAATAGGTTTTTTTCATTCTTTAAAAGTTGAAAAATTGGCAATTTTGAAGTATGGCCAAAACATGGGGAAAATATGGGTGAAAAATTGGTTTTTTTCAATCTTTTAGAGTTGAAAAATTGGCAATTTTGAAGTATGGCCAAAACATGGGAAAAATATGGGAGCAAAAAATTGGTTTTTTTCATTTCTTTATAGTTCAAAAATTGGCAATTTTGAAGAATGGCCAAAACATGGATAAAATATGGAAGCAAAAAATAGGTTTTTTTTTAGAGTTGAAAAATTAGCAATTTTGAAGTATAGCCAAAATATGGGGAAAATATAGGAGCAAAAAAATAGGTTTTTTTCATTTCTTTATAGTTGAAAAATTGGCAATTTTGAAGAATGGCCAAAACATGGGGAAAATATGGGAGCAAAAAATTGGTTTTTTTCATTCTTTTAGAGTTGAAAAATTTGCAATTTTAAAGTATGGTTAAAATATGGTGAAAATATGGGAGCAAAAGATTGGTTTTTTTCATTTCTTTAGAGTTAAAAAATTAGCAATGTTGATTTATGTCCAAAACATGAGGAAAATATGGGAGCAAAAATTCTATTTTTTCATTTCTTTAGAGTTGAAAAATTGGCAATTTTGAAGTTTGGTCAAAACATGGGGAAAATATGGGAGCAAAAAAAAAGTTTTTTTTCATTTCTTTATAGTTGAAAAATTGGCAATTTTGAAGAATGGCCAAAACATGGGGAAAATATGGGATCAAACAATTGGTTTTTTTCATTTCTTTAGAGTTGAAAAATTAGCAATGTTGATATATGTCCAAAACATGGGGAAAATATGAGAGCAAAAATTGTTTTTTTCATTTCTTTATAGTTAAAAAATTGGCAATTTTGAAGAATGGCCAAAACATGGATAAAATATGGAAGCAAAAAATAGGTTTTTTTTTAGAGTTGAAAAATTAGCAATTTTGAAGTATGGCCAAAAGATGGGATAAATATGGGAGCAAAAGAATGGTTTTTCTTATTCTTTTAGATTTAAAAATTTGCAATTTTAAAGTTCGGCCAAAACATGGGGAAAATATGGGAACAAAAAATTGGTTTTTTTATTCTTTTAGAGTTGAAAAATTTGCAATTTTAAAGTATGGTTAAAATATGGTGAAAATATGGGAGCAAAAGATTGGTTTTTTTCATTTCTTTAGAGTTGAAAAATTAGCAATGTTGATTTATGTCCAAAACATGAGGAAAATATGGGAGCAAAAATTCTTTTTTTTCATTTCTTTAGAGTTGAAAAATTGGCAATTTTGAAGTTTGGCCAAAACATGGGGGAAATATGGGAACAAAAAATTGTTTAGTTTCATTTCTTTATAGTTGAAAAATTGGCAATTTTAAAGAATTGCCAAAACAAAGGGAAAACATGGGAGCAAAAATTGTTTTTTTTCATTCCTTAAGAGTTGAAAAATTGGCAATTTTCAAATATTGCCAAAACATGGGTAAAATATGGAAGCAAAAATTTAAATTTTTGTTTTTTTAGAATTAAAAAAATTTGCAATTTTGAAGTTTGGCCAAAACATGAAGAAAATATGGGAGCAAAAAATTGGTTTTTCTTATTCTTTTAGATTTAAAAATTTGCAATTTTAAAGTTTGGCCAAAACATAGGGAAAATATTGCAGCAAAAAATTAGTTTTTTTTATTCCTTTAGAGTTGAAATATTGGCAATTTTGAAGTTTGGTCAAAACATGGGAAAAATATGGGAGCAAAAAATTGGTTTTTTTCATTTCTTTATAGTTGAAAAATTGGCAATTTTGAAGAATGGCCAAAACATGGGGAAAATATAAGAGCAAAAATTGTTTTTTTTCATTCCTTAAGAGTTGAAAAATTGGCAATTTTCAAATATTGCCAAAACATGGGTAAAATATGGAAGCAAAAATTTAAATTTTTGTTTTTTTAGAATAAAAAAATTTGCAATTTTGAAGTTTGGCCAAAACATGAAGAAAATATGGGAGCAAAGAATTGGTTTTTTTATTCTTTTAGAGTTGAAAAATTTGCAATTTTAAAGTATGGTTAAAATATGGTGAAAATATGGGAGCAAAAGATTGGTTTTTTTCATTTCTTTAGAGTTGAAAAATTAGCAATGTTGATTTATGTCCAAAACATGAGGAAAATATGGGAACAAAAAATTGTTTAGTTTCATTTCTTTATAGTTGAAAAATTGGCAATTTTCAAATATTGCCAAAACATGGGTAAAATATGGAAGCAAAAATTTAAATTTTTGTTTTTTTAGAATAAAAAAATTTGCAATTTTGAAGTTTGGCCAAAACATGAAGAAAATATGGGAGCAAAGAATTGGTTTTTCTTATTCTTTTAGATTTAAAAATTTGCAATTTTAAAGTTTGGCCAAAACATAGGGAAAATATTGCAGCAAAAAATTAGTTTTTTTCATTCCTTTAGAGTTGAAATATTGGCAATTTTGAAGTTTGGCCAAAACATGGGGAAAATATGGGAACAAAAAATTGTTTAGTTTCATTTCTTTATAGTTGAAAAATTGGCAATTTTAAAGAATTGCCAAAACATAGGGAAAACATGGGAGCAAAAATTGTTTTTTTTTAATTCTTTTAGAGTTGAAAAATTGGCAATTTTGAAGTTTGGTTAAAACATGGGAAAAATATGAGAGCAAAAGAATGGTTTTTCTTATTCTTTTAGATTTAAAAATTTGCAATTTTAAAGTTCGGCCAAAACATGGGGAAAATATGGGAGCAAAAAATTGGTCTTTTTCATTCTTTTAGAGTTGAAAAATTTGCAATTTTAAAGTATGGTTAAAATATGGTGAAAATATGGGAGCAAAAAATTGGTTTTTTTTCATTTCTTTAGAGTTGAAAAATTAGAAATGTTGATATATGTCCAAAACATGGGGAAAATATGGGAGCAAAAATGCTTTTGGAATTTTTAAGTTTGGCCAAAACATGGGGAAAATATGGGAGCAAAAGAATGGTTTTTCTTATTCTTTTAGATTTAAAAATTTGCAATTTTAAAGTTCGGCCAAAACATGGGGAAAATATGGGAACAAAAAATTGGTTTTTTTATTCTTTTAGAGTTGAAAAATTTGCAATTTTAAAGTATGGTTAAAATATGGTGAAAATATGGGAGCAAAAGATTGGTTTTTTTCATTTCTTTAGAGTTGAAAAATTAGCAATGTTGATTTATGTCCAAAACATGAGGAAAATATGGGAACAAAAAATTGTTTAGTTTCATTTCTTTATAGTTGAAAAATTGGCAATTTTCAAATATTGCCAAAACATGGGTAAAATATGGAAGCAAAAATTTAAATTTTTGTTTTTTTAGAATAAAAAAATTTGCAATTTTGAAGTTTGGCCAAAACATGAAGAAAATATGGGAGCAAAGAATTGGTTTTTCTTATTCTTTTAGATTTAAAAATTTGCAATTTTAAAGTTTGGCCAAAACATAGGGAAAATATTGCAGCAAAAAATTAGTTTTTTTCATTCCTTTAGAGTTGAAATATTGGCAATTTTGAAGTTTGGCCAAAACATGGGGAAAATATGGGAACAAAAAATTGTTTAGTTTCATTTCTTTATAGTTGAAAAATTGGCAATTTTAAAGAATTGCCAAAACATAGGGAAAACATGGGAGCAAAAATTGTTTTTTTTTAATTCTTTTAGAGTTGAAAAATTGGCAATTTTGAAGTTTGGTTAAAACATGGGAAAAATATGAGAGCAAAAGAATGGTTTTTCTTATTCTTTTAGATTTAAAAATTTGCAATTTTAAAGTTCGGCCAAAACATGGGGAAAATATGGGAGCAAAAAATTGGTCTTTTTCATTCTTTTAGAGTTGAAAAATTTGCAATTTTAAAGTATGGTTAAAATATGGTGAAAATATGGGAGCAAAAAATTGGATTTTTTTCATTTCTTTAGAGTTGAAAAATTAGAAATGTTGATATATGTCCAAAACATGGGGAAAATATGGGAGCAAAAATGCTTTTGGAATTTTTAAGTTTGGCCAAAACATGGGGAAAATATGGGAGCAAAAAATTGGTTTTTTTTTGTTTCTTTAGAGTTAAAAAATTAGCAATTTTAAAGTATGTCCAAAACATGGGGAAAATATGGGAGCAAAAAATTGTTTTTTTTTGTTTCTTTAGAGTTGAAAAATTATCAATTTTGAAGTATGGCCAAAACATGGGGAAAATATGGGAGCAAAAAATTGGTTTTTTTCATTCCTTTAGAGTTGAAATATTGGCAATTTTGAAGTTTGGCCAAAACATGGGGAAAATATGGGAACAAAAAATTGTTTAGTTTCATTTCTTTATAGTTGAAAAATTGGCAATTTTAAAGAATTGCCAAAACATAGGGAAAACATGGGAGCAAAAATTGTTTTTTTTTAATTCTTTTAGAGTTGAAAAATTGGCAATTTTGAAGTTTGGTTAAAACATGGGAAAAATATGAGAGCAAAAGAATGGTTTTTCTTATTCTTTTAGATTTAAAAATTTGCAATTTTAAAGTTCGGCCAAAACATGGGGAAAATATGGGAGCAAAAAATTGGTCTTTTTCATTCTTTTAGAGTTGAAAAATTTGCAATTTTAAAGTATGGTTAAAATATGGTGAAAATATGGGAGCAAAAAATTGGTTTTTTTTCATTTCTTTAGAGTTGAAAAATTAGAAATGTTGATATATGTCCAAAACATGGGGAAAATATGGGAGCAAAAATGCTTTTGGAATTTTTAAGTTTGGCCAAAACATGGGGAAAATATGGGAGCAAAAAATTGGTTTTTTTTTGTTTCTTTAGAGTTAAAAAATTAGCAATTTTAAAGTATGTCCAAAACATGGGGAAAATATGGGAGCAAAAAATTGTTTTTTTTTGTTTCTTTAGAGTTGAAAAATTATCAATTTTGAAGTATGGCCAAAACATGGGGAAAATATGGGAGCAAAAAATTGGTTTTTTTTCATTTCTTTAGAGTTGAAAAATTGTCAATTTTGAAATATTGCCAAAACATGGGTAAAATATGAAAGCAAAAAATTTAAATTTTTGTTTTTATAGAATAAAAAAATTTGCAATTTTGAAGTTTGGCCAAAACATGAGGAAAATATGGGAGCAAAAATTCTTTTTTTTCATTTCTTTAGAGTTGAAAAATTGGCAATTTTGAAGTTAGGTCAAAACATGGGGAAAATATGGGAGCAAAAATTGTTTTTTTTCATTTCTTTAGAGTTGAGAAATTAGCAATTTTGAAGTTTTGCCAAAACATGGGGAAAATATGGGAGCAAAAATTGTTTTTTTTTTCATTTCTTTAGAGTTGAGAAATTAGCAATGTTGATATATGTCCAAAACATGGGGAAAATATGGGAGCAAAAATTGTTTTTTTTTTCATTTCTTAAGAGTTGAAAAATTGGCAATTTTGAAATATTGCCAAAACATAGATAAAATATGAAAGCAAAAAATTTAAATTTTTGTTTTTTTGGAATAAAAAAATTTGCAATTTTGAAGTTTGGCCAAAACATGAGGAAAATATAGGAGCAAAAAATTGGTTTTTTTTATTTCTTTAGAGTTGAAAAATTAGCAACGTTGATATATGTCCAAAACATGGGGAAGATATGGGAGCAAAAATTGTTTTTTTTTCATTTCTTTAGAGTTAAGAAGTTAGCAATTTTGAAGTTTGGCCAAAATATTGGGAAAATATGGGAGCAAAAAATTGCTTTTTTTTATTCTTTTAGAGTTGAGAAATTAGCAATTTTGATATATGTCCAAAACATGGGCAAAATATGGGAGCAAAAATTCTTTTTTTTCATTTCTTTAGAGTTGAAAAATTGGCAATTTTGAAGTATGGCCAAAATATGGGGAAAATATAGAAGTAAAGAATTGTTTTTTTTCATTCCTTCAGAGTTGAAAAATTGGCAATTTTGAAATATGTCCAAAACATGGGTAAAATATGGGGGCAAAAAATTTAAATTTTTGTTTTTTTAGAATAATCAAATTTGCATTTTTGAAGTATGGCCAAAACATGGGAAAAGCATAGAAGCAAAAAAATGTTTTTTTTTCATTTCTTTAGAGTTGAAAAATGGGCAATTTTAAAGTGTGGCCAAAACATGGGAAAAATATGGGTGTAAAAAATTCGAATTTTTCTTTTTTTGAGTAAAAAAATCATCGATTTTCAAGTATGGCTAAAGTATGGGAAAAGTATAGGAGAAAAAAATTCGAATTTTTCTTTTTTTAGAATTAAAAAAATTTGCAATTTTGAAGTATGGGCAAAACATGGGGAAAAAATGGGAGCAAAAAATTAAAAATTTTTTTTTAGAATAAAAAAATTGGCAATTTTGAAGTATGGCCAAAACATGGGGAAAATATGAGAGCAAAAAATTGTTTTTTTTCATTTCTTTATAGTTGAAAAATGGGCAATTTTCAAGAATGGCCAAAAGATGGGGAAAATATGGGAGCAAAAAATTGGTTTTTTTTCTTTCCTTTAGAGTTGAGAAATTTGCAGTTTGTTGTGTGGCCAAATTATGGGGAAAATATAGGAGTAGAGAATTTGAATGTTTCTTTTTTTAGAAAAAAAAAATTTGCAAATACTTTAAAATTGCAAATTTTTCAACTGTAAAAGAATGAAAAATTCAAATTTTTGCTTCCATATTTTTCCCATGTTTTGGCCATAGTTTAAAAACAGGAAAATTACATTTTTTTGACAAAGTAATGAACTATGGGAAACGTGCATAAGCAATGGTTTGCTAGATTTTGTCCATTCTTAAAATATGGCTGGAAACTTATCAACTATGGGAAAAATATGTGTCCATGATTTGGCAGATTTTGCTATCTTTTGCCTATAGTTCGTTTTCAACGCGGGGAGTACCAGTAAAAAAGTATGTCTACGCAGAATTCACTGTGAAACGAGTTTTAACTGCATTATCGTTTTAGATAAAAAAAATTAAATAAAAATATTTAATTCTTATCGCTAGTTAAATTTTTCTTCTAACCCCTCCCCCCTTTTTTTGTTTAGGATGTCGGCAACTCCATACTTAGAAATAATTTGTTCCGACAGTCTTGGACAAATATTATGCAAACGATACATTTAAAAGAAATGGACAAATCTGTTAAAGTAGGAAACAAAAGTAAATTCCCAGGATGATAATGCTTGTACTGCTTTAGCTTCAGTGCTTAAAGATAATATAAGAGATTCGCACAAGCGACAGTGAGGTTTTTGGTTTTGTTTTCTAACGCCAAAGAGGAAGTGTAAAGATGATTATAATAATAATAATAATAATCCTGGGATCCATTCTCAAAGTTTCTATGTGAAAAGAAAATATATGCGCGCGCGTAGGATGTAGCACAACCTTAATACTGTTAAACCGTCACAGAAAAAGTGTTAGGTACTAAGTTAAACTTTGAATTCGCAAAGTAGGTAATGGCATCTAAACTGCACATGGCATCACGTGTAGTACAATATCGAGAAAAATAACGATGCAATATATACATAGAGTTAATTATTCGTAATTCTTATAATTCTTTTGTCTTCTATTTATTTTTCTTTTATTTCTTTAATTTTTTCTGTTTTCCTTATCTTAATTATCTTTCAATTATTTCTTTTCCTTTGTCTAAAATTTTTTTTTATTTATATTTCTTCTATTTTATCTCGCTATATATTTCTTCCTTTTTCTATTTCACTTAAGCTCCTATTTATTCTTTTTCTATTCTTCTATACTTTCTATTTCTTTTTTTCTATACTTTCTATTTTTTATATTAATTCTATTAATTCTATAACTTCAATTTTTCTATAACTTCTTGTTTTATTTCATTTATAGGATCAATTTCTTCTTTGCTTTCTATTTCTTCCATAATTCCTATAGCTTTATTAGTTATATTTCTTTTACTAATTTCTATAATATTTTTGTTGTTTTGCTTCATCTATAATGTCTATTTCATTTATGTTCCTTATATCTTCTGTATTTTCTTTTTTTTTTCAATTTTTGTCTCTTCTAGTTTTCCTATAAATTTGATTTCTTCTGTCACTTATTTTTTATAACAGGTAAAGTAGAATAAGTAGAAAAAATAAAGATACCTTTTTTTTAACAAAAAATAACAATATCAAAAGACATAGGTCTTCTTTTTTTCTTCTGCAATTCTCAGTTATTGAATTTTTTTCCACAACTTCTACTTCTTCTTTCCAGGCAAAAATTTGTTTCTACTTTCATTGACAAAACTAGACTATCCAGAGGTGAAAATATTGATTTACAATAAAGATAATCAATGATGACGATGCATATACACGTTGAAGTGCAGTTTGATTTATGATTCTATAAGAAATTGTCATATATTATGACAATCAGTTGAAGTTATTCGCACAAATAAAACAAATAACAACAATGAAAAAGACACGTCATTAACACTCTAATATTACATTTATGCAGTACAAACACGGACATTGCGGAGATGATAATTAAAAAAAGTTAAATATGAGACATCCATTCCTAGACTGTAAGTGGAAGTAATTTTTTTCAGTCCCGAATTGTTTTATTATAACGGAAGATCTTATTCATGTTGCTTTAATGTCATCAGGCTTGACAAATGAGTTGTGTGTGATTTGATTTATGTAGGAAGTAGAGAAATTTTTCCGTTAAACGTAACTATGACATTGAGAAAGAAATCTATTTTCTATCCTTGTTTCATTTCTTCTTTCTTTCTTAATTAATTTATTTACTCTTTCTATATATTTTTAATCAAAGAAGAAAGTAAAAATTGACAATAAATTTTCGTTTTTAATTACTAAAAACAAATTTTTTTTCAATTATTTATTTACCTTCTACATTTTTTATTATTAACTTTTTATTTAAATATTTTTTTGTTTATTCACTTTTTTCGAAAAGAAAAAAAATCGTTTCCAATTTCTTTTGCTCTGAGACTTCTATTATATTTCCATATAAACGCATCGAATATAAAAACGGGAATTTATTTTTCTGTCTGTACTCTTCATATTGATTTACTTCAGTCGTTAATTACAGTTTATTGCCGCATGGATCGAAAGGATTAACAACCTGTCACAATTACCAGCTCTTTAAGCAATTTTCCGCAATGGAATTTTGATTACAGTTGGAGGTATCTACATAGATATATAGGGAGACTTATTAGTTTGCTTCCCATTATGACACAAATATTTTCATTACGCATACATGTCGACTCATTGATATTGTAATAACCATTTTAGAAGAATGTCGGTAAAAAATAAATTAAATAATTCAAATGATTATCTTACGGATAAAATTTATTTTTTATTTCCCGATTTTCATTTGCGTATTACAAATTTCCGATTATAATATAAATAATTGGCAGGAATTTACATTTTGTCAAAATAAAATGAATAAGAATTTTGATTTTATGCGCGAAAAAACTTAAAAAATATTAAATAATGCTGGTAAAACTAGTACAATAATAATATTATTATAATATTATTATTTTTATTAAGTGAAATACAAATAATGAGTTAACTAACAGTTAATAATAATTATAAATACAATTAATTGAAATAAATGTTATAATAATAAATAAAAAAAATTAAATAAAAAAAAATGTTATTACTAAAAAAGTTCAATTAACTAAAACATAAGAACAGGAAACAATAGAAAAAAGTCAAATTAAAAATTAAAAATTGATTACAAAAATAATTAGTTTTTCATAGATTGTATAAGTGAAATAGTATAAAAATACGTAAAAAGAAGAAGAGTAAAAATTAAAAACAATAGTAAAAATAATGACAGATTAATTTTAAAATATAAAAGAGAAAAGAAAACAAAACTTGTATTGTAATTTTAATTTAGAAAGTACTTAAAAAAAGTTTATAAAGTATAATAAAATGATCTAATTAATAGATAAATAGAAGGTTGAATAATAAATTATTATATTAAAAGAAAAGAAAATATAAAAGTTGTGAAATATAAACCAAAAATGTTAAAAGAAATTTTTAACAACAAATGTCTTTATTTGACGCAAGTCTAGAACGACGATAAAATAACTTTTATGGTTTACTAAATATTGAAATACTTTATTCGTATAAAAGAAAATAGAATATAAAATGAATACATGAAAACAAAAAAAGGAAAAGAAAATATAATTTATCGTGATGTGAAAATTGTCAAAGTATGCAAGCAATTCAATTGGTAACCGTTATCACTTTATAGGTGTTGAATGCATCCAGGATATGTTTAATAGATTTTTTCTCACATCAGCTTCGTGACAACAAAACTTGTATTGTAATTTTAATTTAGAAAGTACTTAAGGAAGTTTATAAACATATTTTTTCTGGAGTGGAAACATTATTTACAGAAACTAAAAAAGTTTAATTAATTTCGTATAATTAATTATACCCTTAACAATTTTAATGACCTTGAGAAATGTAGATAATTGTAACACTTTTTGTTTACATCATACAAATGATTAAAATAAAATATTTATACTAAATATACGGATGATTCTACAAACAAAGGATGAAAATAAAGAAAATTTAGACAACATTTTATTCTCATTGAAGGTCTGAAAAGTATTTTTCATTCCACATGCACAAAATGGCGCTTTTAGACAGCTGACATTAGGGCGTGAAGACATTTATTTATATGAATATGGCATTTTCTTTAACCTAGAGCAAAAATAACAGCTGTTTAAATGCGTTTTTTCAACCGTAGGGTAAAAACGAACGCCATTTCTTACAAGTACAAATAAGAAATATCTTAAGTAACACGGGAATAAAGGTAGTCTTATTTGTTTACGATGATGTTTATGACACTCCACTTGTGTCACCAACTTCACCGTAAACAAATGTCTGCCTTTAATCCCTTGTTGCTTAATATATGTTATTAACATTAAATTAATGGCCCTAACAAAGACATCTGTAAGTGGCTAGACAAAAAAAAATAAAAGATAGATTTTTATAATATGCTTACACACAAAAAACCCAGTCTCATTTTTATTGCATCTCAAAATGAGACTATGTTAAACGCCATAGAACGTGGCGCCACCTAAGAGTCTCATTTTTGTTGCAACTCAAAATGAGTAGCGTACACTACTCATTTTGAGACTAGGTATTTTCAGTGTACTTGGGGGTTTACGGGGTCACTGGTTAATAATCTAATGTCAGTTACTCAGAATTTAAAGTGCCAATACAATATGGCGAAGGAATTTTGAAAAAACTTAAAATATTCGTCTGAAAATCGTTACTCAGAGGTTTTTGGGGTGGCTGATTTTGAATCCGATATCAATTTTAAAATGGTGAATCCAATATTATTAAATTGATTCATGCAGGACTCTGCTGATTGACATATTAGTTTTAGGTACGTAGGACTTACTGTCGACTATAACATACTAAAAACCCTTTATACTTACGTTTCAAACTTTTATATAGACGCAGTGAAAGGGACCTTACGACCTCAAAAATTAATTTTTAGTTATTAATGCCATTATATCAATTGAAAAAATCTGGATAGAATGGTATCAAGAATTCAAAATCAATTTTTTTGAACGTAAGGTCCCTTTCACCGAGTCAGGGCACATATTATTACCTTGATGGAAATACATTGGGAGAAAGGAGAAAATTAATTAAGAAATAAATAAATTGTTCACAGGTATCAAATAAGTTCCAGTTATTATCCTGACCCTAACAGTGGTCTTATCCACATTTTTATTATTTTTTAACTAGACTAAAAATATGTAAAATGAAAATCGAAAAAAATTAAATGCAGAGAAGTGAAATCAGGAAATGAATTTAAAAAAATATAAGTCTTTCTCTGGTATTTGGATCCACCTTTTAATTGACCTGGCTCTAACAGGCACCTTGAAAAATTTTATATTATTTTTTAATTAAATTACAAATATATAAAATAAAAAACGGAAAAAAATTAAATGCACAGAAATGAATTAAGAAATAAATGAATTTTTCACTGGTAACCAAGTAGGTTCCACCCTCAATCCTGGCTCCAGTAGGGCTTCTATTTAAATTTGTAATATTTTTCGATTAAATTACAAATATATAAGATAAAAATCGAAAAAAATAAATGCCAACAAATAATATAAAAGAAATAAAAAGAATCTTAAATACTAAATTAATAATTATCTGAATAGCATAGTAATAAAAATATATAAAGAAATTAACAAAAAAAGCTAATAAATAAACATAAAATATAAAACAGACGAAATGAAAAATACAAAATACTAGTCAATGAAAAATTTATAAAAAATAGAACAACAAAAATATATAAATCACAAAATGTAGAAAAATAACAATCTCACTCTATTAATAAATGAAAGTAGAGAACAAAGGAAAATAATCTCCTGTGAAACTGACAGAATCACTCAATCAAAAACCAACACTGACTTGCAATTTAATCGAAACCACTAATCTCTGGAAACAAGGAGCTAAATTCTTGTTGCACATCTTTCCCACTCCCCCACTTTCGCGAAAACTAAGAGTTTATCGTGCTGCACTTCTTGCTTTCAAAGTAAGCTAGACTAGTTATTCTTACTCACGTTCTAAAGTCTAAGATAGAGAAAGAGAAAAAAGAGAAGAGGTCACAAGAGATCATGAGGCCAAGACTGCAGTACCAATAGGGACATTATAAGTCCTTCTCCCCTTTGTCCCCATACTTATTTTCGCCCTCAACCGTTGCTTCCAATTTTTATTGGATCCTAGCGTCTCTTCTCTCTAAAAACTTTCAAATACATATACTTGTTGTTTATAAAAATTCTCTGTCAATTTCCCTATATATATATATATATATATATATATATATATACTTCTGTCTCTTTTTATCAATTTTATTCTTTTTCTTTCTTTGCCTCTTTTTTTCTATTTTATCCTTTCCCGTGTAGAAATTGCCATTATAGCCCCTGACAATACTAGGGCGCTTATGTGGCCGTAACAGTTTTCCTTAACAAAAAATTATATCGTGTTCCCTATCAGGTCCTAATACGGCCCGATTAATGAGACCGAATTATAGATTTTCGTATATAATATGGCACGCGAAATAAATTCCTTATAAGGGTCCCATACAGAGCAAATATAGCCCCTAATATTAAATGTTTAATTAATTTATTATGATTTTTTCTATTATTATACAGTTAATTTATTAGTTTTATTTTATTATTGTTATTTTATTAGACTATTATACTATTATTAAATTATATTATTATATAATTATTAATTTATTAATTAAAACATTAAAAAAACATCTGCTAGTAAAAGTTTAGTTTATTTAAAAAATTTATTAAGAATGTGGCACGCGAAGAAAATCTCTTATAACTGTCTTATTCTGAGCAATAGTAGCCCTGTCGATACAGAACATCAGGAAGGTTTTTAGAACGTTCCTAAAACGTTTCATGTTTGGTAAGGGACATGAAACGTTTTAAAACCGTTTTAGGAACGTCCTTAAAACCTGCAGCGATTTTTGTGTCCACTGGGAGGGTTCTTAATATTAAATTTTTTAATTAATAAATTAAATTATTATTATATAATTATTTTATTAATTTTATTTTATTAAACTATTATATTATAATATCATATAATTATTAATTAATTTATTATTATTAATAGATTAAATAATTAAATAATTAAAAAAAAACTGCTAAAAAAATGAGTTATTGTAAATTAATATTAAGAAAGTCATCGTAGCGTGCGAGCGTGGTTAGGTGGTTAGGATATCGGTTTGCAAATGTTAGGGTCGTGAGTTCAATTCCCGGCGTTTGGGAATTTTTTCTCTGTTAGGTATATTTACATTAAATATATAAGGTATATACAAACAAAGGTAGGTAGGGAAAAATATTAAAAAATGAAATATAACAATTATAAAACATAAATAAATCATATCAAATCTTCTGTAATTATGATAATTATTTAGTAATCCTTTTAATTCTTTACCCTTCCTGGAACTAAAAGAAACTTGTTTGGGGCCACATTAATTTTCTACTGATGGTCCCCATAACATTTTGCGTAACGAAACTGGTGGGGTCCCTAGCAATTTGCCCTATTTGGCCCCTAATGTTAAAACTCTCTGTCTCTCTATCTTCCCATTTTTCTTTTTTAGTTGGTTTTTCTTTTTCAAACTTTTTTTGTCCTGTTTTTTCGTCTTTCTTTCGTTTTCATTCTTTTAACCGACATTCTGTCTTTTTTGTCCATTTTCTCTCTTTTCTTTTTGCCCATGTTTTTTTTTCTTTCTCTCAGTATTTTCTCACGGAAAAAAATTAAACTCATTTTTGTTGCATCTCAAAATGAGTCTACATTAAATGATATAGCACGTGAGGCTATCAGCTTTACTCATTTTTGATGCGTATCATATTCAGTCTGATTCTTACTTAATTTGAGATAGAAGTTTTTAAGTGCTGACTCCTTGTTTTTCTTTGTGTATTCCCCTCTTTTAAGGCTTTCTTTCTTGTTATGCCTTTCCCTGTCCTCTTTCTTCGCTTCTTTTCCGACTTTTTGTCGACATTTGTTTCTTTCCTTGTCTATTATTAATACATTCTAATCATTTTCATTACGAGGTTTTTTATGCTATCTTTTCTTCCTTCTTTCCTTTTTTCACCTTTCTTTTTCTTTTCTTTCTTTCTCTGATTCTTTTATGGCTTTCTCTATGTTTTGACTTTCTCTTTTTCTGTTTCTTTTTCCATTGTCCATCTATTGTTTGACTCTTTTGTTCATTTTCTTCTTTTTCTTCAATTCCTAGTTTTTTCAAGTCTGTGTATCTTTGTTGCTTTTTTAGCTCTCTGTATTCCTTTCCCCTTTTTCCTACTTTCTCTCTATATTCATTACTTTTTTCCCTTTTTTCTATTTCTTTCTATTTTAATACTCGTTTATTTTCTCTCTCTGTCTATGTTAATGATTCTCTTCCTCCCTCTCTCTTTCATTTTACGTCCCTCGTGCATCTTTCTCTCTCACCGAGCAAATAAAGAATTAACGAATAGATTTTCCTACAAGATGTTTCACTGCACTATCACTCGCGACTTGAGTGGGTCTCTGTGTCAGGAAGGTCACATACCCGCCGCCACTGCCATCAAGAATCCCATCCCCCGTCTTTCTTCTCCTTCATCTTCATTCGCGATACCGTAACAACGTTTGAATCTAACCAACCAACAACATTGAAACATAGATTCATGAATATATACATACAATGGAAGAATTCACATACTTGTAGGAGCTCATCCCCTTACCTTACCGCATTCTATCCTCCACCTGCGGTTAGTATATATCAGCCTGGATGCTTCATCCTGATGCCAGTCTCTCCTTCACTTATATTCGGGAATAACATTTTATTTATTCATTCATTCACATTTACTTCATCAACATTTGGTGCGCGAGTGAGGGTTTTTCCCCTTTTTTCTCTTTAATCAAAATTTCCCACTAAAAAGTATCAACAAAATATTCAAAAATGGATAGAAAAAAGTGTCTGTTAATGCTGATGTCAATAAGTGTCGCCTCGTGCTTCACAACAACAACAACGACTAATGACGATAATATTATTGAGAAAAGTTATCGATCTCTATATCGTGTCTATGAGGAGTGTCAACAGAGAAATGTCGGCGTGACGCCGTGTCTCAAGAAGAAGGCAATTGCATTTTTTGATCGTATTGGAAAAATAGAATCGCTCCCAATTGCCGAGAATCTCGAACTAGTGAGATCGCCGGACGCACCGGAAACAACGGAATCGCCGAGTGTTGATATCGAGACACTTGGTCGTCAGTCGGGTGCCTCGAGGGACGAGGTACTCAATGATATTCTTTTCGAGAAGGTGGCAAATCTAATGAATGGCTTTAATGTTCAAATAAAATTGCCAAAAACATCGTCAGTGGAATTGAAGCGCAGTATCGAGGAGGGCCGTGGTAAAATGAAGAAAATGATGGGAATGATGATGATGGGAATGGCAATGAAAATGGCAGCAATGGTACCACTTGCAATGGGTGTACTATTTTTACTGGCTGGAAAAGCGTTGATTATTAGTAAAATTGCCCTTGTTCTGTCAATGATAATTGGACTAAAGAAATTATTGTCGCAGAAAGGAGGTGGCGGCGGTGATCATGGCGGATGGCAGCAAGGAGGCGGTGGAGGCGGCGGCGGCGGTTGGGATCGAAGTCTCAAGGGAATTGTCAATCCATTGAATATCGAACTTTCCGATTCCGATCGTCAGTACGCGCAAAATCTTGCCTATAATGGTGCAAGGCAACTGACAAAGTAATTTAGTCAACATTTTTTTTGTACAATAAGAAACAGAACGATTAATTCCGAGTTTGCTCCGAGTTTCAAGTGAAAATGAAATTGATCCTTCTTTTAAATTTGACTGAGTAAATTTTTCTTTAAATTTATAAAATTTTTATAAAGTTTAAAAAATTGACAAACTGTTCCCGAAAACTATTTCAATTCTTTTATTTTTGGCAGTTGTAAATTGTTATGACATAATTGTACTCTAAGGAAATAATTTACTGCAAAACGATACGAAATTAGAAGACTAATTTGAGAAAAAAAGTTGATTCATTCTTGATGGAGTATTTACCATAATTTATTTATTTATTGTAATCTTTTTAAAGTTTTATTTTAATTATGTACATAATGTGAAAGAAATGGAGGTCAATATTTATTTTGTAAATACTTTATCAAGCGAAATGTGACAATTTTTTTTATTGACGAATTTTTAATAAAACGGTTAAAAAATATTTAATCTACGATAATGTAGGGAATATTTTTGCAATACTTTGAACAAATGTGAGAAAAGAACGTTTTATAAAAAAGACAGGGACATGGAAAATTGCATTTTCCACCAATCAAGACTAATGTAGATGACAGTTTATAAAGAATTTTTAACAGAATAATAAAAATGATTTTTGTACTATACAAAATAAAAGACTACTTTTTCTTTTTTCTATTATCGTTAAAATAGAAGGAAATTGTTTATAATTTTGATAAAAATAGCAACATTTATTATATTAAAATATTTCTTTTAACAGCATGTGACTGCTATTATTTCAATGTTGATTTTCCGATCACTTATTTCTTAAAATATTAAATAAACTAAGATAATTTTTTGTGGATAATTTTAAAATATAATAACAAAGGGTACAGTGGTACATAATTTTTGACACTTAAAAAATTAATTATTATAAATCACTTTGAAATTATCAGTTGTACCAGTCATTCTTAACCTCACATTTTTTAAAGATTAAAAAGTGTTCTTACTAATAAATTTTCTAATTATGATAACTTTAGTACCACAGTGCCTTTCCTCATTATGTTTTAGAGTTATTCACAAAAATCTAGCTTAATTTATTTAATAATTTAAAAGAAAAGTAGTCGAAAAATTAGCATTGAGAACCTAACAATCACATGCTATTAACTTATCACATTTTTTTACTTCATGATAATAGTAATATTTACAATTTAGATGAATATTTTGTTTATTATAAAAAATATTTTTTAATTTGGAAATAAATTCTTTCAACAACAAGTTTTCTTGCCAGACAAATTTCTTCGTTTTATTCTTTATCTATTTCCTTTATTCATAATTCTTAATTTCATTCATCTTCATTATATTTTTATTCCTTCTTTAGAATCATTTTTTAATTAAAAACGCTTTTGACATCAATTCTTCTAGAATTGTTTATCTTTTTGATTCTTTCACTAATTTAGTAACATTCTTTAATTTAAAATCATTTTTCGCTTTCGAATAATTCTTTAATTTTGAAATCAATTATTTTAATTTGAAACTTTTTTGGTTAAAATAATTTTTCAAAATTGTTAATTAGTTCGTAATTGTCATTATTTTTTAATTCAGAATCATTTTCAAATTTAAAAAAATTAATATAAAAATAAATTTTTTATATAAAATCTTTTTTAATTTAATTTTTTAGTTTTAAAGAATTTTTAAATTAAAAAATTTTTCTTGGATTTCGTATTAATCTTTAATTTAGAATCAATCATAAATTTGTTTTCAGTTATGAACAATTCATTAATTTTAAATCATTATTTGATTTAGAATCTCTTCTTAATTCAAAAAATTATTATATATATTTGACAACCCCACGTAAATTCTCCAAATTTACCCAGATTTCCAAAATTCGCCATGTTTGCAGTCCCGTAGCCGACTTTTATTAGAAGTATTCGTACTCACCTGGCCCTATCTGCCGATACTTAAGGGAAACCTTAACTTTGTTCAGATGATTTATCGACGCCGAGTCTTGAATGTATAAATTCGAAGTCTCAAATATTACACAACCAAGTCCTTGACGTTTAAATCTTCCGCTCAGATTATCTCACGTGCCGGAAAACTCTGTCGGTAAAATCATTTAAATTTCATTTCTCCTTTTTATTTTGAAAACTATTCTTTTATTCCACACTATTCTTTAAATTAGAATCTTTTATTCATTCAAATAATTTTTTTACAGTTCAGGGTGAATTTTCCATTTTGTAATTTTTTTTAATTTAGCCCCAAAAGCACGTTATATTACAGCAATATTGAGAACATTGTCTCAACATTACCAATGTTTGCCTCAATGTCGTCAATGTTGCTGGATCATTTTGTACTACTGGGGAGGATTTTCTTTCAATTCGAATTTCTTCTTTATTTTAATAATTCATTCTTTAAATAAAATTTTTTGATTTACACTCTATTCTTTCTGTTAAGAAAATTTTTAATTTAATATAAATATTTAATTGAAATCTTTCTTTGACTGAAAATTATTACCCTTTAATTAATTAATTTAATTAATCAGAATTAATTTTTCCTTATAATGGTTCATTCAGTTGAAATTACTTTTTGGAATTTTTTATTTAAAGTTTTTTTAAATAGATTCTTTTCTTGAAATAAAAGTTTTCTTTAATCAGAATTTTTCATGAATTATTATTTGTTTCTGATTTGAAAATATCTTTTGTCGATTTAGATTATTTTCATGTTTTAAGAAAACCTTTTTAATCAGAATCTGTTTTAGGAAAACAAATTGCTTCCTGTATTTAAATAATTCTTTAATTTTCAATTCTTCTTTAAATTAAAATCTTTCTCCTACTTGAAACAAATTTTCATTAAATTTAAATTTATTTTCACTTAAAGTTACTTCTTCATTCCAAATTGTTTTCCTCTCTTTTTTCCTCAACTAACAAATTTTTTTTATATCTTTTTATTTTTAAACATTCTTTTAAGATTTGTTTAAGTATGATAACTAGTAACTAATAACTGTTGCCAAAAAATCATTTTCGACAAAAAGATCATTTTTTCCTCTATTTTATTCACGAAAAAAGTTAAATAAAAAAAAATAAACTTTTAGAAATGATATGCAGTATATTTTTTATTACTTCAAATTTTGTTCAAAACTAAATTCTGTTTTGCAATTACTAAGCGTTTCACAATCTCGGAATGTCGAGATTACCGGTAATGTAGTTTTATTTGTAATATAGGAACAAAAGATAATGACAGGCGCCTATAGATTCTCTTTTCCCTTTGAATTGATATACATAATATATATATAAATTAATTTTATTTTAAATAAAAAAAAATAAATATATATATATATATATATAAATCTGACCAAATTAACGATTTAAGAGGAAAAAAAGAGAATCGATTGCGTCCAAAAGACATTAAGTACCTACTGGGTTTAATGACACGAATCGGTTAACGGAATCAAGAAGATACACTATACATACATAAATGAGCGATTCCATCTCAAGTGATCAAGGTGGAGAAAAATTTTTCTCCAATCGTAGCAAAACTTGGGGCTTTTGTAGTACTCATAGATAGTAATTTTTCGTGAAAATATTTTTTTACCTAGTCCAATATTTTCCGAGGGGGAGGGGGTTAAATTTTTGTGTTTTTCAGTACAATGGTTATTTCAATAATTTTTTACTCTTAAACAATTAAACATACAAATTTGACAAAGTACATTTTGGAAAGGTTTTTTCATCCTCTTTCGATTGGAAATAAGCATTTTGAAAAAAAAATTTTTTTGACCAAAAAAAATCAAAATTAAAAATAAATTTCAATTTTTGAGGGAGATGGATACGATTTTTTTTTTTTTTTTTTTTTTTTAAACGAAAGCTGAGTTTTTTTCCTAAAAGGACATATAAATGATAAAGTGGGACTAGAACGTTTAAACATTGAAAAAAAGAGTTTTCTACTCGCTGGAGCGCTCAAAACCCGGTTTTTAGCTCCGTTTTGGAGAAAATTCTTTTTTTCAATGTTTAAACGTTCTAGTCCCACTTTATCATTTATATGTCCTTTTAGGAAAAAAACTCAGCTTTCGTTTAAAAAAAAAAAAAAAAAAAAAATCGTATCCATCTCCCTCAAAAATTGAAATTTATTTTTAATTTTGATTTTTTTTGGTCAAAAAAATTTTTTTTTCAAAATGCTTATTTCCAATCGAAAGAGGATGAAAAAACCTTTCCAAAATGTACTTTGTCAAATTTGTATGTTTAATTGTTTAAGAGTAAAAAATTATTGAAATAACCATTGTACTGAAAAACACAAAAATTTAACCCCCTCCCCCTCGGAAAATATTGGACTAGCCCAGGCGCGAAAGACCAATGCTGACGATGGATTGAAGCTTTATTGAGCCTTGAACGCCCAGCGTGGGTAATCCAGAGTTGAAGCAGTCTTTAAAACACTGTCACTCAATGTTGGTTCAACATTGGAGACCAATGTTCGTCCCATGCTCGATTCAAGACTCGATCAATCTTCGTGTGTGAAGCTTGAATATCCAATCTTTATTCAAGCTTGAATCAAGGCTTGAATCAACGATGATACAATATTCACTTTATTTATTACCGTATGCACTAAACAATAATCAATAATTTCATCAATCATTTTTAAATAATATAAAAAATTATCTAAATTAATAAATAATTATTAAATATTAAATAATTTATTAATATTTACATTTAACATATTAAATATTAAATATTAATAAATAATCAAATAATTTAGATAAAAAATTATCTAAATTAATAAATAATTATTAAATAATTAATAATTATATGATTATATAATAATATAATATAATAAGTATTATTATTATTATTATTATTTAATATAATAATACTATAAATATAATATTAAGATAACAGTGGTAAATAAATATTAATAATTATTCAGTGTATAATATTTACATTAATGATATTATATTATAAATAAAGTTAAATCTTATATTATTTTTTTCTTGCACAGTGTAAAATTATTATTTACAAATTTCAATAGTTTCGCTTTCGTTTGTCTGAAAAATTTTCAGTGATCAAAAACTTCCAGTATAAAAATTGTTCATTAAGGCGTAATAAATATTTATGCCAAGTATTTTTACATTAGGATTAACCGTTTAGAAAATATTATCAAAATACTATTTTTTGTCAAACGCGTGTGACCTTGCGACTCAGCGTAGCCAACTCAACACATACGTTAAACAAACTCTTGAGTTGGCAACGCTGAGTCGCAAGGTCACACGCATTTGACAAAAAATAGTATTTTGATAATATTTACTAAACGGTTAATCCTAGTATAAAAATACTTGACATAAATATTTATTACACCCTAATGAACAATTTTTACACTGGAAGTTTTTTATCACTGAAAATTTTTCAGACAAACGAACCTCTTGATCTTTAAAAATAATAATTTGACACTGTGAAAGAAAAAAATAATATATAATAAAATTAAATTATCAAAAATAAATATTGTAATATTAAATAAATTATAAATATTTATATTTAATATTGTTCAGTGCACACGGTGATAAAGGAAGTGAATATTGTATTTTCGCTCACGAAGATTGACCGAGTCTTGAATCGAGCATGGAACGAACATTGGTGTCCAATGCTGAATCAATGTTGAGTTACCATGCTCTGTCAGTGATATACTTGATTAAGCAGGATCCCTTCCAACCTTCGTTGGCCGTGCGGTTTAAATAGTTGCGTTTATAGAGGTGTCGGGTATGCGTCGGGGGGTTCGATCCCACATGCGAGCGAATATTTTTCCGTTTTCGTTTCTAAACGATATATAAAATAATAAAATTGTGTGTTGTGTTGTGAATAAAAAATGTGAATATGATTGTAAATAATATTAAAAGTCTGTTAAAAAATCAAGAAAAAAATGTGCCGATTAACAAAAAAATTATCTTTTTTTACTAAAATTATTTTTTTAATGTTACTATTTCAAATAACATTTATTGTTAGTAATAATATATTATTTACATGAAAATAATATATATAATTGTTTTAATAGTATATTGGAATTAAATTTATACACATATATAATATGAATAAAAATAATGTCAATAATATTTATTATTATTATTATTATTATTATTATTATTATTATTATTATTATTACTATTATTATTATTATTGTTATTATTATCAATTGATATTTTCATATTATATTGAATGGGCGCGAGAGTCGCGTAAATTGGGGAACAGTGGAAGCAGCCTTGTTTCAGTCTTGAATTAGGCTTTCGCAGCATTGATTGAAGATTGAACGCCAATCTTCAACAAAGACTGGAGCGCGAGACTTAAATAAATGTTACATTATGGCTAGAATCAACCTTGCTTCCGCCGTCCCACCAAGGCTTGATCAATATTGACCAATCCTCATCCAAGCTTCAGTAAAGCCTGAATCCAGCGTCAGTTCGCGCCTGGGAGGTAAAAAAATATTTTCACGAAAAATTACTATCTATGAGTACTACAAAAGCCCCAAGTTTTGCTACGATTGGAGAAAAATTTTTCTCCACCTTGATCACTTGAGATGGAATCGCTCAAATATTGCATCAATCTACAGAATCCCATAATCATGCAATGCTTCTTTTCATTGTATGTTCATTTAAAATACTCGCACAACAATTCAATGTCAAGTTTAATCCTTTTCTTCTTCATTTTTTTCATATTTATCATTGCTTTTTCCACTGTAAAACTAATCGTAATATTCTATTAGATAAAAAATTAGAAGGAACAATAAATAATAACATTTTCAATCAGCAATAAACAATTATTTGCAATGGAAATCGGTTAGTAATAAAAATTGTTCATAATAAAAATTATGAAGTAATAAAAAATTATTGTTAAAAAAAATAAAAATTGTAAATATTATAAATAATTTAATAATAATGAATTATTAATGGTAATTGTTGGATTTTAAAAATTATTATTAATGAAAATTTTTAAACAATAAATATTAATAATTACAAATAGAAAACAACAACTGTTGATAATAAAATATATAATGATATAATAAAAGTAAGTAAAAATATAAATTAGAATTGTAAGAAAATTAATACAACTAAAATTAAATTTAAAATTACTTTTATTCAATATAAATTTTTCTATTGTACATTAAATAAAAGTTCTTTACTTCTCGCATACCAAAATTATTTTATTATTTATAAAATAATAAAATGATTCCTAATTAATTTATTATTTCTCTATTTTCTTTTGGCAATAAAATTTAATTATATTCTTTGGAAATTAAATTATTAATTCCTCGTGTGGCAATTATACATAAATACTGAAGAAAGGGTTAAATCATAAAAAAAATTTCAATTTTTTTTCTTTAATAAATTGTAAATTATCGAAAAAGTGTCTGCCAATAAGATTGTATTCGCCTATACTTTTTGATGTGAAATCAAAGAAAAAATAACAATATTTATTTATTTATAAATCGATGTATAAGACGATGCAAACTGTATTTTTTAAGAAATAAAGTTATTTGTTGTTAATTTTATTTGTTTTTTGGGTAAAATTTATTTCTCCCCAAAAATTATTTTTTTAGTACCTTGTTTCAAACTTTCTTTTTAATTGAAAAAATAATCACTTCGATCTAAGTCCTAAAACTGCAGCGAAGAGAGCGAAAAAAAATCCAGCTAGCGCTGTTGTTGACGTTAATAAAATTACACCTCCAACCAGAATAGGAACTAGTGCCATTAGCTTCATTTTATAGGCCATTAGCAATGCTAACATCTTGTTATTATGCTTGTTTCGCTTCCTTGGTTCAACTGGAAAATAAAATCCACTAATTAATTTCACAAATTAAGGAGGAATGGCACTCTCTAAATCCGAATTAGTAGTTTTTTACTAATGAATTAGTGCGGATTCGTTTACCGATTGAATTAGTAACTGTTTTTGCTAATTTTTAGTAGTTTTTTACTAATTATTAGTAGAAAATTTACTAATTTGAAATAGTAAAAAATACGTTCTACTAATTGAATTAGTAATTTTCTACTAGCAATTAGTCAAAAACTACTAAAAATTAGTAGAAAATGTTACTATTTTAAATTGGTAAACGTATCCGCACTAATTCAGATTTAGAGAGCATAAATAAAATCTTTCTGTGATTTTGTAAAATTAAATTTATTTTAAATAAAATGGCAATATTCTTTTTTTTTTAATTTTTTCGATAAATTTACATATAATTTTCGGAAAAGGAAATTGTATTTTTTATCAAGGAAAATATTTTTTTTGTATAAATCAAAAAATATAAAAAAGTTTTTGTGATAAATTTAATCCTTTTTTTAAAAAGGCATTACAAGGAAAGGTCGAATATATCGAAAACTATCGAAACAAGAAATGAACATTGATAAGGTATACAAGCAATACAGTATTGCTGCTTCAACTATACGTCCTACACGGGAAAAAATTTTGGTTAAACGCTGTATTTCTTACTGTGCTGCGGCATCTGTACAGACTACGTATAGCAGCGGTTCAGATTATAGAATTATCAGATTATGATTATTAGCTACCCATATGTTACAGAGAACTCGTACACATTTCACGTAGGTTAGGTATTTTCATACAGCGTGTGCGCTGTTAATGCATCTCCTGTTCTGAAGTTGGATACCAGCTACACAGAATGCATAGTCAGCAACGCTTGGCCGCTAGTAGGCAGCTGAATTTTTTCCCGTGTAACCATTCTCGTATGTCAGGATTGACAATATATCTTTTTCTTAGTTTGTTTTAAACAAATTAAGAAAATTAAAATTTGTAAATAAAAAACAAATATAACAGATAAAAACAGATAATAAAAAATTTATTGTATTGTATGTTCTTAAAATAATTTGTTATTAAAGAAATATTTATAATTATAATAATTGTAATAAAAATATATATTAATTAAACAAAAATATATTAGAATATAAAAAATAAAGTTAGTGTAATAAATAAAATATTCAAGTCGTCAATTAACACTTGAATGAAAATGCGCCCAATAATAAGAATAATTTAAAGATGTTTAATGAAAAGGAAAACTAAAATGCATAATGAAATGGGGAATAAATTAAAATATAGAAACTGTAGCGTTAACGATGATTAAACCAACGAAGAATATTGTTTAATAAAATTATTGAGAATAGGTTAGTGGACCGTGAAAAAAGAGCAGACGCAGCTCATTACAAACGTAATATGGCCCCAGCGGTTTATTCTAATTAGATTTAAATATTCCAAGGGAAGTAGTTCAAATTTAATCTAAACAAAGAATCTACTCATCCAGACAATGAACCATGAACATGAAGATAATAGGAAAACAACAATTATTTTTTCTTCTCGGAAAACATTAATCCTTAAAACAAAACAAAAATTTCTCTTTTTTTCTTCCCTTTAACAGCCTGAGATATTAACCTTTTTAATTAAAATTTGTTTGAGATAATTTGTACACAATTTTTTGTGACATACACACACACATACATCTACACATTTGCTCAGAATTTAATATATATATATATATATATATCCTAGATGAAAATGAGTCCATATAACCATGTTTTGAAAAATTGAAAATCGTCACGAATGCAAAGCTTCCTTATGAGGAACCAAAAAGAAGTAAAAAAGGAAGAAGGAAAAGAAGAAGCGAAATAAATAAACCAAGAAGAAGCAGAATTAGTAATAATAATAAAAAGAAATAATTAGGACCCATGTAGAAAAGTTCCCGCAGTCTCCCGGGAGTCTCTTGGAGTCGTTTCCAGGAGTAACTCCCGGGAATTTTTTTTAGAATATTTCCAGGAACAATTTTGGGAGATTCTCGGGAACAATTCCGGGAGTAATTTTGAGATTTTTGTAAAAATTCACTTAAGAATGCCGAAAATTGTATAAATATATTATATTTACATACCTTTCATATTTATGTAATAAAATAATATCTTTTAACGTTTCCACAAGTTTAAGAAAAAAAATTTGTATATAAATTTAAACGATAGAAAAATTATATTATACACGGAAAAACGTGTTGCCTAGAACAGCGATATGTTTTTCTGGAATAGCGAAAAAATGCCCGAGAATTTCCCAAAATTGTTCCTGGGAATCTTCAGAAAAAATTCCTGGGAGAATCCTGGAAGTTACTCCCGAAAACGACTCCAAGAGACTCCCGGGAGTTGCTTCCGAGAATCTCCCGGGAGACTCCGAGAACTTTTCCACGTGGGGATAAAAGCAGAAAAAATGGAAAAAGAAAAAAATAAATAATAATAAAAAATAGAATAAAAAGAAAAATAATCAGAACACAGCAAAAACAATAGCAGAATTAACGAAAAAAGATGACAATAGAAAAGGAAAAAAATCTTTGTTCCGAAACTATTTGTAAATTTATAACGTTAAAAATCGAAACAAATAATATTTTTTCTACAAATATTAATTTTCAATGAATTTATAAATAGCTTTGGAATTTTCTACGTTCTTGTTTTATGACTTTTGTAAATAACAATAACAAAATATTGACCTCTATATTTATTTTTTTCGGAATACAAAAGATAAAAATTATTGTGATCGTATAAAATGATAGTCTGTAATTTTTTAGTAGATTACATGCGTGCACATGAAATATACAGTCTGAAAGATGTATTCAAGAGTTTATAACAACATGAAAACTGGACTTCCACCGGATAATCGTGGTCAATATGTGACTTCTACAGTCTGTTATTTTCATTCGATAATACACGATTAGATTGAAATAAATGTTGTTGAGCGTTCTTCGACATAAACTTTTGCGAGAAAGACATGTAACAACAATTGATTTTTTTTCTCTACTCAGTAAAAAAAGTATTGAGTGGAGCCATTAGAAATTGTCAGTAACTCTGAGCCTATACGGATTTGTGTAAAAACCGTATTTGGACGTTTGAGTCAATCATTTTTCGTCCACTGAATACAGTTCTCTTTTAATTTAATTAAGACAATATGGACAGAGTCAAAATCATAAATTAAAAGCACAATTGTCCTGGTATATAAAAATGACGCTTTCGAAACGAAACAGTGAAAAATTGTCAAAAAATGGTAAAAGCAAAATGTGACAAACGCGACTGCATTTATCACATCAATCAATGAAAAACATAATGTTTAAATGGATTAATGGGAATATAGTAAACCGACTTTACTGATTCTTATGGTAAATGTAGTCGCTCTGTGATCTTAATTTCAATGCTAATAGAGGACCGTATTCAGTGGAAGAAAAAAAGATTGAGTCAAACATCCCAATACGGTTTTTCTACAAATTCGTATTAGCTCAAAGCTACTGAAAATTCCTAATGGCTCCACTCAATACTTTTTTAACTTGGTAAATCATTCCTTTCTGTATATCATATTTTCAGTTCCTCTTTCAGGTACACTGAGAGAAGTCCAGGGCTTAATAGTTCCCGCTAGACGTCGCTATAAGCTACTCTGCTTGTCGCGTTTGAGATGTCTCGAATCTAGGGCTCAGACACCCCGAATCGGTCAAACATTGTTCCCGCATGTGAGAGACAACTCATGGCCGATACTAAAAGTTGTAAGTAATCCCGCTTCGGGACGTTCCACGTTTTTTATCGGGGCTTGAGACGTCCCGATCGAAGGTTCACATAAGAACATTCAAAATGATCACTCAAGCCTTGCACGGGACGTATTAGTTCCCGGACTTCTCTCAGTGTACAAAAGTCAAAAATACTTTTTACTTATAGATTTTTTTGTTATACATGTTCAAACATGAGCGTAATATGAACCAATCAAGAAGGCACAGCTTCTAATACGTTTCCCGTAAAATTCACATTCGAGAGGTGAGGCACGTTTTCTCGTGGACTGTCACATATGCATTTGTGTAATAGCCGAGAGCATAATAGAGAAAAGTGGCGTAGGAATCGGGGGGCAGGGGTTGCAGTTACCCCCCCTAGTTTGAAAAATGGAGGGGCAACGGTTATAATATTCCCCCTCAGAAAATTAGATTAAAACTTTACGAAAAGATTTACAAATCTTCCTGATAGCTTCTGTCATTTTCTTTTACATGACCTTTTTCTGCATTTATATTAATTCTGTTTTGATCCTTATTGACAACATGTTCGGATTTCATTGAAAAAATCTCGAAAGAATCATATACGACAAAAGCGCTTCTACAACAGGTAATATTGTTATTGATACTTATAATGACTGTGCCTGCTTCAGCTGCAACAGCAGAGCGATCTTTTAGCGCACTTCGACGTCTTAAAACTTATCTGAAAGCTGCTATGACACAAAAACGGCTAACTCACATCGCACTTTGTGCATGTACATAACCAAAAAACTAATGCGCTAAACTTACAAAATATATTAAAAAATTTTCTGAAAGAAATTATAAAAGGAAGACAATTTTTGGACAAGTATAAACGTTTTTATTTAATATTTTCTTATTGTTCTATTTAAATTTCATTCATATGCCAAAGTGTTTTGTTTGTAAGTTATCTTATTAACCCCTTCGCTGTCGACGAGATTTCCACTGTTTTGGCCAAAAGTGTGTTGTAAATTTTTTTTTATTTTTATGAAACTTGGTATCCTAAGGTTTTAGGGATCGCTGATTACGAATCCAAGATCGGTTTTTTAAAATTCAAAATGGCGGATCCAATATGACGGACAATTTTTTTAAACTGATCGGATTCGCTTGAAAATGGTTACTCGGGGGTTTTCGGGGTCGCTGAACACGAATCTGGCGTTAGTTTTTCAAAATACAAAATGACGGATTATATATGGCGGACAATTTTTCAAAACTAATCGGATTCGCTTGAAAATGGTTACTTTGGGGTTTTCGCGGTCGCTGATTACAAATCCGCAGTCCGTTTTTTTAAAATTCAAAATGACGGTTCAAAATTACTAAAAATAGACGGATTGGCTAGAAATAATGTTATTTAAATTTTAATTAAAATTGATACTTAATTTATTGGGTATCAGCTTGATTTTCAATTTTGATAATGTAAATAAAGATTTTTAATCAGAAAGGCTAAAAACTGATGAGCAGTGAGTTCCAAGCAAATTTATACAATTTTGCTCCATGATTCTGTCACATTGAAGTCGCCATTTTGAATTTTGAAAAACGGACCTCGGATTCGTAATCAGTAACCCCGAAAACACCACAAGTAAAGATTTTCAGGTGAATTGGATCAATTTTTCAAAATAATGTTTACCATATTAAATCCGCCATTTTTAATTTTGAAAAACTAACGCCAGATTCGTGTTCAACGACCCCCAAAACCCCCGCGTAACCATTTTTAAGCGAATCCGATCAGTTTTTAAAAATTTTCCGCCATATTGGATCCGACATTTTGAATTTTGAAAAACCGACCTCGAATTCGTAATCAGCAAACCCGAAAACCCCCCGAGTAGAGATTTTCAGGCAAATCAGATCAATTTTTGAGAATGATGTCGGCCATATTGGATCCGCCATTTTAAATTTTGAAAAACTAACGCCGGATTCGTGTTCAACGATCCCAAAAACCCCCGAGTAACCAGTTTCAGCGATTTTTAAGAAGTTTTAAACCACCTTTTTTAAGTTGCGCATATATGCGTCAAGAGCACTTTTGGCCAGTTTTAAATCCGCGCTTATATGCGTCCGCGACAGTCAATTTTATTTTTTTGACCTATAGGTAAAAAAAAGGATAAATGACGGCCTCACATTACGTTAAAATCTATGTCAAAATTGACCTATTTTTTGACCTATAGGTAAAAAAAGGATAAATGACGGCCTCATATTACGTCAAAACTTATGTCAAAACAGACCTATTTTTTGACCTAAAGGTCAAAAAAAGGATAAATGACGGCCTCACATTACGTTAAAATCTATGTCAAAATTGACCTATTTTGTGGCCTATAGGTCAAAAAGAGGATAAATGACGGCCTCACATTACGTTAAAATCTATGTCAAAACTGACCTATTTTTTACTTATAGGTCAAGAAGAGGATAAATGACGGCCTAACATTACGTTAAAATCTATGTCAAAATTGACCTATTTTTTACCTATAGGTCAAAAAGAGGATAAATATCTGCCTCACATTACGTTAAAATCTATGTTTAATTTTACCTATTTTTTACCTATAGATTAAAAAGTCGTCTCCATGTGGGCATTTACATTACGTCAAAATTCATGTTTAATTTTACCTATTTTTTGAGCTACTGGTTTTAAAAGGGGCCTTAATGTAGGCCATTACATTACGTCAAAATTTGAACTGTTTTTAACCTACACCCTAGTAGAAATTTGTCGTGGCATGACTAGATTTATTCAAGTTACTGTACAGTTTTAGTCATGGAAGTTTAATATAGCTTAACTGGCGAATTACTAGACAGCTACTGCATAACACTGTTAAAGAAAATATAAAGTTGAACTTGATTATTACTGCATAGAAGTCCTGTACAGTTATTTTCATGGCACTATCGAGGCGTTCCGAGATATTATTTTCCAAAGTTTGTCGTGGCGTCAGCGCTACCGCCGGTTTCAGTAACTAAACAGTTGTGTATTGCCATTTTCGAAATATTTTCTATAAAATAAATCTTTTGGTTTTAAAGTTTATAGTTTTCATATTTTTAATTTTGTTCTTTTATTTTACTGTTGACAACTTGAAAACTTTCTTAAAATTCGCTTTAATTAATTGAGTTAATTAAAATAACTAATTTTTAAATTCAGAAGACAATTTTTTTTCAAGATTACATAATCTTATTATATGTATAAATATTAATTTAACAAACCTGTTACATACAAAAAGTTAGAATTGGTCCAATAAAGTGAGGTTATGTTTTACATTAATGTATTGACGTTGACATATGTATAGCTCTCCGATCTATATAACAGAACTGTCTATAATTAATGACAGTAGCCAGTAACAATTTATTACTAATTCCTTACGGAAAAAATAGACATAATTCTAGTTATACCCGCGAATTATTTTTTTCAGTGTATAAACTGATGTATTTATGGAAAATGTCTATATAACACTGTTCAGTTGCTGGACTGACGGTAGCGCAAACGCCACGACAAACTTTGAAACATAATTTCACGGAACGCCTAGACAGTACCATGAGAAATACAATAAAAATCAATAAGTTCAACTTTAGAGTGTTATGCAGTAGCTGTCCAGTAATTCGCCAGTTGAGCTAGAAAAGATGAAAAAGGGAACTGCTTTACCTGCCGGTAGAGTATGGTTATTATTTTTCCGGAATCGTCCATCGACTAGAACGGCCGTGATGCGTAAGCGTGCGTTTAGGTATTTCGTCCCAGTGTGACCCGAGTTCGCTCCCCGATACCGCTAGATATTTTTCGTTTGAACTGAATTAGTTCTTCATATTAGGGTTTACTTTTAAGTCTGTTGTGTGATAAAATAATAATATTTATTTCAGTGTTGTGCTTAATTCAAGGAAAAAGTGAATGTTGTTTACTGTAAAAAAAAGACATGTGTACAAGAATCAGTAATGTTCATAATTTTTTTTAATTGTGTAGTTATTAAAAAATAATTATACAGATAATTTATTATACGTAACAATAGATACACCAACAGTAAAAATATAGTTTCGTAAAATTTTAATTTATTTAATTTGTTGACAAAATAATTTAACGTTATATTTTCAAATTTGTGCGTGTTCAATACGAAACGTCAATATAAATAAAGTTTTGACATTTCCAAGTGAATTATTTTGTACAGTTTTTCTACAGGACTGATGATCAGAAACTGTAAAATTTGACTGGACAATAACTTGAACAAATTAGCGTGACATCACTTTATAGTTTTTAGCCAGTTTAACTGTAAAGTGCCTCGAAATTTTCCAGTGGAACTGTCCAGTGCCCTTAAAGATACTATGACGAATTTCTACAAGGGCAGGTCAGAGCATGCCCCTCAAAGAGGGGGCACTTACAATTCAACAATTGTAATTGCATACATGTAAGTACATTTATTTATTTGAAAGTTGAGTTTTAATGAATTTGTTTTCTAGATGCACCACGAGGAGGTATAATAAACTTTAAAATTGGTTAAAGTTTATTACAAAACAATAGTTACATTTTTAAAAAATGTAAATTAAATTTTTAATTAATTGTATAATATATTTACATAATAAATAATTTTAATAAATATTTTTTAGTTTAGGTGAGATGCTAAATTGGTTTAAATTAAAATTTTCAGATTTGCCAAAATCATAAAATCCTAAAAAGGTTAATAATACTAAAAACCAAGGACGAATGTAAAATAAAAAATCACGGGGGGTTGGCGCGCGAAGCGCGCAGGGGGGCGAAGCCCCCCTAGTATATATATATGTATATGTGTGTGAGCGATTCCATGTCAAGTGATCAAGGTGGAGAAAAATTTTTCTCGAATCGTAACAAAACTTGAGGATTTTGTAGTACTTATAGATAGTAATTTTTCGTGAAAATATTTTTTTACCTAGTGTTCAATATTTTCCGAGGGGGAGGGGGTTAAATTTTTGTGTTTTTCAGTATAATGCTTATTTCAATAATTTTTTACTCTTAAACAATTAAACATACAAATTTGACAAAGTACATTTTGGAAAGGTTTTTCATCCTCTTTCGATTGGAAATAAGCATTTTGAAAAAAAAAATTTTAACTAAAAAAATCAAAATTAAAAATAAATTTCAAATTTTTGAGGGAGAGAGATACGATTTTTTTTAACAAAAGCTGAGGTTTTTTCCTAAAAGGACATATAAATGATAAAGTGGGACTAGAATGTTTAAACATTGAAAAAAAGAATTTTCTCCAAAACGGAGCTAAAAACCGGGTTTAGAGCGCTCCGGCGAGTAGAAAACTCTTTTTTTCAATGTTTAAACATTCTAGTCCCACTTTATCATTTATATGTCCTTCTAGGAATAAACCTCAGCTTTTGTTTAAAAAGAAAAAAAAATAGTATCTCTCTCCCCCAAAAATTGAAATTTATTTTTAATTTTGTTTTTTGGGTCAAATTTTTTTTTTCAAAATGCTTATTTCCAATCGAAAGAGGATGAAAAAACCTTTCCAAAATGTTCTTTGTCAAATTTGTATGTTTAATTGTTTAAGAGTAAAAAATAATTGAAATAATTCGCGCGCCAACCCCCTAACTACTTCTTATATTTATTTTAATTTTTATTTTCAAATCATGTTCTCTTAATATGAATGCATGGTAATAAGTTAGTAAATTATATCAGGCGATACTAAAAGAAAGCAATTAAAAAGAATTTTACTTTACGGATATGATTATGATCTCATGGTGCCCTTAAAATTGACCTAAATTTTGAGGGTAGCAGAAATTCTTTGACATTTAAGTCAAAACTGCCCTAAAATTGACATAAATTTTGAGGGTAGCGGAAATTGTTTATAAAACTTTGACGTTTACGTCAAAACTGCTCTCAAAATTGACCTAAATTTTGAGGGTTGCGGGAATTGTTTGTCAAATTTTCACGTTTAGGCCAAAATACTCTCAAAATTGACCTTACCCAGGTGCAAAAAGTTGAATGGGCCATGATCGCGTCGACCTAGTAGATAGTCGTGCCAATCTTGGCAGCCAAAGGTCGGCCGAACTAGCGAATTGTAACATCGGCCGTCCATGCTCTCTAAATTTGAATTAGTAGAATTTTTACTATTTAAATTAGTAGTTTAATATTTTACTAATGAAATAGTAGTTTTATGAAATATGACTAATGAATTAGTAGAATGTCGACGCAAAAATATAACTAATTCAAATTAGTAAGAATTTTCACTTTTTTGATTAGTAGTTTTTACTATTTAAAATAGTAAAAGTCAGGTGACGCGAAGGAGCGCTTTTAGCGTTTACTTTCGGTAACACTAAACGGCCATTTGCTTCCTGTTGTGTAGTGTCAAAGGTTTTTCCTGAGCAAGCTGCAATCTTTTCCCAAGATTTTAAACTTCAAAAAATATTTATACAAACAACAAGTGCGTGAAGTGATATTGAAATCATCGTTCATCACTTTGTTAGAACTGGGAAAGTGTGTACACATTCTCTTCATTTTCTTTTTTTGTTTGTATATATATATCTTTAGACGCTGGTATTTTCATAATTGCATGCTGGAATGATGAAAACGTGCATACAAAAAATGTGTATTAACTACATTTTTATGGTGTAAATTATTTATTGTATTATATATACTGTCGATAAAATAGTTAACACATAATATACAATTCTCTCTTTTAATAATTAAAAAATTGTATATAAACTCCTAACCTCAAACATTCTTTCCTTTTTTCAATTATAATTATACTCTGAATAAAAGTTTAAATCAATCAATATAATTAAAAAGTTTTACAATTCTTTAGATGGCATGTTTTTATAAAATCAAAGAAGCAAAATTTATTTATATAATGATTGAGTAATAGCAATAATTTTTATTTATTATTTTTTACTTAAAGAAAAATCATCCCATCATTTTTGAAGAATCTTTTGTTATTAAAGAAGCAAATTATTCCTAATAATTGTTTTTATTGCAATCCATATAATGTGTTCAGACAATTTAAACTGTAAAAAATCATTATATCTTTAATATCTTGTAAACAAACCAATTATTATTAAACATATATATTTTCCAATAAATGTAAAATTCAAATTCTATCATAAAACATATTTAAATGAAAATTAAAGATACAAAAGTTAAATATAAATTTTGATCAAATTTAAATTACAAAGCTATAATTTGGTCTTTATTTTCATTAGTTTATGTATCTTTTATTTTTTTAAATAAGTTTTTGAAAAATAATCACGATAGAAAATTTCAAATATTAGCGAGTAAAAAAGACGCACGCGGGAGCATGCGCATTAACATATTCTACATTCTACTAATTCAATTAGTAGCGAAAAATAACTTTTTCAATTAGTTTAATTGATTATACAATTATACAATATATTATACAATTAATTGTATAATATATTTACATAATAAATAATTTTAATAAATATTTTTTAGTTTAGGTGAGATGCTAAATTGGTTTAAATTAAAATTTTCAGATTTGCCAAAATCATAAAATCCTAAAAAGGTTAATAATACTAAAAACCAAGGACGAATTTAAAATAAAAAATGACGGGAGGTTAGCGCGCGAAGCGCGCAGGGGGGCGCAGCCCCCCTAGTATATATATATATATATATATATATATTTATTTATCCCCCCCCGAAAATAATTCATTCCTACACAGCTGATAGAGAAAATTTTCATTAAAAAATAAAAAAATTATTTTTATGGTTTTTAAAGAGCGACATATTTTACGACATATGTCTTACAAGGAGAGACCGAGATTACTAGTTTTTGTATAAATCACACTAGAATTTACTATTTTCGCATTGCAACCACCGGAAATAAGGGGACTTTTTGTATTTTTTATCGGTCAATTGGAATTACTGTGCATTTATTATTTATTAATTGTTTACTTTTGCTAATAACGGGACATTTTTTTCATTACTATAAGTGATTTTTCTCTTGATTACTGTGCTCTGGTTTGTGTCCCCACGTGTTCCTAACCTATATCTCACTTGGATATTATATACTATGTCTTCCAACAAGTGTTTTAAGTGTAGTAAGAATCTGGTTAAAGACGTAGTCTCTTGTCCAGGTTGTGGAGCTGTTTATCACCCTAGTTGTGATTTACAGACTGGCACTAATTCTGATGGAACATATATTAAATGTTGTAGGCCGAGATCACGTTCTCCGTCCTCCTCTAATGATAATGAAATTCTAAAGGCAATAGCGGACATGAAGACTTCCTTTTCATCGAGATTTGACAACATTGACACAAAATTGGACGATGTTTGTCAACGGATAAGTGCAAATGAAGTCAAGATAGACGAACTTTTTGATCGTATGGTGACTGTTGAAAGTAAGTTGCAAACTGCTGAAAATTCTGCACTCAAACAAAATAATCCAACTTCCACTGTATGTCAATGTTTGCATGAATGGCAAGATCGTGAGCAAAAAAAAATAGTCTTATTCTCTTTGGTTTTCCTGAGCATGATTATGTTACTAACATTTCACACACCAGTAATCCAATTGACTTGAGAACAGCTGTTCTGAATCTCCTGAGTGTATTTGTCTCTTCAGACATTCTTCATAACATGCAAGTTATTATACTTGGTAAAATTGACACATTGCGTCAAAATATTCCTCTATCTTCTTTTAACATAATAATTTTTTCTGAAACGTGGTTACACTCTGGTATAAATTCACAGGAACTTGGATTTAGTGGTTATAATGTTTTCCGGTCAGATAGAAGTGCATCTACAAGTATGGGTAAGAGAGGAGGAGGTGTTTTAATTGCAACCAAATATTTTTTATGTTGCTCTCCAATAGTCACTAATTTTGTTAATATTGAACATATATTCATAAAATTTTTTAAAAATTCTGTTCATTACATCTTGGGTTGCTTTTATGTACCACCGAACTCTACTATTATTATATATATTTTGATATGTGTTTAATAATTGAAAATATAATATATTCTTACCCCAATGCGAGATTGTGCATTTTTGGAGACTTTAATCTACCTTTCTTAAACTGGAATTTAAGTAATAATGGTTCTCTTTGTTTTTCAAAAAATTCCTCAATTTCGCAACATAAAATAATATCGTCAATTATTTCGGACACTTGTGATGTCACTAACATATTACAAATAAATATGTTTACTAATACTCATGAATCAATCTTAGACTTACAAGTAACACTACCCAAGTGTAACTCACCGATTCTTTTAATACTTGGTATACACATTCTAGATCGAAAAATATTTGACACGTATTTTTTTATATTAGCTTAAAAATGTTTTAAGGGGTAGAATCTACCCCTGTAACATTTTCATTATATAAAGATATTTAACAGAGTTTATTGTAACATTATTACATTAGGGTGTCTCAAAAAAATTATTTTTTGAGTATGGTTAAGTATTAAATATTTTTGTATAATTCACCCTCCTCCCTTTTAGGGGGTGCAAAATTTCTACCCCCTTGAACCAGGAGTGTCGCGCGACGCCCTTGACAAAAATCATACTTCTGCTTTATAAAAGTACTTGAAAATTGGTACTCGGGGGTTTTCTGGATCGCTGATTACGAATCCAGGGTCAGTTTTCAAAAATTCAAAATGGCGGATCCAATATGGCAGATGTCAAAATTAAAAATAAATCGAATTGGCTTTAACTCTGTTAAATATCTTTAAATAATGGAAATGTTACAGGGGTAGTTTCTACCCCTTAAAACATTTTTAAGCTAATATAAAAAAATACGTTTCAAATATTTTTTAATCTAGAATGTGTATACCAAGTATTAAAAGAATCGGTGAGTTACACTTGGGTAGTGTTACTTGTTAGTGTTTTGTAACTCAACTGATTTTGATCTAAGTCTTTCAAATGACTTTCTTTTACCTATTGATAGTTATCATCCACCTTTACATGTAAATGTGGTTGCAAATATTGCTAACGTCTATGATAATAGAAATAATGATAATCTCATTAACTTATTAAGATTATTTAACTTTTTCTAATTTAAGGGCACAGTGTAAAGTTTTGTCAAGAGATTGTTATCACGCTTATCTTTATAATACTGAAAGTGCAATAATAAATAATGTAAGATTTTTTTGGAAGCATGTTAACTCGGTACGCAAAAAACCACAATATCCAAATATAATGTATCTAGATGATAACATCTGTGATAGTGATGTGGACATTAGCAATCTTTTTGCAGTCATTTTCAGTCAGTCTATACGCCCCCTATAACGTCATCTAAAAAATATTCCAATTTGAATGAATCTAATTTTAATTTTCAAAACATGCATATAATCAAAGAAGATATATTTGATAAATTAAATAAACTCGATATACACAAATCAGCAGGGCCTGATTATGTTTCTCCCCTCCTTCTACGTTCTTGTTCCACTGCGTTCTTGGAACCCTTGTATATATTATTTAATAAATTAATTTCTAGTTCTATTTTCCCTCACGAATGGAAGAAGGGAATTGTGATTCCTATTTATAAGGGTGAAGACAATAAAAATGTTAAAAACTACAGGCCTATCACGCTCCTCAGTTGCATAGCAAAAACCTTTGAAAGCTTAATATTCGATTTAATTTATATTCCTGTTTCTAATATTATTATTGATGAACAACATGGGTTTGTTAAATCTAAATCCACATCAACCAATTTAGGCGTTTTTACTAATTTTTTGTTAATGAACATGGAGAAGGGAGCGCAAATCGATGTAATATACACTGACTGGTCTAAGGCATTTGACAGAGTGGATCACAAAACTCTTGTGGCAAAGCTTAGGGCTCTTGGTTTTCCTGATGGACTACTAAATTTTATAAAAAGTTATTTAGATAAAAGATATCAATCTGTACGTTTCAACAATAGTTATTCAAATCCTTTTCAATCTACCTCAGGTGTTCCCCAGGGATAAAACTTGGGACCTCTTCTATTTATTTTATATATCAATGATATAAATTTGATCTTTAAACACACTCATTTTCTATTGTATGCAGATGATCTTAAGATGTATAAAATTATTAAAAATGATCAGGATCATAAAAACTTACAATTAAACTTAAGTAGCCTTGCAGAATGGTGTTCTGAAAACAACATGTCTTTTAGTATTAAAAAATGCTCAGTCATTTCTTTTTCAAAAAGTAAACACATTTTATATTATCTCTATACATTTGGACTCAATGAAATTGAGAGGTTAAATCGGGTTTGTTATCTGGGTGTTACACTTAACAGTTCTTTAACATTTAATTATCACATTTCGGATGTCGTCAGTAGAGCTCTTAGGGCCCTGGGTTTTGTCATGAGAAATGCCTCTTCATTTCGTAATGAGCGTACTCTTAAAATATAGTTTTTCACTTTTGTAATGAGTATAATACAGTAAGCTTCTATCATTTTGTTCCAAAAGTAATTGTTTTCGAGTTATCAACAATTTAAAAGCATGGCTAATTTTTTAATCAAAACATCAGAGTTTTCTTAAAAATTATAATATAAAAATGTTTAAAAATGCGTTTTAAAGGTGATAAAACTAGCTTTGATTTAATATATCTGGCATTAAATTGTGATGATTTCTAATGAAACTGTATCACTTTAAAAAAACAGAAAAAAACGAAAAATTTTATTTTGCAATAACATTCTTTACTCATTATCAAAATTATTTTTACAATTTTGATTTTATGAAATGTTAAAGGAGAGGAAATTATTTTCCAAATTTTTTTTTAGCTTTGTAACTTCAATAGTAAACAAAATACAAAACTTTTTGTAAAGTTATCAATCGTTGTAGGGTGGGCAAAAGTTATTGAGGGGCACTGTATATAGGTGATTCTTCTGAAAGTAACACTTTTAAACTTTAGTTTTTCAATTTATTTATTTTTAAAATATATGGTTTTTTTTATTAAAACTACTTAATCTACGCTAATATCGTTCACAAAATCAAAAACAAAATTACACTGTTTAAAAATTAATAATTTGCAGATTTTAATCAAATACATTCAATTCCATTAAAATATAAATTTATTATAGTATTTTATTTAATGGTAATTTGATTAACCCATTAACGCCTGAAAGCTCTGAAATTTTGTGTTTAATTTAAGATATAATTTTATATACTAAACATGCTCTCTGAAAATAACTTAAGCGTTTCTTCATGATTTCGGGGTGGCAAAGAAAATTAAATATGGCAAATTTTGTACATCAAATTGCGCAAAAAATGAAAATTTTTTTCTTACTGAAGACATTCTTTTAAAATGAATACAAGTGTCACAAATTGGCACAAACTTATTAAACTTTCAAAATATGCGAAAGCGAAAATAAAAAAACACAATGGCACCTTTAAAAGGGGCGCATGAAAAGACCCTAAACCATAGACTGGTTAGAAATGTTATTTAAAAAAATTTAATTACCTAGAATATCATTTTAGTAGAACAATGACTAAAACAATGTCAGGATATAAGTATTGCAATATTAAGTCTTATGCTAAGATAGTGTTGAAACAATTTATCAGAGATAAGCCTATTAGATTTAGACCAACATTTTTTTCGTTGTGTACTTCTGATGGATTTTATTTGTATTTTGCTTTATTCTGACAGCAAAGTCCTTATTTTACAAATTTTTAGTCGACTAGAATTGATTTAAATAATTTTTGTTGACCATATTGGATCCACCATTTTGTATTTTGAATGTCCAAGTACAGATTCATAATCAGCGACGCCAAAACTCCCTGAGTAACAAATTTTAGGCGACTAGAATTAATTTAAACAATTTTCGACGGCCATATTAGATCTGCTATTTTGTAATTAGAAAATTCACTTATAGATTCACAATCAGCGACCCGAAAAACCCCTGAGTAACAAACTTCAAGCGAATCGAGTAATTTTTTAAAATTTTCGTCGGCCATATCGGATCCGCCATTTTGAATTTTGAAAATCCGAGTACATATTCGTGATGAGCGACCTCAAAAATATATAAACACTAAGTTCTATTGCATTTTATAGCTACATAGTGGGCAAAAAACCATCATTGTTTTAAAAACGTTCCAAAAACGTTTTTAGAACGTTTCATGTCTGCCAAATAATGTTCAAAAAACGTTCCATTGCTTTTAAAACGTTTTTGAAACATATAACGTTTTTGGGACGTTATTTGGCAGTCATGAAACGTTTTAAAAACGTTTTTGGAACGTTTTTAAAAAATGATGGTTTTTTGCCTACTGGGTATTGTCTAAATCGGTGCAACATAAAAAGAATTGATTAACTTTTCTCAAATTTGCGCCATTTTTTTATAACAGCAATAATGGCTTAGGGGTGTAATGAATCACTTTAATTAATTCAAAAGAGGTAAATCAGAGTAATTTCGGCTTGCAATCAAAATAATGTAGTTGGTATACTGAAAGTTTGTACCAAGTTTTATTATTATTCTTTCATTATTGTAGAATATATTAAGTAATTTTGACACTTGAAATTAAATTTTTAAAGTCTTTGTTTTTTTGTTTATATCATTTTCAAAAATAACTTTCAAAAAAACTAAAATCTCGTTTTGACCTTGAAACATTTGTGTTTAACCCTTTAACGACGAGATGTGCTGCTTTTCAACATGAATTTCAAACGCCTACAATTAGTAGAAAGAAGCCATAAAATTTTTCAAAAGTCCATATCCTACTATTTTTGGGGTCGCTCTTTCGAATGGCGTGGTCAAAATTTTCAAAAAAATGATATTAAACCTTTCTTTTTTCAAAAATACTTAAAAATGTCAAGTGTTATGAATGCAATTGTTTTTAAAAGAATTTTTTTCTCCACCATAACATTTTTTAAATAAAACAAAAAGAATTAGAAACGTGTTCCCGATAGTTGTACTTGAAAAATATCCATTTCTAATGTTTATTTTTTTCGATTTTGAATTTAAAATGGCGCTTGAAGGACAAAAAAAATTCCTAATTTTACGTAAGATTACAAACTTTTTCAAAATTGCTCAAATTTAATTGAAATCTGTTACTCGGAGGTTTTGGGGGTCGCTGATTACGAATCTGAAGTCAGATTCAAAAAATTCAAAATGGCGGATCCAATATGGTAGTCGAATTTTGTGATACTCATTGAATTCAGTTGAAACTCGTTACTCGGAGGTTTTTGGTGTCGCTGATCACGAATCTGAAGTCAGATTCAAAAAATTTAAAATGGCGGATCCAAAATGGCAGCTTAATTTTTCAAAATTACTGAGATTTGCATAAAATTTGTTACTCTGAGGTTTTCGGGGTCGCTGATTTTAAATATGAAGTCGCCTTTAGCCTTTAAATAATTAAAGTTGCCCAATTCTCACCACGAGGAGGTAGGCGATATTGAGAATCATTTTTTTTACTTTTTCAGTGATTTTTAATTTTCTTTTGTTTTTTGGTTTTTTTATTTATTTTTTTTTCAATCTAATAATATAATTCATTTAACTTTTTATTAAAAACTATTAATTTGTATTATGCGCTTCTTAGAAGCAATTGTCACAGTAATATAACTTGCATGTTTTGCAGTGTTTCCTTGTTCGGAAAAAGAAAGTACAAAATTTTTGGCTATGTGCATCAGCAAAGATTATTTGAACAAAGTAAGAACGGGAAAGTCTGACAGTACATGAGACAGAAAAACAGCATTCACCTCGATTCTGTTGCACCTCAAAATGCAAAATCCGAACAAGGAAATACTGCAAAACATGCAAGTTATATTTCTGTGACAATTGCTTCAAAAAAGCGCATAATAAAAATAACAAAAACCCCAGAGTAACAAATTTCATGCGAATCTCAGTAATTTTGGAAAATTAAGCTGCCATTTTGGATCCGCCATTTTGAATTTTTGGTAATTATCCAGTTAAGCGGCTTTTCCCAATTTTGCTTATTTTTGATAATTCTTTTTGAAAAAGCTTTCAATCAGCTAGAAAATGAAAAATTCGTTAGGGGAGGACGAAAAAGTTAATTGCCGAAAGTCAGAGATGGGAAACAAAATTAAAATTTTCGTTTGATGCATATAACTTTCTCAAAACTAATAATATCAAAAAATTCTTTTATAAGAGTTGTAGATCATGTCAAAATACATCTTTTTTATCTAACACAATTTCTTTCTAAATTGAGTATTTTTCGAGAAAATTCAAAAATCCGTAATAATGATGGTAGATTAGATTAGTAGAATAGTGGAACAGTTTTGACCAATCAGATGACTGGATTTTGTAACACTTATTTTGATTGGTCAAATCTATTACACTACTCCACTATTCTATCAGCATGGGACTGCACTCTCAAATTGACATTCTAGTTGGTACTAAAAGGTACCGAACCCTGGTCCGACCCCCTTACAACGCGTAGCTACAAAAAAGGCATATTTAAGGTGCCTTAAGGAGAAACCACAGCAAATGCAGGTGTAGCCCGCCGCAAGTTGTTTCCTTTCCTTTTGTAATGCAGAAAGAGAGTCGAATTGACATTCTGTTGTGGTATCTCCTTAAAGCACCTTAAAAAGGCCTTTTTCGGCGACACGTTAAAGGGTGGTCGTGTCTGCGTTTGGTACCTTCTGGTACCAACTAGAATGTCAATTTGACTCTCTTTCTGCATTAGAAAAGAAAGGAAACAAGTTGCGGCGGGCATCGCCCGCCTTTGTTGTGGTGTCTCCTTAAGGTACCTTAAAAAAGGCCTTTTTTGGCGACACGTTGTAGGGGGGTCAGGTCTGGGTTCGGTACCTTCTAGTACCAACTAGAATGTCAATTTGACTCTGTTTCTGCATTAGAAAAGGAAATGAAATGGCTTAATGGCTCGCCTTACATTTTTCCAAAAAAATTGTTCTAGAAAAAAAGTATGAGTGATATGAGGACGTATTTTTTTAATTTAAAGCTAAGATGTTGGGGTAAGTTTTACATGTTACAAAATTTTAAATAATGCAAGAATGACGATGTTGAAAAACAAAAAGTAAGCCATTACACCCCGGTCTCCCCTATATTGTACCCAGTGGGTACACTTGTTCAAAAGTCGTCCTAAGGATGTCTTTTTACGGACGTCTTTTGGACTTGTAAAAAAGACGTCTTTAAGACAGTAGCAGAAAAAAGTAATAAAGAAACAAATAGTTTATTGTGCACCTAGTGGAGAAAAATCATTTTCCTCCCGTGGTGCACATACTATTTTTTCTAACACGCGTATAGCGAAAGTACAAACGCGGCAATTTAGTTGTTACTTTTAACGGTAAAGTAAAGGAGAAAAGAAACAATGAAAAAAATAAGATTTAGATGTAAATAAATAAAACAAAACCGGACAAGTGCGAGTAGAACTCGTGCTAACACCAAGGGTTCCGTACCCTCGTTGAAGATGAACTCCAATAATATTTTTTGTATTCTTCTGAAAAAAACAAATTTAATAAATATATATGTGTATACAACAATATATATTAAAGAGTGAATATTTTTCAGTGGTAAGTAATATATTAATAATATAATTAAATATTTATATACGTTCAGAATAAATTGGTAGGGTCAGCCGGGGTAAATCCGAACGCTTTTAGTAAGTTTGAACAATAACATAAGTTTTTTCTTTTAAAAGACAATACTTCCGGTATTCTGGTGCATGAAGTTGTTGCTTTACTTCCATTGAACAATTTTATGGGGTAGCAAAAATTTTTGATAAATTACAATCGCAGGAAACTTAGCGTTCGTATTTACCCCGATACTTTGCAACTTTCCTAAAATACCGGGGTAAATACGAACGCCACTGTATTTCAGAAAAATCTTAGGGAAAATAAATTTAAAGTATTGCAATTGTTAAACTTATATAAAAACTCGAAAGAAATACGATAATAAACCTATTTTTTTTATACTCCTGCTTTTAAATTCAAAATGGCGGATTCAATATGGCAGACTTTCCTAAAACTTATTTTTAAAAATGATCAAATTTGTTTGAATCTTGCCACTTGGGGGTTTTCGGGGTCGCTGAATACGAATTTGAAGTCAAATTTTTAAAATTCAAAATGGCGGATCCGATATGGCGGACGAAAATTAAAAAATTCATTGGATTCGCTCGAAAATCGTTACTTGGGGGTTTTCGGGATCGCTGATGACGAATTGGGCATCAGAGCTTCATCGTTCAGAATGGCGGGTACAATATGATACACAAATTTCATAAAAATTCCTCCAGTTTTAGAAATTTTAATCCGCTTCTTTTACTTTTTAAATGATTTTTTAAATTTTGAGAAACTGACTTCAAATTCGTAATCAGCAACCCTGAAAACCCCCGAGTAATGAATTTTTTAATTTTCGTCCGCCATATTGGATCCGCCATTTTGAATTTTGAAAAACTGACTTCAAATTGGTAATCAGTGACCCCAAAAACCCCAGAATACTAAATTTTATTAAGATCCTGAAAAACTTTTTTCAACCAACCATTTGGCAAAAAAAGTGGAACACTCCTTCGAGAGAACGGAGATTAAGTTTCTGCTTATTAATTACTAACGAGGATACATATAGAAAGAAAAACTTTTTTCTATGTACTTTTATAATGTTAAAATAATAGTGTAATCAAATAAAAACAATTTTGTGTGGCTCTGATATAAGAAAAAATTATTGAAAATACCGTTCGGATTTACCCCGGTTTTCCAATTTGCCGGGGTAAATACGAACGGTCTGATATTATTAATAAAAGTTAACAGAAGGCAAAAATCAAAAATAGTTTCTGTTCTAGTATTCATAACAAACAATTATAAATAATAAAATAAATTTTTAGCTTCTTTTTCTTCAAATACGAGACAAAGTACTGAAAGAGTGTCATATTTGATTTTCAATCATTTTTGCAATACTCGTTATTTTTGTTTATGCTGTTGCTAATTAACAAACGGAAAATGGCATAATACTTAGAATCTCTTAAAGAGGATCTGAGGTAAAAATTCTCATGTCTAACTTATTTTTTAAAATTTTAATTAAGCTGAAATAATTAGCGTTCGGATTTACCCCGGCTGACCCTATATAACTACAAAGTGTTTTATTCTATGTGAAAACCATTGAAAAATTCGTAAATAAATAATATTTACGAATTTGTAATTTACTTTAATTATATACTTTATAAATAAAAAAACTTTAAATGTCACATAAGTGAATAAAGTTAATTTATTCCTTTGTTAATCATCATTGTAATATTATGTTTTGCATCCTGGGATGCAACAAGGCAAAATTTTGTAATTTTATTCTCATACAAGAAGCGCAAATGCGCATGCCTCGTGTCTCTAATTTTAATTGGTGGAAATTTTGGAAGTTTTAGTTTACAAGGCATTTTAAATTAGAACACAAATGTCCACCAATTAAAATAGAAGCGCAAGGCATTTGAAATAAATTAAAAGCTAAAATTTAGGTTATTAAATAATATTTTCAATTACATTAATAAAACTTAGAATTTGGAACGTTCGTAATAATTCACGCGTATTGATAGGCACGGCGTAATAATGCACGCGTAGAATTTCAAGCACATTCGTAATAATTCACACTTGTGCATTTTTTTAAAATATTCCTTTTTTTAATACAAATTAAATTATTTTTATAACCCAAAGACTTTTTTAGTTCTAAGAAAGATTGACTACTCATTGAAAAAAAATTGAGGAAAAAAATTAAGGTTAAAAGCTTCAAATGATTCTTTAAACGTGGGTGATTTTAAAGCACGTAGTAAGTAATGCACACAATCACCCTATTCGATTTTCAGTGCAATAAAATGTCTATTCAAAATTCTATGCGAAAATGTACATTCTGAAATTATCTTATTCTATGGATTTTATAATATTTTCAATTCAGTATAATTTATAATTGCAATTGCTTAAAAAATATTTCTTAATACGTGTGATAGGATCCGTGTTTAAAGTTTCTTATAACAATAGACACGTACTGAAATTCTCCGATATTTAATTGCAATTTAATATTAATAGGAAGATTTAGGATTACATTTATTGTTCTGCCAGTGGCAATTGTTTTGCACACAATTTTGAATAAACATTTTATTGCACGAAAAATCGAATAAGCATTATCTTGCACAAAAAAGTGAATAAGAATCATCTTGCATTCGTTTTTCAATCAGCATTATATGAACGGGAGGCTTCGATTTGTAATTAATAAATGCATTTCCAAATATTTAATTATTTTTATGAGTAATAAAATCTTTTGAAAATATACAATTATTTTTATGTATTTAAATAAAATTCTTGGTATTATTCTATTTTCTTTATACAATTAATAAAATGCATTTTAATAAAATTTAATTGTTCATAAAATTTAATTATTTTCAAAATGTTTAATTAAAACTATTAAAGAAATTTTATTATTTAAAAAAAATATTCAACGAAATTCTTAAAAAAGAAATTAATTAGAATTTTCAAAAATGTTATAAAAAATCTTCCCGAGAATTAAATTATTTTCCTAAATAATAAAATTCTTCGAAGGAATTCTATTATTAATTTTTTATTTCTGATAAAATTCTTTACAGATTACCGGATCATGAACTTAAATAACATAGAAGATAGATTAATTATATATGACTTTTTAAAGATATACATAATAAATTTTATTTAAAAAAAATCATTTAAAAAAATTATGAATTTTTTTAAACTTAAAAACATTAAATTTATGGACCATTTTTTAAAAAACATTTTTTTGTTTCCTTAAAATGTTGAATTAAATTTAAGTTATAATTATAATAATATTACTCATATGTAAATTTTTTTAAACAAAAAAAGTAAATTAAGGTCAAGTACCATGTTATGTAGCCATATCTATGGCAATTTTCCAGCCAAAAAGACAAGCTTTTTAACACGGCATTGAAATTGAAATAAAAACTTAGTTAAATAACTGCCTCGCAAACCAAAACGTGCCGTCTTGGCTGTCTTGTCCCGATTTGCTTTATATGATAGTACTAATTTTACTTGTCGTCTATTTCGAATACGAACATGTTCAAAGAACATGTTCGTAAGAAATAAGTAAAACTTACTTCGAACGTAACAAAATTTACGCAGAAAGTAGTGAAAGCTACCAGAAATGTTTTACTATAAAAATAGTAAAAGTTACTTTTTACCACGCTGGCATAAATTTCGCTACTTTTCAAGTGGAGCAGAAAACGAGGTTTTCATACTTGTCTGATAGTAGCGGGAATAAATGCTCCCTAGGTAGCAAATATAATGGCGGATTTGCTGATTCACCTGAAAAAATTCGTCTTTATTCCAAATTAAGCGGAATTAAATTAAGATATTTTTTAAAACAACTTTTTCTAATGGCGAGAATGTAATTGAGCCGCCGGATCGTAGAAGGGCACGTAAATTTTTCTCGGCCGAAATTGAAGTCCCCTGGACATCCAAAATTCGATTTTCGAATTTAAATATCTCATGTACATATCCTTATAGGAAATTTCATTGCGCATCATTTTTTCTTTTAAATGTTTATTGTCTCTATTACCGTTTTCAAAATATAAGAAAAAAATTGTTATTTTAAAGAGTTTCATTAAGAAATTCGTAAAATTGACTGAGTAATCGCGAGTTGAAGTGAAAAAAAAATTTCGCTCTTTAAAAAAACAAATATTTTCTTATATTTCGAAAACGGTAATAGAGACAATAAACATTTAAAAGAAAAAATGATGCGCAATGAAATTTCCTATAAGGATATGTACATGAGATATTTAAATTCGAAAACCGAATTTTGGATGTCCAATAACGAAACTGTGATGAATCCGATACAAGTGCCAGTCGATATTTCTGCCGGGGAAATAATATTGATGATTTTAAAATATACTATTACTCACGCACTATCGTTAATACAAATTACCGACTTATTCAAATTAATTAATTGTATCTTCTCTTTCGATTTATTGCCAAATACAAAATACTTAATAGATAAGTTATTTTATGATAAAAATCGTATGGAACTTCATGCAACATGTAGTAACTGTACCGCATATATTGGTAAATTTAACCGAAAAATGAAATTTGTGCAGTGTTCAATATGTAAATCGAAAATTAATACAAAAGATTATAAGTATAAAGAATTTTTTGTAACAATGGATGCATCGGCACATATCTCTAAATTCATTGAATCTAACAGCACTTATTATAGAAATGTAATTAATAATAGAGTTCATAAAAATGGTTTTGTGAGTGATATTTACGATGAAAAATTGTACCGAAATTTTGTTAAAAGTTTAAATGAGTCTGATAGATATAAATATGCAACCACAACTTTCAACACAGACGGAGCACCCTTATTTATTAGTTCCGCATACTCGATTTGGCCTATTTTTCTAATGCTGAATGAACTGCCATTTGATATTCGGACAAAAAATTTAGTTGTAGTTGGCCTCTGGTTTGGAAAAGACAAACCTGATATGAATGTTTTTCTGAAACCATTTGTTCATCAAATGAACAGCCTTTCAATGTTTGGTGTCAAATGCAGTTTAGAAGGAGAAGAAGTTTTTATTAAAATTTTTACACTGATTTCATGTGTTGATTCAGTAGCTCGCGCCCCAATGATGGGATTTACACTATACAATGGGTGTTATGGATGTCCTCAATGTCTTCATCCTGGGGAGTGGGTAAACAATAAAAATACCAACAAAAAGCGCTCTGGATGTATTAAATACGTTTTGCAAAATGAAATACCTAAGAGCAGAACCAATTAAGAAACTATTCAACACATGCAATCAGCAAGTAATTTAGGAAAACCGGTCTTTGGAGTAAAAAACTCTTCTCAATTAATTAATTTAAATTCATTCAATTTTATAAAAGGATGTGTATTTGATAGCATGCATTGCATTCCCGGAGTAGCAAAATTGTTTGCTACCGTATGGTTCGGTAATATAAAAAAAGCGGTTTAATTGGCAAAAGCAAAGTTGCTACAATTGATGAGGCCTTAAAATTAATTAAAGCTCCACATCACGTTTCCAGACTAACACGTTCTTTTTCTGAAAGAGCTTTCTGGAAAGCCAGAGGGTGGGAGAATTGGGTATTATTTTACAGTAGTCCAATTTTACAGACTGTATTGGCTGATAATCTTTTTAGACATTGGATTTTATTTGTCGATGCTATATATATTTTAATGATAGATGAAATTTCTACTTCCGAAATAGACATGGCTGATTCACTATTACATGAATTTGTAGCTCAAACACAAATATTATACGGCAAAACATGTATGACTTTCAATGTTCACATTCTCCTTCACTTAGCACAAAGCGTTTACGATTGGGGCCCTCTTTGGGCACACAATGCATTCGCATTTGAATCTGGTAATGGGGAATTATTGAAAGTCATACATGCTGCTAAAGGTGTTCATCACCAAATTTGCAGACACATTAGCCTAAAATATTGTATGTTGTTTTTTAAAGATAATTTGTATTTAAAATGTTCATTTAAAATTAAAGATTATTGTAATCATATAGGCACAGTATATGTTAAAAATTCTTTGCAAATAACTGATATACGATATTTTGGACCAGCAGCTTCTGTAGAAGAAAAGTGGATAAGGAATTTATTCTTAACCGAAAGAGCAGCTTCTTATAAGAAGATTGTAAAAAATAGTTGTTTATATATGTCTGCACAAAAAAATAATGAAAGGTCTGACAACACTTTTGCATTACTACTTAGTGGAATTTATGTAAAACTAATTAATTTTATAGTAGATTCTGTTTCTAAAAAAGAATACGTTGTGGTTAAAAAAATTACAACAGTAAATTTTATTGACGGAAATTGTGAAATGATAAAAAAAATTTTAAACATTGACAATGAGAACTCTGTCTTTGCAACGAATGAAATTTCAAAAGTATGCGTGCACATGAAAATGGACAATGAATGTGAATATTTATGTGTTGTACCAAATCTACTTAAATATTAATGTTAATTGAAGCGTTGGGTGCAAGAAGGGCGTTAGGCGGATAACGGCCGTTTTGATATTATTGAATGAGAATTATTACAATATCCTCTAGTTCATATTACCAAAAACTTATTTCGATATAAGAATATTCCACAACACTGCAATTTTTTTACAAAATTGTCCATTTTAGACGAATTCGAAACACGAATTATTTCAATTGCATTGAAACGTGGTGTCATAGCCAGCGCATGCGTTCACGATAAACTTCGACAATATTTTATAGTCATGACTACAATCAGAAAGTTAGCATATGTATTTGTTCTCAGGTAACATCTTAGATTGTAAAATGTGGATAGTAGATTGTACCCAGTAACATAATGATGGTACCTCGTACAATCTTTTTTTAACCATCAAATTCCAACTATCCATTTCTCTCAGTGTTCCTTTGTATTTCATGTAGAAATTTGTAATTTCTGTGTACCATTTTTGTGAAATTATAAAGTTCATAAATATAAATTAAAGATAAAAAAATTGTCTAATAATTATTATTATGATTTACTGTAATGAAATAAACAATGCTATATGTGGACGTCCACATATATTACTAAAATAATTATATATATATATATATATTACATTTAAGGAATATTAATTCTTTTATACTTCTTTATAACAAGTATTAAATATGTAATAAATTGAAAAATTTCATCTGTTAAAAAACAAATAGGAAACTATATAGTAAACTGTATCGTTACCTGTCCCAATTTACGATATAGTTTCCCACATAGTTTATATTTATATTATTTTTTTTATTTTCTCACATGCATATATTTTACGGTTTAAAAAGAGAGGGAAATATACGCATGTACTACGCATGCGCGCAGAGCATAAGTGTTGTCATTCTGCGAGTATAGTTCTCCTACAGAAAAAGGTTTCATTTCTGAGAGACTTCACACAGTCAGTTCAGTCTCCTTATTCTTACTCCCTGGAATAGACGATATGATGCCTCACGCCTGCTCAGTGTTCATTCGGTTAAAATCACATAAGTCAACGTAATTAACAGTAACTGACTTTTATGCGGCTTGTTTAAAATTTATCGACTACAATTATAAACTTTAAACAAATTGGTTAAGTAAAAATAGTCAAATTCATTATATTTACAAATTTCCCATTTTCATATTAGATTGGGGGATAGCAGTCTTATGTTGGCACTGTGGGTAAAGTCGGCACCCTCCTATTTTAAGAAATTGACAAAATTCACCTTTTCACTCTTCATTGCATTAGGATTACAAAAGCCATTCGATATCGTTCTCAATAACATATACTTGTAGGAAAACGATCGCTGAACACATAAACACAACTAAAAAATCACCAGAGTCAATAAATTCAATTTTCTTATTATTTTCATCCAAATATCTTAGTATGACGACCAAGGACCACTCTCCCCTATAACCTATTTTCATGAAGCTGGGTAAATATTAATCATATAGTAATAGTTTGAATTCAAAATACACGTTTTTTTGACGAAATTTTTAAAATTTTGAGTTTTTTGCTGAAAAAATATGAAGACTAAATCCAATCGTGTTCGCTATATTTTTCCTGAAATCTACACACGAAACTATATAAAATAAGTCAAACTGCAGTCCAATAGATTAAGAATTGTGAAAACCCAGGCGGGGGGGGGTAGACACTTTTTTTCTAAAACGAAAAAAAATTTCAGTTTTTCGAAAAAAAATATGAAGATGAACTCCAATAATGTTTTTTGTATATTTGTTGAAATCTGCCCGAAAAAATAAATAAAAATGTATAACGCTAGTCCACTAGGTTAAGAATTGTGAGAACCAGCAAGAGCTAAAAAATTTTTGACCTTGCAAAAAAATTTTATTTTTTCTATGAAAACACCATAAAGATCAATTCTAATCACTTCCACTATATTTTTCCTGTAATCTACGCAAAAAAATGAATAAGTTTGACAATTTTCAGCTTTCTAGGAAAAAAACTGTGGGGGCAAGGGTACATGCCTTTTTTGTGAAAGTCGGACAATATTTGATGTTTTTTGGGGAAAACTCTATGAAGATCAACTCCAATCACGTTCGCTATATTTTTCGTGAAAGAAATAGAGAAAAACAAGGTGAAATAATATAACAAGAAGAACAACAAAAGGGAGAACCGTAAATAATAAATAGAAGAAAATAAATATTGAAAAAATGAAAAAAAAGATTGAAAAAAAGAAGGGGACAATAATTAGTTCAGAAAAATAGATTGAAAAATAGAAGAAGAAGTAAAAGAAGAAGAGAAAAAACTAGGGAATATGATAAAATAGAAATAGATTAAATAAATTAAAGAAGATGAAAATAGAAGAATTAGTTCAGAAAAAAGATTAAAAATTAGAAAAAGAAAAAAATAGGGAATCTGAGAAAATAGAAATAGATTAAATAAATAAAAGAAGATGAAGATTGAAGAAGAAGGTGATATTGAAGATGTAAAATATAAATAAAGCATAGGTAGAAGAAAAATCAGTGAAAATCAAAAGCCAATCAGGATAAATAAAAAAAGAAAAAATCAGGAATAGTGTAAAAATTTGTAGAGGATATAGAATAATTGAAAGCAGAATATATGAAGATGCGGAAAAAAGAAAGTAGGAGAAAAAGAAGCAAAAAAAAATGAAATGAAAATACGGAATAAATACGAGGAGGAAGAAAAAGAAGATGATAGAGGAATAAACAAAACAATTAATTAATATCCTTATAAATAAGTAAATAATGAACTAATTTATCATTTTGAACACAATTTTTCAAAGGAAATGACTATATAATCAATTTTCTTGTTCAAAAAAAATGTACCTGCTTTTTTCACATACAATTGCACATTTTTAAAGGCAGATTCCGCATCATCTATAGCATCGTTAGCATCATCAAGAAAGCCTTTACTTTGAAAATGTGCAATTTGCATTTGACGTTGACTACTATCTATAAAATCAGTTTTATCTTGAGTCACGAAAACTTGAGACGAAGTAGAAAAAGGAAAAGAAGGCTGATTAACTCCATCTCCAGATGTTGAAGAATGTTGAAGGGCATGTACCACGCAAATCACAGCCAACAGAATCACGACTAGATTCACTCTCAGCATTATGTTTTCCACGTTTCTTTACCACAAGATCATTTGAAGAGATGTTGAATGGGCAACAAAAACGGTTTTTTCTTTTTTCTTTTACATATTAGTAAAAGCTTTTCAAGATACTTCCTATTCTTAAATCACTTTTATCTTCATTCCATTGCATCTTGAATTTTTGTCTCTCTTCCTCTTACTCAAATTATTGTTTTAATGGAAAATTTTCTAGTACTTTTTTGTGTTGTAAATTGTTTTTCACTTGAACTTTATCGTCAACGATCACTTTACTTTTCTTCAATGATGGTAATAATTTTTTATTGAAATTAGAAATTAATTGGAATTTAATGGGGATATTAAAAATAGTAGCGAAAAAATGATCACAAGACAACAACACACAGTACAACGAACGATCGTGAACTAAACTTGATCTAGACTCGATTTTATGAAGAAAACCACGGGGGTATAATGTGCGGGGTACCAAAGAGAGTTATCACGCTTGAGTTGCTATGAAAATCGGCAGTCCGTGAAAAATTAGACTGAAGATTATTATGCGTGTTGTAAGTACTATGATCGGTAGGACTATGATGAGCTATCGTATTGCTTGGTGGGTTGGAAATAGAGTCCTTAAACGCATTTTTTTATTTTGTTCTTATTTATAAATAAGGAGGAAGATGATATGTTGGTGTAATGATGGATGTTTCCTCTTTGTGAGCGACTTGTTTCTTTTTTCGGAGACACGCTCGGCAGTTATTACGGCCATTTATTTGTATGTAACTTTGAAATTCTTTTTCTTTTTGACCTAATTATATAAATATGAATGTGCATTAAATAGAGACCTTATTTTTATAAGAATTGATAAAAAATAATAGGATTGGTTCACAAAAGGAAAGTGATTGATGGAAATATAAAGAGGCTACTTTTAGAAAATTGACATATTATTTTATGTGATCTACAAACTAAATTCAATACTGCTGGTTTTAAATTATAGTCTGATTTCTTTGTGGAACTCTCACGTTGACGATAGGTACTAATGATACGTGACTAAGAGAGAAATATAGTATTTCCCTTCTTCGATTGTTCTTTTAAAGAAAAAAAATTGTGGGATACTTTTGAATTTTTGTAAAGTATTTGTTAAGGAAAGATTGAAAAATAGTAATATAGTTCTGTTTCGTGGGATGAGATAAAAAAATTTGATATTCAAAGTTCTAACAGGGTTTAAAACGGTAAGACTTACAAATGCAAGGTTCTATAAATTTTGCAAATACACAGAAAATCTTTTTCTTCTAATAGTCAATATAATTGGTTGTTTTTATTTTAAAAGTTTGTTAAAATGTTGGGATTTTCATTGCATTGTGTCAATAATTTCAACTTCAATACAAAAATATAATAAACTCAGTAGCACATAATGTTGCAGTAACTTTGCAAAAATTAGTCTGTCCTTTCTAAAACAACATATTAATTTTTGTCAGTCTCTTTATAAAGAACAGTAGTAGTTAAGTAGGCAGCGTTCTAACTCACTAAAACGGAACTGCGCATGCGCTAACCCTATCTTTTCGCGCGAAAATTTAAAAGTACTCTACACAGAAGATCGATCCTTCTTATAGTAGAGAAATGTATTAAAAACCTATTAAGTGCTATTAAAACCTAATTTTAGAGTCTAGACAGCTATGACGTAAAGAGCGGTTTGAAAAATGCAATTCCAAAGCAAAGTTGGAGATGGTTAGTCCGGACACAAGCAGAACAAAGAAAAAGCGTTAAAAACTCATTAGAAAAGGGCCAGATTGTTCCTAAGTGTTAAACTCGTTTTATGAAAAACTAGATCTAATACTGATAATTTCTACTTAATAATTTTATTAAAATATTAGAAAATTATATAAAATATATTGTAGTACCGTTACAAATATATCTCGTATACTTATATATAGAAGCACCCAAACCGCAGTGGCGCTTGACACTCAACATGTATCATATTACTCAAACTTCTTTCTTGATAAAAAAAACTAAGTAACATGATTGTATTGAGTTTCCTGAAAAACAGTCTCTGAAAATTCTGAGGGTCAATTTTTGACCTCAACATGCGCATGAGAACATATGATGCTGGGGGGTATGACTTCAACATAAGAACATAAGATGGCGGGGGGGACTTGATCCCAATATGCACGAATCTTTTAAATTTTGGCGCAAAAAGATAGGGTTAGCGCATGCGCAGTTCTGTTTTAGTAAGTTAGAACGCTGCCTACTAACAGTAAAATATATATGAAATGCGTGTACTAGATATGATACAATGATAGTCTTCATAACAATTTATGTAATCGAAGTCTTGTTTCCATAGAATCTATCCAAACATATTAAAATGTCTGATCAGTTTTATGAAATAGAGGTATAAAAATTTTTTCTGTGTATAGAAACTGGAATATTAGAACATTTTTTTATTGAAAATCTGCAAGATTTTAAAATCGAAAAATCAAAAAAACATTTTTTAACAAACAAACACTTTTACAGATAATAAATTAAAAAATTCAAAACAGAAAGTGTAAAAAATGTAAAGCTGGAAAATACAAAAACAAAACTGAAAAATTCAAAATTACAGGAATAAATGGTAAGAGACAAACATGAAAAAATTTTTAAAAAATTAAAAAATTTAGAATTAAAAATTAAAATATCTAAAGATACTAAATTTATAACTTGAAGCTGTAAAAATTTAAGTTTTGGAATTGAAAAAATCAAAATTCTTGCAAGGATCAAAATTTAAAAACTGCAAGTTTTTTTTAATTTTTTGAATTTAATTTGATTTATATTTGAATTAATAAAACTTTTGCACATTATTGCCTTTCTTTATTATATTTCAGACTCTCTTACAAAATTTCAGTTCAATTAATTAAATATTTAAAGATTCAACACTAGAAAATTAAAAATTAAATTTAGTAAAAGGATATGAGGGAAATGAAAGAGAAAAATATATAAAGAAGATGATAAAGAGAAAAGAAGTAAAAGAAGAATATAAGAAAAACCTTCAATCTTGCGGTTCCAAACTGCAAAAATACTCAATTAATTTTCTGTATGAATGCTTCGTTCAGACGAATAAAGTATAAAAGTATCTTTCGAATTTTTATTTACGACTGTCGTATATCATTTATATGTAACACCCTTAAACTCTTCTCACATTACTTTGAGCGCCATAATAGGACAAAAAAGCGAAAAAATTATATGCAGCATCAAGTTTACAACTCTCGATACTATTTAAATGGGAAATATATTACCAGAAGCATTTTCTGTAGGTCATTCTTTGTTATTTGAAATTGCAAAGTAACTTTTTAGATTTTTAAAACGAAGATGCTTCTCACAAACATGTCACATTAATATCTAATAGAAATTTTTGTAATTAAGTCCAGCAACAGTAAATTGATTTAAATTTTACTAATTTTCAACTACTGTTTCCTGTTCTTCATTTATATTATACTAATGATTGATTATAATTACGATTGTTATTGGAAATTCCAGAAATGAAGTATTCTTAAAATGAAATTATACGTTACTTGTGAAATCGTTAACTCGTTACGCCTGTTAAGTCAATGTCTCATCATTACGGTTTTCTGTATGGTTACCGTTTTCTTTGTTTCGGAATTGACCAGTCAAGCGATTTATATTCCTCTTGTTCTTCAAAATAAAAAAGAAAATAATAATTATATAATCATAATGCTTGGTCCGCAAAATTCTCAAGGAATAATGTTTTTACAAAAAAAGCTGCCTTTACTACTTTGCACAAATCGATATTTCGTTATACGTACTATTTGAAATCAAATTTTCTGACACTTGACAAAATTACAAAAATGAAACATAATAAGAGAAAAAGAATAAAGTGCACTCTTGTGCACGTAAAAAATACTTGATCTGAGAAATAAAATTATTTTATAAAATAAGTCACATTCTTGCATTCGAAAATTTGTATTACCATTTATACTTTAAAAGATTCTCTTTTTGAAATTTAATGAAAATTTAAAGGAAAAGAAAATTAATTTTTTTGTTTAAAATTTAATAGAAATTCTTTATTTTTAAAAAACTATAATTTTTCGAATAATTTTTCTTTAAATTTAAAAAGTTAAGAATTTTTCGAAAGACTCGATAAAAAATCGTCAAGATATTTCTATTGAATGTAAGACATTTTTGAATAAATTAATTTAACTTTCAATACCACTGAAACAATTCTAATATTAACTGTCAAATCTTAATTTTTTTATATTCAATTATCTTTAATTAGAATTCTTAAAAAATACGGTTATATTTAAAAATAATTTTTTAAAGTAAACAATTAAAATTTTTTAAAATATAAAATACACAGAAGGGTCTAGCCGGATAAGTATGTAAAAATTGCCCTTACACGAATCATAGTCAAATAAATTTTTCTTATTTTAATCCTAAAAGATATAAATTGTCATTAAATATTAAGATATAAAACTTTGTTTCTTAACCCATTTAGTCCCAAATGTCCGTATTTCTTTGTACAAGTTTGAGCTTTCCGTTCTACGAGTTACGAATTTGGAAAAAATCGGGACATAGGTTTTCTTTTAGATTTAAGTGTCCTCTTTTAGAATCTGAAAGAAAATTTCAATTTCAATTTAATCATAAAAAGTTGTAATTGTTTAAACAAAAAAAAAGCAGTTTTTTAAAGTGTTTTTTGTCATTAAAATTAGATTATTTACTCGAATTCGGTTGGAAAAAATCCGGGACAAGAAAATATCGCGTCCAAAATGTTGGGACTATCAAATAGGCATAATGCCGAAATTTTTTTTTTCTAATTTCAAAATGGCGCCTCAAAAATGGCCGCCAAAATATTGAAATTTGGAAAAATAATGTTAAAAAATATTAACATTTTTTTTCAACTTTTATGCTTTATTTTAATAAGAAAATGTTGTTTAAACAAAAAATATTGTTATCTGATATTATTTAACAATAATTTAAACATTTTTTATAAACAATTTAAAATCTGTGGCCCAAAATGGTAAACAAATTTTTAGTTTTTTCAATTCTCATTTATTTTTGCAATAAAAATGAATAATAAAAGTTAATAACTGAATTTAAACTTTTTTACAATGTGTAAAAATGTTATAAACAATTTTTATAAACAATTTGCAAAACATGAAATAGAATCCTAGAAAAAAATTATTTTTTGATTATATTACCTTCTAAAGTAATTAAAATGTTGCTATAAGTTAAAACTTTCATTTAACATTATTTAACAATATTTAAAAATGTTATAAACCAGTTTTATAAACAATTGTTATAAAAAAATATTTTCAGAGTGGAAAATAACTTCTTTTCTATCCCACTAGCTTTCATTTGTTATTAAACAGGAAACTAAAGTATCTAATGCATATAAAAAATTTATGAACAATGTATATAAATGTTATAAACAATTCTTATAAATAATTAGTTAAATATGAATTACCATAATAGAAACAAGTTGTTCATTTCATGACCATTTAGCTTCCTCAATATGTATTATTATATATAATTTTAAAAGTTAAATAATTATAATAGTTTAATAAATATAATTAATAAACCGGGTAAAGTACCCTAAATAAATATTAATTATTCAATTTTTTATTATAGAATAATTATTTTAAAGTGTTATGATAAAATGGCAAAAAATACAAAATTTTATTTTTTTGTGAAAAATTAAAATATTTATTAATTCTATAAATTTTGATGAAATATATACTTTATATACATGAATCGATTCGTTTTTATGTCAGGAATGCAATTTTGACAAGAATTATTAAAAATTTTAATATAGAAAAAAGTTATTTCAAAAAACCAAAAAATTAATTTTTTCAAAAATTAAAAAAATGTTGAAAAAAATTTTTTTTTTATATATTTTTGAAAATCCTTCTGTCTGATTCTTGGTATTCATGACCGAAATACACCTACAAAATCTTATCAAAATCCATCAAGATGTGCAAGAGAAAATTTGTCCACAAGAATCGGTGACATACACACACACACATACACACACACACATACACACATACATACACACACATACATACACACACACATACATACACACATACATCCGGACATTTGTTCCTCTCGACGAATTATGTATACTACACTTGAAAATTTGTAAAAATAATTGATTTTAAAAAATTCGGAAATCGACATCACTATAAGGCTTCCTTTATGAGGAAGCAAAAACGCATTTTTTTATTATATATTGCACTCTTCTTATCCAAATCTTTGTTAAAGAGATAAACTTTCATTTAATATTATTTAAAAATATTTAAAAATGTTATAAACAATTTTCATAGAAAATACAGTTCAGGGATGAAAGAATAAATGTTTTTTCACTTTTTGCTTGGTTTTTCATCAGAATAGATATTTAAAATAAAAATCTTCGTCTAAAATAATTTACCATTCTTTACATTTTTATAAACAATTTTTATAAAAAAAAGGATTTTCTGAAATTATTTTAAAAATTTTGTCAATAATCAAAAAATAATTTTCTTATAGGATTCTATTTCATGTTTTGCAAATTGTTTATAAAAATTGTTTATAATATTCTTAAACCTTGTAAAAAATTTTGAATTAAGTGATTAACTTTTATTATTCATTTTTACTGCAAAAAGAAATGAGCATTGATGAAAATAAAAAAGTTTTATACCACTTTGGCCGACGAATTTCAAATTGTTTATAAAAATTGTTAATAACATTTTTAAATATTTTTAAATAATATTAAATGAAAGTTTATCTCTTTAACAAAGATTTGGATAAGAAGAGTGCAATATATAATAAAAAATGCGTTTTTTCTATTATGGTAATTCATATTTAACTAATTATTTATAAGAATTGTTTATAACATTTATATACATTGTTCATAAATTTTTTATATGCATTAGATACTTTAGTTTCCTGTTTAATAACAAAAGAAAGCTAGTGGGATAGAAAAGAAGTTATTTTCCACTCTGAAAATATTTTTTTATAACAATTGTTTATAAAACTGGTTTATAACATTTTTAAATATTGTTAAATAATGTTAAATGAAAGTTTTAACTTATAGCAACATTTTAATTACTTTAGAAGGTAATATAATCAAAAAATAATTTTTTTCTAGGATTCTATTTCATGTTTTGCAAATTGTTTATAAAAATTGTTTATAACATTTTTACACATTGTAAAAAAGTTTAAATTCAGTTATTAACTTTTATTATTCATTTTTATTGCAAAAATAAATGAGAATTGAAAAAACTAAAAATTTGTTTACCATTTTGGGCCACAGATTTTAAATTGTTTATAAAAAATGTTTAAATTATTGTTAAATAATATCAGATAACAATATTTTTTGTTTAAACAACATTTTCTTATTAAAATAAAGCATAAAAGTTGAAAAAAAATGTTAATATTTTTTAACATTATTTTTCCAAATTTCAATATTTTGGCGGCCATTTTTGAGGCGCCATTTTGAAATTAGAAAAAAAAAATTTCGGCATTATGCCTATTTGATAGTCCCAACATTTTGGACGCGATATTTTCTTGTCCCGGATTTTTTCCAACCGAATTCGAGTAAATAATCTAATTTTAATGACAAAAAACACTTTAAAAAACTGCTTTTTTTTTGTTTAAACAATTACAACTTTTTATGATTAAATTGAAATTGAAATTTTCTTTCAGATTCTAAAAGAGGACACTTAAATCTAAAAGAAAACCTATGTCCCGATTTTTTCCAAATTCGTAACTCGTAGAACGGAAAGCTCAAACTTGTACAAAGAAATACGGACATTTGGGACTAAATGGGTTAAAAGTAATGAGTGATTTTCAAAAATAGTAAAAATGATTTTTTTTCAAAAATGGCTGAACTAAATTTAATGGACAAATGTTTTTCTTTTATACATAGTTACAGTAAAGTTATAGTGAATGTACAAAAAATTATACCAATTTTTTGTTGGAAAAACAAATTTTTAATTTAAAAAATATTTTTTAACTATGTTAATTTGGATGTGCAAGCTTCAAAATTTCAGAAAAGCAACCTTATGTATCCTTATTTAAGATTTACTTATGCAGCTTAATTGATTTGTGCGTGATAGTTGAAGGGATAGTCTGGTGTTCGAGCATGTTTTGAAAGCATATTTCAAGTATATTTTCAATAAACAAATTGATTATTGTTTTGTATGACTGTGCCTAAAAAGCTGTAAGGAAGAAAGGCCAAAGTGCATTTTTCGTGTAATGTATTGAATTGAAATTTTAACTTCTTGAAAAAAATTAAATCTCGGTGATCATCATTTTTATGATTCAAAAATTTGTACTTTTAATTTTTTTAGTTGTTGCTATCGATTGAATAACACCATACTGTTAAGTCAATTCTTTTATGTGGTTAAAGATATACCAACGATAAATTGAAGAAATGAAATTTTTGTTCACATATTTTTTATATACTATAATTAATTCTCACACCTTTAACACAACACTTCTTATATACATTTTTTTTCAATTTTACACACTAACATACACATCTTTATTATTTTTTTCATTTTTTCCAACGACAAACACACATACATACACATTCAAACACACTTTATATTTTTTTGAGTCTGAAAAATACGCTGTTCTCAATCGGTCACCCATCCATGTAGGAACCGCGACCAAACCTGCTTAACTTTCGTGATAGACGAGAACTGCCGCGCTGCAATGTAATACATTCGCTTTTTACATTGAGCAGTTACTTTGTAGTTAAATACCGTGCGCGAAATTTTTCTCGTGAATAAGGGAATTTATATAGGGAATTTATATTTAACTAGTCCTTAATTCTTTAAAACAATTTAAATAATATTAAAGGTGGAAGAATTTATTAATACTACCGAATGATAAATTCACTTTCTTCAATTTAAATAATAGTTTTTTATATAAAAATCTCAAAAACGACAGGTTTAATAAACATATAAATATGTGTGGTTAAGTATTTCAATAAATTTAGCACCTGCCAATGTCTCAAAAACATAGTGTCCTTATTTTTATAGCATATGCTATAGGCAGTCCGCTATAGCACCACTCATTGAAACGAAAGCATATGCTTTCATTTTCAAGTGCGCGCTTCTTTGGAGCAAACAACTTTTCATTTGATTCAAATTTACAAGCATTTTCTTCAAATTTATCTATTAGATGCTTCAAATGAATAATGTCAAAGAAGCAATAACATTACTTTTAGTTTAAACAGTTTCATTTTTTCGTTTTAAGCAATATGCTGTTCGATTAATAAATGTGTTATTGAAACAATAACGGGAAATTCAATAGCATGGAGCTATTTGATTCAACAGCACTTTTTTCAGTGTGGCGATTGTCATTTTACCTAGTGACAAATGTCAAATTTTTTATTTCAATAAAATAATATTTATGAGTAATAATAACATTCATTGAAGTTGTCTGTTTACACATGGCCTTAATCCACTGACGAAGACAAATTAGATAGGTAGTTAAATTGAGCCTTCCGATTCTATAACTCGCCCGACGCACGGAGACACGTGCTAATGTCAGTTGGGTAGCAGTGAGCGTCTCTAGGCTTATCACTGCTACCCGACTGGCATTAGCGCGTGCATTCGAGCGTCGGGCGAGTTATAGAATTGGAAGGCTCAATCGTTGTATTGTTTTCCACTTCACACCTATCATTATAGTTGACATATCTAGATATATACTATAACGCCGGTTTAGCAAATTTTTTGGGTGGTGAATTAATATTTTCTTTTTCCTGACTCGTTAGAAGTCTTGTTAAGATATTTTTCGCTTTACCGGATGGCTCCCACAAACAATCCGTTAAATCGGCATTGGAGTGTATTGATATCACAGATATATTATATTGCAAAATACAGGATATTCTTAGTCGTGGATACCGTAGCCATATATGAGGCATTCCATGTCAAGTGATCCAGGTGTCTTACGGTGTAATGCTTATTTCGATAATTTTTTACTCTTAAACTATTAAACATAAAAATTTGACAAGGTACATTTTGGAAAGGTTTTTTCGTGCTCTTTTGATTAAAAATAAGCATTTAAAAATAAATTTTTTTTGACCAAATAAAATCAAAATTAAAAATAAATTTTAATTTTTTGGAAAATGGTCCTTTTTTTAAACGAAGGCTGAGGTTTTTTCCTAAAAGGACATATAAATGAAAAAGTGGGACAAGAATGTTTAAACATTAAAAAACAGAGATTTCTACTCACTAAACCCCGTTTATAGCTCTGTTTACGAGAAAATTCATTTTTTCAATGTTTAAACATTCTTGTCTCACTTTTCATTTATATGTCCTTTAAGGAAAAAACCTCAGCTTTCGTTAAAAAAAATGGGACCTTTTTCCAAAAAATTAAAATTTATTCTTAATTTTGATTTTTTTGGGTCAAAATTTTTTTTTTAAATGCCTATTTTCAATCGAAAGACCATGAAAAAACCTTTTCAAATTTGTTGTTTAATAGTTTAAGAGTAAAAAATTATCGAAATAAGCATTGTACTGAAAAACCCAAAAATTTAACCCCCTCCCCCATGGAAAATATTGGACTAGGTAAAAAATTATTTTCACGAAACATTACTATCTATTAGTACTACAAAAGCCCCAAGTTTTGCTACGATTGGAGAAAAATTTTTCTCCACCTGGATCACTTGACATGGAATGTCTCATATATATATATATATATATATATACGCTGGCTTTGTATGATTGGAAAAATAAGAAAAATACGATTTAGTTATCCATAATTATTAAAAATGGACCCATAGACATTAGATTTATCATCTATGTAATAATACAATTATGAGAGATGTTCCTATACCTAGAGAAATGGTATATTTGATTCAGAACCAACTAAACTTTTTATTTGTTTCAAATAAATTTCATTTGATTTAAAAAAAAATTTATTTGTCTCAAGTATATGGGCAATTCTACGTGAGATTTTAGTAGACCTGTTAAAATCGTCCAAAACTATTTTTGTTCTATTTTATATTGAAAAAACAGGTAAACGGAGAAAAATAATAAGAGCTATTAGTTTTTTTTAGTTTTTCAAAAAATATAATGATTTTTAAGCAAAAACATTTTATAGAGTCAAATAATTAAATTGACTGTAACATGAGATATTTTATACATATTTTTTTTAATTCACAACGTTTCGGCTGATTTTCAGGCCTCTTAAGATAATCTAAAATAATAAATATTATATGAAAGAACAGTATAATATACCTATGTTGACATATTTTTTATTCAAAACAAGTTAGCTTTTGTATACCTTACTACAGTCATAACATTATAATCTCCATATCGCTAGTCATAGGACATGAGTCCATCCGCATATTGCCAAGATAAATATGAATATATACATTACTAAATTAAATTTTACAATAATTAGCTGACTAGAGAATATTACAATTTGTTGTAAGCACATGTCAGTTTTGGGATTAGGTTATATTGTGATAAAAGCATGACCATTGGAAACAGGTATGTTTGGAGAGAGTAGTTTTTAGTGGCGCGAAAATTCAAACTATCTACTGTTGTAGATAATGTTCTTATAAGCATTACTTAAATATTTTACTTTAATTTTGGCATTAACTGAATTCGGATTTTTTATAATATGGCACATTTCCATAAAGCTGCGTTTTACAAAATTATTTTTAGTTGATAAAATTTTGACATTTTTGAACTCGTGAAGATGATCTTCCTTGTGTTAGACTGTTAGTGTTGTGCTAGTGCAGATAAAATATCGTCATTTTTGCATGATCTGATATGTTCATCGACTCTAGTTCTTAATTTCCGTTTTTCTTGGTCGATGTAAACACTATTACATCTTTCATAAGGAATCTCATACACTAAGTACGTTTTACTATATAGAGAGATAGGATCCTTAGGGCTTCGGAAAATACCAGAGTTATTTTTCAAGGTTCAGAAACCACGTAAAATTATATTCTTCAAGAATGCATTTTAGTTAGCTATAGTGGTAGTTAATATAAGGAATTACTTCCAAATTATTCGTATAAAAGATCTTTTTTCTAAAAGGTTTTTTATAGTTTATTTGAACGTGTTTTGAATCTTCTAATGTGAACCCTCGATTCAAGCCCCGATGCGAAATGTCAAACGTCCCTAAGCGAGATTACTTACCTGAAAATTAGCCGAAACGTTGTGACATGCAATTAAATCTATATATAAAACGAGTAGATATGCAAATTAGGTAAAGAGAAACATTCTAATGGTATTTACCTTCGAAAGAGGAAGAATGCAATACCGTTACCTGAAGAGAGATAGCTTTATACTATGTTCATTGAAATAAAGAGAGATGGGTATGCGTTAACTTTTCTGCGTTATAAACAGAGAGGGATTTTTGTCTATTTACTAGAAAGAAGGACACAGAAAGATATTTTCACTAAATGGTATTGAATAGTAAGAGAAACGAGAGGTCTGCTCGAGTACCTGGCTTTATTGTTTGAAGGGTTCCTTTCAAACAGTGGTCAGTCTATTGTACGCAAACGTATATATATATATATATATATATATATATATATATATATGGGGGATTTCGCGTCAAGTGATCAAGGCGTCTTTTGGTGCAATGCTTATTTCAATAATTTTTTACTCTTAACCCTCTTGCGCATACGCTTCCACCCACAAAGTCGCTTGCAAATGCATACATTTTTCAGAACGTAGGATTTGCACGGCGATCGGTATCTAGGGGTTTTCGGGGTTACTCATTACGAATCCGTGGTCAGAATTCCAAAATTCAAAATAGCGGACCCAATATAGCGGACAATTTTAACAATTAAAAAAAATTCTAATCGTTCCGTCTATCGCTTTCTAGGGGTTCTTGTGGTCGCTGATTACAAATATAAAGTCTAAAATTTCAAAATTCCAAAATGGCGGACCCAATATGGCGGACGACAATTTTGAAGAAGTTTTCAAATCGACCCATCTATCGATATCTAGTGGTTTTTGAGGTCACTGATTAGAAATATAAAGTCAAAAATTATATCAAAATTCATACACAATTTTTAATTATTATTTTATATTGTTAATCAAAGACTACAATAGGAATAAATTTTTCAATAAGAAATTTTTATTAAAACTGTTTTTTGACATATAGAATTGGCCATTTAGATTTTTTAAATTTAGCCTCCATATTTGTAATCAGCGACCTTAAAAACCCTTAGATAGCGATAGACGGGACGATTAGAAAACTTTTCCATAATTGTCAGCCGCCATATTGGGTTTGCTATTTTGAATTATGAAATTTTGACCTCGGATTCGTAATGAGCGACCTCAAAAACCTCTAGATAACGATAGACGGGACGATCAGAAAACTTTTTCAAAATTGTCATTCGCCATATTGGATCCACCATTTTGAATTTTGTCATTTTGACTCCATGTTTGTAAGCAGCGACCTCTAAACCCTTTAATAATGAGTTTTGGTAAAATTCTATAAATTTTTTTAAAAGTCCACTTTTAAAAAATATAATTGTCCGACATGTTAGGTTCGCCATTTTGAATTTTTAAATTTTGACGTTAAATTCGAAGTCAGCGCACCCAGAAACCCTTTGATAGACAATTTTTGGAAAATCCGATAAACAAACAATAATTACATTACATTAAAATCTGTCAAAATTGACCTATTTTTTGACCTATAAGTCAAAAAAAGGATAAATAACGGCCTCACATTACGTTAAAATCTATGTCAAAATTGACCTATTTTTTGGCCTATAGGTAAAAAAAAAGGAGAAATAACGGCCTCACATTACGTTAAAATCTATGTCAAAATTGACCTATTTCTGACCCATAGGTCAAAAAAAGGAGAAATGACGGCCTCACATTAAGTTAAAATTTATGTCAAAATTGACCTATTTTTTGGCCTATAGGTCAAAAAAAGGATAAATAACGGCCCTACATTACGTTAAAATCTATGTTTAATTTGACCTATTTTTTAACCTATAGATTAAAAAGTGGTCTCCATGTGAGCATTTACATTACGTCAAAATTCATGTTTAATTTTACCTATTTTTTGAGCTACTGGTTTTAAAAGGGGCCTCAATGTGGGCCATTACATTACGTCAAAATTTGACCTGTTTTTTACCTACAGGTCAGAGCTTGACCCTTCAAAGAGGAGCGTCAAATAGCCTATGCCAAAGACAAATTTTTTACTTGAAGGCTGTTACGTTACTACGAAATTGATGACAAAGATGGAAAAATGCGATCTTATGACATTAGCCAATCTGAAATTTTAAATTGTCGTATGTAATGAAAATGATTAGAAATCTTTTTAATTTGGTTTTTAGCTAAATTCTTTAAAATTCAAGTATACTTATGTGTTTGAAATTTAATTAAAAATTTATTTTTAAATTCAAAAATTGTAAGTGCTTACATATTTTACAGGGGAATTCTTAATATTTTTAAAAATGTAACTTAAATTTTTAATTAATTGTATAATATATTTACATAATAAATAATTTTAATAAATATTTTTTAGTTTAGGTGAGATGCTAAATTGGTTTGTAATAAACTTTAACCAATTTTAAAGTTTATTATACCTCCTCGCGGTGCATCTTGGAGACAAATTCATTAAAACTCAATTTTTGAATTTAAAAATTAATTTTTTTTTATTAAAGTTTTAAAGAATTTGGCTAAAACCAAATTTAAAAAGATGTTAAATAATCTTTACTATATGTGATAATTAAAATTTTCAGATTTGCTAAAATCATAAAATCCTAAAAAGGTTAATAATACTAAAAAGCAAGGACGAATTTAAAATAAAAAATCACGGGGGGTTGGTATATGTATTAAATATATATATATATAGTAATAAGATTCTTACTCATAGGAGTGTTACTGTCGTACTCGTACATGTATTGTACAGGATAAAAATTATCCATCTAACTTCTAAATTTTTTAAAGAAAAGTGAGATTTTTCAACAAAAAATAAGTGAACTGAAAGTGAATCAGTGTAAGTGAATTCCTAAATAATAAGTTTTTAATTTTTTGTTGACTCAAAAAAATATACTTTTCATTTTTAAAATAGATAATTGATTGAATTTAAGAACAGAATTTTTTTTGTAGTACAGAAGTGATTGAATTTAGTTATTGATTGAAATGATATAATTTTTTTTGTGTAGTTTTAATATTTTTTTACGATAAAAAATTGTTTATAGAAATTTAGAATAAAAAATTTATTAACATTTTGCAATTTGAAATAATATTAAATGAAAGGGAAATTGTAATTATTATTAAATGAAAGGAAAATAAAAATTGGATATTGAAAATTGATATTGGAATCGAAAATTTATATTAGAATTGAAAATTGATGTTGAAATTGAAAACTGATATTGGAATTAAAAACTGAGAATACAGAAAATAGGAAAAATTGGAAGTAAAAACAAGTAAAAGAAAACTGCAAAAAATATTTGGAATAAAAACTACGTTTATTTATATATTTAAAAGTAAGTTTCATTATATCTGTCAACTTTATGAAATAAAACCATGGCTAATAAAAGAGAATTAGTTAGTTTAAGTGATGAAAATTATGATATAATTGATAATAAAAATGCAATGTTGAAAAATGACCATATGCATGAATTGCAAAAGCTTTTAGAAAGACAATCAAATTTGTTTTATAATATGCAAAGCACTTTACACTGAAAAAATTACATTCTAATTTTAAGAAAAACTTCTTATATATGCGCCTAGAATATTCCCCACTTAAGTTAAGTGGGGAATATTCTTACAATAAGAAGAACATTATTATTTTAAGAATATTTACCACTTAATTTAAGTGGGGAATATTCTTGGCGCATATATAAGAAGTTTTTCTTAAAATTAGAATGTAATTTTTTCAGTGTATGTTTACAAGCGCTTGATCTGATAGTTCCAATCGAAACAATAAGAGGCACATTGAAATACTTTTTAGTGGTTCTTTCAAATCTGATCACTGGATTTGCATTCATTATGATGGAACAAGACTTTATATTTTTGACAGTCTTAACGAAGAATATTTAAATGAGGATCAAATGAACTATTTAATTCGATTATATTCATTTAAACCACCAGTGGTATTTTCAAATGTTCATCAGCAACCGCTGGGTAGTGTTGATTGTGGAGTATTTGCAGTAGCATTTGCAACATCGTTATTTTTTAATGAAATGCCAAACACTCTCTTTTATGACTATTTTCATATGAGAAATCATTTAAAGTTAATTTTTAAAAACAATCATTTAAGTCGTTTTCCGGTCAAAAAAATATATTATTTCACGTTTAATTGTTAAGTATGATTGGTAGAGAAAAGAACTTTCTGCTTTTTTGAGAGGTCAAATTATGCTGAAACAAAAATAGCTCAATTCTGCTGAAATTCGGCTTTAATTGGTTATCAATTTTGCTTTATATATGCTATTTAAATATGAAGTAATTTGCTTGATTCAGCTAAAATACAGTATAATTTAACTATGATAACTGATTATGTAATAAGTGATAAATAATATGAAATTATTTAATGTAATTTGTCTTTATATTGGCCCAATAAAAATTTGAAATTTAGTTATTATAAAAACATTATTACTAAAACAAATAGTAATAAAATGAAAATGTTTAGGAAATTAATATGAGGCATTTCATGTCAAGTGATCCAGGTGGAGAAAAATTTTTCTCCAATCGTTGCAAAACTTAAGGCTTTTGTAGTACTAATGGATAGTAATTTTTTGTGAAAATATTTTTTTCCCCAGTCCAATATTTTCAGGGGGGATGGGATTAAATTTTTGGATTTTTCAGTACGATGCTTACTTCGATAATTTTTTACTTATAAACTATTATACATAAAAATTTGGCAAGGTACATTTTGGAAAGGTTTTTTCATGATCTTTCGATTGAAAATAAGCATTTAAAAAAATGTTGACCCAAAGAAATTAAAAATTAAATTTTTGAGAGGGAAAGGTCACATTTTTTTAACAAAAGCTGAGGTTTTTTTCCTAAAAGGACATATATATGAAAAAGTGGGACAAGAATGTTCAAACATTGAAAAAATGAATTTTCTCGTAAACAGAGCTAAAAACCGGGTTTCCAAAATGTACCTTGCCAAATTTTTATGTTTAATTGTTTAAGAGTAAAAAATTATCGAAATAAGCATTACACCGTAAGACCCCTGGATCACTTAACATAGAATGTCTTATTTTTGGTAATTTATTACACTGAGTAATTTATTTGTTCTAAAATTTTATTCAATGTTAAAATTTTAAAAATTTAACAGTTTTAACTGTTTTAATTTCTTTTTAAATTTGCTTTAAATTTTAACTGTTTTAAAATTTTTTTTAAACTTTTTCTTAAATTAAATTAAAATTAAATTTCAGTCACGTTTAGAAGCCCAAATTTAATAGAATAACTATTTAATCTTCAAATTCTGCTCTATTTCTGCTGAAAATCGGTTGAAAACTATCAATTCGGCGGCATATTTAGCACATAAAAATTTTGCTGCTAAAATGATAAAATTATGCTTTTTTCTGCTGATTTAATTTCATATAATGTCTATTAAAAAAATGTTTTATATGGTTTTCAGACGTTTTATGACATTTAAAAGTTTTCGAGCAGAATTCTGCTTTTATGCTTTAGCAGAAAGTTCCTTTCTCTAATGATTGGAAATATCTTTTAAGGCAACCAGTTGAAGAACTCCTATATGGAAAAAGAGACCCAAATCAAATTATTGATGAGAATATTCATTGTGGGACAATTTCAAATAGTACAAAGATAATCAATAATGTTTTAAAGACGCAGCAACATTCTGCCATACTCAAATCCAAAAGAAAGAATTATCGTGCCAGACAAAAATTAAAAAGAAATATTGAAAATATAAATCTTTCAGATGAAGTAGATCACTTGTCTATGAAAACAAAAAAGAGTCGGTCAGAATATCAAAAAATATATTGGGAAAAAATGAAATTGAAAAAACGGGAAAATAAAATAAACTCTTCTTTTGATTTAAAAAATGTAAATTCGAATCAATCTGCTGATTTAATAAATGCAATATCTCCTGTTGCAGCAATAACAACTTCGCAATTACAGGATAGTTGTGAGAAAAGGAAAAGCTCTTCAATTAAAAAAATTCGAAAAAGTAGGAATGAAATTCAGAAAAACTATCGGGAAAGTAAAAAGTATACAGTATTACAGAAGAAGAGTCTGTCACAGAAGCTTTGTACCCTAATAACAAAAAAAACGCTTCTACCGATTTAAACTAAATTTGGCAGAATGTTAGACCTTAGGCCAAGGAAGGTTTATAAATTTACAGATTTGAAAAATATTAATTAGAACTGGAGATGTTCAATTTTTTAAAAAAATTAAAAAATCAAAAATTTTCAAATTTTACATTTAAAAAAAATGCGTTCAAACTTTCTATAATTGAGTGTAACATGTTTTTTAGTCATTATTCAAAATAATTTTGCCAAAAATAATGCCTTATAACCAAGATGTAAGTATAAAAATGTTTTCAAAATATTTAAAAAATCGAAATTTTTCAAATTTTATATTTTTTAATGAATTGCTTTAAAATGATCTATAATTAATTGTTACATGTTATTTAGTCAAATTTTAGCATAATTTTTCAAAAAATTGTGACCTTTAACTTAAATGTAAATATAAAAGTGTTTTCAAAATATCGAAATTTTTTAAATTTTACATTTTTAAATGTATTGCTGTTAAACGCTCTATAATTGAGTTTTATACGTCATTTAGTCACATTTTAGCATAATTTTGCAAAAAATACTATTCCATATCTAAGATGTAAGTATAGAAATGTTTTCGAAAAATTATAAAAAACGAAAAAATTATAATTATTAGCTCCAATTAACATTCAATTAATGTTTTTATTTAATACTTATTAATAAAATCAGACGCCTGTCTGCACATTGCTTCAAACTTCAAAATTTTAGCATAAATAGTTGTTATTCACATAAAGGATTCCAGAAATAATCTTATAAATTTTAATGTATGTATCATGGATTGTTTTTAAACTTTCTATACTTGAGTATTACATGTTATTTTGGCACACATTAGTATAATTTTGCAAAAAATACTATCCTGTAACTAAGATATAAATATAAAAATATTTTCAAAAAATTGAAAATTACACATTTTTTAATGGAAAGCTTTTAAAATATCTGTTTAAATATGGTTTTAATGTTAAAAATTGAGAAAAATATAACTGATACTAATTACTATTAAACTTAAGTCATTAGTATGTTTGGGATCTTTGATTAGGATTTTAACGTCAAAATAATACAATTTAGAATTATTTATTCATCCAATTTTCTGGAATCATTGATGTCAATAACAAATATTTATGCTAAAATTTTGCAGTTTGAAGCAGTGTATAGAGAGACATCTGATTTTATTAATAAGGATGGTAAATGATATTAAAAAATATTAACTCATAGCATTGAAATTATTTTTTAATTATTAAAAATGAAGATTTTTTATGATAAATTAGATACTGCAGAAATTCAAGAATACCTGTGATACGATACTTGGATTATGCTACTGGGAAAAAACTTCGATAATAAAATGTTTTGTTATTTTAATTCTAGATTTAACTTTTAGAGATTTTTTGAGCATTGTAAAGGCAGAAGTTAAACAGGGTGTCTATTATTATTTCTGTTTTACAAACTATCAGGTTTTTCCCAGCCTTGTCAAAATTTTTTTAGGTGTATTTTTTTTATCAAATGTAAATTTCCTTGATAAGTATTAACGATAAATAAAACTTCAAATGGCTACAAAAATTTACATATTTTATAAAAACACTCTTTGATGGGTTTTTGTTTTTACTAATACTTTTAACAGGAGTTCTACCAACTGGAAAAAACGGGAAATATGCAGGAATTTAATTTAATCAGGAAAAACTGTGAATTCAGCTTATGCAATATAGGTCTTATTTTAGATTTTATCATTTATGATACAATTAGTTCGAATTCGACTTTTTAGTCAAATTAGTTAGTCGAAAATTAGTAGAAATTTTGGATCAACTTATAGTACTATAATTAAATTTCTACAAATAATTGACAAACATTGTTTTCTGCATTTTAATTAATTAAAAATTAATTATTTGATGATAAAAAGTCAATCATTGATTTAAAATAGTAATATTTTTCTAATCAAATGGTTAATAGTAGCTAATTATTATTTTTCCAATCAAATTAAATTCCCCACTATTTTTTATTTTTGGAGACTGGTAGACACACTATTGAATGTATTTGAAAATAATCAAACCCGTCGAAAACGGGTACGACAGCTAGTCTATTTATAATTTAAAACTTGAAAAATAATAATTTGATTTAAAAGATAAATCATTTTTTAGATAACAAAATTGATAATTTAAAAGTATTTTTTATTTTAGTTAAACTAATATTATTTTCCGATATATAGTTCAATTTTATGATACTATAATTAGACAATATGAAATGGAGAAACAAATTTCATATTTGAATAACATATATTATTTTCATTAATTAAACATGAATACAGTTTTCTCAAAAATATTAAATTAATATTGGATCAAATCATTACCAAAAATTCTGATCAAAGTATAATTTAAAAAAATGTTTAGTATAAATTCTTTTCGGTTTGATACATTTTATTTAACAGTAAAAAAAATTTAAAACAAAAAATCTTCAAAAATGGTTTTAAATATGTAAATAATCAGGGCCTTAAGGGCATTTGAACCATCATGACGTCACAATTGATGCAAAGCATATATTTTAATGCTGTGACGTCATAAAGGTTCAAATGCCCTTAAAGGAACACTCAAAATTTACTCTCCTGCTTTTCGTTAGCTGATTTTGATCCCGCCCATCTGTACCCCCTGACGTCTTTAAGAGCAGCGACCACAGATAGTGACTCTCTTGGGAGTTCCAGTGTAAATATATTTTCAAGGGTCATGATGCTGCATCCATTATTATTACAAATGCGAATGGCGAGGTAACTGTCAATCATAATGAAATTAATCATTATGAAGAAAATAGATAAATTATGTAGGTCCAGTTGAAGCTGTATGGAGAATTTTAAGTAAACCTTTAGGGAAAAAAAGTCGTAGTATTAATCGTTTACCCATACATTTACCAAATGAACAGAATGTTATTATTCGCGAAGGGAAAAATAATAACAATGTTTCTTTTGATTTACAGAAAAATACAAAATTAGTCGATTTTTTTAAACTTAATGAGCGTGATAGTGCTGCTCGTCAGTATTATTATACAGAAATACCAGAACATTATACATGGATAACGAAATCTCTTGAATGTAGAAAAAAAATTCGTAAAGAACAAGTATTGGGAAGAATGTATTCAATTAATCCACGTCAATTGGAATTATTTCACCTTAGATTATTGTTGCTTACAGTAAAAGGAGTTACTTCTTTCCAAAGTTTAAGAACAGGTAATGGAGTTATTCATGAATCTTTTACATCTGCCTGTTTAGCATTAGAACTTATAGAAGATAATAGTGAGTGGATTAGGACAATGGAAGAAGCTACTTTATGGATGATGCCTTATTCACTTCGACAATTATTTGTAAGAATTCTCACTCATTGTCATCCTGTACATCTGGAAAAACTTTGGGAGAAATTTAAGAGTCTAATGTAAGAAGACTATTCAAAAATTGACAATATTGAAGTTGAAAAAATAGCTTATAGGAATATAAAATCAATGTTATTGAATGAAGGATATAATGACTGATATAGACATGATTCCGCTCAATGTGGCCAACAAATATAGATAGTTCGGCGCCATCTGCTGAAAAAATATCGCCACAAATCGCGAAATGCGGGACATTCAAAATGTTAAATATACAACTAATTACCCAATAATTCAATAACATTGTTAGGAATTGAATATTATTTCTCTTTTAATAAATATTTTTAATATTAAAAATTTTAAGATCGCCAAAAAAACGCAAATACTGTTAATACTGACTCGGCTTCCTACACAAATTTAATAAGTGAGCGGCTTTACTCCGAATCTGTTTCTCACCCCACGTGGAAAAGTTCTCGGAGTCTCCCGGGAGATTCTCGGGAGCAACTCCAGGGAGTCTCTTGGAGTCGTTTCCGGGAGTAACTTCCACGATTCTCCCAGGAATTTTTTCAGAAGATTCCCAGGAACAATTTTGGGAAATTCTCGGGCATTTTTTCGCTATTCCATAAAAACATATCGCTGTTCTAGGCAACACGTTTTTCCGTATATAATATAATTTTTCTATCGTTTAAATTTATATACAAATTTTTTTTTCTTAAACTTGTGGAAACGTTACAAGATATTATTTTATTACATAAATATGAAAGGTATGTAAATATAATATATTTATACAATTTTCGGCATTCTTAAGTGAATTTTTACAAAAATCTCAAAATTACTCCCGGAATTGTTCCCGAGAATCTCCCAAAATTGTTCCTGGAAATATTCTAAAAAAAATTCCCGGGAGTTACTCCTGGAAACGACTCCAAGAAACGGGAGACTCCGGGAACTTTTCTACATGGGACATTTTTGAATAAATTTTAATAAATCTTTTTGAAATCAAACAAAACTACATATATTTTTCCAAAAAGGACATCCAATAGCATCAAAAAAAATTTGTCGAATAAATTAAGTCTCAAAACTAATAATCGAAAACTTAAAAATCCGAAGATCATTTTTTCTTTTTTGCACTTCTAAAAACAATTGACCGTCCCTGATTCTATAACGAATTCATGAAACTAAACGAAAGTTCGTTAACATTAGCTGTATGTTAAGTACTATTCACAGTACAAATATCTCCATCTTAAGTTGAGTTTATAGCGTCAAATCGCTAGTGAGCAGAGTTGGGAACGTAAACTACCTAAGGTAATCTACGTAGTTGTTTACATGTAGATTACTTGGTAATTTACGTCAAGAGTTTTCTACGTAATTTACTATAATGTATTTTGTCACGTCATATAACCTGAAAAGCAAACTTTTCAAGAGATTATGTTATGTTTTTTAGTCTTTTAATGGCCGCAATCTTGAAAATGTAAATTACATGGGTTTTTTACGTTGTCTACGTAAATTACTTATTCTACGTAATCTGCATCAGAAACCAAAAATGACGCGTCATTTTCCAACCCTGCTAGTGAGTGGATTTACCCTTTGCGCGGGTTTACCCCAGTCTCCCCTATCAGAGCAATTATTACTACTTTGTACAGATTTTTAATTTTTACTCGAAAAAGCAAACGCTATGAAACAAAATTTATATATATATATATATATATATAAATTAAAAATTTTTAAAAATATATATATAGTAGTACTAAATTAAATGTTAAACAAAAAAATATTATTGATTATATATTTGAAGTAATAAAAGATTCTTCTTGTAATAGTTCTAAATGCTTATATATTAATGGTTGTGGAGGATCTGGAAAGACTTTTTTATATACTACCTTATGGCATTTACTAAAGAGTAAAGGAATAAATGTTTGCAACATGGCATTTACAGGCATAGCTGCCACACTACTTCCTTACGGGAAAACTGTACATAAAGTCTTAGTAATACCTGTTCCACTGTACAGTGATTCATCTTTAAATATTAAAGTTCAATCAAAAGAAGCACTCTTTTAAAAAAATATTGATGTTTTTATTTGGGATGAAGTACCAGTGGCTCCAAAATATGCCTTAGAAGTTATGGATAAGTTATTAAGAGATATAATGAAATCAAAGAAAGTGTTTGGTGGAAAACTTGTAATCCTAGGAGGAGATTTTCGACAAATTTTACCGATAAAAGAACGAGGTGCTAGATCAGAAATAATAAATTTATCAATAAAAAATAGTCACTTATGGAAACATTTAAAAAAATATACATTAACAGAAAATATAAGAGCTTTACCAGAGGAAACAGAATTTGTAGATTTCCTACTTAAAGTTGGCAATGGCAAATTAAATGATTAAGATGTTAACGTCGAATTACCAGAACATATTATTCAACAAGGAAATATAGATATTGCTGAAGAAATGTATGGTCATTTAATACAACAGAAAAAATTTTAAGATTTGTCAACGTGTGCAATTTTAGCACCAAGAAATGTTGACGTTGATGATATTAATAAAAGGGTGGTAAATCTTTTAGATAGTCAAGGTGAAAAAGTATATAAAAGTATTGATTCTACTGAAAATTGTGATAATGGAAAATTTACTGAAACTTTATTACTAGAATATTTGAATACTCTCTGTCCGCCTTCTTTACACGGAAAAACCTTTAAGCAGCCTGCTCACCTGAAACTTATGCATCAGCGCCACCACTAAACTTGTTCATCTGCACTCTCAAACTGGGTGACCCACGTACCCAGTTATTATTTTCTAAACTTTTTGGGAAGTTTGTCTATCGAAAACGGTAACGCTACGCACCCAGTGGCGGGCGATCAGACTTTCCATGCAGTGAGAAGCGAAATTCTGTGACAGTGGGGAGACAGACTTCTCAAAGGATTTAACGTGTACCATCACATGAATTACATTTAAGAATTAATTCCGTTGTAATGCTTATTAGAAATCTTAGTATTAATGAAGCATTATGTAACGGAACAAGGATAATTGTTTTAGATTTATCACATAATGTTATTAAATGTCGAATATTAACGGGAGATAAGATTGGAAATATTGTTTTTTTAAATCGAATAACTTTATGTTGTAAAAATTTATATCCATTTACTTTCAAAAGACGGCAATTTCCTATAAAATTGGCTTTCGCAATGACCATTAATAAATCTCAAGGGTAAACATTTTATAAAATATTCATTGATTTAAGGAGAGATGTTTTTAATCATGGTCAGATGTATGTTGCATTATCAACAGTAAAATCATTTGATTCCGTAAAAGTATTTTTAGGGAATAATAGAAGTAATATGTATATAAAAAATTATGTTTATAGGGAAATAGAGAATCTAAAATAGTGAAAAAAAATTTAATGATGGTTTAAATCAATTGAACATTTTTGTTACAAGCAATTCGTTTTTCAACCTTTTTAAAATGTAGTTTAATTTACAGTAGTGTTAATGTAATAATACACGACTTTAAATTTTGGTATTTGTTTTGTATTATGCAATCCCAAAAACGCCCAACTAACAATATTTAGCAGATTTAAGCAATTTTCAAAAAAATCTTCAGCTTCATTACATCCGCCATTATGAATTCGTAAATTCTCATCTTGAATTTATATTAAGCGACCTCAGAAATCCTCGAGTGATAATATTCATCATTCTGATTTTAGAACATTTTTCAAAAAATCTCCAACCATATTGGATCCGACATTTTGCATTTTTAAAGTTTGCCTTGGATTCGTATCTAGCGACCCTAAAAACCTCTATGAAGTAAAATACAGACCGATTTAGATGAATTTATTGAATTTTAAAAATTAGGCAATAATTTTGGATCCTCCATTTTGAATTTTAGAATTCACAACACAAATACTGCCTAATTTATATTCAAAGGGTGGCATGACAATCAGGGTCAAGCAACAATTTTTCCAAATCCCCAAGCTTTCGCCAAAGTTCAAAAATGCAAATTTTTTCGCTCTGAAATTTTTTTTTAATTTTTTGCTCCCATATTTTCTTCATATTTTGACCATAATTCAAATTTGGAAATTGTTACAAGAAAATTGACACGTCCCTAAAACCTCATGCAGCATATGCATCACGAAATTGCGCGTTCATAGGTTACTTACACAATTTGAAATTCTTCACGGTTTCGGAAATATTTGACATTTCCGGTTTAGCCCCGGTCTCCTCTACGTTAATAAATTTTTTCATCATACCCCGGTCGAAAGTACGTACTTCCCTATTCGATTTGGGGTGATAGCGATTCTACGCAAATAAACCCTACAAAATAAAATTCTACACAATTAACTATACACCAGGAAATTGTACACACTTCATTTAATAAATTTGATTAATTCTACGCAAATAAATTCTACAGAAAATAGTCCTACACATTAGAATTAAATAGAACAAAATATATCATTAAAATCTTTTAATTCTACACGATTAAATACTACATCAGAAAATTTGACACAGTTTATTTTAATTAAAATAAAATTCTAATAATAATTTTTTTATTTTAATTTATAATTCTACGCAGTTAAATTGTACACCAGAAAACTCTACACATTTGAAAAATATTGATTAAATTAAGTTTTAAAAGATTCTAAATAAATAAATTCTACAAATAAATACTCTACACAATAGTAATACTAAATAAAATGTAACTTTAAATAAAATTTATTTAATTTTGCACTGTTAAATACTACATTAAAAAATTCTACACAATGTATTTTTTACCGAAGAAAAATATGAATTATTTTTTCAATTTAATTTTTAATTCTCCACACTTAAATTGGACTCAGAAAACTCTACACATTGGAAAAATATTGATTAAATTAAGTTTAAAAAAATTCTAAATTAAGAAATTCTACAAATAAATACTCTACACATTAGAACTAAATAAAATGTAACTTTAAATAAAAATTTATTTAATTTTGCACGGTGAAATACTACATAAAAAAATTCTACGCAATATAACGAAAGAAATAACAATTTTTTTTTAAATAAAATTTTTAATATTCTGCACAGTTAAATCGAAAACCAAAAAACTTTACACAATGAAATAATTTTTTAAAGAAATTTTAAAACTCTAGTCAAATATATTCCTCAAAGAAAACTCTACACATTAAAATAAAAAAAATAAAATTTTTAATCTAATTTGTTTAATTATACACATTTAAATTCTATATCACAAAATTGTACACAAATTATTTTTAAGCAAGGAAAAATATTTTCTTTATTTTTTCAATTTAATTTTTAACCCTATACATTTTAATTCAACTCTTGAAAACTCTACACAAATGAGCTTTAAAGTCTTTGCATATTATTTTTAGATAAGATGAAATTATTTTTTTAACTCTACGTAATTAAATTAAACACAAAGAAACTCTACAAATGAATTCATTTAATTAGATAAACGAAGAAAATAAAACTCTACAAAATAAAACTTAACACAAAAATAAAATAAAAATTTTATATTTATTTTATTTTAATGTGTAGAGTTTTTTTTTGAAGAATATGTTTGACTAGAGTTTTAAAATTTCTTAAAAAAATTATTTCATTGTGTAAAGTTTTTTGGTTTTCAATTTAACTGTGCAGAATATTAAAAATTTAATTTAAAAAAAAATTGTTATTTCTTTCGTTATATTGCGTAGAATTTTTTTATGTAGTATTTAACCGTGCAAAATTAAATAAATTTTATTTAAAGTTACATTTTATTTAGTTCTAATGTGTAGAGTATTTATTTGTAGAATTTCCTAATTTAGAATTTTTTTAAACTTAATTTAATCAATATTTTTCCAATGTGTAGAGTTTTCTAGGGTCCAATTTAAGTGTGGAGAATTAAAAATTAAATTGAAAAAATAATTCATATTTTTCTTCGGTAAAAAATACATTGTGTAGAATTTTTTAATGTAGTATTTAACAGTGCAAAATTAAATAAATTTTATTTAAAGTTACATTTTATTTAGTATTACTATTGTGTAGAGTATTTATTTGTAGAATTTATTTATTTAGAATCTTTTAAAACTTAATTTAATCAATATTTTTCAAATGTGTAGAGTTTTCTGGTGTACAATTTAACTGCGTAGAATTATAAATTAAAATAAAAAAATTATTATTAGAATTTTATTTTAATTAAAATAAACTGTGTCAAATTTTTTGATGAAGTATTTAATCGTGTAGAATTAAAAGATTTTAATGATATATTTTGTTCTATTTAATTCTAATGTGTAGGACTTTTTTCTGTAGAATTTATTTGCGTAGAATTAATCAAATTTATCAAATGAAGTGTGTACAATTTCCTGGTGTATAGTTAATTGTGTAGCATTTTATTTTGTAGGGTTTATTTGCGTAGAATCGCTACCACCCCATTCGATTTAGCAGCAAAAAGTCAAACATTTATGCTTTGGTGAATGCACAGGCCTGCCCTCTATCGTACCGAGAGCAAAAGTTTCTTAAAACAATACTCGGTTGATAACTTGTGACTTTAATTCGTTTCAGGAATAAAGCTTTGCCGATGATTTTTGACACATAACCTCAAAGTTGATGAAATTCTTTCGTTCTTTCTCTCAATGTGCATTTAAATTTAAATATTAAATTATAATGAACCAGTCATTTTCATTGGATGATTCCAGTGATAAAGAGGAAGTGCTAAAAAATTTTGATAATGTAGCACAATTAATTATTAAAAAAGACTTTTTTTCGAAAAAAATCTGGCGACAGGTTCGTGCTGGTCTATGCCATATATCAAAAGTGGAAAAATGAACACAAAGGTTCTGTGTCCAACTCTGAAGAAAGTAACTTAATTGTTTATTTTAAACAATTAAGTGAAAAAGTGAGACCGAATACCTTATGGAGTGTTTGGTCCATGTTAAGAAAAACTTTAAATACATGACACAATCTGGACATAAATAAATTTCAAAATTTAAAGATTCTTGTTAAACAAAATTCCAAAGGTTACAGACCAAAACAGTCTTTAGTTTTGAAATGGGCAAATATAATGAAGTTTATGAGTGCTGCGTCGGACTTCACATATTTAGCTGCAAAGGTTTTTATTTGAATAAAGCTTGTTTTGCATCTCTTAAGACCATGTGATAATTTTACTAAGAGATTTTTTATTCAATTTCAAAAAGGAAAACGTCATCGTTATGTCATTGGCCGGAATAAAATAGGAGAAACACCTTAAGGTATAGCAAAATATTTAAATTTGACGGATCCGAAAAAATACACAGGGCATTGTTTTCGACGCACTGCAGCTACTCGTCACGCATCTAACTCAGGTGCAAATGAGCAGTTTCATATGAGATTGAGGGGTCAACTCTCGGATTTTTTTTCAAATTTCATTTTTTAATAGAGTTTGTTTGCCTATGTAATTATCCCAAATATTAATTAAAAATATTTAATATTTTGTTAGATATTTGCATTAACAAATTATTGCAATATTTTTTTTAAACTTGAATTACTTTTTTATTTTTGCTTATAAAAAAAAGTTGTCTAAATGTTTATTGTTTAGAATGAATCAAATTTTTTGAAAAAAAAATTAATTAAATAAAAAATTAACTTTTTTAGTGAATTTATTTTAAAAATAAATTTGTTTTTTAATATTTAAACCTGTTATCGGCCTTCAATCCAGCTGAAAAAAGATAAATATTGCTTACTATACTTCAATCGGGACGTCTCAAGCCCCGATAAAAAACGTCGAACGTCCCGTAGCGGGATTACTTACAACTTTTAGTGTCGGCCATAAGTTGTTTCTCACATGCGGGAACAATGTTTGACCGATTCGGGGTGTCTATGCCCTAGATTCGAGACATCTCAAACGCGACAAGCAGAGTAGCTTATAGCGACATCTAGCGGGAACTATTAAGTCCTGGACTTCTCTCAGTGTATAAGCAAAAATAAAAAAGTTATTCAAGTTTTAAAAAAATATTGCAATAATTTGTTAATGTAAATATCTAATAAAATATTAAATATTTTTTATTAATATTTGGGATAATTACATAGGCAAACAAACTCTATTAAAAAATGAAATTTGAAAAAAATCCGAGAGTTGACCCCTCAATCTCATATGAAACTCCTCAAATGTCACATTGCTCAGGTAATTAGGGGGCTGGAAATCGACAGCTATAGCCCAAGGTTAGTTATTTATTTTACTTCCTTAGAAATAATAAAATATATTTAAATTTTATTGTACTTTTTTTTAATGAAACTAAATCTAAATTGAATAAATTAATAATAAATTAAATATAATTATATTTAAATTATTACTTTGTGCAACAAATAATTTATTTATGAATAATTGCTTTATTTAATAGGTTATGTGGAAAATTCGATGAAAAACAGAGAAAGAATTTTTGAAAGAATAACCCACGAAGCAGTATCGCAAGCTCAATCAAATCCAACGTCTAGTAAACACTGTTCGACTAATGCAGTCATTGAGTATAAACAAAATCACACAAATCCAGCAGTTGATAAAAACGATATGTTTGAAAATTTTGATGTAACTGATGAGGAATTAAATACAATTGATAAATTAAATAAGCCAATAGTTCCTTAATCATCGGCACCTTATTTCACTACTGCGAACAAAAAGAAAATACACATTCCTTGCGATAGACCATCAAAATCAGCTGAGAATTTTACATCAAAACCACCACTTCGACTTTCTTTTCAAACTTCACAAAATGAACCGCCGTCTAAAAAAATCGAAATTGCAGGAAGTGAAACAAGTAGACAGACATTACAATCTACAATGGATCATCAAGAAAAAAATACTGATTTGATTTCAGCTACCAAAAAAAATTCATTTGTTAAGTATGAAAATTGTGTTTTTCATGGAAATATAATAAACAACTGTAATTGTTCGGGAACCAATTGCAAAAAACAAGAAAAAAATAAGATGTTATCTTCGCAATACATACTATTTAATTATGATTTATTAACAATAATAATAAATAAAATTTGTTATAAAAATAAATATTAAAATTAATAAATTTAATAAATTATTTTATTTAATTTTAATTAATTATAAATATTAAAATTTTGAAGCCCTTCACTGTGAGATGATGCCCTCGGCTTCGCCTCGGGCATCATTTCGCACAGTGTCGGAATTCGAACTTTCTGCCCTTATAATATAATGTACTATTTTTGAAATTTAATTATTATATACTAATTTATAAAATTATCGAAATATTTTTTTTTTAATTGAAGAGGTTCCAAAAGAACGACTTTATCTTGGCGATTATAATTGAACACTGGTGAATATAATGTATATAATTTTCGAGGTGTAATTAACTGACGTGAGGTGAATGACCGTGTCAGTAGACAAAATACAGGAAATGTCAGGGTAAATCAAAATAGATTAATAATGTAGAATTATAAATTAATTAATCTAATAGATTGATAAATTATTTTTCACGTCGTCCAATTCAACAAAAAAAGAACATTGTTTACAATTTATATGATAGAGCTATTTTATGGTCTCATAAATCCTTTCACAATGAAAACATTAAACGAATCTTTAAAATTTTGGAAAACAGCAATTACCCTTTAGAATTTATACAAAAAAATATTAAAAAACGAAAACATTTATTAATTCAAAAAACAATAGAAAAAAAAACAAACTAACAATGTCGTTAGTACTTATCAACAACTGCCAAAAGTCTGCGGGTCATTGACCCCATCGACTGTATATAACGCGAAAATTGTCACCAGCTCAGTCAGTTGGACTAATCACTCGTTTTAATATTATTGTGATTTGTAAATTTAAATATTTTATTTTTTTGTTGTATTGCGTTTATTTATGGTTTTTAATTTATTGATGTGATGTTTATTTTATTAAATTTAACTAGGTAAAAATTGATTTTTTATTTTTTGGTTACATTTAAACAAAAAATTTTAATTATGCTGTATTAATATAAAATTTTTCTTTATTAAAATGACCTGATAATGTTGGCGAACCTGACCACCGAAACGTCGTCTATTTTATAAAAAATTAAGAGTGTTTTATCTTTTACCTTTTATATACATATTCCGAAAATTGAAAAAACAAAGTTATTAAATAAATTAAGAATATTTCATTGCCTTCAGAAAGTGTTTATAGCAATTGTTAAGATTTTTTACAGCTTCCATTTTATTAACAGGGTTTTTTTGTACACTAATATGAATCGTTTCTGATATCAAATGTTGTCTACCATTCTTCTTGATTGTCCAACATAACATTCGGAGCAATTCTTACAATTTATTTTATAAACAGTATTGGTATTTTTAGATTTTACATTTTCATCTTTGCCTTTTTTAACGAAATTATGGTTTATGAAAATAGTTTTGCAAAGAATGTGTAAAATGCTATAATTTTTAAAAATTGAGAAGGTTTTCTTTAAAAGGCTTGGTACATATGATAAGAAATATTTTGGTGACTTCATGTAAAATATGGAATTTTTATCAATTGAGCGTTGAGAATTGGATTCTATAAAAGAAATACGCTTCATTAGATACTTGTTTATAAATTCAAAAAGAGAATTTTTTTTTAGTAAAATTTCTCTCACAAATTCTATATTTTTTAGTGAAACTACTTATCGGAGGGTTTTATAGCTCTGTCAATTAAATTAAAAATTATAGCAATTTTTTTAGACAAAGGGTGTTCAGAATGGTAGTTAACGGTTCGTCCAGAAAATGTGGGTTTTTTATATCAATCAGTGATTAATTGATTTTTTTATTAATAAAAAGAACATCTACAAAATTAATAGTAAATTATTGTTTTGTATTTCAAAGGTGATCTGTAATCTTTTGTCATAGTTATTAGATACATTAATCATTTCGTTAATTTTATCTTTTTATATGTAAGTAATTATATCATCAACATATCTAAAGAAAAAGTGGTTTAAAAGACAATTGAACATTGTAATATTTATTATTCAATTTAAACAATGTTTTATCAAAAAGAATTTGCCACGAGTCAAGTAAATTATCTAAATTAATATTAAAATTTTATGATATTGTTCTACAACGTTTGATGATAAAATCATGTACATGTTCAGAACCAACATTAGTAAATAAAGATGAAATGTTAAGAGTTTCAAGATTAATTAAAATATGATAATCCGTAATAATAAAATGTTTAATATTTTTAATAAAATTAAAACCGTTTCGTACATAAAATTTTCATTTCATTACGGATTTATTAAGTATCTCAAACAATTGTTTGGATTAGTATTAGTTCTAAATTTCTGTATTGGATTTCTTTTAATTATTTTATATGTTATTTTATCTAAGTGTAAAGTTTCGAGTTATTTAAAATATTCTAATCTATCTAATGCAAACGTGACATTTCCCTGAACCGCAGTAGTAAAAATGATACTTTTGTGATCTTTAACAAACAACTTTGTGTAATTCCACATTTTAGCATAAATCTTCTCTTTGACATTAATGTGATGTGATTTTTTAAAATTACAATCATATGTTTAAAAGTTGTTAATCAGATTTTTTCTTATGTCATTCGAAATTTCATTATTTAAAATATAATAGTCAATAAAATTTTCTATGGATTTAATGTAGTCAATTTCAGTATTCGGATTATTACTATTAGTAATAACATCATACATAAAATCGTTACCCATAGAAATGACGTTTGAGGCATTTTCAAGAATTTAAAAAGTAGAAAGATTCATAAACCAATTTGGTTGTGTGTTAAAAGGATTATTAGTGTTTATATTGCATTTACAGTTGTTTTTAAAAAATTTAAATTTCTTGTCACATCGTTTCATACAATTACTTACTTTTTCTTTAGATATGTTGATGATATAATTACTTACATATAAAAAGATAAAATTGACGAAATGATTAATGTATCTAATAACTATGACAAAAGATTACAGATCACCTTTGAAATACAAAACAATAATTTACTATTAATTTTGTAGATGTTCTTATTATTAATAAAAAAATCAATTAATCACTGATTGATATAAAAAACCCACATTTTCTGGACGAACCGTTAACTACCATTCTGAACACTCTTTATCTAAAAAATTGCTATAAGAGAGAGAGAGAGAAATTTTACTAAAAAAAATTCTCTTTTAGAATTTATAAACAAGTATCTAATGAAGCGTATTTCTTTTATAGAATCCAATTCTCTACGCACTATTGATAAAAATTCAATATTTTACATAAATTCACCAAAGAATTTCTTACCATATACACCAAGCCTTTTTGAGAAAACCACCTCAATTTTGAAAAATTATAGCATTTTATCCATTCCTTGAAAAAATATTACATGAACCATCATTTCGTATAAAAGAACATAAAAATTCCGATGTAATTTCCACTCACAATGCATTTTTTAGACACAATTTTGATTACGGAAATTTTACCATATTAGATAAAGAAACTCTACATTACACTTCAAAAATTATATACATTTTATTTACCAGTGTTCAATTGCAATCGCCACAACAGAGTCGTTTCTTCGAAACCTCTTTAATTTTTGTTCAACAAAAATTTTTCCATTAATATTATAAATAAGTTTATAATTATTAATTTTCAAAAAAATGTATTAATGTATTTTATTTTAATTATTTGTTGTTAAATAAATTATAGTTTCTGAGGAGGGCAGCTGCGCTGTCGAAACGTAAAAACAACCTGTTTGTTGTTTTATTTACACATTTTCTGACTCAGAATGATCGTTAAATTCAACGTTTTATTAAATATTAATATTTTAAGATAGCATTTTTTAAAGGAGGAGCTCGCCACCCAAAGCGATTTTCCTCTTGTAGGCCCCACTAAAGTCGTGAATTAATCGATATTAATCGGTTCGGTGGGGGGAGACTCCGCGAACCCTCCACGCGACAAAATCGAATCGAATAACTATACAAAACATGGAATATTTTTTCAAAATTTATTAAATTCTTATTTGGTGAAATTATAAATACAAACAAGAAGTAGTATTCTTTATTATTAAGAAAAAAAAGTAAGATTTATTAAAATTGAAAAAACATCAATTATGAAAAAATATTGATATATCGATAATATAAATGACTCCACTGAGAAAAAAATGCTGTTGAATCTATAGCAGGCATATTAACATCATAATGACATCTAAAGCAGATGTCATTAACTTAATGCGATATGTAGTTAATTTTATAGCATCGCTATTGAATCAGAGAAGTCATTTTTTGTTTCAAAAGCAGTCCTATAAAATAGACTACATATCACATCAAGTTAATGACATCTGCTTTTGAACGTATGTGAATATGCGTGCTATAGATTCAATAGCATTTTTTTCGCAGTGTCAAAATACCCCATTCTGACCCACACTGTATAAGAGCCGAAAAAGATCCTACACTTGCCAAATTAAATACATTGTCCCAAAAAGTTTCGTAAGTGCTTTAATTTCGAAAAAATAAAAAGATTAAAATTACATATCATGGAAAAACAGGGGTACTCCATTCTGACCCACTCTCCCCTATATCAGTACACTAGGCTGTGACAAAATTAATTGCTTGTGAAACAATGGACAGTTACACGTGTATACTCACACATATACACTCAATACATACACATGTATACTCTCACATATACACTCAATACTTACTCACATGGGTAATTGTTTACTTATGCGGCTTTTCCCAATTTTGCATATTTTTTGATATTTCTTTTTGGAAAAGCTTTCAATCAGCTAGAAAATGAAAAATTCGTTGGGGGAGGACGAAAAAGTTTATTACCGGAAGCCAGGGATGGGAAACAAAATTAAAATTTTTGTTTTTTGCATATAACTTGGTCAAAACTAATAATATCAAAAAATTTCCTGTATAAGAGTTGTAGATCATGTCAAAATACATCATTTTATTTTACACAATTTCTTTCTAAATTGAGTATTTTTCGAGAAAAATTTAAAAATCCGTAATAATGACGTACGGAAGAATAAGGTGCCTCAAAGAGAGACGACAACAAAGGCGGTCAGAGCCCGCCGCAATTTGCTCCCTTTCCTTTTCTAATGCAGAAAGAGAGTCAAATTGACATTTTAGTTGGTACTAGAAGGTACCGAACCCATACCCGACCCCCCTCCACCGTGTCAAAAAAAGGCCTTTTTTAAGGTACCTCAAGAAGAGACCACAACAAAGGCGGGCGGAGCCCGCCGCAACTTGTTTCCTTTCCTTTTCGAATGCAAAAAGAGAGTCAAATTGACATTTTAGTTGGTACTAGAAGGTACCGAACCCAGACCCGACCCCCCTCCACCGTGTCAAAAAAAGGCCTTTTTTAAGGTACCTCAAGAAGAGACCACAACAAAGGCGGGCGGAGCCCGCCGCAACTTGTTTCCTTTCCTTTTCGAATGCAAAAAGAGAGTCAAATTGACATTTTAGTTGGTACTAGAAGGTACCGAACCCAGACCCGACCCCCCTCCACCGTGTCGCCAAAAATGTCCTTTTTTAAAGTGCCTCAATGAGAGACCACAACAAAGGCTTTTGGAAGCGTTACATTTAGGATGTTCGATAGTCAAGGTAATCGTTTCATATTTTGGCGGTGTCATATTTGAGATGTTCGATACTCGAGGAACTAGTTTCTTATTTTAAATGTGTCTTTGAGAAGTTCGATACTCAATGAACAATCTTTTCTTGTCGTGCTGAAGGAAGCGGCAATTTTCACTTATGTTCGTTTCAACCATTGACTGTCAAGGTAGTGAATTTTCGTGCTTTGAATTTTTAAGATGTTACAAAATGTCTGCCAGATTTAGCACTTTATTTTGAGACACGTTATATGTTTCGAGTAGCCGTCACACGGTAAACAAAACTTTTTATATGTTTTATACGCACTGAGTAATTTTTCATGCCTGGAAATAAGACACGAGATGAAGTTAAATGTTCCAACATATGACAGATCTTGTATCTCAATGGTTTTAACACTTAAAGCAACTCATTTTAAGACAAGAGTGAGATACTAGATTTTGCAGTGTGTATACTCACACATAAAAGTCATTTCACGTAATGTTGCAAATTGAAATTTCAACTTGTTGAAAAAATTTAAAACTCGGGGAATTGATTTTTCTGTAGTAATGTGCCCCAAAAAAATTGTTTTGACTTTTTCAAAAATTTGAAGAAGGTGAAGGCGAGTCAATTTTACTATTTTTGTTAAACCCCGTCTACTTTTTAATTTTTTCTGTACATACTTGTAATGGGAAACATTTTGTTGAGCGTGTTTCTAAAAGGTTTTTGCATGCTCTTTCCAATGGTGAATTTTACTTTTTTACATTCTCATCAAAAATGAGAAAGTCTTGGATTTGTGCGATTTTGAGCATTGTCTAATTTTGCTAAATCTTTACGTTTCATGACCTCCTGATTCCAAAAAAATGGTTTTTAGAAAAGTGTCTGTCTGTCTGTCGTCTGTCTGTAGAAAAATTTGTCTCGACGATAACTCGAATGAATTTTAATGAATCGACTTGAAATTTGGCACTCTTTCTTAGTCCGTAAAAATAAAGCCTAAAAAATTTTTTTTTATTTTTTTCCTCAAAATATGAGCAAAAACAAACAACTTTTTCTTTCAACACTTTTTTGTATTTTTTTTTCTTTTTTTAAGTTTTTGGGCCAGACTTTTTTTATAAGTTTTTGGGCCAGACTTGATTTAAATGTATCCTTGTTGATGTTAAGGTCATGTTATTCAGTGGGAAGTTTTCCATAGTAAAGTAAATTGTATTGTCGCGTAATGTATATGAAAAATGGGGAAAATTGACAGTTTTACATGAGAAAAGAATAATAAGTTTTTCTTTAATGGTAAAATTTTAAATAAAGCGCGCATAACCTCAAAATTTTTTTTTTTTGAGAATGTCAGGCTATAAATTCCTAAGAATTCTGTGCAATTTTTAAATTTATATTTGTTTAAACAAATTATTAATATTATTGTTAATTACTAACTTTTTACATATTATACCTAGAGAGGTGTATTTTCTTTTAATTTTGCAATTTACCAGAGCTAACATAAATACTGATGCATGATTTTACTGTTTATGAATGACTATAGCCAACAATTTTAAACCGATTAGAGTGTTTTTTGTTTAAAATAAAAGTGGACAAGTCCTGGAGTCAATTAATAAAACATAAATTATACAAATTAAATTTTTTTTTCAAAACAGTGCCAAAAATGAATTATCTCAATTACAAGTGTTGTTCCTTCTGTGATAATCTTCAAATCAACACATATTTGATGAGAATGTAAACCTTAAAGTCGTAGTAACTTTAAGACAAATAAATATTGTAGCTTCTCAAAAAAAACGTACGGCGTGTCTAATACAAAGTCGCAGTTGATTTAATTCGAAATACAGGGAAATATCTTTTGTGGAGGAGTCAGGAAATTGAATTTTAACTTTTTTATAAAATACATCTAATAGAAATTTAACGTATAAGCAGAAATAAGATGAAGAACGCAAATAGTGTACAACGTCCGGAAACCATCACGAGCGCAGCGAGTCATTTGCGCGCGAAGCGCGCAACAACGTGCGGAGCGCGACAACAAAAGTTCGCGCGCCCCGAGGCGCGCTGGAACTAGCGAGCGAAGCGAGCACCCCCGCGAAGCGCGGATGAGAATGTGTCCGCCCAGTGGGCGGACAGATTTTTATATTTTAAATAAATAATGAAAATTATTAATTATTAAATAAAAGACTATTTATATTTGATTTATAATTACACTGAAAAAAATTCCTAAATGATCTGAGCATCCATTATAGCATTAAGGTTACTTTAACTAGGAATCTTGATTATATTGACAAATTTAGTGTTGTAGTAACCAGGATTCCTAGTAAAGTAACCAAAATTCTTAGTGGATGACTCTCGTAACTAGAAGCATAGTCAAATCGCTTAGGAATTTTCTTCAGTGCATTAAACATATATTATAATAATTAATTTATCTTAAAATTTACATTTTTAAAAAGTGTAGTTGGTCATCTCAATAAAATTAATTAATTGATTTATTTTTCTGTATTTTTCGACAAAACATTTTAAAAATTAAAAATTCCCGTTTCTTGATGTATGATGAAAGCATTATTCCACCAGTAGACGCTAAATAAGTTTTTCATCGTTTTCAATCAAATTTTACTTTTTTAAAAAAGTATAATTTACTTTAAGGAATCTAAATTTTATTAAAAGACGAGTAATATTTAAAATGTCCCGAGCAATTAATACTCTGAACGAAGCAACTTTTATTATGTTGTTATTACATTGAAAAAAAATTTATTTGATTCAAATAACCGATTATTTGACTATTATCAAATAAATATTTACTTAAATCAAATAATTTTTATTTGAATCAAATAAACTGTATTTGAATCAAATATTTCAGTATTTGAAGCAAATATTATTTAATTGATTCAAATAAAAATTATTTGATTTAAGATATTTGTCGCGTCGATTCATTTTCATCAGATTTTTTTTTAATTTCACTTAATTATTCTTTGGATATTTATCTACAAAATAAGGCCTATTAAAATAAAATTGACCGTCTGTAAGTCAAAGTGAAATCAAAGTTTCGATTTTTAACATGTGAGGTATAGAGAAAGCATGATGTTATTACAGATTTTTAATTTTTGCACTTAAACTAATCGTCAGATTTTAAAGAAAAACTAAAGTGTTATTTATTGTTAACTAAAACGAACTTTTATAAAAAATATAGATTTAAAGCAAATTGAATGTAAAGAGCATTTCTTTCATGTGTTTTAAACGTTTTTAGTATAATGATCGAACAAAATTAGTATATATCTTTTTCTATTCTTGTAACAAGTAAGTTTATGTAATGAATACATGTTTTCATGTAAGAATCTCTTGATTCACGAACGATTCATACATCAAATTGTGTCTAGCTAAAAGTACATCAACGCTTCATGTAAATTGAGCACAATATTTTTTTCCGTGTAAAAGTAATATCATGTATTAGTTATGTAATAGCCTATAATAGATGTAATAGTTGGCAAATTTGGTGTATTAGAGTGTACACCTTTTTAACAAGTAATTACCCCCTCGTAATACGTTGCCAATGACATACCTATACGGAAAAAAGAATAGCACAAGAGATGCGCCAAACAGTTGGACAAGTCGTGTGCTTTAATTCTGCGCGTCTGGTGTACCTTTTTGAAACAGCAGACATACTTTTAAAATATAAATTTTTGGAAAGAAAATAATGTTAGGTTATCTAAATCTGTAACAAGATATACATAAACTTTTTATCTCCTACACTTAAGTAAGTTATTTTTCAGTATCACAAAAACATAATTAAACAAGAAAATAAATATAATAAACGTCTAATACAACTACACTACCGGCAGAAATTGTCGGTAGGAACGACGGGCGAGCTACGAAAAGTTGCTGCCGAAATTAAATTAACATATTTTATTATTGAAAAATGATATTGAAAAATGATATTCCGCTTATTCGGCCCTGCCGCAACGAACCAGGTGATCAGCGAGAGTGCAATAAGTGTGTATCACCACCTAAATTATAAAACAACATGCTTGGACATTTTTTTAGATATTTCAAAAACTACTGAACGGATTTTCAATTTTCAAGGCTCAAATAAAAGCTGAGACTTTAAAGATTATGTTGCTAGAGTTTCAAATTTTTCTCTAAATTTTTCTAGATTATGCAGCCACACAAACATGGTGCACAAAAATAGAAAAATTAAATAAAAAAAGTTAATGAAAATTTTTTACGTATAATTATTTGAATTAGTAACATGAACTTTTCTAATTATTTGATTGGCTGAATTGTTTTGAAAAAATATCAAGGATCTTAATATAACTTTGAAAAAACACTAACAATTTCATGAACGTTTAATGAAAAATAAATAAATATTACTTAAGTGCCTTTCGTTGATAAATTTTTCATTCCGCGTTTCCTCTTTCTCGTTTTTTATTTTATTTTTTTTATTTTCTTTCATTTTGTCACTTTTTATTACATTTTTGGTTACTTCGTGATAAATAACACAGAACAAATAAATGCGAAACTTCAGATTGATTGGAAAACGATTTATTTGACCAAGCGACATATTTTATAAAACCATTTTGATTTGACCGACACAAAAACTGAGGGACACTTTATAGAAGATTATATCTTTTATAATTTTTACTTTTTTTGAATTTGTTTATGGAATTCTTAAGATATTCTTAAATAGTTTATAACAGTAAAAAACGTGTTTTCCAAAAAAATCTTATTTAACCCTTAACGACGAGATGTGCTGCTTTTCAACATGAATTTCAAACGCCAACAAGTAGTAGAAAAAAGCAATAAAATTTTTCAAAAGTCCAAATCCTACTATTTTTGGAGTCGCTCTTTTGAATGGCGTGGTCAAAATTATCAAAAAATGATTTTAAACCCTTCTTTTTTCAAAAATACTTAAAAATGTCAAGTTTTTTGAAAGCAATTTTTTTAAAGAATTTTTTTCTCCGCCATAACATTTTTTAAATAGAACAAAAAGTATCAGAAACGTGTTCCCGATAGTTGTACTTGAAAAATATCCATTTCTAATTTTTATTTTTTTCGATTTTGAATTTAAAATGGCGCTTGAAGGACAAAAAAATTTCCTAATTTTACGTAAGATTGCAGACTTTTTCAAAATTGCTCAAATCTAATTGAAATTTGTTACTCAGGGGTTTTGGAGGTCGTTGATTACGAATCTGAAGTCAGATTCAAAAAATTCAAAATGGCGGCTTAATTTTTCAAAATTACTCAGATTTGCTTTAAATTTGTTACTGGGTGATTTTTTAGGTCGCTAATTACAAATATGTAATATGAGCCTTATTGGCTCAAATTGTTCAATTTCAGTAGGGGCGGATGGAGCAAGGACAGTTAAGGGGCAAAGATATTTACAAACATCCGCATGTTAAAAATGTTATAGAACATCAGTAAATTTTAGTTCTCTTTATTTTATTGGATGTAGGCTATTCAACATTGATGTCTGAAGCATTAAAAATATGTTTTGAACATTTTCTAAATTTCATTTATTGCATTAAAATTCGTCTGAAGTAGAATCTCAGTTTAAACAATTTTATTCAGACAACTACTAATTTTTTGATCAATAGGATTTGTTTTCCGTATATAATAACGCACCATTATGTATATAAAAAAACAAATTTGTTTATAATTTGCAATCGTATTGCATGGTTTGTACAGTGACATATTAGCTCTAACTATCCTTGCCCCGTGAGGCGTTAAGGATTCCATATTTCAATTTTTCATGTGAAACGACGTGAATTTAATTAAAATAAAATACGATATTCGTGATCAGCAGGAAATTCCACTCTGGAAAACACTTACGTAAATAAAAATTTGCAAGCACTAATATAGAGAACAATATGATAAAGCGTGATAAAGATTACGGTGACATTTTAGAAAAAACATACGTTTTTTGAAAATTGACTCCTAAATAATATATTATTATTAATTATTATTTATTATATATTATAAACAAAACCCTGATTATGAAGAAATACAGCGAAAATTTGACTCAGACTTAGTTAATTCTTAACCTTTTAAACATAATTCTTTCAACAGCGACAATAGCGAAGATACCATTTCATAAAAAACCTTAATTTAACAAAATTTAAATCAAGGCTTGAATAAATCTTTAACTAATGGACTTAAAACAAACAATAACTCTGAAAATCATTCTTTTCATAACATTGAGATAAAATCAATTTTAAAGAAAACCGCTCTACTAAATAATCAGCCAATGTTTGACAGAAAAAGTAACACATTATCGATATTTATTGATTTATTTGTTTAGCTTTTGGAAATTAATCACTGATGTATAAACTACAATTCTTTAAAGTTGCATTATTTTCTTACCTCTCAGATTTTTTATATTTCAAATTTACTCAAAAAATCTATGGGAGGGTGCTGAGCGCGACTGATACCTACAGCAGACTAAGTCTATGCTTTCTGACATTGCACAAGCTGAAATAAATTTAGTCAAATTCATTAGAAGTCGAATTTCGGGTAAAGCAAGAATAATTAAAATAGAAAATAATTTTAATACAGTAGAGCAATTAACTGCAAAATTAATAAACACACTGAGAAAACTGGATAGTCAAACAGAGGGTTATCTATTGCCTAAATGTTAAGAATTGCATAGAAATTGGGACAGACGATGGAGCAAATATGACGGGCATTGACAATGGTTTCTTCAAATTTTTCAAGGATGTGGTAAGATATAGTTTTGAACAATAAATGTGAATCATTAAAAACACTTATTATTTATTCTAGAACATTTGTTTCAATAAATGTAACTTGAAATTAGAATAAAAATTATATAATTAATTAAGAAGATAATTTGCTATTCTTAATATTATTTTCTGTTTGACCAATTAAAAGGCTAAATTACTAAATAAATTTGATAAATGTTTACTACATGCAGATTTAGTGAGTACGTTCTGTCTTAGAGAATTTTATATGTTCGTTGTGCTATATTATTTTTTTTTAAATTTGTATATATATTTTTATTTATTTTTCAAAAAGGTACCTGATGCTCAATTAGTTAAATGTACATGTCACTCTGTACATTTATGTGGATCGCACGCCGCAGATCACTTGCCGGCGGATTTAGAATGTTTAGTGCGTAAATCAAGAAACTGGTTTTCAAAAAGTCCATTAAGACGCTTGCAATACGAGGCCTTGTATGCTGCGATTAACGAAGGTGACATGCCCCAAAAATTAGTGCACTTGTCGACAACCAGATGGTAAGCATAGGGACGAGCGATTAATGTTATCATTTTTCAATGGCTAGAACTAAAAGTTCACTTCGATAATCACGTCCGCCTTTTTACGTCCCACGCGATAAATGTACAATTGGTCGAAAACTACGAGAGCTTTTCCAAGATGACTCTAATCTTCTGTACCTATTGTTTTTAAAGCCGATAACAAATTAACTCTGCAAAACAAATTTAAAATTTCAGCTAGACTCAACAGAAGTAAGTTATTTCATAAAACATTTTTAACTTCAGTAAAGGTTTTAAAATCCAAGTTTATATTACTTAATCAAATTTTTCAGATGACTAAGCTTTTCGTCGATTTACGTGTTCTCCTCGTTTCTTTGATAAAGAAGATAATAAAACCATCTTATATCAAAATAACGCAAGATGGTCAGTTTTTATCTGCAGAAAATTTTAAATTTCTTATGGATGCGTTAAACGACTCACGAGCTTACCTACCACTGGACTCTGTTGATTTCGGCGCCTCTTTTACTATTCATCTTGGTAAAATGAAATTGTCAAATGAAAGAATTAGAGAAATTAAGCAGCGTTGTCAAAACTACCTATCGGTTTTGTGTCAACAACTTGTTCAACGTCTACCTACTAACATACATCTTTTCCAAAATCTTCGCTATTTCACACCAGAAGAAAGTCTTAAACCAGTGAACAGAATTGATTTTTTTAAACTACCATTAGCATTGGCAGGTAAAAATTTACATAATATTATTAGAAATTTATAAACATTAAATAAAACGTAAACTCTGATCAAATTAATTATTTAGGACCCAACGTCGACGTAGATTCACTTAAAACCCAATGGGATCAACTGGTTCTAGTTGATATCACAAACCATTTCAATGGAAAAATTCCAACTACTTCCGTTGAATTTTGGAGCGGAATGATGGAATTTAAAGATTCATCGGGACAACTCTGCTTTTCAAATTTGGCTTCTTTCGCTTTAAAAATTCTGTGTATACCTTTCTCTAATGCATCTATAGAACGAGCTTTTAGTGTTATGAACACTATAAAAACAAAAGCAAGAAATAAGCTCTCAGTTGCTGTGCTTATGGCTATCATGCGAATTCGATTACGATTTGGCGTTAACAAAGAATGCTGCAGTTCGTTTGAACCTTCTCAAAAAATGTTTGAGTTGTTCACGTCCCAAATGTATGCTTCTGTTAACGAACCAACAAATTCCCAAAATAAAGAGAATCAGGATGAAGTTTCCTATTTTGAGGCTCTGGAACTTTTTGTTGATGAAGAAGACTGAATTTAAAATTGTTAATTTAAAAACTAAGGCGGCCTAGATATGCTTTTAAAAATCGATCTCTGTAGTTAAAATCTGTATAAAGTATTTAAAGAGTAACAGCTGTGATATAAGTAAATAAAACTTGAATTAATGCTTTATTTGAAAAATTTATGAACAAGTTTTCTTTTGGAAAAGTTTATTTAAATAAGATTTATAAATTAACATTAATAAGTTATATTAATAAATTATATTCTCTTAATTAAAAATTTCAAATGCGTCTACTTTATTAAGAAATCCAATTATATTGCATACTACTATTTATTATAATAGAACAAATTTTACCTCTTAAATTAAGATAATTTATTATATCCGTTATTATTAAATTTTTTTTAGGTTTTTTCCAAAATATCCGCCATATTAAATTTTCTGTGGATGGAATCGCTATTTTGACCCCAGGTTCTGGAAGAGCGACTCCGAAAACTTCCTATAGCTCATTTCCTCTGAAATTTATTATCTATCTACAGATACCTTGGTTTTTGCACTCCAAGGTTTTGTGGGGTTGGTATAATAAAACAAAATAGGAAATATAAAAAAATAAAATAAATAACATATTAAATTTAATAAACTGGCGACCTACTACCAGCTCGACCCACTAAAACCCGTAACCCTTCTTTTGAAGCTCTTTACCCACCCTCGGAACTGTCTTAAGACTTTGGCCTTCAAGGGTCCCACATAGCACAATAGTATGAGGTAAGGTTATGCTGAGTACTAATCGTATGTCTCGTAAGGTTACGCGATATGGCTGTGGTAGACCTGATGTGAATTAAAAATTTTCGCCATGGAGGTAAGGTTACATGTTAGGGTGTGGTAAGTATATATTATAAGGCCATAGTAACCTTACACGTTAAGGTTGAGGTAACCTTACACGTTAAGGTTGAGGTAAGGTTACATGTCAAGGTTGAGGTAACGTTACATGTTAAGGTTGAGGTAAGGTTACATGTCAAGGTTGAGGTGACGTTACATGTCAAGGTTGAGGTAAGTTTGTGATGCTTCACGTCAAGTTTTCAAAATAAAGAAGAGTAACAAAATTAACTTTTTAATTGAATATTTATTTATTAAATTTTTTTTCAATATTTTCCATAACTGGTAAACTTATCACAACCTTACCTCAACCTTACAACTTAATAATTACCTTACCTCAACCTTGACATCTAACGTCACCTCAACCTTGACATGTAACCTTACCTCAACCTTAACATGTAACGTTACCTCAACCTTGACATGTAACCTTACCTCAACCTTAACGTGTGACGTTACCTCAACCTTAACGTGTAAGGTTACCTCAATCTTAACGTGTAAGGTTACTATGGCCTTATAATATATACTTACCACACCCTAACATGTAACCTTACTCAGCATAACCTTACCTCATACTATTGAGCTATATGGGGTGTCGCTCCAACTCTATCGCTGCTGCGATCTTCTTCTTTTCTCTGCGGTTCTCCTGCGTCCATAGTTAAAAAATTTAAAACTATTTCAAAGTCTAAGCGGATTTAACAGCACAATAATAATAAAAACAAATGTTAAAAAAGTGTAAAATGTCAAAAGATAAAATTATAACGAGTGTAAAACAGAAACATATAAAATAAACAGATGTATAAAGTCAAAAGGTAAAAGTTGTATAAGGACAAATAAATCACAGAATAAATTAAAATCATATAAGAACAAATAAAACAAACACAGCCTCGCTTCTTTGCGGATCAGGCCCTTGCTTATTCTTATTCCCTCGTCCAAAGAACTGCTTTTATTTAGAAAAGAGAAACATTTCTTCCCACCACCAGTCTTCTTTTTTGTTCTCGGGGTCCGTCTACATTTGGCATTAACCGTGAAAGATTAGCCGCACACTTGATCGCCTTATTTATCCTTTTTAGAAAAATGTATTAATTAGTACACGGCTTTTGCTTCATATGAGTGCAAAGAATATGAAAGTAAAGTGTTTTTGCAGAAACACATTTAAATATACATTTAATGCATGCATTAAAATGTATATTTTTAAGAATATTGTAATTTTTTTATAAAATTATTACATTTTTTAATACATTAGTAGACTTTGTAAACCGACTGTCAAATTACATACTTTCTGCATGAACGCAAAAGTTACGCACTTTCCAAAACACTCCGCTAACTTACATGATTTCTAAACCAATATATAATGATATAAGATGAGACTTTTGTCTGTACATTGCTCAGAACTTTAAATTTTAGACATAATTATTCGTTTTGAGCATCCAGGATTCCAAAAATGCCAATAAAAAACTTCGTGTATGTATACATGTATGAATGTATGTATGTATGTCCGTATGTCACAGAATATTTGTTCGCGAATCACTTAAAATGGCTGAACCGTTTGAAACCAAATTTGGCAGAATGTTTGACCTTGGGCCAAGGAAAGTTTATATAAATTTACAGATTTGAAAAAAATGTTTTCAAACTTTGTATAATTGAGTATAACATGTTATTTAGTTCCATTCTAGAATTTTTAGTTTGTCAATTAGCAGCAGTATATACAAAAATATTTCCTATTGCATAAAAAATTGAAAATCAAAGAACACACCCTTTCACTTTTTTGATTCGCATTTGAAAAAAATAAGCTAACAATTTATAATTATCTCTTATTAATACAACAACAAAAAACAACTTTGATTTTTTCATTTTGAACATTTTTCTTAAAAATAGGAGACTATTTCTATTTACCCCTTAAAACTGGAAATTCGAGGTAAATCGGAACAGAATTTTCAACAGTATTTCTTATAATAGAAAGAGAGAAAATTGGTTCTATCAACCTCAACATTATTTTCAGCATTATAAAAATGCATTGAAAATGTTATTCATGTACAATCGCATGGGTACATAGTATTTAACAAGTACAAAATTCTTAGACATATAGGTACACTCGGGTCGTAAAGTTTCAGTACATTTGGACTGACTACATTTGAATGATCGCTTAATATGAAACTCAAATATTTCAGTAAAAATTGGTGTAAAAGGTATCAAAGTAGGATCATTTTAAAGCTTAATAAATTTAGAGTTAAATGTGCCAAGATATAAACAATTTAATCAGGTAAATATGTAAATATAGTCCTTTAAAGTAAGAGTTTTTTGTAAAAATTTAATTTTTGAAATCTTGAGTTCAAGTCAATACCAATTAAAATTTTTTTTTTTTTTGAGAATTGTCAGTTAACCAATATGTAGTAAAAATCCTACTCTTTAATTCTAGACCAAAATCATTAACAAATATTTGGTATTTTTTTCGAATTCTATAAAAATTATTTCTCTTGCTCTCTAAATTTCTCAAAGGATATAAATTGCAATTTCGTCGATTCGTTCATTTGTTTTATCAATTAACCACACTTTAAAAAAAATATATAACCCTTGATACAAGCTCAAGAAACTATTTGCCAGAATGCTTCGAATTTGTCAAGCTGTAATTAATGCAAAAGGCGGTTATTTTGATTAAAAAATCTAATTGCAATTATATTTTATTAGCAAATTGAATAGACTTATTAACTCCTGTATTTTATTGCAATTAAATATAATAAATAATTATAATACTAATATTTAAGCTGATAAATTATTCAATAATTAGGGAAAAAACTTAAATTAGATAGTTATAATAATTATTGCTAATTATTATTATATTGAACAGTTATAATCTTGTAACAATCAAGGGTTATATATTTTTCTAAAAGTGTGGTTAATTGATAATAAAACAAATGAACGAATCGACGAAATTGCAATTTATATCCTTTGAGAAATTTAGAGAGCACACGGAAAATAAAAGTTTCCTACTTCTTACTAAACTATTTCTGGATTCTTGAATATGTGCGGGAGTATATTAAAGACTCGAATATCATCATTTTATAAATTACTTAATTTCTTCATAGAATATACAAACATTTTTGTTAGTTTTATGAAATGTTTTTGCACAATTTACAAACGTCGAAATTGATTTACGAAAAACATTTTCTTTTGCCGCTTGCGAGAAACAGGATCGGTCAAATAATTTATAATTTTATAAATAATAGTTGTTTGAAAATATTATTAAATAAATGAAAATTTATGTACACGTTTTAGGACAATTTTACATCCACGTTTTGGAAATATAATTGAGGGGCTGGATGCTATAATGTGTTACGCGCCATTTACTTAACATGGCGCGTAACACATTATAGCATCCAGCCCCTCAATTATATCCATCACTCATTTTATTAATACTAGCAATAATTGCATTCCGATTAATATCATCAAAATTAAAAGTATTGTAATAATAACAATCGTCGTTAAAAATTGTATATGCCTGGAAGTGATGAACAAAAAAACAGTCTGTTATAATGGTTCCAGTCAGTGCCCATAGAGACCATATTAGTATTCATACACAACATAACCTTCGAATCTTGAAAATTTATTTCGTGTCACAGAATATTGTCAATGGTTTTAAAAAATCAGGGAAAGAATGAAAAAAAGTTTTAAATTATTCTAGTACTAGTATGGCAACAGTGTTTTTAAAGTTGAACCAAAAGTCATTTATTCAGTTTTGCAAAGTACGTGAAAATCCACTTTTATATTAGTTTCAAGTGAGAGTTGCTGTTCTTTTATGAAAACAAATAGTGTTAATATATATTTGTGTTCAAGAACTATGACTTCCAAAAAATATTTTTGATTTTGTGTTTCTCACATAGCAGAATGATACACATGAATGAGTTTTCAGTGAAATCTCATCACTGCAAAAATAGGTGTCTTTTTTGATATCTTAAAATAAGATGTAAGATGGCAAAATGGTGTCTTACATCTTAAAATAAGATATTTTCTAAAACATCTTACTGATATTTAAGATGCTTTATACGTTTTAGCAGTGATGAAGATATTTCTTCCATCTTAAAAAAGTAAGATACTTTTGTAAGTTCTTTAAAGTATCTTAAATTAAGATGTTTCTGTTGCAATAAGATGTTTAGCGATAAGTTACTTGAGAATCGTAAGATGCGCCATAAGTGTAAGTTACTAAAAATTAAGATACATAAAGTGTTTTCCATAAGAGCCCATAGTTAACCTCAAAACTTTTTGCCCCAAAAATACCACAGAAAATGTGTACGAAGATACTTTTAACATCTTAAATTAAGATGTTTCAAGTAACTGAAAAGTGTCTACCAAAACATCTTAAATTAAGATACTTCTTTTTGCAGTGATGTCTCACAGGTTGTGAAAAATTTTGCCATGTAGTATATAAGAACAATTCGATTCATACTTTTAAGTGTTAAGTGTGTGTGTCGGTATGTGTTTATATGTAAGTTATACGCTAATACATGTATATATATATATATATATATATATATATATATATATATATATATATATATATATATATATGTGTGTGTGTGTAAAATTGTTCATCCCCTGATGAGGAACCATATATGGTTCGAAAGTAGTTGGGACTTTAAATAAACACCAAAAAAAACCGTATTTAGGCCTTTTCATTATTCTACAAATCACACAATAATTGTTTGTTGTTCTGTGTGATTAATTATCCAAAAATGTGAACGAATGAGTGAATTTTATAAAAAATGTGGGAACAAGTGGAAATTATTTTTTTCATTTTACAAATTTTTTTGACAGTCAGCAATGAAATTCTCAAGCAAGGTGCTAGAAATTTTCATTAACTGCTTTTAGAACTCTCCTGCAAAAGTCCTAGAATTTTTCTAGTACTTTGTGTTCTATCCAAAAGTCAAGTGCTGAGTAACTGATAATTTCACGTATTTTTTTTCCATGTGGAAAAAAATTAGAGATAAAAATTGTATAGCGGTTTACTACAATTTCACCAAATTACAGCTGAAACCAAAGACCTCATGCAAATCGTAATTTTTCTGTCGGAGTCTTACCCATAAATTCGCAATAATTTTTAATGAAATGAGTACCTATACTTAAAATTTGTTAAATTTTAATTTCATAAGACAGTTACATCCTTATTAAGAAACGAGTAGATATGCAAATTAGGTACAGTGAGACATTCTTATGCATTTTGTTTTGGAAACAGAACGAAATTCATGGTTAAATTTGAAGAGAGATAGTCTTATATCAGTTTTATTGAAAGACGAAGTAAGGAACAGTAAGATTTTCAAACGAAAATATTCTTATGTTAGTTGTAATTATGTAGAAAAAGATAAACAATATCATTTAAAAAAATTTTTTTTTTTTACTATACTTTTGAATTAATCGTATTTTAATTGGTATCAGGCAAAAATAAATAATGTTAAATTAGTGTGTTGAATAACACAGCAGCTGAATACCGATTATTGCAGCAACATGATCAAATTTTAATATTATAAAAAACAAAAATTCGTTGACTTAAGTAAACTCAGTACATAATTCTGCTGTGAAAGGCATTAGCTTTTGTTAAATACTAATAAGTGGCACTACTTACACGGAGAGAAAAATCTAGCTTTAATAGTATAACACTACCTATAGTAATTTCGCATGGACTATAGTCACGCTTCAAATGCATGAAATTCATACCCAAAAAGCGTGGACTCATGGTTTTTGGGTATGAATTTCATGCATTTGAAGCGTGACTATAGTCCATGCGAAATTACTATAGGTAGTGTTATACTATTAAAGCTAGATTTTTCTCTTTCTCTCCGCGTACACAAACGGAAAAAAAGTTCACCGATTATTCGGGAACTTCGTTCATAACTCTTGGATACGACGGGTAGTTCACGGAGAACTAAACGTTGCCTTGTTTAAATATGTCATTTACTATTTCACCACTTCTCGACAAACTGTTCTTAAAAAAGTCGGGAACTGTTCCAGAAAATCGAAAAGTTAGACGAATACAAGATAAAATCTATTCTGCTTCCCCTCCTTGACACGTGAGCGCACGCACACACACACACACATACACTTTTATCTTAGTAGGTGACATTCAATTTATATTTAATTTCTGAAATAGAAAAAACCATATTAGAGAAAAGTCGACGGCGGCGGCTGAAACAGAAATAGCGTATCCAAGGAGAGAAGTGCGGCGTCTTACCCAACTGAGCTAAACAGGCGAATTAAATACCTCAGCATTAAATAAATCTAAAAGGCACGCAAGTCTTACTGGCTATGAGACTTGTTAAGACTGGTGCGCACACACGGTGGTCTTGAAGCAAAATATAGTTTTTCTACGACGCCAAAAAAATCATTTGTACAATCTTTGAAAGCGTTATATCAAGATTTAAAATCAATAAATATTGGAATCCTAGCTGCTCGTCCTAGCGTTTTTAAAAAAAATAAGATTTTGATTTAAAAAATTTTTTTAATTTCTAAAATTATTTTCTTTACGTATTAGTAAATTGATATATAAATTTAATTAGAGTTAGATTTAATAATTTGTTATATAAAAAAAATAAAAAAATTAGCAATGGTGAGTGCATATAAAAGTTAATAAAGAACAACTGGTCGCAAATAAGAGTAGTATTTTGTTAACCCTCCGTCACACACCTAGGGAGGGATTCCCTCTACGGTTTCAGTATTTTAAAAATAACTTTTGTTTCCCTCATTGCAAAATAAAATCAGTTTCTATACCTTTCGACCATTAACTCCTCAACACATTTCTAAAAAAAAACATTTAGTTTAAACATAATTAATATTTAATTATGAAGCTTCAAAGCCAGAAAAAACTCGAAAAAGTGAGGTTATGTTGAATAAAAAAATGGTAATTATCCAGTTAAGCGGCTTTTCCCAATTTTGCATATTTTTTGATAATTCTTTTTGAAAAAGCTTTCAATCAGCTAGAAAATGAAAAATTCGTTGGGGGAGGACGAAAAAGTTTATTATTTTTTGTTGCACGTTAAAAATAATTCTCAATCTTAAAAAGTTTATAATTTTTTGAAGACGAGTTATTTTATCTGTTCACTTGCATATTTAGAGAGCTTATTTCTTAAGTTTATGTAGACAGAGTTTCAACCCACATAGCACAAAAACTTCCAGGAAGTTACTCTGTAATTTCCAGAAAATACAATAATGTCCGCAGGTTAGAAGCTTCCCATGGAAACTTCCTGGAAGTTACCAGGAAGTATCCAAAAATTATTAAAAATGTTTAGTGAAATTATTATTTAAAAAGGTTTAAAAAATTAAATAATTCAAGTTTTGCATTTTTTTTTAAATAAAAAAGTGCGTTTTATTAAGAAAATGATTTAATGTTAAAAACCTAACGTTGGATTTACAATTAGCAACACCAAACACCCTAAAACAATTTATTTTAAACGACGAACAATTCCGTGTAAATTGCATACAATTTTTAAAAATTCGTCAGTTATATTGGATCCGCCATTTTGAATTTTAGAAATCTGACACCTGATTCGTAATCAGCGACTTCGAAAACCCCCGAGAAACAAGTAATTTATCGAAATTTATACATTTTTTTGTGAGTTATTGTTAATTTTCTTTACACAGCCTGGGTCTCGAGGTTAAATTATTTATAAGTAGCCGGTAAAATTTGCAATGAATAATTTTTTGATTGGCCACTTTTAGGTATCTTTGACAACACTGTTAACTTGAATTTAAACTTCTTTATAAGACCTGAACGTAAAAAAAAATGCCAAAATTTTCTTCATTTTAAGGGTTCCGTACACCTACGGTGTACAGACGGAACCCTATTGGTGAGACTCTTGTGTCCGTAGCCAAATCGTGTCCCCCCTAGCGGGTAAAATATTTGACCTAGAGAGCTCAAATTTGGTGGGCTGAACTGGACGGATTTGGTCTTTGACCAGAAAACTCATACAAAAACATACTTTTTGCTAAAGTGTAATATACCGTTTTGAAGCTTGTACTTTCACCTACAAATCACACTTGTTCGATTTACAAAAAAGTACAATAGCTTTAGAGATAATATATTGTTTCGAAGGTGACTACCTCAAAAACGAAAACCCGAAAATTGGTGGGGCTAAACCGGACACCCCATGGGGCTAAATCGGACACGGCTAATTAATTAAAGAATGAGATACAAATTTTCTTTTTTTTGGTAAAAAAGTCAAATCAATTCTTATTTTATTTATTTGTAGATAGTTCTGTACAAAGAATATAATATAATATGTAAAACCGGTAATAATTATAATATAAAATGAATTACAGTTTTCAGGCTTGTCTGTTTGTAGCAAGTCGCTTGCGAATTTGAATTTTAAAATAAATTCTTTATTTATTTATTTATAAAGTGGTACTAAGCAAAGAATATAATGTAAAATAGTTAATTAATATAAAATAAATTAAAGAATTCAAAGATTTGGTTGTTTTTAATAACGATGTCCGATTCAGCCCCACACCGTCATCTAATAATTAACCTGCAATATATTTTTTCTTCTTAATGTTTTCCATTAAACTTTTTTTTCTACTAAATTCAGTACACCTTGAGCTAAAAGAAAAATGGCGGTATGATATTTGCACTTTAATTTTAACGATAAAAACCCCAAAAAATGAAGACAAAAATTTTTTACTTTTACCTCAAGAAATGACATTTTCACATATTAACGGCTCCGTGTAGTGAAATACGCGTATGCGGAGGTACTGCACGTTAAACCAAATAGGCGATTTTCACATATTAACGGCAACTATTATTACAAGAAAATTGACATGTCCCTAAAACCTCATGCAGCATATATGCATCACGAAATTGCGCGTTCATAGGTTATTTACACGATTTGAAATTCTTCACGGTTTCGGCAATATTTGACTTGTCCGGTTTAGCCCCGGTCTCCCCTACAGGAAAAATATAGAGAATGTGATTGGAGGTGACGGCCATAGCGTTGTCAAGAAAATAACAAGATTTTTCACCAAAAATGCACAAAAAGTGACCATTCCCCCCCCCCTTAACTTCTAAACTATTCAACGTGGAGGGCTTAAATTTGGCATACTGGTGTATTTTAACGCGTAAATTACAGGAAAAATATAGAGAACTTCCACATTTTATGACCTAATGAGCAAAAAATGGGGTTATTAGTATATTTTAACAGTCTGATCACAAAAAATATATTAAAAAATCTAAAAAAAATTTTTAAAAACTGGACAAGTGCCAGTTGCACTTGCACGGAGTTGACGGGTTCCGTACAAAAATATAAAAATAATACTTGTGATGTTGTAACAACAATTGGTAGGATTTTTGTCACTTTTGTATACTAATAAACCAATTTTTAGCTCATTAGGTCAAAAAATGTGGAAGTTCTCTATATTTTTCCTGTAATATTCGCGTTAAAATACACCAGTATGCCAAATTTTAGCCCTCCACATTAAATAGTTTAGAAGTTAAGGGGGGGGGGAATGGTCACTTTTTGTGTATTTTTGGTCAAAAATCTTGTTATTTCCTTGACAACGCTATGGCCATCACCTCCAATCACATTCTCTATATTTTTTCTGTAATCTACATGTGATAATACGTATCTGTACCAAATTTGAGCTCCCTAGGTCAAATAGTTTAGCCGCTAGGGGGGACACGATTTGGCTACGGACACAAGAATCTCACCAATAGGGTTCCGTCTGTACACCGTAGGTGTACGGAACCCTAAAAATGAAGAAAATTTTGGCACATTTTTTTTACGTTCAGGTCTTATAAAGAAGTTTAAATTCAAGTTAACAGTATTGTCAAAGATACCTAAAAGTGGCCAATCAAAAAATTGCTCATCGCAAATTTTACCGGCTACTTATAAATAATTTAACCTCGAGATCACAAAAAAATGTATAGATTTTGATAAATTACTTGTTCCTCGGGGGTTTTCGAAGTCGCTGATTACGAATCAGGTGTCAGATTTCTAAAATTCAAAATGGCGGATCTAATATAACTGACGAATTTCTAAAAATTGTATGCAATTTACGCGGAACTTGTTCTTTGTTTAAAATAAATTGTTTGATGGTGTTTGGTGTTGCTGATTATAAATCCAACGTTAGGTTTTAAACATTAAAATTGAGAAATTTAGTGAAATTTTGAATTTTGAAAAGCAGACATCGAATCCAAAATCATCAGTCCCAAAAAACATCGAGAAATAAATTTCGATCTTACAAATTCGTACTCGGGGGTTTTTGAAGTCGCTGATTGCAAATTTGGTATTAATTTTATATTATGAACATCTTTAGCCATCAGTTCGTAAAGTTATGTTTCCAATTCTCACCGCGTGGAGGTAGATGGACATCAATAATCTTATTTTTTAAAATTTTGTTTTCTAATTTTATAAATTAATAAGTTTTAAATCAAATTTTTCTGCCATTTTTTTCATCCTTATCGCTACTCTACTCGCTATGTGCCTGTTTAAAACATTTTTTACAGAAATATTAAACATTGTGCTGCAAAATTTTCGTGATCTGACACAACAATTAGTCAGTGAGCAATATTTCTCTGAGTCGCTTCTTTCGAAAACAGGATTTTTTCACTTCTTATTTAGCAGATAACTATTGCTAATACTAATTGCAAATTCTTTTATTCCAACTTTTTTTGATTCGCTGTTAACAGTAGTGTGCAAAATTACCGCATTCGTTATAGAAGATTAAATTAACCTTTTAATTATTACCCACGTCCATTTTTTTGATCTGCTGATCGGCAACACGCGACTACAATACTGATCATGAACATCCACACCTCTCATGAACTTATTGTAATTACTAAAAGGGTTTGAAAATGGGATGTCAATCTTTTCTTTCACGTCTTTATTGTAACGTTTTACAGAAGCTAAAGGGGTTACACCTAACGCTGACGATAGAATTGATGCCTGTTTAGAACCCTGTACGGTAATGAAATTGATTTCACTGTTTTTAACATATTTAACAGCGTGTGTTCTCCTGGAAGCATTTTTTAAAATATCAATGTTTTCTCTTATTCTGTTTTCCCGGACTGTACCAGTTGCACGAAGACCCGCGTTTTTCAAGTGCACCAGTAAATCAGGACATTAGAATAGGTTGTCAAAATATACATGATATTTCAACAGTTTTTTGGGCGAGATATTAAATAGAAGAGGTTCAAGCATCTGAAGAACTACACGACTCCCAAGATCACAATTTGCTAAAACCTCATTTTTACTAGAATTTTTTCCACAGTAAATGTCGCAATTAAATAAGTACCTGGATGCACTACATAGACCTTACATCTTAATTCCAAATCTAGTAGGCTTCGTTTTGATAAATTGTTTCAGAATACTTCTGCCAAAATATTTGATCATCATTTCATCAATTAATACAGCTGTAGAAAAAATTCCAAATTGTACAAGGTTTTTGCGAAATACATTCAATATTGAACGGACTCGCCAAACTCTATCATTTTTAGAATTAGCATCTTTGGGCTTGTACAATTTTATTTTAGATTTGATTCTTTCAAAGTTTTGTTGTGGTCTCTCCTTGAGGCACCTGAAAAAAAGTCTTTTTTTGGTAACACATTGAAGGGGGGTCGGGTCTGGGTTCAGTACCTTCTAGTACCAACTAGAATGTTAGTTTGACTCTCTTTTTGCATTAGAAAAGGAAAGGAAGTAACTTGCGGCGGGCTCCACTCGCCTTTGTTGTGGTCTCTCCTTGAGACACCTTATTCTTCCGTACATCATTATTACGGATTTTTAAATTTTCTCGAAAAATACTCAATTGAGAAAGAAATTGTGTGAGATAAAAAAGACGTATATTTACATGATCTACAACTTTTATAAAGGAAATTTTTTGATATTATTAGTTTTAACCAAGTTATATGCAAAAAACAAAAACTTTTATTTTGTCTCCCATCTTTGGCTTCCGGTAATAAACTTTTTCGTCCTCCCCAAACGAATTTTTGATTTTCTAGCTGATTGAAAGCTTTTTTAAAAAGAATTATCAAAAAATATGCAAAATTGGGAAAAGCCGCTTAACTGGATAATACTTTTACTTACACTTTTTAATGTGATAAAACTGCTGGTACAAAAATACACAATATACACTTCATTTAATGTATATTTATAAAACATAATTAAAATATTCAGAGAAGAAAATTGTGTAACAGGACTTTTCAATTTTTCTAGGTATGCAGGATGATTTAAATCGTTAACTTTATAACTTTTCCAAGTTTCCAAAAAATATCGATGAATAGATTCACCTGCTTGCTCCAAAAAAGTCCTAAGCCAGAATTATTGTCGGTAATTTTTTACCAATCGGTAATTATTCTTTCTCCAACACTTGCTCCGAAAGGAGTACTTTTCTTGGTAGAAAAGTGTGGCGAAAGTAGAACTTTTCTGAACTGCTCTGAAGAGCGTGGCGAAAGTAAAATTTGGCGTGGCGAAAGTAAATTCAGCGTGGCGAAAGTAATTTTTAGCGTGGCGAAAGTAAATTTGGCGTGGCGAAAGTAATTCATGAACTTATTCTTTTTTCTTTTTCTTTGACCGAGATTTATTATGTATCTAACTTCTTCCCCACTCAAAACATTCGTCTTTTATTATATTAAACATAAGCACACGTTAAATTAAAATTATACGAAACTCACGAAGAAACCTTTCCTCGCAAGGTGTTGGAGAAAACGTAGTGCACAACTCGTGGTGAAAGAATGATACTAGTTGTACAATGTACTATTTCATAATTTGTGAAAAATAGAATGTGTCATTGCGATTAAACTTTACGTAATGAAACAACAATTACTTTTATTTAAATAAATATTAAGACATCGGACAAGTTGCGAATTTCTTCCAATAAACAAACGAAGCTAATTGAATTATTTAGCACACTATATATTATTTATTTAACGATAAATATTGCATATAAAATGTTTAAACAAAGTAAACAATTTTTGTTTTATAAATTAATGTTTGTTTATCGGATTTTCCAAAAATTGTCAATCAAAATGTTTCTGGGTGCGCTGACTACGAATTTAACGTCAAAATTCAAAAATTCAAAATGGCGAATCCAATATGGCGGATGACAATTTTGAAAAAGTTTTCCAATCGTCCCGTCTATCGTTATCTAGGGGTTTCTGATTACGAATCCAAGGTCAAAATTTCATAATTCAAAATGGCGAACCCAATATGGCGGACGGCAATTTTTAAAAAGTTTTTTAATCGTCCCGTCTATCTCTATCTAGGGTTTCTTGAGGTCGCAGATTACAAATCCGAGGTCAGCATTCCAAAATTCAAAATGTCGTATCCAATATGGCGGATGATAAAAATTAAAAAAAATTAATCCGACCCTCTATCGCTATCTAGAAGTTTTCGGGGTCGCTGATTACGAACCCGGGGTCAGAATTCCAAAATTCAAAGTGGCGGACCCAATATGGCCGACGATTTTGACAATATAAAAAAATTCAAATCGTTCCGTCTATCGATATCTAGGGGTTTTTGAGGTCGCTGATTGAGAGTATAAAGTCAAAATTTCTCAAATGGCGGACCCAATATGGCGGACGACAATTTTCAAGAAGTGTTCAGATCGACCTATCTATCGCTATCTGGGGATTTTTGAGGTTACTGATTACGAATATAAAGTCAAAAATTATATCAAAATTCATACACAATTTTTAATTATTAATTAATATTCCTAATCAAAGACTACAATAGGAATAAATTTTTCAATTAAAAATTTTTATTAAAATTGCTTTTTGACATATAGGATTGGCCATTTAGAATTTTTCAATTCAGATTCCATATTTGTAATCAGCGCCCATAAAAACCCCTACGTAGGGATAGACGGGATGATTAGAACTTTTTCTTAAAATCGTTGTCCACCATATTGGGTCCGACATTTTGCATTTTGTAATTCTGACCCCGGATTCGTAATCAGCGACCCCGAAAACTTCTAGATAGCGATAGAGGGTCGGATTAATTATTTTTAATTTTTATCATCCGCCATATTGGATACGACATTTTGAATTTTGGAATGCTGACCTCGGATTTGTAATCTGCGACCTCAAGATACCGATTGCCGTGCAAATCCTACATTCTGAAAAATGTATGCATTTGCAAGCAACTTTGTGGGTCAAAACGTATGCGCAGGAGGTTGAAGTTGTAAAACCAATTTTATGATGGTCCATCCAAAGTAAGAGGCCTTACTTTACTGTTCTTTTTACAGTCATTATATTTAAAAGATTAAAAACGTTATTTGCACCTTAAAATACGATATTAAAACTACAAAAAGTAACAATTGTATCGGTTTTCAACTATTATTTACGATTTGTAGAGGGCGCCAAAGTATGGCGATCTCTAATTTGTAAGATTTAGCGGTGCCCCTGATAGAGCAGTTCCTGACAGTCTAAAGTCAAAAAACAAAATTTAATTTTTAGTACACATGAATACCTAATGGACGTATGTGATGGAATTTAAAAAAATGAAAAAATGAAAAATGGCAACCTTTTAAAGTCAATTTTTAAGAAACGATGATTTTGATTTGTTAAATTTTTTACTTTGAAAGGACGACATTTTCTTTTTTTGCTTTTTTTTAATTCCATTACATACGTCCACTAGGTATTTATGTGTACTAAAAAAAAATTTTTATGTATTTTTATTTCAGACTGTCAGGAGAAGCTCTATCGAGAGCACCGCAAAATCTTACGAATTAGAGATCTCCATACTTTGGCGCCCTTTGCGAATCGTAAATAATAGTTGAAAAGCACAACAATTTTTTTTGTAGTTTTAATATTGTATTTTAAGGTGCAAAAACAGTTTTTAATCTTCTAAATATTATGACTGCGAAAAAAACATAAAAGAGGGGCCAATTTTTTGCCTTTGCAAACGCAAGTACACCTCAAATCAAAATAGTATTGGTTGAAAAAACGCTAGGACGAGCAGCTAGGATTTAAATATTTATTCATTTTGTAACTCCAGATGACGCTTTAACCCTCCTGCACATACGTTTCCACCCACAAAGTCGCTTGCAAATGCATACATTTTTCAGAATGTAGGATTTGTACGGCGATCGGTATCTAGGGGTTTTCGGGGTCACTGATTACGAATCCGGAGTTAGAATTCCAAAATTCAAAATGGCGGACCCAATATGGCGTACAATTTTAGCAATTAGAAAAAATTCTAATCGTTTCGTGTATCCCTATCTAGGGGATTTTGTGGTCGCTGATTACAAATATAAAGTCTGAAATTTCAATATTCCAAAATAGAGGACCCAATATGGCGGACAACAATTTTGAAGAAGTTTTCAAATCGACCCATCTATCGATATCTAGGGGTTTTCGAGGTCACTGATTAGAAATATAAAGTCAAAAATTATATCAAAATTCATACACAATTTTTAATTATTACTTTATATTCTTAATCAAAGACTACAATAGGAATAAATTTTTCAATCACAAAATTATATTAAAACTGTTTTTTGACATATAGAATTAGCCATTTAGATTTTTTTAATTTAGCCCCCATATTTGTAATCAGCGACCTTAAAAACCCTTAGATAGCAATAGACGGGACGATTAGAAAACTTTTCCATAATTGTCAGCGACCTCAAAAACCCCTAGATAGCGATAGACGGGACGATCAGAAATCTTTTTCAAAATTGTCATCCGCCATATTGAATCCGCCATTTTGAATTTTGTCATTTTGACTCCATGTTTGTAAGCAGCGACCTCTAAACCCTTTGATAATAAGTTTTGGTAAAATTCTATGAATTTTTTTAAAAGTCCACTTTTAAAAAATATAATTGTCCGACATGTTAGATCCGCCATTTTGAATTTTTGAATTTTGACGTTAAATTCGTAATCAGCGCACCCAGAAACCCTTTGATAGACAATTTTTGAAAAATCCGATAAACAAACAATAATTTATAAAACAGAAATTTTTTACTTTTTTTAAACATTTTATATGTAATATTTATTGTTAAGTAAATAATATATAGTGTGCTAAATAATTCAATTAGCTTCGTTTGTTCATTGAAAGCAATTTGCAACTTGTCCGATGTCTTAATATTTATTTTAACAAAAGTTATTAACGAAAATGTTTGGACGAGTATACTCGTCCTCATACATACTGTAACGGTTTAGTTTGGACGAGTATACTCGGCTTTATGCGCAGGAGGGTTAAAAGTTTGTACAAATAATTTATTTTGGCGACGTAGAAAAACTTTATTTTGCTTCAAGATCACCGCACAAGATTCCTTGACGAGTTCCCGAACTCAGAAAAGTACATGAGAAAGTAATGAAAAAAAGACTATTGGACTATTTATAGCTTTTTCTAATACAGTTCCCGAATTTCTTTCTTTCCCGGGTCCAAAAATTGTCCACCACGTCAGGATTTTAAAAAAAGTGGGGGTTAAGACCCCAAAAAACGTGTTTTTGAGCGTTTTCAATATTTTTTTTCTCCTAAACCTGACGTGCCAGAAACTTCTACATAGACTTGAATTGAAGCTTGAATTGTCCACTACAAGACCCATATCCGTAAAACCAAAAAAAAATAAAATTTCTTTTAAAAAATTAGGTTGAAGTTACCAAAAATGTGTATTTTTGGGTTGCTTTAATGGATCTTTTAAAATTGTCTTGGATTCGTTTGAAAATTGTTACTCGGGGGTTTTTGGGGTCGCTGATTACGAATCCGACATTAGTTTTCAAAAATTCAAAATGACGGTTTCCAAAACCCCCGAGTAACAATTTTCAAGCGAATCCGATCAATTATAAATTTTGACATCCACCATCTTGGATCCGCCATTTTCAATTTTTTAAAACTAATATCGGATTCGTAATCAGCGACCCCAAAAACCCCCAAGTAAAAATTTCAAACGAATCCAAGACAATATTAAAAAATCCATTAAAGCAACCCAAAAATACACATTTTTGGTCACTTCAACCTAATTTTTTGAAAGAAATTTTAATTTATTTGGTTTTACGGATATGGGTCGTGTAGTGGATAATTCAAGCTTCAATTTAAGTCTATGTAGAAGTTTCTGGCACGTCAGGTTTAGGAGAAAAAAAATATTAAAAACGCTCAAAAACACGTTTTTTGGAGTCTTTACCCCCACTTTTCTCAAAATCCTGACGTGATGGCCAATTTTTGGACCCGGGATCGTGTTCAGCGTCAAAAAATACTTCGGAAACCACTATCATATCTTATAAAAAAAAGTAAGCCTTTTTTTGTTGAACTGTGTTACCATTGAATGTTCGTCGCTAGTTCAGTGTTGTTAAACCGTATCCAAAAATTAGGAAATAATTCCTGAAATATCGGAGACACGCGCTAATGCCAGTCGGGTAGCAGTGATAGGCCTAGAGACGCACACTGCTACCCGACTGGCATTAGCGCGTTTCTCCGAGCGTCGGGCGAGTTATCGAATTGGAAGGCTCAATTATAATTAATTAAATTTTATTTAAATTTTCCCAGAATTTTTCTCAAAACAATTGTCAACTCATTAAATTTGTTTTTCAATTAAATTTTAATTAAATTAATAATAAAATAGTTATTAATTATTAATTAATTAATACAAATAAGTTGAAAAAAACAACTATTAATGTGAATGTTTTTTAATTGATTACGGGGCACTTAAAACAGTATTTCAATTCTGAAAACTAACACTTCAAGCGAGTCAAGGAAGTTTTACTGAACTATTCCTGAAATAATATCTAACACTCGAGGCAAGTCATAAAAGTTTTACTGAACTATTCATGAAACGTTAGTGCCCATCACGGAGGTTTTCAAAGTAAAAGTTAGAATTGAATTTAATTTATATTAAACGTTCAGTTTCAATATTGTTTTAACTTTTACAGTACTAGCTTGTAAGGAATAAGGATGTGACATTAAATTTTTAATTTTATTACTGAAAAAATAATTAAAAAATTATTAAACATTAATATTATGCCACTATATCCCAACTTTACTGAAAAATTCGGTAAAATATAAGGGAAAAATTTTCTTCGTTTATTAATACAATAGAGAAAAAACATATTCTTTGACACAGTTTGCCAAAAAAATATACCCATTTACCCTTAATTATTGGCAATGGAGAATAATTCAAACATGAAAAAATAAATTAATATTCAAAGAAAATTTACTTTTTTAACACGTGCAATCTAGTTTATTTTTCTTGTCTTCGCAACGGTCTAAAAGTCAAATTAATATTATGCATCTTTTAAAGTGTATTTTCTAAACTAATTATTATTATTTCCTTCTCGGCAGAATGGCTTCCGCAAAAGAATACTATATTGATGACGAGCACTTAATTTCGTTCCCGTCGAATTTAATCAAGTGTGAAACGAACTCAAAAGTAATGGCCTGTTGCACTCTCCCACGACGAGGAGAAAAAAAATTATTGAGTCAAGCGTATAGAGACGTAGTTCGTCCTACAATAAAAATTATATCTCGCGTAAATTCACTAGTTCTCTCAGCCAATGAATGCTCACTGTAGGTTTGGAAGAGGAAGTTAAAGAAGAAGAGAAAAAAATAGAATGAATCAAGAGGAATCTTTTCGTCACGCGTCAGTACTGTGTTAGATAGAGGGTCCTTCTTTCTACTCCGGATGTTCTATATAAACTATTGGCTCACTTGGAAATTCATCTCAGTTGACATTAAGTTCGCGATCGTATCGCAATTCATATTTTTTAATATGTGGTGATTTTTTTAAATGGTGAATGAAACATTTGGATTACGATAAATTTACAACGAAAATAAAAACGAAGAAACAAATAAACATTTGGATTACAAGAAAGAAAAAAAAAGAAAACGAAAAATCAAAAGAAAACCTAAGAAAAAACAAACAAAAACGAACAGAAAGATAAGCAGAAACTATAACAAAAAACATAGGAAAAAGAATGAAAGGAAAATTTTGAAAAAGTATTTTATCAAATGTGTGAAAAATGATTTTTGTTTGTAGTTTGTGGTTGACGATATTGTTACCGATTTTAATTCACGCAGACGACACTTCGTCATCGCATCCATCATCATCGCTTGCAAATTTTGTTAAAAACACTTACACGACAACGTCGGCTTTGGATTGGGTTAGCGACAGTATTCTCAATGTTATAAATTCACTAATACCAAATGAACAACCTTTCGATGGTGTTGAAGGTAAAAGTTAGACCAAAAATTTTCATTTGACAAAAGAGGAAAGGAAAAAAGAATTTATCTTTCTCGATATTTTCTCAGGGCAGAAGTTCTTTTTTAGCTGAATACATTCCATTGGGGTCATTCTTAAGTTTATCATTTCTGTTCTTCATCTGTTGCTTCTGCTTTTTTGAGTCATTTTTGTGGTCCTTTCTTAATTTACTTTTTCTTCTTTCATTCTTTTTTAATGATTATTTTTTTCCATTAACATTTGTTGTATTTTTTACTATTTGTTGCTATGTTAATGTTTGTCATAATAGCCGTTGCTATGTTAATGTTTGACATAACAACCGTTGCCATGGCAACCGTTACTATGGTAATGGTTGTTATTTTTATTCATTCATTATCATCATTTTTGTCATTTTAGGCCACCAAACCCTATGATATAGGCGCATTGCGCCTGCTTATCTGCCTGATTTTTTTATATTTCTTAATTCTCTTCATTCGAAATTCTTCTTCTATTTCATTTTCTTTATTTCTTTTATTTTATTTAGATATTTATTTTTGTCACAGCCCTTAATTTAAACTTTTTTTTTCTATTTTGATATATTCTTAATCACATTCTCTTTCTTTCTTTACTTTTTTCATGTTTTTATTTAACTTTTTTCCTTTTTCCACTATTTCCTATTTTATGATTTCTTTTTTTCTTCATTAGTTAATTCTTTAATGTTCCTTCCTTTTTATTCACTTTCTCTAATCCATAATTTTCATTTTCTTAATTATTACATTTTTCTTTTCCTTTTGTTTTTTTTGCTTTTTCATTTTTATTATTTTGTTCTTATCGCTTATTCTTCCATTCTTCCATGTTTCATTAGCGTAGCTTCAACTACAGTTTGTTCCAAAAAAGGTCTGTTTCAAAAAATCGCCACTGCTCACACACGTCAAGAAATATACTATTTTGTTATTTTCTTCTCTTTCTACTATTCAATTTAACGTTTTCCACGTGAAAATATTGATATCAAATTTTAGCAAATACAACTGTTAATTTGATCATTTGCTTCTTTTCTTTATTGTTTGTTTATTTTCTCGATATTACAATATTCAAGTCATTTCTTTCCTTTGTCTTATCTATATACTTTTATTTTCTATTATATTTTTTTGACGTTTTTTCATTTTTTAATTATATTTTATCTCTTCTTAATAACAGTGGGATAATAAATTCATGTTGTTCATTATCGACGTTTTAGTTGTCCATTCTTTGTGAATTAAACATTTACAAAAACTGTATATATTTATTTATTAAAAAAGTTAACGGGTAAAACCCTTTCGTACAGAGTACTAATATAACCAAATATTATACTAGAATTAATGACTAAAAGCTAACTGACCGAATTTTAATTAACATCTGTAGTTATGATACTCAAATTTATTACAGACGCACTAAGAGTAACTCCAAAAAAAATCTATAAGATCATTATATTTATTAACCTCGACACTAAGTCTATTAATAATAGAATTATCAAGATAACATGTTTTGGCATTTGGTACTTTGAGTAATTGTGATCGACGAGTAGTTTTCCGTGAAACATAAAATTGAAATAAACTTAAAATATAAGGACAATCGACCATCCCATTTATTATCTTAAAAAAACACGTAAGATTTGCAAACAATAGTCTCATAGTAAACGGGGGAATATTTAGTACAGACTGTAATTCAGTATAATCATGACTATAAAAATCATAATGTAAGCCAATTTGACAAATTATTTATATTGTAAAGATCAGACAACAAAAACGTCGATAATAAACATATCCCAGAATCAAAATTTAAAGTCCTGTTACTTATTATCTCACTTTCACTAATTACCATATTTAACTCTACAATTTTTTCTAATAATAAATTCTTATAACTTTTTTCACTGTAGTCCAATTACCAAGGTTGCAAATATTTAAATTAAATTTTTAATACAATAAATATTAACTATTAAACAAATTAAAAGTATAAACAGCAAATACCGCGCATGTTTGCGGTTTATTAATTTTGTTTCTTAAGTAGTTAAATATAAAATCGAAATTGAAAAAAACAAATTATTTTCTTATTTCCTTGTCTGTCGATATATGAATATATACATACTTTTAACTTTGACACTTATAAATTATTTCAGCTAGTGCGTTTTTAATTCGATTCGGTGGTGCGCGAGAGCGGAACAAAATGTCAAATCAGGCAAAATTCTGCGTGCATGAATATTCTTTTTTCATTCATTGTGACATACATTTCTAAAACTATATATGATACTAGTGACAGTCAATTCTTTCCTAACCGAAACAGCTACTTATTTAATAATTAAATAATTCGTTGAATTTTATTTTCATATACAGTGCCGCTCAACAGGATTTGCCCACTCTATCACAGTTAAAGATGTTACAAAAAGTTTTATATTTAGATTTCTAGTAAAGATATCGAGGTTTTCAAGGTTTCATTTTAAAGCTTACATCTCCTACTTTAACAATATTGAAAAAATAAATTAAAAAAGAATTTTTTTAAAATGTTTTATTACTGTTTAGAAAAAACAAAAATTTCATTTATTTTACGATTTCAAACAAATGTAGTTTTTTAGCATGTCACCGCAAATTAATTTTATATGACGCATTTTAAATCTTATTTTATCACCTGTAAAATGATTTTGAAAAAATTGTTGTACGATATTAATTTTAGAATTTTTCGCTGATAGAATATTTTGAAATATGAAGATTTCGACTATATCAGCCCAAAGTGACATCCATTAGATGTCAATTGAACTCTTTGGTTTAGAGTTAGATGTTACATATGATAATTACTTCGATAAGGTTGTCGATAAGTAATTATCAATTTTTTTTAAAATTAATTTTGATCTGAAAAAATAAGCTGCGTGAACGAATGTACTGTGCATCTGTGAGGATTCGAACCCCAGTTCATAGCTGCCTGTCGCGGGACCTACGCCTATCAATGAACCTTGACAACACAGCCTGGACGAACACGCTTCTTATATTCTCAGATCAAGCCCATACACTAGTCGAGAGCTATATAGTTAATGTTAGAATTTACGATATTTTTAAAGAAAGTTATTATCATTTGTTTAAAAAAAACCCTGTTTTAAATAATTAGTGTTTTAAAAACAGATCATTTTTTTAGAAAAAGTTTAAGAAAAAATGTTTATTTTTGTATGTAGATTTAAGAAAAAAATATTAAAAAATGCAAGATGATTCTTATTCACTTTTTGGTGCAAGATAATGCTTATTCGATTTTCCGTGCAATAAAATGTTTATTCAAAATTGTGTGCAAAACAATTGCCACTGACAGAACAATAAATGTAACCCTAAATCTTCCTATTAATATCAAATTGCAATTGAATATCTGAAAATTTCAGTAAGTGTCTATTGTTATAAGAAACTTTAAACACGGATCCTATCACACGTATTAAGAAATATTTTTTAAGCAATTGTAATTATAAATTATACTGAATTGAAAATTTTATAAAATGAGCCGCTGGATCGTAGAAGGGCACGTAAATTTTTTTTATCGGAATCAAAGCTCTTCTAGACACTCAAAATTCAACTTTTGAGTTTAAATATTTTGAATGCATATCCTTAAAGGAAAAAACATTACGCATATAAAATATTTAAAGTTAAGAGTAAAGTTTTGAGTGACCTGAAGGATTTTGATTTTAGTGAAAAAAATTTACGTGCCCTTCTACGATCCAGCGGCTCAAATTCATAGAATAAGCTAATTTCAGAATGTACATTTTCGCATAGAATTTTGAATAAACATTTTATTGCACGGAAAATCGAATAAGCATTATCTTGAACCAAAAAGTGAATAAGAATCATCTTGCATTCGTTTGTCAATAAGCATTATATGAACGGGAAGCGTCGATAGGGTTGGTACGATTTTTATATTGTCAGACGTTAACCTAAAATGTGACAGTGTTGAGAACACGAAAATTATAATAAACCAGGGACCGTTTCCAAAGTTTAGTTTCGTTTTAGTTTCTGAGTCGACACGAAACAAAATTAACCAACTAAATTTAAATTCTTAATTAAGTTTCGTGTCAATACGAAACTAAAATAATATATGAAACATTTTGTATCAACTAATATTTCATAAATTTGTATACCCAACAAAACAACCCGACTAAATTCGGTGCAAATTCGACATCTTCTACAGGGAATTTTAGCGACACTCGGAAATTCCGATAATATTGGAATTCCGTCAGAAATCGGAATTTTGATTGGAATTCCAATCTGGATTCTGAAAATTCCGATGGGATTGGAATTCTGAAGGAACTCTATCGGAATTTTGATTGGAATTTCTAAAAGAATTCTGTCGGAATTCCGATCGAAATTCTGATTGGAATTTCTATAAGAATTCTGTCAGAATTCCGATCTAGATTATGAAAATTCCGATAGGATCGGAATTCCGTTAGAAATCGGAATTTTGATTGGAATTCCTGAAAGAACTCTGTCGGAATTCCGATCAGAATTTTTATTGGAATTCCTTTAAAAATTCTGTCAGAATTATGATCTGGATCCCTTACCCCTTACTCAAAACAGGTCCCAAAATGATATCGGATGACATTTTTTCTATGAATGAAACGAAATAAATATATTTTTTAATCTTTTGTTACGAGTCGACACAAAACTCATTTCAATTATTTAATTTAGTTTTAAGATTCCACTAAACTAATATTCAAATGTTTATTTAGTTTCGAGTCTACACGAAACTAAATAGATTAATATACTTTTGTTTTTGGATTATTCAAAACTAAAGCAAAATTAGTTTTATATTTAGTTTTGTTTCAGCATCGGTCTCTGTGATAAACAAACGTGAAATATAATTATGATACAAAATAAATATGAAAATTACCCAAGTAGCACGTAACATTACTCGAATTTTACATGTAGGGGAAAGGGGGGCAAAGTGGGGAGCGGGGCAAAGCGGTGAGCGTAATTTAACTCGCGTATATCACAGCGCCATCTTTGAACGGTGCTTTGAACTTCATTGAAATAGTGACGTGATGTAATTTTAGACCACGCAGCATACATTAATGACAGATAATCGAATTGTCGAAAACTAACCTCGTTTTTTGGCATTATTAAATATATTGCCTTGTACTACGACACAAGTAAGTAACTGTATAACTTTTACGCATGCAAACTATTTATATGGTGTTTAAGGGAATTCCTTCTAGAGTAAATTTAGCACAAAATCAGTTAATTTTTGACTAAATAATGAATTTTTAGTGAAAACGTGCATTTGGGGCAGTGTGGGGAGGGGCAAAGCGGGAAGGTTTTAAAGCATTCTATTTTCTTTATAAAATTTGGTATTCATGTGGATGCATGTTTCAGAATGGTTCGTAATTATAGAAAAAAGTCTTCTCAACAAAGATGGTCGGAAGAGGCCATGCAATCTGCGGTGCTCAGCGTGTTGACAGGTGTATGTGGAACTCCTACTGCTGCTGCTGCTCAAAGCGTTCCGCAAACAACGTTGGAACGCTATGTCAAAAAAACACGTGAAAAACCTGATTATACAGTGCAAAAGAAATTGGGCCGATTCACTACAGTTTTTACACCTGCACAAGAAAACGAATTAGTGAAATATTTATTACATATGGAGTCTCGACTGTTCGGCCTTACGTACGATGAATTTCGCGAACTAGCATATCAACTAGCAGAAAAAAACAATATTTCACATCCATTTAAAGACAATAATAAAGCTGGGAAAGACTGGCTCCAAGGATTTATGAATCGTCATAAAGAGCTGACTTTGCGGACCCCAGAAGCAACGTCAGCAGCTCGCGCATCAGGATTCAATCGCGTTGCAGTGAAACAATTTTTTGACATCTTGATTTCTTTGTATGAAAAACATGGGCTCACTCCTGACAGGATTTATAATTGTGATGAGACCTGAATTACCGTCAATCCTAAGGGACTTTCTCGAGTCATTGCACTCAAAGGTCGGCGTCAGGTTGGGGCGGTGACATCAGCGGAAAGAGGTGAAACCGTTACTGCAGAAATTTGTTTTTCGGCTGCCGGGGTTTATGTGCCACCGATGCTCATTTTTCCCCGGAAAAGGATGAACCCAGCATTTCAAGTAGGCCTTCCACCAGCTGCATTAGTAGCATGCAGTGACTCCGGTTGGATCAACAAAGAACTTTTTCTCAAATGGTTTAAACATTTCGTCGCTTTTTCTGGAGCTAGTCCTGAAAACCCTGTTCTGTTGATCCTTGATGGCCATTCAACACATACAAAGAACATCGATCTCATCGATAAGACTCAAAAATCTGGCGTGATTTTATTTTGCTTACCGCCTCACTGTTCACACAAGCTTCAACCTCTTGATATCGCCTTCATGAAGCCACTCAGCAAGTATTACGGAGATGAGATCCGAAAATTTCTACGCAATAACCCTGGGAAAGTAGCTACATTAGCTCATATTTCTTCCTTATTTGGTCCAGCGTACACGAAAGCTGCTTTAATGACGACCGCTATTAACGGATTCGAAAAGACGGGAATCTCACCCTTAAATTCTGATATTTTCGGCGAAGTTGATTTCCTTGCATCTTCAACAACCGACATTGAGCTTCCTAGCGAAGAACAAGAAATGTCTCAACATCTTCCATCGAAGGATTGCGCAAGGTATGAAGCATCGGCATCGACAGTTGAATGCTCTTCGAATACCAAACGATTTAGTCCATTAAGAAACTCTTTCCAAGTGGTTTCGCCAGAAGAGGTCATGCCTATTCCAAAAGTCGTAGGTGGCAAAAAACGAGTTTCTAGAAGACGGGGTAAAACAGCTGTTCTGACGTCCTCACCCTACAAACGAAAGCTTTTGGAAGAAATCAGTAATAAAAATTTGAAAGAAAAAAAGACATCTACTCCAACTGAGCTGCAGGCAACTCCTAAACGGGGCCGAGGGAGGCCAAAACTTAATGTTCCGACGGTTGTAGCAAGAGGCCGAGGGAGACCACCGAAATTTCCGAAGTAAAGTAATAAACAAGGTCATTACATCTAATTTTCCTTTATAATATTTCTTTCTTCTATTTTTATAACCCAATGTAACTTGAATCTCCTTATAGACGCAAATAAATCACTTTTATTATTTTATAATCACGTTGTCTATGGCTTTTTCTAAGGTCCCCACTATGCCCCTCTCTTGGGGCAAAGCGGGGAGAAAGTAACAATTTCGTTTTCAGTATGTAATAATGATAAATTATTAAATTATGCCCCTGTTATATTTTTTACACATAATATTACGATCAAGGAAGAGCCACGATTTTTTTTTAGGATAAAATAATCTTACCCAATATATGAAAAAATTTGTAGTACGTTAAGGTCCCCACTTTGCCCCCCTTTCCCCTAATTTTAGTAATATCACAGTGTAACATTGCTGAATCATTGCAGTAATATTAAAATGTCCGCCCCAAGGTAATACTACATGTAATGATATAGTAATATTACATAGAAATATTACACAGTAACATTACATAGTAATATTACACAGTAACATTACATAGTAATATTACACAGTAACATTACATGGTAATGTTACTGCAATGTCACTGCAATGTTAGAGTAATGTTAGATGGAATTTTGCGTTCTTTCTTTGTAACATTAATGTAACATTGGTGTAATGTTATACTGTAACATTACCTGTAATATTACCTTAGGGCGGACATATTAATATTACTACAATCTTACACTGTAATGTTACTAACGTGATATTTTCTGCGCACATATTAGTGCAAAATTCCTGCAGTACTGTAAGCATTTTGTTATCTGGGCACAACCTCAAAAATACATATTTGATCTATACACTTGAAATTAACAATTTTCATTATTAACCCATTATTTAGTCCCAAATGTCCGTATTTCTGTGTACAAGTTTGAGCTTTCCGTTCTACGAGTTACGAATTTGGAAAAAATCGGGAAATAGGGTTTTTTTAGATTTAAGTGTCCTCTTTTAGAATCTGAAAGAAAATTTCAATTTCCATTTAATCATAAAAAGTTGTAATTGTTTTAAACAAAAAAAAGCAGTTTTTTAAAGTGTTTTTTGTCATGAAAATTAGATTATTTACTCGAATTCGGTTCGGAAAAATCCGGGACAAGAAAATATTGCGTCCAAAATGTTAGGACTATCAAATAGGCATAATGCCGAAATTTTTTTTTTCTAATTTCAAAATGGCGTCTCCAAAATGGCCGCCAAAATATTAAAATTTGGAAAAATAATGTTAAAAAATATTAACATTATTTTTTTTAACTTTTATGCTTTATTTAAATAAAAAAATGTTGTTTCAAAAAAATACATTGTTATCTGATATTATTTAACAATAATTTAAACATTTTTTATAAACAATTTAAAACCTGTGGGCCAAAATGTTAAACAAATTTTTATTTTTATCAATTCTCATTTCTTTTTGCAGTAAAAATGAATAATAAAAGTTAATAACTTAATTTAAACTTTTTTACAATGTTTAAGAATGTTATAAACAATTTTTATAAACAATTTGCAAAACATGAAATAGAATCCTAAAAAAAATTATTTTTTGATTAAATTACGTTCTTTTGTAATCAAAATATTGCTAAAGGTTTAAACTTTCAGTTAACATTATTTAACAATATTTAAAAATGTTATAAACAATTTTTATAAACAATTGTTATAAAAAATATTTTCAGAGTGGAAAATAACTTCTTTTTTATTCCACAAGCTTTCTTTTGTCATTAAACAGGAAACTAAAGTATCTAATGCTTATAAAAAATTTGTGAACAATGTATATAAATGTTATAAACAATTCTTATAAATAATTAGTTAAATATGAATTACCATAATAGAAAAAACGCATTTTTTTATTATATATTGCACTCTTCTAATCCAAATCTTTGTTAAAGAAATAAACTTTCATTTAATATTATTTAACAATATTTAAAAATGTTATAAACAATTTTTATAAATAATTTGAAATTCGTGGGCCAAAGTGGTAAAAATTTTTTTTATTTTTATCAATTCTCATTTTTTTTGCAGTAAAAATGAATAATAAAAGTTAATCACTTAATTCAAAATTATTTACAAGGTTTAAGAATATTATAAACAATTTGCAAAACATGAAATGGAATCCTATAAAAAATTATTTTTTGATTATTGACAAAATTTTTTAAATAATTTCAGAAAATCCTTTTTTTATCAAAATTGTTTATAAAAATGTAAATATTTTTCGTTAAAACAACATTTTTTTATTTAAATAAAGCATAAAAGTTAAAAAAAATAATGTTAATATTTTTTAACATTATTTTTCCAAATTTCAATATTTTGGCGGCCATTTTGAAATTAGAAAAAAAATTTCGGCATTATGCATATTTGATAGTCCCAACATTTTGGACGCGATATTTTCTTGTCCCGGATTTTTCCCAACCGAATTCGAGTAAATAATCTAATTTTGATGACAAAAAACACTTTAAAAAACTGCTTTTTTTGTTTAAAACAATTACAACTTTTTATGATTAAATTGAAATTGAAATTTTCTTTTAGATTCTAAAAGAGGACACTCAAATCTAAAAAAAAACCTATGTCCCGATGTTTTCCAAATTCGTAACTCGTAGAACGGAAAGCTCAAACTTGTACAAAGAAATACGGACATTTGGGACTAAATAATGGGTTAATAATGAAAATTGTTAATTTCAAGTGTATAGATCAAATATGTATTTTTTGAGGTTATGCCCAGATAACAAAATGCTTACAGTACTGCAGGAATTTTGCACTAATATGTGCGCAGAAAATATCACGTATGCTCTCATAACACCACACAGATGAGTCCGCATGTGTGGTACAAAAAGCAATCATTTCGTGCGTTACCATAAAATGCTAAGCATATGAATAGCTTTAGTGTGCGCATTTGTGCTAATCATATGCGTGAATGTTATTTGTTCGCAGTGTGCACGCACGAGTGCTATTCTCGCGAGACGGACATCGTGGGACGCACGTTTGTCTTCTGGGTGTGTTGTTGCTATGTTGCCACATTTTCATGTGTTTTTATTATTGCTTTGAAAACTAAAACTTAAATAATTATTTATTCATTAAATGTGTAGTAAACTTTCCCCAAACTCTCCCACATTTAACTTTTTGACATTGTCTATCTGTACACAAAATTACAGATTTTTCTCTCATTTCCTACATACTATTTTCCTAAAATTTATCTAAGCTCCTATAAAGAGCCCATGTTAAACTTTTTCTAAAAAAATGTACCAGTTTCAAAATACTAATTATTTAAAAAAGGGGGTTTTTAAAACAAATGATAATAACTTTCTTAAAAATTTCGTACAACAATTTAAAAAAATCATTTCACAGGTGATACAATAAGCTTTAAAATGCGTCAGGTAAAATTAATTTGCTGTGACTTGTTAAAAAACTACATTTGTTTAAAATCGTAAAAAAATAAAATTTTTGTTTTTTCTAAACAGTAATAAAACATTTTAAAAAAATTCTTTTTTAATTTATTTTTTCAATATTGTTAATGTAGGAGATGTAAGCTTTAAAATGAAACCTTGAAAACCTCGATATCTTTACTAGAAATCTAAATATAAAACTTTTTGTAACATCTTTAACTGTGATAGAGTGGGCAAATCCTGTTGAGCGGCACTGTATATGAAAATAAAATTCAACGAATTATTTAATTATTAAATAAGTAGCTGTTTCGGTTAGGAAAGAATTGACTGTCACTAGTATCATATATAGTTTTAGAAATGTATGTCACAATGAATGAAAAAAGAATATTCATGCACGCAGAATTTTGCCTGATTTGACATTTTGTTCCGCTCTCGCGCACCACCGAATCGAATTAAAAACGCACTAGCTGAAATAATTTGGAAGTTACCTATCTTGCAAGTTGATTTTAGAAGTCACGTAAGTTAGCAGATCATTTTAGAAGCTTTACATTTTATTATTATTACTATTAATTTAAAGTTAACATTCTGTTGTGAAGTAAATTTTTTTAAAAGTTGATACATTAAGATGTATATTTTTAATAATAATGTAATATTTTAATTTAAATAATTATATTATTTAGTACATTAAGAAACTTTCTAAAGCTACTGTCAGAGTTACGTACTTTCTGCATGAACAGGAAAGATACGCACGTTTCAAAACAATCTGCTAACTTACGTGACTTCTGAAACCATTTTGGAAGATAGGTAACTTTTAAATTGTCTCTTAAACATAAGTACATTCCCAGCCTAAATTTGAAAGTCTTGGGAATAGCTTGGTATTTTGTGAAATTGTTGTCCTATATGAAAGTAATAAATTTGTATAATATCAGCTCTATAAAAAAAATTGTAGAAAGTAGTGGGGGTTAAACTTTTGACATTTTAAGAAACACTACCATTTTCAAAACCATATAACTTTTATAAAACTTTATCCATTTTAAAGTATCTGTAATGAATTGAAAGCATTTTTCATCTACTTTCTAACAATTTTACAAAAAAATTTTTTAAAAAATTTAACCCAATTTTTTTTTTAAATAAAGTTTATTTTTTAATTTTGACTCTAATGGGTATTTAAAAAGAATTTTTTTAAAAATTTTTATTGGAAAGCTGACATTTTTTCCGAAAAAATCATATAAGTTTAATAGTGGGATGATCAGAACTTTAGAAAAAAATTGAAAACAAAGTAAGCGGTGCGCACGTGTTCTGTACGTTACGCCGGCGCTACGCCGTTGAACGACATAAATATCATTGTTTTATATTCATTTTTTTCAATAAAAGTAAGAAAGAAGTTTTACAAGGAACAATAATTATTATCGATAAAAATAATTAATTTTGGAAAAAAATATTGATGTTTCCAGAGAGAAACTGAGAGTACGCACGTAATGCAAACCGCGCTTTTCTTTGAGAGCCTGCCCTCTCGCGGTCAGAAGTCCTAAGCTTAGGTGGTTGACTATATATATTGCCTAAATAGGTGAGGTTGCACACATGTGTAAAATGTAATAGCTAAGCCGAATTATAATCGGAATCATTCGTGATCACTCGTAAAATGCAAGGAACTCGAGGAATACCGAATAGAACTAAAAAAGAGGTTATGTCAATGTTTTGACACTTTTACACAATGTATATGCAATGTTTTTTTTGTGGTTTTGATGCTGATAAAATTTTTTATTTACACCAAAATTTGTAATAGTTCAATGTGACAGATAACAATAAATTCCTAGTTTAAATCCGGCACTTTTGTCTATTTAAAATTTTTGGTGTCAAAACTACAAATTCTGATAAAACAAAATTTCAGATGCGTATTAATCGCCGAAAGACTTTTATTTACATTGTTCATATGTTCATATTTAGGTATACATTTTTCTAAAGAGAAATATATAAATTACACTGAAACATAAATTTTCTGTACATTTACAGTTTTTTTTACAGAAATTTATAAAATAACGTCTTTAAAAGTAGCGAATTTACAATCCCTTTTTGGTGTCAATTTTACAATTTTCTGTAAATTTACCACTCCGAATGTAGTAAATAAATACTTCAAATTATTACTGATTATTACCTGCTTTATTAAGTGTAGTAAATTTACAGAAAATTGTAAAATTGGCACTAAAAAGGAATTGTAAATTCGATACTTTGAAAGACGTTATATTACAAGTTTCTGTAAAAATTGTAAATTTACAGAAAATTTTTCTATAGTGATATTTTAGAGATTTGAGCGTATTTAAATATTTACAGCAACAAATTCTCTTCAGAAAAAGAGGAATAAAAATTAGCAAATATATATTGTATTAATAATTGAGGGGCTGGATGCTATAATGTGTTACGCGCCATTTACTTAACATGGCGCGTAACACATTATAGCATCCAGCCCCTCAATTTTAATTCTCAACATTTAAATCAGTATTTTTAATACTAAGCGATAAATCCATAATATTGCATAAAACAGGGAAACTTTTGGGAATTTAATCAAGAGTACTGGAAAAATATTAAATTTCTAAAATTGAGAACAAAATTCTTGTTTCTTTCATAATATTGAAAGCATTTAACTCTTATAAATTTTAATTGACACAAAACTTTGGCAGGGTGGCAACATTGTCAGTAAAGTCAGGAATAAAATTTTTTATCAGTTAAGTCAGGAAAAAAATTTCTTGTCAGTAAAATTAAGGAAATACCAAGGTTAAATGCTAAGTGAAAATTTTTTGCCAGAGAAATTAAGCGAATTGAGACTAATTTTCAAAAATTAAGAATTTTTCAACTTTTGTCCAAACATTAAAACAAAATATAACAATTTGTAGTTAATTTTTTTCTATAAAAAGAATTTTGTCAAGGAAAATAATTTTAACGTTAGTAAATTGTCAAGAAAATTGATAAACTGAAACTTGTGGCCACCCTATTTTGGACTTTTTCCATTTCCATCAATAAATAATTCAACTTTATGGCATGTTAAATTAATTCATTTTAAATTATTAGATTATTGAATTTTTTTAGATTTGTGATTGCAATTTTAATAAATAATTGAGTTTTAGAAAATTGTATGTTTATAATTTTTGTAAATCCAAAGTCATGTAAAAAAATAATAATCACTCGTCGACTTTAAAAAAGTGAATAATTTTTTACTTGAGTTCCTGATTTATTATTAAATGTTAATGGAAGAAAAAATTATTAATGTTTCGAATAAGTTTAGAATTTAAAATATTCGTAAAATGTAAAAATTCGATATCTAGAAATCAAGAAAAAACAAGAATGAATTAAATACAAATTTGTACACGGAAAAAATAGATTTAGCAGATTTTACAAAACTTTTACTGAGTAGAGGATACAGCTTTTAACGAAACTGAGTTTTGTAAAATGTAGGGAATATTTTAAGGTAAAGTTCAAAAATTTCGTAGTATATACTGAATATTTTTAGAGTTTATTCTGAAATATTTCTCACATTTTACAAAACTCAGTTTCGTAAAAAGCAGTATCCGCTACTCCGTAAAAGTTTTGTAAAATCTGCTAAATTAATTTTTCCCGTGTAGTACTGTTGACTATAATTTAAATCGATGACTAACTTTTTAATAATAAATAATTAATTAATAAATTGAAACATTATACTAATAACTTAGTACAAATTACTATTTATTGATAAAATTAATATTTTATTAATTGAAATGCAAGGGTTTCTGAAATTACAGTCGAAGAAGAGCATCAAAAATTTTTTTTTCACAAAACCAAAAAAATGAAACATTTTTTAAAGGCTGTAGATTGAAAAAAGTAAAATTTTTCAAATAAAAACCAAAATATCACTCAGTACCCTAGTAGAAATTTGTCGTGGCATGACTAGATTTATTCAAGTTATTGTACAGTTTTAGTCATGGAAGTTTAATCTAGCTTAACTGGCGAATTACTAGACGGCTACTGCATAACACTGTTAAAGAAAATATAAAGTTGAACTTGATTATTACTGCATAGAAGTCCTGTACAGTTATTTTCATGGCACTATCGAGGCGTTCCGAGTTATTATTTTCCAAAGTTTGTCGTGGCGTCAGCGCTACCGCCGGTTTCAGTAACTAAACAGTTGTGTATTGACATTTTCGAAATATTTTCTATAAAATAAATCTTTTGGTTTTAAAGTTTATAGTTTTCATATTTTTAATTTTGTTCTTTTATTTTACTGTTGACAACTTGAAAACTTTTTTAAAATTCGCTTTAATTAATTGAGTTAATTAAAATAACTAATTTTTAAATTCAGAAGACAATTTTTTTTCAAGATTACATAATCTTATTATATGTATAAATATTAATTTAACAAACCTGTTACATACAAAAAGTTAGAATTGGTCCAATAAAGTGAGGTTATGTTTTACATTGATGTATTGTCGTTGACATATGTATAGCTCTCCGATCTATATAACAGGACTGTCTATAATTAATGACAGTAACCAGTAACAATTTATTACTAATTCCTTACGGAAAAAATAGACATAATTCTAGTTATACCCGCGAATTATTTTTTTCAGTGTATACACTGATGTATTTATGGAAAATGTCTATATAACACAGTTCAGTTGCTGGACTGACGGTAGCGCAAACGCCACGACAAACTTTGAAACATAATTTCACGGAACGCCTAGACAGTACCATGAGAATAACTGGACAGACAGAACTTCTATACAATAAAAATCAATAAGTTCAACTTTAGAGTGTTATGCAGTAGCTGTCCAGTAATTCGCCAGTTGAGCTAGAAAAGATGAAAAAGGCAACTGCTTTACCTGCCGGTAGAGTATGGTTATTATTTTTCCGGAATCGTCCATCGACTAGAACGGCCGTGATGCGTAAGCGTGCGTTTAGGTATTTCGTCCCAGTGTGACCCGAGTTCGCTCCCCGATACCGCTAGATATTTTTCGTTTGAACTGAATTAGTTCTTCATAATTATTAGGGTTTACTTTTAAGTCTGTTGTGTGATAAAATAATAATATTTATTTCAGTGTTGTGCTTTATTCAAGGAAAAAGTGAATGTTGTTTACTGTAAAAAAAAGACATATGTACAAGAATCAGTAATGTTCATAATTTTTTTTAATTGTGTAGTTATTAAAAAATAATTTTACAGATAATTTATTATACGTAACAATAGATACACCAACAGTAAAAATATAGTTTCGTAAAATTTTAATTTATTTAATTTGTTGACAAAATAATTTAACGTTATATTTTCAAACTTGTGCGTGTTCAATACGAAACGTCAATATAAATAAAGTTTTGACATTTCCAAGTGAATTATTTTGTACAGTTTTTCTACAGGACTGATGATCAGAAACTGTAAAATTTGACTGGACAATAACTTGAACAAATTAGCGTGACATCACTTTATAGTTTTTAGCCAGTTTAACTGTAAAGTGCCTCGAAATTTTCCAGTGGAACTGTACAGTGCCCTTAAAGATACTATAACAAAGGACCCCGCACAAAATGCATTGGAATTGGCTTACCGTTAATTTTGTTCAAATTTTCAGAATTAGTAGTTCTAAGTGTCCTAATTAAAGATGTAATTTTGTTAAACTCAAAACTTCACTTGTTTGGCTGAAAACAGGGGGTGAAAGTACCCCCTGTCTAAGGCATGAAATGAACATTTCAGTGCTTTTAGCCAAATAAACCATTATTTTTGGTAAGTTTAATGTCAGAAGTCACCAATATACATAAAGAGAGAACTCTTAATGTTAAACAAATAAAAATGTAAAATATCAACCCTCAAAAACTACCCCTTGTACAGTTAAAACCATGTAGAAAAGGAAAAAACTATTTTAATCACAGAAAATATTTTTATAAATAAAATATTGACTTTTCATTTACTAATACATATGAAATGTCATATTTACCCTTACAAACAACCCCAACAACAACAACAACAAAAAGCAACCCCTTTTATATTTTAAATAAATCCAGTAAACCAGATAAATGAACAGTTTAAACAGAGAAAGACTTTTGAAAATCGACTGGAAGTAATTATTTAATCTTCCGTGATTTTCAGTGCAATGTTCAAAATAAAAAAGTACCCTTATGAAAAAAACAACCCCTTAAGATTTAAAGTGAAAAAAGTAAAAAATCCATTTCAACCAAAGAAAACTATTAAAAATAGTAAACAGTTTATTATGTTTGTAGTTGTTAAAGAAACTACCTCCTACATGTAACAAAAATAAAATATTATTTTAAATATTCGACGCTATTTATAATAAACATCCCTCTAAGTATTAGGCTCATAGAAAGAAAATAACTCATTGAAGATATTGCATGTCTTTAGGCTTGTGAAAACTCTCAAATGTTTTGTTTCAATCTTATTATATTGTTCAAAAACATGCCTGCATTCGCTAGAAAAACATTTTCTACCCAGAGTACGCCACGTGGAGGCTGTAGGTACAAGATTTTGTACTCCTTTTCTTGTTAAAAAAAAATCTCACCTATTTACATATCTCACCTATTTACATATATACAAGTTGCACTTAGTAGCAAATCTTATTTTAAGGACTTTGCTGCAATGCATCCAAAAAAACTATTCATTGACAGGGTTGTTTCTGTTTCCTGCATCTAACACGCTGTCCAAAAGATCCGTCCAAGGGTATTTCACGTGTTCTTCGTGACGAGCATATCCGAAGTACCATAAAACACTTGCAACGTGAGCACAAGTACCTAAAGTTCTTGCACCCGACTTACAAGTGCAATAGTAACCACGGATAGGTTGCTGCTGTTCACCTCTATTTTCTTCAAGATCATAAAGTATCCATAGCTGATGTCGCGTAGCATTTCGAAATCTGGAATAAATGCGCATTCTTATTAAACCAGGTTCATTCATCAAAGCATCTAGTTGTAATTCTTCATTACCATCTCTATGGACTTTATCCTGAATATAAGATGGTGCCAAGTTTACTTGGTATACCCCGAATGTCAAGTGACGCAAATACTCCATAGAAAGATGAGGAAAATATGGAAGATCGTTTTCGTTTAAATGCACCCACTGTGCGTTTCTTCGGAAAAGTTCCTCTTCTTCAACCCTTGTTTTTAATTCATTTGCTGTTTCAGCTTTTAATAACATTTCTGTTGCTAATTCAACTGTAGCTACTTCCATTTCTATTAAACCACGATATTTATTTATTATCGCGCCAGCAATGCGATAAAAATCACCAAGATGAGGAACATGTGTCATTGATATGGGTTTACCAAATATTTTAAAAATAGATTGCAAGTGCCCGTTTCGCGATTCTACTAACCATCTTATTTTTGTGATTAACCGAGCTTCGTTCGCATCCTCAGTAGAGAATTGTCGTTCATTACGACCCAACAACGGTGGCATTTTGGGTATTAAACCCATCCGTTCAAGAAAAGGAATCGCATAGCGATACCCTCTATCAACAATAATTATATCGCCTTCGTCTAACCATTCTCTGATTTGAGCACCATCTCTTTCACATTCTTGTATTAAAATGTTGGCGTCGTTATTTCGTGCGTCTGAAAAGTATGGTCCGTGAATGTCAAGAATGTATCCATTCCTTGACACCAAAAGAATGGGCTTAACAAGATGACAACTCTTGTGAAGATTAAACGATTGTCGTAAAGCTTGAAAATTGCTAGATTTCCCAATTTTTGCGTAAGTACCGTCGATGATGACAATTGCTTTACGATTTTCTGGTGTCGGATTGTATAATGTATTTGCAAAATCAGGTACATATCTCTCTATGAATTCTTGTCTCGTTATTGCGTTAAGTCCAATGTTTTGAGGAACAAATGATTCCATTAAAAATATTCTTACTTTACTAACAGCCATACTAACACTTTGTCTGCTGGGATAATTAAAAACAACTGAAAGAAATTCATCTGGTAGACCTTTCCGCATTTTGCATAAAAATACTAAAAGGTCTTTCTTTGAAATATATCTCTGACCTGGTACGAGTTGCGCTGGATCGAATAGAGAATATAAATCTCGAAATTGTTCCTTAGTTATTGGAGAAAATGATTTGAACTGATCGTCCGAAAAATTGCTTTCATCTACGAATTTTTTTTCGAATTTTTTTTCACATAACCGCTGAGACCATTTAAAAACTTTAATAACTGAGGACCTTTAATACAATAAAATCTATTCATAAAACGAAGATGTTGCATGAGATCTGCAGGGATGAAACCGTGTTCATCTAAATGCTCTGGACAACACCTAACATTTTCTTGAACGTAAATGTCTTTCAGGACAAAAATGTTAACACGACATTCGTCTGAAAGTCGTACTACATTATCTATCCGATTGCAAATAAGGCACGTATGGCTCGATGTTTGCGTTAAGACATTAAGTCTTAAACAAGATGGATTATTTTCATTTTCATTAACTTCAATATTAATAAGTCGCTTGCATGTTATGCATACACGTGTATTAATACCAATTGCAAGCGGTGGAAAGCCTCTTTCTTCTCGCCAACGAATTGCAATTTCGCTCTTATCAACATTTTCTTCTCCTTCAATAGATGACATTTGTCTAGGTTGAAAAACTGCATTACAAACATAGCAACGCATTTTGTTTATATTATTATTTACTTCAAGGTAGGAACACCAGTGCAATTATCGAAATGTACAATAGTATAAAGTAAGTATTGCAAAATACCCGCAATCTGAAACAACGATGCTATGCTAATATCTTTGAAAAATCAATCAAACTCTAAAAATGTGTTTAAATAATGTACTCTACAATATTTTAAACAATGATTAACATATTCTTAATCCAGATATTGTAGGATATACAGTAAGCTGGTAACAAATGTTGCCTTTCAAGCGATGTCATGAGCTGATGAAAGAAATCATATATGTGACGCTCCAAAGCGAAAGGGACCATCTGCAAAATAATATCAGGCGCAGTCTTACGTGCGCAGAACACAACACAAAGACGGAGCCATATGATATTAGTTAGATTGTATGTACTGCTTATGCTATACTTACTTTATACTATTGTACATATCGATATTCGCACTGGTGTTCCTACCCTTTCACCATTTGGCGTCATTCACACGAAAACACATATATAGTCAATACAGTTTAAAGGCAAGAATTACATACTATAAGATTTTTAAACATAATAAACTGTTTACTATTTTTAATAGTTTTCTTTGGTTGAAATGGATTTTTTACTTTTTTCACTTTAAATCTTAAGGGGTTGTTTTTTTCATATGGGTACTTTTTTATTTTGAACATTGCACTGAAAATCACGGAAGATTAAATAATTACTTCCAGTCGATTTTCAAAAGTCTTTCTCTGTTTAAACTGTTCATTTATCTGGTTTACTGGATTTATTTAAAATATAAAAGGGGTTGCTTTTTGTTGTTGTTGTTGTTGGGGTTGTTTGTAAGGGTAAATATGACATTTCATATGTATTAGTAAATGAAAAGTCAATATTTTATTTATAAAAATATTTTCTGTGATTAAAATAGTTTTTTCCTTTTCTATATGGTTTTAACTGTACAAGGGGTAGTTTTTGAGGGTTGATATTTTACATTTTTATTTGTTTAACATTAAGAGTTCTCTCTTTATGTATATTGGTGACTTCTGACATTAAACTTACCAAAAATAATGGTTTATTTGGCTAAAACCACTGAAATGTTCATTTCATGCCTTAGACAGGGGGTACTTTCACCCCCTGTTTTCAGCCAAACAAGTGAAGTTTTGAGTTTAACAAAATTATATCTTTAATTAGGACACTTAGAACTACTAATTCTGAAAATTTGAACAAAATTAACGGTAGGCCAATTCCAATGCATTTTGTGCGGGGTCCTTTCTACTAGGGTAATTCAAAGTTAAAAAAAAATTTTATTTCAAAAATTTTGTAGTGTGTTTAATTTAAATGCAGAGTTTTTCTGAAAACTGCATTTTTAATTGTATGAAATTATTTTGTGTTTATCAACGTGGAGTTAATAATAAATAAATAATTTTTGATGATATACAAAATTATATGTTTTCTACGTATAAAAGAAGAAACACAAATTTCACTGACCTTCTCTTTTTCATTCTCAACTTTACGATAGATTTACTTTTGGAACTCAAAACAATTTTTCGGCCTATTAACAGATTAGTTCAGTTCCGTTCAGTTCTATTCCTCGCGTTCCTTGCATTTTACGAGTGATCACGAACGATTTAGGCAATATATATGGGTGTTTTCGACGTCGTCGGTCGTACCGGTCAGTTGCCACAAAAAGGTGCTTATTTGAGACTATTTAGGTTGAACTATATAGTCTGATATAAACAATTTGAGCACCTTAATGTGGCAACTGACCGGTACGACCGACGACGTTGAAAACACCCATAGTCAACCACCTAAGCTTAGGACTTCTGACCGCGAGAGGGCAGACTCTCAAAGGAAAGCGCGGTTTGCATTACGTGCGTACTCTCAGTTTCTCTCTGATGTTTCGTAAGTTCTTATTTAATATTTAAATGTTCCTTTGGTTTTAAATATTTTCGCGTTTATTAGTTTCTCGAGTTCTCCCTAGATGGTTGTAGCTTTTTCGGAAACTCGAAAGTGACATTGATCTCTGTAGGTATAAGAGGCAGACTGTATTCATAATTTTTTTTCGCAAAATATATTTTATGAATGTTCTTCTTCAGGTCAAGATAAGCCTCTTGAAAAATAATTTTTATACAGTTTTACTTTGTAGTTTACGTTCTCTTTTTAATCCTAATTTGCTTATAAATTATATTTGAGTCATAAATTATTTTTAAAATTAATTATTTTAACTAATAATTATTGTTCTTTATAAAACTTCAATTTTTCCTTTTCAGAATTAGTCATTTTAATTTATAATGACAATTGTAACTTATAAAAGTTTAAGCATTCTTAAAATTATATATTTCAAGATGGAGAAAAATGGATTAAATGTGATATAATCCAGATTATACTTCTTATGATATTTTTACATTGTAGGTATATATGAGATTTAACAAGAATGATAAAATTGAATGTCTAAGTATTACCACTTTTATATTATTGATCATATTAATTTTGATTATAAAACTTGCACCAATATAATTAGTCGTTACGTTATTTTAAATAAATACAAATTTGACAAATCAGAACTAACCCATCAATTTAAAAAATAAATTAAAAATTTAATTGACTAATAATAAAATTTAAAAAAATAAAAATTTAAATTTGTTATTGCTAATAATTTATTAATTAAATTAATTGATCAATCACTAAATTTATTTTTTTTAACATAAATTTAATTATTCGTAAATTTCTAGTAATTTCATTTTTATAAATCTACAAAACTATTAAAACTATTAAAAAGATTATTATTAAAATTGTTATCAATTAAGTAATAATTGATCCATTAATAATAAATAAATGTACAAACAAATAAATTGTTACTAAACACAAAATTTACACTTTTAAGTAAATAAAAAAACTTTTAAGAAAAGGTTAAATATAATATTTCCTTGTAATATTTAAACTAAAAATAGTTATAATCAATAATAAGCTAATGATATATAAATGCATAACACTATAATTGTTTTTAGATTTATAAAAATGAAATTAACAGAAATTGAAAAACCTATTATTGAAAAAAATGAATATAAAACAGTGATAAATATCACTGTTTTATATTAATTTATATTCAAAACACGTGCGCACCGCTTACTTTGTTTTCAATTTTTTTCTAAAGTTCTGATCATCCCACTATTAAACTTATATGATTTTTTCGGAAAAAATGTCAGCTTTCCAATAAAAATTTAAAAAATAAATTTAAAAATACTCATTCGAGTCAAAATTTAAAAATAAATTTTATTTTTAAAAAAATGGGGTTAAATTTCTATTTAAATCTTTTTGTAAAATAGTTAGAAAGTAGATGAAAAATGCTTTAAATACATTACAGATACATTAAAATCGATAAAGTTTTATAAAAGTTATGTGGTTTTGAAAATGTCAGTGTTACTTAAAATGTCAAAAGTTTAACCCCCACTACTTCTTACCATTTTTTTATAGAACTGATATTTTACAAATTCATTACTTTCATATAGGACAACAATTTCCCAAAATACCAAGCCAATCCCAAGACTTTCAAATTTGGGCTGGGATTTCATTTCCCTTTCCCGCTACCCTCAAAATTTAGGTCAATTTTGAGGGCATTTTTGACCTAGACGTCAAAATTTAACCATTTTTGCTACCCTCAAAATGTAGGTCAATTTTGAGGACAGTTTGACCTAAACGTCAAAATTTGACAAACAATTTCTGCTACCATCAAAATTTAGGTCAATTTTGAGGGCAGTTTTGACCTAGACGTCAAAATTTGACAAACAATTTCCGCTACCCTCTAAATTTAGGTCAATTTTGAGGGAAGTTTGACCTAAATGTCAAAAATTGTTAAATAATTTCTGCTACCCTCAAAATTTAGGTCAATTTTAGGGCAGTTTTGACATACGGGTAAAAAGAGGCCCACAAGCGTCTCTTACATTACGTCGAAATCTACATGTAATTTTACACTCTTCTTTTACCTACATGTCATAAACGTTCATATAATGACCATTTATTTATGTTAAAATTTATGTCAGATTTGATTTATTGTTAAAGCTGCAAGTAAAAAGGGTCGTATTAATGCCTTTGATGATACTGCAAAATCTGTGCCAAATTTAACCAATTTTTTTACCTTTAGGTATAAAGAAGTATCTATAAGTGCACCATAAGATCATAATCATGTCCGTAAAGTAAAATTCTGTTTAAGTGCTTTTTTTTAGTATCGCCTGATATAAGTTACTAACTTATTACCATACATTCATATTAAGAGAACATGATTTGAAAATTAAAATTAAAATATATATAAGAAGTAGTTAGGGGGTTGGCGCGCGAAGCGCGCAGGGGCTGGAGCCCCCCTAGTATATATATATATATAGGGGAGTGCTGTCAGGGTTGGACATAGTTTTGAATTTTCTTCATAACCTACTCTGCAGTGCGAATTTCACGTTTTCGCGCATATTGTTGGAAAGATCAACTCAAATGCAATGTTTTTGCTGTACATTGCAAAAGAATTCGGCCAAAAGTTTCAAAGTGATAAGCAATTTAAAAGAAAAAATAATGTTATAAGGGTTGAACATGGGTGTAAGGGTTGAGCCACTGTAGAAAATCAATGAAATATTTAGGTAAATGGTTAAAAATGTCCTTCAAATAATAGAATGACACTTGAAAATGAGGAAAGGAACCATGAAATTAAAATAAAATCCCATATTTTTTAATTAAAACAATAAAAAAGATTATACATAAAATTTTTTTCCTCTTTTTTTCGTTAGAAACAAAGTTTTTGACACCTCCTTAAGTCAAAAAATGAATTTCTGTTGCAAGTACGCTTCGTAATTGTAATATTTTAGGCGGTTCAACCCTTACGAAACCGCCTGGCTCAACGCTAACTCACGCGTCGTTTTGCGACATACCACACAGAAAACAAACGCGTCACACAAAACCCCTAAATTTCTTTTCACATTTTCGTATAACATCTTAATAAACAATTTGAATAAATTTACTTTGTCTTTGGCATATTTCTTCTACATTTACTTCTCTTTTTTTGACACCACAAAAAGTTTCTGTTGAGCGTATAACAATTACTCGCAAAAAATAATAATATACGTTCCTATACTTGACTGAAACTCATGTGAAATATTGACTGGCATTAGTAGCAAGAATTTAAGTACAAAAACAGATGGCGCTAGTGTGATAGAACAAAATAAACGCGATGGCTCGACCCTAACACCTGTCCAACCCTAACAGCACATATATATATATCATATATATCATATATATATACAGTGGAACCTCGATTATCCGAACCTCTGTTATCCGAAACCTCTATTATCCGAACCGAAAATCATTTTATCCGAATTTCTATTATCTGAACTTTTTTTTGGCTATCCGAATTTATTTATTTATTTTTAAATTTATTTTCTCTATTTATTTTATTATTTATGTTTATGTTTATGCCAAAACAGTCTTAAAAAATAATATATTCTATGTTTTATTAATATATTATTCTAAATTAATATATATTTACATATATATATTTATATATCTTTAAAAAATGTATTAAATTAAATACATATAGTTCAACTGTCCAATTTTTTTACATTAATTATGAAAAACATTAAAACCTCTATTATCCGAATTTTCGATTATCCGAATCAGGCCTTGCCTAGGTTAGTTCGGATAATCGAGGTTCCACTGTATATGATGGTGAGGCCCCCTTAGTATACTGTAAGAAAAGCTATCGGTCAGTCATAGGAAAGTATAGGAATCGTATAAGTCTGTCTCACTGGCACTTATGGGCGGTGACTGACGTATAGCTTTTCCTACTGTATATGGATGATTCTCCTGAAAGAAGAACTTCACGTGTTTCCAAAGTAAGACATAATATTTGCATTAACTTATTATTGATATTTTGTTGAGTATAAATTTCAAAAAAAATTTATCCATAATCTACGAAACATTATTTTTCTTTACATAATCTTGTAATGTTAAAATTTCAAGTTTTTCTTAGTAAAAAAAATTATTTAATTTTGTCTTTTGGTTTTGGTTAAATATGATAAATATTTTTAATTATTTTTTAATATAATTAAAAATTTTGTAATATAGTCTTAATATATATCAAATTGAAGCTTAGAATGTACCGTTTATTTTTCACTTATATTTAGTTTAAATAAAATAATTAATTAAAAATTACTGTCAATAGGAGTGAAAATTCAAATTTATCTCCGAAGACTCGTTTTTCAGTTAATAACATCATCAAGGAATCTTTAGCGCAAAATCCTATACTTTCCAAAGGCAATGAAAAAATAACCTCCGTGGACACTTACGCTGAAGTTGCCTCGAAAAATGCGTCTGCAGATTCTGACAAAAAAGGAGTCCTTAGAAGAAAGGAAGATCTCAAAAAGAAAATCCTCCATGTAAGAAAAAAAAGCTTTCAAAACATCCTGCGAAGCTTAAGACAACGTAAAGAATCAAAATTTAAGATCTTTCTATCAGGAGAACAATTAATCAGGAGGCCCTGATTAATTGTATACTAAAACATACAATAATCTTGTCACCGGAGAAGGTGCTTGTCCGGTTTACAGTCTGTTCTGCAGCGAGAAACATAAAATATCAACCTGGGTTCCTGGTATTAAGATAAGTCAAGTAGGGCTGCTGTCCAGGTGTGCAATCCTGAACTGAGGGTTGACAGATACCTGGAGACGAACAGTAGATTTGTGTGGGTGGAAGTTGGCCACATACGAATGTCTCGCCCAATGATCCACAGACGGACTTCGAAGCCGACATGGAAGAACTCGAATCGAGCCTTAGAGAATCCAGGTTGGCAATCGGATCCATCATTGATTGTACGATAGCAACATCTCCCTTATTCAAGTATATAAACGACTGGCGAGTCTCTGAAGAGTATACCGTAAATGACCAACAGTACAGCCAGTTTTTGGTCTCAACGGGAGACCCAGGAGGCAGCAGAAGACATGAAAACTTTATAATGTCGGTTATTAAGAGAACAGACATCGACGACCGCTAAACAAAAAGTAATTTAAGCACCATTTAATTCGTTTGTTCGGTCCATCTTAATTTATTCAGTATTTTATTTGTCCTTTTACAATTTTAATTTCTTTTGTAATTTTCTTTGTCACTTTTACAATTTTAATTTGTTTTGAGATTTTTATTTGTCCTTTTACAATATTATATTTTTAACACTATATACATGTTTACTTTTTTATTTCTGTTTTTATACACGTTTATAATTATATCTTTGACTTTTTGCACTTTTTTAAAATTTTGTTTTTCTATTGTTATGCTGTAAATTGCCGCTTTAATATTGAAATAATTTGAATTTTAACTATTGACGCAGGAGTATCTGTAGGCAGATTTCCCAAAGGTCCCTAAGCAAAAAAAAGAAAACTATCTAACGGGAATTATCTATCGGAATTATCTATCGGGAACAATTACTCCTCATTGACTTCTCTCACTGTAAATAACGGTGCTGAAAAAGGGCCAAAATTTGCCTATAAGGCTATATTTGCTTATAAAGCATAGTAGTTTCCGACAGTTTAAACCCTGTTGAAACCGAAAATGATAGTTAAAAAGTTGGAAAGTGAAGGTAAAGAGATGAAAAACTACCTCTAAGTCATAAATTCCAATAGTTTATGAAAATTAATAACATCTAAAAAATAAATCAAAATCGCTTGAAAATTGCTACTTGAAGGTTTTTGTGGTCGCTGATTACGAATCTGATGTTAGTTTTTCAAAATTCAAAATGGCGGAACCAATATGGCGGATGACTTTTTAAAAAATGATACAATTCGCTTGAAAATTGTTACTCGGGGATTTTTTGGGTCGTTGATAACGAATATAATATTGGTTTTTAAAAATTCAAAATGAGGGATCCAATATGGTTGGATAGTTTTTTATATGACATCCAATTTGCTTGAAACTATTAATACCTATTATTTGACTTGTTCTGCTCATCATTTTTCAATTAACAAGAATATTTTATCTTTAGTATCGTCATCATTATAGTAGCTCACTTGTTTTTTATTGACATTTAACATATTGTTCACTGTATTCATTTCTTAAAGAGAATATTTTAGCAACATCTGTACTGTAGATCATTTGTTTTTTATCTATAAGCAACGTATAGTTAGGTGTACTCATTTCTTAACGAGATTGTTTTTCAACATCTTCACTGCTGTTCATTTGTTTTTGATCTACATTAAAAATATTGTTGACTATATTCATGTCTTAAAGAAAATATTTTGTCAACACCTGCCCTTAACGGGTCAGATTCTTTGCATCTTATCTTCTTTGAATGAATGCAACTTACATCTTACCTTAACTGGTCAGATGCCATGCGACTTATCTTCATAAATTAGAAGTAACTTACATCTTACCTTCAAAGGTAAGCATTGAGTAACAATTTTCAATCAAATTGTATCATTTTTTTAAAAAGTCACCCGCCATATTGGATCCGCCATTTTTAATTTTGAAAAACTAACATCAGATTCGTAATCAGCGACCCCAAAAACCTCCAAGTAACAATTTTCAAGCGATTTTGATATATTTTTTTAGATGTTATTAATTTTCATAAACTACTGGAATTTATAGGATAGGGGTAGTTTTTCACCCCTTTCCCTCCACATTGAAACTTTTTAACTATCACTTTCAGTTTCAGCAGGGTTCAAACTGTCGGAAACTAATATGCTTTTACAATTCCCTTATAGGCAAATTTTGGTCCTTTTTCAGCACCGTTCTTTGCAAATGTATTAAACTTTATATAAAATCAAAACGTAAAAAAAATTTTGTGACGGAAAAGTCATTCTGACGCTATTTCAAGAACTAAATTGATCAAATATCTTATAATAAAGATGAGTATTGTGATGTCAATAGTTCGCCCCTGCGACCTTACATCGATAAAAGTGCTAATATTTTGATCATTTGTCGCATTACTAAAATTTTCAAATAATCGCGTTACTCTTAGTTCGACCGTGTGTAAGAATTGATCACTGTAAGTCTTGTTCGGCGAATTTGTCTATTTGTAGAAGAAATTTTTTGTCGATATTTGATCAACAAATTCGTAAGTGATTAATGTTCTTTTAATTTGTTTAATAAATTTTGTTTTATTCCTGGAAGTCGCCTGATTTTATTTTCTGTTATTTTGCTAAGTTTCTCCAACATTATCCTCCTTGTGATCTCGTGTTTTATTTATTTTCCTGTATTTTGTTAATTTCATAAAGATTAATTAGCGTCCGCGTAACACGTTACAGCATCCAGCCCCTCAATTATTAAAAAATTAAAAACAAAACAATAACGCTTACCAAATACGAAAAAGGCTTCAGAGGTGAATAGTTTGTTAAATAAAAAATTCTCGTTTTAATTAAATTTAAAAATATTGAAACATAATTTTAATATTGATTATAGTATATTTAACCTTCAAAAAACTTAATATTAAAATGATGCTGGAAGGCTTATTGACCTAAATTTTTAGAGTAGAGCAGGTTAGATGGGGATTATCGTCAAGTTTTGACGCATATGTCAAAATTGCCTTAAAGCCGAATTTGAATATCAGGAAACGACCTCTTGAAAGATCCTAATCAATTTGCATTTTTGATACGTAGGTTAAAAAATATGTCAAAATTGACCTAAATTCTGAGGGTAGCAGGAATTGTTTGTCAATTTTTGACTTGTAGGACAAAACTTTCCTTAAAATTGACCAAACATTTGAGGAGAGAAACTATAGGTCAACTCTTGACCTGTAGGTCAAAAATCTTGAATCAGCAAGCCCCATTCTCAAGGGGCCGTTATAACATGACGTCAAATTTGACCTATTTATTGTCCTACAGGTTAAAAAGGGGTGCAATAACGGCAAGACTTTGACCCGATCTTCCTTCAAATGTTAGGTTCAATTTTGATGGCAGTTTTGATCTTCAAGTAAAAACTTGACAAAAATAATATCTGCTATACACTTTCCTCAAAATCTGGTTCTCATAGGTCAAACAGAAGCCACATAAGGACTGTCTAAAGTACCATAGGTCAAAATTTACGTCGAATTGGACATATTTTTTAACCTACACGTCAAAAAAGAAACTTGATTACGATCCGTCAAGGAATCAATGTACATAAAAAATAAGAGTTAAACCATTATTTGTTTGAATAATTATTGAGATACATATTCACAAAAATAAAATAAATTAATTTATATTAATTATAACTTGATTAGATAACACAGGTCTACAAAATACGACTTTTTTTAAATATCGGAGTGGTTTCCCATGTATTTTAGGGCACCGAATACGATTTCGGTCACCAAAATTGCGTATCGCGTCAGGATTTTGAGAATAGTGGGAGTAAACACCCAAAAAACCTGTTTTTAGCGGATTTCAATATTTTTTTCTCATAAACCTGATGTGCTAAAGACTTCTATTTAGTCTCAAATTAAAGCTTTATTCGTGCACTTCAAGACCCATTTGGCGAAAAGTAAAAGGAGGATAATGTTGGAGAAACTTAGCAAAATAACAGAAAATAAAATCAGGCGACTTCCAGGAATAAAACAAAATTTATTAAACAAATTAAAAGAACATTAATCACTTACGAATTTGTTGATCAAATATCGACAAAAAATTTCTTCTACAAATAGACAAATTCGCCGATCAAGACTTACAGTGATCAATTCTTACACACGGTCGAACTAAGAGTAACGCGATTATTTGAAAATTTTAGTAATGCGACAAATGATCAAAATATTAGCACTTTTATCGATGTAAGGTCGCAGGGGCGAACTATTGACATCACAATACTCATCTTTATTATAAGATATTTGATCAATTTAGTTCTTGAAATAGCGTCAGAATGACTTTTCCGTCACAAAATTTTTTTTACGTTTTGATTTTATATAAAGTTTAATACATTTGCAAAGAACGGTGCTGAAAAAGGACCAAAATTTGCCTATAAGGGAATTGTAAAAGCATATTAGTTTCCGACAGTTTGAACCCTGCTGAAACTGAAAGTGATAGTTAAAAAGTTTCAATGTGGAGGGAAAGGGGTGAAAAACTACCCCTATCCTATAAATTCCAGTAGTTTATGAAAATTAATAACATCTAAAAAAATATATCAAAATCGCTTGAAAATTGTTACTTGGAGGTTTTTGGGGTCGCTGATTACGAATCTGATGTTAGTTTTTCAAAATTAAAAATGGCGGATCCAATATGGCGGGTGACTTTTTAAAAAAATGATACAATTTGATTGAAAATTGTTACTCAATGCTTACCTTTGAAGGTAAGATGTAAGTTACTTCTAATTTATGAAGATAAGTCGCATGGCATCTGACCAGTGAAGGTAAGATGTAAGTTGCATTCATTCAAAGAAGATAAGATGCAAAGAATCTGACCCGTTAAGGTAAGATGTACTACAGGGCAGGTGTTGACAAAATATTTTCTTTAAGACATGAATATAGTCAACAATATTTTTAATGTAGATCAAAAACAAATGAACAGCAGTGAAGATGTTGAAAAACAATCTCGTTAAGAAATGAGTACACCTAACTATACGTTGCTTATAGATAAAAAACAAATGATCTACAGTACAGATGTTGCTAAAATATTCTCTTTAAGAAATGAATACAGTGAACAATATGTTAAATGTCAATAAAAACAAGTGAGCTACTATAATGATGACGATACTAAAGATAAAATATTCTTGTTAATTGAAAAATGATGAGCAGAACAAGTCAAATAATAGGTATTAATAGTTTCAAGCAAATTGGATGTCATATAAAAAACTATCCAACCATATTGGATCCCTCATTTTGAATTTTTAAAAACCAATATTATATTCGTTATCAACGACCCAAAAATCGCTAACGCTCGCTCGGAAGACATTTTACTTGTTTATTTCCACTTGTATAAATTTATTAAATAGCATCTCCATTGATTTTATATACATTAAAAAAATTTTAATTTATATATATATATATATATATATATATATATATATATATGTGTGTGTGTGTGTGTGTGTTATGTATTTATGTGTAAATATATACATGTGTATGTAAATAATAATTTATTTTTTTTAATTATTTATGTTTGTTTTGAAATATTTGTTATTCAACATTTATTTTTTCATAAATTTAGATTGAATTATTTTAAATATTGATATTTTATTTTTACCTACTTGTAGTTAATTTTAAAGTACTAATTTTCTAATCATAAAATAAAAATATTTTTACTTACATATATAAATATTGCCTATATTTTGTAAGTCTGAAGATATTAAGTTTAGGAAAAAGTTGGCAATAAATGAAAGTTTTATTTTTATTTTGACTTTTAAGTAATGTAAAAAATTTTTTTGAATAAACAAATTAATTTTTTTTAACTGTCGGTTATATTATATTAATATAAACTGATTTAGAACATGTGCAGCACCAGAATTTAAAAATAAACGTTTATTTTAAAAGGAAAACTTAATTTGTTTATAAAAAAACTGTTTACATTTCTTAAAAGTCGAAATAAATCTAAAACTTTTATTCTTTGACAACTTTTTCCTAAACTCAATATTTTCGGACTTATAAGCTACTGAATATAGGTCTACAATTGAGGCTTCACTGAGAAAAAAAATTATTTGATTCAAACAAATTTGTTTAAATCAAACTTAAAATATCTTTGCTATACAGTCAAACATATTTAAGTTTTATTCAAACATATTTTCTGGTTCAGTTTAAGAGATTATATATTGAAATCAAACATAAATTGTGATTGATTTTAAATTATATGTAGTTAACTTTTAAGTTTGATTCAAACATAAAATTTTTAAACATAATTTTTGTTTAAACCGTAACAGAAAATATGTTTGAATTAAATATAATTATTCAAACAAATAATACTTTTGAATCAATGCAGTAGATATTTTCTATATATTGAGATTAAACTTACAAATTAATTTCAATTAAACAAAATCGTCTAACATTGTTTTTGTGTTTCATTTAAGTATAATGTTTTCTCAGTGTTCCAATTTAAGAACCAGTCGGATGTTAAAATTAAATGTTAAATTAAAATTTTATTAATAAATGATTCAAGCGGGAATATAATAAAGGAGATAAAATAATTATACTTTTGTTTAGAATTAGAGACTTCTTAAAAAATTTATTTTTGAATAATTATGTATTTAATTTTATGAAAAAATATTTTTTTTAATGTTCTGCCTCTTTAAATTTTTTTTTTAAATTTTAACATAAAATTAAAACTATAAGAAATCAAAATTCATTGAAAAGATTTATGAGCAACAATTTTTAAAAAGTTACAATCAAAATTATATTGCAACAGACATGAAAGTTTGATGTTTTTCTGAATTAAAACATTGTTTGCATCTATGAAATAAACAAAATACTGTCGAGTTAACATTTATATAACCATAATATTGATTAAAAACTAAGTATAGTCATGTTGCACTATACAGTTTGATTTCTTATAGTTTTAATTATGTTGATATTTTTATCAAATTTTTAAAAAACGCAGAAAATTAAAAAAAAATTTGTTTATAACAAATTTGTTAAATAATTATTCAAAAATAAACTCTTTAAAAAGTCTCTAATTCTAAATGAAGTATATCTTATCCCCTTAATATTAAAGCTTGATTTATTTCAATCGGTTTATTCATTTAGAAGAAATGAAATTTTGTTTAAAAAGTTGCAAAAAAAGTCATTTAGCAATAACTATTATAAAAAAAATAAAATAACATTTTCACTGAGAAAACAATATATTTAAATCAAACATAATTATCATAGTCATACATTCAACCAACAATTATGTTTAATATAAACATAATCATTTTGATTTAATGCATAGTAAATTTCGTTCGATAAAAATTAAAATTAATTCAATAACAAAATATGTTTAAATTAAACATATATTTTTAGTTCAAAAAGATTTTTGATTTTTTTCTCAGTATTTAAACGGAGTCAGATATATAAATTTATTTATTTAGTTAAATAATTAAACAAACAATATATATATGTATGTAGAAAGGTCAATACCAGGTCCGAAAAATATACGTAGACGTCATTACCGGGTCATTTTTGACTTTTCGGGTCCGACCCGATAGTGCCACTATAAGATATAGTAATAAATAAATTTTTTAATAAAAAAAATATCCTTCCTCCATAATACTTTATTAAAAAATTTATTAATTTATTAATTTTTTTTGTTGGACGGGGGTTGGTTTTGGGTTCGATACCTTCCAGTACCAAATATAATGTCAATTGACTTTATGTTTGGTACTGGAAGGTATCGAACCCAAAACCGACTCCCGTCCAACAAAAAAAATTAATAAATTTTTAATAAACACTGAAAGAAATAATTCGCTGGTACAGCTAGAATTATGTCTAGTTTTCCCATAAGAAATAGGTAATAACCTGATACCGGCTACTGACATAAATTATAGGTAGTTCAGCTATACTGATCGGAGCGTTACACATACATATGCCAACATCAACACACCAATGTGTAACATAACCTATATGGATTGCTAGTTCGAACCAAAACCACCAAACATACACGTTTGTCTGTTCTTTGCAATACCTTTCTTTCAGTGAAGTATTACTGAAAAAGCATGCATTATAATAAATTCAAGGTGATGCATCCTTCCTCAAAAATACTGTTTATGTATTTTAGAAGGACCTGGTATTGACCTTTTTACATACATATACAGAGAAAAATGGATTATAAGTGATATAATCCAGATTATACTTTTTATGATATTTTTAAATTGTATATAGGATACTTAACCAGAATTATAAAATTAAATATCTAAGTATTACCATTTTCAAATTATTGATCATATTAATTTAGATTATAAAACTTGCATCAATATAATTGGTCTTTACGTTATTTTAAATAAATAAAATTTTGACAAATTAGAACTAACCCTTAAATTAAAAAATTAATTTACTATTTAATTGCCTAATAATAAAATTTAAAAAAATAAAAATTTGAATTTGTTGTTGCTAATAATTAATTAATTAAATAAATTGATCGATCACTAAATTTACACTACCGTCCGAAATTGTGCGAACGCTAACATCTCGAGCTATTAAAAAACACACCCGCACAGAAACAGTGGTAACTCGGTTACAAATGAAGCTAGATGCTTTTTTTAAATTTCATTGGAAAGCTTATTAAATTTCCAATGAAATGCTACTGTGTTAAGTTGTATTGCATAAATAGGAAGCGAGATATCATGTTATAACGACAAAAAAATAATTATATTTTTTTCGGAATTTCTTACTCTGACTTGGACTCCTGGCACAGTTTAGCAAAGTTTATGAAAAAAATTGTTACTTTTACAGACAATTCCTTGTAACCAAAGCTTTAAATAGAGACCAAGAATAGCAAAAAATATTTACGGGTTCCCGAGATATTACAAAAATAGTAGGACCGTGCAAAGCAGAATTTTCAATCATCGATTTCTCTAATTCGCCGTTGAGTCAATTACTTGTCTGTGAAAAAAGTGTCGAAAATTAATTTTACCAAGTTCATTCTTACTGAGATCTATCTTTTAATTTAATTTATTATATATCGATATTTAAAAAGTGGATCCCAGTAAGAATGTACTTGGTAAAATTAATTTTCGACACTTTTTTCATAGACAAGTAATTGACTCAACGGCGAGTTAGAGAAATCGATGATTGAAAATTCTGCTTTGCACGGTCCGACTCTTTTTTTAACATCTCGCGAACCCGTAAATATTTTTTGCTGTTCTTGGTCTCTATTTAAAGCTTAGGTTACAAGGAATTGTCTGTAAAAGTAACAATTTTTTTCATAAACTTTGATGAATTAATCATAAATAAATTTACAAAGAAATAAATTCTTACTAATCACAAAATTTACACTTTGTAAGTAAATAAAAATACTTTGAAGAAATTGTTAAAAATAATATTCTCTTGTAATATTTAAACTAAAAATGGTTATAATCAATATAATAAGCTAATGGTAAATAAATGAATAATGCTATAATTGTTTTTAGATTTATAAAAATGCAATTATCAGAAATTTACAAACCTGGAAAATTAAAATAGCAGCACATATGTAAAAAAGTTCGATCACAACAAATTTTCAAAACAACTTTAACCTCATAATATGACAATTTGAAAAAAAACATGTTGCTATAGTAATAATCTAAAATTATAATTTGATTCGATTTTGGAGTATAAAATGTATAATTTATTGTGATTACCAGAAATAATTCTAAAACATTGAAAGGTTGTAAATAGATTATAGAGGGTATTAATCAGATTATATTCAGTATGATCTTTTATTCTATATTCCTAATTGTATAATCCATTTTTCTCCGTGTACATATATAAGAATTTTGTATATATTATATATTGTGTACTTTACAAACATATATATATATACACTACCGGCAGAAACTGTCAGCACAAACGACGGGCGAGTTACGAAAAGTTGCTGCCGAAATTAAATTACCATATTTTATTATTGAAAAATGATAGAAACTTGGACATTTTTAAAGATATTTCAAAAACTACTGAACGGATTTTCCATTTTCAAGGCTCAAATAAAAGCTAAGACTTTAAAGATTATGTTGCTAAAATTTAAAATTTTTCTAGCATGTGCAGCCACACAAACACGGTGCACAAAAATAGAAAAATTAATCAATTTTTTTCAAAATCTCTTAGATGATAAAATCTCTAAAAATATAAAATAATTTTTATTTATATATCAAACGACGGAGAATTTAATTGGCTTTCGAACAATTTAAGAACCAAGTTTCTATCATTTTACAATAATAAAATATGGTAATTTAATTTCAGCAGCAACTTTTCGTAGCTCGCTTGTAGTTCGTACCGACAATTACAATATACAAAATTATTTTTATTACATTTTCGAAAAAGCCAAAACAATATTTTTTGGGTACATTATATATGCTCACACATATGCACACAATACATACATGAGTATACATGTGTATGTATTGTGTGCATATGTGTGAGTATACATGTGTATGTATTAAGTGCATATGTGTGAGTATACATGTGTATGTATTGTGTGCATATGTGTGAGTATACATGTATATGTATTGTGTGTATATGTGTGAGTATACAAGTGTATGTATTAAGTGTATATGTGTGAGTATACATGTGTATGTATTGTGTGCATATGTGTTTATGTACATTTGTATATATGTTGCCGATGGATGAACCGATGTATATATATATATATATATATATATATATATATATATATATATATATATATGTTGCTGAACGACGCATCCGACGAAACGATGAAACGACGAAACGACTGGGAAACATTTTAATATTATAGAGATTGGAATTTATGACTTAGGGGTAGTTTTTCACCTCTTTACCTTCACTTTCCAACTTTTTAACTATCATTTTCGGTTTCAACAGGGTTCAAACTGTCGGAAACTACTATGCTTTATAAGCAAATATTGCCTTATAGGCAAATTTTGGCCCTTTTTCAGCACCATTATTTACAGTGAGAGAAGTCAATGAGGAGTAATTGTTACCGATAGACGTCGCTTTTTTGGTTATTTCAATTATTGCTATTAGCTTTTATTCAATAATATTTTACCATTATTAATAAAAATATGTTAGATAATTTTCTTTTTTTTGCTTAGGGACCTTTGGGAAATCTGCCTACAGATACTCCTGCGTCAATAGTTAAAATTCAAATTATTTCAATATAAAAGCGGCAATTTACAGCATAACAATAGAAAAACAAAATTTTAAAAAAGTGCAAAAAGTCAAAGATATAATTATAAACGTGTATAAAAACAGAAACAAAAAAGTAAACATGTATATAGTATTAAAAATATAATATTGTAAAAGGACAAATAAAAATCTCAAAACAAATTAAAATTGTAAAAGTGACAAAGAAAATTACAAAACAAATTAAAATTGTAAAAGGACAAATAAAATACTGAATAAATTAAGATGGACCGAACAAACGAATTAAATGGTGCTTAAATTACTTTTTGTTTAGCGGTCGTCGATGTCTGTTCTCTTAATAACCGACATTATAAAGTTTTCATGTCTTCTGCTGCCTCCTGGGTCTCCCGTTGAGACCAAAAACTGGCTGTACTGTTGGTCATTTACGGTATACTCTTCAGAGACTCGCCAGTCGTTTATATACTTGAATAAGGGAGATGTTGCTATCGTACAATCAATGATGGATCCGATTGCCAACCTGGATTCTCTAAGGCTCGATTCGAGTTCTTCCATGTCGGCTTCGAAGTCCGTCTGTGGATCATTGGGCGAGACATTCGTATGTGGCCAACTTCCACCCACACAAATCTACTGTTCGTCTCCAGGTATCTGTCAACCCTCAGTTCAGGATTGCACACCTGGACAGCAGCCCTACTTGACTTATCTTAATACCAGGAACCCAGGTTGATATTTTATGTTTCTCGCTGCAGAACAGACTGTAAACCGGACAAGCACCTTCTCCGGTGACAAGATTATTGTATGTTTTAGCCAAGTCGGAGCACGTCAAACACTTAGGTTGTTTGACAGAGCAATTCTTTGCGATATGACCGGGGCTCTTGCAGTTTCGAGTCCTGTGTCCATAAATAAGACACTTTTAGCATATTACCACCTCTGAATGTTTTTTAACTGCAACATTTATCCAAACTATTTTTTTACCGACTTTTAGCAGAGAATCACTCTCTGCTTCAGTCTGTCGGACCAACGCCACTTTTGAGCCACTAAAACGGTTTTTAAAACAGTAGCAAAAGCTCCTTCGAATTTTAAGATCTCTCCTCCTTTCTTCACTACTATCAGGGCCTCCTGATTAATTGTTCTCCTGATAGAAAGATCTTAAATTTTGATTCTTTACGTTGTCCTAAGCTTCGCAGGATGTTTTGAAAGCTTTTTTTTCTTACATGGAGGATTTTATTTTTGAGATCTTCCTTTCTTCTAAGGACTACTTTTTTGTCAGAATCTGCAGATGCATTTTTCGAGGCAACTTCAGCGTAAGTCTCCTCTTTTTGCCTCTTACAAACTTAGCGCATGTTTTCTAAATCTTTTGGTATAACATCAAATTGTGCAGTAACGTTTGCATAGAAGTTACTACACGCGTTATTGCTGCCAATGTCTAAATCCACTTGCCCCCCCCCCCAATTTCTTGGTGCTGCGAGACGATAAGCATCCTACTCCAGTACACCCATGTTACCAACGGTGGCAAGCGCGTCCGGGAGAAGATATGCATCTACTTCTCTAAGCACATCAAAGACCTAGATGATGTTCGGCAGTGAACAACCATTGGCGGAGATGTTAGATAATATATTTTTTATAATATTATAACTCTCAAATGACCAAAACTTTTGACTGAAGTTTAAGAGAAGAATTTTTATCCTAAGTGATTAGACTTTTAAAAACCCTTTGGTGCTAAAGGGGTATTGAGGTCCGCTATTTCAGAATCAGGGGTCAAAAAAGCATTTCGACCATCAGGGAAACCAATATGGCGACCAAAATGGATATAATACCGAAAAATCGTATGTTTTTTTTAAACACGCTTTTCACATCAATAATATATATTTATTGGGCGGGTCTCATTTATGCTATAGGTGGATAAGAAAGCTGTACTTTCGAACTGTGTACTTGACAACATGAAAATTCAAGATGGCATATTCAATACGGCGGTTAAAAATTGTTGAAAATCGATAAAATTGCATGCAATTAGTAACTCGGGGTTTTTGGGGTCGCCGATTACAAATATGAAGTTTAATTTCTAAAATTCAAAATGGCGGATCCAATATTGCAAATAAATTTTTTTTTAAATAAATAAAATTGCCTGGAATTACTCACTTGGGTGTTTTTGCGGTCGCTGATTACGAATATGAAGTTTAATTTTTGAAATTGGAAATGGCGGATCCAATATGTCGGATAAAAATTTTAAAAAATTGATATAATTACATGGAGTTACTTACTTAGGGGTTTTCGGGGTCGCTGATTACGAATATATAGTACAATTTTAAAAAGTGAATACTTCAAATTCATAACTTTCTAGTTTTTTTTAAAGAGAACATTTTGTCTGTTAGCCGTCACGTTTTTCTAGCGTTACCCAACTCTCACCACGTGGAGGTCGACAAACTTGATAGCCTTCTTCTTTTAAAATTTTTTGAACAATTTTTAAATATTTTTTTGCACACTACCGTCGGAAATTGTCGGTCCGATTGACCGAAGAGGAGAAAAAAAGACAGCTCCACTAAAATCATAATAACTTTGGCAAAAATGAAGATAGAGGCTTGAATTTTACAGATTTAGAAAGCTTATAAAATTTTGAATAAGATAACTTTTGGTTAATTTTATTAACGTTTAGAACTTATTATATTATTTAATCATTTGTAGTACAAAATTTTTAATTGCCATTCGATATGTTTAGTTCGTTGCCTGATCTACAAAAATAATAGGAAAAATTTGGAACGTATACCATTTTGTTAAAAAAATTGGCACCTTTAATTTGAGCCTAAGAAAAGTAAAGAATATTAATTCGTCTCCGAAATATGATTAAAATTGTCCACGTATGTTTCTCTCGTCATTGAACATCAATCGCCGCGAATCCCGTCTGATGATTTCTCTCCTTCGTCTCCCCATGGCCGAATAGACATCTCACAAAGTTAAGTGGTTTCTTGGAGCCCCATATATATTCTTTTTCCCTAAATTATAGGTAGTTATGGTCTGAATTTTTTTACACCATTAGTCACACTTTAATTAAATAATGTTATTATTATTAAAACAAATGTATAAACAAATGTTTGTTGTTTTTAATTGTTTCCATATTTTAGAATAAACCTTGAATAGTATAGTTTTCTTTTAGTAATGAATTTAATTAAAAGAAAATTCTTTTTTTCTATTAAGGTAATTCAAAACATTGATTTGTTTAAATAGTAATCAGAAGCTAAATATATTTTATAATATTATAATTTTTAAAACTTCTTTAAAATAATTTTAATAATAATTTTTCATGATTTAATTTACTATACACTAAGAAAACAAATTTTTTAAGGGGACATTCTAGTTCAAAATTTTAAAAAAATCGAACGATTTAACTGTTTTCTTATATGCATTTTTTAAAAAAGACAAACAAAAATGTATTTGGTGTTGCTGATCACAAATTAGATATCAAATTTTTAAAATTCAAAATGGCGGATCCAATATTTCCGGGTCTCATTTTGTCACAAATTGAAAAAAATTAGATACGTATTTTTTTAATTTTTTAAAATTAATATTTAGTGGCGTCTGTATGCTGGTGAAAAAAAATATTAATTTTCAAAGATTTTACAGGAAATCTACGAAAAAAAGTTTTTTCCCATACAAAATACATGCAAAATTTCACCAGCCTACAGGTACCACTAACTATTAATTTTTTAATAATGCTGTAAGTCGAACGTACTCATTAAAAATTTATTTGTAATAAATACGAACTAAATATAAGTGAGCACAAAGTCAATGTGGCTGATTACAATAGTCTACGTTAAAAGGAAATCTTGGATTCTATCCACATTTGCAGCAAACTAAGGGAATCAGTGATACACTTTCTAAATTTGAATTAGTAAAAATGCTTACTAATTTGAATTAGTGACTGACTTTTTCCTTTTGAATTAGTAAATTTTACTAATAAATAGTAATTTCAACTACTTTATTAGTAAAGTTTACTGATTCAAAAGCAAAAATTCAGTCACTAATTAAAATTAGTAAACATTTTTACTAATTCAAATTTAGAGAGTAGACTGTCGTAGACTTTACAACAGGAAAGTATAATAAGGTGACCGGCTGCCTTGCCTTCTAATTTTACTATAGTTCTTTGTAAAGACTACTATTGCTTTATTTCTGATTACAAATAACTGTTGTAAAGTAAAAAAATAAAATTATCAACTAAAATAAAATTTTTTTGTAATTCATGACTTCTAATCATATATTGCACATTCATTTCACTATTCCAAGTCTCCCAACTTCAAGATTAATTATACTATTAACCTAGACAATTTTACTAAACCATAAGTACATAAATTCAAGATTTTTTGTAACGTAGACTATTGTAATCAAAACAAGACTCTGTGTGTAAAGGGCAGTTTTAACCTACAAATCAAGACTTGATACTAAAGCTTTCTCTGACCAACTTTGCCGTCCAAATTAAGGTCAAATTAAAGAGTAGTTTTGACCTACGGGCAAAAAGAGGCCCACAAATCATTTGCCACAAATTTGTTTGTTAAATTGTTTTTGAAAAATAACAATATTCTTTACAAACCAGTTTTTTTTGTTTTAGATAGAAAAATATTAGATACTAGCTGTCAAACCCGTCTTCGACGGGTTTTAGTTTCTGGTGATATATTTGATAAAGTGTCTACCCACCGGGAATAAAATTTTACTAGTAAAAACTAATAATGAGTTACCATTAACTATTTCGTTAGGCCAATATTACAATTTGAATCGGTGACAGATTTTTTTTCTATCAAATTTGTTATTCAGAAACAGTATTTGTCAACTTTTAGTACTTTATGTGTTTGTAGTACTGCAATTAATGTATTAAAATTTAATCCTTAATTTACACTAGCATTTGGATTCAAAGTAGAGTCTAATTATAAATAATTGTGTTGCAATTAGACCCTACGTTACGATTGCTAAAACCTTAATAAAATCTATATGTTTAAGCTAAAAGTAGAGCTTAAATTGTGACTTGGGTCTATTGTTAGAAATATTACATCAATAAAAATTAAAGTATAAAGCAGTTTTTAAAAACAAATTAATATAATAAAACTTTTTTAATTTAGTAGCAATTGGTAGACAGTTTTGTTAAATGTTTTATAGTAGAAACTAAAACCCGTCAAAGACTGATACTGGTATATATATATATATATATATATATTAGAGGTGTGCAAAAAGCTCGAAGCTCGAGGCTCGATCGAGCTTTTTCGGGCTTTTCATTTTTCGAGCTGAGCCGAGCCGAGCCTACTCAGTTCGAGCTCGAGCCGAGCTCGAGCCGAGTCGGGCCTCATGTAAAGCTCGAAAAAGTTCGGGTACTCGAATTTTTCGGGTACTCGAATTTTTCGGGTACCCGAATTCTTCGGGTACTCGAATTTTTCGAGTACTCGTGACAATGAAACTTGAATATTTAATTATTTAGATACTCTTCTCGTTGACAGCAAGGTACATCCGGATGCTCCGGAGTCAATCGATTAGAGAATTTTTGTGTCTATCGAATAATCATAGCTATAGACTAACTCTAAAGTGCACCCGGGTGTCCAGGAGTCAGGTGAACATCTTCTTTAGAGAATTTTTGTATCTGTCAAATAATCATAGCTGTAGACTAACCGTAAAGTGTACCCGGATGTCCAGGAGTCAGATGAACATCTTCTTCAGGGAATTTTTGTTTCTATCGAATAATCATAACTATAGACCAACTCTAAAGTGCACCCGGGTGTCCAGGAGTCAGGTGAACATCTTCTTCAGGGAATTTTTGTTTCTATCGAATAATCATAGCTATAGACCAACTCTAAAGTGCACCCTGGTGTCCAGGAGTCAGGTGAACATCAGGTTAGTCTATAGCTATGATTATTCGATAGAAACAAAAATTCCCTGAAGAAGATGTTCACCCGACTCCTGGGCACCCGGGTGCACTATAAGGTTGATCTATAGCTATAATTATTCGATAGAAACAAAAATTCCCTGAAGAAGATGTTCATCTGACTCCCGGACATCCGGGTACACTTTACCGTTAGTCTACAGCTATGATTATTTGACAGATACAAAAATTCTCTAAAGAAGATGTTCACCCGACTCCTGGACACCCGGGAGCACTTTACAGTTAGTCTACAGCTATGATTATTTGATAGATACAAAAATTCCCTAAAGACGATGTTCACCTGACTCTTGGACACCCGGTTGCACTTTAGAGTTGGTCTATAGTTATGATTATTCGATAGAAACAAAAATTCCCTGAGGAAGATGTTCACCCGACTCCTGGGCACCCGGGTGCACTATAAGGTTGATCTATAGCTATAATTATTCTATAGAAACAAAAATTCCCTGAAGAAGATGTTCATTCGACTCTTGGACACCCGGGTGCACTTTAGAGTTGGTCTATAGTTATGATTATTCGATAGAAACAAAAATTCCCTGAAGAAGATGTTCATCTGACTCCTGGACATCCGGGTACACTTTACGGTTAGTCTACAGCTATGATTATTTGACAGATACAAAAATTCTCTAAAGAAGATGTTCACCCGACTCCTGGACACCCGGTTGCACTTTAAAGTTGATCTATAGCTATGATTATTCGATAGACACAAAAATTTCTTGAAGAAGATGTTCACCCGACTCCTAGACACCCGGGTGCACTTTAATGTTGGTCTATAGCTATGATTATTCGATAGAAACAAAAATTCCCTGAAGAAGATGTTCACCTGACTCCTGGACACCCGGGTGCACTTTAGAGTTAGTCTATAGCTATGATTATTCGATAGACACAAAAATTCTCTAATCGATTGACTCCGGAGCATTCGGATGTACCTTGGTGTCAACGAGAAGAGTATCTAAATAATAAAATATTCAAGTTTTATTGTCACGAGTACCCGAGTTGATTCGGGTACCCGAAAAACTTGAGTACCCGAAATTTTCGAGTACCCGAGTTGATTCGGGTACCCGAAAAATTCGAGTACCCGAAAATTCCGGGTACCCGGTACATCGAGCCAAGCTCGGGCTCGGCTCGGCTCGGCTCGAAAATATTCCGGCTCGGCTCGGCTCGGCCATTTGAGCTTTTTGCACATCTCTAATATATATATATATATATATATATATATATATATATAAGATGAGACTTTTATCTGTACATTCAGGGTGGCCACTATTTTTAAATTTTTTGTCTCCCGGTTTTCTCCCGGTCCTCCCGGTGAAATTGAGCTGTTTCTCCCGGTTTTTAATTATAATTTTACTGTGAGCAGAACATTACCTTTATGTAATATGTAGTTGTAAATGATATAAATTCGGCTAAAAACACTAAAAACAGGGCTCGGATCATCTCTAAGACTAAAAAAAGTATCTTTAGTCGCATAAATTCACAACAAAAGTCACGAAAAGTAGCATCAAATTTCCGAAAAAGTTGGAAAAAGTCGAATGAAATTTTATGGAAAAAACGCCGAAAAGGAAACACAAAATTGTAAAAAAATCACATTTCTCGCCAACACATATACTTTAACATCAAACAATCTGTAATAATATTTATTAAAATTTAATAAAATTAATGCATGGCAAAATTTTAATTAGGTATTTTTAACATTTTTTTAAATCTGTTCAAAATTTCAATTATTTTTATAAATAATAAACTTCTTTTCCAAAATTCGAATATTTAAAAAAATTCAATAAAATGCCTGTCATAATTTGAATTATCTTTATAAATAACAAAATTCATCATGGAAATTCAATTATTTTCAAAAGTAATAAAATACCCCGCAGAATTTCAATTGTTTTCAAATTTTTTTTAAGTTCTCGTCAAATTATCATTATCTTCAAAAAATAAGAAATTTCATCATGGAAATTTAATTATTTTCAAAAGTTCAGATAACATACTTCGCAGAAATTCAATTATTTTCAAAACTTTTTTAAAATTTTTAAAATTTCAATTATCTTTGTAAATATCAAAATTCTTCTTCAAAATTCAATTACTTTTAAACATTTTGAAAACAAATCTGTTCAAAATTTCAATTATCATTATAAATAATAAAATTCTTCTCTGAAATTTAATTATTTGCAAAGAATTTTAATTATCTTTATAAATAAAAAAAATTATTCTAGAAATTTAATTATTTTCTAATATTTTTTTATAAAATCTTATAATATAAAATAATCATTTTATCACTCGGTCATCTTTAATTAGTATAAAACATGAAGACATCGATTTCTTCATGTTTTATAACAATTTTTTATAAGAAGTTGAATTTCAAAATGTTTGAATTTGAATCTTTTGATGAATTTTAATTCTTATGGAAAAATAATAATTAAATATTTATTTAAAAAAGAAGTTATTGATGTTTTATGAAAAATTTGAATGAAATCTGTAAACAAACTTATCAGAAAATTTTATTGAGTAAAACTTTTTCCTTTAACTTTAATTTTCTGAAATCTTTAAATGTAAAATTTTAGTCCCGGTTTTTTCCCGATTAAAATTTCTGTCCCGGCTTTTTCCCGGTTTTCTCCCGATTGATTTTTCTCCCGGGTTTTTCCCGGTTCTCCCGGTTCTCCCGGTTGGGTGGCCACCCTGACATTGCTCAAAAATCTAAATTTCCAATACCATCATTCCTTTTCAGCATCCAGGATTCCAAAAATGCCAATAAAACATTTTGTGTACACTGAAAAAAAGTGCTGTTGAATCAAATAGCTCCATGCTATTGAATTTCCCGTTATTGATTCAATAACACATTTATTAATCGAACAGCATATTGCTTAAAACGAAAAAATGAAACTGTTTAAATTAAAAGTACGGTACTGTTAAATTAATGATATTCTACAAATTGTTTCTATAGTTCATCTATATATAGCAACAGAATAATTTATTGCTTCTTTGACATTATTCATTTGAAACATCTAATAGATAAATTTGAAGAAAATGCGTGTAAATTTGAATCAAATGAAAAGTTGTTTGCTCCAAAGAAGCGCGCTTTTGAAAATGAAAGCATATGCATTCGTTTCAATGAGTGGTGCTATAGCGGACTGCCTATAGCATATGCTATAAAAATAAGGACACTATGTATTTGAGACATTGACAGGTGCTAAATTTATTGAAATACTTATCCACACTTATTTATATGTTTATTAAACCTGTCGTTTTTGAGATTCTTATATAAAAAACTATTATTTAAATTGTTTTAAAGAATTAAGGACTAGTTAAATATAAATTCCCTATATAAATTCCCTTATTTACAAGAAAAATCTCGCGCACGGTATTTAACTACAAAGTAACTGCTCAATGTAAGAAGCGAATGTATTACATTGCAGCGCGGCAGTTCTCGTCTATCACGAAAGTTAAGCACGTTTGGTCGCGGTTACTACATGGATGGGTGACCGATTGGGCACAGCGTATTTTTCAGATTCAAAAAAATATAAAGTGTGTTTGAATGTGTATGTATGTGTGTACTTACCAGTATGGTGTTATTCAATCGATAGCAACAACTGAAAAAATTAAAAGTACAAATTTTTGATTCCTAAAAATGATGCTTTTAAATTTAAAAACTATAGTCATTGACTCAAAAGCATATACTGTTAAATTAAAAAATTTTGATAGTTGATTCAAAAGGAATACCTTTAAATTAACATAGTATGCTGTCATTTTGAGAAATATGCTTTTGTTTCAATGAAAGTGATACTATCGAATCATTAGAATCGGTGCTTTCAAAACAACAGCATATACGTTTGGCAGTGCGTTATGACACTATTCAATGAATCAAACTCATATGTCATTGATTCAACAGCATTTTTTTCTCCGTGTAACGTTAAAAATGTGCCTTCTCTAATTCGCCTTAAATTTATAAATTGATTTAATGATAATAAATATTTTATGCACAAAATGATATTGCAGGATGTCTAGAATTGTAAGTCACCTGTGATACGATACTATTGCCCAAATTTTACCGGTTTATTTTTTTTAAACAAATTCAAATATATTTAATTTTTAGTTTTAGCCATTAATAAATCTCCAGATGGCTACTAAAATTGATTTATTTTATAAAAATACTCTTTTCTAAGAAAATATGTTATAAAAAATATGTTATATACCAGTACCAGTCTTTAACGGGTTTTAGATACTATAATTATTTTTTCATAGAAATTAAAATATTTAAAAATTTAAATCTCAACCTTTTTTTAAAAGTGTTTTTCCTGGTCAAATTAAATTCCCGGTTACTTTTATATTAGTAGAAACTAAAACCAGTCTTTGATTCCGACATCGGCTTTCATTTTCAAGAGCGCGGTTCTTTGGAGCAAACAACTTTTCATTTGATTCAAATTTACACGCATTTTCTTCAAATTTATCTATTAGATGCTTCAAATGAATATTGTTAAGGAAGCAATAAATTATTCTTTTGCTATATATAGATGAACTATAGAAACAATTTGTAGAATATCATTAATTTAACAGTACAGTACTTTTTGACTATAGGTCAAAAATAGGTCAATTTTGACATAGATTTTAATGTAATGTGAGGCCGTCATTTATCCTCTTTTTGACCTATAGGTAAAAAATAGGTTAATTTTGACATAGATGTTAACGTAATGTGAGGCCGTCATTTATTCTTTTTTTGATCTATAGGTAAAAAAATAGGTCAATTTTGACATAGATTTTAACGTAATGTGAGGCCGTCATTTATTCTTTTTTTGACCTATAGTTCAAAAAATAGGTCAATTTTGACATAGATTTTAACGTAATGTGAGGCCATCATTTATCCTTTTTTTGACCTATAGGCCAAACATTCCCTAATTTTACAAAATTGGTATTAGGCACGAAATTCATGAATTTAAACCTGTTAATAAACTAAATATAATAAACATAAGTTAAAGAGTATCCTGGGTTATAATGGTGAAATGTCCCTGTCTCTAGATTTTTGAATGAACTCTGTTAATGGGTGCTTTAGGGTACTAAAATAAGGCAAATAGGGTTCATATGGGAAAAAGCCCTCCTGCCCCCCCTTGGGGATCGACAAATGCATATTTTTGAAAAAAAAATTTTCTGGTTTACAAATTGATGGAAAATTCTGCGAAAATTCATCAAGCAAGTGTCTGAGATGTACTTTAAATCAATCTTCTTTGGACGATCTACACTTTATTGTTCTTATTTTCAAAAATTCAAAAAGATTAAAATTAATTTTTTCAAACTTTTTTGGGTTGGGCAAAAAATAATGTTTTTAACATGAGTTAGAGTGTAGGGTAGAGTGGGGTAAAAAAGCCATTTGAGTTTTATTCAAAAACTATTAACCCGATTTATCAGCTATTTAGAATATAAATACTATTAGGTAATACGCAACTTTTGAATCTAGTTTGAATGTTGTATCTAGATCAATATTGTTTTTATTGTAATTTTAATTTTTTACAACTTTTTTGATAACATTTTGGTGAACTTTTCAAACATATTACAATCTGATTAAGTGAACGAATAATAAAAGTAAATGTTTGTCAATGAGGAGAAAAGTATACCGAAAAAGTATACAATGTTAATTTTTGGAAATTGAACTGAATTAAAAATTTATTTTTGCTTTTTTAATAACAGGCCTTGGGTGTAAAAAAGCCAGGGCAAAAAATCAATTGAATATTTTGTGAAATTCACTTGTTTTTTATTTAAACTAACTTTCTTATTTTACAAAATTTGTCGTGTTTATTTAATAAAATTAATTAAACATGACGAAAAAGTAGTTCAAAGTGCATTAAAAACATACAGAATAAATAAACGGTTGCGACGAAATATGTTATCTGTGGTGAAACTTAAAGAGAACTTCTAGAAAAGGTACGAAAAATTGGCAATGCAAATCGAAAACAAGTAAACTTAATATAATTTTCAATTTTCCTTGCTAAAAACTCTTTCATAATTATTAAAATATTTTTCAAATAAAACTATTTTTCATATAAATAAAGAAAAGCTATGAAAATACCTAAATTGATAACATATTTGCTAAAATCGTAGGGTGGCTTTTTCACCCCACCAGGTAGTGTAAAAAAGCCACTTACAGTGCTTTCGTAAAACTCTTATAACTTAATCCTTTCATGAGATAAAAAATATTTCCGTCAAGAATTTTCAAGCTTAATAACTAAAATTTCAATAACAATTGGAAATTTGAGAAAAAAATTTTAAATACACATTTTACAGCATCAAAAGTAAAAATGCGGCTTTTTTACCCCACTCTACCCTACTAAAAGCTATCTTTATGATTTTTCCTAATTTTTTCGAAATGTTTGACGCCCTCCAAAACTGATTTAAAAAAAAAATGTTAAGATTTTTTTTAACATAGTTGGCCTTTCAAGACCAATTTCGCAGTTCGTTAATTGTATAATGTAAATATTTTTTTAGAAAACTAATAGCTTTTCTATTGATATAACCGCTATAAATTAGTGGAATTAAAAAAAATTAGGAACAATACATTTTAAACCATAGTCATAGTTGTTTGACATCTAACAATTGATATGCTTCATTCTCACTAACAATTTTTCTCATTTATACAAAACATGCATCTGTAGGTATACAATCCTAAACAGGAAAAGTATTTCTGCAAGGGTTTTTACATTAATTTAGATAATTAAATTATTTAATACCCGTGTGGAAAAAGCCACGTTCGAGCCCCGCTGCTCTTGGCCATTATTAATGTTTCTAATAATATTAAACTAATGAAACCCGCCTTATTAAGGTATCGGGCTGGGTGAAGAGGCCAAATATCCTGGATGCTGAGGTGCGAGCAGTGAGGAAAATCATCATCGCAGCTTGCGATTTATCTATGCCGCGTCGTAAGCGCACCCTTTTACGGAAGGGCTCAGTGAACTGGTGGTCGGATGCGCTAGCCTCCTTGCGGAAAGCATACTTTAAAGCTAGAAGGACATACACCCGTTCTAAGGGAGATCCTTTGCTGAAGGAAGCATTCAAGGAGACCAAGAAAAACCTCAAGAAAGAGATTCGTGCGTCGCAACGCCGTTGCTGGAAAGACTTAATAGAGGATGTCGATAAGGACCCATGGGGCCTGGCTTTGAAAATCGTTACTAAGAAATTAGGAACGAGGCAAAAGACCCCCGGCCTACAGTCCCGATTGGGCCAAAGAGATAATAAAAGCTCTCTTTCCTCTTGCGGAGCCATGGCTTAGTATGGACTAGAATGGCTATGAAGTCGGTGAGGATGAACTCTTTACTCTTACTGATTTACGAAATGCAGGTAAAAGATTGAAAACAGGCAAGGCGCCTGTAGGAAGATTACGATTGGAGACGGTGCTATATAGCTTAATTATTTATATTTTGTCAAATATTATAAATTTTTATTAAAATATGTTTTACATGATGTTAATACACATGAAATGTTATAATTGTTTAAAAAAGTTAAGTAATAAGAAAAAAAACAAAAGAGAAATTTGTGTAGCGCTATGAGTTAGCGAATTGACAAGAATTTTCTGTCAAATCGCTACTATTTTGTCTGAGAATGATGATAGCATAGAGATCGCATAGAGGCAGCTAAAAATGCAGTATTTATAGATGTTTTAAGATTAGAGAATAAAAAACTAATTACTGTCATCTAAAACAATTAACCCTTTCGTGTGTATATAAAATATTATATATTGAAAATTCAAAATGGCGCATAATTTAATTTTTATAACTTTTATTAAATTAGCTTCACACTTTTCACCCGGGGTTTGCGAGGTCACGAATTACAAACCTATTATTAAATTGTTAAAACTTAAAATGGCGGATCTAATATGGCGGACAAGTTTTTATAATTTTATAATCATTTTAAAATTCATAATGGCACATTCAATATGACAACATGTAGGATAATGAATAAAAATCAGTGAATAAAGCATACGTAATGCGCCTACATCTTAGGGTTAAATTAAGTGTGAAATATTATTTACAATAAGAATATATTTTGGAATTTTGTCCATTTCCGGGTCTCATTTTGTCATAAATTGAAAAAATTAGATAAGTTTTTTTTTATTTTTTTTAAATTAATATTTAGTGGTTCCGGTATGCTGGTGAAATTTTGCATGGAAAAAAAACTTTTTTTTGTACATTTCCTGTAAAATTGTTAAAAAGTAATATTTTTTGACCGGACTATTATGTTTCTCTTTATAAATGTTCAAACAATAATATAAAAATTTTAACAAATTAAATTTGTTAAGTTAACTATTTTTTACAGGATCCAAAAGTTTACCAATAAAAACCAAAATAGGTTATTATTAGCAAAAATGTTAATACTAAAATAAACGAGAAATTTAAACTACTAATCATGGTTTCTATTGTTTTTGAGGTCGTTGATTACAAAACTGAAGTCAGAATTCAAAAATTCAAAATGGCGGATCCAATATGGCGGCCATGAATTTTTTTTATTATTATATATATAATCGTATCATCTAATTTGTGAATGAACCTTATCTAGCTAATAAATACTAACCTTCTACTTTCTGATTAGCAGCGAGGTACTGTTTAAATTTTACACTTCAGATTTGTAACTAGAGACCTCAAAAAACCTTGATACGAAGTTTCATAAAAATTAATTAATTTTAAAATTTGCATAAAATCTGACTTCGCATTTGTAATCAGAGACCCCAAAAACCCTTAATACAAAGTTTCCTAGAAATGGATAAATTTTAAAATTTTCATGACCGTCATACTGGATCCGCCATTTTGAAATGTGACTTCAGTTTTGTAATCAGCGAGCTTAAAAACAATAGAAACTATGATTAGTAGTTTAAATTTCTCGTTTATTTTAGTATTAATATTTTTGCTAATAATAACCTATTTTGGTTTTTATTGGTAAACTTTTGGATCTTGTAAAAAATAGTTAACTTAACAAATTTCATTTGTAAAAAATTTTATATTATTCTTTGAACATTTGTGAAGAGAAACAGAGTAGTCTGGTCAAAAAATATTAATTTTTAACGATTTTACAGGAAATCAACGAAAAAAAGTTATTTTTCCATGCAAAATACATGTAAAATTTCACCAGCCTACAGGCACCACTAAATATTAATTTATAAAAATGCTTATCTAATTTTTTCAATTTATGATTATATAGCGCCGTCTCCAATCGTAATCCCCCTTCTGGAATCGATGGGATAAGTAACGAGATCCTAAAACTGGTAATCGAAACTTCACCCAAGATTCTGCTTCGATGCTTCAATCTTTTTCTTGAGAGAGGAGAGTTCTTTTGCGACTGGAAGCGACAGAGGTTAGTCCTCTTAAGGAAAGGTGAAAAACCTCTAGATAATGTATCGTCGTACAGGCCCATATGCCTGCTGAATACAATGGGTAAACTTCTAGAGGATATGGTTCTGCAGAGAATGCAAAGCCACTTGACCGGACAGAATAGTCTATGGGATCACCAATTTGGTTTCCGTAAAGGCAAGTCTACAGTTGATGCCATCCAGGCAGTTGTGGACATAGCCTAAGCCGGGAAGAACAAGTTGGGACCACAGTAGAAAAAGGGCTTCTGTACTTTAGTGGCCATAGACATACGCAACGCGTTTAACTCCGCGCGATGGAAAGATCTTATCGAGTCTATGATGAGCAAAGGAATACCGCCCAACTTGTTGCGGATAATGGATAATTATCTTAGCGAAAGGTGGGTGGTATATGTGGGGGACACCTGGACTCTGAAGGAGGAGATGCAAAGTGGTGCTCCTCAAGGCTCGAGGGTGGGACCATTCGTATGGAATGTATCTTATGATGACTTCTTGCGAATGGATCTACCCGAAGGCGCGGTTATCATCGGCTTTGCGGACGACGCGTTGTTCGTGTGCACAGCCGAAAGCGATGAAGCCCTTGGGACATTGGTGAACGAATGGATGCCAGAGGTCTTCAAATGGCCCTGGAAAAGACCGAAGCTCTGCTCGTCACAGACAGACGTGGTTATACAGTCCCACGAATCGTGATAGACGCATTCGGGGTCAAGTGAAGCAAGTATATAAAGTATCTCGGTATGGAGCTCGATGGAAGGTTAAACTTCTATCACCACATAGCAACGGCGTTAAATAAGGCGATTGAGTGTGAGGTAAATTTGGCACGTCTTATGCCCAATGTTCGCGGACCACGCGAAAAGAAAAGGAGACTGGTAGTGAGTGTTGCCCATGCTAAGCTGTTTTACGCAGCAGCAGCATGGGCTCCCTCGCTTAAGTTCAGAAGCAAAACAATTTGCGAAATAATCCCCAGAACCCAGAGTCAGGAAGACTCAGCAAGGCCTGCATCCGCAAGAATGCGAGGAGCAGACTCGTCAAGACTTGGCAAGATAGATGGAATAGGGAGGAAAAAGGCCGATGGACTTATCGGCTTATTCCAACGCTCACCACCTGGATAAACCGAAATTATGGAGAAGTCTCCTATTATTTGACGCAAGCGTTTACAGGCCACGGGTGTTTTAACGCGTTCCTGTATTGCTTTAAATTACGCGAAAATGAGGTGTGTGTGTACTGTCAGTTCCCTGTGGACAACGCAGAGCACACCCTCTTTCCATGCAAGAAGTGGGACTTGAAGAGGCGGGCCATGTTCGAAGGTGTAAACAGTCAAGTTACACCGGAGAACATGGTATCGCTGATGACCCAGTCAGAAGGAAATTGGCGGTAAGTCGAGAACTTCATAATCTCGGTCATGTCGAGGAAGGATTTCGACGGCCGCCAAAGAAGCATAATTTAAACAGCTTTTAATTTGTTTGTTCGTTTTTTTCGTATTAATTTATTTTGTGATTTATTGTCATTTTACACTTTTAATTTATTTTGTGTTTTATTTGTCCTTATACAATTTTAATTTATTTTGTGATTTATTCGTCCTTATTATTTTAATTTTTTCTGTGATTTATTTATCCCTATACAACTTTTACATTTGACTTTATATATCTGTTTATTTTATATTTTTCTGTTTTACACCCATTTATTTATTTATTTTTTTTTATTGTTGTTGTGCTGTTGATTCCGTTTTTATATTATAATAGTTTTGAATTTTTACTATTGACGCAGGAGAGCCGCAGGCAAAGAACAAAGTTGCAGCAGCGATAGAGCTGGAGCGCCACCCTCGAAGGCCAAAGTCTTACGACAGTTCCGAGGGAGGGTAAAGGGCTCCAAAACAAGGGTTACGGGTTTTAGTGGGTCGGGACTGGCAGTAGGTCGCCAGTTTATTCAATTTATTATCTTATTTCTTTTATATTTATTAATTTTACATATCTTTTCTTTTATTTTACCAACCCTACATATCCTTGGAGTGCGGAATCCAAGGTATCTGAAGGCAGATTTTCCAAAAGTCCCTAAGCAAAAAAAAATATATTAAACTAATGATAAAAATATTAATTCATGAATATTTATGGTCTATTATTATATTATTATTTTTATTATTATTATGAAACTATTTAATTCTTTGTCATTGTGTATTAGTGACAATAAATAATTTATTAAATCATCAAAAGCAAGTCAGCAAGTCACCGATTATTTAAATTTCATTACTTAAATAAGTTATGTGAACATGTATAAAAACTATACAAATAAACAAAGTAAGTTTGAAAATGATAATTAATATCACTGGATCATAGGTGAAAAATATATTCTAATGATATTAAAGCTAAAATTCTATAATATTGGTCAACTTCTCAATATCTATCATCTCAGATTGTTTCATCAACAATGTCAGGATATAAGTTTTGCGATATTAAGTCTTATGCTAAGATAGTGTTAAAACAATTTATCAGAGCTAAGCCAATTAGATTTAGACCAACATTTTTTTCGTTGTGTACTTCTGATGGATTTTATTTGTATTTTGATTAATTCTGACGGCAAAGTCCTTATTTTACAAATTTCGAGTCGACTAGAATTGAATTAAATAATTTTTGTTAAACATAGATCCAACATTTTATATTTTAAAAGTCCAAGTACAGACTCCTAATCTGCGACACCAAAACCCTCTGAGTATTAAATTTCAGGCGACTAGAATTGACTAAAACCATTTTTGACGGCCATATTAGATCCGCTGTTTTGTATTTTGAAAATTCACTTATAGATCCATCATCAGCGAGCACAAAAACCACTGAGTAACAAAATTCAAACGAATCGATTAAATTATTAAAATTTTAGTCGGACATTTTTAATCCGCCATTTTGAATTTTGATAATCCGAATATATTGGTTATGATGATCGACCTTAAAAACATATATAAACACTAAGTTCTATTACATTTTATAGCTATTGTCTAAATCGGTGCAACATAAAAAGAATTGATCAATTTTTTCTCAAATTAGCGCCATTTTAAAGCCGCCATTGTGTTTTTTTATTTCCGCTTTCTCATATTTTGAAAGTTTCATAAGTTTGTGCCAATTTGTGACACTTGTATTTATTCTAAAGAAAATTTCATTTTTTTCTTAATTTGATGCACAAAATGTGCCATATTAAATTTTTTCGATAAATTCAAAATCTGAGTACGAAATCTTTTAGAGCGACCCCGAAAACATAAAGAAACGCTTTAGTTTTTTTTAGAGAGCAAGTTTAGTATATAAAATTATATCTTAAATTAAACACAAAATTTCAGAGGTTTCAGGAATTAATGGGTTAAGAAAAACCTATTATATTAAAAATATTAATAAAATAATCCTGTCAAGTTAAATTTCTTCTAATTTTATTATTAATAAGTACCAATGATAACCCTTTATAAAAATATAACTGGAGAATAGATTACACAGGCCGAAAGGATTTACTTTCCAAGATTCAGACAATACTTTTCCGAAGGATTTCGACGTGCTGAATCCGAATCCGACCTCAAAATGGACCCATCACGTCAGGTTTTCAAGATATTTTAACCTAAAAGTGCAAAAAACCTGTTTTTAGTTATATTTGACGTCATGTAACATCAAAAGATAATTTTTTTCTCTTAAAGGTCAATATTGAGCCTGAAAGTGCTACTGTTTCCCTTTAATATCCATTTTGAAAATTTAAAAAATCTTCATTTTTCTCTGAGTTAACGTTCATTGAATTTTCTAAGTTTGGCGAATTCTTCGAAAACCAAGTAGAAATAGACGAAACTTTGACAATAAAGCAGAATTTAACTACAAACATCTAAATTTTAAATAATTTTGAGGATTTTCAATATAACTGAATACGAATTCAATAACAGATTGACAGGTTCAAAAATGGCATATTTTAGGGAAATACAATCGATTTAAAATAAATCGTCCGCCATATTGTATACGCCATTTTGAATTTTGTGAATATTATATTGAATTCGTATTAACAGAAAAAAATAAGTGTTAAATGTGTTGCGTGTATTTTTCAGATTATGTTGTTTTAACACAATTTTTGTGTTATTTTAACCCCATTTAAAATGTATATTACTTTAACACCCTCTAGTATTAATTTAACAGTCTCTACTGTTAGTTTAACACCAATGTAGTGTTAAAACCACACAGCGTCGGTTAAAAATGTTGCGTGCAGTTTTAACACTACTTTTAGTGTTAAAATAACACTTCTTTTTTCCTGTGTTCAGTTATATCAAAAATCCTCAGAACTATTGAAAATTTAGATATTTGTAGTTAAATTCTGCTTTATTATCAAAGTTTCTTTGTTTCTACTCAGTTTTCGAAGAATTCGACAAACTCAGAAAATCCAATAAACGATTACTCAGAGACAATAGAAGATTTTTAAAATTTTCAAAATGGATATTAAAGGGGAAGAGTAGCACTTTCAGGCTCAATATTGACCTTTTAGAGAAAAAAATTATTTCTTGATGTTACATGACATCAAATATAACTAAAAACAGGTTTTTTGCACTTTTAGGTTAAAATATCTCGAAAACCTGACGTGATGGGTCCCTTTTGAGGTCGGATTCGGATTCAGCACGTCAAAATTCTTCGGAAAAGTATTGTCTGATTCTTGGAAAGTAAATTGAATCAAATTTTGTTGGCCAGTGTTATTGAAGTAAATGGATTTTGCATTTTGCTACAACTTTTTAAAATTTAAAAATTTCATGAAAATATTTAATGTTTTAACTAGAAATATATATCTCGCTCGCTAAGGCTCGCTCGATCACGTATACATTTATTGATAGGGGAGACTGGGGCGAAAAGTTAAACTGCCAAAACCGTTAAAATTCATTATCTTTCGAACGGGAATAGTTAGAGCATTGTAATTTTAATTATAGAAGGGTATTATCACCATAAATAAATGTACGGAGTTGTGTGCAATTCTGTTAATTTTTGTGGTGTCTATATTGAAAGTTTTTTTTCACCATACTTTTGAAAATTTTTTCGAAAAAGAAAATATCAACTTTTAAGTATATTTTTTGCATTTATCCTCACCGCGATTTTTTTACTTCATTATTAGGGTCCCCTGAAGAGATACATAAAGGTATTTGCTAAATATCTTTAGTCAGATTTTTTAAATTTGTTGTTAAAGCCAAAAACGCACCCTGGGGCGAAAAGTTAAATGTATTTTTAGATGTATTTAAATTTTTTTATTTTTCGTTTTTTTGGTTTTATTTGTTTAAAAATTATTTATTTAACATTGGGCAAGTAGTCTGTCAAAAAAGAAGACCGTTCGCATGAAATAAACAAAAAAAAATTATTTTTTTTGAAATTTCAATTTTTTAACTTTACAACTATTCTAAAGATTTTGTTAAATAAACAAAGATTTTTTATTTACTAAATTACTTGTTTACGTATACTTTAACTTATCTAATACTTATCACCTATCAGAAAATAGTTTTAGTAGGCTAAAAATAGAATTTAACTTTTCGCCCCAGTATCCCCTATTTATTTAATTATTTAATTTTTTAGAATTGATATTAATGATATAAATTTTTGTTCACATAAAATTTTTTAAAACATAACATGAATCAAAATACAAAGTAATAGCATAACAACTGATAATTTTTAATTTCAAATTAATTAATTCGATTTCTTGGGACTAAAAAATATAATGTTATTTCTACAAATTGAAGTATTATTATTATTATTAAATATTTTTATTTAAATATTACTATTCCTATACTACTATTAGGAAGACATTTTACTTGTTTATTTCGACTTATATAAATTTATTAAATATCATCTCCACTGATTTTATATATATTTAAAAAATTTTGATTTATATATATATATATACATATGTATGTGTCATGTATTTTTGTGTGAGTATACATGTGTATGTAAATAATAATTTTTTTTATTTTCTTTATAAAAATTATTTATGTTTGTTTTGAAATATTTGTTATTCAACATTTATATTTGTTCATAAATTAAGATTGAATTATTTTAAATATTGATATTTTATTTTTACCTATTTGTAGTTAATTTTAAAGTATTAGTTTTCTAATTATAAAATAAAAATATTTCTACTTATAAATTGCCTATATTTTGTAAGCCTGAAAATGTTGAGTTTAGGAAAAAGTTGGCAATGAATGAAAGTTTTAGTTTTATTTCGACTTTTAAGAAATGTAGAAAAATATTTTTTTAATAAACAAATTAATTTTTGTTAACTGTCGGTTACACTGAAAAAACCTAGTCTCAAAATGAGTATCATACGCTACTCATTTTGAGTTGCAACAAAAATGAGACTCTTAGGTGGCGCCACGTTCTATGTCGTTTAACATAGTCTCATTTTGAGATGCAACAAAAATGAGACTGGGTTTTTTGTGTGTATGTTATATTAATGTAAACTGATTTAGAACATGTGCGTACTGCACACGTAATCGAAAAATAAACGTTTATTTTAAAAGGAAAACTTGATTTGTCTATAAAAAAATTTTGTTTACATTTTTCAAAAGTCGAAATAAATCTAAAACTTTCATTCTTTGACAACTTTTTCCTAAACTAAATATTTTCGGACTCATAAGCTACTGAATATAGGTCTACAGTTGAGGCTCCCAATTTAAGAACAGGTCGGACGCTCGGACGACACGCGGCTAGTTCCAGTCGGGTAGCAGTGAGTGGCCCAGAGGAGCTCACTGCTCACTGACTGGCAGTTGCGCGTGTCGTCCGAGCGTCCGACCGGTTCTTGAATTTGTGTTATTAAAAATAATAAATGTTATTAATTAAATGTTAAAATTAAATTAAATGTTAAATTAAAACGTTATTAATAAAATTAATAAATGTTATTAAAAGCCCAGTAATATTTAAAATGTCTCGAGCAATTAATATTTTGAGCGAAGCAACTTTTATTATATATCAGAGCAATTATTACTACTTTGTATAGATTTTTAGTTTTTACTCGAAAAAGCAAACACTATGAGACAAAATATCAGTTACACGCATATATTTATTTCCCATATATATAAACGTAACATTACAGTAATAGTATGGTCATATTAAAGATCTGTCTGATGGGTAATATTATCCATTAATATTACTATAATATGACAGTAACATTACTTTAATATTACACGCTTATGGAAAAATTTCAAAACAGTTCGTAAGCAGCACGTAAGGTTATAGTGACATCACTGTAATATTACACTGGAGATTCGTAATCTTCACTGTAATGTTACAGTGATCTTACTGGAATTTCAAAATGTCCGCCTGGAGGTAATATTAATGGGAATATTAAGGTAATGTTACCTCACAATGTTAAGGTAATATTACACTGTAATATTAACGTAATGTTAATATAATATACAGATAAAATTAGAATATTTTTATATTTTAGAAATAAAACATTTCACCAAGTCTGGACTCGAACACTGAACCTTGTGTTAAGTAAGGTCAAGTAAGCTTGGCTCCCTTGTAAGACTCTTGCTTGCTGTAAACAAGGTTCAGGGTTCGAGTCCAGCTTGGTAAAATGTTATTTTCTAAATTATAAAATTATTCTAATTTTATCTTAATATTACTCTGCAATATTACCTTAATAGAAAACGTAATAATTTTTCAAAAATTAACATTCATTATAATAATAAGGGACATTATATTTAATTTAAAATTATTTATTTTAATGATTAGATTATTATTCTTACATTTCTTATTCTTATTTTGTACAAAATAAAAAAGAATTATTTCAATAAATGTTATAAATAATTTAATGTAAAACTAAAATTGCACATTTTGAAATATAGAACTTTAGGAGTATTAGCATAAATGATTATTATAACAATATATAACATTAATATATTACGATCGCTGGGCATGACAGTAGTAACGTGATCACACACTCAGGTGTGTGTGGTAGCGGTACGGATTACTACTTTTTCGAGCAAAAAGTTAAAAAGTAAACCATTAAAATTTCTACAAGTAATATTTACAACATACTGAATGTAAAAAGTAATACAAAATTTAATGAAAATTACAATGACGATGTAAAAATTTAAATTCTTAATGCAATTTTTGAAAGTAAATACAGCAATAATTACTATTAGTATTTTTACTACAAAAATAGTAATAGTTGGATATTTCAACAATCGAATAAAGAAAATAAAGAAAATTTTGACCCAATATGCTCATTTCTCAAAAAGTTCCAGAAAAAATAAATTTCTAGTATGAAATATTTAGCTATATTTTTAGCAAATTCGAATTACTTTGGTCAGAATTCGTGAAATTTTCCCTAAAAATAAAAAGTATATTTTTTAAATCAAAATGCTGAAAAAATATTTCTATTTAACTTTAGGAATGTTTTTACCAAAAAACAGGAAGAAAAATATTTTTTTATAAAAGTTATGTCAAATTAAATTTTTTGCAAGTTTTTAAACAAAATTTTATTTCTCCTAAATGAATAAACCGATTTAAATTAATCAAGCGGGCATTTAATAAAGGGAATAAAATAATTATACTTTCGTTTGGAATTAGCAACAATTTTTAAAAAGTTACAATCAAAATTATATTGCAGCGGAGATGCGAGTTTGATGTTTTTTTGAATTAAAACATTGTTTGCATCTACGAAATAAACAAAATGCTGTCGAGTTAACATTTACAGAACCATAATATTGATTAAAAACTAAGTACAGTTTTGTTGCACTATACATTTTGATTTCTAATAATTTTAATTATGTTGAAAGTTTTATCAAATTTTTCAAAGGCGCAGAAAATTAAAAAAAAATTTGTTTACAACAAATTTCTTAAATAATTATTCAAAAATAAACTCTTTAAAAAGTCTCTAATTCTAAACGAAAGTATATCTTATCCCCTTAATATTCAAGCTTGATTTATTTCAATCGGTTTATTCATTTAGAAGAAATAAAATGTTGTTTAAAAAGTTGCAAAAAAAGTCATTTAGCAATAACTATTATAAAAAAAATTAAATAACATTTTCACTGAGAAAACAATATATTTAAATCAAACATAATTATCATAGTCATACATTCAACCAACAATTATGTTTAATTTAAACATAATAATTTTGATTCAATGCATAGTAAATTTCGTTTGATAAAAATTAAAATTAATTCAATAACAAAATATGTTTAAATTAAACATATATTTTTAGTTCAAAAAGTTTTTTAATTTTTTTCTCAACATTTAAACGGAGTCAAATATATATAAATTTATTTAATTGGTTAAATAATTAAACAAAAAAAAAAATATATATATATGGCATTCCACCTCAAGTGATCCGGGTATGATTTGAAATGTTTGGGATCAGGTTAAAAGTTTGCATAAACAGTAGTCCTATTAGATACCATTAAAAATAGAAAATATTATTAATTTATTCAAACAAATGTAAAAGCTGGAGGGGGTCAAAGTTTACATTTTTGGTCTTACATGGAATGTTTAAAAAATTAGTAGTTCCTTTGAAATAAAACGAAAAGATGTATTCTATTTTAAGATTTTTTGCTGTTTTTCAACACTTTCTAATGGTGTTAACAAATAAAAAAAATGTTACCTTGAAAAATTAAATGCTGTGTAATTTAATAATTACACACAGTAACATAAATGTGCTGTGTGCATATGTGTGAGTATACATGTGTATTTATTAAGTGCATATGTGTGAGTATACATGTGTATGTATTGTGTGCATATGTGTGAGTATACATGTGTATGTATTGTGTGTATATGCGTGAGTATACATGTGTATGTGTTTAGTGTATTTGTGTGAGTATACATGTGTATACTACTGTATTTATGTATGTTTTATATGTTGCCGATCGACGAACCGTTGTATATCTATATATGTTGCCGGACGACGAATCCGATGAAACGACGAAACGATTAGGAAACATTTTAATATTATGTTTAAATTAAATATGTTCCATTTTTAATATTCTTTGTTATAAATGTAAAATAGAATCGAAAATTGTCAATATTAAATAATATTTCATGTTAAAAATTATAATTTCATTGCTGATTCAATACGCCCCGGGTAGTGATCCATTACGCCCCGGTCCGAAGCGAAATGGCTCACCTTGCATTTATCCAAAAACATTGTTCTAGAAAAAAAGTATAAGTGATATTAGAGAGTACTTTTTTTTAATTGAAAGCTGAGATGTTAGGCTAAGTTTTCCACATAATGAAATTTTTATTAAAGCAAGAATGATGTAGTTAAGCAACAAAAAGTGAAAAGTGATCTATTACGCCCCGGTCTCCCCTACTTAAATCTATACACATAGTAGTAAAAACAATAATAACAACATAATAATAATAAAAATAAATTATTAATAATAACAATAAATAAAGAGTTTAAATTATTTATAAAAAGTTTTCTGAAAATGTGAAGTGTATTCTATTAAAATTGGACTATTATTACCATCAAAATAAAATTTTTTAAAAGTATTAATAAATGTAATTACATAAATTATAGTAAAAACCCTTGCAGAATTACTTTTTCCTGTTTAGGATTGTATACCTACAGATTAATCTAATTTACCACTTTTAAATAAATTGAAGTAATCCATTACTTCCCAGCCTCCCCTATATTAATTTATTATTACAAGCAAACAATTGAAATATTTATTAATAAATTACATAATTAAGGGCATTTGAACCATTATGACGTCACAATTTTAAAACTCACGTTTTTCACACATTGTGACGTCATAGTGACTCAAATACTCTTATTTTCTAACTCTAGAAGAATGAAAAATTTAAATTTTTTGCTTCCACATGTTCCCAATGTTTTGGCCATGGTTTAAAATTGCAAACTTTTCAACTCTAAAAGAATGAAAAAAAACAATTTTTTCCTCCCAGATTTTCCCAATGCTTTGGCCACACTTCAAAAATGCAAATTTTTTAACTCTGGAAGAATGAAAAAATCCAATTTTTTTCTCCCACACTTTCGCCATGTTTTAGCGATACTTCAAAATTGCAAATTTTTCAATTCTAAGAAAAGAAACATTTAAATTATTTGCTCCTACATGTTCCCAATGTTTTGGCTATAGTTCAAAATTGCAAATTTTTCAACTCTAAAAGAATGAAAAAAAACAATTTTTTCCTCCCATATTTTCCTCAAGTTTTGGCTACACTTCAAAATTGCAATGTTTCAACATTGAAAGAATGAAAAAACCAAATTTTTTCTCCTATATTTTCCCAATGCTTTAGCCACACTTCAAAATTGCAAATTTTTTAACTCTAAGAAAAGAAACATTTAAATTATTTGCTCCTACACTTTCGCCATGTTTTAGCGAAACTTCAAAATTGCAAATTTTTCAATTCTAAGAAAAGAAACATTTAAATTTTTTGCTCCCACATTTTCCCCATGTTTTGGCAACACTTCAAAATTGCAATTTCTCCACTTTAAAAGAATAAAAACAAACAATTTGTTTCTCCCATATTTTCCTAATGCTTTAGCCACACTTTAAAATTGCAAATTTTTTAACTTTGGAAAAATGAAAACACTCAATTTTTTTCTCCCACACTTTCGCCATGTTTTAGCGATACTTTAAAATTGTAAATTTTTCAACTCTAAGAAAAGAAACATTTAAATTATTTGCTCCTACATATTTCTAATATTTTGGCTATAGTTCAAAATTGCAAATTTTTCAACTCTAAAAGAATGAAAAAAACAATTTTTTCCTCCCATATTTTCCCAATGCTTTTTCCACACTTCAAAATTGCAAATTTTTTAACTCTGGAAGAATGAAGAAACTCAATTTTTTTCTCCCACACTTTCGCCATGTTTTAGAGATACTTCAAAATTGCAAATTTTTCAATTCTAAGAAAAGAAACATTTAAATTATTTGCTCCTACATATTCCTAATATTTTGGCTAAAGTTCAAAATTGCAAATTTTTCAACTCTAAAAGAATGAAAAAAAAACAATTTTTTCCTCCCATATTTTCCCAATGCTTTTTCCACACTTCAAAATTGTTCCCAATGTTCCCAATGTTTTGGCTATAGTTCAAAATTGCAAATTTTTCTACTCTAAAAGAATGAAAAAAAAACAATTTTTTCCTCCCATATTTTCCTCATGTTTTGACCATACTTCAAAATTGCAATTTTTTTAACTCTGGAAGAATGAAAAAACTCAATTTTTTCTCCCACACTTTCGCCATGTTTTAGCTATGTTTAGCCTATGTTTTGTCAGATTTCGCTATCTTTTGCCAGAAGCCTGCAAAAAATGAAAATTTCCATTGTCTGAGATCGAGAAGTAATTTCTTGCTGTTTTTGGTGTGCTGAATCCGAATTTGGCAACGAAAACCTCTCATCCCGTCAGGATTTTCATACAAGTGAGGATAGAAGTCCCTAAAATCACGTTTTTAAAACTTTTTGAAAATTTCTACCGGATAAATCCGACATACTAGATACTTATAATAGGAGTCAAATTGAAGCCTGAATATGCGATTTGCATGGAGTCTTTGAATTAGGCTGTAATTTGGTGAAATTTTAGTATTGGATACTAGAAACTAGTGTGCCAAAAGTTTTTTGAAAATTTTGAAATTTGTTGAAGTTACGCTATTTTGAATTTTTTTAAATAATTTTTGTAAATCTTAATATTTCCGAAAGTTTTCTATGAAATTTAATAAAATTTTGGATGACTCATACTTGAAATCATGTTTCTTCTGACTATCACAGAACAAAAAAAAATGTTTGTCCAAAAAAAGTCAAAATTTTTTTTTGAAACTGTTTTACCCGAGCGGGACCGTTTTTGAGTTTTCTTGTCAATTAATAAAATATTCCGATTTTGATGTTCTTAGTCTTAAATGAAAGGAGATAAATTTTCTAAGAGTGGCAAGACTTTTGAGTTGAACTTTATCGAGAATCACCGTGTATTTATATAAGCATAAATTTGTCTCTAAAAATACAATTTTTTGATAATTGTTAATAACAGTGATAATTAATAACTGTAAAATTATTTTTTAACAAAATAGACATAAATTACTTAAATAAACATAAATTTGTCTGCAAAAAATTTATTTTTTTTAAGGGCCAGAGTTATCTATTTGTTAATTAACAAAATTATTTAAATAAACTGAATTGTGTATTATTATTTATCGGGTGGTTATACTAGACTAATTTAAATTGCTTTCGATCATAAAAAATATAAAAATTAAAAATAAACACGATTTTTTTCAAAATTCTTGTAAATTGTTAACTATGAGTAACAAAAAAATATGTAAACAATTAAAAATTGAAACAACTGGTTACGGTGAAACTATTAGAAAATTTATCTCCTTTCATTTAAGACCAAAAACATCAAAATCAGATAAAATTTGTAGACTCTAGACAATTTTGAACAGTGAAGTTTAAGAATCCTACTGTGCGAGGCGTCCCGGGCACTAACACAGCGCTGGCACCGAAACGTGGTCGCGCTTCCACAAAAATTGCAATATTTTGAAAACTTTTTGAGTCTCCATCGATTTCTTTTTTTTTAAATAAAAGGTGAAATTATTAGGAATATTTTATTAATTGACAAGAAAACTTAAAAGACGGTCCCGCTCGGGCAAAACAGTTTAAAAAATTTTAGAGAGAGAGAACAGAGAGAGTAAGGTAGTAGGGGAGACTGATAGCGAGAGAACAAGCGGGGAACGCAAGGAGATAGAAGGAAGGAAAGTAGAAGGCGGCTCTTATGCGAGTGTGGTCGGAGAGACGGAGAGTAAGCAGAAACGTAAAGTCGGTAGGCCGTCAAGCATTGATAGACGCGAGAGATCAGTCAGTAGAAGCTCGGTAAAAATGGTGGAGAATTTTACAAAAGATCCGAAAGGGGAGAAAGGGGAAAGTAAAAAAGAGTATGGTAGTAAGGACGGAGAAAATTCGGGGCAGGAGGGGGATGGGGGAATAAAGCAAATGTTGGAAATGTTAAAAAAGATGGGTGAAGACTCCAACAGAAAATTAGACGAGTTGAAAAAGGAAATGAAGGATGATAGGAAGAAAGGGGAAGCTAGGTTTGTGAGAATGGAGGAGAAAATGGAGGGGGTTTGGGAGGAAATGGAGCGAATAAGAGAGATGTGGGGCAGATATGAGTAGGAATGGATGATGGAAAGAGAAAAAGTTTGACAAAAATTGAATAGTATATAAAAAGAGAATTTAGAGCAGGAGGATGATAGGAAGGAAGAATTTAGGAGAATAGGGAAAAAATTGGAAAGGCTGAGTAAATTGGAGAAAAAAGTGGAAAGGATGGAAAAAATGGAGGAAGAAAGGAGTAAAAATAATAGTGATGAAGGAGCTGGAGGAGGGGAAGGGGCATTACAGGCGAGGTTAGGGAAGAGGTTGGAGGAAATAGAAAGAAAAGTAGAACCTGCATGAGAAACTGTTGAGAGAGGAAGGAGAAGGAAAGACTTAAATTTTTGGAAGAGGTTAAGCAAGCTGTAGAAGAGGGAAGAGAATGGGAAATAATTAACAGGGATAGAAAAAATAAGGGTGGGATTAGTGGAGAAATAGGAATGGGTACATGGACAGCATATTTTCAAAGTTTGAGTGGAGGGGTGGGAAGAAAAGTGAGGGGGGAAGGAAAAAGGCAGTTAGAAAACGAGGAGTATGAAGGCATTAGTAGGGAGGAGGTAGAAGAAGCGATCAAAAAGATAAAAAGGGGGAAAGCGCAGGGTGGGATTGGATTGAAGCGGAGGGTATCAAGAATGGAGGAGAAAGGATAAGAAGAGAAGTCTGGAAAATTGTGAATGCGGTTTGGAGAGGAGAGGGGTGCCGGAGGAGTGGAGAACGGGTTTGATTGTGCCAATAAAAAAGAAGGGAGAGGGGAGAAGAGTGGAGGATTTTAGGGGTGTAACTTTGATGCCAGTGGGATATAAAATTTACACGGAAATATTGAGAAGTAGACTGGAAAAGAAGGTTGAAAAAATGGGATGTATTCCAGACAACCAGACGGGATTTAGAAGAGGAATGGGCACAGTGGACAACATTTATACAATGAATTTCTTGGTAAACAGAAATTTGAAGAAAAAGAAGGGAGAGCTGTTAGCCGTCTTCGCGGACTTTAAAGCGGCTTTCCTTTGGGTCAATAGAGGGATTTTGTGGAAAACTCTAAAGGAAAGGGGTATAGAGGAAGGGCTGATTGAAAGAATAAAAGAGGTTTATACTGATACGAGGGAAAGGGTTAAAATTGGGGAAGAACTAGGAGAGGTGTTTTGGCTGGGAATGGGGTTGAAGCAGGGTTGTTCGCTGAGCCCTATCCTCTTCAATATGTTAATGGCAAATTTGGAGGAAAAATTGGCTGAGAGGGAAAAAGGGGGAGTTATACTGGGGAACAAAAAGAGTTTATTCTCTGGCTTATGCTGATGATGTGGTGCTGATGGCGGATGAGGAAAGTGGCATGAAAAAGCAGGAAAAGTAATGGGACAGGTTTGGGGTATAGGGAGAAGAAAGTTTAGGAATGATTGGAGAAGAAGGCTATGGTTGTTTGATGTGTTAGTGTGGTCTATGTTGAGTTATGGCGTAGAAATGTGGGGGTGGAAGGAAGTAAAGAAAATAGAAAGTATGCAGGAGAGATTTTTAAGGTGGGTGATGGGGGTGAGTTATAATTGTCCGGGGTATATGTTGAGGGAGGAAATTGGAAGGGATAAATTGGTAGTGAGACAGAGGAAGAGAGCCCTGGGGATGGAGGAGAAATTGGAGAGGGGGAGGGGAAGTAAATTGTCAAGGAGATGTTTAGGATTGATTAAAGGAGAGGAGGGAAAAGGGAGAAGGAGATTGACAGTGTGGGAGAGAGAAAGATGGAAGGTTATGAGTGAAAAACGAGTAGTTGGGAATGTTGGTGATATGTGGAGACGGGAATAGATTAAGAGGGATAGTGAGGATAGATGGGTGAGTATTGTGAGCTTGAAATATAATAGATGGTACAAGATGGTGAAAGGAAAAAATTTACCAAGGTATTTGTTGAAATTTAGGGACGAGGGTAAATGGAATAGAGTGTTAAGGTTTAGAATGGGGGAGGGAATGAGAGAGTGCAAGTATTGGATAGAAGAGGAGGAGAGATTGTGTAGAGTGTGTGGTTTTGAGAATGAGGATTGGGGGCATGTGTTGGAAAGATGTAGTAGGAAAAAGGACGATGTGAAAATTGTGGGGGAGAGGGTGTGTGAATTGTTGGATGAAAGTGGAAAGGGAGAATGTTGGATGAAAGGTTTGGAAAAAGCGAGAATAAGTTAGTTTATATTGTGCGATAGGATAGTTTAAGGTTTAAGTTAATTTTATAAATAATTTAGTTAGTAAGGTGAGATGTAAGGAATTGGTCCTCGAACCCTACGGCATGTGTAGAGAGAGAGTAAATAAATTAATAATTCGAAAGTAGGAAATTGTTAAAAGAGTTAAGATCGGCTTGAAATGTGTTACTCGCGGGTTTTAGGGGTCGCTGATCACGAATCTGAAGTCCAATTTTTAAAGTTCATAATAGCGGATCCAATTAGGCGGACAATTTTTCAAAAATATCATTAAATTTGCTGGAAACTTATTATTCGATGGTTTTTGGGTTGATTATGAATCTGAAATCCAATTTTTAAAATTCAAATGGGCGAATCTAATATGGCGGAGAACTTCTCTAAAAAATCATTAGATTCGCTTAAAACTTGTTACTAGGGAGTTTTCGGGGTCGCTGATTACGAATATAATTTGAAAATCACGTTCTTTAGCCATTAAAATACTTCAAATATTTTTAATGTTTCCACATGGAGATAAACGTGAACTGGAAAGTTTTTTTTTAAATAAGACATATATATTTCCATTTTTTGACCTTTAAATTCAAAAATTATAATAACAAATAAAAATAAGAAAAATACATAAAAAATAAAAAAAATATAAATTTAAAAAAAAACATTAAGAACTTTTTGTTTATAAATTTTTGGTTTTTTACGCCATTCGATAGAGCGCATATGAAAACATAAAAAATTATGATTTGTAAATTTTTCTATTGACTTTTAAGTACCGAAATAAGTCCTCAAACTTCATCCCAAAATTTTGTCCATTTGGGCTTTAAAGGGTTAAAAAATGTAAAAATTACAAATAATTTGTCCGGCCCATAACAGACATTTCATTCATGACTATCATACTTGAAACTTATATTATGATTTTTATTTCAATTTCAAAAAGAATTAAAAAAATAACGATATACAAATTAAAAAATACATTTAAAAAATCGTTTTAAGGTTTGTTACCTAGAACAAACCCTTATGAACAGAATCCAGTTGGAATTTTTAATTTATAAGTTACCGGTCACCGGGAAAGTTTCTTCCCAAAAAAGATACTTTTTGGAAGAGCCACCTACAGCTGTGGAACGTAACTTTAGTTACTTAAAAACATTTTGAAATTTTGTTTACAATTATAGTTTTTCCAATTAATTTTTCAAAAATATCTACAGCCTAAAATTTTTAATGTATTTAATAATTAACCTGCAATATATTTTTTCTTCTTAATGTTTTCCATTAAACTTTTTTTCTACTAAACTCAGTACACCTTGAGCTAAAAGAAAAATGTCCGTATTATATTTGCACTTTAATTTTAACGATAAAAAGCCAAAAAAATGAAGAAAAAAATTTTTTACTTTTACCTTAAGAAATGACATTTTCACATATTAACGGCAACTATTATTACAAGAAAAATGACACGTCCCTAAAACCTCATGCAGCATATGCATCACGAAATTGCGCGTTCATAGGTTATTTACACGATTTGAAATTCTTCACGGTTTCGGATATATTTGACTTGTCCGGTTTAGCCCCGTGTCCGGTTAAGCCCCGGTCTCCCCTACAATATATTTAATGAAGGGCAAAGTTTTTTATGGTGACGAACCAGAGTTAACTATTTGTTAAGTAATATTGCTTATAACAATTTACATAAATTAGTTTATTATTTGCCATTTAACTGGAAATTATATTAGAGTAATTTAATCTGATTTAAGACATGAGAAGTAGCGGATTAAAAAAAAGAAAGTTCATTTTTGAAGCAAAGTATAAGTATACAATTAATTTGTGAACTTTGATTTGAAAAAATTATAAACAATTGAATATTCTTAGGTTTGTATGGAGCGAAATGTTGAAAAATTATTTTTTTTTAAATTTAAACCAAAAACATTTAACTCCATTAAAAATTTTAGGCTGTAGATATTTTTGAAAAATTAATTGTTAAAAAATCCCACTGTGAGGCACGCATGTGATTTTTGAAAACTGTTTTTAACTCAATAAATGCATCGGGCTCACTCCAGCTCTCTTTGGAAAATTTTCTGTACATTATAAAGTATAAATAAATTTAAAAAATTAAAAAATAATCGGGTCCAGAGTTTTAAAAAATTAATTTTTAAAAAAAATTTTTAATAGTTGAAGAAAACTAAAACTTTCATTCTTTGACAACTTTTTTCTAAACTCAATATTTTCAGACTTATAGGCTACTGAAAATTGGTCTATGTTTACAAATCAAAATAATTTCGACAAGAATTAATTAAAATTTTCTTATACAAAGAAGTTATTTCAAAAAATGCAAAAAAATGTTTTTCAAATTTTGAAAAAATTGTATAAAAAAATTTTGCAGACATATTTGGAAATCCTTGCGTCAGATTCTATGTATTAATGACTACAATGTACCTACAAAATTTGAGGAAGATCCAGTAAAACGCGTCTCAGATAATTTGTACACAATATTCTGTAACACTCGCATCTGTACATTTGCTCAAAACATCATATACATGTATTCTTGATAAAAATGAGCCCATATAGAATTCTTTTTAAAAATTGAAAATCGTTACGAATTTTACAAGTCTTTTGAAATTTTATATTATTAACATTATTAAAATAATCACAAGAAAGAAAAAGAAATACAATTTGTTTTTAATTGTTAAAACAAAAACAGTAAAAAAAAACATAAATTATGATAGTTTCATTGTTAATTACAGAAAAACCATTTTGAACTATCTATCATTGTGAAAATAATCGTATTAATTGTAATTCTTAATATTAACAGTTAAAGGAAATGGAAATTATTTCATATTTTTTTTTGCAGGTCGAAGGAAGAAAAAATTCAAATTGAACAAATTTGTTTTGCCATTATTGATTGGATTTCTTCTGATTAAGTCTATTCTATTACCGATTGCACTGAAATTCTTGGCAGTATTAAGTGGAAAAGCTGTAGTCTTGAGTTTAATGAGTCTAATTCTGGCCGCAATTGTTGGTTTGAGAGCAGTCGCTCAAAATCGAGTGGATCAACGAAGTGACAATGATGTTGTGCATCTACCTCTAACTAAATATAGACGAAAAGATTTTGCCGATTTTAGAGATCATTATGAAGATGAGGAGCCCTATAGATATTACAGAGAGCGACGTCGACGAAAGTGATTAGCTTTTTCATATTATTTACTACATATGAAAAAATATAATTTCAAAAATGAAATTAATTTTGACCTTTGCATTTTGTTTTCGATTTAATGACATGATGAAATTGTATACGAAAATTATTAGAGAAAACCCAAGTAGCACGTAACATTACTGGAATGTTGCAGCAATGTTACATGTAATGTTAGTAACATTGCAGTGTAACATTACAGTAACATTAAAATGTAAACCATAAGGCAATGTTACAGCAACATTCCAGTAATGTTACGTGCTACTTGGGAAGAGTTAAATTTTTATTAAATTGTATGTAGTAGATAACATTGGGAGGTTAGGAAAATAATTTTCGATATATTTGTAGATTTTTTTTTATAAAATGTGAAAAAGGTGGTATTATTTATGTGTTTAAGAATTGTGAAATGAATTGTAAATTTTCTACCAGTAGTAAAAATAAGTAAGAGTGAGATATAATTTGAAAATTTTTGTTTCTGTTTCGGTAATAAAGGACAGTTACAGATTGACAATGTTGATTTGAATATGCAATTTTTTTGCTACAGTAATAAAAGTCTGTTGTAGTCAGACAGTACAATCCACATTTTATAGAATCAGTCTGGAAAGAATCCAGAAGTTTTTTTCCGAATTTTTTGACTTTTTATTGGTAAAAGACAGTTACAGACAGGCAACATTTTAATTAAACTGGTAAAGGACATAAACAGTCAGATAATGAAATTGCAAAGAAAATTCTTAAGTTGTATAAATCTGTTATAGTCAGACACATCTTCTCAGATAAAAATACTTAACAGAAAATTAGTGGAAAACGCTGTTTAAGGTTAGGCAAATTATTTTTTTTCTTGTAATTTTTGTTGCAGTATTTGTGGTAGCTACAAATATTTTTTGCAGTCGCAAAAAAACGAAGTGTGTATTCTACAATCTTAGCTGTTTGTAGGGACTACAAAATTAGTTTGAAAATAGTGCTAGAGAAATTGTGGATAACACAGAAAATTTTTTTCCGTGTATTTATTGTATCAGTAGTCATAATAAGACATAATTTTTTATTTATTTAATTTTATATTGCAATGGTAAAATATAGGATATATCTGGTGGAAATGGTTATAGTTTTTTAAGCATTTTTTGTCTAAACTTTTATTGATAACACAGGCCAACAAAATTTTGTGGCCTAACCAATAGAAGCTGATTTTTATAGGATTTTGTCCATAGAATACTAATTTGACCTTGAAAATATTGGATTGGCTCCAGTTTTTAATCAATTTACGTTTCATTATACAAAATATGCATTTTTGGCATTTTTTGAATGATTGTACAACAATACACAGAAACAGTAAATTTGTCCGCATAACACCAATTGAAAGCTTAAACACTGCTCTTGAATATCTAAAAACAAAAAATGTAATTTATGTACACTTTAACCTATAATGTCCAAAAAAACATACGCTGTTCCATAAACGTATTAAAATTAATATTACTTTTGACCATGTAAGGTAATTCAAGTAAAAATTAGTGTCTCTGGCGTTTTTATAATCGCTAGTTACAAATCTGCTATGAAATATAAAAATTACAAGTGGCGGACCAAATTTTTAAATATAATTTACGCCTTTTATGATAAAAATTTAAAATTTTAAAAAAATTCTGCCATATTGGATTCGCCATTTTGAATATTAAAATCTAAATACAGATCAGTAAGCAGCGACCATAAAAACCCCTAGAGAGACTAATTGTTATTTAAATTACCTTACATGGTCAAAAGTACTGTTGTTTTCAATATGCTTGTGGAACAGCGAATGTCTCTTTTGACATTACAGGTTAAAGTGTACATAAATTACATTTTTTGTTTTTGGATATTGAAGAGCAGTGTTTAAACTTTCATTTTGTGCTATGCGGACAAATTTACTGATTCGGTGTATTGTTGTACATTCATTCAAAAAATGCTAAAAATGCATATTTTGTATATTGAAACGTAAATTGATTAACAACTAGAGCCAATCCAATATTTTCAAGGTCAGATTCGTATTCTACGGATAAAATCCTGTAAGAATCGGCAGTAATATTTTAGGCAACATGCAGTTGATTAAAATTTGTCGGCCTGTGTAATTAAACATTGAACACATAGCTTTATCCATATAGAATGTCCAACGTCCTTCCGTCAAGACAAAAAAAAACTCACGTGAGTATCTTCGAAATCGCTTTGTAAAATTAATATGGATTTAGCTATTTTAACGAGAAATATGTCATTGGAAAAGTAAAACGGTCAGGTTTCAACGCATGTGAATATTGAGTACGTAAATTCAAACCCAAGGGCTGGGTAGCTTATGGAAGTTAAACCTCGTATAGATTTTTTACATGAATCTAAAAAAATATTTAAAATAAATTTTTTTCAAATTAAACAATTAGTTTTCATTTTTTGAACGTTACTTAAGTGAAAAAAATAGTCAAACCAAAAAATATTGATTTTTGTAGATTTTAAATTAAATTTACAAAAGAATGTTTTTTAACGATTGTCAAGCAAATTCGATGATTTAAAAAAAATGTTGAAACTTATGAACAAAAACTTTAAATGCGTTTTTCTAAAAATGTCTTTTTTTAATCTGGTAAGAGTGATATCTCGAGTTCTTCTAAAGCAATTTAAAAAAACCAAACGGCATTTAAATCAGCGTCATCATGCTTATAAGTGGAACCTCAAAAACTGAAAAATTTCCAACTCCTTTTTCTTATAAGATAAATTCTGAATAAAAACACCTTTTTTAGGATATTTTGAGGAAACAGTACTCTAAAAAAGGGGGGGGGAGAAAATTCCACTTTTTTGAGGTTGCACTCCTAAAGCAAAAAATTTTTCTTATAAATTCGACGCCTCCCGTTCATATAATGCTTATTGAAAAGCGAATGCAAGATGATTCTTATTCACTTTTTGGTGCAAGACAATGCTTATTCGATTTTCCATGTAATAAAATGCTTATTCAAAATTATGTGCAAAACAATTGCCACTGACAGAACAATAAATGTAACCCTAAATCTTCCTATTAATATTAAATTGCAATTAAATATCTGAGAATTTCAGGACGTGTCTATTGTTATAAGAAACTTTAAACACGATCTATCACACGTATTAAGAAATATTTTTTAAGCAATTGCAATTATAAATTATACTGAATTAAAAATTTTATTAAATTCATATAATAAGCTAATTTCAGAATGTCCATTTTCGCATAGAATTTTGAATAAGCATTTTATTGCACGGAAAATCGAATAAGCATTGTCTTGCACCAAAAAGTGAATAAGAATCATATTGCATTCGTTTTTCAATAAGCATTATATGAACGGGTGGCGTCGAATTCTTATATAAATTATTTATTACATGTAAAATAAATTTTTTAAATAAATGTCATAGTTATTTTAATAATATATACTAAAAAGCCTTCTTTTTTACTGTTTTGAACTGTAATGTCCCTTTAAATAAGTAAAATAATTTTTTCTTTTCTTTCACTTTTTGTTTATGTCGAAGCGTGGTTAATGCACTAATTAGTAAAACTTAAATTTAAATGTTGATAATATATATGATCTTGGGAAGGTGAGACTTGAATAAAAATTCAAGTGTGTCGTTAAAGCGACGTTTCGCTGGCCAGGGTTTGCCAGCCTCATCAGGCTAAAATTTATTAAATACAAAAGTTACACATCAGTATTTTTTTTATAAAACGGTCTAAGAGCACTATTTCAATTAATAAACAATAATAATATACCTAAGTTTTGTAAGAACATGGAACACATACTAACGCTTTAAAAATTAAAAAGATTTCGTCAAATTGAAATAAAAACTAATCATTCCACACTTATAATAGTAAAATTTTTTCGAGAGAGAGACGACATTCTCAGAACAGCGATTCACTGTCAACTGAAAAAGAATTTTATTCATCTTATAAAGTCAAGCTAGTAAATACGTCAGAGAAGTCAAAGAACTAAAATGTAAGCACATTCACAGAAGAGGTACAAGATATATTGATTTTATTATTTTCATTATGGACACGAGTCTAAACGTCTTAGTAAAGGAAAGAATGTTTTGTTTAGGGTAAAGATATCTTCCTTTCTGTTGATAGTGGAACGGTTAGTTTTTATATAAATCATTTCAGATATTCGTCTTTTTTTTAAATTAGGTTCATTGTCCAATATTTTTGCATTTTCCCAGTCAAAATCATGATTAAAATTTAAGCGATGTCTATAGACTACAGAGTTATCCTTCACTTTTTTATGTTCGTTAATGCGATTTTGCAATGATCGTTTTGTTTCGCCAATATAAGTTGCTGGGCAGTATTTGCAATCAAACTTATATACAACATTCGTTTTGTCCCATTTTATGGTTATATCTTTTCCCAATTTTATGATAGAACTAGAATTTTTATTTATGATGGGAACAGAAATACAATTAAAATCTTTAAGAACGTTTGACAACTTGAAGAAATATTTTTCATTGAAGGGCAAAGACACCTTGGTGATTTGACTATAGATATTGATTCTATTTTGGTTATTATTATTCTCATTAGAGAATCTAAGTTTGTTCATTCTAATACCAATATGTTTTTCAATGAAATCCAGGGGATAATTATTATTTTTTAGAATTGTTTTAATTTTCTTGAAGTTGTCAGAATGGAACTTTTTATTGGACAATGAAATAGCTCTATCAACTAAGTTGTACACAATGTTCTTTTCTTGTTGAGTTGGATGATATAAAAAATAATTAATAAGTCTGTCAGAAGAGGTAGGTTTTTGATACCAGTCAGTGATTATATGGTTATTTTCTCTAACTAGTGTCAAGTCAAGAAAGTTAATCGAATTGTTTTTTTCTATTTCCATAGCAAGAAGACTAGAGACAGGAGGGCTAACTTGGCTGTTTCCTCACTCACAGCAGTGAGTCAGAATTAGTGGGATTATGAAGGCGTGGTTAGATTGCGCCAAATAACTTGTTTCGGTTCTGCACATCTCGCACACTCTTACGTTATATATTTAAATACGTAACACGCGTTTGTGAGGGGAACTGCAGAATCAAAACACGATGTTTGGCGCAAACTAACCACGCCTTCGTAATCCCCCTATATTTGTCCTACCCCCACTACTGCAGTTAGCCCTCCTGTCTCTAGTCTTCTTGTTCCATAGTAAACTATAATTTTTGGTTGTATGAATTGAAAGATCGACGTGTTCTCTTCTCACAGCCAATATTGTGTCATCTACATATCTAAAATAGAATAGAGGGACACAATTATATTTATCTTTTAAAAGGACCCCGCACAAAATGCATTGGAATTGGCTTACCGTTAATTTTGTTCAAATTTTCAGAATTAGTAGTTCTAAGTGTCCTAATTAAAGATATAATTTTGTTAAACTTAAAACTTCACTTGTTTGGCTGAAAACAGGGGGTGAAAGTACCCCCTGTCTAAGGCATGAAATGAACATTTCAGTGCTTTTAGCCAAATAAACCATTATTTTTGGTAAGTTTAATGTCAGAAGTCACCAATATACATAAATAGAGAACTCTTAATGTTAAACAAATAAAAATGTAAAATATCAACCCTCAAAAACTACCCCTTGTACAGTTAAAACCATATAGAAAAGGAAAAAACTATTTTAATCACAGAAAATATTTTTATAAATAAAATATTGACTTTTCATTTACTAAAACATATGAAATGTCATATTTACCCTTACAAACAACCCCAACAACAACAACAACAAATAGCAACCCCTTTTATATTTTAAATAAATCCAGTAAACCAGATAAATGAACAGTTTAAACAGAGAAAGACTTTTGAAAATCGACTGGAAGTAATTATTTAATCTTCCGTGATTTTCAGTGCAATGTTCAAAATAAAAAAGTACCCTTATGAAAAAAACAACCCCTTAAGATTTAAAGTGAAAAAAGTAAAAAATCCATTTCAACCAAAGAAAACTATTAAAAATAGTAAACAGTTTATTATGTTTAAAAATCTTATAGTATGTAATTCTTGCCTTTAAACTGTATTGACTATATATGTGTTTTCGTGTGAATGACGCCAAATGGTGAAAGGGTAGGAACACCAGTGCGAATATCGATATGTACAATAGTATAAAGTAAGTATAGCATAAGAAGTACATACAATCTTCCTAATATCATATGGCTCCGTCTTTGTGTTGTGTTCTGCGCACGGAAGACTGCGCCTGATATTATTTTGAAGATGGTCACTTTCGCTTTGGAGCGTCACATATATGATTTCTTTCATCAGCTCATGACATCGCTTGAAAGGCAACATTTGTTACCAGCTTACTGTATATCCTAGAACATCTGGATTAAGAATATGTTAATCATTGTTTAAAATATTGTAGAGTACATTATTTAAACACATTTTTAGAGTTTGATTGATTTTTCAAAGATATTAGCATAGCATCGTTGTTTCAGATTGCGGGTATTTTGCAATACTTACTTTATACTATTGTACATTTCGATAATTGCACTGGTGTTCCTACCTTAAAGTAAATAATAATATAAACAAAATGCGTTGCTATGTTTGTAATGCAGTTTTTCAACCTAGACAAATGTCATCTATTGAAGGAGAAGAAAATGTTGATAAGAGCGAAATTGCAATTCGTTGGCGAGAAGAAAGAGGCTTTCCACCGCTTGCAATTGGTATTAATACACGTGTATGCATAACATGCAAGCGACTTATTAATATTGAAGTTAATGAAAATGAAAATAATCCATCTTGTTTAAGACTTAATGTCTTAACGCAAACATCGAGCCATACGTGCCTTATTTGCAATCGGATAGATAATGTAGTACGACTTTCAGACGAATGTCGTGTTAACATTTTTGTCCTGAAAGACATTTACGTTCAAGAAAATGTTAGGTGTTGTCCAGAGCATTTAGATGAACACGGTTTCATCCCTGCAGATCTCATGCAACATCTTCGTTTTATGAATAGATTTTATTGTATTAAAGGTCCTCAGTTATTAAAGTTTTTAAATGGTCTCAGCGGTTCTGTGAAAAAAAATTCGAAAAAAAAATTCGTAGATGAAAGCGATTTTTCGGACGATCAGTTCAAATCATTTTCTCCAATAACTAAGGAACAATTTCGAGATTTATATTCTCTATTCGATCCAGCGCAACTCGTACCAGGTCAGAGATATATTTCAAAGAAAGACCTTTTAGTATTTTTATGCAAAATGCGGAAAGGTCTACCAGATGAATTTCTTTCAGTTGTTTTTAATTATCCCAGCAGACAAAGTGTTAGTATGGCTGTTAGTAAAGTAAGAATATTTTTAATGGAATCATTTGTTCCTCAAAACATTGGACTTAACGCAATAACGAGACAAGAATTCATAGAGAGATATGTACCTGATTTTGCAAATACATTATACAATCCGACACCAGAAAATCGTAAAGCAATGACACATGTTCCTCATCTTGGTGATTTTTATTGCATTGCTGGCGCGATAATTAATAAATATCGTGGTTTAATAGAAATGGAAGTAGCTACAGTTGAATTAGCAACAGAAATGTTATTTAAAGCTGAAACAGCAAATGAATTAAAAACAAGGGTTGAAGAAGAGGAACTTTTCCGAAGAAACGCACAGTGGGTGCATTTAAACGAAAACGATCTTCCATATTTTTCTCATCTTTCTATGGAGTATTTGCGTCACTTGACATTCGGGGTATACCAAGTAAACTTGACACCATCTTATATTCAGGATAAAGTCCATAGAGATGGTAATGAAGAATTACAACTAGATGCTTTGATGAATGAACCTGGTTTAATAAGAATGCGCATTTATTCCAGATTTCGAAATGCTACGCGACATCAGCTATGGATACTTTATGATCTTGAAGAAAATAGAGGTGAACAGCAGCAACCTATCCGTGGTTACTATTGCACTTGTAAGTCGGGTGCAAGAACTTTAGGTACTTGTGCTCACGTTGCAAGTGTTTTATGGTACTTCGGATATGCTCGTCACGAAGAACACGTGAAATACCCTTGGACGGATCTTTTGGACAGCGTGTTAGATGCAGGAAACAGAAACAACCCTGTCAATGAATAGTTTTTTTGGATGCATTGCAGCAAAGTCCTTAAAATAAGATTTGCTACTAAGTGCAACTTGTATATATGTAAATAGGTGAGATATGTAAATAGGTGAGATTTTTTTTTAACAAGAAAAGGAGTACAAAATCTTGTACCTACAGCCTCCACGTGGCGTACTCTGGGTAGAAAATGTTTTTCTAGCGAATGCAGGCATGTTTTTGAACAATATAATAAGATTGAAACAAAACCTTTTTGAGAGTTTTCACAAGCCTAAAGACATGCAATATCTTCAATGAGTTATTTTCTTTCTATGAGCCTAATACTTAGAGGGATGTTTATTATAAATAGCGTCGAATATTTAAAATAATATTTTATTTTTGTTACATGTAGGAGGTAGTTTCTTTAACAACTACAAACATAATAAACTGTTTACTATTTTTAATAGTTTTCTTTGGTTGAAATGGATTTTTTACTTTTTTCACTTTAAATCTTAAGGGGTTGTTTTTTTCATAAGGGTACTTTTTTATTTTGAACATTGCACTGAAAATCACGGAAGATTAAATAATTACTTCCAGTCGATTTTCAAAAGTCTTTCTCTGTTTAAACTGTTCATTTATCTGGTTTACTGGATTTATTTAAAATATAAAAGGGGTTGCTTTTTGTTGTTGTTGTTGTTGGGGTTGTTTGTAAGGGTAAATATGACATTTCATATGTATTAGTAAATGAAAAGTCAATATTTTATTTATAAAAATATTTTCTGTGATTAAAATAGTTTTTTCCTTTTCTATATGGTTTTAACTGTACAAGGGGTAGTTTTTGAGGGTTGATATTTTACATTTTTATTTGTTTAACATTAAGAGTTCTCTATTTATGTATATTGGTGACTTCTGACATTAAACTTACCAAAAATAATGGTTTATTTGGCTAAAAGCACTGAAATGTTCATTTCATGCCTTAGACAGGGGGTACTTTCACCCCCTGTTTTCAGCCAAACAAGTGAAGTTTTAAGTTTAACAAAATTATATCTTTAATTAGGACACTTAGAACTACTAATTCTAAAAATTTGAACAAAATTAACGGTAAGCCAATTCCAATGCATTTTGTGCGGGGTCCTTTTAAAAGATAAATATAATTGTGTCCCTCTATTCTATTTTAGATATGTAGATGACACAATATTGGCTGTGAGAAGAGAACACGTCGATCTTTCAATTCATACAACCAAAAATTATAGTTTACTATGGAACAAGAAGACTAGAGACAGGAGGGCTAACTGCAGTAGTGGGGGTAGGACAAATATAGGGGGATTACGAAGGCGTGGTTAGTTTGCGCCAAACATCGTGTTTTGATTCTGCAGTTCCCCTCACAAACGCGTGTTACGTATTTAAATATATAACGTAAGAGTGTGCGAGATGTGCAGAACCGAAACAAGTTATTTGGCGCAATCTAACCACGCCTTCATAATCCCACTAATTCTGACTCACTGCTGTGAGTGAGGAAACAGCCAAGTTAGCCCTCCTGTCTCTAGTCTTCTTGCTATGGAAATAGAAAAAAACAATTCGATTAACTTTCTTGACTTGACACTAGTTAGAGAAAATAACCATATAATCACTGACTGGTATCAAAAACCTACCTCTTCTGACAGACTTATTAATTATTTTTTATATCATCCAACTCAACAAGAAAAGAACATTGTGTACAACTTAGTTGATAGAGCTATTTCATTGTCCAATAAAAAGTTCCATTCTGACAACTTCAAGAAAATTAAAACAATTCTAAAAAATAATAATTATCCCCTGGATTTCATTGAAAAACATATTGGTATTAGAATGAACAAACTTAGATTCTCTAATGAGAATAATAATAACCAAAATAGAATCAATATCTATAGTCAAATCACCAAGGTGTCTTTGCCCTTCAATGAAAAATATTTCTTCAAGTTGTCAAACGTTCTTAAAGATTTTAATTGTATTTCTGTTCCCATCATAAATAAAAATTCTAGTTCTATCATAAAATTGGGAAAAGATATAACCATAAAATGGGACAAAACGAATGTTGTATATAAGTTTGATTGCAAATACTGCCCAGCAACTTATATTGGCGAAACAAAACGATCATTGCAAAATCGCATTAACGAACATAAAAAAGTGAAGGATAACTCTGTAGTCTATAGACATCGCTTAAATTTTAATCATGATTTTGACTGGGAAAATGCAAAAATATTGGACAATGAACCTAATTTAAAAAAAGACGAATATCTGAAATGATTTATATAAAAACTAACCGTTCCACTATCAACAGAAAGGAAGATATCTTTACCCTAAACAAAACATTCTTTCCTTTACTAAGACGTTTAGACTCGTGTCCATAATGAAAATAATAAAATCAATATATCTTGTACCTCTTCTGTGAATGTGCTTACATTTTAGTTCTTTGACTTCTCTGACGTATTTACTAGCTTGACTTTATAAGATGAATAAAATTCTTTTTCAGTTGACAGTGAATCGCTGTTCTGAGAATGTCGTCAACGACCGCCATGTTACCGGGCCGGTACTTAGTGTGGACTTGTCAGTACCAAGCCGGCATTTCTGACGGATGGGCGCCGGACCAGTCAGGAGTGTTAACACCATTTGTAGCCGACAGCATGGAATATTAGTGCCGGGCCGGCACCTTATTTTAAAGTTTTACAGGCGGCTCAATACCCGCATATCACCGGCTAGGTACCGAGCCAGTGGGATTTTAGAGCTAATTAATTAATTGTTTAGTTATTATTAATATTATTATTAATTACTAATTGGAAACAATAAATATATAAAATGCTAAAACAGTACCTTGGTAGTTTATATATGTCGCGACTTTAGTACAAAGATCTATGCCAAGCCTCGATCCTTTCCCAACGCATCTAGCCTCAAGCGATGTAGGCACTGCCACCACGAGTCCAACCTAATGTACCGATTAACCCATTAACGCCCAAATGACCAAAATTTTTATTTGGACTTTAATACACGATTTGAAGTATTTATAGACAATAAATTTCAGCAGCAATGAGATGTAGAGCGTTTTCGGGGTCGCTCTTTCAGATTCTGAGGTCAAAATAACTATTCGATTAACACAAAGTCAAATATGGCCAACATTCAAAAAGTTTGCAAATTCGATTCAAAATGAACACTCAATGTGAGCATGTATAGTCAAAACGGTACTCCCGCCGGCAGTGATACCGGGCCGGCACTAATTTACAACTAGTGCGAAACAGTACTAAGAATCAAACTTTCAAAGAATTTATCTACAGAGTGCCACGATTCTAGGTTAAGTTTATACATTAAGGGGAGCGTAGTTCCTATAACGAGACCAGCCTTACTTTTAGCAGAAAGAACGGATGAAATAAAGAGTGTCGAAATTAAATTAAAATATTTTATTATTAAAAAATGATAGTAACTTGGTTCTTGAATTGTTTGAAAGCCAATTAAATTCTGCGTCGTTTAATATATAAATAAAAATTACACAGGCCTACAAATTTGAGACCCAGAAACCGGACAAGTAATTTATTTCCGATGTAATTTCTTACCCTGAATCCCAAACTGGTAGCGAAATTGCTCTATCACGTCAGGATTGACTAACTCTAAGTAATATTAGATACGTCAGCATAGACTATTTCATTTGTATTTTTAATATTATACCTGTAAGGTCACAGAAATAAAAAAGCAATCACTAACATGATTAGAAGGTTTACGCTGTAATAATTGGTTCAATAACAGATTTTGTGACACTTTTTTTATCAAAACGATTAAGCCTAACATCGTCAGAGTCGCAATAAGCGAACTCAAAAACCCTCGAGTAAAGAGTTTCAAGCGATTCCGTTAAATTTTTAAAAAATATTTCCGCCATTTTGAATTTCGAAAATCTAACATCGGATTTGTGATAAGCGACCTTAAAAACATGAAGAGTCAGATGCTTAAGTTAAAGTACTTTCCTATTATTTTTTTCTTACTTTTTCCAGTTTTCAGGTCGTGTAAGCTGAACTTTAAATAATTGTATCTTAGAGAAAGAAAATCATGACGGACCAGGTCTAGAAAATTTTGAAAGGTGAATAATTTTACTTTCTTTTAAAACTTGTTCTAATGTTAAAAATTTTTGTTTGTAAATTTTAACGAGAGTCGAATGTTGCCAAAACTGTCCTTTTTTACTCTTTTAGGTTAGTCTTAGTCTTCCCTGTCCGTTGCGTTAAACAATTATTGTTTTCATTAACCGCCAGGGGGAAGCCACGGGAGTAGAGTAGAGTAGTAGAGGAACTAAAACTATTTCCTCCTCCTCCCCCTGCAAATCACCCCCATTGATACTGTGTACCCCCAGTGTACTGGTGGTCATCATGATCACCTGGTCCAATACCTTTCAATTTTTTACTTTGCAGGCTAGGCTGGGAGATACTAATGTCAGGTCAATAATTGATCTTGACGCTCCCCACCTAAATGTGAACTCTTTTCCCGGTTCATTACTACCAGGTCATTCGCTGAGACCATGTCCGTGACCAAGATCCCCTCCTGTTCTGACGGGTCTTTCCCCATTCCGGCGCTCTTCAAGAGAGCGGATCTTGGTATAGAACTTTTTAAGAGGATCGTTTGGGGAGAAGTAGCATCTGTATATACGAACACCCGCTACCTCTACCCAAACAAAGCCCTTATCGGTCTCCAAGAAATCACTGACAGCGATGTCCGGGTTACATACTTGTATTCCAGACCTTCCCTCTTCTTTTTGTCTGGCCAAGGTGTCTTCTGCAAAGTTTCCCTTTGTTCAATCTTCTTGCGTGATAAAGGGGTTGGTAGGATTCCAACTTTTTCTGGAATTCTCCCCTTCTTCTACCAAATCCTTAGCCATTCCGAAAAAATCATTTTCAATTGCCTTATCGGAAATGCTTTTGTTAGTTGTGATTTAAGCATTCATTTGAAACCAGAATCAAAATTCTATCATTTCTTATTTTTGCTTCCTCATAAAGGAAGCTTTATAGTGATGTCGATTTCCGAATTTTTTAAAATCAATTATTTTTACAAATTTTTAAGTGTAGTATATATATTAAACATTGAATTCAACGATCAATTCCGAGTCAGGAATAAAAACAAAACAACAGCTGTTTTTTTACGTTTCGACAGCGCCGCTGCCCTCTTCAGAAACTAAAATTTATTTCACAAAAGAAAAAAATATATAATAAAAATTAAAATACATTTTAAAAAAATACAATATTAATTATAAACTAATTTTTTTAAAAATTTATTACCGAAAATTAAACAAAATTTAAAATCGTCACAAAAGAACGTCTTATTCGTGGCGATTACATTTGGACACTGGCGAATAAAATATATATAGTTTTCGAAATATAGGTAACTGTCATGAGGTGAATGACCGTGTCAGTAAACAAAATTCAGGAAATGTCAAGGTAACTCAGAACAGATTAAGAATATTTCATTTCATTTATAAAGTGATTATAGCAATTACTAAGATTTTGTACATCTTCCTTTTTATTAACCGGATTTTTTTGTAAATTAATGTGTATCATTTCTGATATTAAACGTTTATTGTAGTTTGCTTCTTTGTCTAATATAAGAAAATTGTTTCAATCAAATTTGTGTCCTTAATACGAACACCTACCATTCTTTTTGATTGACCCACATAACATGCAGAGCAATTTTCACAGTTAATTTTATAAACAGTAATAGTGTTTTCAGATTTTACATTATTATCCTTGCCTTTTTTAACAAAATTATGATTCATGTTCTTATTTTTGCAAGGAATTGATAAAATAGCATAATTATTCAGAATTGAGGCATTTTTTTCAAAAAGGTTCGGAACATAGGGTAGGAGAACTTTCGGTGACCTCGTGTAAAATATGACATTTTTGTCAATACGATGTTGAGAATTAGATTCTATAAAAGAAATACGTTTCATTATATGCTTATTAATAAATTCTAATGGATAATTATTCTTTAATAAAATTTCTTTTACATACTCTATAGTTTTTAAGTGAAACTGCTTGTCAGAGAGTTTTATAGCTCTATCAATTAAGTTAAAAATAATAGCAATTTTTTGAGTCATAGGATGTTTAGAATGGTAATTAATGGTTCGTCCAGAAAATGTAGGTTTTTTATACCAATCAGTAATGAGCTGATTTCTTTCGTTAACAATAATAAGAACATCCAAAAAAATTAATACTATTATTTTTTTGTATTTCAAAAGTAAACTGCAATCTTTATCACTTTATCACTTTATAAATGAAATGAAATATTCTTAATCTGTTCTGAGTTACCTTGACATTTCCTGAATTTTGTTTACTGACACGGTCATTCACCTCATGTCAGTTACCTATATTTCGAAAACTATATATATTTTATTCGCCAGTGTCCAAATGTAATCGCAACGAATAAGACGTTCTTTTGTGACGATTTTAAATTTTGTTTAATTTTCGGTAGTGAATTTTAAAAAAAAATTAGTTTATAATTAATATTGTATTTTTTTAAAATGTATTTTAATTTTTATTATATATTTTTTTCTTTTGTGAATTAAATTTTAGTTTCTGAAGAGGGCAGCGGCGCTGTCGAAACGTAAAAAAACAGCTGTTGTTTTGTTTTTATTCCTGATTCGGAATTGATCGTTGAATTCAATGTTTAATATTTAAAACAACCGAGTGATAATATCATATAATAATTTTACTAATATGACCATGGATCTGGAACGGTCATGTGATGACAGTGCATCGAACGTATTTGATTTTACTACTACTGCTCATCAGCAACATATTCTGAAGATGTGGATTAACATCAATCAAGACTTCACTAAGTTCACATCTCAACTACATTTTCTTTTGAACTGTCGTGCGTATGATTTGACACCAAAACATATTGATTCTATTGATTCTAGCTTAAACCATTTAACCTTCCATAGTCGTACTGGAAAATCAAATTTCAAATTATTACTGAAACACTTCAAATACAAATTACTTAATATTATTATTGAAGATAAATGTATTCACAATCATTATTTGTCTAAAAAGATCAATCATTTGAAATCTGTCATTGATGATAATTTTTCTAACACTTCTCAGTTTATCTACAATACACACAGTTTACAACATGCTTCGTTTAGGAGTAATTGTAGAAATCGATCTGACAAAAAATTTAAAAATTTGATAAACAACCGTAATCCTAACATAAATAATAATAATCCTCTCAACACACAACCAAATTGGTTTATGAATCTTTCTAATTTTGAAATTCCTGAAAATGTCTCAAATGTCATTTCTTTGGGTAATGATATTATGTATGATGTTAATTCAAACAATAACAATCTGAACACAAAAATTGACTACATTAAATCAATAGAAAATTTTATTAGTTGTTATAATTTGAATGATGACATTTCGAATGATATAAGAAACAAATTGATTATTAATTTTCGAAATTATGATTGTAATCTTAAAAAATCACGTCACATTAATGTCAAGGATAGAATTTTCGCTAAAATGTTAAATGACACAAAGTTGTTTGTTAAAGAACACAAAAATATTATTTTTACTACTGCGGACAAGGGAAATGTCACGGTTGCGTTGGATAGATTGGAATATACAAAAAAAACTTGAAACTTTACTATCTGATAAAAAGACATATAAAATTATTAATAGAAATCCAATACAGAAATTATGAAATAATACCTCTAATATTTTAAAATATTTAAATAACAATGGACTTTTAAACAGAAGATATAATGATATTGAATTGACCTTAACTAACACAACCCTTCCACGGATTTACGGATTACCGAAAATCCACAAAAAGGATAATCCTTTAAGACCTGTTTTGTTAACTATTGGTTCTCCAACATCCTTTTTATCCAAACAATTGTTTGAAATACTTGATAAATCTATTGTGAAACCAAGATCTTATGTACGAAACGGTTTTGATTTTATTGAAAAAATTAAACATTTTATTATTCCCGACGACCATATTTTAATTAGTCTTGATGTTTCATCCTTGTTTACTAACGTTAGTTCTGGACATGTACGTGATTCTATCATCAAACGTTATAGAACAATATCTCAAAATTTTAATATTGATTTAGATGAATTACTTAACATATGTCAGTTTCTTTTCGATAATACTTTTTTTAAATTCAATGATAAATACTACCAGCAAATTTATGAAAACGCCCATGGGATCATCAATTTCTGGTCTTTTTGCTGATATGGTCATGGAAGATCTTGAGACTCATTGTATTGCTCAATTATCTTTTAAACCACTTTTTTCTATAGATACGTTGATGATATAATTACTTGCATACAAAAAAATAAAATTGACGAAATGATTAATATTTTTAATAACTATGACGAAAGATTGCAGTTTACTTTTGAAATACAAAAAAATACACTACCGTCCGAAATTATGCGTACGCTAACATCTCGAGCTATTAAAAAACACACCCGCACAGAAACAGTGATAACTCGGTTAAAAATGAAGCTAGATGATTTTTTTAAATTGCATTGGAAAGCTTATTAAATTTCCAATGAAATGCCAGTATTTTAAGTTGTATTGCATAAATAGGAAGCGAGATATTATGTTATAAAGACAAAAAAATAATTCTATTTTTTTCGGAAATTCTTACTCTGACTTTGACTCCTGGCACAGTTTAGCAAAGTTTATGAAAAAAATTGTTACTTTTATAGACTATTCATTGTAACCTAAGCTTTAAATAGAGACCAAGAACAGCAAAAAATATTTATGGGTTCCCGAGATATTACAAAAAGAATCGGACCGTGCAAAGCAGAATTTTCAATCTTCGATTTCTCTAATTGGCCGTTGAGTCAATTACATGTCTGTGAAAAAAGTGTCGAAAATTAATTTTACCAAGTACATGTCTGTGAAAAAAGTGTCGAAAATTAATTTTACCAAGTACATTCTTACTGGGATCCTTTTTTTAATTTAATTTATTATATATCGATATTTAAAAAGTGGATCCCAATATGAATGTACTTGGTAAAATTAATTTTCGACACATTTTTGACAGACAAGTAATTGACTTAACGGCCAATTATAGAAATCGATAATTAAAAATTCTGCTTTGCACGGTCCGACTCTTTTTGTAATATCTCGGGAACACGTAAATATTTTTTGCTGTTCTTGGCCTCTATTTAAAGCTTAGGTTACAAGGAATAGTCTATAAAAGTAACAATTTTTTTCATAAACTTTGCTAAACTGTGCCAGAAGTCAAAGTCAGAGTAAGAAATTCCGAAAAAAATAGAATTATTTGTTTGTCTTTATAACATGATATCTCGCTTCCTATTTATGCAATACAACTTAAAATAGTGGCATTTTATTGGAAATTTTATAAGCTCTCTAATTCAATTTAAAAAAATCATCTAGCTTCATTTTTAACCGAGTTATCACTGTTTTTGTGCGGGTGTGTTATTTGAAAGCTCGAGCTGTTAGCGATTGCACAATTTCGGACGGTAGTGTAATAGTATTAATTTTTTGGATGTTCTTATTATTGTTAACGAAAGAAATCAGCTCATTACTGATTGGTATAAAAAACCTACATTTTCTGGACGAACCATTAATTACCATTCTAAACATCCTATGACTCAAAAAATTGCTATTATTTTTAACTTAATTGATAGAGCTATAAAACTCTCTGACAAGCAGTTTCACTTAAAAAATATAGAGTATGTAAAAGAAATTTTATTAAAAAATAATAATCCATTAGAATTTATAAATAAGCATATAATGAAACGTATTTCTTTTATAGAATCTAATTCTCAACATCGTATTGACAAAAACGTCATATTTTACACGAGGTCACCGAAAGTTCTCCTACCCTATGTTCCGAACCTTTTTAAAAAAAATGCCTCAATTCTGAATAATTATGCTATTTTATCAATTCCTTGCAAAAATAAGAACATGAATCATAATTTTGTTAAAAAAGGCAAGGATAATAATGTAAAATCTGAAAACACTAATACTGTTTATAAAATTAACTGTGAAAATTGCTCTGCATGTTATGTGGGTCAATCAAAAAGAATGGTAGGTGTTCGTATTAAGGAACATAAAAATTCAACTTCTAATGTAATTGCTACTCACAATGATTTTTTTAGACACAAATTTGATTGGAACAATTTTCTTATATTAGACAAAGAAGCAAACTACAATAAACGTTTAATATCAGAAATTATACACATTAATTTACAAAAAAATCCGGTTAATAAAAAGGAAGATGTACAAAATCTTAGTAATTGCTATAATCACTTTATAAATGAAATGAAATATTCTTAATCTGTTCTGAGTTACCTTGACATTTCCTGAATTTTGTTTACTGACACGGTCATTCACCTCATGTCAGTTACCTATATTTCGAAAACTATATATATTTTATTCGCCAGTGTCCAAATGTAATCGCAACGAATAAGACGTTCTTTTGAGACGATTTTAAATTTTGTTTAATTTTCGGTAATGAATTTTTAAAAAAATTAGTTTATAATTAATATTGTATTTTTTTTAAATGTATTTTAATTTTTATTATATATTTTTTTCTTTTGTGAAATAAATTTTAGTTTCTGAAGAGGGCAGCGGCGCTGTCGAAACGTAAAAAAACAGCTGTTGTTTTGTTTTTATCCCTGACTCGGAATTGATCGTTGAATTCAATGTTTAATATTTAAAACAACCGAGTGATAATATCATATAATAATTTTAGTAGTATATATAATTCGTCGAGAGGAACAAATGTCCGGATGTATGTGTATGTACACTACCGTCCGAAATTGTGCGAACGCTAACAGCTCGAGCTATTAAAAAACACATCCGCACAGAAACAGTTATAACACGGTGAAAAATGAAGCTAGATGCTTTTTTTAAATTGCATTGGAAAGCTTATTAAATTTCCAATGAAATGCCACTATTTTAAGTTGTATTGCATAAAAAGGAAGCGAAATATCATGTTATGAAGTCTAAAAAATAATTCTATTTTTTCGGAATTTCTTACTCTGACTTTGATTCCTGGCACAGTTTAGCAAAGTTTATGAAAAAAATTGTTACTTTTATAGACTATTCCTTGTAACCTAAGCTTTAAATAGAGACCAAGAACAGCAAAAAATATTTACGGGTTCCCGAGATATAACAAAAAGAGTCGGACCGTGCAAAGCAGAATTTTCAATCATCAATTTCTCTAATTTGCCGTTGAGTCAATTACTCGTCTGTGAAAAAAGCGTCGAAAATTAATTTTACCAAGTACATTCTTACTGGGATCCACTTTTAAAATATCGATATATAATAAATTAAATTAAAAAATGGATCCCAGTAAGAATGTACTTGGTAAAATTAATTTTCGACGCTTTTTTCACAGACAAGTAATTGACTCAACGGCGAATTAGAGAAATCGATGATTGAAAATTCTGCTTTGCACGTTCCGACTCTTTTTGTAATATCTCGGAAACCCGTAAATATTTTTTGCTGTTCTTGGTCTCTATTTAAAGCTTTGGTTACAAGGAATTGTTTGTAAAAGTAACAGTTTTTTTCATAAACTTTGCTAAACTTTGCCAGGAGTCAAAGTCAGAGTAAGAAATTCCGAAAAAAATAGAATTATTTTTTTGTCTTTATAACATGATATCTCGCTTCCTATTTATGCAATACAACTTAAAATAGTGGCATTTCATTGGAAATTTAATAGGCTTTCCAATGCAATTTAAAAAAGCATCTAGCTTCATTTTTCACCGAGTTATAACTGTTTCTGTGCGGGTGTGTTTTTTAATAGCTCGAGCTGTTAGCGTTCGCACAATTTCGGACGGTAGTGTATGTGTGTATGTATGTGTGTGTGTGTGTGTCACCGATTCTTGAGGACAAATTTTCTCTTGCACATCTTGATGGATTTTTATAAGATTTTGTAGGTGTATTGCGGTCATGAATACCAAGAATGAGACAGAAGGATTTTCAAAAATATATACAAAAAAAATTTTTTTTAACATTTTTTTAATTTTTTGGTTTTTTGAAATAACTTTTTTCTATATTAAAATTTTCAATTAATTCTTGTCAAAATTGCATTCCTGACGTAAAAACGAATCGATTCATGTATATAAAGTATATATTTTATCAAAATTTATAGAATTAATAAATATTTTAATTTTTCACAAAAAATTAAAATTTTGTATTTTTTGACATTTTATCATAACACCTTAAAATAATTATTCTATAATAAAAAATTGAATAATTAATATTTATTCAGGGTACTTTACCCGGTTCATTAATTATATTTAATAAACTATTTTAATTATTTAACTTTTAAAATTATATATAATAATATATATTGAGGAAGCTAAATGGTCATGATATGAACAACTTGTTCTTCTAATGATAATCAAATATAGCCAAAAACATGCTTTTTCACTTTCTAACACTAATTTTCTCAAAACCTCGACGTGCTGAAGAATTTATCTTTCCAGATTCATAATCAGAGTGAAAACGAAAGTGACTAAAGTTATTGAAGGGGCAAAATTAGTGTCGGACATTATTACTATTATTTTAAAGTTAATATTTTGTTGTGAAGTTTCTGCTAATATATTTGATAGGGTGTCTACCCGCCGGGAATTAAATTTTACTGGGAAAAACTAATAATTAGTAACCATGAACTATTTCGTTATGAAAATATTACAATTAAAATCGGTAACAGATTTTTTTCTATCAAATTTATTATTCAGGAACAGTATTTGTCAACTTTTAGTACTTTATGTGTTTGTAGTACTGCTATTAATGTATTAAAATTTAATCCTAATTTTACACCAGCATTTGGAGTAAAAGTAGAGTCTAATTATAAATAATTGTGTCGCAATTAGACCCTACGTTACGATTGCTAAAACCTAAATAAAATCTATATCTTTAAGCTAAAAGTAGGGCTTAAATTTTGACTCGGGTATGTTGTCATAAATATTACATCAATAAAAATTAAAGTATAAAGCAGTTTTTAAAAACAAATTAATATAATGAAACTTTTTTAATTCGGTACGAAAATTACCGATTTTTCCTGGACAAATTAAATTTTCGCGGCTATTTATCGGTTTTTCCGCTCAATTTGTAGATACTTTGTTAAATGTATTATAGTAGAATCTAAAACCAGTTAAAGACTAGTACTGGTATATAACATATTTTTATAACATATTTTCTTAAAAAAGAGTATTTTTAAAAAATAAATCAATTTTAGTAGCCATCCACAGATTTATTTATAGCTAAAACTAAAAATCAAGTATATTTAAATTTTAAGTGTGGATGGAAATTTTGTTTGGATATTTAAAAAGTAGTTATGTTGTAAATTTTGTTTATTATAAATCTATAATTTTTTATACTCCCAGCTGAATAAACTCAAGCTTTCGCCCTTCAACGATGGGCCTCTTCAGGAGTTAAGTACTGCAAAATATTCATTTCGTTCACAAAAATATTTATATATAGCATATATCAACAATATTATGAAAAACAAAATACACATAACCTCGAAAACTTACCAAGCGGATATCTGTCGATAAACACAATCATCAAACAGTTTTTATTATAAAACTGAAAATTTTTACATTTTATTAAATTTTAAAAGTTTTAAAAAATCAGGTATAATTTTACGATGCGACTGGATTTCAAACCAAGTCGCATTTATTGAAAAAACATCCAGCAATAACAAACACATAACTTTATTTTCGAAATCGAACTGTCACCTAAATATACGTGATATATATGTTACCAACATTACCTGAAGGCGCTAAATTAAAAAAAATTAAAACTATGTAATTATATATATTTAAATTTGTTTAAAAAAATAAACCGGGTAAAGTTTGGATAAAGCCGAGAAATTTGTTAAACAAATATAAACACCCTGCTTAAGATTTGTCTTTACATTGCTCAAAAGCTCAAAAGTTTTATCAAAAAGTAAAATAACGAAACTTTTTACCATGAAAGCTTTACCCAGTAGCATAATATAGTATCGTATCACAGGTGACTTACAATTTTAGACATCCAGCAATATTATTTTTTTCATAAAATATTTATCATCATCAAATCAATTTATAAATTTAAGGCAATTTTGAGAAGGCATATTTTTGACGTTAGTGTTACGTCATCGTAACATATTTTTCAATATTAATAATGATATAAATAATAATAATAATAATAGGAATAACAATAAATAATTGTTATTAACATATTATTAACAATTAACAATTATAAATAATTATTAATTAATGAAAATAGTAATAATAAGAATAATAAAATAATAATTAGATTTAAACAATAGTAATGTTTAAAAACGAATAATTAGTTATAATTACAAAATAGTAATAATTAATGTAACAATAATAACCAAATAAGAATAATAAGCAATTGTAATAATAATAACAAGATAGTAATAAAAGTAACAACAATAATAGTTAATAATAACAAGATAATAACAATTTGTAAAAATAAATAATAATAATTAACGATAACAATAATATCAAAACAATAATAATTAATTGTAACATTTATAACAAATAATAATAATTAATTTCAACAAGATAGTAATAAAATGTAACAACAAAATAACAATTAATAATAAGTTAATAATAATTTGTAACAACGAAATAACAACAAATAATAGTTAATAATAACAAGATAATAATAAATTGTAATAATTAACAACAAGTTATAATAATGTAGAACAATAATATCAAATTGTAATAACAAGTTAATAACAAATTGTAATAACAAATTAATAACAAATTGTAATAACAAATTAATAACAAAATGTTAATAACAAATTGTAATAACTATAAATAATTAACAACAACATAAAAACTATAATATTATATTGTAAAAACATATGACTAAGACGATGTGAACACGTGCGATCTAAAAGCTGAGTCAACGCAAGTGTTTCTCTAACAATGGTTTCTCAAATGCATGGCAAAAGGTATCGTTGCTTCAAATACATGGCAAAAGGTATCGATGCTCCAAATGCATGGCAAAAGGTATCAATGCTTAAAATACACAGGGAAATTTGGATATAAAAAGAGCCACACTATCAAACAATCTTCAGTCTTAAAAAAGTAGTGAACAGAAGAAGTTACCAAAGGGCAGTCTTAAAAATGTAATCGTCAGTAGTAGTCACCTGGACTACCAGTCTTAATTTTTTCATCATAACAAGTAGTTCTCTTCGTGATAGTGCTCGCAACCCCAGTTCAGTAGTTGTCCTGATCTTACGTAAATTTCTAAATTCAGTGAATCTTGAAGTCAAATTTGGTGTTTGAAAGATTGTTCGAGTGACAACAAAGCTGAAAGAAAACCATTCAACTGCCTGATTTACGAGTGTCGTAAATCTTCCACCTGTACCATTTAGTAACCGATTAACGCACAATTGGCATTGTTTCCCATCGGCGCCAGCCAGGACCAAAAATTTGCTTTTCTAAGGTAAACAGAGAAACCACTTAAGACTCGTTTTTAGAAAGCTAGTGCTCATTTCATCTTTCCATAATTTTGATCTTTTAAATATACTGTGTTCAAATAAATTTATTCTTGTCATTTATCCAACCTCGTCCCAACTTTAATTTTTCTAAATTAAAGTTAAATCGAGAAAAATAGGGAATATAATAATAAGGTTAGACATAACATACCTCATTATTTTTGGTGCATCGGCCGTCGTGAACGGATAAATGCGAGAGTAGTTTAATTTGGATACATCATTATTTTTGGTGCATAGGCCGTCGTGAACGGATAATAAGAGTAGTTTAATTTGAATATATTATTATTTTTTGCTGCATTGACCGTCGTGAACGGATAAATGCAAGGATAATTTAATTTGAGAATATATCGTTATTTTTGGTGTATAGGCCGTCGTGAACGGATAAAATGCAAAGAAATTAGATTTGAAGAAATAGTTTATTATTTTTAGTACATCAGCTGTCGTGAACTAATTAAAAAAAAAAATTTTTTCTTAATTTTTGGTCATACAAGAGTATCATTATTTTTGGTGCATCATATGTCCCAAATTTATAAATTTAAAGATTTTTGAACTAAATTTTTATTTTTACGTATAAAACATCGTGAATTGATTAATAAAAATAGATTTTCTTACTTTTTTCTAAATTTACCATTAATAATTAGTAAAATAGGTTTTATTTGCACAATTATTTAACAAATTAATAAAAACAGGAATAATTTTATTTGAATAAATAACCGTATTTCATACATAAAAAATACAAGAATAATAACAATAATATATATTTAAATAAATAATTCATTTTATTAAACAAAATTTCTAATTTTTTAGTAACAATTAAATAAATTTTTTTTAACAAATAAAAATTTATAACATTTTTTTAAAATTATATAGTTTATTTAAAATAATAATTTCAAATTACAAAATAAATTAATTATTAATAAATACAATTTTTTTTTCAAATAACAAGTATAAGAATTAACAAATTTTTTATTAAAATAATTTTTGTAAACATTTTCGTAGAAAATTATTAAAAATTGTAAGGATTGAAATATTAAAATTTAAAAAATAAAAAATTATTAATAACAATAAACACATTTTTCATAAATATTTGTAAAAAAAATAATAACAAAATTTTATTAACAATATCAAACTCATTTTTATAAATTTTAATTAAAAAAGTAAAAAATAAATTTTTTTTAAATATTCAATTTAAAATTATTAACAATAACAATCTCATTTTTATAAATTTCTGTAAAAAGATAACAACAACAACAAAATTTATAACAATTCTAATTTAAATAAATAAAAAATGTTAACAATAAAAAACTCATTTTTATTAATTTTTATAGTGACACATAAATTTTTTTTAAACGATTCAAAATTAAATAAATAAAAAAATTATTAATAATAAACTTATTTTTATAAATTTTTACAAAAATAATAACAAATAAAAATTATATCGGTTTAATTTTTTAAAACTTTTACTAATAATAATAAATTCATTTTTAATACATTTTTCATAAAAAATTAATAAATAATTAAAATATTCTTTCTTATAAAATTGATTTTGAAATAAAATCAAATAATTCAATTCAACTAGAATTAAATAATGTTTATAAACTGTCACTATTTTTGTTTGAATTAAAAATTACTAAATAAAAATAATAATAACAATTTAATAATTAAATTTTTTTTTTAGTTTTTGTAAAAACAATAACAAATTTTTAGGACATAGTAAGCTTAAGGAAAAATAATAATAAAAAAATAATTTTTTTATATTAATTTCACATTTTTTACAAAATAATTAAAAAATAAATAAATAAAATAAATTAAATTAAAATTTATTCATTTTCATAAAAACTGATTATAACAAGTTATATAATAATTTTAATAATTTTTTAATAAAAAAATTATAATTATTGCAATTTTTTTAAAATAAATAAAAAATCATTATTATTATAATAAAATATAAATTTTTACATTTCTTTTAACTAAAAAATTCACATTGTTTAAAAATATATAAATAAAAAATTTTTTTTAAGAAAAATATATTTTATAAAAAATTCCAGCATAAAAGTGTACTTACAAATATAAAATTGTTATTATTCACAAGTTTTCTCACAATTTATCTTATAATATTTACTATCTTATCTATAACAAGTATTTTGAATATATCTGCATGTGTTCCAAATTTACATATTTTATATCTGTCCATATCTTTGTTGAAATAATTACTATTTACCATGAACAATAAAGAAAAGTGCTACACGATGCAAGCTAGAATCAAATCAAATAGAAATATTTTATAAACAACATTTATACACATATATTATTAAAAAGTTATTAAACAACATATATACTAAAACTTTATTTTTATTCGGTTAAAATTTTTTTTAAAGAAACACATTATTTTAAAGAAAATATGGATCTGCCAAATAGTCATCAAGTCTCATTACGCGATGCTCTAGAAATAGTTCCTATTTTTGATGGAAAAAACTTACCATTATCCATTTTTATCGAAAGTTGTTTAGAAGCAAAATCTATGCTTCCTGAAGTAGCACAAGTTCAGACAAATTTAGTAAAATTAATAAGAAGTCGAATTTCGGGAGAAGCAAGAAAAATTATAATAGGAAATAACTTTAATACTGTAGAAGAATTAATAGAAAGATTAAAACAAATTTACGCACCAATAAAATCTGTATGTCAATTACAAGGAGAACTAGCAGCAATGTATATGTGGGAACACGAAAATGTAATTTCTTACGGTTCAAAAATTGCAGAAGCAGCAGAAAGAATATTAGATGCATATATTATTAGTAATGGGAATAGAGTAGATGAAGCATTTAGAAGAAGTTTAGATGAAGCAACTATCGATTGTTTTTCGCGAGGACTTACACGAGAAATAGAATTACGAATTGAAACAGCTGATACATTTCAAGGGATAGTTAATAAAGCTATAGAAATAGAAAGAAGATTGTTATTACAACGAGAACTACGAAAAAGTGAGAATAATATTGAATATAATGCCCATCTTAAAAATTTTGCAGAAACAACAAAAATTAATATGGTTCAAGACAATGTAAGCACTTGTTCATCTTGTGGAAAAAATGGTCATGTTGTATCAAACTGTTTTAAACTTAATAAATTGCTAAGACTTAGAGGAGAAACCCGCTTTCATTCAGGCACTCAACAACATTTTGCAAACCCAAATCAGAATCAATTTAATAACAAAAATCAAATGTTTAATCAATTTCAATGTCGAAATTATTACAGGAATTCGCAACAAAATCAATTTAGACACGTACCGCAAAAGCAATTTCATACTTCGTTTCAAAATCAAAGGCAAAATCAACATAAAATTTTTTTGCAAAGTCAACAACAAAATTTTTTACAAAATCAACAACAAAATTTTTTACAAAATAAACAACATTATTCTCGGGAACCACGAACTAACATTGCAACAAACTTTGAAACTAAAAATCAAAATATAATTTGTAATTACTGCAAAAAATTAGGACACATTTCCACTAATTGTAGGAAAAAGATATGGGATGATAACAATAATGACAAGTTTTTAAAAATCACAAATCTTTTTAATCAAGCTTTACAGAAGGATATACCCCTTTTTACGACTGATAATAAAGAAAACACTTTAAATAAATTAATAAATAAAGTTTGTGAGGAACCACCTTTACAAAGACCAGACTTCTGCCAACCAATTATATTAAAAACAGACGATTCAGATATTGCAGTAGGAGAAATTCAATCACAAGAAGTAAATAAAGATCAACCAGTAGCCGAATATGACACCGTGTTTTACAAAGCAAGTACAAAAAACATTAACACTGACGCCTTATCAACAAATCCTATTGAGGACATTCTTGAAAATAAAGTGCAAAGAATAAAAACAGAAGGAATTCAAGGAACTCAAGAAAATATTGCTCAAGAATATATTCATAAGTGTGTGCAAGAAAAAATCGAAGAAAAATTTAAAGAATACTTAAATTGTGTATCAAGTAAAAATAATTACTCAAGTTTAAAGGTAATAAATAATCTCAGCCATATTGAAAAAATGTTAAATAATGAATGCTGCAAAACAGAAAAGTACGATACACGCAGTGAAGCTTGTAATGTTGTTACAAGAAATCAACGAAGAATACAAGAAAACAATAATCAAGAAGTAGAAATACAAGGAAACAAAAATCAAGAAACACTGAAAATTCAAGAAGAAAAGAAGAATCAAGAAATTCAAGAAGAAGAAGCTCATGAAAAAAGAAAACAAGGTAAACCAAAGAAACAAAGCACACGTTTTAATACTTCCTTAAAAAATACGAGAGGAAGACAGGAAAAGGTATGTAATACAAAAAATAAGAAACATTATAATGAAAATTATATTAATGAAATTGAATATTATCCTGAGTATATTAAACAGAAAACAAAATTGAAAAAACACGAAGAAATTGATCAAGGCTACGAAACCTCTAATTATGAAGAATCATCTGAAGAAGAAGATAACCTAGTAATAAAAGAAGACTGCAAAAATTTTAATCAACAGAATATACGTATAGCAGAAATTAAAAATGTAACTTCGAGGGAAATCCTTTCAACAATAAAATCATCCTTAAAAAATTCGTTTGTGGAAGTTGCTCCATACAATGGTTGTACACAATGTCCTACAAAAAATTATATACAATTAATCGAAGGGGCTCAATCATTAGACAATACATATCGACCGCCTCCAGAACCACCTCCCAGTAGAGAATAAATTATCGAATACAATTAAATTTTAAAAAATAATAATACGAATAAACAATACCTCAAAATTATATAAAATTTTTTTTTACAGATAAACTAAATAAAATATAATTAATAACAAATTAAAATTTCCACCTTACAAATAAAATGCAATATTAAGAATAGTTATATATTAAAAAGTAATTTAAATATACCATACAAATTATATAAATTAACTAACAAATCACTTTTCTATACCTATGTATAAAAACATACATCATTCAATATAATTTTTTTTTTAGAATTTAAACTAATATAAATTTTTCTGTTTTAGCGATCTAACATCAATCTATTAATAATTGTCCAAAAACAAGGAAATAAATAAAATAAAATAATTGAAATTTCTTTTAGGGAAAGTAAGAAGCAGCATGTTAAGGTTAAGTTATTTTACTCTTTTATCTTTACTTTTCTTTACTATTCTTTCTATTTTCAATTTTACACTCAAAGACTCAAACATCTTCTCTTAATATTCTTTTTAAAATTACAAATAATATAATTTTTATACAAACAAACGTTAAATCTGAATCTATATATTCCACTTTAGTACATGATAAAAAGATAATCTTAAGAATGTCCTGTGAATTAAAAAAAAATTAAATGATCGTTAATAAAATATGTAGGAAGTAAAATTTATTTTTTTAGTAAAAAATACACTTTAAATAATAACCCAAATTTCAGAACAACTATAATTCAAATGAATAAATTAAATCTTACTTCTTACAATTTAGTAACAAAAGGACATTAACATATTTTATATAGTATAAAAAAATAAATTTAATTTAATAATGAAAACTAATGAGTCACTTGTTGGATAAAAATTGATTTGATAAAATCATTTAATAATTTCTAAAACAATTAGATAAATTTTTTAATACAATATTGGTCCAAAAATTTAAGAGATTCCGTATATCATAATATTTTATATAAAAAAAATATCTGACATAATAACATTTTAAATTAAAAACAATGTCATGAAATTTTATAAATATTTGTATCAAAACAAACTTTTTCGTATCAGGTTACATTAAATTAAAGTCTCTAAATTCAAATACTAAAAAATTAGATATTTAAATAATATTTACAAATATAATTTTGTTTTTAAATTATTGCTTAATTACCTTTAGTACGTCTATCATTTTATGTAAACAAAACTAATAGTATGAGCAATTTACTTTAGAAAATCTATTCATACTACTTTATTTTTTTTGTTATATTACGCATTCTAAAATTAAATTAAAGTAAATAGAAAAAATTAGAAAATAAAAAAAAATTGACAGAAATAATGCTAATAAGATTAAAACAAAAATATGATTTTAACGAAGGAAAAGAAGCAATAGATATTTAGAGTGATAAAATCCAATTAATTAAATGGAGCCATTCTAGTGAAAGATGTTTCGGAAGATATCATGTAGCAAAAAATTGCCTGAATTACAAAGAATAATAAAAATAACAAACATTAGGACAATTAAATTTAAATCGCTAATAAATGTACAAACAAATAAACAAGTAAAATATATGCATGCTATCTTCTAAACATTTAGTCATATATAATAATAATTAACTATTTGATCAATTAACAAAATTATATCTATCTTAAAAATTGTGTGTGTGTAAAAAAAATTTTTTTAAATAATAAATAACAGGAATAACAATAATAAACAAAAAATATAATAAAAAATAAACAGAAAAAAAAATATTTTTTTTAAATGTTTGATTAACGCTCAAATTTTACGATTGTAAATTTTTTTTAGTTTTAAATGTAAGAATTAGAATTTGGAAATTGTTCAATTTCATTTTTTCAATTTCCAAATTTCTGAAGGGGGAGGTGTTACGTCATCGTAACATATTTTTCAATATTAATAATGATATAAATAATAATAATAATAATAGGAATAACAATAAATAATTGTTATTAACATATTATTAACAATTAACAATTATAAATAATTATTAATTAATGAAAATAGTAATAATAAGAATAATAAAATAATAATTAGATTTAAACAATAGTAATGTTTAAAAACGAATAATTAGTTATAATTACAAAATAGTAATAATTAATGTAACAATAATAACCAAATAAGAATAATAAGCAATTGTAATAATAATAACAAGATAGTAATAAAAGTAACAACAATAATAGTTAATAATAACAAGATAATAACAATTTGTAAAAATAAATAATAATAATTAACGATAACAATAATATCAAAACAATAATAATTAATTGTAACATTTATAACAAATAATAATAATTAATTTCAACAAGATAGTAATAAAATGTAACAACAAAATAACAATTAATAATAAGTTAATAATAATTTGTAACAACGAAATAACAACAAATAATAGTTAATAATAACAAGATAATAATAAATTGTAATAATTAACAACAAGTTATAATAATGTAGAACAATAATATCAAATTGTAATAACAAGTTAATAACAAATTGTAATAACAAATTAATAACAAATTGTAATAACAAATTAATAACAAAATGTTAATAACAAATTGTAATAACTATAAATAATTAACAACAACATAAAAACTATAATATTATATTGTAAAAACATATGACTAAGACGATGTGAACACGTGCGATCTAAAAGCTGAGTCAACGCAAGTGTTTCTCTAACAATGGTTTCTCAAATGCATGGCAAAAGGTATCGTTGCTTCAAATACATGGCAAAAGGTATCGATGCTCCAAATGCATGGCAAAAGGTATCAATGCTTAAAATACACAGGGAAATTTGGATATAAAAAGAGCCACACTATCAAACAATCTTCAGTCTTAAAAAAGTAGTGAACAGAAGAAGTTACCAAAGGGCAGTCTTAAAAATGTAATCGTCAGTAGTAGTCACCTGGACTACCAGTCTTAATTTTTTCATCATAACAAGTGGTTCTCTTCGTGATAGTGCTCGCAACCCCAGTATAGTAGTTGTCCTGATCTTTACGTAAATTTCTAAATTCAGTGAATCTTGAAGTCAAATTTGGTGTTTGAAAGATTGTTCGAGTGACGACAAAAGCTGAAAGAAAAACCATTCAACTGCCTGATTTACGAGTGTCGTAAATCTTCCACCTGTACCATTTAGTAACCGATTAACGCACAATTGGCATTGTTTCCCATCGGCGCCAGCCAGGACCAAAAACTTGCTTTTTTAAGGTAAACAGAGAAACCACTTAAGACTCACTTATAGAAAGCTAGTGTTCATTTCATCTTTTCATAATTTTGATCTTTTTAAATATACTGTGTTCAAATAAATTTATTCTTGTCATTTATCCAACCTCGTCCCAACTTTAATTATTCTAAATTAAAGTTAAATCGAGAAACACTAGGGAATATAATAATAAGGTTAGACATAACATTAGTAATGATGAAAATAACAATGAAAATTAAAATAATTAAAGTAGTGATGAACATCAAGACAATATTATCTTGAACTTACTTAAAATTGCTTGACGTAACAAGAATCTTGTATATCCAAGATTCTTGGATATAAACTAGAAAATAATAATTAATATGTAATATAATATATTATATTATATATTAATAGAAAATATGACAATTTTACAAATTTTATTATTATATAGCATTGACCGTAGTTTAAAACGACGAAAAAACATTACTAAAATATAGCACTGCGTGTAATTTTTTTAACTAAATGCCCAATTAAAGAAATTTACAAAAAGTAAACATTTTTCTTGAATTAAATTATTATATTGAACTTTAAATAGTTGCGGACTATTTTTAGAAAAACCTTATAAAAAGTACAATTCATTATTGACAATTGTATGAAAATATTCTTAGAATTTGAATTGGAATTTTAATTTTGAAGTTGAGTTGTAGGTATAAAAGAATAGTTTGGCATCTGTAATATTTAGTCTTTCAGGATTTTCCATGATTTGAATAACTTATATTTCATCAGACGCAAAATGAAATAATCTAATTTTAGTCTTAATATTTTAGCAGAGAGAAACTGAGAGTACGCACGTAATGCAAAGCATGCTTTCCTTTGAAAGTCTGCCCCCTCGCGGCCAAAAGTCCTAAGCTTAGGTGGTTAGCTATATATATTGCCTAAATAGGTGAGATCGCACACATATGTGAAATGTGATGGCTAAGCCGAATTATAATCGGAATCGCTCGTGATCACTCGTAAAACGCAAGGAACGCGAGGAATACCGAATAGGAGAATAGAACTAAAAAAGAAGTTATGTCAATGTTTTGACATTTTTATACTGCAACGTTTTTTTCGTTTTTTTTGTGGTTTTGATGCTGATAAAATTTTCTATTTACACCAAAATTTGTAATGGTAGTTCAATGTGATATTAATAAATTCCCAGGTTAAATCCGGCACTTTTGCCTATTTAAAATTTCTGGTTTCAAAACTATACAAATTATGATACAACAAAATTTCAAATGCATTAATCGCCGAAAGACTTTTATTTACATTGTTCATATGTTCATATTTAGGTATACATTTTTCTAAAGAGAAATACATAAATTACACTGCAAAATAAATTTTCTGTACATTTACAGGTTTTTTTACAGAAATTTGTAAAATAACAATTTTCTGTAAATTTACTACATATTAGTCAAAATTATTACTGATTATTACCTGCTTTCAGAGTAGCGAATTTACAGAAAATTGTAAAATTGAGACTAAGAAGGGATTGTAAATTCTATACTTTTAGACGTTATATTACAATTTCTATAAAAATTGTAAAGCAGAACATTTTTTTATAGTGATATTTTAGAGATTTGAGCGTATTTAAATATTTACAGCAACAAATTCTCTTGAAAAAAAGAGGAATTAAAATTAGCAAAATAATATTGTATTAATAATTTTAATTCCCAACATTTATATCAGTATTTTTACACTAAGCGATAAACTCATAATATTGCATAAATTAGGGAAACATTTGGGAATTTTATCAAAAGTACTGAAAAAATATTAAATTTCTAAAATTGAGAACAAAATTCTTGTTTCTTTCATAATATGCTAAGTTTCGAAGGTGAATTGAAAAAATTATATTTTCAATTTACCTTCGAAACTTAGCAATCATTACAAATTTTAATGGACACATAACTTTGGCAGGGTGGCCACATTGTCAGTAAAGTCAGGAAAAAAATTTTTTATTAGTTAAGTCAGGAAGAACAAATTTTTGTCGGTAAATTGAAGGAAACACCAGGATTAAATCCTATAGGTGAAATTTTTTGCGGGGAAATTAAGCGAATTGAGACTAATTTTGAAAAATTACGAATTTTTCAACTTTTGTCCAAACATTAAAACAAAATATAACAATTTTTAGTTTATTTAGTTAATTTTTTTCTATAAAAAGAATTTTGTCAAGGAAAATAATTTTAATGTCAGTAAATTGTCAGGAAAATTGAAAAACTGAAACTTGTGGCCACCCTGCTTTAGACTTTTTTCATTTCTTTCAATAAATAATTGAACTTTATAACATGTTAAATTAATTAATTTTAAATAATTAAATTATTGAATTTTTTAAGATTTGTGATTGCAATTTTTAAAAATGATTGAGTATTAGAAAATTGTATGTTTATAATAATTTTTGTAAATCCAAAGTCATGTAAAAAAAATAATAATCACTAGTTCAGTTAAAAAAAAGTGAAAATTTTTTGCCTTTGAGTTTCGGATTTTTCATTAAATGTTAATGAAAGAAAAAATTATTAATGTTTCGAATAAGTTTAGAATTTAAAATATTCTTAAAAAATAAAAATTCTATATAATTTTACGTTAATATAATAACAAATTAATAAATTGATACATTTTACTAATAAGTTAGTAAAAATTACTATTTATTGGTAAAATAATTATTTTATTAATTAAATTGCAAGGGTTTCTAAAGTTAGAGCCGAAGTAGAGAATCGAAAAAAATTGTTTTCACAAAACCAAAAAAATGAAACATTTTTTAAAGGTTGTAGATTGGAAAAGTAAAATTTTCCAACTAAAAACCAAAATATCACTCAGTAATTCAAAGTTAAAAAAATTTAATTTGAAAAATTTTGTAGTGCATTTAATTTAAAGGCATATATTTTTTCTGAAAACTGCATATTTAATTGTATAGAATTATTTGGTGTTTATCAACGTGTAGTTAATAATAATTAAATAATTTTTGCTGATACAAAATTATATTTTTTTCTACTAATAATTTTACGGCATCATAATTTATTTGAGAAAAACTAAACAAAATTAAATTAAATTTTATTTAAAATCAATTTTAACAAACAGTACCTAATTAATTTTTTCAATTGGAATGTTCATAATAATAATTATTTTAAAAAAATTAATTTATTTTAATTTAACTTTTGTTTTTAGTTCAATTAATTTTAATTTTTTCTATTACTTTAATTTTTATTATTATTGTTTTACTTATTACTTATATTAATTATTGTTATAATTATTATGTCGCAATAGTGTAAAAATGAATAGAAGAAGGAAACACAAATTTCGCTATCCTCCTCTTTTTCAATCTCAACAGCTCAACTTTACGATAGATTTACTTTTGGAACTCAAAATCATTTTTCGGCCTATTATCAGATTAGTTCAGTTCGTTCAGTTCTATTCCTCGCGTTCCTTGCATTTTACGAGTGATCACGAGCGATTCCGATTATAATTCGGCTTAGCCATTACATTTGACATATGTGTGCGATCTCACCTATTTAGGCAATATATATAGCTAACCACCCAAGCTTAGGACTTTTGGCCGCGAGGGGGCTGACTTTCAAAGGAAAGCATGCTTTGCATTACGTGCGTACTCTCAGTTTCTCTCTGATTTTAGTTTGACATTCTTTAAAATTGCATCAAATTTTTGCTATCGAAAACGGGCTGGTTTTTAGTTTTATTCTGGTTTGAAAAATCTGCTTTTAAAAATGTATTTGTTGGTTAAAATGCAAGTAAAGTTTTAAAACACTTGCATTGTAACCAACAAATACATTTTTGGAAGCAGATTTTTTAAACGAGAATAGAACTGAAAAACAGCTCGTTCCTCACAGCAAAAATTTGATTGGATAGAAAAAAGATAAAAAAGTAATTAAAGTGACCGAAAATTCAAAAAGACTCAATATTAAAGGAAAAACTTTCCACATATTTCTACATTAGAAAGTTAAGAAGTCAGCGCACAAAATTAAAGTGCATTGAAAGTAGTCAATATTAAGTAGCAATAAATTTTAAAATATTCACAAACTTTTAGAAACATAATTAAAATATGATGACCTTTGACATTCTATAGGTAAGTATTAAAGCCAATATTATCCAATATTTTGGGTATGTTTACATAATAATCTATATACCTACCCAGTTGGCACGTAAGTTTGAAAAACGTTTTATTAACGTAATTTTTGAAACGTTATTTGGCCTTATGTCAATTACGTTCATAAGACATTTATTAAACGTCTAAATGTTGTCTGTATGTCTTACAGACAATACAGGAATGTTAAGTATACCATATTACAAACGTTAAACAAGTTGTGAATTAAGATGTTCATTACATGAACATTTTGCTTCCTCTTTACGATAAGCAAAAAATTGCTTTAAAGTGAATTTTTTCATTTTATTTAATTCTATTAATGCTAATAAAATATATTCTTTTTATACATCAATCGATTTGTCTTGATGAAATGAAGATTTTTAGTTTGTTTTTAAGTCTAGATTAACATTTTATTATAAAGCAACATAATTTTTAAGAAGGAAATAAATTGCTAATAAAAGTGCGAATTTTTGGTTTTAACTATGTTTAATTCTATAAATTCAAATAAAATATATACTTTATATATACCAATCGATCCGTTTTAATGCAACGGATAAGATTATTAAAAAAAATGAGTAAAATCTTATTGTACTGGAATATAATTTTGATGAAAGAACTAAATTTTTAATAAAAAAAGGTAATTTTTTTGCTTTAATTGTCATTACCTCTATAAACTCTCATACAATTTATACTTTATATATACTAATCGATTCGTTTTGATGCAAAGAAGAAGATTTTATTGTATATTAACTTCAATATTCAGTTAAAAAAAATTTTTTTTTTTTAAAAAAGTCAAAATAAAATTTTTTTTAATAGATTTTTTAATGTCCATCAATCCATTTCGAGATATTTTTATGATAAATTTGCCTAGCAATTTTCAGCCCAATTCGTTGAAACCTGTTCGAGTTATCGTGTTCACAAAAAACGGGATCCACACACACATACACACATACATATACACACACACATACATACATCCGGACAATTGTTCAGGGTCTTATATAACATAGTCCCATATAGAAGAAAATTTGTCAAAAGGATTTTTAAAAATTTTGTAAATTAAACGACTACAAAGCTTCCTCACGAGGAAGCAAAAAAATAATTTAAAAAATGTTTTCTAAGGTTCCCTTCTATGACGTCATTCAACAAGGAAAAAATTTAAATTAGAAAACGCATAAGGATGATTTTGTCTAGAAGTTTTTACTAGGAGAGGTTGTGGGGAGGAAAAGATTAGGAAGCATTAAAAAAAATTCGAAATGAAAATTACCTGTCGCCAAGAAACAAACGTTTATGAAAAGCATACTTTTTACAAACGTCTGTTTATTATGCTTTGAACCAATGTAAAGTGCAAAAAGAACACGATTAGAAATCATCATAAAAATTGTTGACTCCAATGGCTTAAACATCGTCCTCCCACAACATTTCCATTGAAACTTTGCAGCCTATAATAATAAAATATTCAGTATATCGAAATTGCTTCGAAAGAAACATACAATTTTTGAACGTTATCTTTCACCAAATACCTAATAATGAAATCAATTTTTCTTGAATAAAATTTATTTTCAAATTTGATCCTTATTTTCCATAAAAACTGATAAAAGTGCTATAGTCAAATCAAAAAACCATTTTTTTCATCTCGATAATAATTATGCTTCATAAATAAATAAATAAAATTATAAGTATGCTTTCCAAAAATGTTTCGGAACGTTCGGACATTCTTAGAACGTAAATTGGCAGACATCAAACGTTCTACAGACGTTCAAAGAACGTTTTTTGTCTTTGTGTCCGCTGGGTACCTTAATTACACAATCCATTTTTTCCAATTTTACACTCCTCGTGTAATACACTTTTATAAACTTTATTGCCACTTCTTTTACACTGACTGTAACGAATATGTTGAGCCCCCCACCCACTAAAGCAATATGTAATTTAAGTATGGCCGATACTCGATTTGCCTCCACCAAAACGTACAATTGGACGTTTTATAAATATTCCAAAAACGTTCTATAAACGTTTAGCAAATGAAACGGCCATATTTTAATTACACAATCTATTTTTTGCAATTTCACACTCCCCCATGTAATACACTTTTATATACTTTAGAGCCATTTTTTATACTGACTTTGAGGATTATCTTGAGCCCCCCCCCATCCATTGAAGCGTTATGGAATTTACATAGTTATGATACTATGTAATTTAAGTATGGCCGCAACTAATTTACAATCGCCAATACTTCCAATATTACTATGCAAAGGTTTGTATTAATAATTAATTATATTTCGAAATTGTTGGATTGACCCATTCTCATCTAATTTATTATTAAAATGATACTAACTGAAATTCTGCAAAGAATTTTACTATTTATAAAAGTAATTGAATCCTTTCAAAGAATGTTATTATTTAAGAAAATAATTAAATGTTTGCGTAGAATTTTATTCAAATTCTTGAAATTAATTGAATTGTGGAGAACAATTTAATTATTTGTTTTAAAAATAAGAATAATTGAAATTTTAAGAATTTAAAAAAAATTTTAAACAATTTAATTTCTGCAAAAAAAAATAATATTCAAAAGAATTTAGTAAATCTGAAGAATTTTGCTATTTATGGAAATAATTGAATTCTTGAGAAATTTTTTTTACAGTTTCTAGAAATAATTGAATTCTTTCGAGGAATTTTAATAAAAATTTTAAGAATAATTAAATTTTTCAGGAATTTTATTAAAATTGTATTAAACATAATTGAAATTCTTCAATGAGTTTTACTGTTTATGAAAATAATTGAATATCTCGTGAAGAAATTTTTAAAAATAAAATTAATTAAATTAAATTAGGGGAAGTGGGGGCGAAGCAACGCATGGGGCGAAGCGACGCAGTAGACATTTCTCGAGTAGGGGAGACCGGGGCTAAACCGGACAAGTCAAATATTTCCGAAACCATGAAGAATTTAAAATCGTGTAAATAACCTATGAACGCGCAATTTCGTGATGCATGTGCTGCATGAGGTTTTAGGGACATGTCAATTTTCTTGTAATAATAGTTGCCGTTAATATGTGAAAATGTCATTTCTTAAGGTAAAAGTAAAAAAAATTTTTCTTCATTTTTTTGGGTTTTTATCGTTAAAATTAAAGTGCAAATATCATACGGACATTTTTCTTTTAGCTCAAGGTGTACTGAGTTTAGTAGAAAAAAGTTTAATGGAAAACATTAAGATGAAAAAATATATTGCAGGTTAATTACACAGGCCGACAAATTTTAATCAACTGCATGTTGCCTAAAATATTACTGCCGATTCTTACAGGATTTTGTCCGTAGAATACGAATCTGACCTTGAAAATATTGGATTGGCTCTAGTTTTTAATCAATTTACGTTTCAATATACAAAACATGCATTTTTAGCATTTTTTGAATGAATGTACAACAATACACCGAATCAGTAAGTCTGTCCGCATAGCACAAAATAAAAGTTTAAACACTGCTCTTCAATATCCAAAAACAAAAACGGAGTGCCTATTCTTACGTTAACGTGAAGCGACTTTCCAAAACTAAACCTACGCGAAATGGAAAATAATGCTGAAAAATGACACACGTCGCGCTAGTGTCGTGTTTTCATCGTAAACGAGACGAACCACGGAACAAGCAAACGAAAACATGGGAAAGTGCCGGCTTTTATTATGTATAATAATAAGTATAGTCAGAGTCAGTTGTTTAATTATAGTTATTAATTATTAAATTTTAAATAAAGTGTTGTGTGTTCACGAAGAATTCGTGAAAATTTATTTACATCGGTAAGTATTGACGCAAAGCTTTCATATTTTTGTCATCAATGTATTAATCTGACGCTGTGTCTATTTGGCCGGTCAGTGAAAATAGGTATATGATTTACTAATTAAAAATATTTATTAATTTTTCTTATGTTCACTAACCCCCCTCCAACAGGTTTAAAAAAAATCCTTTTTTATAGAGACTCCCTGGAGAAAACCAAATCTTGTTCCTGGTTATTTTTTGTACAAAACCTGAGTCAAATTGATTTTATATTTGGTACTGGAAGGTATTGAACCCAAAATCAACCCCCCCTCCAACAAAAGAAAAACTAATAAATATTTTTAATTAGTAAATCATATACATATTTTCTTCACATATAAAATTGTTTTTTTGAATTTTTTCTTTGGTGTTGTAATATTTATTTAAAATATAATCAAATTAGTTTGTAAAATTTAAAGTTAATTTTTAAATTTAAAAATTAGGATTGTTAGTTTTCTTGCAAAGAAATTATAATAATGTTTTTCTTCGCAATACCTAACGATATAACTCGGCAAAAAATATCAAAAAAATTAATTAGGAATTTCACGATTAAAAGTATTAAAAATATATATATATACTACAATTATATTTGCAGAAAAATGGCTTCGACGTTCGAGAAAGGGTCTACTTTTGCAAATTATGTAGAATTTGAACGAGCTCTGGAAATGTTTGAAGAAAAGGAGCGACAAAAATTTTCGAAACGAAGTAGCAGGACGGTTGAGGCAGCCCGCTAATTTTTGAAAAAGCCACTCAACTCAGAAATAAAATACTATGAGCTGCATTTAGCATGCATAGCTGGCGGTGTTCCCTTCACGTCTACAAGTAAAGGCTTAAGAGACAAAGGGTAATTTAATCCTTGTTTTATTTAACGTATCTCAAAAATTTAAACTTTAATAAATATTAGATTTTAATTTTTCAGAACTATAAAAGTCGATTGCCCTGCACACATTAAACTACGCGCATCTGAAGATGGTAACAAACTTGTGGTTACCAGTGTTAATATGGATCACAGTAAGCATGAAAATTCACAGGTAGCTGCTTTTCTTTACTATTTAAATACAATTTTTTAAAATTAAATAAATAAAATAATTGTAAAATAAATACATTTTAAAAATAAATAAATCAATTTTAAAAATAAATGTATTTTTAAAATAAAGAAATAAATGAAATTTTTAAATAAATAGATTTTACAAATAAATAAATAAATAAATAAAATTAGAAATAAATAGATTTTACAAATAAATAAATAAATAAAATTAAAAATAAATAGATTTTACAAATAAATAAATAAAATTAAAAATAAATAGATTTTAATAATAAGTAAATAAAATAGGGGAGTGTTGTTAACGACATTCCCCTAATTGTAAAATAAATAAATAAATAAAAATTTGGGAATGTATTAATAAAATAAGACTAAAACTTATTTACTTTTCTAATAATAACAAAAATAATTTTCAGACTGTTTACGAACATCAGGCTTCAGTGAGAAGACTCAAAGGCGAGAAGCGAGAAGAAGTCAAAAATTTGTTAAAACTCGGGTGCGATAAAAAATTAATACAAGAAAAAATTTTTAAAGACACAGGAAAACGGCCAACATACAAAGACTTGGACAATATTCAATCTGAAATCAGAGCTAAATTGAAAGTAACTTCGGATCCTAAAATGATTAAGAAAATTCTTGAAGAAGAATACGGTAATTTGAAATTAATTTACTGCATTTTAAAATAAAAAAAAATAAATAAAAATTTAATATTTTTAATTTAATTCTTTTCCTTTAATCCAAATTACTTATTGTAGGAGCTGATGTTCACATTCTTCACGATGATGCAAATGAGTTGAAGGGATTGTATTTTTCTACACCCGACATGAGAGAAACTATGTTAGCATGGCCAAACATAGTATTTATTGATGGAACCTACAAGTTGACAAATTGTGATTTGACTCTAATGATATTCCTCGTTGAAGATGGAAATGGCTCCAGTGAAGTTGTTGGTGCAGCATTAATTTCATCTGAAGACTACGAAACGTTTCACTGGTTATTATCATGCTTCAAGACAGAGAACGCGGAAGCCTGCTCGAAAATAAAATGTTGGATGAGTGATAAAGATTTATTAGAAAGAGAAGTTTTAAAGGAATTGTTTCCTCACACTGTTACGTACATTTGCGTGTGGCATACATTGAAAACATTTAGTCGGCAAATAACAGTTGATAAAATGAAGATAACTTCGAGTGAGCGAAACCTCTCATTAGAATTTCTTTCTAAATTGCTTTACAGTAAAACTCCGGAACATTATGACGAAATTTATAGTTCGTTTTGTGAATCTGTCCCAGAGTCAGTTGTAGAATATTTTGATAAGAATTGGAACCCCATAAAGACTGAGTGGACTGTTCACAACATGACTGTAGGAAATGCTGGCCATATTACTAACAATAAATTGGAAAATGTAAATGGAAAAATTAAACAAACTGTCAAGAAAAACAGCAGTCCAGCGTTATTTGTTCACAGTTTTATGGCATGGCTCAATTGTCACAAACACGACAAAGATCACAAAGCTGCTGATCATGTTTTAAAAAAATTTGTCAGGGATTATGGAGAAGCTTCCGAGTACGTTGAATTTGTGACAAAACATTGGCATAACTATATAATAGAACAAATCGAACTCAGCAAAAACATTACTGTCATTGAAGAGTTAGGAGGAACATATCGTGTTCAATCTTCCAAGGGTGTTATTGCAGCTACTCCAACTTCATGTGAATGTCAAGACTGGCTCTCCAAGTCAATGCCTTGTAGACATATTTTTGCCGTTAGACAATTGGAAAAATTGCCTCTGTTCGATAGATTGTTGTGTAACGAAAGATTCACCAAAGAATATTATTTAAATAATCAAAGAGTAATGCGCGACCAATTTGAAAGTATCGACTGTGATAATGTAAATAATATAGAAGAAAATAACAATGAGGAGAAACAAATGCCTTCTGTGATTAAAAGTACTCTGCCAAAAATATTGCCTTATCCTCGAAAAAGAACAAATGCACTAATTATTACCAACTCCTTAGCTAACTTGGCAGCTTTGTGCTCAGACAAAAGATACTACGAGAGAACGGAAGTTTTAAAAGAATTAGACAAATATTGGAGAATGGATTTAGACGTTTCTTTATTTGTGAATCCTGGGAAAACTGGAGAAGCTGAAAAGGAAAATTTAAAAAACGAAGCCAAAGAAACAGAATTGGAGAGTAAGACTGATAATGAAACTAATACTAAGATTTCTACGACTGTGATTTTAAAAGAAATTGAAAATGGTGGTGCTGGATTGTGCATTGATTCTGATGCCTCATCGGACAACGTTCTAGTCAGCTATGTTGTCGAAAATGGAATTTTAATACCCGAAGGTAAAATTAATTCTTGTCCCGAAGATGATGCAGATACATTTTCAGAGGATGCTCTGGAAAAAATAAAATGGCCAACTGCCATCAAAAGACGCGGTCGTCCAAAAAATAGCGAGACTACAGTGGCAATAGGATTAAAGAAAAATCGACAAGTTAAAATACCAAAATCTTTTAGGCTTCTCAAAGAAGAAGAAAAAATTGGCATTATTTTTAATTGGATCCTTTCAAATAAATCTCAATTAACTGCCATTTTAAATGGTGATTATTTAGTAAATGAAGAAGATCTTGAAATGCGACCGGAAATTATAAATCATGGTATTCTCGATGAAGAAGTAAATTTGGAGATATTAAAACCTTACATGACTGAAACTGGGCATCAAACTTTAAAAAAAACTATTGAAACTAAATTGAAAATTGAAAATTGGCTTTGCAAAGTATGTGAAGTATCTTCCGAGACAAGTCTAAGTATTGTTTGTGAAAGTTGCCTTATGTGGTACCATATTAATTGTGTCGGTTTAAAGTCTGTACCAAAAAAAAAATCTTGGTTTTGTTTTAATTGTTCCTCTTATTAATCATTTTTTCAAAATTTGTAGTAAATTTTCAGTATGCATATTAAAATTTTAATACTGTTAAAAGACAAGAATAATTAAACCTATTGTATTAAAAAGAAAATAAAACAATTTTCAGAAACAAGCAATTATTATTATTCTTTGTATTGTATTATCCTATTTTTAAAAAATAACAATTATACTTATACTTTTTTGGATTGTTTAAATTTGATTTAAAAAAAAAATTTTTTTTTTTTGAATTTATTGTATTTTTAAATTTTTTATTCTAGAATTTCGCTCCAATTTCTTGATTTTATTTTAAATTTTAATCTAAAAAAACAATTATACTTTTTTGAATTTTAAAAAATTTTATTTTTATTTTTAAAATTATTTTTGAATTTTTTATTTTCAAATTTTTTATGTTAAAATTGAGCTCCAATTCTTTGATTTTATTTAAAAATTATTTCTTAGGATGTTTTTTTGATTTTCAATTTTGTATTTCTCGTTAATTTAAAAATTGTTCATTTTTTAAAAATTTGTTTTTAATTTTTAATTTTTGAATTTCGCGCCCATTATCGTGAAGTGGTGTAGTGTATATCAGATGACATTTCGCGTAGGTTTAGTTTTGGAAAGTCGCTTCACGTTAACGTAGGTATAGGGCCAGCCAAACAAAAAATGTAATTTATGTACACTTTAACCTGTAATGTCAAAAGAGACATTCGCTGTTCCACAAGCATATTGAAAACAACAGTACTTTTGACCATGTAAGGTAATTTAAATAACAATTAGTCTCTCTAGGGGTTTTTATGGTCGCTGCTTACTAATCTGTATTTAGATTGTAATATTCAAAATGGCGAATCCAATATGGCAGAATTTTTTTTAAATGTTTATCATAAAAGGCGTAAATTATTTTTTAAAATTTGGTCCGCCACTTGTAATTTTTATATTTCATAGCAGATTTGTAACTAGCGATTATAAAAACGCCAGAGACACTAATTTTTACTTGAATTACCTTACATGGTCAAAAGTAATATTAATTTTAATACGTTTATGGAACAGCGTATGTTTTTTTGGACATTATAGGTTAAAGTGTACATAAATTAAATTTTTTGTTTTTGGATATTCAAGAGCAGTGTTTAAGCTTTCAATTGGTGTTATGCGGACAAATTTACTGTTTCTGTGTATTGTTGTACAATTATTCAAAAAATGCATATTTTGTATAATGAAACGTAAATTGATTAAAAACTGGAGCCAATCCAATATTTTCAAGGTCAAATTCGTATTCTATGGACAAAATCCTATAAAAATCAGCTTCTATTGGTTAGGCCACAAAATTTTGTTGGCCTGTGTTATTAGATGACGGTGTGGGGCTGAATCGGACATCGTTATTAAAAACAACGAAATCTTTGAATTCTTTAATTTATTTTATATTAATTAACTATTTTATATTATATTCTTTGCTTAGAACCACTTTATAAATAAATAAATAAATAAAGAATTTATTTTAAAACTCGAATTCGCAAGCGAGTTGCTGCAAACAGACAAGTCTAAAAACTGTAATTCATTTTATATTATAATTATTACCGATTTTACATATTATATTATATTCTTTGTATAGAACTATCTACAAATAAATAAAAGAAGAATTGATTTGACTTTTTTACCAAAAAAAAAGAAAATTTGTATCTCATTCTTTAATTAATTGGCCGTGTCCGATTTAGCCCCATGGGGTGTCTATTGTTACGTCCGTAACTTCTGATTAATATACTTAATTTAACTATATATTTTCACGTATATGTTTATTTTCATATATTATATTTAATCGATAAAGCATGTATCTTCTATTAAAATAATGTATTTCATTATGATATGATATGCAGTACTTTTAATTATTATTTTATGTGTGTTTTAATTTGCATTATATTCAATATATTTTCTAACTACTATGTTATGTGTGTTTTAAATTTGCATTATATTCAGTATATTTTCTAACGAATATTATAATTACTATTTTATGTGTGTTTTAAATTGGCATTATATTCGATATATTTTCTAACAAATATTATAAATGTTATTTTTATGTGTATTTTAAAATTGCATTATCTTCGATATATTTTCTAACAAATATTATAATTATATTATATGTTCATTATTACAAATCCAGGAAGGAATAGTATTTTAAAAGAATGTCGAAAGAATAACGATTACGAGAAAATCAAGATCGAAGATACAGATTATTAATATGTACACACGCCACACCTGAGGATCAAAGACGAAGTTGCGACCTCAACTCCATGCAAGGTCGAAGCGATGTCTTCCGACTTCAACTCTATGGAAGGTCGCAGCGATGCCATGCGCACTGAAATCTATTAAGGTCAAGACGAATTTTCTAGCTACGAGCATTCGTCTAATGAAGAAATTTTTATATAAAAAGGGTGACCATTTCTGATTAGAACAGAGAGTAATAATTTGGAAACCAGCGTTATAACATCTTTAAGAAAGAGAATAATTTTTTGGAAATTAATCAGTAATAAATCTACCATCGTCAAGTGAACTCCAAGTATAATCTACAAAGTGATCAACAGTTTATTCCCAAGTATTATTTTGAAAGTGTTTTCTCTAAAAGTGAACTTTAAAATTATTTTCAAAGTTTTGCTTTGAAACGTACTACGGTTAAAGAGAATTAATTCCCCTCAGCAATTTTCACTATTTTCAAAAATATCAATTTGAAAATAAATTCAAGTATCTATCTTATATTGAAACAACACATTCCAAATTTCGAAGCATCGAAATTTGCTAAGGAGGCGACGTCCGTCTGGAAGAAAGAAAATATTACCAAAATACAATACACTATCTCATTAGTGTAAACAAGAGGACTAATACTCTAACATTAAGGACAACTGTTTGAGGGCCTTTGGCGACTAGCCCCCTCAACACCATCCAAGATCGGATTACCAGATAATATCACTACAATATTCAACACCAGTAATCGTTATTCTTAAAAGTAAGGTTTATAATTTAGAACTATACTCATTGTATTTTTGTCAATACTTTCCTTTCTTGTTGGTTTTTAAATAAATTACTCTCTCACAACTTTTAGTAGGCTCATTGACTTATCCTCATCCCAAATTAGATTCTTTATTGAAACTATTTTAAAACGAGGAACGTTAGGTATATTTTAAAAAGGTTTCTCGTTTTGACGTAACACTATATATATCTCTATATCTCTAAAGCTATTGTACTTTTTTTAAATCGAACATGTGCGATTTGTAGGTGAAAGTACAAGCTTCAAAACGGTATATTACACTTTAGCAAAAAGTATGTTTTTGTATGAGTTTTCTGGTCAAAGACTAAATCCGTCCGGTTTAGCCCCAGTCTCCCCTACAATATCATTTAATTTAAAAAAAAAAATTATTAATTGCACGTTTTTAACCTTCATAATTGGTGGCATATTAAATTTAATTTTATTAACTTATAAGCGATTGACAATAAATAATGTGTTTTTAACCTCTGGTCATTTCGTTTTTCGAGATAACAGATATCAAATTTTTTGTCACTTATTTTGCTACTTGGAATTAAAAGTATGTGCTTTGGAAAGCTTAATACCAGTATTTTTAAGAACTATAAGCAATTTTTGGACATTCCGTTTAGAAATGAAGATAATTATAATATTTTGAAATAAAAAATGTACCTTGGGGCGAAGCGACGCATTCTTGAGGGGGCTAAGTGACGCAGGCTATGTTTTTGCTTTTTTTTAAACGCAATTTTGATTTCTAAAATGACAAAAATCAATTTAGAAATCGAAATTTAGAAAAAATGGCAGAATTTAACAAATGTTTAAGTTTAGTGTAAAGCATTAACTTTTTTATTCACAAATTTTAATCCAAACGTAAGGCCGTGATTGCTCCAATTACTGGGATTTTTGAATAATACAATTATTTTACTATTATAGAATAATATAATATTTGAAAATGTTAGAAAAAATTATTTTCGGCCTTACTCAATACCATTGTGCGTAAAGAAACATATTTAAAGTATTAATAATTTAATTATTTGAGAACGACAATTGCTTATCGTAGTAATTGGGACATTTCCATTGAAATTCATATGCTTTAATTATTGGTAGCAACATAACCTCTAAATACACGTATTTTTATTGCAGTAATTCGCTCACAGTAGTTGGGTCAGTCTCCTTGTAATACACGCATTTGATATAATTTGTTTATTGATTTAATTTGTTTAAACGATCAATTTCTATAAAGTTTTTATTCATGTTTTATTATCTACATGACAACAGCTTTCAATTTAACTAGCTTTAACATTACTTCTTGCATTATAATTCCCGAGTTTATTATTTCAAAGGCTGCTAAATTTGAACATCGCAGTAGATGGCACATTTACCCTAGGAACATTGAATCAATTTGTTCTTTAGATTTTTATAATCGGCTTCGGCGACTCCAGTTTACTTTGCATGAGTTGTGTAACATCTTTGTAGATTATTATACTTCTGTTACTGGTGATGAGAAAATGCCCTTACATGAGAGCACTTATCGCAAATATTGTTTGTAATATGTGTTCAAAATTTGTAGCAACTGGAGTCGACGAAGGCGATTATAAAAATCATAAAAAACAAATTGATTCAATGTTCCTATAATTAAAACATTTTCTTATAAAAAAATATATAATTATATAATTTATATAAAATAAATTTATTTATTATTTATATAAATAAATATTATTATAAATATAAGTTTATATGTTCTGTAAAGAAAAATCCTTTTTGTTGTCAAAGTTAAGAAAACGTCTTTGGTGACAAAGCTCTATTTACAATTAAAAATGTTTAAACAAATTTTCATTTTTTAAAATTTTTATTATGTCATCGTCTTCTATGGACTCAAACGAGTGTACACAATTTTTTTTGAATTAAATTCATCAACATTTGCCCAAGATATAATGCTTTATGTTTTAAAAATAAATGATTTTTTATTAGCAATAGCTAATAAAGTATGGCTGTGGCCATACTTCAAAATTGCAAATTTTTTTACTATTAAAAAAGAAAAATATAAATTGTTTGATCCCATACTTTCCCCATGTTTTGGCCATACTTCAAAATTGCAAATTTTTTCAACTCAAAAAAAAGAAAAATTCGAATTTTGTTCTCCCATACTTTCCCCATGCTTTGGCCATACTTGATAATTGTAATTTTTTTTTTACTCTAAAAAAAGAAAAAAACCAATTTTTTGCTCCCACATTTTCCCATGTTTTGGTCACACTTCAAAATTACACATTTTTTAGCTCTGAAAGAATAAAAAAAACCAATTTTTTGTTCCCATATTTTCTCCATGTTTTGGCCATACTTTAAAATTGTAAATTTTTTTACTCTAAAAAAAGAAAAATTCGAATTTTGTTCTCCCATACTTTCCCCATGCTTTGGCCATTCTTGAAAATTGCATATTTTTTAACTCACAAAAAAGAAAAATTCGAAATTTTTGCTCCCATATTTTGCCCATGTTATTGCCAAAGTTCAAGATTGAAAATTTTTTTACTCTAAAAATAAAAATTTATATTATTTTCTCCCATATTTTTCCCATGTTTTGGTCACACTTCAAAATTGCAAATTTTTTCAACTCAAAAAAAAGAAAAATTCGAATTTTGTTCTCCCATACTTTCCCCATGCTTTGGCCATACTTGATAATTGTAATTTTTTTTTTACTCTAAAAAAAGAAAAAAACCAATTTTTTGCTCCCACATTTTCCCATGTTTTGGTCACACTTCAAAATTACACATTTTTTAGCTCTGAAAGAATAAAAAAAACCAATTTTTTGTTCCCATATTTTCTCCATGTTTTGGCCATACTTTAAAATTGTAAATTTTTTTACTCTAAAAAAAGAAAAATTCGAATTTTGTTCTCCCATTCTTTCCCCATGCTTTGGCCATTCTTGAAAATTGCATATTTTTTAACTCACAAAAAAGAAAAATTCGAAATTTTTGCTCCCATATTTTGCCCATGTTATTGCCAAAGTTCAAGATTGAAAATTTTTTTACTCTAAAAATAAAAATTTATATTATTTTCTCCCATATTTTTCCCATGTTTTGGTCACACTTCAAAATTGCACATTTTTTAACTCTAAAAGAATGAAAAAAAAACTAATTTTTTGCTCTTATATCTTCTCTATGTTTTGGCCATACTTCAAAATTGCAAATTTTTTTACTCTAAAAAAAGAAAAATTTAAATTGTTTGCTCCCATATTTTCCCCATGCTTTTGCCATACTTCAAAATTGAAGATTTTTTTACTTAAAAAAAGAAAAATTTAAATTATTTGCTCCCATATTATTCCGATGTTTTGGCCATATTTCAAAATTGCATATTTTTTAACTTTAAAAGAATGAAAAAACTAATTTTTTGCTCCCATATTTTCCCCATGTTTTGGCCATACTTCAAAATTGCAAATTTTTTTAACTCTACACGCATAGAAAGGGTTTGCAGTAGCAGCGAACATTTGACTGACACAGCAAACCTTGTTCGTTGAAATAGGGACAGCGAAAAAGTTCGTTGTGAGATCAAACAAGTTCGCTGTGACTAGTGATGCATGTCGAACCGATAAATGCTCGACGTCGTTCGAATGATCTCGGTTGAAACGCACTTCAAGGAGTCGATATTTTTTATTCTTCTTTGTTTACGTGGTAGTCTGTGATTTTACCCAAGTTTTGTTTTACCAAAGTATGAATTGACCACTATTGACAGTATTCAGAGCGGTATGCATATGGCAATGTAAACAAAACATGTAGAATGTCATGCGTGCTCCTGAAATTGAAAATGTCGGTAAATAAACTGCAATTTAAGTGTGCTTAATAGAAATAGATGGCGCAGTAAGAATAATTCTGCGAATATTATTAAATGAAATTAAATAAAAATTATAAATAAAAATGTGTTTTAATTAATTTACAAAAATTGTGTATAATAATAATCATATTATTTTTACCTCACCAACATAATAATTTTATTTTATTAATTAATTTGATTGTTATTTTAATAATAATCGACACTAATTATAAAATTATTCTAAATTTATAATAATAAAAATAATTAATATTTTATATATTCAACTTTAATTTGCAAGAGTACAAATGTACGAAAGAACTTGATCACCGTTTTAATAAATAATTAAACATATATTCATAATTGTTTATTTAATAATTAAATTGATAAATGAAATGCATTCATTAATTCATTTATAATTTTATTAACTAATAATTTTCAAATACTATTATTATTTATTTAATTTATTATTTACTATATACTTATTTTAATTGATAACCTAATTACATTTATTAATTTTAAAAGTAAATAATAGTAATTTGAATTTTATTAATAATGTAATAAGAACATTATTACATTAATTAGGGGTGTCGGGGCGGTTCAAATACTACACATTTAAACTGTGCACGATTATATAATAATATAATTATCAATAAAAAAAATATTGTGTAGGGTTTGACGGTTTTCAATTTACATGTGGAGAATTCAAAAAAATTAATATTCTTTATATATAATTGCTGTGTGCAGGATTTGACAGTGTTTGATTTAAATTTGAAGAATTAAATGAAATTAATTTTTTATTACTAAATAAATAAGTGCAGAGTTTAACAGTGTGCAATGTAACTGAGGAGTTTCATATGAGATTGAGGGGTCAACTCTCGGATTTTTTTCTAATTTCTTTTTTCATTAGAGTTTGTTTGCCTATGTAATTATACCAAATATTAATTAAAAATATTTAATATTTTGTTAGATATTTGCATTAACAAATTAATGCAATATTTTTTTTAAACTTAAATAACTTTTTTATTTTTGCTTATAGAAAAAAGTTGTCTGAATGTTTTTAATAATAATATCATTGCACGGTTTGCCGTGTAGAGTTCTAACAGAGTACAGTTTAAATGTGTAGTATTTGAACCGCCCCAAAATAAAATTATTTTATAAATTCTACAACAAAAAAATTTAAATAAATTTTATTATTATTTTACACGGTTAAATACTACATCAAGAATTTCTACGCGATGTAATGAAAAAAATGACAATTATTTTTTTAATTACATTTTTAATATTCTACACATTTAAATTGAAAACCAGAAAACTGTACACAATGAAATAATTTTTTTAGAAATTTTAAAACACTAATCAAATATATTCTTCAAGAAAAAACTCTACACATTAAAATAAAATAAATATGGCTTCCGTTTCCGGTACTGTTTCGGTGTACACGCGTTTGGAAAAAGTTAAGAATTTTTTGAGAAATTTAAAGGTTTGAAAAAAGGGTGGGTAGTGTAGAGTGTTGATTGTGTAGTATATTTTGCGGTAGTGTAAAGAAAAGGTATGTTTGTATAGAGTGGTGAATGTATGAGTGATAAAAAGGTAAAAAAGTGAAGTGTCTTTAGTGAGGTTAGGTTGCTTGAAGTGAGAAAGAGAGTAGGTAGAAAGAGTGGAAAAATTTTGAGCATTTGAGTGATAAGGTAGATTTCTGGAATGTCTGAGTTTGATTCAAGTAGTGATATCGAGAATGAGAAAAAGGCGCGAGTATTTGAAAGGGGGATAGGAAAGAATGGAAAAAAGATGACGTGTGAGGATTGTATGGATTTGTTGGAGTTAGTATGGATGTTGAAGGATGAGATGGATGAAGGAGCTAAGAGAGTGAAGGGAAATGTGATAGATATCTGTGAGGATGGGGAAGCAAGGGACAAAGAGATAGGGGAAATTGAAGAGGGGTTAGAGAAATTGCAGAAAATGTGGAATGAATGGGATAGTAAGTGGAAAAAGGAAAAGGAATGTATGTGGAGAAGAATGAATGGATTGGAAAAATTTATAAAGGAATTGAATGAGGGAACTGAGAAAGTTGAGGAAAGTGAATATGAGAGTGTAAAGTGGAAAGTGAGAGATTTGTCAAGACGAGTAGATGTAGTGGAAAAGGAAAAAAGGAAAAGGAATGTAGTGATTAGAGGTATGAATGTAGGTGTGATGGAGGGTAAAAGAGCAGTGGAAAAAGTGTTGGCGTGGGTGGGGGTTAATGTCTCAGTTGGAATGGTAAAAGCGTTAGGAAGGGGAGAATATGGGGTACCAAAGTTATGGTTGGTGGAGTTGGGTAGTGAGGAAGAGAAAATGGATGTGATGAGGGTGAAAGGAAGACTGAAAGGAAGTGTAATAAGAATAGATGAGGATAGAAGTTGGAGGGATAGAAGAATGGTATGGTTATTGAGAGAAAGAGCGTGGACGGAGAGAGCGAGTGGGAAACAGGTAAGAATGGGTAAAGATTGTATTTGGGTGGATGGGGTAAAGTATGTTGTGAGAGAGGATACGGGAGATGTGATGGAAGCGTGTAAAGTGTGATAGACAGGGTTAGGCTGGGAATGAGGTGAGAAAATTTTGCTTAGATGGATGGATGGATAAAAGTGGATGTCTGGAGGGTGTAAGAGAGGTGAAAAAGGAGTAGAAGGTTTTTTGAAAAAGGGTGGGCGAATTGGGGCGAAGCCAGCATGGGCATAAAGGGAACTGGAAACGGAAGCCCGGCATTGGCGATTTGTAAGGTTGAGAGCGTGGAGAGAGTTGTATGTAGGTTGAGTTGCGTTTAGGTTAAGTTGTATGAAGAGAATGTTTAGTTGTAAGGATTGTTGTAAATATAGGTTAAGATTATTATGTATGTATTTGGGAGTCTCGAACCTTACCTATTGTAGGGAGAGTAAATAAATAAATAAAATAAAATAAATATAAAATTTTTAATCTGATTTGTTAAATTCTATACCAGAAAATTGTACACAAATTATTTATGGAAAGAAAAATATTTAATTTTAATAATTATTTATTATTAATCTTTATTTTCTTAATTTAATTTTTAACCCTATAAATCTTAATTCAACTCTGGAAAACTCTACACAAATGAGCTTTAAAGTCTTCCTATACTATTTTCAGATAAAATTAAATTATTTTTTAACTCTACGCAATTAAATTCAAAACAAAAAACTCTATACAAATGAATTCATTTAATTATATAAACGGTGCAAATAAAATTCTACAAAATAAAACTCTACACACAAAAATTTTTGGCAACAAATATAATATTTTTCACTTTTTAATTTCTTATTTTAATTCATCGCAATTAAATTTTATATTAAAAAACTATACGCAGTTTAATTTTACTGCGAAGAGTTTTTCAATATACAATTTAAATGCTATTAATTAAAATAAGAAATTAAAAAGTGAAAAATATTATATTTGTTGACAAAAATTTTTGTGTGTAGAGTTTTGTTTTGTAGAATTTTATTTGCACGGTTTATCTTATTAAATTGTATATTAAAAAGTGAAAAATATTATATTTATATTATATTAGTATTTAATCGCGTAGAATTAAAAAATTTTAGTAATATATTTTGTTTTATTAAATTCTAATGTGTAGGACTTTTTCCTGTGCAATTTATTTGCGTAGAATTAATAAAATTTATTAAACGTATTGTGTACAGTTTTCTAGTGTAAAGTTAATTGTGTAGAATTTTATTTTGTAGGGTTTATTTGCGTAGAATCGCTACCACCCTTTAATGTAATAATTTTCCGCGTGGAAGAGGAAGTTTGGCCGAAATCCAGCAAAGTATAGGAAAGCTTAGCAAAATTCGGCAAAGCTTGGCAAAGTAAGGCTAATGAGCTTTGGCCACACTTTGAAATGTACACGATTAACAACGATTATTAAAGTACGCAGACACTTACTAAAAGTAAAGGAACAAAAAAATAGGTATGGGAGAATAAAAAATTTATTCTTTTTTTTAAATTAAAAACTTTAATTTCTGGAGTTTGGCAAAAGTTGGGAAAAGTCGGCATAGTATGGGAGAATAAAAAATTTATTATTTTTTTCTTATTTTTTTGGAAAATGGAAAATCTTAATTTCTGGAGCTTGGCAAAGTTCGGCAAAAGTCGGCAAAGTATGGGAGAATAAAAAATTTATTATTTTTTTCATATTTTTTAGAAAATTATAAATCTCAATTTTTGGAGCTTGGCAAAGTTCGGCAAAAGTCGGCAAAGTATTAGAGAATGAAAAATTCATTATTACTTTTTTATTTTTTTCGAAAAATTTTAAATATCAATTTCCTGGAGCTTGGCAAAGTTCGGCAAAAGTCGGCAAAGTATGAGAAAATAAAAAATTTATTTTTTTTCATATTTTTTGGAAGATTATAAATCCCATTTTCTGGAGCTTGGCAAACCTATTAATAAATAAACAATTATTAATATACGTTTAATTATTTATTAAAAACGGGATCAAGCTCTTTCGTACATTTGTACTCTTGCAAATTAAAGTTGAACATACAAAATATTAATTGTTTTTATTATTATTATGATTATAAATTTAGAATACTTTTATAATTAGTGTTGATTATTATTATTAAAATAACAATCAAATTAATTATTTAATTAAAATTAAATTATTATTATTTATTTAATTTCATTTAATAATATTCGCAGAATTATTCTTACTGCGCCATCTATTTCTATTAAGCACACTTAAATTGCAGTTTATTTACCGACATTTTCAATTTCAGGAGCACGCATGACATTCTACATGTTTTGTTTACATTGCCATATGCATAGCGCTCTGAATACTGTCAATAGTGGTCAATTCATACTTTGGTAAAACAAAACTTGGGTAAAATCACAGACTACCGTTTACGTTCGGCTCGTTTCGATCGACAAAAATCGATTCCTAATGACAGCAAATTATTAAGAAAACGTATTATCATTAATTTAATTAATTGACAAAGAAAAATAATTGGATATATATTTTTTAGACATTATGTCTGAAAACATAAAAGGCAAAGAAAATTGGTTAAATGAAGATGCCGGAAAAAGTCAATCAAGGTATTATAATAAATAGAAACGTGTATAACTTTGTGAGGTTAACAAATTACAAAATAATTTTACATTAATATAAATAATTAGTAAATATTTAGAAATTCAATTAATTTTCTGCTGTTGAATTTTCTATTGTCATCTAATATTTTATAAAATTTAATTTAAACATATTAAAAATAAATTAAATATTTATAAATATGTGTATATTTATAAATAAAAACGTTTCTTAAAAAATAATGGTTGGATTTTTTAAATAATTAAACGTTAAGTATACTTTTTACTGACGTTTTATTTTGAATAGTACTGGAAAAGAATATCAAAATATTCCATTCAAATCTAAAAAAAGGAAACACAATGCTCTGTCATTGAACGAGTCATTTGACTACTTCCTTAAAGATGGTTGCAAAATAGGAAGATGCAAATTGTGTAAACCTGAGAAAGAGATCATCATCAAAATGAAAGATAGCAACACCACCAATCTTATGCGACACCTTCGAGAAATTCACACAGACAGATTCGCAGAAACTTATCCCGAAAAAACGTTGCTTTTAAAACCGACCCAAGAAGTAAGAAAAACAATTTATTGAAGCTCTAATTATCTCAATATATGCTAAATAAAATTAGTAAAATCAGTTAGTGTAGAGAAAACTATGAATTAATTTTTTTTCATTAATTAATTAAACTAATAGTTATTATTATTGATTGATTGAAGAACCTAGAAAGGGTAGGGAATTTTTATCAATATCCTGGAAAATTATTGTTTTCTAAAGTTATTTTGCTTATTATTGAATTCTAGTTTTTCTTAAACATTTCAAAATTAATTCAATTTTACAAAAGTTGCGTTTACAATTTTCATAAATAGACAAACTTCAAAAGGTTGTAATTTAAAATTCTGTAAAATTTCAAATTTGAATGAATAAATTAAATTATAAAAATTTCATAGGAATTCTATTATTCACAAATTCTTTATAAATTTTTCTGCAATAATTCAATTATTTTCAAAAATAATTAAATTTTTTGAAGAGTTTCCTTTTTTCATAAATAAAAATTTTTACAGGGATTCCATTATTTTCATAAAGAATAATCTCCATTATTTTTAATACAAATTTTAATAGAATTTCTCGAAAAATATAATTATACTTAAAAATTTGATCAAAATACATCAAAGAAATTCAATTATTTTAAAAACGTTTTTATAATTTATTTATTAGAATTTAACTATTATTGTCAATACATTTGTAATTAAATTCTTGAAAGAATTATATTATTTTCAACAATATTAATGACATTCTTTTTAACAATTCAATATTTTTTAAAAATAATTTTAATAAAATACTTCGCTAAAAATTAATTAATTTCAATAATTTATCAAAATTCAATTATTTTCAATATCTATTATTTCTATAAAATTTCACAAAATAATTCCATTAGGTATTTAAAAGTTCGTCTCAAGAATTCAATTACTTTTAAAAGTAATAGAATTCATCGCAGAAATTCAGTTATGGTCAAAAGTTCAAAAAAATAATCGTCAAAATTTTTATTATCTTTATAAATAATAAATGTTTTATCCAAAATTCAATTATTTACAAAAATTTTAATGAAATTCTTGGAAAAATTGCAATTATTTTCAAAAACTTTTCTCAATTTAATAAAGTTTTTTACAAAGATTTAATTATTTTTAATACAATTTTAATTTAATTTCTCGAAAAATTAAATTATTCTTAAATTTTTTTTTGAAATTTGTCAAAAGAATTTTAATTGCCTATTTAAAAATTTATTTATAAAATTCTTTGATTAAGAGTTGAATTTAAAAAAAAATTCAATTCTTCAATAAATTATGTTGTTTGTATTTAAATAATTAAATTCCCATAGAATTTTCTAATAAAAAATGATTTAAATATGAATTTCTGTTAAAATTTCAGATACTAATTGAAGATAAAACACCTTAAATTTGAGTTAGTAAAAATTTTTTTTAATTTGAATTAGCAAAAATTCAAATTTAAATTTTACACAAATTAAATTGTGAACAAAAGGATTTAAAAAATTTTTAAAATAATTAGTTTAAAAAAGAATTTTAATTAAAAATTCTGGAAAACAATAATTGAATTAAAGTGATGAAAGTAATTTTGAATAAGTTACAGTGACAATATTCCTATAATATAAAATTTGTTGAAATTTATTGGAATTATTTAATTTTGTAAAATATAAATGTAGTTTTTAAAAAATCTTTAAAAATCAGGTACCTAATTTGAAATGAGCAAAGGCGTGGCAACCCTGTTATTAATATTGAATTATGATTAATTTAAATATTCAAATTAAGGAAACACAAGAGTTATTTAATTATTTAAATCCAAACGCGAATGTACCTTTAAGAAACGAACTCCGAAATTTGACTGTAAAAAGATATACTGAAATGGAAGCCACTGTTTTTGAAATTATACGCAGTAATGATTCTAAAATCTCTCTTACAATAGACGGCTCGACAAGCTAAGGAAATTATTTAAAAAATTAAAATTTTCCGAACAATGGCGTAAAAAGTTGCAGAATTGTTGCAGCATAACCGAGGAAAAAATGTACATCCCGAAAATTGACATTTCTACCAGATGGAATTCGACTTTCACAATGGTAGATTCTGCTCTTAAAATGCAACGTGCGTTAGGATTCCTATGTGATATGAACAATATTCTGGAAAAATATAAAATTTTAGAAAGCGAGTGGATATTGCTATCGAACATTTTTGAATTCTTACGCTATTTTAAGGAACTTACTGAAGTACTAAGCGGAGACAAATATGCCACTCTGCCGCTTACAGTGATAGGCTTTAATTTGATGTTAGACCAGATCATTTTATATATGAACGAGTTGAGAAAGAAGCCTCTTGATGCAACTACTTGGACGGACGATGCTGTTTTGCAAGGATTAGAAGCTTGCTACGAAAAATTAATGAAGCATTACCAGAAAAGCAATTGGATGTACTGCGCTGTGCTCTTCTTAGATCCAAGGCATAAGCTTCAAGCATTCGATAACACTAGTTGGGGACAAGAAATGAAGAAAGATTCCTTAGAAAAATTCCAATCAATTTTTAAAGCTGAATATTACAAATCAGAGGCATAATTATCCTACAAATTTTTACGTATTAATCAGAACTGCCATGAATTTGTTTTATTAAAAATATTTAGTTTCAAATTTTTAAAATGTGGATATAAAAATATTATTTCATACAGTCACTAAAAATTGTCTGGTACATTATTTTAATACCAAAATTGATTAAACTAACTTGCAATCACTGCCCGATTCTGATGTACCAAGAGATGAACCGAAATCACTGAACTTAAAAGGGTTTTTCCAAAACAAAGCATCTCAACAACCATCCGAAAAAAGTTATAACGGTCTTAATAAGTGGCGTAAAGAAATTGATCTCTATCTTTCACATCCATGTGCGGATGCGGATGAAGACATTTTAAAATGGTGGCAAAAAAACCAATTAGCATACCCTACTCTAGCTAAGATGGCTCGAGATTTGTTTAGTGTGCAAGCCACATCGGTTCCAGCGGAAAGGTTGTTTTCTCGAGGATCCCTTACAATTCGGAAACATCGAAATAGACTAGAAAACGATTCTGTCAAATACCTTATGTGTCTCAATTCTTGGGTTACTTGTTCTTTAAAAGATAAAATAGCGAAATCATTAAAATCTTAGATTTCCAATTTCTACATTGTTAAAACAATTACTTTTATTATTATTGGTTAGTCATTTTAATTATATGTTTCATACTTGTTAGTTATTGGTTTACAAAGGTTCGTCAAAAATGATTTTTTTCACATAAATGTATATTTACATTCTGAAATTTATTATTGTAAATATTGTTATTCATTTTCTTGATATATGAATAAAAATCTTTTAAAATTGTTATTATAAAGTATTTAATAAAAAGATTTGTTTAAAATTGAATGCTCCATAACAATATTGGTTATATAAAAAAACATATACAAACTGTAATTACTTTTTGTCAATAAAAAATAAGTTAACTGTAATTCATTAAGTGTAAAAACTTTAAAAAATTTTAGGATGAAACAATTATAAAAATTAAGTTTTGTCTATAAATAATATAAGGAGTTTTTGAAGTTTTTCATTATTAAACTCTATTTCTAATCGGAATTTGTTAATATATAATTAATAATAATATTTAATAATATATGATATATTTTTTTAAATTTAAAGTTACACTATAAAAAATAAGTCTTTTTTAAGCATGATTTTGATTTAAAAAAATTACATTAGTCCAAATATTGACTAAACTTCTGATTATATGTATAGAAAATTGATTTTAATTTTGATAATTATTGTCTTATTTTATTTCAAGCCTAAAATGAGTTTAATTTAAAAAGTAAATTTAAGCTCGAACTGTAAGAACTTTAAAATTTTGTTTTTACAGTGTTGGTAAAATGTATTAACAAAAATTTAAAGGTCAATTAAATAATAATCACTTTAAATATATTTTATTCCTATTAAATAATAATTTATTATTGTTTATTTTTACAATAAGAATTAAATTCATTTTGAAAATTAAACAATATATGTGCCCTGATGCGGTGAAAGGGACCTTACGTTCCATAAAATTAATTTTGAGTTTTTGATACCATTCTATTCAGATTTTTTTAATCGATATAATGGCATTAAAAACTAAAAATTAATTTTTTGGGGCGTAAGGTCCCTTTCACCGCGTCAGGACACATATATTGTGAGATAATATTTTTAGTACTAACTTCAATTTATTAAAAAATAATTTTGATCGTCAATTTGTCGAGATTGTCATATTTATAACGAGCCGATCGATATTAGTGTCTAAAAAGACGATCATTTTTCTCGTTATCGTCATTTATCGATCGTCTCGTCCGACATGCATCACTAGCTATGACAGCAAACTCGCATAAATTTTTACTAATGTTTGCTGTCACAGCTAACATGTTCGCTGCCACTGCTAACTTCTTAGCTGTGGTAGCTAATTTTCAGATATTTCACAGCAAACATCTGTTTACTGCTAGAGCTAATTTCTTTTTTTCCGTGTAAAAAGAGACAAATTCGAATTTTGTCTCCTATACTTTCCCCATGCTTTTTCCATACTTGAAAATTGTAGATTTTTTTACTCACAAAAAACAAAAATTCGAATTTTTTGCTCCCATATTTTCCCCATGTTTTTGCCAAAGTTCAAAAGCAGGAAAATTACATTTTTTTGCAAGTGATTTTATACAATAAAATGTTCGAAGGGTGAGTCTATACATCGTCGTATCACATTTTTACTATATGCTCACCATAAATGTAAGTCGATAGTCACTTAACTTGTATGGAAGGGATTTGGCCATTAACAAGTGTTACATGTCATCACATTATGGTGCGTTATAAATTACGTGATGCGCTTGTGAAATTTTTCCCTAGTTCAGAGCTTCCTCCATTATTGAAACGGTTCAGTAAAACGCACCAATAGGGAGAGCAATGTTGTTTGTTTTTCTTAATATTATGATTTTAATTATTATTTAACCACCAGTATTTATGTGCCAATCTGATCTTATTCATTAATTTTTTATCTCTAAGCCGCGGTATGCTTGTTGAGTATCTTGATTCTGTTATATTATTAGCATAATCATTTTTGTCATATTTGATTTTCCTATCACTCGCGTGTCTAAATATGTGATATAGTATAGGGGTGTCATCGTCGTTCATGATAAATCCTTTTTTATCTAAATAGAGAAATGCCTCGGGGGGCAAGTTACCACTTAATATTACTTTTTAATTTCTTCCTCATTCTGAACGAAAGGCTCAGGGATGAGAGGATTGATGTTATTTTTTGTCGCCCTTAAAATGTAGTCCCATATTAGGCCTATAATAAAAATATCAATTCTGGGGATTCCTGCAATTTCGTATAATTTGTCATTTGATATGTGCTTTTCGAAATCTGTCTCCGCATCCATGAACATTCTAAGGCAGGTGCGGAGGCAGTTTCTTTCGAATATCCTTATTTTTTCCATGCACGAGGGTGACACCCCCTACCATATTTGACAACCGTATGTAATAATGGAGCGTATCAGGAGGAGATAATAAATTATTTTAACTTTGGAATTTCCTCGTCGGAACCCGCTTTCAATTTAATATGAAATAAATTCCAACCCTTTCTATTTTTTTGACATTTCGTCTATTATTGTTCGAAATAATATGGTCTCACATTTGTTAAAATTACTTACAAGTAAACCTACCCAAGTGTGACACTCCGATTTTGATGAAACTTGACACACTTCAAGAACTGGCAAAAATAGTAGATACGTATTTTTTTCATCGGCAATGAAGAAGATTTAAGGGGTGGAACTACCCTTTGATTATTGAAAAACACCCTATAAATCATGGTATTGACAATCACCCGTTTAATCAAAATAATTTTCATCAAACCTGTATCTAAGGGTTTTCGAGGTCGCTGATTACGAATCTGGGGTCAAATTTGCAAAGTTTAAAATGGTGGATCCAAAATGGCAGGTCCAAATTTTTCAAAAATTGCCAATTTCCACATAACATTGTATTTAATGGTTTTCGGGGTCGCTGATTACGAATCTGAGGTCTAATTTGCAAAACTCAAAATAGCGAATCAAAATTTTTTAAAAAATGGCTAACTTCCAAAAAACTTTGTATTTAAGGGTTTTAATAATCAGCAACCCCGAAAACCCTTAAATACAAAGTTTTTTGGAAGTTGGCAATTTTTAAAATTTTGATCCGCCATTTTGAATTTTGCAAATTAGACCTCAGATTTGTAATCAGCGACCCCGAAAACCATTAAATACAACGTTTTGTGGAAATTGACAATTTTTTAAAAATTTTGACCCGCCATTTTGGATCCACTATTTTGAATTTTGCAAATTTGACCCCAGATTCGTAATCAGCGACCTCGAAAATTTGATGAAAATTATTTTGATTAAACGGGTGATTGTCAATACCATGATTTATAGGGTGTTTTTCAATAATCAAAGGGTAGTTCCACCCCTTAAATCTTCTTCATTGCCGATGAAAAAAATACGTATCTACTATTTTTGCCAGTTCTTGAAGTGTGCCAAGTTTCATCCAAATTCGGAGTGTCACACTTGGGTAGGTTTACTTGTTAGAATGTCGCTTAGAAATACATTGAACAATAATGGCGAGCTGACTGCCCCCTGCTGGAGTCTATTCCTTAGAGTATAAATTTTACTGTTTATGTTGTTATTTATTGATACGAACATCCTCCTATCATTTATCGTGTTCCATATCATTTTTAATATATGGTCTGGTACACCCTTTTTCAATAAACGATATATTAAACCCTCGATCCAGGCCGTGTCAAAGGCTCTCTCAAGGTTAATCAGACACGCTGCCACTACTTTTTTTTCCGCGAGTTCCTTTGCTATGTGTGAGGTAAACCTCGATACGGCATGGAGCGTAGATGTCTTATGACGAAAACCAAATTGTTCATATGGAAGCAGCTGATTGTCTTCAACGTATTTATTTAGCGATTTGGTTATTAAAATTTCGAATAATTTCCATATGCTAGGGGAAATTAATGAATTATTTGTCTATAGCTACTTATGTTTCTTGGATATTTATTTTTTTAATATAGGAACTACTTTTGCCGTTTTCCACACCTTAGGGAAATATCCCATATTTAGTAAATTATTAAAGACAATCAGGAGCAAGCTCATGAAGTTAGAGGGAAGATTTTTTAAAGCGATCGTAGGTATATTATCGATACCTGTTGATTTATTATTGTTTAGCTTTTTTAGGATTTTTATCAAAGTTGTATAATCATAGAAATAATTTTTATTTTCTTCGAATCTAGGATTTATTGCTGTATTTGCGTCTGAAAAGTTTATTAATGTGTTTGTTTGATTATTATTTATTTTGTTTCTTTCTTTAAATTCATTGATTGTTTTGTTTACTATTTGTTCTAGTCTTGGACTGTTTGAGATTCTATTTTTATTATTTATATCGGAAAGATATTTAGCTAAAGCGTTTGCTTTATCAATAGGCTCGGTAATAATTATATTATCTGTTTGTTTAATAATTTTATTTAAGTTTATTGTTTCAGCATTTATTATTTCTATGTTGTTGTTGTTTATTATGAAGTTTGGAATTTCTGTATTCGAATTATTATTAAAAATAGATTTTATTTAGGGAAACATATTGTCGGAATCATGGCATTTTATTTTTGATATTTTATCATGCTAATATTCATTTACTTTTTTGTCGAATGTTTTTTTTAGTTTTTGTCTAGTATGTTCTAGTGCCCTTTTTAAAATTGTTATTTGTTCTCCATTTGTAATAAATTTTCGATTTAATTTGTGTATTAGAGATAAAAGTTTTTTTTTTAATAGTTGTAATTTTTTTATTTCTAAGGACAAGTATCTGGATATCGAGTCTTTGTAATTGTATTTCGGCGTTACTTTGTGCAATTCATTTATCATATTTTCGTTTATCATTTTTATAAATACGTCAATTTCATCTTTTTGTAAATTACTATTTTTTGGGATGTTTAATTTAATATTTTGTAATTTTTTTTGTAATTATCCCAATTAGTTTTATTATAATTGAGTTTATTATTTCCAAAAGGTGTAAATAAGAAATTATCTAAATTTTCTATTTTTATTTTTAGTATTAATGCTTTGTGATCGCTGTGGTAAAGATATACTTTGCACGTATTATTAATGGAATTGATAATATTTACTCTCACGTCATGCATGACTATATCCAGATACAAGTCGCCTGAAGGAAAAGTTGCCATTTCTGGCCCTGTTAACCCTTTAACGGTGGGAAGGACACATATTTTACTCTACTTTTAGAGCCATCGTTCTTAACGATTTCGTAAGTTAAAAATTTGGTAGGTATCCATCCCTATAGAGTTTTTATCGCTCTTTCAGAATCTGAAGTTGAAATTTAAAAAAAACTTTAATTAGAGAAAGTTGTGAAAATTTTTTCGACAAAAAACTTATTTTTTTTTACTTTTTTGGGAAAAATGAATTTTTTTAAAGGTAGCAAGTAAGAATGCATGCGTAAAAACTATAAATATCGCGTCCGCAAAAACCAACCTTCAATATAGCGAAATGTACGTTTAAAAATTTTTAAATAGCGGCTTCAAAATGGCGATAGAAGACATTTTTTAAATAAACATGAAAGTCTAGTGAACGAATTTTAAAAAAAATTGGATAATCTTGTCACTTTGTATTTAGGGGTTTTTGAGGTTGCTGATTACGAATGTAATATTACTTTATATTATTATATTATATTAATTATTATGAATAAGTTATTACTATTTTTTAATTTAAGTTTTTTTATAGTGAATTCTAAATTTGTGATTTTATTATGGCAAAAGAGATTTATTTTTTCATAATTTATTAATTATTATGGCAGTCCCACCACCCTTTCCCTTGGGTCTGTCATCCCTTATTATATTATAATTTGGGAAATTTATTTTATGTCTGTCCTTTAATTTGGTTTCGTTTATTAGGGCTATGTCGATTTTTAGTTTTTCTAGTACGTTTAATAAATTATATCTTCTGGTGTTAGCTACTGTTAATTCCCTAACGTTTTCAGAAAGGAATGCACTGGTTATTCAGGATTTTAGTTGTAATTAAAATTTAGACCGAAATTTTGTTACAAACATCTTTAATAAACTCGTTTATATAGTTGGTGTGAAGTGTTAGTTTTTTGTGATGTAAGACAATTGTTGCATCGATGGTTACAGTTCGATGGTAAAAAAAGATCTGAAGTCTTCTTCTCAGAGAAGAGTTGTATGAGTAGAGGGTTTTGAAGGAGGGTTGTGGGGTTCGTCAATTTTAGTTTTAGAGGAGGTAATGTTTTTGAGTGAAAAGATGTTGGCGTGAGCAAGGGTGACAAAAGGTAAGTATGGTTTATGATAGGAAATTAGGAATCTCAGGTCAGGTAATGACGAAGAGTAATAAAGCGATTTGTCGACCGACTTATAATTTAAGATTTTTTCTTTATAAGGGCATGTTTTTAGAGGCTAGCAATTTACAAATAAGTGTCATCTGCAAGTTGTAAAGTTTAGTTGAAACGTGTTTTGAAGTCTGAGAAAGAGATTATAACAATTCACAAAAATTCCCCAAAAAAACAGTAATAAAATTTACTCTGTGAGGTTCGATACTGAACAGCTACTATGGAATTTACGTTAATCGATAGTAATTTTATCTCCACAAATTTAGTTATCTTCCCTTCTTTATATGTATATTGCTTATTGCCCTCCATTATTGATATTATTATTAATTACACAGGCCGACAAAATTTCATCAACTGCATGTTGCCTAAAATGTTACAGCCGATTCTTAAAGGATTTCGTCCGTAGAATACGAATCTAATCTTGAAAATATTGGATTTGCTTCAGTTTTTAAGCAACTTACGTTTCAATACGCAAAATACGCATTTTTAACATTTTTTGAATGAATGTTAAATCATAAACCGAAACAGTAAATTTGTCTGCATATGGCCAAATTAACCTATTTAGTCCCAAATGTCCGTATTTCTTTGTACAAGTTTGAGCCTTCCGTTCTACGAGTTACGAATTTGGAAAAAATCGGGACATAGGTTTTTTAGATTTGAATGTCCTCTTCTAGAATCTGAAAGAAAATTTCAATTTAATCATAAAAAGTTGTAATTGTTTAAACAAAAAAAAGCAGTTTTTTAAAGTGTTTTTTGTCATTAAAATTAGATTATTTACTCGAATTCGGTTGGGAAAAATCCGGGACAAGAAAATATCGCGTCCAAAATGTTGGGACTATCAAATAGGCATAATGCCGAAATTTTTTTTTTCTAATTTCAAAATGGCGCCTCCAAAATGGCCGCCAAAATATTGAAATTAGGAAAAATAATGCTAAAAAATATTAACATTATTTTTTTTAACTTTTATGCTTTATTTAAATACAAAAATGTTGTTTCAACAAAAAATATTGTTATCTAATATTATTTAACAATAATTTAAACATTATTTATAAACAATTTAAAATCTGTGGGCCAAAATGGTAAACAAATTTTTATTTTTATCAATTCTCATTTATTTTTGCAGTAAAAATGAATAATAAAAGTTAATAACTTAATTTAAACTTTTTTACAATGTTTAAGAATGTTATAAACAATTTTTATAAACAATTTGCAAAAATTGAAATAGAAACCTAGAAAAAAATTATTATTTGATTATATTATGTACTCTTGTTATCAAAATGTTGCTAAAGGTATAAACTTTCATTTAACATTATTTAACAATATTTAAAAATGTTATATACAATTTTTATAAACAATTGTTATAAAAATATATTTTCAGAGTGGAAGATACCTCCTTTTCTATCCCACTAGCTTTCTTTTGTCATTAAACAGGAAACTAAAGTATTTAATGCTTATAAAAAATTTGTGAACAATTTATATAAATTTTATAAACAATTCTCATAAATAATTAGTTAAATATGAATTACCATAATAGAAAAAACGCATTTTTTTATTATATATTGCACTCTTCTAATCCAAATCTTTGTTAAAGAGATAAACTTTCATTTAATATTATTTAACAATATTTAAAAATGTTATAAACAATTTTTATAAATAATTTAAAATTCGTGGTCCAAAGTGGTATAAAATTTTTTTATTTTTATCAATTCTTATTTTTTTTGCAGTAAAAATGAATAATAAAAGTTAATCACCTAATTCAAAATTATTTACAAGGTTTAAGAATATTATAAACAATTTGCAAAACATGAAATGGAATCCTATAAAAAATTATTTTTTGATTATTGACAAAATTTTTTAAATAATTTCAGAAAATCCTTTTTTTATCAAAATTGTTTATAAAAATGTAAAAAATGGTAAATAATTTCAGACGAAGATTTTGATTTCAAATATCTATTCTGATGAAAAACCAAGCAAAAAGTGAAAAAACATTAATTCTTCCATCCCTGAACTGTTTTTTCTATGAAAATTGTTTATAATATTTTTAAATATTGTTAAATAACGTTAAATGAAAGTTTAAACCATTAGCAACACTTTTATTGCAAGAGAACGTAATATAATCAACAAATAATTTTTTTATAGGATTTTATTTCATGTTTTGCAAATTGTTTATAAAAATTGTTTACAATATTCTTAAACCTTGTAAAAAATTTTGAATTAAATGATTAACTTTTATTATTTATTTTTACTGCAAAAAGAAATGAGAATTGATAAAAATAAAAAAAAATTTATACCACTTTGGCCCACGAATTTCAAATTATTTATAAAAATTGTTTATAACATTTTTAAATATTGTTAAATAATGTTAAATGAAAGTTTAAACCTTTAGCAACATTTTGATTACAAGAGAACGTAATATAATCAAATAATAATTTTTTTCTAGGTTTCTATTTCAATTTTTGCAAATTGTTTATAAAAATTGTTTATAACATTCTTAAACATTGTAAAAAAGTTTAAATGGAGTTATTAACTTTTATTATTCATTTTTACTGCAAAAAGATATGAGAATTGATAAAAATAAAAATTTGTTTACCATTTTGACCCACAGATTTTAAATTGTTTATAAATAATGTTTAAATTATTGTTAAATAAAATTAGATAACAATATTTTTTGATGAAACAACATTTTTGTATTTAAATAAAGCATAAAAGTTAAAAAAATAATGTTAATATTTTTTAGCATTATTTTTCTTAATTTCAATATTTTTGGGCCATTTTGGAGGCGCCATTTTGAAATTAGAAAAAAAAAATTTCGGCATTATAGTAGTATAGCTAGGCGGGTTCTGACTCAGTTACCGACGGTCGGTAAAGTAGATTTCTTAATAACTCCTTTTCAAGTGCGTTAGAAGGGGTGTTCTGTTTTACCGACCGTCGGTAACTGAGCCAGAACCCCCCTAGATGGCGCCACCGGTCAATTCAAACCCTCTTGGCGGGAAATTTAAAATTTTAAACCTTCAATTGGGTTAGAATGTGTGTTCTACCTTACCTACCAAGTACCGGGTGCCACCGTTAGATGACGCCACCGGTCAATTCAAACCCTCTTGGCGGGACATTAAAAAATTTTAAACCTTCAAATGAGCTAGAAGTGGTGTTCTACCTTACCGACCGATTTTTTACTACCAACTGCCACCATTAGATGGCGCTGATTTATTTTTTCTCAATTCAAACTCCTTGACGTGATATTTAAATTTTTATTTTTGAAAATTCAAGTTGGTTAGAAGGGTTGTTCTACCTTACCGATTAAATTCTAGCCCCCCCCCTCGAGAGATTGCACCACTTTTTTTTCATTTTTAAGGGTAATTGTCGCTTGGTTTAAGGTTATGTTATTCAGTCGGAAGTTTTTCCATAGTAAAGTAAATGGGGCACGTGACCAGTGAATAACATAACCTTAAGTGAAAAAAAATTTATAACACTGATATAATTTATATCTCACTCGGTATACCAATGTTCTACATAACCGACAGAAAAACAAATTTCTTTCGATACCACAATTTAAAAATGGTTTATTTTTAATATTTCATAATTATAATTATTATAAATAAGAAAAATTTAAGTATAAATAACATGTCCTATATTAAGTACAGAATTTCATTAATTTTAATTCTTTTTTTAGTTATTGACTATGTAATTGAATGCTAATAGATGGTTAATATGTACAAATTATAAGAGATTTGAATTTCGTTTACTATTGTCTACACTTTACGATTGTCACGCTGTGTCAATTTAAGTACTGAATATTATATCACTCATATGGTCACCCCTACCACTATAGGTTTATATCTTACTAATATGAAGCCGGTTTTGATAACGTTTAAAGTGAAAGAGTCTTTCTTTCCGATTTTTATCGCTGGAGTGTACGGACGGAATTTTCAATAATTGTGGTTTTCTAAATCATTAATAATGGTACACTGAGAGAAGAAAAGCACAGATTCTGAAATATAAAAGTTGAGCATCTGGACTCCAATTAGACGCAGCAGCAGTGCCACTGTGGGATAGGTGTCGTGCTAAAATGTGAAACGGATTTTGACTTTGGCTTGAGGTACCGATGTTGTACTTCAAATGCTACTGTTTAGAAGTACAGTATCTGTCGATCGCTATGAAACAGATCCTGTACTAATTAGTTCGTACCGCCGCCGCGCTTTTTGAGTATAGTATCTGAACTATGAATGACACGAACTGAATAAAATTAAGAACGGCAACTGACACGCATTTTACACGGCCGGTGTCTGTCACCGTACGGATTCTGTGCTTTTCTTTTCTCAGTGTATGTATATACAATTTATTTATTTATTCATTTAATAGCATGATTTTATTTTTTTTAATTCTAATTAAATATAAAGTTTTTTTTAAATATTACATAATTTCTAATTAAAATTTATAGAGTGATAAAGCTGACACGTGCTCTTGCTGCTTGTGCCGGTATATGTTTCTTTTTCACAAAGAAACAACATCAATTTCAACAATATTTAAACATCATAGAAATGAGGTATTTTGTGTTTAAATTAATTTATTTTATATTATGTTTTTTTTAGTTTGCGTTATGTTCATAGTAGATTTTAGGTTATCTATAATTTATCATTTTCATTAATTTTATTTTCTAGTTTATTATTTCTTATTTTATATTATGATTCTTTATTAAATAAAAATTCTATTTAATTTAATTTATGAAATTAAATAATTAATTATTTATTTTTTATATTATATTTTTTAATTTGCGTTATGTTCATAGTAGATTTTAGGTTATCTATAATATATAATTTCCATTTATTACATTTTCTAGTTTATTATTTCTTATTTTATATTATGATTTTTTATTAAATATAAATTTTATTTTATTTAATTTATGAAATTAAATAATTAATAATTTCTTTTTTTTTATTATGTTTTTTTAAAAAGTTGAAATTAATTATTGCATTTCTTAAAATTAAATTATTTTTAGAATTTGTAATTAAAATTCTTATATCTTTTATTTTTTTAGGTTCATCAACATCGACCACCATTTTCTCAAACTGTGGAGCATAGAGAACGCTCTTCACGTTACTTCTCATCGTCATTCTGCAGGTTATCCGACACATCAGAGACCATCAACACCTAGGCTGAATATGAATGTGGGATATACAGGAGCTCCAAGGCCTTCTGCACAACCCAATTTCGAAATTTATCCAAGAAATCCCTTACAAATTGCATCACCATCATCATCATTTCATCCAGGATTTCCAACAAATAATAATAGATTTCCTGCAGCACCTAAAGTTTTGGAACAATCCAAACTTTCAACACAGGATGTATCTACAGTACCTGAGACTGCAACATCTGCCAATCAAACAGTGGAATGCTCAAAGAAACGTCGGAGGATGATGAGTAGGTGGAATGGTGAACCTTCCGTTCAACAAAGTCCGATGATTAAAAATAAATTCTCGAATTTCTCAACTGCACCATCATCCGATTCATCAGACTCTTCATCCACATCATCATCATCAAAGGAAAAATTAAGAAAAAAAAAGAAGTCCGTTACTGTTTCCGAAAAAATGAAAAACTTAAATAAAAAGAACTACAATCCACGCGATGAAGCAATTAAATTAGAGTATCGGAAAGTTCTCACTTGTGAAAAAACTGATGAAACAGGTGGTGAAGTTGAGGAAGTGCCTAACCCATGCATTAGAAAGGCTACAAGACCACAAATTAAATACGAAAAAAAAATAAAGAAAATATTCCTGAAAGTAAAAATTAAAAAAAAAGTTGAAGTGTTAAAAAGTGACAGTATTAAATTTAGTGACAGTATTAAAATTAAGTGTTAAATGTGAAAAATTCTATTTTCCGATGTTAATCGGACATACGCTCATTAAAAGCGTTTAAATGAAAATAATTACAAGGTCATCTCTGCAATTTTAAATTAAATGACTGTTTTTATTTTCGAAAATTAATGAGTTTCTTTTACTTAAAATTGTTTTTTAAAAGTGTTTTTTTTACTTTTGATGTTTAATAATTTAAACATTATTTCTACTTTTGTTTTAATACGAAGAATTACAATTTATTGTTTAAAGGAAACTGTCTATATTCCGAAAAATCCAATGTATTTTGTTATCACTTTGAAAGTGCTTTAAAGTTCGTTTAATATTTTTCATCGAACGTTATGTACATTATGTTGAATAATTTCCACACAAACACTTAAAAAAATTAAGACCTTATATTTTTAAAATTTAATTATAAAATAAAATTTTATTTTTTACTACAGAATATGTGTTTTTTTAATTATAACAAAATTTCTTCTTTTGTTAAATAATTTTATTTAATAATTTTATAATATATTTCATTTTCAGAGACAAAATGTTTTTTTTAATTACTTTTAGTTAGTAAATAAACTAAACTAAAAAAAAAATATTCCATAACAAATCAACTTATAATTTAATTAGGAATTTTTTTTAATAAATAAATATTCATTTTGTAACTTCACGAAATTATAATGCCATACAGTCTATTTTGAAAAGAAAAATTTGATTAATTTTGTTATTATTTGTCATGAAAAAAATTTTACTTTTATAATTATTATGTAAAATACCTAACCCTAAATTAAAAGATAAAATGTTTTTTTTAATTACCTTTAGTTATTAAATAAAATAAAAAACAATATTCCATAACAAATCAACTTATAATTTAATTAGGAATTTTTTTTAATAAATAAATATTCATTTTGTAACTTCACGAAATTATAATGCCATACAGTCTATTTTGAAAAGAAAAATTTGATTAATTTTGTTATTATTTGTCATGAAAAAAATTTTACTTTTATAATTATTATGTAAAATACCTAACCCTAAATTAAATATTATATTTACTTTAAAAGACAAAATGTTTTTTTTAATTACCTTTAGTTAATAAATAAACTAAAAAAAATATTCCATAACAAATCAACTTAAAATTTAATTAGGAATTTTTTAAATAAATAAATATATATTTTGTAACTTCACGACAAATCAACTTATAAATTTAATTAAGAATTTTTTTAATAAATAAATATTTATTTTGTAACTAAAATTACATGGGAAAACATCTTAAGGTGCACTCTCAGCTTTGGTAGAGCAACTAGAGTAAGAGGGGGAAAGCATATAATTTGAATTATCAAACTCTCTTACTTTTATGTAGTTACCATGACAACTTGCAGACAGGTAGGAACAAAAGGTGTGATTGCACCATTAAACATTACACATTGTAGTATATAAAGTCTAATTCACAATATTGGTTATGATTTACGTAAAGTTGGAAATCGAATTGTCTGCTCTAGAGAGATCGATTGTTTCTTTGATTATAGACATTGGACAATAGAAATAGAATTGAAATCAAAAACTCAATTTGAATAAAATGATTAGTTAAAATATTTAGTGATTTAAGTCTAATAAATTACTTAAACCCCAATTTTTTTCTATGCTAGTGAATTATAGTGATTTTTGTATTTCTATAAATTTACTAATTTACCAAATACGACACTGGGTGTGACGTCATATACATCATAAATATAAGATGGTTGCAGCTGCGCATGCATAGTAGTGTGGTGGGGTTTTGAAAAAAGTGGGGGCACTGGTTATATAAAGTGATCACAGGCCGCCAAAAATCATTCTTTCTTGCAGGTCTTCCAAGTAATAGTATGTATAAAATATTCCTTATTATTATTAACCTCATATTACATCTACAATTTTCAGCATTATGATAGTTTTTTGAATTCTATTTATATTACAGGTTATATATCAATTACAGTTCTTTGTCTTGTTTTTTGTTCAAGGTTTTCTTATAGCTTCAAGTATCTTAAAAAAATGGATCTAGAAAAAGTTAACTCTGTTGGCCGTTTTGAAGGATACCTACCGACAAAGCCGCTAGCGGAATTAATGAAAGATAAACTGTACTACGTCACAAAAATGAAGAAGGTCCAGACGAAATATGGTCCTAGGATCATTGTTGAGATTGATGCTGATTTTGTCACATACTTACCAACGAGATTCATTAAACTCTTCGAAGATGAACCATCCACCTTGGAAATGATGAAAGAATCAGCAATATCGAAAAAACTTCAAATAAAGTATCTTGGCGGACCATATAATGTTGTCGAGTTTATATTATTATAAAAATTGTAAAGAAATGTATATAATTGAAAAAACTTTGAAAGTAATAAACACACAAAGTTTTACCTATAAATTGGTTTTAAATTTACTTTCCTTCTCCTCTTAGTTATTTTTCAGAATTAGAATAAAAATTATTTTTGGGAATTATAAAAAATAGTTTAATTAAATTTTAAAGGATTTTTTTAAATTAAAAAACATTGTTTTAAATTAATAATATTTATTTTTTAAAAACTATATTTACAAAAAAGATTCACAATTTTCGTAGAAAGATTTTAAAGTAAAGTCAGTTTCATCAACTCCAATAGTAATAGCACTTATATATCGATTTGATAGTTCCAAAAACCATTCTTGAAGAAGTTTAACATTTTTTGCGGCGCAGTTTTCACTATAAAGAGTATGATGTTTACATGGCGTTAACAATAATTTAGTTTCAAGTTTTTTCAATGATGGACAATTAAAATCTTCTAAATTTTGCACATTAAGTAAGAATTTCTCCAGCCAAGTCTTCTTTTCTAATCCTTTAACGTAGATTGCATTAGCACCTCGCAGAATTCCTTGTAGAATAGATTGAAGTTCATCATATGGTACATCTCCAGCTGTCCAGTGAATTCCATGGTAATTATGAGTAAGCCAGAGGTTTTCACTTTTGTAGCGTCCTGGCAATGAATTCCAAGAACAAGCAGGTTCGAACAGGAAAACTAGTGGTTGAGCATCTGACTGTAGAGGAAGTATTGCCAACTCTTTAAAGACAAACTCGTTATTTGGTCTTTTAAATCCTTGAACGTCTACAATGAATTCCATGTTGAAATGAATTTTTTGACCAACAGCAGTTGCTTTTATATTAATTACCCGTACCACATGACCCCCCACTCCTTTACAATAGTTTCTTTACAACGCCGCTGATTGGCTTATATTGTATGACGCGGTCATGGATGATTAAGCAGTAGGCGGTGGTCTCATCTGGCATGTTTATTCCTGCTTCAAATTCTAACCTTACATCAACTGATGCTTGTTTCAAAAACTCGTTTTGTTTAGAACAATCAATAACAATTAGAGGAAATAAACTTTTAAAAATATCCTTTGTTAAAATAGGTTTTGAATCTTTACCATAATAGGAAGATTGGAAATTAGTGTACATTTCATAAAGTAGAGAGTACTGATTTTGATCAAAGTTTAAATTTAAATTTCCATAAGGATAATATTGTGAATTTAAAAAGAGTTTAACATTTGTAATATTGCAATGGTCAAAATGACAGGCATATTTTTTACGTTTATCTTTTCTTGCTGTTTGAAATCCAACAATAACATAACGAGGTTTCTCTAATTGTGTTGATGTTTTAATTTGCCACAAAACTTTTGAACTTGTAGGAATTAAAGGATACTCATACATTTCCCATGACCTAAAACTTATCGAAATTAATGGATCCTTTTCAATATATTTTAACAATTTAACTTTGTTATTGTCTGAAGGTAAAACGTATGGAACCATCCATTCAAGTTTATTGATGAAAATTTCAAATTCCTCATCCCCTCCTTGTCCTGTTTGAATTACAGCATTCACGTCAGAACGTGCTCTTGTTAAAATAAGTTCATGTTTAGCATTCATAATTATTTTTTTATAATCTTCAGCAAACCCAAAAATTATGCTGAGTGGTATTGTGACATCAAAATAGCCATTTTCCAATACAAGTCTTGCATCAGCTGCAATTTTTGAATATCCAGCATTTTCAATAAAATTAAGCTGAGTTGGAGTTTGTGAGGCATAATTTTTCATTATTGTAGTATGTCCAACGTATTTACAGCGATCAATTTCAATACCATTTAGTTCATAGCGAATTTCATCAAACAAAAAACATACAGTATTATTACTTTAATGCACGTTTTGTGTAAGAGTAATTCCATCATTTTTAGTTAATCTACCAAAAATGTGTAATGAACTTTTACTAGGTAAAATGCACAAGTCTTGATGTTGTACCGCGATTCGAATTTCATCGCTATTGTTAAAAGATGAAGATGCATATGGTTGATGAGCATGAATTTCATAATGAGCTATGGACTCATCAAAATTCACTGCTGCTGGAATATTGAGAAGTTCGTCCATTTTTATTACAACAGCAACCAAAAAATATGTAAATTAATTGTTTTGTTGTCTTATTTTCTTTCCTTGAACTTTTAGACCTAGTTCTTGCAGAAAGAGGCGATTCTGAGGTGTTAACACCTTGTGAGACAAATTTAGACTGAGTTGACTCTTGCATATTGGTTGACTTTTATAGTTTTCACCAACAACAGCTCTTTGATTGTAAACGATTCCCATTACAAAGACTTTATATGCAATCGAATTGTTATAGTTTCTCCTCTAAAATTTATTAAATCACCGTCCTGATCAACAATTCGTAGCTGTATATTATGTATTGTCTTGGTGGCAATCGGAAGGTAAATGACATGTGCAGGCACTTCCACAATCTTATATCCTGGTGGAACGCTGGGGAAGAATTCATGGATAGTGTGAACTTTTTGGTTATTTATATACGCTCCAGACGTTATGTTGCACTCAATTCTAATTGAATTAACCTTTAAAATGGCTACAGGTAAATCAGAAGTATGTGCTCTGTGGGATGATAGTTTCTGTGATGTAAATCCCAACAACTTACCAATTGAATCTTTAGCTTTAAAATCAATTGGTAAATTAGATTCAACAATACTGCGCAATGTATTATTATTAGGTTTTATACTAATAACAGTTCCAGGTTTTACAGAATTTTGTAAATATGATTCAATATCTTTGATTTCATAACTTCCAGTTGGAATATCAATTACTTGATTTCCAACGTAAAATTTGTTATTTCCTTAATCAACATTTGGAATTGAATTAAAAGTCAAAAGTTCAACAAGACCAAGTACATAACTTTTATTTGAATTTAGTTCTATTGGAGGGAAATATTCAGCTTCAAGAACTGAAGAATTTCCTGTTAACGTTAAAGTAAATGAATCACTCATGTTGCAGTCAGATTTTATACTAAAAGCTTACGGGTGTTACATAGTCTTATAAAGGTTAAAACAGCTCTTAATATTTAGTTGATTACACAAAAATTTAAGACACAAGTGTCCACAAACAACTGTATCATAACTTTGATATATTGCATAATTATATTTTATTAAGCTACCATCACCCAAGTAAATGACAAGATCTGTTGGTGGAGCAAGGTTGCCAAAACTATCAAAATACATTGTTTCGTTTTTGAATTTTTTATATGCTACCCAATGTGTTCCAGCACCTTCTTTATTATCAAGATTAATTATTCCTGATTCATACTTGTGAGGACCTCTTACAGGTAGTTCATTTCGCACAAAAATACCACGAAAATGAGGTATTTTGGCAGCTTTGGCATACTTTAACAGATCAAAATCAGTGAGTGGACGGTGAGGTAACTTCAAAAGAAGTTTTTTTTCTCCTTGTTGTTCGCTTCTTTTTTATTGATGTTTGATTATTACTTCCATTACCTTGAATGTAGGGTTTTAAGTGGAGACCTAATCCATGTCTATAAGGTTTTAAATGTAATCCTTTTCCAAGCGATATAGCTTCCATAGTTCTATTGTGGCGATGAGCTTCTGCAAGTTGTTCAGTAGCTGTTTTAGCCTTATTAACAGCTCTTGCTATTCCTGAAGCACTTCCAGCAAGAGCCCCTAAAGCACTAAGTCCAGCAAAAATTGGAACTAGTGGTAAAATTCCACCTACTTTAGTAGGTACAGGAAGAATTCTAGGTGATAAAATTTTGGATTTACCACCAACATTCTGTATTGCTTTTCGTGCACCAACCATAGCTGCTCGAATTGTTTCTTTAGTATTATTATTACTAAGAACCATACTTTTTCGTGCAGCATCAACAATTTTCCTTAGAGCTATTTGTTTCTTTTTACACATTTTTTTACTCTTTTTTATAGATGACTTTCTTCTTCTCACCCCCATGCCTAATTTTGATTTAGCTTTCATGGTTCCAGATATAGCTAAAGCAGCTGCTCTTTCACTCACACTAGAATCTTTAGATTTAACACGTTCCCACGCTTTCTTAGCCAATACTTTATCTGCTTCGTTTCTTGCTTCAATATTTTCACGATTTTGCGAATATGCAATGTCGTGTTGTTTACATGCGGCGTCTAATGGATTAATTCCTTGATCACCTCGCGACAAACGCTTTGCCAGATTTGTACCAGGACCACAAAATTGGTATCCTGGTAAATGTAACTCAAACGGTAAACTATTGATAATACGATTAATTAAACCTTTTCCTTGATAGCGTTCTTTTTTTACCTCCTGATGCAAAATCATTCTTCACTCTACAAACGTTGATGTGAAACTGACAAAATTAACTATAAATGCTAAGTATTTATAGATTTTAAGGCAGTTACTGTCAAGATGCAGTTCACGAAACAACCCGTCGCACTGCCAATCTCTAGTATAGATGTTGAGACTAATGAAAAAAAGATTAAACGCCATGGCAGTCTGTTTTCAGACAGCATTCGAGCAGTTTTCTGTGGCCCCTCAAATTGTGGAAAAACAAATGCTCTTCTTTCCCTAATAATACATCCAAATGGTCTAAGTTTTGAAAATATTTACCTCTAGTCTAAATCTCTACAACAACCCAAATATAAATTTTTAGAAAATGTAATCAGTCAGGTAGATGGTGTTGAGTATTTTCCATTTAGTGAACATGAAGAAGTAGTATCTCCAAAAGATGCTAAAACAAATTCAATATTCGTTTTTGATGACATTGCTTGTGAAAAGCAGGACAATGTTAGAGCTTTCTTTTGTATGGGTAGACATGTAAACGTTGACAGTTTCTATTTATGTCAAACGTATGCTCGTATTCCTAAACATCTAGTTCGAGATAATGTTAATTTACTGGTTCTATTTCGACAAGATGAAAAGAATCTAAAACATGTATATGAAGATCATGTTAATACAGATATGAGTTATACTCAATTTCGCGATTTATGTTCAGAATGTTGGAAATCTGACAAATATGGATTTGTTGTTATTGATAAGGACCGTAATTTTAATGAGGGGAGATATAGAAGAGGATTTGATTGCTTCATTTCACTATAAATATAAGAACTTTATTAAATTTTTCATTAGTATAGTTTATCTTGTCACTAAGAAAACATGTACAGAAAAGAACAAGAAACGCTTCGTCAAATAGCAAAAGCAAGTGATGCTATTAGGCGGAAACATCGTTTACTCAAAATGGGCAAAGAGGCTGCAGAAACAGTATTGAAAAAAACTTTTGAACCATTAGTAACTCCTCTTGAAAAATTGGTGAACATAACTGACATACCATTCAAAAATATTAAAAAAGAAAAGTTGAAAAAGAGGATGAAAATGATTTTTCTTTCTCAACTGCTGTTGATGAGGAAGAGGAAATTGATAAAACACTACTCAATGACACTCTACTTGATAATAGCAACAACTTTCAACAAGAAGAAGAACTTAATTATGAAAATTTAACAAATAAATTTATTCAATTATTAAATAAAAACAGGAAAAGCTTTTTAGACGTAGTTTATGGCGTACGTAAGCTTCCTAATAGTTCTTTTATAATTGGAGATACACTAGTTGATTTAGAAGGTTCACATATTCAACTTTCTGGAAAGAAAAAATATTTAAAAACTGCTGGATTGCTTGAACTTTTATTTAGACAAAGACCTAATAATGCATTAATAAGTTCAGATAATTTGGAAAATTATAAAGAAATTCTTGTAGCTACAAATGCACATCGAAAAAATTATAGTTCCAGCGGACTTGTCAACGTAACCAGGAGTTCTAAATACACGGATGTCATTGCAAAACTTTTTAAAGGTACACCAAAGAAGGGTAGTGGTGTTTTAAAGAGAAAGATGAAAAAAAATTACCTCAATTTATGATTGTAAAGAAACAATTTAACCCAGACTACATCTATTGGGATGACCCCAATGAACTAGTTGACCGATTACGTCTGCTAGTAGTATCGCAGCAAGCTGGAAATCCAAGCCACAATAATGAAATTATGTCAATTATTGAAGAACTACGTGAAGCTCACATTATATATTAGAAGAGTACAAGCAAATAGAGCTTAGTATTAAAATGAGCATTGATGTGTTTGGACATCCCTTGTCAAGGCCTCTTGCAAGTCGTGGACTTCCTGGACCTTCTGGTATTGGATTTAAAATTTCTCCAAGTGGACAATACGACATTGACAACAAAAGACTTTGCAACGTTCAAGACGCTGAAGAGCAACAAGACGCTGTAAACTTAAGACTTGCACAGAAAATTATTAAAAACGAGATAAAAATTGTTTTTCAAATTACATCTTCTTTAAGATCAGCTATAGATGATTTGAATATTTATATACGAATTATCGAGGATAGAGTAAACGAAAAACTTAAAGAAATTGAATCGCAGCAAAATTACATGATCAAAGAGGCTAAATTTATACAACAGTGATGGATGATCAAAAATTAACAGTTGTAACTGAACTGCATAAACAAGCTAGAAAAAATTATCCTCGTCGAAAAGTTCAAATGCGTGGTATAGATTAAACCTGGCAAGCAGATTTAGTTGAAATGATACCTTATTCTTATTCTAATAAAGGTTTCAAATACATGCTCACAATTATAGACATATTTTCCAAATATGCCTGGGCTGTACCTGTAAAGAGTAAGAATGGAAAGGATATTTCATTGGCGATGAAAACTATTCTAAAACAAGGCCGAATTCCAAAAAATTTGCATACTGATAGAGGAAAAGAATTTTACAATTCTGAATTTAAGAGTTTAATGCAAGAATTTAACATAAATCTCTATTCTACCTATAGTAATTTAAAAGCCTCAATTGTTGAAAGATTTAACCGCACATTAAAAAATATGATGTGGCCGGAATTCAGTTTGCAAGGCAATTATAAATGGATCAATCTTTTACCAACTCTCATGTTAAAGTACAATAATAAAAAGCATCGTACTATTGGCATGAAACCTAAAGATGTCACTGTAGAAGATACAAGAGAACTGCTGAGACGTATCCGTAAACTACGTAGAATTCCGCTAAAAATATCAAATTTCAAAGTTGGAGACAGAGTTCGAGTTAGCAAGTACAAAAATATCTTTGAAAAAGGATATACCCCCAACTGGACAACGGAAATATTCACCGTGGATAAAGTTAAATCAACAAAACCAGTTACATACAAGCTGAAAGATTACCAAAATCAACCCATCGAAGGTGGTTTCTACGAAGAAGAATTGCTGAAAGTCCAATATCCAGATGTTTACCTTGTAGAAAAAGTTCTTAAGACTCGTGGTAATGATGTATACGTGAAATGGCTTGGATTCGATAGCTCACATAATAGTTGGATAAAAAAATCTGATATGTAATATAGTTAAAGTAACGTTAAAGTAATGTTAAAGTATAGTTAAAGTAAGTTAAATTAATGTTAAAATAAGTTAAAGTAAAGTTAAAATAAGTTAAAATATAGTTAAAATAAGTTAAAATAATGTTAAAATAAGTTAAAAAGATTTAATTAGGTTAAGGTATTTTTCAAATAAAGTAAACATAAAATGTATAACATTTGTTTTTTTATTCAAACAACCAATTCCTTCCCATCTCTCGCCTTATTAACAACTTTTTTTCTATTTACAATGGTCCATTTTCTTCTTCTTTCATAATGTCTACAATTTTACAGTGTTCCCATGCAAGGGTGTCGGTGCTGTTTGCTAACAAATATCTCTTGTCATCGTAAGGACTTAATGCAATCTTTGTTTGTTTTAATGTTTGGACTTTGTGAAGTTTTGACCTGATTGAATACTGCGTTCTACATTGCATTTCAACATTTTGTAAACAATAAACATAATCATCAAAATTAATATTTTTCTTTACAACGACGTACTTTACACCTTTAGCCTTTTTTATGAAATCTTTGTCTTCTACGCGAACGCTGTACATTTTGCTCCGCAAGCCAACAAATTCTGTTACAATTTTTCCGTTGCACTCATCCTTCATCATTCCTAAAATTTTTTTGTTGGCTTGCGGAATACCGTAAACGTTATTTACAGGGAAATCGGAAGTATCAAATTTATGAATGTCTTCTTTCATGTCTACATATACATCAGAGCATTTAATTTCATAAATTAGGCTGTCAGTGTCAGTATACAACAATTTCAATTTTTTTTCATTATACTTTTTTAGCATATAATCATAGTGGAAGTCGTAGATTAAAGTTTTTGAAACATCTAAAACTGCCAAGCCAACATAAAGTGGTTTGTTCATAAAAATCTCCATTTTCCTAAGTTCTACAGCAACTAAATTTGCATTAAAGATTGTTCTGCTGCAGAAGTTAGGCTTTGCTATTAGGGCTTCAGCTCCATATCTACCCCCCCACTTTGTCACAAGTTTAATATCCACATGTTTTCGCACGTTCTCCATTGTTTTGCCAAATACTGCATTATTCATTAATTTAAACAAGTTTTTTTCAAACTCATTACTAGCATTTGTTCTCTGAATTGTATTAAAGTCGATGTAACTTTTAAGCCAAGTAGATTGTTTGAATTTTAAGATGCGATGAATGTGAATTAAAACTAAACCGTTGTCAATAGCTTGTTTTAAGGCACGATAATGGAGAACGTGCTTTCGTTTCGGTAGGAGGGTAGTTAGGAGCTTCTCCTGTTTTGACCCTGGTGGCTTTGAGCGTTCTGGGCAAAAGGGAAAATCACTATGCTTTTCATGAAGTTGATCCGGATAATCCAAATCAATTTCAAGGATGTACCCAACTGGATTATCATCTGAAACATTAAAATTAAAATGATTATCAAAATTTTCTTCCCACTCAAAGCCACCATAGGGAAGGGATTGAACCATGGCCCAACCATACAAGTTATTTGCGTCAAAGTACATAATATAAGATGTTTCCTCACTTTCATTGTAATTCTCCATGTAAGGATTATTTGCTTTCGCGTACCGATTTGTGCACTGACTCACCCCACCTCTTATTCCACGTTCGATAAACATTACCATGTCAATGTCTGTGAGGAGCTGCAATCTTATATTCGTGTACTTTAGCATGGCATCCCATGTCAATCCTGGCGTTGTATAATAATGTGCTGGATCAAGACTGTATGAAATTAAACACTGATTTATAAAATTTTCGAAAACATCTGCAAGTAACAATATATTAGTTTGCATATACAAATACACATAATCTCCTAGATTTTGACAACCAAACTCATTCCATACTTTCTGCTCATGTACATAATCTTCATCAGAAACATTCGAATCATTTAATGTACTATAGAATTTTTCTTTCTCCAACAACTGTGTTTCATCAAGTTTTTCCCTTGAGTCAATGTACTCGTAGGGGAACACCCCTTTACGCGTTAACAATTTAATTTTTTCATCATTGTAATTCGAAAAGACTGACTTTACAATTTTATATTCATTAAGATAGGAAGCTAACTTATCCGATGATGATGCCATAAATTTAAAAGAGTCGATGAAACGGAATTTCAAAAAACTATCTTTTACATTTTTAGTAAAACGAATATACTTTTCTTTATTTATAGGAAGCAGATTAACATTACCATCAAATGATGTAGCAATAGCTTCAATAATAAAATGGGCGTCGTAACCACTAAGATTATGAAAAACTACAGGTATAGTCTGCGACTCGTGATAATTAATGTTACAATCTTGATGAGCAGGTCCACGGTACTTCCCTGTTAGATGACAATGGTCTCGCACTTTTATATCTCCATTCACGAATTTCTTTTTACAAATATGACAATTACTATCACTTCGAAATGCTGCTAATTTATGTGGGCTTAATGCTTCCATTGGAACAGGATTCTTGAACATTAAATCTAAATTTTCAGACAAATTTTTCAACTCAGTTGAAAACCATTTAGCGGGATCTTCCTTATCCTTTGGTGATGCTTTATATGTGGATAATGAATCATCGAAACTACACTTTAAGTAGTAGCCAATACTGAGCAATTTATGATTTTGGAAAACCTCAGTGTTGTTGGCTTGTTGTTGATTCTCTGCTGGAACTAAAAGACTCTCACAATCGGCATAAATGATGAACGGCACACGCTCCTTGTTTTGGAAATTTTTAAATTCCACAAAATTTTTCCCTACTTCTGGTAGTTTAATTTTGGTGTCATTCATCTTCCTGCAAGTTTCTTCATGTTCATGCAGCTTATTTTCATTTCCAAAGTAATGGAGGCAGCGATCACAAATGTATTTCTTGTTTTTCTTCTTTGATAAATCGGAACTAACAAGTCTTGATAAATCCTTTATCCAAACATAATGGTAATTAAAAGAGATGAGATTTATTTCATTTTCCTCATCTTCCTCATCATCACTTAGATTTTCATCTATGTAGTGATCTTCGATACGAAGAAGATTGACGTGATTCATCTTCTTTTGAGATGAAAGATGTAGTGGTGAAACTGTAAACTTTTCACTTTTTTTGACAAGTCCATATACATTTATTGAAATGTTGTTAAGGTTTTCAAACTTGAAAATGTCTTTTAGAGAAGCAGGAAATTCTATTCCACTAAAATTGAGTGTATCTTCATAAGGTTGGTATTTTGAAACTCGTTTCGCGTTTTTGTCTGCTGGGTATAGGGCTGACAATATTGACCATTTAAAACACTGATTATCAGCGTTTTGAACATTTATGCAGGCATGCTTTCGATTGATAGCAGCTGGCAAATTGATATAAGAACTTGCGCGCATAGGATTGTACTTGTTAATGTTGACCTCCAACCTTTCAATACAGTGAAGTCTCCAATTAGAATCTTTCTCTTGGAATTCCTTCATTCTTTTTAAGGTTACTTGTTTAACATTTGCATTGTACCAGTCATCTAAAAGAGTTGTAACTAAAATATCACCAGTTTTTGCAATAAATGTCTTTAAATCGGATATTTCTTCCGTTTTTCCATCAATTGAATCTTTAACAAATTTCGCATACAATACAGTATACACTTTTAACGGACCAAACCTATGTAACGCTTTTTCAATGTTAACCTTAAACAAACTAAAGGCATCATCAAGGAATTCATTTATATCCTTGTAATCTAAATTCATTACAGCACTATTCTGTAATCTACCTTCAAACGCTTCATCAAAATCCACCCATTTCATTCTATCATTCGACACTTGCACACCTGCACCGCGTTTCATTACATTATCAAAATGGCAGCGCAAGTATTCAATTTTTTCAATTAAATTTAAGCACCTAGATCTTTGTGATGAAGAGAAATTGGACTTATGAAAAAAATTTCTTATAATATTCTTATACCGTACACACTTGTTTTGCCATTCAAACGCTGTAACAAATTTTACATCAGCCGTCAATGACATTGTACTAATAAGTTGACATTCTGCTGTTTTAATAAAGTTGTCAGATTCCTGACAAACTTCATTGTAGTCATCAGTGTCAATACGTTGACGAGACTTTTTAGAAGATTTACACTTTGGCATCTTAAAAGCTAAATTTAAAAAAACTGAAATGAACTAAAAAATACACCTAAAACTAAGAAAAACTTTTAAAATCCTGAACTAAAAAACCACCACCACCTTAATTCTAATACAAAATAGAAAAAATCCCTGAAATAGTAAAAAAAACCACAACCTTAAACCTAATACAAAATAAAAAAGCTATAATAAAAAGAAAACCAACAAAAACTTTAAAAAATTAACTCTGAAATCTCTGAAAATTGACTCTGGAACACTGAAAACCTGTAAATAGTTGCACCGTACAAGATGCAACTGATGTTTATGGCCATCGCTCCGTAACTTATACCTCAGTCCCCACTATACTCACCTCCCCACTGTGCAACTCCCCACTACTCTAGAGGCGCGCGCAACACTTCTACCACAAACGTCGACTACTGAGATAACTTGAAGTTAACAAAACCCAAGTGGGCAATCAGTCAGTAATGTCGAATCCTTATATACAAACTTGACCAAAAATGGTGGAAGAAATCTACCTTACCGACTGACGGTAATACTTACCATCGGTCGGTAACTTACATACAGTCGGTAATTTATCGAGTTTTTATAGGAGTATTATCATCAAAGTCGGCACCCATAACACACTTCTAATTTAAAAATAAAAATTTAAATACCCCGCCAAGAGGGTTTGAATTGAGCGGTGGCGCCATCTAACGGTGGCACCCGGTACTTGGTAGGTAAGGTAGAACACACATTCTAACCCAATTGAAGGTTTAAAATTGTAAATTTCCCGCCAAGAGGGTTTGAATTGACCGGTGGCGCCATCTAGGGGGGTTCTGGCTCAGTTACCGACGGTCGGTAAAACAGAACACCCCTTCTAACGCACTTGAAAAGGAGTTATTAAGAAATCTACTTTACCGACCGTCGGTAACTGAGTCAGAACCCGCCTAGCTATACTACTCATTATGCCTATTTGATACTCCCAACATTTTGGACGCGATATTTTCTTGTCTTGGATTTTTCCGAACCGAATTCGAGTAAATAATCTAATTTTAATGACAAAAAACACTTTAAAAAACTGCTTTTTTTGTTTAAACAATTACAACTTTTTATGATTAAATTGCAATTTTCTTTCAGATTCTAGAAGAGGACATTCAAATCTAAAAAACCTATGTCCCGATTTTTTCCAAATTCGTAACTCGTAGAACGGAAAGCTCAAACTTGTACAAAGAAATACGGACATTTGGGACTAAATGGGTTAATTTGGCCATATGCAGACAAATTTACTGTTTCGGTTTATGATTTAACATTCATTCAAAAAATGTTAAAAATGCGTATTTTGCGTATTGAAACGTAAGTTTCTTAAAAACTGGAGCAAATCCAATATTTTCAAGGTCAGAGTCGTATTCTACGGACAAAATCCTATAAAAATCAGCTTCTGTTGGTTAGGCCACGAAATTTTGTTGGCCTGTGTTATATGCTGTTGTAAGATTTCTATGTTATGAGCGTTTCGCTGCACCGTTTCCCTAATTTCGTTAATTTGTGTTGATGTGAATGACTTCATTTGGTTCATAAAAGTATCTAATATTAGGTCAAAGCCATTATTCGTGAGTGTGTCGTTTTTCAGAGTATATAATATTCCGTTTGCATTTATTTCTAAATTATTTGTCACGTTTTCAAGATTCTTGTGCTCGAATCGCGTCAAGTTTGTTGTGGTTTCGTGTTTATCTTTTTTTATTATTTCAGGTGTTATTGTTTTGATTACAGCATGGTTTTGTTCGCTACATCGGTATTATCTTTTAAACTTGTTTCGAAATTCAATTTATTTTTGTTGGTTATTGTCGCAAAGGAGATGCCCGGTTTTATCAAATTTTCTACCATAATTTCCTTTTTTTCTTTTAACATTATTAAACTATTTTTTTGATTTCTATTTTATTTTGATAATCAAGCAACACCGGGCATCCCCTGTACGATACAGGGTGGCTGTGATTTTTACAGTTTATGCAAAATATTTTTTCATTTTCGGAGTTTTTTTCTAACAATTTGCATTCCCTTAGTCCGTGTTGTTCCGCTCATTTTACACACCTGTATCCCCTATTACAGAATTTCGCTGTGTGTCCGATTCGCTGACAATTAAAACACTAGATTGCATTTTTATTTCTTATTTTATCTCACCAAACTACCTGATTTGCTAGTCTAGTAATTTTTAGCTTTTCTCTATAATCGCTTTTTGTTGTTATTTTAACGAAGAGGGCATCGCCACCTCTTTTTGATTTAACAAAATTTTTTTAATTTCTTTAAAGTTAACGTTTTTGATATTTGCTTTTAATAATTCCGTGCGGATGTCCTCCTTGTTAAAATCCCCTGCCACTTCCCTCAGGAGCCAGGAGTGAAGTTTTTCTTGGTTAGGAGTTTTTGTGTGGAATTCAATTCCATTTAATTTAAGTTTATTGAAAGTAATTTTAAAGTCATTATAAGTTTGTACGTAAATTGCTATTTTGTTATTAGACAAGTTTTTGAAAATAAAATTTTGAAGACTTAGAAATTTTTTTAAAATACCTGTCAATAAGTTGATTTTAGCGTTTGTTACTATGAATAGTGGTAGTTGCGTCTTAAATTTTCCCTGAGTGGGGTGTTAATCCTCCTTATTTATTTGTCGTTGATGTTGTTGTTTTTGTTCCAGGTTGTCATCTCGCTGCTTCTTGTTGTGTCGATCTTTAATTAGTTGGTGATCCTGTTGTTTATTTATACTGAGGTTCATTTGTTTGGGGTTGTCATCGGCTTGTTCCATGCTGTTGTCGAAGTCCATTGAGGTTTGGAATATTTCTCGAATTTCTTTTTCGAAGTCATTGAGTGGATCGTCCATGATGTTGGAGTCGTATGTATTATCAATATGGGCGTTATTATCCATTGTTTTGTCTCATATGTTATATTTTGTATTGAATTTTGCACGGGCTGTTGTGGTGGTAGTGTAGTTGATTGATAATCTTCTTGATGTTGTATCAAGGTGTCCTTTTTATTTTTAGGGTTGTTTGGAGCTTGAATGAGCTCTTCGTCATTGAAGTTATTGTGTGCGGAACTTTGCGGTATAGGTGATACGCTTTTCCTTGTTTTATTTCTTTGTGATGTTAGTTGCTTAGTTAATGTTGTTTCCTTATCAAGGTTGGTGATTCGTTAATTTGGTTGAATGATAGTCACTTTGCTTGTTTTGTCATTTATTAAATTTTTAATTATTGAATCAATCTTAGGATTTTTAGTGGAATTAGTTAAAAGTTATCTTAGTCCATTTATTAATGAAGATTTCTATTTTTTGGATGAAACGACGTTGAATTAAAAAACGTCTTTTTGACATCTTAAAGACATCTAATGGCCAAGACATAGAACATGTATAGGACGTCTTTAAGACGTCTTTTTGTACAAGTCCAAAAGACATCCGCAAATAGACATCCTTAGAACGTCTTTTGAACAAGAGTGCCCAATTAGTGTTGCATTCGAGCGAGAAATCGCTCGAAAAGAACGAGAAATCTCGTAAAGAATACAATGAAAACAATTGAATGTGATTTAATATTCAATTGTTTTCATTGTCTTCTTTGCGAGATTTCTCGTTCTTTTCGAGCGATTTCTCGCTCGAATGCAACACTATGCCCAATGGGTCATTTACTAATTTTTCTAAAATATATTAAGAGCTGCCTACTAATATGCACAATATTAATTTTTAATATAAAACACGATTTCCCTAAAATGAAAAAGAATATATTAAATTCTATTACCAATTTTAACAAATATTATTACAGAATCTCCTTCTGTGTATTGAGTCTCACGTTGGAGAGACGTTAAGTGGTCCCTTTTAGGAAAATCATCCATGTCAATTTTTTTACATATAATTTTAGTTTGATTTTTTAATTTATTTTTATGTGCGTGCGAGTCAAAATACTGAAACAGTAAAATTTTTATTTTTAATCTCTTTCGCATTAAAGGATAACTTTCACTATGGCATTGCCAATTGTTAAAATAAAATATAGACAATACTCAGAAAATCTTGTAGGTAAAAATATTGACGTCGTACTTATTTTTAAATGTGTAAATTTATTTGAAACATCTGCTTTTTACATTTTAATGGCTCCTAAATGAAAACACATTTTTCGCGAGAGTAATTATAAAACACGTAACACACGAAAAAAATAGAAAAAACGTTATGCATCTAAAATGGTTTTTAATCTAATTTTTAAAAATTTTGTCATTTATTTTCAGCCAACATAAAAGGCCAAATCAAGAAATTGTATGGAAGTCGGGTGACGGGACAAATAGACACAGCGTTTTAAAGAAGCATATTTTCTATTTGTTTTCGTGAGTTGCGTGTTTTATAAACCCTCTCGCAAATAATATGTTTTCCTTTAGGAGCCATCGATTTATCCCAAAAGACCTTAACTGGTTCCGGAGATATTAAAGGTTTCGTAAAAAAAGCGTCGCCATGCTATAGCACTATACTGCATAGGTCGCGTAATATGATACCGGAGTCATCTGTTGCTGTTGCAAACATGTCTTTTTTTTACAAAAACTTCAATATCTCCGGAACCACTTGAGTCTCCATCACTTTTCTGAAAATAAAATTAAAGGTGAATTCATTAGAAATCCAAATATGTTAATAACATTTTTCATAGAGAAGTAAATAAACAGAAAATTGTTTAAAATAGTTATTTTTAATTTAAAAATTAAATTTTTTTATTCACTTTATTTGCATTGTAAAGTACGTACTTTTTCCTGAAAAACGTATAAATTTCATTAATATCTATATACAATATTCTGGGATATTACCAATTTTATAAAATTAATATTAAAATTTAAAAAAAATTAATTGAAAAGAAGTCTCTTATACAGAACAATCCCACGAAGTTTAACGAAAATCTTCGCAATAATTCAATGATTTTCAAAAACAATAAAACTCATTGCAGAGTTTTAATTCTTTTTAAAACCATTTTTATCGAATTCCTTGAAAAATGTAATTATTCGTTAAATTTTTATCTTTATAAATGAATTATAATGAATCGTTATCTATATGTTTTGTAACAATGTTCTTAAATTTGGATAAAATTCAAAAAATTTTCAAATTGAAATTTTTGAAAATCTTAATTCCTATTTAAAAATAATATTAATTAAATATTTAAAAATGGAATCATTGTTTTTGAATAATTTTACAATAAAATAAAATTCGTACATACACTGAAAGAACTTTTCTGTCATTACTGACATAATTATGGCTGAGGCTGGAGTCCCATGGTAGCGTTTTGCATTACGTTTTGTAACTAGTCCATGAGTGTGAGAGAGATACAGATATATGTTTGCTCTATTTTCACTCATTGCCTAGTTGCAAAACGCAACGATTTGCGTTGCGTTTTGTAACTAGGCCATGAGTGTGAGAGAGATACAGATATATGTTTGCTCTGTTTGCACTCATGGCCTAGTTACAAAACGCAACGCATAACGCTGCCATGGGACTGCACCCTTATTCTGCCAGAATGAATCGCTGTATTATAATGAACTACAACTGCTAAAACAGTTTGGTTAAAGGCCTAAGCACAACTGCTTCGCGAACGCAAAGCATGAGTTAGTTAGTAGTTAAATGGACACAACTATATCTCTGTCCTTTTCTAATCCATGCATTGCGTTCGCGAACGACTTTCGCGAATCAATTGTGCTTAGACCTTAAAGCTGTATCTACATAAGGAACTCATGCTTTGCGTTCGCGAACGATGTTTGCGAAGCAATTATGCTTAGGCCTTAAGACCAACGCACACTTGGTTCGCGAACGCAATGCATAGATTAGAAAAAGACAAAGGTTTAGTTGTGTCCTTTTACAACTCATGCTCTGCGTTCGCGAACAACATTCGCGAAGCAGTTGTGCTTGGCCTATAATCCAGCCATACCAGCCTTGTCTGACTCTCTCACAGGCTGGGTCGACTCAATGTAAATTTTGTGGCAAAAGATTTCTGTACTTCAGCGCCTCTATCGGGAAAACAGGGTGAACTAACGTCTATATGTATACAAAAATTCCATCTATGTATTACATACAGAAACTTATTTGTGTGAGATTTCTGTTTCAAAAATTATAATTTTAAAAGTAAATAAAGTTATACTAATTATTTAAATACATATACATTGCAATAAATAATAAATTAATGTTTACTTGAAAATTACATCATAATAATTTTATTATTGAAAGCAATTAAAGGACATTGTAATAGAAATAAAGAAGATGCATCTAAAATCGTCATAAATATTTATTTTAAAAATAATGTTTAAAAACATTATATAATTCAAAAATTATTTTTAACATGTATCTTGACCAGAATTAACTGTAACATTAATTAACAAATTTAATAGTAACAGATTTGAATAATTTAAAATCATAAATTTAGCACTTAAATGCCCTAAGTCATTATTTCCATGTGAAACAAATAATACATTCGTTTAAATTTTACATTTTGTACATATGTGACGCTCCACGAAAGAAGGGACCTATCCCCGAAAGAACATTAGGCTCAATTTTCCGTACACAATGCATCAAAACTGAGCCTAATGTTATTTCGGGGATAGGTCCCTTCTTTCGTGGAGCGTCACATATAGTACATTTTTGACTAGATTTTACATTGCTTTGTATTTAATACATTATGTGATAATGATTAAAGCTATTAAATTCGACTAGATAATAGCTACTTATAGTTGAAATATACATTTCAATTTTTTACGCTTTTAATTCATAGGCTAAAAACTTTTGTTGTCTAGATAATGTGGAGAAAGTATGTTTCGTTTTTAAAGTTTTATCTCTTCTTTCTATTGCCTTACATACAAAAATATTTTTCTTTTTCTCTTTTTCTTTAATAATTTAGCTTGAAAATCTATAGGTTCCTCTCAAAACACAATTTAAATATGCTATTGTACTGCGTATATATTGCACAATGCTTAGCTGAAGAAAGTTATCAATAATAATTTTTCTATGAAGTGTACAAGTAAAAACTTCTAACCAGATTTCTTTTTTAAGATAATTCATTGCTAAATCACAAATATTATTTTCTGAATAAATGGAAACCATGATTCTTTGAAGAAGATTTGTCACATCTGTATGAATTTCAAAAATAGTTGATGAACTTTTAAAATTTGAATTGACAAGTTTCATGCATTCGGAACATGACGTTAAACAATTAGTTTTTTCTTTTAATTCTTGAAGTACATTGGTTGCAGAGTTAACAATTTTTGACTTCTCTGGTAAAGGATGAGAAGTTGCAAAAATTGTTTTTCTTTCTTTAAATAAATTATCCCTAATAGTAGGTGATTTACTTTCATCTGGATCTTCATTTTCCGCAAAACCAAAGTACTTTTCCCACGTGAGGAGAAACTTTCCGTCGTCTAGTTCACAATTTGTTCCGACTGCATGATACCTAGTTAAATTATTAATTATTAACTTTTTATAATTTCCAATAAATTGATAACATGTCGGTTTAGTATTTTGCCCACCTTGAGCTCGAATTAGACCAAAAAAATTTTCAAGCGGATCCTGATTAAAATGCCTAGTGCTTATCTCTTTAAATCCTATTTCTCTTAATTTCTTCCATATCAAGGAAAAACCTCTTAATGTTTTTATACAATTAACTAAGCTAGACGGTTGTTTTTTACAGGCTGTTTCGTCGTTCTATTTACAAATCGCATTTTAAGAAGTTCTGCACATGCTTCTTTATAAAAATTTAAATGATAACTTTCATCACTTAAGGGTTTCCTAAACTCGCTGTTATCCGATTGAAGGTTGCCATTAGTTGAATCGGAAAGTTTGTTTAAGTAATTAAACAAATACGCGGTATTTCGTGCCTCAATAGGTAGTTTTCTATCACCCACTGATGTCCTCCACGTAGATCCTCCAGCTAGTGCTTGTATCGTTGAAGATACAGTCTCACTGAACACCTGATTGCACAGCTTTACTGACATTTTATTTATCAGTTCAGGGTAAACATGTTGAGCTGTTAGTTTCCGCATTGACCTTATTCGGTTATTTCCGTAGAGGTCAATCTCAAATGCAGTCACTAAATGATTCCACTCTACAAATGTTCGATGCTGCTCTAACTTCCCGTCCTTGAAATTGATCTCCAAATCTTTATCTAAGAGATTGTTTCTTAGACACTTCAGCAGATGAGGAGGATCAAAAAGTGGCACGACTTCAGTATCATGTACAATAAAAGTACCATCTGAAAATAAACATCAAATTTAATAATCTCTAAAAAATAAAATATTTCAATTCTATTTTTATCCATAATTTTTATAACAGGGGCCGATTCTAAAACGAAACTAAATTAAAAATTGACGTTCAATTTAGTTTCGTGTCAACCCTAAACTAAATTAACCAAAATAGTTTAGTTTCGTGTCGACTCGAAAAAAACGAAATATTATAAATAAATAAATAAATATCTCAGACAATTATTTTCGATCTGCACTAAAATAAATTCAATATTTTTTATTTTTAAATTTAGTTTTTTAGTTTACTTTCGAGTCGACACAAAACTAAACTCAGTTTGCTAATTTAGTTTTGTGTCAATTCAAAAACAAAAACGAAACTAAACTTTCGAAGCGGTCCCTGTTTTATAATATAAATTATAATGAACAAGGAAAAATTGACTTACTTTTAAGGACGTATTCTGCTCCACGTATTTTCTTGGTGTCTTCCACCAATGCTCCTACGGCACTTACATTTGTTGATGCACCGTCACATACGGATGCAACAATGTTCAGTCCTGCATTTTTTACAACTTCAATGGCTTCTTTAATACACCTTTGAAGTTGCGTTGAGACCGTCGACCCGGTACAAAAATTAAAGGAAATAGGAAGGTTATTACCTGTTTCCACACTCCTTAACATAAAAACCAAAGCATGGTTTGCAAAATCGCCAGTTCTCTTATGCCCCCAATCCTCGAAACCAACAATTTTATCAGTCTGATTATCATATTGTAACCCTAAAGACAACATGATTTCGTCCCACATAAGAATCATAGTTCTTTCTTTTTCTGTTTTTAAAATAGCTGACATTTCTTCCAGACGTTTTCTAGTCGTCTCAGAAATTCCTGCAGTCACCGGAATATTTTTCACAATTAATTTCAGAGTGCTTGGGGATGGCAGGCTGACCAGAATTGTCCGAAGGTACCGATATGCTTTTGCAGACGTCTTGTAAATGGAAAGAGCAAGGATTTTTTCTTCCGTAGTGTATCGTCGGCCTACACCTTTCTTATCATTATTCTTGAGAACCATTTCAACGAAGAGTTTTTGAACTTTGCTCAATTTTCTTGTCAAGTTCAAAAATTTGTTGGACTCCGAAAGATTCTCAATAATGTTTAATCTCCGCCTACATCTGTCAAATTACAGTAATTTCAGACATACTATAAAAAAATAAAACAAAAATTTTTTTACATTCGTCAAATTAAACTAATTTCAGAAATACGATTGAAAAAAATAAAACAAAAATTTTTTTACATTACTGATAAAAGATTATTATATCCAGCACATTGTGGAAAGAGGAACAGGTTTCATATGAATTTAATTAATCTTTTCAAATGAATTTAATTCATCTGTTTCTATGTTTATAAATAAATACATTTATATTTTATTTACATCTTCATATACAATTTATAGGGTAACAATATTCCAATATTTATACCTAAATATTTTATAAGTGCCGTTTCGAAATTATAATGCATTTTATTCGGCAATTATTAAAAAAAAATTTATTGACAACAAAGTATTCTACGCGAATAAAATGTTGACAATTTGGATGTATTAAAAATATTAATTCCTTTTAGAGGAAATATTAACATTTATTTTACCTTCCAATTTTCTTCTTCATATTATAATTCTCTTTTCTTGAAGAGTTTATTATGTCGACCAGTTTTCTTTTTCTTGGTGAATATTCAGCATCAGAAGAAAGTCTAGAAACCATACTTATTTTTCTCTTCCTGTCATAGTGGTTGATGTTTGGAGTATTCAAACAAGTTGGAGATTGAAAAATATCTTCCTTCATTACAGTATCAATCTGAGAAAAATAAATTTTAATTATTTATCATATCAATGAAAAAAAAAATGTTTTTAAAAATTTGTTTCACATTAACAAATTAATTTTATAAAATCAAAAATAATTATAATTGATTATTTTAGACGTAATGAAAATTTAAATACCATTACTTTTTCCTAAGAGTCAATCCATTTAAATATTTTTACATTTAAAAATAGAAAATATAACTTAAAATTTAAAACACTATAAAATTTTTAATGTGACAATAAAATTATTTAAAAATATTTTTAAAATAAACATTTTAAAGAACAATTAACAATAAAAATTTTAAAAATAAACTATTTTCAGATAATACATTTCGATTAATTTTCAATATCCTGTAAATATTCAATATTTAATAAACATAATTTTCAATATTAATATAATGAACTTACCATTGGATCGGAAGGCAAAAAATTTGGAGGTGACAGTCGCTCATCTTCCAGATTCACAGGGTGAATTTGTTCGCTCAAGACTTCTTGCAAAACTGGATTTACTTCCAAATTACTTTGTTTTTCCAAATTATTGTCCACCACTTCTTTCGAAACATTATCCACAGGCAGATGTAAGGTTGGATAAGAGTCATTAATTAATCGAAAACCTTTCGAAATTTTATAATAACATTTCTCTGCGAAATGTTTGTGACACACAAATAAATTCTTTGCTATAATGTCTTTATAGTCCAAAGAATTCAAAATGTTATTATCACAAACCTCTACCCATTTTAGGCCAACACTTTCCTTTTTTGGAAAAAAGTGAACTGATACTTTGTTTTTTCCACTTTTCCGGCTTTCACAGCCACGTACTTTACAAGTATGCACACTTATAAAATCCATTGCTTCGTTTTTCTTTCAAAACGAACGATAATCACAAAATAAAAACTGATAAAAACGATAAAAACTTCAACAATTCTGACACATCAGAGAGGTTATGTTTGACATGGTTTGACAGCAGTGATCTGGACGGCGCCCTTGCGCCTGCGCAATACGCCCCAGTAGCGATGCGCGCGCCTCTGTAGGGAAAACAGGGTGAACTAAAAACATTTGCCGCAAATGAATATCAAGTCGACCCAGCCTGCTCTCTCAATTTTCTATAGGACGTGAAGGAAAATATAAGACCACTACTTGACTAGTACTAACTTTCTACCACCGAACGGCGCCGCTGCGCTTCTGCCCGCCTTTTCATTGATTTTAATGATAAACATACAACAAAATTATTTGAACAAATATATTTTTATACAGAAAGTGGTAACTTTACATTATAAATTTAATAATAGAGTAGAGTGGGGTAAAAAAGCCACTTTTTACCTTTTGGTACTATAAAATATAAGAGTTTTACGAAAGTTCTGCATATGGCTTTTTTGCACCACCTGGTAAGGTCTAAAAGCCATTTAGTGATTTTGTTAAAATATTTTGTTATAAAATTTTGTAATATTATATTTTTCTTTTATCTGTATAACAAATAAATAATTTAGAAAAGTTTTAGCTTCCAAAATTGTATTTTATGTAAAGTTTACCTGCTTTCAATTTACAGTCATCGAAACAAATCGAAACAAGCAGTTAAAAAATACAAATTACAATAACAACTATAATAATATCGATACGACAGTCAAACTAGAATCAAAAGTTAAGTTTCACTTAAGGGGGGAGCCTACTTTAGAAGGCTTAAAAAAAGCGCTTTTTTAAGAATTTTATTAGGAAGGAGAAAAATAACTTAGACCTCCGGGCTTTTTGAGATGTTTTTGTACATATTTAAAGCATTTGTGAAAAAATTTTTGACATGAAATATTAAAAAATAAATAAGTTAAAATTAATTGTTGATAGTGGTGCACATCTGGACTTAAAAAACGGTGGGCACGATAGAGACCGCAATTCTTGTTTGAAACATAAAAATAAAGAAAAAAATTTTAAAGTTTACATATGTAGTTTCTATTTGAACTAAAAAAATTCCAAAGAAATAGTGAAATTCGATAATTTTGAGTGATAAAAACAGAAAAATCATTTTTTTGAAAAAAATAATGACTTTAACTGGTTCCCAAAATTGTTAAAAAAATTTTTTTCAAATTTTTTAGTTCAAGTAGAAGAGGGATTAATACTGAGCAAAACAAGCCATCATTCATTAAAATCGGTCCAGGCGTTTTCTGTCAATCCTGCCCACGAGTTAGTAAATTTCGTAAAAAGTGTAACCTTCAATGTTTTTTAACTTAACTTTTTACACTCGACAAAAATCAACGAAAAACATGAAAAATAATTTAGATTGACCTCTAAAACTTTAGGTAAATATTCTTGGATGTATTTTCTAAAGATTTAAGCAAAAAAAATCGATTTTTTTACCATGTAAAGTAGGCTTCCCCCTTAATTAAACTTATATTTCAAACGGCTGGTAAAATAGTTAAATAGTTTCAAAATAAATGCCAAATGGCTTTTTTACCCCACTCTATCCTACAATACATAATAATAATTTGCTATTCCGTGAACAGAAAGTGTCGTCTTTTGTTTTTCTATAGTAGGGTAAACCAGACAGTAGTCGGCCACTTTTCAAGTTTGAATAGCTATAAAAGTGTACGAGATAAAAATATGTTCAAAGTTACTAATCATTTCTAAGGTTATCGTAAACAAATGTTAACTTTTGTAATAGAAAAAAAAAATTTGACGGTTTTTGAAAGCTTTTAAAAGTGACCGATTACTGTCGGCTTAGATGTCCGATTACTGTCAGATTCATACTTGTTTATTTACTAATTTTTTTTGACAAATAAAATTTTTTTTTATGAACATGATTGGTTTAATAGTTTTGTGTGATCGTAAGGAACAACATCACATAAAATAATTCGAAAAAAATATGAATTGCTCTTTTAAAACAGCGTTAATTAAAAAGATTGCTTTTACGTGGCCGACTACTGTCGGATTCTAACTTTTTGTGAATTTTTTTAACAAATAAGAAATTTTTTTGTAAACATGATTGGTATACTAGTTTTGTAGGAGCATTAGAAACAATTACTCATGAAAGAAATTTTCAAAAAATTTTAATTGTAATTTTTAAACAACATTCATTAAAAAGATTTTCTTAAGTGGCCGACTACTGTCTGGTTTACCCTAATTAATGTTTTGATAGAAATTTTAGTTATGAGTATTCCCATATTTGTGATAACGACTTGACGCAAAGAAATTTTTTTACAAATAAAAGAAAAATAATCAAGACATGCCTCTATTCAACTGATGTTAGAAATGGTAAATACATGTAATTTTTTCAAGAATTCTCTATTATTTTGTTAATTCTTATAAATTTAATAAAATTCTCAAACTTGGTATTGGGGCGTTCCATAAACAGGGCAAACTTTGGATTTCCGATTTTCTTCATACTCTGTCATTTTGTTGTATTGGGGTTCAGTTTTACGTTTCCAAAATAGTTTTGCCATATTTCAATTTTTTTGCAAGTAATAACTAATTAAACTTTTAAGTCACTTTTTTTCAGGAATTTTTATCTCGAAATCTATTGCAGATATAAAAAAATGTTTAATATAAAAATTGTTGGGAAAATGTTCAATTTTAATAATATTTTATTAAAAGTTTAAAAATTTAATTATTTTGTTAATGTATTTAAATAACAATTTTTAAATATTTATTTTTTACCCGAAGTCCGTAAAATTTTTTTCTAAAAAAATATTTAAATTAAAACTTGAAATGTCCTTAAAAAACCTGTAAATTTTCAGAGACGTGTTTTTCCTTATTTTTGAAAAATTAATTTTTGAATTTTCCGTTGCATGGCGCGGCCCGTGCGACGTACGATAACGCCCGCAAGGTGTCACACTTTGGCCTAAAAATCGCTTGAAATTTATATATAAATGCAAATTTACATTAATTATGTTGTATTTATATTCTTTTTTAACACTATTTACAAATTATTACAATCATTTTTACCCATTTTCGCACCACCCAGGAGGTAGAGTACATTTGGCGCGTTTTTAAAAAAAAAATTTTTTTAATGTGGTATCCCCAATAGGCCTAATCCACAAGTTTGTTGCACTCCTTTTGTAATATAAAATCATGTTAAAAATTTAAAATGGAATTATTATTAAAGAAATGTATTTATTCAAAAAGTTAAATATTGAATACAGAAGAAAAACTGTCGTCAAAATTTGAAATTATTTTACATCGAATTTTATTATTGGAAAGTGGAATGAAAGAATGAAAACTACGAGTGCCATTAATTGTCTTACAAGTTGAGAATCTTTTAGCTAAAAACATTTTTACTTCCTTATATTGCTCATTGGTACAATATTCAAATGTCATTGTATCGAATTTATTTTTAACTACATTGAAAAATGCTTTAGGAGACGAAAATGGTATACTATCTGGTCTTCTTAAATTTTTACGCCTAACGTATATTTTTATTGTACCACCAATTCTATCGCAAGCATTTTTCCCATGCGATGTAGCAAAAAAATGCCACTCACATTCTATACCAAAATCTTCAAAATGATATGCTACACTACCGGTCAAAATTAAGAGACTACCCATTTTCAGATGATTGAAAAACATTTTAAAACAAAAATTGTATAGAACCTAAAATTTTTTTATTTTTATTTTTTGAAAGATGTTAAAATTTTAAAGAGAACAAGATGTTTTAGAAGTCATTTGGCCAATCGCAATCTTTAATTTAGATATTTTTAAAAAATCGCCATTGTCAATGTTTTACAAAAATTTGAATAACTTCTAAAATAATGTACGCTTTTTAATGATCTTAGGCTTATTTTAAAGGTCATTTGTTACACTATAAGACTTACTTATAGGCATTAACGTGTAATTTTTTTCTAAAAAAATGCAGGCCGTCAAACTTGGCCCAAAAAATTTAAAAAATTTGGAATAATTTTTCTGTACTAAAAACTATTCTAAAAATATTTAGAACATCATATGGTGTAGATTTTTCAACAAAATTTAATTAAAAAAATACGTTTGAATTTTAAAAATTATATTTCTGTTCATAAGAATGTTCCAAATTTTTTGAATTTTTTTGGTCCAAGTTTGACGGTAACAAATGACCTTTAAAATAAGCCTAAGATCATTAAAAAGCGTTCATTATTTTAGAAGTTATTCAAATTTTTTTAAATATTTGAAAATGACGATTTTTTAAAAATACCTAAATGAATTATTGGCCAAATGACTTCTGAAATATCTTGTTCTTTCCAAATTTCATCATCTATAAACAAATGAACAGAGAAAAATTTTAGTTTTAATAAATCTTATGTTTTAAAACATTTTTCATTCGCCTGAAAATGGATGGTCTCTCAATTTTGACCGGTAGTGTAAGTTACGAAAATTTTTTTAATTTTATACTGGGATGCTGCACCATCATAAAAATAATAATTTTTTTTATTTGGTTTGATTCATATTTACTTTTAATCCATGAAATTAATTTTTTTTGAAAAAGATAAACAGTTTCTGTGCAGTGATCATTATTTTTCAAAATTAAAACAAAACTTTCAAATTTCAAATTATTACAGTTTTCTTGATCACGTTGATAAATAACAAAAGGGTGAATTGTCGTTCGATTATTATTCCAATGATGACTCTGAATTGCATTTTGTATTAAAAATGAAAAGTTTTCTGAAAAATCGCCAATAACAATTAGTTCTCCTTCTTTCAAATTTTATTTAAGATCTTTTAAAAATTTACTTTGTTGCTTTGCTATGAAATAGTGGACTAAGAGAATTTCTGCTTGTTTGGTCATTGTTTCGATGAACGGTTGCGCGCATCTTGCGTGATGGTTTCTTGATAAACGATATGAACAATATTCTTTTTACAGAGAGCTTCTTTTATTTCAGAAGCAATGTCATTGAATCCAGGTCAAAGATTACATTTCTTTAAAAAACAATTATTACTCGGTTCACAACAAATCATATCATCTAAAATCTCTTCATAAGAACATGCAGACATGTCTTCAAAAATCATTTTAAACCATCTAACAATAACTTAAAATTTTTGTGTATTTTGCAGACACAAACAGTATGTGTTCCATTACTGTCAGCAAGGACACATTGTTTTAGACGCAAATTAGCAAATTTACTATAACCTATTTTTAAATCTGGAAATAAAATTTTAAATTGAACATAAGCTTCTTTTAAATTACATAAAATTAAATGTTTTTGTACTTTAATTTTTTTACCATTTTGCTGGAGAACAGAAACGCAATCTTTTAGTCCTGGCATTATGCGACTTATTTCATCAGATAAATAAAAATTAGTTACGTTTTCAATATAAGTAGAAGGGAAATGTTTAGAAATATGAGGTAAATATGATCCAAACCCGCATAGCTTTTGAAGAGATTTTGCTTTTTTTGCTAATTTATAGCTAACATTAAATTCATTTTTTAATGTCATAATACTCCAACTTAATGGTGTTACAGTTAAACAATGAATTTTTTCTCGAAAAATCTTCGACAACAATATTCTACACGATATGCAAACATATTCTCCTATAAATCCGGATGGTTCTTTTTCAATTATGGAACTGTCTTACTAACATTTTTTTCAACACAAGCATGTTTCGGCAAATTAAAAGGGTTACAACAAACTTTTTTCGGCATAACGGTGAAATAAAAAATTCACGATTCGCACCTTAAAATAGATGTGCTCACTCAAAACTCAACGTCAATCTATCTGAATTTGAATATTTTCAACATGATTTGACCTATACACACCTTGAGTGAGGGGGCGTGTTTGTAGAGGTGGGAAAAAGGGTGTCTTTCTTATGTGCATTTACATCCTTCCTTTGCAACATCATTTAAAACTTATTAGATCATATAATTAAAAACTCATTAAAAAACGTAAGTTAAAACTCATTTAATCACAAATAAAAAGGATGATAGTTATAACTTAATTTATGACAATGCAAAAATGAAATACTTAAATATAATGAAGACTGAATGATCCTTTACTTTCGAAATTGTGGTTACAAATTAGTTATAAATTTAAAAGAAGAAAAATTCTTTCAAATTTATAACTAATTTAATATTATTAAAATTAAATATTTTCCCAACAATTTTTATATTAAACATTTTTTTATATCTGCAATAGATTTCGAGATAAAAATTCTTGAAAAAAGTGACTAAAAAGTTTAATTAACAATAACTTGCAAAAAGATTGAAATATGGCAAAACTATTTTGGAAACTTAAAAACTGAACCCCAAGACAACAAAATGGCAGAGTATGAAGAAAATCTGAGATTCAAAGTTTACCCTGTCCATGGAACGGCACTTTTATAAAAAGTTATAATTTCTAATGTTTATTTTCCTAAAATTTCTAAAATTCCATAATTTTTACAAAAATCAGCAAATTGTTTATAAATAAAGATTAAAATTTCTGTTTCTCAATTACAATTCTGTTTACAAAATTATAAGTTTCTTTTTGAAAAAGAAGACAAATTTTTATAAAATTACTATTTCTTATCAGAATTTGTTAACTAAATTCTATTCTTCTTTAAAAAAAATAATTTGCATTATTTTTACATTTAAATTTTACATTTTTAATATATTTATAAAAGAATTTTATAGAAAATTTTAAATATCTTTAGGAAAAAAATCCCTATACTTTGTTAATTAATATTTTTATCTAGATTATTTAAAAATTTTGTTAAGTAATTTGCATAATTTGTATTTTTTGTTATAATTTTTTAACGAAATATCAAGTATTATTTAAAAGAATTAACAAATTTTTGTAAATTTTCTTTTTTAATCATATGTACTTATTGATTGTGATTACAAAAATAGAATATTGTTAGAAAAAAGAAAAATTTTGAAAATTACCTTTATTAGAAGACAGAAAAATTTAAAATCACCTTTATTAGAAAATTTTTTTTAGAAAATACGATTTAGAAAAACTGTACCTCAACCATTATTAGAAACATAAGAATGAAAATTAAAATATTTGCAGAAATTAAAATTGAAATCTTTTGAGTTTGAATTTTATTACATTTATATGAGCTTAAAAAATGTTTGAGGGATTTCATGAGAAAATTACATGTATAAAAATTACATTTGAAACTTGAGTTGAGTAGAGGCATGTTTTTTACTTGGTGATTATATTTATTTTAATAACAGAAGCCATTAAAAAATCGCAAAAGGATCCAAGGCAAGAAAAGTAGTAATTTATATTTTTCGAGGATTTTCTAAAAATCTTGGTATTTAAACTACATTATAATTTCCACCTCTTGGAAGCAATTTTTTTCGTTTGCTTATTATTTATTGCAATGTTAGAAGCCATTAAAAAATTTTGCAAGAAGATCGAAGGCGGGGAAAGCAGTGATTTTGATTTTTTTCGATAATGATTTATTTTATATTTTAGGATTTCTGAAAAATTCATGACAAGAAATAAAAATTACTGCTTTCTCCGCGTTCGATCTTCTTCCAATTTTTTTTAATGGCTTCTGAGGCGTGGAAATGATAATATAGTTGAAATACTGAGATTTTTAAAAATTCAATACTACTGCTGCTTTTTTTTGACCATCACATTTTCGTAAATGAATAGAAATTTACAGTTTTTTTATGAAAATGGTAAATTGAAGTGTTGAATTTGCTATCTATACCTAGTATACCTGAAAGTATGTGAAAATAAGTGAGTTTCAGTCTAAAACAAAATGTGTCTTTCTGCATAGTGTTGTCAATGCTTTCTTGGCACGGTCTACGCGTGCGCGGAGAGCAATCGTCTGACATAGCGAAAAATTTAAGTGTTTGACTATATTAACCGCACGGACGATGAAGAAGTTTTCACCCTTTCTTCTTGTAATTTCATGGAGGAAAGGGAAAAATTTTCCTTTCCACATGTTGAAGGTCCAATCGCTGATATGAGACTTCTTCTTCGTCAGTGCGGTTGATATACTCGAACAGTTTACTTTTCGCGACGCGTCAAAAATTCTATTCTACTGGTCTTTTTAATTAGTTATTTTACTAATTACTATTTATTCATCAAACTCAAAAATGATTTTTTTGGAAACTTTGACACTCTAATTTATCATTTTTGTAAAAAAAATGCTCTAATATTAATTTTTGTGAGAGAAAAAGATGTATAAAAAGGTGATGTTAGTGCTTGGATTGTTTACTTTTTGGTTTGTTTACATTTCACAACTTAGACATACCCTTAAGAAAAAAAAACATCATCAGTACGCGTCAGGGAGTAAGCCTAAGACGACTGAACTGACTGTGTGAAGTATCTCAGAAATGAAACCTTTTTCTGTAAGGGAACTATACTCGCAGAATGACAAAACTTATACTCTGCGCGCATGCGCATTACATGCGTATATTTCCCTCTTTTTTAAATCGTAAAATAAGCACGTGAGAAAACAAAAACATATCAAAAGGTTATGGTTGTGTTTCTTTATTTATAAAGTATATAATTAAAGTAAATTACAAATTCGTAAATATTATTTATATTTACGAATTTTTCAATTGTTCCTACATAGAATAAAACACTTTGTAGTTACACTCAAATCTCGCTATAACGACCTTCTCTATAACAAGCGCTCTCTAAATCGAGGGCTCTTATATAAATTTTTTGTATATTAAAGTTCAAATTAAACTAGTTTACGATTGTAATTTTGACATGTTGTAAATTGTAAACACTAAACAAATAAATGAAGAATCGTAAAAGTGGGGATTTCTCCTTTTGCGCTCGTAATAGAGAGAGACTTGACTCCCGAACTTCTCATTATAGCGAGATTTGAGTATATATACCAAAAAAATGTTTTCTGATTATATTTAAATATTTAATTATATTATTAATATATTACTTACTACTGAAAAATATACATTCTTTAATATATATTTTTGTATACACATATAAATTTATTAATTTTTTTTCAATTTATTAATCGTTATTATTAATATTATTCCTGAAACGCACAACAATCACAAACATTAAACATAACCTTCTCAACTTGTAGATTGTTATGATTTTATCAGTCGTCTGAGTTAGTGAGAAAGACAGACAAACATATTACATGTGCGCATGCGCGAAAACCATAATTTTCGTTCTTGCGTATATTTTTAATGCGACGAATGGTTTCACTTCCATAGCATTAGTGCAGTCTCCTTAGTCTTACTCCCTGGTACGCGTACATCCTCTAGATGGCAAACGATCGCATACTATAGTCGCTTGATTAGGTCCTAACCCTCCTAACCTTATTTTTGCTGTATTTTTAAATTAAAAATAATTTCAAATGATAAATAATATAAAAAATATAAAATTATGACAATGAAATATAATGTTCTATTTATTATTATTATTAAAGGTAAAAATTTGTTTATTTTAAATTATAAACTGCAATTTTTCATAGAAAATCACATTTAACGTCGAACTTTTTAACTAAAATTATTAAAGAGACTCCATTATTTTTAGAAAAATCAAAGAAATTTCTCAAAACGATTCAATTATGTTAAAAAAATTCATAATATTGTTCACAAAAATTATATTTTGATAAATAGTAACATTCTTCGGAAGATTTCAATTATTTTAAATATGCAAGATATGCTTATAACCCACAAATTTATTTAAAGTTAAAATCTTTTTGCAAATAATGAATTCTATTAATTACGTTTTCATCTCAATAGCAATTATAATTTTTCATAATTATTTTGATGCAACATTTATCATTTGCATTTCTTTTAAACAACTATATGTAGATAAAATCTTGTAATAAATCTGTTCTATTATTTAAATACGATTAAAGTGTTCCTATTAACTTTGAAAAACATTAATTTCTTCATAAGATCTGAATAAATTAGTCAAGAAACTGAAAAAAGTTTTTCTTAAATATCAGTATTTTGTACGTTTATTAAAAATAATAATGAAAATTTTTAGTTATTATATATTTTTCAACTTTAAAGATATTGAATAGTCATTAAAACGGTAATGTTAAATTCAAAATGCAACTTTAAATTTAGTCATTAAACACCAATGTTAATTCAAATTTGTTTACTTTTTATTACTTACGTAATTAAGGACATAAAAAAGTATTTTGACTTTTTTCTTTATATATTTTTTAATGAAATGCTTTTCGAATATTATTGTTATAATAATGCTGTTAAAAAGTCATTTTTTTGTTAGTAGAAAGAAAATATATTTAAAAATTTCGAAATCACGTTATTGCTCGGCTATAAATTTATTTCTACAGCAACAATGATTTACTTGATTCAAAGTAAATTAAATTTTTGTGTATATTCAAGCAGCACATAATATAAGTACATTAATATTACTGTAATACTACATTGGATATTTATAATATTATATGTATTATTGCAATGATAATAATATCTTATAAAAATGTCCGCTACAAAGTCATATACATTTATGTTTATTGAATAATAAGCAAGGTATGTAAGCATCTTTACAAAATGCTGCTTGGCGCTTGTAAGGCTATTCAAGTTGGATGGGGGAAAATTCAAGATGGACATTTACTGGTGCACAAACATTGTATACAAATTGTATGGGATGGAATCTAATTTTTAAAATATCTCGCTTAAACGAAATTTTTAACTATAAGTTTATTAGAATTTTATGTTTCATTTTTTAAAGAACTATTTTTTGCACTAATAAAATCAATAAAAATTTAAAAAATTAGATTCCATTCCATACACTTTGTATACAATGTTTGTGCACCAGTAAACGTCCATCTTGAATTTTCCCCCAGCTAACTTGAATAGCCTTGTTGACACATCATGTTAAATGCGTGCGCACACTTTTCTTCTCGTCAGGTGAGTTTCTCAACTCTGAGTAAGAGAGATGTACAAACGCATTTTAGCATGGCGTGTAAACATAAAAATTTGTAATGTTCACACTAAAAATGATTTAAAAAATAATGGTACACAGGAAAAAGTAAGTGTTTAATATCTAATATAATATTTTAAATTGGTGTGTTATATCTAGTGTTTCTATTTGATTAATACAAGTGTTGTAAATAAAATAGCAACACCAGATACCTAAAATAATATTTGCTGTTTAAAATAAAAAATGTCATTAAAAAAGTTAAGTAGTTAATGTTAGGACACATATAAACGTTTTTCTCTAATTTTTTAGAGTTTTTTTTAGACGCATCTTTTGAGCCCAGAATGAACATTTTTCGTTCATATTTACTGGAGATATTAAACTTTTAAAAATCAAAAATTTTGGAAAATAAGAAAAAAAAATTTTTAATTAAAAAAATTTCATATGGATCCAGTGCTAGATCCAGCGTACATTCTGGTCCGAAATTACAGTGGTAGTTTCAGCGTTGGATCCAGTGTTAAATCCAGCGCTGGAATCTACGCTGCTTTCATCGTTATATCCACCGTTTGAATAAACGTTGGATACAAGTATAGAAGCAGCACTGATTTTTTTGATAGGGCTTCTTGCACGTGGTAACTGGTTGTACGGTAAGAATATAATAATTAATAGTTATTATTTTATTACTTTATATTCTAATGTAATATACTTATTTCTCAATTTTTAATAATAGGATTCAAATTTTTCTGCAGTAAAAACCAGACTTACAAATTAGGAAGAATGGAACGAAACGTGGTGAGTGTACTTTTTTTCTCTACAATAGTCTGACATTTTCGAACCATTCCTTTTTTTTATTTAATTTTATAACAATTCCCAGTTTATTTCTCTGTATTTATAATGCTTTTTCTTTCTTTATTTATTTTCTTTATTTATTATAACCTCAAATATTAAAATCAATTTTCTCTCTATTAATAATGTTCTTCTTTTACTTTAGTCCACATATTTATCAAGAAAAATTTGACATTTTGAATAATTATCTTTTTTTATTTTCTATTTTATACATTAATTCTCAGTTTCTTTTATATTAATCCTAATTTTTCTCTACAATAATCTGACATTTTTGAACAATTATCTTTTTGCTCTATTTAATTTTATATTAATTCCCAGTTTTTTACTCTGTATTTATAATGCTTTTTCTGTATTTTTAATTTTATATATTAATCCTATATTAATCCTTAATTATAGACGGCGCTGGAATTAGTGATCCAGACATAAATAAACGTATCAAATGGAAAAAGTGAGAGAGTGCCTTTGCATGTAGATTGTACACTAATGTGATCCTGAATCTTGTACATATTGATATTAGCGCATTCTTGGACGATGCGTTCACGCTTTTCCAAGATCACTTTAGAAGTGCCTTAAATAAGAGTGGGCCTATTTTTGTGTATGGTGTTATCACGGCACACTTCAAAAGAGTTGAAAATGATGTAGAAGTTGTTAAGCCTATTCCTTTTGGGTGTAAGGCAAAGATTTTTTTTATCACCACGCTGTTAGATAATTGGTTTGATTAGAACATAAAACATCCGATTTTGCATAGTGTTTGAGAGTTTTATTCGAAAGGTTCGAATTGAAACCTTCAATCGATTATAAAGCTTGAAATAAATGTAAATAAATATAATCCAATGCGTACAAGCTTTTACATCGGTTTACCTGCACAAATAAAAAACTAGCATGCATGTATTAATATTGAAAACAAAGATAACCAATGTTTCAAGCGGGCAGTATTGTCGGCCCTACATCCAAATGTATCGCATCCTGAGCGCTTTACAAGTTATAAAGAATTTAAACACGAGTTGAACTTTGAAGGTATTAAATTTCCAGTATCGTTAAACAGTGTTCCAAAATTTGAAAAATTAAATGATATTTCAACTAATCTATATGGTTTATCAAAATACTATGGGGAATTTTCTACACATTCCCTTCACCTCACAGCTGAGACAAGAGATAAGAGATAAGTATTTTATATGTTGCTGACATGTACGCTGATGTGAGTGATAAAGAGAATGTAATATGCGATCACGGCTTTATGAATTTTCATTATGTATGGATTAAAGATTTGTCACGCCTAGTGTCTAAACAATTATTATCTAAGAAGGCACATTGAAAATATATCTGTGACCGATGCTTACACTACTTTTCATGTGTTGAAAGATTGAATGCACACATTGAAAATTGTAAAAAAGTGAATGATTGTAAAATTAAATTACTGAAGCCCGATAAAAGTTTAATAAAGAAAAGGTGCCATATGTAATTTACGCCGACTGCGAAAGTCTACTTCTTTCCACCGATGAAGATGTAGACAATTTAAGGCCAGGTTACTCTGAAAAACGTGATTTTTTTCAATACATTTTATTTATAATACAAAAAATGTTAAGTAATAATTTTTTTACATATGATAGTACATACATGAAGTTACTTAAAAATATTTTTTCAAAATGGCGGACTTGAAAATGGCTGCTGAAAGTTATCTACTTCGTAGATGGATGACATAATTTCTTGGAAAAGAATTATCTAAAAGCAAAAAACAAAACGGTTTCATGTTCTGTATCGAATTGGCTATGGCCTCAATCAGAATGAAACATTTTCAATGAAAAAGAACAAAATGTCTGACTTAAATTTTTTCAATTTTTTTCCCACTTTTAGTTGTTTATAACTTTGTTAAATAATAATGAATATTTCTGATTCTGCTTGAGGCCATAGCCAATTCGATACAGAACATGAAACCGTTTTGTTTTTTGCTTTCAGATAATTCTTTTCCAAGAAATTATGTCATCCATCTACAAAGTAGATAACTTTCAGCAGCCATTTTCAAGATCGCCATTTAAAAAAAAATTTTTTAGTAACTTCATGTATGTACTATCATATGTAAAAAAATTATTACTTAACTTTTTTTGTATTATAAATAAAATGTATTGAAAAAATCACGTTTTTCAGAGTAACCTGGCCTTAAGAAAGACTGAAGTCTTCCAGCGTTACAAATTGTTAAGCATCGGCTATTATATAAAATGTAGTTACGACGAATCAATATGTAAATATGTACCGTGTCCGAAAAATGAATGTGACCCTGCTGAATGGTTTGCTGAGGAGATGAAGCAGATTGCAGAGAAAATGGATAAAGTATTTAAAAATCCGTTACCGATGACTGCTTTAACTCCTCAAGAAATCAATGATTTTAAGCGAGCAACAATATGTCACATTTGTTATCAAAAAATACCGGCAGGCCAAAAGAAAGTCCACGATCACTGTCACCTCATTGGCAAATATAGGGGTGCTGCTCATGAATCATGCAATCTAAAATATCAAGATTGTCAAACGATCCCCGTAGTCTTCCACAATTTAAGTGTCTATGACGCCCATTTTATAATTTACGCAATTTCAACGAGTTTTGAAGGGAAAATTGACCTCCTTCCCATTAACAAAGAGAAATATATCTCTTTTACTAATTTGTGTTGCTTTTATTATTCGAGAAGTTAAAAATACAAAATTTGAAAAAAATGAATTTTAAAAAAAAACAAAAAATTTTTTTTTTAATTATTAATATTTTGGCATTTTTTATAAATTTTTCAAAAAACAAATAGAAAATTTGAAATCCTGAAAAAATTTTAGCCCAGTTCAAAAAAAATGATGGTAATTCGTCAATTTGTATGAATGTTATGACAACTTTTACGAATTTGAAAGTTTGAATTCAACTTTAGCGCGAGCGACTGATGATGTCCCCCACTATGCATCCTAGAGCAGCTAGGCTGTTCAAACGTTGCATTGTAACGATGCATACTTTTGAGAAATATTTTTACGAACAAGAAGTGCATAGATGTTTAGATTGATTTTTTTATAATTAGTATGACTAATCAACTAAAAAAAATTAATAAAAAAAATAAAAAATATTAATAATTAAAGGCTCAGGAATTTTTTGAAAAAAAATATTATCTTTCCCCCCTTTTGACCTAGATCAAAATTTTTAGGAAAGAATATGTAATCAAATGGCGTTTATGCTAAATTGTTAAAATAAAAATTGTTTATGTTGTGTTCATTTGTTTATAAGCCAAAAATTTCTTCCTCCCAAAAAACCAGTTTTCTTGTAAAAATTCAATTCGCTGCAAATTGTGATTGATAGATTGGCATTTCATGAAGAGAACCCAACAAAAAAAATTAATTTTCATCCGGCCAAAAATGTAGAAATTCAATTTTAAAAAATCATGTTTTCAGTTAACAAATGGAATTTCTCATAAACTATTTATCGAATCGTGTTCAGATTTGGCACACATCTTGAGGGTCTTGAGAGGAACATTTTTGGAGAATATCGAAAGAATTTGTTAACTTTTGTTCAAGTTATTAAAGAAATAAGAAAGTGCCATTTTTAGTGGTTTAAATTCATTTGCAAGTAAACAAATGGACCAATTTTAACATATGACCCATCATTTTAAAGGTATTTTCGAGCTCTATAACTTTTATTAACAATTTTTTCCCCTATAATTTGATGGGAAAGAACGGTCATCAAAAAACTGTTTTTCGGCACCTTCAAAATTGTTTATAACGCGCAGCATGAGAAATCTCGAGTGGGAAACATATACATATTCATACTACCACTCCACACTATATGAATCCACAATCAGACTTCAGGTATCAATTTTGGCAAAAAATGACCACTTTTTTCATAGGACGACTGGACTATACGGGTATATGTTACAGAAATACGTCGATAATTGTAAACTAATGTATACCGATACAGACAGTCTTAAAAAGAGTATTCATTTTGATGATTATGTAAAATGTCTTCGAGATTTTCACATTCAAACTCAAACGCAATATAACATTAGATCGCGGCTACACAATGTCGAAACTGTAAAACAAATTAAAGTAGCCTTAAGTCTGCAAGACGACAAACGATATTTGTTACCGGGAAGTACCGACACTCTACCGTGGGGACATTATGCAATCCCTACAATCGACGAATGAATTTTGTAAAATATTGTAATAAAAGATTTGTTAATAAATTAAACAATTGTACATTAATTAAATGTGTTTTTATTTAAAAAATCTTATACCTGTATACATAATAACATATTATTATAACTTATATACATTATTATTATAATTTTAAAGTGCAAATCACTACCAGTAATTTAATGCAAATGCCAATCAGCCAGCAAAGCAATCAAAGATTAATGTTAACGTACAACCTCTTTATAAATCAAAATTACTATCAACAGCAGACCTTTACATTGCCAGTGCCAAATTTAATTAATATTAAATCAATAATGAATCAACTATGAATCAATAATGAATCATTAATGAATCAACAATGAATCAATAATAAATCAACAATGAATAAACAATGAATCAATATTCGATCAATAGGCACTGGCAATGTGAAGGTCTATTGTTCGAAGTAATTTTGATTTATAGAGAGGTTCTACGCTAACATTAATCTTTGATTGATTTGCTGGTTGATTGACATTTGCGTTAAGTTACTAGGAGCGATTTGCGAATAATAGATTATACACTTGTTTTATCTTCCCAAGTATTGTGAGAATTATCAAAGCTAAGCCATTTTACGAGAACTTTGTTTTCAGGTGTCTTGAGAATTTTTTCTACAAGATAAATATCTGGATATTTCACTTTAAGAAGTCCTCTTCATAGAATCCTCCGCTGATGGTTTGGTTCTGGTAATCCTTGAGCTTATATTTAACTGGTTGAGTGAATACAACTTGATCCACAGTGAATATTTCTGTTGTCCAATTGGGTGTGTATCCTTTCTCAAAAACGTTTTTATATTTGCTTAAACGTACTCTGTCACCAATTTTATACTTTGGTCGTATAAAAGGAATTTTTCTCAGCTTCAGGACTCCTTCTTTTAAAATTTCAACATCTACTGAAGTAACATCTTTAGGCTTCATTCCAATTGTTCTATGTTTTGTATTATTGTAGTTGGAAATAAGAGTTGGCAATATATCATACCACTTGTAATTTCCTCGTAAACTAAATTGCATCTACATTTTTCTTTTCAGTGTTGGATTATACCCTTCAACAATAGAAGCTTTCATATTACTGTATGTTGAATAAAAATTGATATTATACTTTTTCATTAATGCTTCAAATTGTGAGTTATAGAATTCTTTTCCTTTGTCACTATGCCTTTTCTATTTTTACAGAGTTTTTTCCTTCAACGTCGGAGTTTCCTTTAGTTTTAATTTTAAAATCTACTCCAGGAGGAAATCGTCTTGCTGATCCTCTTTGATTGAGAGGATATCCAAACACATCAATGCTTATTGTTGAAATGAATGATATTTACTAAAACACATCCTAATATATTATTTTTCTTCGCGTAGTTCTTCAATAATAGACATGATTTTATTATTGTGACTAGAATTTCGAGCAGCTTCAGACGCCATTAATAGTCTAAAACGGTTAACCAACACATTTGGATAATCCCAATAGATATATTCTCGTTGAAAATTTTTGTTTGTAAAGGCCAACGCAGAATAGAATCTTTAACCGGAATCGCAATCGTAAGCGTAACCGCAAGAATGAGTTAAAGAAGGATAAACAATATACCTATCCTTCTTTATCTCATTCTTACGGTTACGCTTACGATTGCGGTTACGGTTAAAGATTCTATTCTGCGTTGGCCTTAATCATAAATTTAGGTAATGAACTACCACTTACAGATGGTTGTTTGTTAGGTGTTCGAGGAAAGAATTGAGATATAAAATTCCCATCAATCAGTCATGCGCATTATCATTTAAAATTTGACTTGACGAGAGACGGACACAAGGCGCTGAACGAAAACGAACTATAGCCAAAAGAGACAAACGGCGACAGAGCTATGCGAAAAGAGAGACGAGAAATTACCTCACTGTAGCAATATTTGTAAATACAGTATAACAAACTTGACAAAAATCAAGAAACGATTTGCATCGTTACAAGTTCCTTTCATCAGCTTCACTAATAAGAGATCTGGTAGGTTAACTTTTAAATAAAAGTTCAAGTAATCCAAGCGTTTAACGCTTTAACGACGAGATGTGCTGCTTTTCAACATGAATTTCAAACGCCTACAATTAGTAGAAAGAAATAATCTTTGCTGATGCACATAGCCAAAAATTTTGTACTTTCTTTTCCGAACAAAGAAATACTGCAAAACATGCAAGTTATATTAATGTGACAATTGCTTCAAAAAAGCGCATAATACAAATTAATAGTTTTTAATAAAAAGTTGAAAGATATAAATTATAAAATTAAAAACAAAAAAAATTAAAATCACTGAAAAAGTAAAAAAACAATGATTCTCTATATCGCCTACCTCCTCATGGTGAGAATCGGGTAATTTTAATTATTTAAAGGATAACGGCGACTTCATATTGAAAATCAGCAACCCTGAAAACCACAGAGAAACAAATTTAATCAAATCTCAGTAATTTTGAAAAATTAAACTGCCATTTTGGATCCCCATTTTGTATTTTTTGAATCTGACTTTATATTTGTAATCAGCGACCTAAAAAAACCCGAGTAACAAATTTTAAGCAAATCTGTGTAATTTTGAAAAATTAAGCCGCCATTTTAAATTTTTTGAATCTGACTTCAGATTCGTGATCAGCGACCCCAAAAACTTCTTTCTATTAATTGTAAGCGTTTGAAATTCATGTTAAAAAGCAGCACATCTCGTCGTTAAAGGGTTAAATATATCGTTAAATATATCGTTTGAATCTAAACATTGCTTTCTATTAGGATTCGCTCTTTCTTTTTAATCTTGACATTTCCATGTTCATTGTCTGTCATGTTAATAATTTTTGTAAAGGTTGAACTATCGGTTTAAAAGTTTTAGTCAACACATTTTCAGTATCTTCTTTTTCTAATTTTAACATACGATGTATTCGCCTAATTGCCTCACTAGCTTTAGCAATTTAATGAAGATATTCTTTTTCTTTGTGAAACATGTTATTATTACAAGGTTTCATATTGAACTAACAACATTTTAAGGTTGATCCAATATTTATAGTGTTACAAAGCTATCAAATTCTTTTCTATATCTTCCATCAGTAAAATCAGAATCCTTATCATTTACTACAAAGCCATACTTGTCTGAATTACAACATGTGTAATTAAAATTGATTAAATGTCATTTCAGTATTAACGTGGTCGTCATAAATATGCCTTAAATTTTTTTCATCTTGACAAAAAAGAATTAGTAAATTAACATGTATTTAAACTGACGCTTAAGGTATAAATACAGTGTTTATATAGCTCACAAGTCACTCTAATTTTAACTTTCACAGAGTACGGTATGATTATACATCATCACTCTCATGGTAAAGGTTTAATTAATAAATTTATAAACAAGTTACCGTTTAAACTACATTTGCCAGGTTATCAATATTGTGGACCAGGCACAAAGTTAGCAAAACGTCTAGCACGAGGTGATCCAGGTGTCAATCCATTAGACGCCGCTTGCAAAGAGCACGATATTGCTTACTCAATGAATCGAGAAAACGTTGAAGTATGAAACGCCGCTGATAGAGTACTAGCTGATAAAGCTTGGTAACGTGTTTGGGCTCCTGACGCAGGATATAGTGAAAGAGCTGCGGCTTACGAAATAACGAACACTATGAAAGCAAAATCGAAATTAGGTATGGGAATTAAAAAGAGAAGGTCTTCTAAAAAATCTAGTTTTTGAAATTTGTTAAAAATGCTCAAATTTAGTTGAAACTAATTACTCGGGGGTTATCGGGGTCGCTGATTATGAATATTAACTTGGTTTTTAAAAATTCAAAATGACGGATCCAATATGGCAAACGAATTTTTAAAAAATTCATTGGATTCGAATATTTATTACTCGGGCGTTTTTGGAATCGCTGATTACGAATATGAACTTAGTTTTCAAAAATTTTAAATGGCGGATTCAATATGGCGGACGAATTCTCGAAAAATTTATTGTATTCGATTAATTTTTATTGCTCGAAGGTTTTTGGGGTTGCTGATTAAGAATATGAACTTAGTTTTCAAAAATTTAAAATGGTGGATCCATAGAGGTGTCCAAAAAGTCCGAAAAGTCTAGATGGACCGGGTTGGAGTGTTCTCGATGTATGAGGTACACGTGCGCATTCCAGTTCTCTAAAAATTCAGGTACCTGAAAAGTATGAGAACTGGAACGATTTTTAGTATGCGAATCTTTGACAATTTGTTAAATATGTGTAATTATGTATTTTTTCAAATTATTACAAAATTATACTCCGCAACGTGTTTCGCTATTAAGAGAAAAGAAATCTTGCCACCTTACGGGCAACATTAAACTATAAAATAAGACGCGCGAATTATTAAAAATAAGAAGGTTTTTGCAAAGATGATAAAAACGAATTAATTCAACATAATATAAATTATCTTTATTAAAAATTAATCCTAAATTTTCAATTTATAAATATTTATAAGTAATCAAATAGTACTCAAACTAAAATTTTTGAATATTAAAAACAGTGTTTTTAATACTGGATATTTATTTATATGCAGGCTATTGTTAATGATTTTTAATATATAACAATTAACAATTATTGTATAAATAAATAATAGGATAATTTATAATAAATATAATAATTTTAATTATTAACAGGATTACAAAATCGTACACTTTCTAACGAAAAAATAATTAACATATTTATTATAAAGTTAGTGTGATTTCAGGCTTTTCACTTTTCGGGTCGGGGTCGGGTCCATCTAGACTTTTCGGACTTTTTGCGCACCTCTATGGATCCACCATTTTTAACTTTTGAAAACTAAGTTCATATTCATAATCAGCGACCCCAAAAACCCCCGAGTAATAAAAATTAATCAAATCCAATAAATTTTTCGAAAATTCGTCCGCTATATTGAATCCACCATTTCAAATTTTTGAAAACTAAGTTCATATTCGTAATCAGCGATCCTAAAAACCCCCGAGTAATAAATATTAATCGAATCCAATAAATTTTTTAAAAATTCGTTTGCTATATTAAATCCTCCATTTTGAATTTTTAAAAACCAAGTTCATATTCGTAATCAACGACCCCGATAACCCCCGAGTACATAGTTTCAACTAAATTTGAGCATTTTTAACAAATTTCGAAATCGAGATTGATATACTATAAAAAATTGACTTTTGGGCGCCATTTTTTATCCGCCATTTTGCATTTTAAGCAAATAATTTGTATCATCTGAAAGCTTGAACATTTTGGACGCTATATTTTATAGTTTCACAAACTTCTTCGCACTCAAACCCTTCGAAAAAATTCATTTTCGAAATAAAAATTCCAAAAAACAAAAGCGCTATGTCTAAGTTGGTGCAAACTGTGGATCTTTGTTTCTGTACCACTAATCTTTCACATGCAATTTTTTTCATTTGGGTTAGATTTATGTCACATACTATTGCCAGGGCGCCTGGACTATTGCGTCTACAGCCGCCTTTATTAGGAGTACTCGCATTCACCTGGATCACCTGGTGATTAGGTTTTCTCGCCAGAAGAGAGGGAAACTGTAGAAAACCTCTCTTCAGTACGACCGGTTTTATCGACAGTCAAGTTCTAATGGTGTGTACCAGACAATAATCGACAGTGCACATCATTATATCTTGATGTCAAACCTCCTGCTTGATAAATCACGAAAGTAGTGAAAAAACACCGGACTATAGCGGGCACCAAGGCGGTCACCCATTCAAATACTAATCGCACTGAATGTTGCTTAACCTCGGTGCCACAGAGTCTCACCACTGTGATTATGTAAAAGGTTTAGAAAAACAAAAATGGTTGGAAAAATATACATTATATGTGTTTAACTAGGACGATTTTAACCCTCCTGCGCATACGTTTCCACCCACAAAGTCGCTTGCAAATGCATACATTTTTCAGAATATAGGATTTGTACGGCGATCGGTATCTAGAGGTTTTCGGTGTCACTGATTACGAATCCGGGGTCAGAATTCCAAAATTCAAAATGGCGGACCCAATATGGCGGACAATTTTAACAATTAGAAAAAATTCTAATCGTTCCGTGTATCACTATCTAGGGGTTTTTGTGGTCGCTGATTACAAATATAAAGTCTAAAATTTCAATATTCCAAAATGGCGGACTCAATATGGCGGACAACAATTTTTAAGAAGTTTTCAAATCGACCCATCTATCGATATCTAGGGGTTTTTGAGGTCACTTATTAGAAATATAAAGTCAAAAATTATATAAAAATTCATACACAATTTTTAATTATTATTTTATATTCTAATTCAAAGACTACAATAGGAATAAATTTTTTAATAAGAAAATTTTATTAAAACTGTTTTATGACATATAGAATTGGCCATTTAGATTTTTTTAATTTAGGCTTCATATTTGTAATCAGCGACCTTAAAAACCCTTAGATAGCGATAGACGGGACGATTAGAAAACTTTTCCATAATTTTCAGCGACCTCAAAAACCCCTAGATAGCGATAGACAGGACAATCAGAAAACTTTTTCAAAATTGTCATCCGCCATATTGGATCCGCCATTTTGAATTTTATCATTTTAACTCCATGTTTGTAAGCAGCGACCTCTAAACCCTTTGATAATAAGTTTTAGTAAAATTCTATGAATTTTTTTAAAAGTCCACTTTTAAAAAATATAATTGTCCGACATGTTAGATCCGCCATTTTGAATTTTTAAATTTTGACGTTAAATTTGTAATCAGCGCACCCAGAAACCCTTTGATAGACAATTTTTATAAAATCCGATAAACAAACAATAATTTATAAAACAGAAATTTTTCACTTTTTTTAAACATTTTATATGTAATATTTATTGTTAAGTAATTAATATATAGTGTGCTAAATAATTCAATTAGCTTCGTTTGTTCATTGAAAGCAATTTGCAACTCGTCCGATGTCTTAATATTTATTTTAACAAAAGTTATGAACCTATTTCAATCTAAAAAAGCACCAAGAATAATTTGTAAATACACTTTTCTTATGTATCCTGAATCCCTCTTTCGAATGGCGTACTAAAAAAACTAAAAAATGTTAAATATTTTTTTGTTTTTACATTTTATATATTTTATATTTTTTAGCGTTTTGTGAAAAAATTTGATTTATTCACATTTTATCAAATTATGTTTAACAATATCTATCGCAAAATTTTTTGCTAGTAATATAATATAATATATAATAATATATAATAATTAATATATAATTTGACATTCTCATAATTATAAATTAAATAAATAATTTAGAATTTTAATTAAAAATAATGTAATAATAAAGAAAATTTGCATTAAATGAATAAAAACGTAATTTTTTAAATTTTGTAGAAAAGTGTATTTACAAATTATTCTTGGTGCTTTTTAAGATTGAAATATGTTCTTAAACATTATGTACAAATTTTGCACATCCCGTCCTTCATGGATTAATTAACCCTTTCCATCCTATTATCTATATTACACATGTGTGAAACTATTAAACATGTTAAAACTATTTTATACTTGTCTTTTGACGTCACAAAGTGTGCGCGGCTTAATAAATAAAAGGGAAGGTAATGCGCATGCGTAGAATTAGTGGTCGGGTAATGCGTGATATTAAGGTCTAAATAGAGGCATCTTAGCCGATTTAATCATTCTGTTTTGTGACTTCACAAAGTATTATCTCTAAAAGAAGATGGATCTGACCAAAATCAATACTATTGGTCGCATGGAAGCTTTCCTACCTACGAAGCCGCTTTCCGAGCTGACTCCTGGACATAAGTATCCTATAACGAAGATCCTGGTAGTCAACACCAGGTATGGTAAGATTATGTTTAATATAATAGATTTTAACAACTATTACAAGCGCCATGTATTGCAATTTTAATAATCTTATTAGTGTGAACATAATGAAGCCATCTTTGCCCGCGAAATACAAATTTCAAACGACTAAGTTGTGGCGCCATCTATTGGGACAACACTCAAACCCCACTAAAATTATGTCGGTAAAAAAATGGCTACTTCCTGTCCAAGAGGTTTGAATTTATCAAAAAACTGAAATCTCCAGCCAAGCAGGTTTGAATTCGATGGTGGAGCCATCTATTGGCGGCAGTCGGAACTCGATCGGTAAGGTAGAACACCCCTTCTAACCCACTTGAAAGTTTCAAAATAAATTTTAAAATTTGCCGCGGTTAGAATTCAATAGTGGCGCCACCTGGAGGCGGCAGCCGGAACTCGATCTGTAATGTAGAACATCCCTACCAACAGTTGGTAAAGTAGACAACTGCATTACCGACCGAGGGTACTTAGCCGAGATCGGAACCTAAGGCAGAACCGGCCTAGCTATACTACTAATGTTTCATTAAATACATTACCGTCCGAAATTGTGCGAACGCTAAAATCCCGAGCTATTAAAAAACACCCGTAAATATTTTTTGCTCTTCTTGGTCTCTATTTAAAGCTTTGGTTACAAGGAATTGTCTCTAAAAGTAACAATTCTTTCATAAACTTTGCTAAACTGTGCCAGGAGTCAAAGTCAGAGTAAGAAATTCCGAAAAAAAAAGAATTATTTTTTTGTCTTTAAAACAGGATATCTCGCTTCCTATTTATGCAATACAACTTAAAATAGTGGCATTTCATTGGAAATTTAATAAGCTTTTCAATGCAATTTAAAAAAGCATCTAGTTCTAGCTTCATTTTTATCCGTGTTATCACTGTTTCTGTGCGGGTGTGTTTTTTAATAGCTCGAGATGTTAGCGTTCGCACAATTTCGGACGGTAGTGTATTTGTACTTTCGGTATACGTGTGTTAGTAAAAATAATATGTGCAACTCGGGAGGAAAAATTATTTTTTTCGCTCGCAAGCACTCGCTTTTGGTTCGTGCGCTCACTGCGCCTTGAACTGCAAACTTCACCACTCGTGGAAATCAACATTGTCCCGACCTTACAACGAGAAAACCTTCAATCTTGACTAACCAACTACACAGAAGTAGGTGTTGTTTGCCAATCAACTACCAATCAACTACCAACCGATTGCCAATCAAGTGCGAATCAACTAAACAGTGTACCAATTACAAGGCGATGTGGGAAAATGAATCAGTGATTTCCTACGTGAACAAAGTTAAGGAACTAGTTGATCAAATTTATGATTCTCACAAATTAAATAACAAAGGTAACGTAGATGAAGTTTTTAAAAATGATGTTGAAAGTGACGCTATTTCATGTTTTCGTCGAGGATTAAACCCAGATACAAAAATTCAGGTACCTGATAGCAAACAATTTCGAGAAATAACAAATCATGCTATAGAAATTGAACGAAAATTAAGAGCCACAGCAGACTTACGATAACTCAAATCTTATAAACAAACTGTGGAACCCTCAAAAGCAAGACGAGTTACATTTGCTAGAAATCAAACTATTATTTGTCAAATTTGTAATCTAGAAGGACATAGCGCACTAACTATTTAAACAACAGCCGAATCCTACACAATTATCAATGTATTTTCAACCATCTTAAAATCATTTTAGAAATAATCTCCAACAATTTTGAAACCCAAATTTTCAACCTAGAGATAATTTTCAAGAGTATCAAAACAAAAACAATTTCCAAAATAGACCAAATTTTCAACAGAATTACTTTACAACACCTTAGTATCAAAGTAATTTCCAAAATCCTCAGAATCGTAACCAACAATTTCAAAATCAGGATAGAAAAAATTATTCCTCTAATAAACGTAATGAAAATGTTAGAAACAGAATAAATCTTACATGTAAATATTGTAAGAAACATGGACATGTTATAAATGACTGTAGGCGTAGAGCATATAATAATCAAATTAAAGAAAAGCAATTTTCTCGACCAGCGACTCTCACAGAACAGGGAAACGAGCGCAGCCCTTTCAGGATAGGCACGGTGGGACAGGTGACAAGCGAGTAATCGTGTCAAATAAAGAAATCCTCCCAAATTTAGAAACAATTTAATTCAATATTAGTAAAAGAAACACGACACCCTCTATTTTTATTAGAATAAAAGATTATCCAATTCCATTACATATGATGCTTGATACGGGAGCTGGATTAAATCTTTTAAAAGAAGAAATGCTCGATTCAAAATGACGTTAAACAGCAATAAGAAATTACAACTAAACGGTATAAATGAACATTCAGTTTTCACCTTGGGTCAAATAAAATTGGAAATTTTTGAATATTTAACCCTAGAAGGAGTAACTGGGGTGTCCGGGCACCCCACGCAATTTCAAGGTACGCCCCTGGCTTAACCAATAGTTTTTTCGCGCGCAAATCCTGTCCATAATTCAGTTTGAACCTCTATCTGTTAAAACCTAAAGCGACGTCAAAAGTTTTGCTCCAGGAAAAGTTCTGTCTACTGTTAAAAAAAATGTGGGGTGTCAGGACACACCAGCTACTCCTTAACGTCTTAAAAATTATTAAGGTAAGTAAATTTACATTTTAATAAAAAATCGTTTTTAATCAGTTAAAATCACGTAATAAAGTATAAATTTATAGGTTATGTATGAAAAAGTTGTATTTTATAAAAAAAAAGATTGTTGTACAAAAATTCAAATTTAGCAAAAAATTAAAACATTTTATTTCTAACTATCTATAAAATTATAATTAATTAATTGTATATATTCCTATAATATTATGATTATATTATTATTAAATTGATTCAAAAATTATAAATTTTATTGTTAATATATTCAAATATATTAATTATGTAAAATTTCAAATTTATAACACTATTTTTAATAAATATTAATTCTAGGGTTAACTGTATTCAATATTATACCAAATGAAGTACTAGTCGAAGAGGATGGTGTATTAGGGTGTGTTATGTCCCGAGCAAAAGAAAGGCTTTTAAATAATTTTAATTATTTATTTAAATAGGTTGTTGAAACCAGTTAGCTGATTAATCAGGTTGGTAAGGCCTGATCTTTATTTTTATAGTAGGATCGTGATCACTTGTCAAAACTATGGATTTTACGTTAAAAACAAGAATAATATTCCTTTTATAAATTTATTGTTTATAATATTAATTAAAGTTACAATTATTACAGTAGATACTTACGTTTATTACACAATTTTAAATTAATTGTTAATAGCAGACAAGGAATAACAATATTTAAATGTTATTTAGTCTTATTAAATGATTATTCTTTATAATATTAATTAATTTTATAATTTGCATTTATTCTTTCTATAATTCTTTTAATCATGCGTCATCTCTTTCATTCATGGCTATGACACTTGTCGCAAAGGCATAGTACGTTGATGCAGATTTACTATTTATATATTCCTTAAATTGTTCTTCGTCCTCGAGGAACTTAAAGAGTGTATTGCGAATATTCGTGATTTTACAATCTAGTGATTTGAGTGAGTTTAATAGTTTCTACAATAATTATTTTGCTGACAAGGTAAGTTGACAACTTTAGTTTACTTTGGAATGTGGTGAACGTGTCTTTAGATAGGATACATGAAGGGTGAGGTAAGTTGTTATGGAAATATTGGTGAAATGTCCCACGGTCCAGATGTTCATCATTTTTGGCGTTACTGAACTGCGTAGGATGTCTAGGGAGATAAAGAATTTGCGGCGTTCTCGAGGATTCGTGCCTAATTACCAATTAATAAATCGTCCGGGCACGCAGATGAAGCTGGTTTTTCGGAAAATACCAATCTCTTGGTCGGTGGTCCGGGGAAGTTCGATGGAGGTGCAGAAATTAAAACATTCCAAATCCAAACTAGATAAAAGGCTGATGCTTATGGTTGCATCCCTTATAGTATCTTCTCAAAATAAGGCGTGCCTCATGAGGTAATTTAGAGGTTCTTCTTTAGTGAATTAATTGAAATTTTATTGATTACATATATATAAACGTTTTTTGTTTTGTTTTCAGTTTAAAGGGAAAAAATGGACGTTTCTGTCGTTGTTGGAGGTTTATTCCGATCAATCGAAGGAAATTGACGTGTATTTGTGATGGTAATACAATTGGATCCGAGGAAGAAGAAATAGATATAGTTAATTGATTATTTTGAATTTTCATATATTTTTATACGCATACATAAACATACATACACTCATTCATATACTTCTCCAAACAATAATTGTATATTCTTTCACACTTTATAATAAATTTGTTATTTTTTGTATAGTATTTCTGTGTTTTGAATTTACCTTTGCTTATTTGTCCGAATTTTATTACAAATTTTGAAGTTTTTAGCTTTTCCTTTGATTTAAATTGGCTTACATTATTAAAATTTTTAAATTCCAATCCAGTTTTGACTTAAAACAGTAGCTTAATGTGGCCTGCTAGTCCCATGTCTCTCTATTTCTCTCTCTCTTTGTTCCTCTTTGAATTACTTATTGTTTTAATAATTGGTGGTTATTTTAACACTTCAAATTATAATTGTTAATCTAATTTTATCAATTTTGAATTTATTTTATTGTTTAATAATTATTTTAAGAACAAAATTAAATTGCACTGTTTTTATTCACCTTTTTCAATCTTGTTTGTATTTAATTTTATAAAAATTGGCGATAGTTGGTTATATGGAATACTTCTGCATCGATAGTTTCATTAATAATCATCGATAATTTAATAATATTACAGTTTCAAGGCGAGAAACATAACAAGCGATCATGCTAGGTAAGAGTGTAAGCGACATCGGAGGATGCATGAGCTGGTGACTTTAACGCCGTTCGATCTCGCCTACCGCTTACGGAGGGCGTGTGGGACCGGCTATACGATTATTGGGTGAGAGGCGTGGGACTAGTGGTTAGCCATATTGCGCGTTCTCCCGCCTCGCAACAATCCTCTGTTATTTTCATGCTTCTCTGATACTTTCAGCTCTGCGCGGAGACTTTTATCATTGATTATTATTAACAATGATTGTTAATAATGTTATAAATGATCATTTCTTTTATAGTTTAATTGATTTTTATTGATATTCCTAAAATTAAGATGTTTCTTATTTTATTCTATATTTATTTTTAATTTTCGACAATAATTAATTAATTTATTATTAATAAATTATTGTTCAATGCGTCATTAGTAAGTTATTTTAATATTTTATCAATAATCATTAATTCGATCAATAATTTACCATTTAATTCATACTTATATTTTTCTTTTTTTGATTAATTTAATTGTTTGTGATTATTTTTGCCAATTATAATTAACGAAATCAATTACAAACAAAGTTAATTATTATTCTAACTAGTATTTGTTAATTATTTATTAAGGAATTACTAAATTGTTAATAGAATATTCATATGTTTTAGTTAATAATCATTAATTATTTATTAATGATAAAGCTTGGTTATTATTATTTTTAATTATTAAATATATGTATACATTTGTTTTGTTAATGTTGATAAATTAGGATTTATATAAGCATATTTAGTATTTATAAGCATTAATGTTGATTTTTATTGTAGTTTTTATTCGATTTCCATCGTGAATAGCGAATTTTAAAATTTGAATTATTTGCCACTTTTTCATGATGGTTGCCGAACAAGACATGCGCGATATATAGATAACTTCAGGGTCGATTCATGAGATCGATGTTTGTGAGCTTAAGGTTTTCAGCGCGCTGATTTGAATTGTGTCGCCTCTTGGCGGTTTATAGTAGCTTGGTTTTTTCTACTGTTAGTGGCTCTTTTTCTTTAAATTTTTCGGGATTTTTGGGCCTGGTCCTCCCTCCTTAGAGTTTACATTGTCCCCAATGTATGTGAGCTGCAATTGGACCAATAATCCTTATACATTTGATCGATTATTATTCGATCTTTGTCTTCTCTTTGTTACGACTTTATAAAGTACGTATAGGTTTTTAACTACTATCAATGCTATCAATAATAATATTTTGAAAGCTATTGATATATAATTAACAGCGTCAGATATGTGTTCCAAAAATGGAATTTCCATCTGTAACATCAAATTTATTTTAGTTTTTATTCTTATTTTAGTTTTTATTAAAATGAGGAGGAAAGAAGAAGGCGACCGGCAAATCCCCTTCCTTCTTTTTCTTTCGTCCTTCTTTTAATTTTTATTTATTGATTAATTGGTAATACATATGGTTTTATAATATTCTTATTGATATAATATTGATTAAGGGTATAATATAGGGATTATTCGTATTTTATTGGTATATAATGGATATACATAATTTTTAATAATATTGATTATATTTCTTAATTAAAGTTTGAAGTAGTGTTTTTATTTGATCCAAGTGTTTTTTCTACTTCATGGTTTTCATTAATAAGTTAGAATATTGATTATAATATAGGTTATAAAAGGTAAGTTATGATTATTTAATATTATTATTGATTAATTATATTTTAGAGAAGTAATAAGGGTTATATTAATTTATTATTATCTAATATTTTACAATATCAATATGTAATTCTTGATGTAATGTATTAATTCTTGTAATTATTGATTAAGCATAGTATTAATTATAACTGATTATGATTTATTTATTTTTTAGTAAATATTTGAATATAGTATAATATTTTGTGATTATATGTTTTGTAATAATGTGATTTTCATAATTATTTACAACTTGATAAACATTTTGTTTATTATTCCATAATCACATTATTTATAAAATTATTTAAATATATCCTAATTGTAAGGGCGAAATTTGGATTTTCGTTTCTTATTAACAGTCGGTATACTAGATAATTAGCGGTTATATTATCTATATTTCGACAGTTGGTAATTTAATTCATTATTTCATTGTTTATTATTTGAATTTTTACTATTTTTATTGTTATTAATTAATGGCATTTATTTTTAAATATTACATGTCTTATTATTATTTTGTATTTTATTTATTGGTTGTTAATTTGATTTGGATGCTGTGTTAGAATTTGCAAGGATCAGCAGTTTTTGAAAATGACTCATTTCCAAACAAGGCATCAAGATGAATAGAGGTGAGTGACATTTGGTTTTAGTTTTTTTGTGTTTTTATATTTTTCTATGTTTTACATTCTATATTTTAGTATATAATTTGTGTTTTTGTTTTTCAGAAAACAATAATAATGAAGAGGACGATCGTCGTTAGGGGCATGCTGGGCCCAATGAAGGGGGTAAGTTAATTTTTTGAATAGTTTATTTTTTATTATTATTATTATTACTATTTTTTTTATTTTTCATTAGTAATTTAGTAATAATTATATTTTGTTTTTTTTTTGTTTTAGAATGTGGGTACCAGAATTTCTTGGTTACCCGGTTTATGAGTGGGGGGCGAATGTTTTTGCGTTCGCCCTATATTAATTCGAAAATAATAGTCGCCGGGTATGGGACCCGGTATGTTCTTTTGCCTGGGCAGGCGAGATTTGGGCCCAGTTGTTAATTTTAAGGTTTTTATTTGTATTTTAGTATGTATGTGTATGTAGGTATGTCCTCTTTTATAACAATATTCGCAGCAATTTTCCCATTTATACAATTTCAATTTTATTATTGATGGTTTTTTTTCTCGAGTTCCAGTTGACGGATTTAAAAAACAAAATATGGGTTTTTTTCGTCTTAAATAGCACTATTTGAATATATTTTTTGTTTATAAATTTTTTTATTTTTTATAAATTTTCATTTTATTTGTTTATAAAATGTTAACAAACAAATGTGTTCTTCACGTCCTAATAAAAAAATTTAAATTGTATTATATTCCTGAAATCTCTCCAATTCCAAAACCGTTTAGAAAAAAATGAGCCTCAATTAGAAAAAAAGTTATTCATTAAAAACTGCAGCGGTAGAAGGATTTTCATGACGTTGAACTTGCGTTGCGCGGCGCAAGCATGACCGTTTACATCTGTGAGCACTGGTTCTCGCTACAAGTTTGCACAAATTTTAATGGTAATATCTAGTTAACAGTAACAAAATATAAACAAAGTAAATTTTTCATTTTTTAATAAATTATTAATAATTAAAAATTTATTTACTTTTCATTCTCAAATAGTTTATTATAATAGTTATAATTTACATAATAAATTCACAATAATTCTTATTATAACACTGAAAAAAAATTCTGGTTAGGGTATTTTAACACGATATTCTAGTTAAAACAACCAGAATTCTGGTTATATTAACTAGAATTCTGGTTACCCTAACCAGAAAAGTTCTGGTTAGGGTATATTTAACACGAAATTCTAGTTAAAACTGGGATTTCTGGTAATTCCAACCAGAACTTTTTTTTCAGTGAATCTTTTGACTTAAAAGTTTATTAATTATTAAATAATTTAATTAATTAATAATATGTTTCTTTATTTATTATTTTTGTGCCGACGTAGAAGTAGAAATAATATTTATCACATATATTTTTATATACTACTTTTTTTTGTTTTTGTGACTGCGATGGAAATTGATGTTTTTTTAAATGGAAAACAAATAAATATTGAGAGTATGTCAGTTTTCACTTTCGTGTGCAATTTCTTATACAATTTTAGTCGTTAAGAAGTTTAAAAAAATTTAAAGCGAACGGTGAAATTCAATTCATTTGAAATTTTTTAAACTTATTTAATGGTAATTTTATAAAAAATGGTACGTCCTAATAGGTGCTGCAATCCTTGTGGGAAAAAAACATTTTTGTGTATATAAAAGTCTTAAACTAATAACTGAAAATTGGAGTTCGGCGTTTTCCAATTTAATTGGGAAATATGTATGTAATACGTGCAGAATCTCCATTGAGAGAGGAAATCCTTTGGAACCAGTGGAAGAATCTAACGTCTCTGTGTCTCCAAAATTTAAAACTAATTCGGTCGACAGTTCGGAATCTGAAGATTCTTTTTTTTCCATTTTTTATAAAATTACCATTAAATAAGTTTAAAAAATTTCAAATGAATTGAATTTCACCGTTCGCTTTAAATTTTTTTAAACTTCTTAACGACTAAAATTGTATAAGAAATTGCACACGAAAGTGAAAACTGACATACTCTCAATATTTATTTGTTTTCCATTAAAAATAACATCAATTTCCATCGCAGTCACAAAAACAAAAAAAAGTAGTATATAAAAATATATGTGATAAATATTATTTCTACTTCTACGTCGGCACAAAAATAATAAATAAAGAAACATATTATTAATTAATTAAATTATTTAATAATTAATGAACTTTTAAGTCCAAAGATTATAATAAGAATCATTGTGAATTTATTATGTAAATTATAACTATTATAATAAACTATTTGAGAATGAAATGTAAATAAATTTTTAAATATTAATAATTTATTAAAAAATGAAAAATTTACTTTGTTTATATTTTGTTACTGTTAACTAGATATTACCATTAAAATTTGTGCAAACTTGTAGCGAGAACCAGTGCTCACAAATGTAAACGGTCATGCTTGCGCCGCGCAACGCAAGTTCAACGTCATGAAAATCCTTCTACCGCTGCAGTTTTTAATGAATAACTTTTTTTCTAATTGAGGCTCATTTTTTTCTAAACGGTTTTGGAATCAGAGAGATTCAGAAATATAATACAATTTAAATTTTTTTATTAAGACGTGAAGAACACATTTGTTTATTAACATTTTATAAACAAATAAAATGAAAATTTATAAAAAATAAAAAAATTTATAAACAAAAAATATATTCAAATAGTGCTATTTAAGACGAAAAAACCCATATTTTGTTTTTTAAATCCGTCAACTGGAACTCGAGAAAAATTTTTTTTAATTTAGCACTACTAAAAATTTCAATTGTTAATAACTTTTACAAAAAAAATTTTTTTGACTTCATATTTTAAGGGATTCTTCTTAATCATATTGAGAGTAAAAAAAATATATTTTGGTTCAAAAAGAAAATTTTTTAGTTTAGGTGATCCGTTTGGGAAATTCTGGACCTTTAATCTCCAAAGTTTACCGAATTCAGGACCAGAGGTCTTATCCACGGTATAAGATGGTTTATCCAAATTATATTCTGCAGTCAGTTCTTCCAATATTCTTTTTGGGTAGTTAATGTTGTCAATGTTTCCCTTGGGGAACATGTAATTTCTTACAAATTCTCCTTGGATTAGTGGAGTGAAAATGATTGAATCTGACATCTAAAAATTAAAATCGTATTATTATTTCATTCATATGCTAATTTTAACTTATCTGGGTGATTTTCAAATAACTGTCATATTTGCATGTCCCCATAGATAAATGACTAATATAATAATTATTTTTTGCCACTCACTTCATAAATCACTTAATAGAAACCTCTTCTTGAAGATACTTGATATTCAGTTCATTAACATTAACATTATCATAGTTAAAATTAAGAAAATAGGGTTAAATTGTCAGGTGCGTGGCATACGTTTTTTAAAAATTTTGTTCTAAAATTTTCACGTGAGCAATTATTGAAACTATTTTTCAAGTACTTTGTAGGCCAAATGTAACCGGATGTTTTACATATAGAAATATTTTTATTATAATGATATTCTACGTACACGAGCACTTTTTTATGTTTTAAATTGTTAATTACTTTCTAGCAACACATGTTAACGTCATAGTGATTTTATTACTCAATTTTATTTTTGATTGACTTCTACTGGTATTATTTTGAAGTGCGAACATTGAAAAGAAAATATTTATTCAATTTTTTATTTCTTTACGTGTTTTCACTGTGACACACATGTCAGGACCGTGGAAAAATGTCAGGTCCGTGGCATGTAACTTTTGCATTTTCTTTGCGTTTTCCATCGTAACTTTAGAAATATTTAAAATCTTGTAGTTTCCTTTTGAACATATACTTTAATAACAAAAATGTACTGGAATATGTAATGAATGTCAAATTTGATTCACTATTTTAGCAGAAAAATGTCTTATTCAAAAAAATCACAGTTATTTGAAAATCACCCATCTACATGTTTTTGGAACCTATTTCCATTGTTGTTTACTAAGATTACATTATTTTTTATCAAGGATATCCACAATTGTGTATGGGCCATGATAATAGGGGTCAACTTTTCTTTTCATGCCTTCTATTATGACATAGGCTTTATCGCCTATTTTTCCTAAGAAAGGTTTGATCGATTTATCGTACCTTTATTTGGATTTTGTTTTGGAGTCTATTACATTTTTGGCTGCTAAAATTCTTATTTCAGTTAGTCTGTTTATGAGCTCTGTTAAGTAGGAACCATAGGTTTCTAACTTTTTCTCTTGGGGAAAAGAACTAGGAGTACGGTCAGTTTTACCAAAAACTAATTCGTAAGGAGTAAAATTAGTTGCTTCATGTACAGAGGTATTGTAAGCGAACATTGCAAAAGGCAATAATCTGTCCCAATCGTCACAGTCTGTGGCGTATTGTTTTATATAATCTGCTAATTCTAGGCCAGTAGAATTTTTCGCGAATTCTTCTGTAAGTTTTTACTATTCCTTTGTGCCCTGCTATTTTACTTTTATGAAATTCACTGATAATATCTTCTCTATTTTCTTCTTTTGGGACAGATACTTGACCATAACAGATAGTTATATTAATATCACTTCTATAGAAAAATGATTTGATTATTTGTGTTAATTCTCCTTTTCGTAATTCATCCGTGAAATCACCGTGTCGGGAAATTCTTACTTCTTTTGCCTTTTCTTTGTGTAAAAGAATTTTCAAATCCTGTATTCCTGAAATTAGATCTTCCTTTAATAATGGATCGTAATATTTATCCTTTACTATTATAGAATATACATTATGTTTTCCTCTTGGGGTTACAAGAATTTGTCCTTTAATGGGCTTTTATTCTTTATTTCTTCAGGATCTATTACTGCAATATCTATAAGCAATCTGCTTATTGGAGTGGTGAATTCACAATCAGCAGATAGAAAATGCACGTAATTGTTTCGATAATAAGTTAGATTTTCTCTGTGACTGGCTATATTTGAAGATTTTTCAGGTGTTTTTGAATAACATGAGGGCAAATCTGGAGGAATACTTTCTAGGAGTGTTGTTCTTAAAAAGGTTGACTTAATTTTATTTTTCTTAATTTCATTTTCAGCTGTATCGCTTTCCTCTTCGTCGTCTGTTTCATTTTCTGCTTCTACATCTGTTTCATGTAATGAAGTGTGGTAAGGTATTGACATAGCTTTTGGAGTTTTGAAGGTTACAGGTGTGTTGGGTTCTAATGATGCCGATCTAAAAGTTACATTTTTAGCCTTAATCTCGTCTGTGTCAATTTTTCAGGGTGTTTGTTGTATTTCTTGTTCTGGTTCTTCGATTTCTTTGATCGATACTTCGCTATCTGAACATTCTTTTGGATCATTTTCCCATATGAATTCGCCTTTAGCATAATCCCATTGGAAATCCATTTTATGAGAAAATTCTGTATGGTCTCCTGGAATTAATTCATTGGCTGCTTTGTGAATTCCTTCGTCGTCGTTTCCATTAGAAAGACTAAGCCAATCTCTTGGAGATTGTGGTGAATCCATTAACCAATCTTCATGTTGTTTTACGGATTGATTAATACGAGATATGGAATTTCCTAGGTTCTTCGCTATTTCTTTTCTGCTTAAAAGCGTTGTGTTATCTTCTTCTTTAGAACTTTCTTCGCTTTCACTAATTGGTGGGTCTATCGTTAGTACGGTTGTTTCTGGAATTGGAAAATTTACAAATTTGGATTGCGTTTCTGGTGGTGAACTTTTAGGACCTGGTATATTCTTGATAGCTGCTGGCGAAAGTTTCAAGCTGGGGAGTACGCTCCTACTTGCCTTTTGAATAGAAGAAATTGGTGTTTCTCTCTCTTCGTCAGTGCTACTTTCAGATGTATCTTCGTTTATTGTTTTTATTCTTGGCTCGTGGTAGCTGACTAAAGTGAATTTCTTACCATAAAAATAAGGTCTAAAATGATAAACTGCATATAGAACGGCTAGACATTCTTTTCAGTTGTAGAATAATTTATTTCTGGCGCGTTTAATTCTCTGGATAGATAAGCAATAGGTAGGTCGAATCCATCCTTTTCCTGGCTTATTACTGCACCTATAGTGTAACAAAACAGTTATTTACAAAATATAAAGTCTAATCAACGAAATTATTAATGACGAAAAGACATAATAAAAAATTTTAAAACTCAGGTGATAAAAATCGAAATGGAACTCAAATGATATTAAATTATAATGCATAAAGAAAATAGAAATGATGTAAGAAGTCAAAGTTACTTTATTTAAAAATCAATTTGAAATTCGTTCACTAAATCATTCTCATTTAACAAATCGCGTCAGAATATTTCCCACAAATCAATTATAATAGAATTAGATTAAATCGAGGGCTCGAGCCGCGACGCGTAAATGATTAAGACAATATACAAAATTTAACACACACAAAATTACAAACACATTATATGATTAATTGGACTGAAGCCATGTAAATTTAAAATAGATAGACTTTCGATAAAAATATTCAATCCTTTTACCAATTGCAACAAAAATATATCAATCTGTTTAAAAACTTATCATTCGTCGTCTCAGTAAACCAAATCGCAGCGTGGACGCAGGGCTGGAGGAATGGCGGAAGCAGCTTTCAAATGGATGGGCTTGAGCGAATATCAAACAAAATTTATTGAGAGGGGTATCGCACGGAGATTCCTCGACGTATTTAAACACCCTCGCCAACGAAATCGGCCAATTCAGCACCCAGATATAATATATGTCCCGTAGATGCTCGCTGTTCCTCGCCTCCAAAACACCTCGATCTCACACAAAATCAACTCCGGCCAAATATTGGTAATTAAAAAACGCCACACTAAATTAAGGAACATTCGTAAAAATAAATAGAAAAAATATTAAATGTACAAACAAATTAAAATTCCGTTTAAAGACATTTACCTCTAGTTCGTCGGCGACAGACATAGATGTATGGCGCGAAGTTTCATTAAAGTCAAAAAGACGACGAAAGACAAAATGAGATCGAGAAACAGCAAAACGATTTTTTTATTGAACGTGAATCAAAAACCCCCCAGAATTCACCCCCATCAGGACTGCTTCCCTCACCTCGAACCTTTTGGCGGGCATCCTTGGACAAGACGCAGCGCTAATCAAAAACCTTATGCATGTTTTTCAGTAAATATCGACCGGGAAAATTCAAATAAAATAAGCACACACATTTAATCCCCTTGATAAATCTCAGATAATATCCCGCTAATCCTAAGAATTGTTTGACATTTCTTGGTGTTTTGGGGGTTGGAAATTTTTTTACTGCTTCTACGGTTTTCGGGTTGGGTTTTACTTCATCACTACTTATTATATGTCCCAAATATGCTACTTCTTTGTCAAGAAATTCACATTTTTCTGGTTGTAATGAAAGATTAGCACCTTTTAATCTTTGTAATAATCTTCTTACCTTTTTACCATGTTCTTCCAAATCATTTGCGTAGACCACGATGTCGTTTAGATATACAAATAATTCAACTCCTTGGAGTCCAGTTAGAACTTGATCCATTAATCTTTGAAAGGTAGGTGGTGAGTTTTTTAGTCCCATAGGCATTCTTATGTATTCATAATGTCCGTGTGTGGTAGAAAATGCTGTTTTTGACCTATCGACTGGATCTAGTTCGATTTGATGAAATCCACTGGCTAAGTCAAATACGGAGAAATATTGAGCGCCTCCAATGGTATCCAGTATACTGGTAATATTGGGCAATGGATAGCAATCACCAATTGTCTTCTCATTTAGTGCTCTAAAATCAATAACGATTCTCCACTTTTTCTTACCACTTCCATCAATCTTATTCGGAATTATAAGCAATGGCGAGTTGTATGGTGAACAGGAAGGACCTATAGCTCCTTCTGATTTCATTCTATCAATAACTTTATCGATTTCCTCCTTTTGAGATGGAGAAAATCTATATTGTTTAACATGAATTGGTATTTCATTTTTAGTAATGATTTTATGTTGAACTTTATGAGTTGGAGTTAGCTGTTCTCCAGGGAGGTGAAAGCTATTCGGGAATTCTGATACTATCTGTTGGACATGTTCTTTTTCATCTTTATTTAAATGATCCAATCTTAAATATTCTAATATCGCTGAAACTCTATCTATTGGAGGTGTATATTCTTCTTTTGTGGAGTATTCATCCGAATCTTCGCCTGGTAATTTGTAAAATTCAAAAGGAATTAATTCCTGAGGTGGTATGTTGATTTCGGCGTCTTCAGATGTCATATTTATAGCATAGATGTGACAAACTCCATCCTCATTGGTTACTACACCTTCACCTACTAGTAATCCTTCTGCTGTTTTTATTAGAGACAAATATCGTTCTTTTAATTCTGTGTTTAGAACATCGATTGGTATTACTTGTCTAGTTCTGGCCTTAATAGTTACATTCTTTCTTTTATTAGCCTTATTTTCTGTTAATGCTTCTCTGGCTTCAGAGAAAGTTTGGAGAATTTATAATTATTACTGGAGATTCTCTTGATTTTCTTGCGTGGAAGATGTGTTTTGTAACGATAGAATCCTCGTGTTGGCTGGACGCTCTTTGTGGTCTCCACTCGTCGTCGCGTCTGTCCGTCGAGTCGTGTTTAAGTTTAAAGTATTCTTTTCAAATGAATGTGGGGATTGAGAACGGGGTGGTGTTCTACTTCCATATTGATTTTTATTAAAGTATCCTTCTTGCGGAGGAGGATATGGATAGAAAGGATATGCTTTGTAAGGCATATAGGCGTTAGGAAGATGAAAATTTGGTTGATTAGGATATGGTTGTGGGTAATGATTATTCTGCATATAAGGAGGATATGGGTTTCTCAAAATTTCAGTAGGGGTGGGTGATTGAGAACGATATCTCGTTTGTTCATAAGGGTACAAGAATTGTACTCTATTACTAGGGCTTCTTTCTCGATTTCTGTAATCTTGTGATTGATGTCGTGAATAATGATATGCATTATAATCAGGTTTAAAAGTTTCATGACGCTGTTCACATTTTAAGGCAATGTCGAAAGCATCTTTAAGATTTTCAGGATTTCGTGCATTGAATCGGGAAGTCCTTTGATAAAGGATTCCAATGCACAAAGATGTAGAGGTTGCATTTAAATTTTAGCATTAGGAGCTCCATAAGAACTAGCGAGTGCCGCACTTGCCCCTGCTAATAATTGAGACAATCTATCATAAAATTCGCTAACATTTTCGTTTTGGTTCATACAAATTGTGGATATTTCTTGCAAATACCATGCATATGATTTATGAGTGGAATATCTTTGTTTTAAATGGTCTATTAATTCGATAATGGTTCCAAAAGACTTACCTTGAGTACTGCTTCTAGCAGCACCCTTTAACTTAGCAAGAATAGATTTCAAATACTGATCTTCACAGTTTTTAGGAATGGATGATGCAGCATTTAAAATATCATCAATAAAATCTTTAACCGGCATATTATGCCCGTCGTAAAAAGGAATATTCATTATACCTTGTTGTAACGCAAAACATTCGGCCATAGAATTTACCATAGTGTCATGAAGGGTTCTATTAATAGAAGTCGCAAAGGTTGCATCGTTGGCTGGAGCAGTGATATTTTGTTGTTTATTAGAATGATTCGTTAATAATATCAAATGAAAATGGCAGTCCTAAAACTCCAATAATATCTGATCTGTCGTCACAAATTATGGTTTGAAATTCTATTACTGTATGATTGATACAAATTTTCGCTTCCCCGTGTGTTCGTATAGTACCATCTCTTAAAAAGTATTTTAGTATACGATTTATTCCTAAGAAAGGGTTAACTTCGTCTTCTTTAATTAAGTTTATTGGTAAAGAAGGATCTAGTATAAATCGGCCTTCGTTACAGATAAAGAATGATGAGTTTAGTAACAATTGAGGATATAATTCGTTATTCTTTATTAAAAAGTGAAAATATGAATTCATAAGGAAGTTCGATATGGTGGTTCACTGGAGAAATCGCGACCGGCTTAAGGTACGTGTGAGAGTTGCCTTTAAGGTGTACGTCTGACTTGTCTCGCGGCGTACTACTTGTAGCTTTCGCGCGCGAAGTCAATGAGTAGTTTAAGTATATGAGGAGATGATTAATGATATTAACTGCGCGATTTAAATATGGCTTTTTATATTAATATGTTTTCCTAATACTTTTCTTGCTTGAAAAATTGTTTAAATCAATATATCTGTTAATTTATTGATTTAAAATTTTTTAAAAATATGCCAAATTTTTAGGCACTAAATTAACGAAATGATTGCTATGACAAAAATTGTTGTTATTAGTGAAAAGTATCGCATGTGTTAATATCGATGATGATCATAATACAAACTCACTAGGATCTGTGTTTAGGAAAGATAATCCCAATATACCTGTCACTTCGTTTTGTCTACTATTAATATAAGTTCGAAACTTGATTGGTTTACTTGCAATTATTATTTCTGTTGTTCCAGAAGTAACAAAAGAACCTGAATTTAAAGTGATTGATTCTGTTCGATCGATTATAATACCTGGTGCCAATCTTCTCTCGTTTATTAAATTTATGTTTAAAGCAGGATTTATTAAGAAAAGACCTATGTTTTCCTTTGAATTAGGTGATGATATATGAATATTAGGAAAAATATCCGTATTAAATTCAATATTATTGACGTACCAATTCATGGATATTTTAGGCAAGACGAATTTCGTATTATTCTACAGATGCGTCTAATAAATCGCTGTCTAAATGTATTTGCTCTCCTTCAAGCTCTCCTTTCGTATTCTATAGCAATTTGACTAAAATGATTGGTTTCGAATAATAGATCTAGGAATAGTGCGCCTAAAACACCAATAGTTGTAGAGTTAAATTTAGTCGACTCGTATTATCAATAAGAAATATATCTTTATGAGATGTTAAATCTCCTGAGACTAACTCAATTTGGGGATAATTAAAGTTATTAATTATGTCAAAATATCTATTCATCTAGACTCCGATTATATGTATATATATATTTTTTTGTTAAATAGATGACTTATTGATCAGCTTATTGTTTCTTTAATTAGTTTTATTTCAATTTTTTCTTATTGGACTTGTATACCAAATTATTGCAATTAATTATTGCAATTAATAAACAAAACACATTAATTTTAATGAGAGTTTATTTTGTTATTTATTGAATTTTAATTACACATTGGGAGAAGGTAAAAGGAGTGAATAAGTTGACAGATTCGGCAGACGGCGTATTTGTCGTTTTGATCAATTAAAATTCGCAGAACGGCGCAATAATAATTTCACAAAATATAAGTGGATGTGATTTTATTTTAATTGGAAAAAAAATCCTTCATTAAACGGTCCCGCCGGACGGCGTAGACTATTCTAATTTCGAGCCGAAATTCGCCGGACTGCGCAAGGACAGCTCAAATTCAGGTTTATTTGAGGAAATAGGAATTTGTTTATAGTTTGTAAACAATTAAGAGTTAGTTATATATGGTTTGAATGTGAATTTTGAATTTAGAGTTAGTTTTGACTCTTAATTTAAAAATTTTAAAAATTAAAATTTTTTTTTTGATAATTTTTTTTTTGAAAAATTAATTTGTTTATAACAAAAGTGTGAATCCCACCGCTGCCACCAAATCAGCTGTTATCTCCCGAGCAAAAGAAAGGCTTTTAAATAATTTTAATTATTTACTTAAATAGGTTGTTGAAACCAGTTAGCTGATTAATCAGGTTGGTAAGGCCTGATCTTTATGTTTATAGTAGGATCGAGATCACTTGTCAAAACTATGAGTTTTGCGTTAAAAACAAGAATAATATTCTTTTTATAAATTTATTGTTTATAATATTAATTAAAGTTACAATTATTACAGTCGTTACTTACGTTTATTACACAATTTTCGTTGATAAAGTACAGCAAAGTCGTTATATTTAGGTTCTTGATTGGTTTCGTTTCAAGTGAATGAAACATAAAGTTTATTATGTTACATTTATGTAACTTTCACAACTTTGTAAGAGTTTTGCTACAAATTAACAGTTTCACGTTATCTAAGTGTTAAATTATTTATCTTGCAAGGGTCGCTCTACAATGATATTATTCGCTCTGAATTACACCGGAACTTTTCACAATCGCTCTTGATTTTGCATCGGCTTATATAGGACTTTTGGTCTATGTATCGTGTGGGGAAATTAGTAAAAAAACACGTTTCTGGCCAAAAGAGCATGTAACACGTTTCTAGCCAAAAGAGCATTTGTCACGTTTTTATCTAAAAGAGCATTGAGCACATACGGATGTAATATGATCTTTTATTTTTCCTTCTAGTTTCTATCTATCTATTATTAAGACTTATAATCAATGCTTGAATTGATATCTATTGAATTCAAACATTGATACGAGTTTTTGCTCTACTAATCGAATCGACAATCGATTATCGATTACTCGATTGTCGGCTATCGATTAATTTTCGATTCGACCAATTTAAAGGAATTTTAAATTAATTGTTGATAGCAGACAACGAATAACAATATTTGAATGTTATTTAGTCTTATTAAATGATTATTCTTGATAATATTAATTAATTTTATAATTTGCATTTATTCTTTCTATCATTCTTTTCATCATGCGTCATCTCTTTCATTCATGGCTTTGACACTTGTCGCAAAAGCATAGTACGTTGATGCAGTTTTACTATTTCATTCATATGAGTAGTAACACGTGCTAGTGACTCATGTTATTGAAGAATTATAATATTTAATTATGATTTCTATTTTATATTTCTCATTATAGGATTCGTGAAAAGTAATGTATTAATTTGAACCATGCCTTTTGGACATTGTTCAATTATTGTATTTATAATTCTTATTTAGTTAATTAGTTAACTAAATTAACAATTATTAAATTTATAAAAAGTTTAAAATATGTCGGGATGTAACAGGGTGAGAATTATTTACAGATAATAATGTAAAAATTAATTACGCTGAAAAATGTCTTAATGTCGAAGCGAGAATTTTTTCTTTCGCATCTAGGAACACGATAATTTTACCACAAAGGTCAATATCTGACATATTTTTACTTGTCGAAAATAAAGAAGTAGAACAAGGATATGTGCCTCTATTATCCTTAAATCCAGGTGTATTCATAGGAAACGCTTTAGTAACAAACAACGATGGTAAAGCTTACGTAAAATGGGCCAATACCCTTTTAAATTTTGTAACATTGAAAATTCCGAAAGTGGGGTTAGAAGAATATGAAGAAATTTTTAAAAAATCTGCTGAAAAATCCCAAATAAAAAATGAAAGATTAAATTTCGAACATTTAACGGAAGAAAGTATACTAAATAGTTTTGTCAATTTAGAACCATCACATAATAAATTATTTGGCTTTTACAACATAAAAGAAAAGGTAAGAATAGAGCAAATTTTAGATTCACTCAGATTAGATCATTTAAATCCTGAAGAAGTCCAACATGTAGAAGGATTAATATGCCAAACAGACGAACTTTTAAAAAATAACATTATTAAACCATCTCAATCACCTTATAATACTCCAGTTTGGATTGTATCAAAGAAAAACGATTCTCAAAGAAATAAAAATGGCTAATGGTGCATGATTTTTGCAAATTACATGTAAAAACCGTTTCAGAATTTTTCCCTTTGCCAAATATAAATGAAGTATGGGAAACCCTGGGAAATGCACAATATTTATCTGTCTTCGATTTGGCATCTGGATTTCATTAAATAAAAATGAATACAAAAGATTCTCATAAAACTGCATTTTCAACACCTTACGGTCATTAAGGATTTGACCGAATGCCATTCGGATTGAAAAACGCACGGAGTTGCTTTCAAAGATTAATGAATTCATGTTTATGGAGAAATAGGAAAAGATAAACCCAACGCTTATGCATCAAGATCTTTAAATGAACACGAAATGAAATACGACATTTATAAGAAACAAGCCCTTGCAATTGTCTACTGTGCCTTACATTAATTTACAATTATTACCCATCACAAACCACTACAATGAATGGTTTTTAAAACTTAAGTCATCCATGCTCTAGAGTCACAAGATGTAAACTTAAACTATCACAATATGATTTTGAAATGATATACAAAGCAGGTAAAATTAACGTTAATGCAGATGTATTATCTCGTAATCCAGTAAATTATTTCCAAAGAATAATTCCAAGATATGAAGAAGAAAAATAAGAAATTAATACTAATGAAGAAAATGAAGAAGAGAAAGAAGATGATGACGAAGATGACTACGAAGATGAAAATGCCGATGATGATGATAATGACCATACAGATAACTATAATAGTGTTAACAGTGATAATTATGACGATTTAATTTGTGATAAAGATATTATTTATGAAGACATTAAAAAAGAACCAAACGAGACAATAAACGTGAACACCGCATCTGCAGCCAAAGAAGCGAGTCTTATTAAGAAAATAACAAATGTGATAACTGATACAACAAGAATTAAAGGCATTAAAAATCTCTGTGAATTTTTTATACAAATTTTCCTATTTATGAAACTTGTTATTTGTGATAGGGAATTTTGTGCAAATTTCAATAAAATAAAATTCCCACTTAATAACAAAAAATTCAACACTGTGACTACTAGAGGAAGTTTAAAGAAAATAAATCAAGAAATTCTGAATTCTAATCCTAAAAATATGAAAGAAAAAGTGCAATATTCTGAATCAAAAAGGAAATTGATGTCAAAAAATGCAAAAAGTTTACGAAATTCAGTTAAAGGTAAAGTAAAAACAAGTGAAAAAAGTGATCAAAATCCTATGAGTGAAAATATAAAAAATTTAGTTCAAGAATACAGGCAAAATTATGAAAATTCTGAAGATATGACTGAAATCAAAAACAATTTGAAAAATTTATGAAATGGCGAAAATTTGCAAAAAATTAATTATAATGAGGAAGAAATTCAAACTCCTAAGAAACCAAAAGGTAGGATGCGCAAAAATGATCTAAGAAATTATCAAGACCCAACAACGAAGAAAAAGAGAGGTAGACCTAAAAAACAGATTTATTCGCACGAAGAATCGGAAGAAGATTCAGATCCAGTATATAATGAAAATAATATTGACCAACATTTTATCGAAAGAAACGCTGATTTTAATGATGACAATTTTTAAGAGTCCTCAGATGAAGATATTATAAAAGGAACGGAAAAATTTAAAGAAAATGAAGAAAGCGAAAAATTTGAAAAAAATTTATGAAAGTGATTCAGATGATATAGAAGAATCCAATTTTCCAGATCCTCAAAACGAAACTACTGACAGCAATCAACGCGCCTATCCAGAGCTTCCTCCCGAAATCCATCCCAATTCCCATTTAGATAACCAACAAGAAAGTTAATCAAACGAATCAATAAATCAGTTTCACAACAATAATGTGGTCTTGCATCCCCAAACCTAAAAAACTAGGAAATCAATATATAGGACCCCATGAAGTATTAAAAATTTTATCAAAAGGGAATATAAAGATTAGAATTAATAAAACTCTAAAAGTTGTTCACATTAACAGACTTTGTTTCTCTCATATTAAACACTAGCTGTTGTACCCGTTTTCGACGGGTTTTAGTTTCTTCAAATACATTCAATAGTGTGTCTGCCAGTCTTTAAAAATGGGAAATAGTGGGGAATTTAATTTGACCAGAAAAAAAATAATTAGCTACCATGAACTATTTCATTAGAAAAATATTACTATTTTAAATCAGTTATTGACTTTTTATCATCAAATAATTTTTTTTAATTAATTACAATGTAGAAGGAAATTTATATTTGATAAGAAAAGATACATCTGGAAAAATTTTGACAAAGCTGGCAATAACTGAATAGTTTGTTAAACAAAAATATTAATAGACAACCTGTTTAACTTTTGCCTCTACAATGCTCGAAACATCACTAAAAGTTAGATCTATAATTAAAAAAACAATATTTTACTGTTGAACTTTTCCCTAGTAGCATAATGCAAGTATCGTATCACAGGTATTCTTGAATTTCTGCAGTATCAATTTTATCATAAAAAATCTCAATTTTTAATAATTGAAAAATAAATTTAATGCCATGAATTAATATTTTTCAATATCATTTACCATTTTTAATATTTTCGAAGATTTGCAATTAAAAAATTTTTGATTAATTAGATAAACAAAAAATTCTAGATTCTATTATTTTGACATCAAAAGTTTATCAGAGACACCAAAAATACTACTGAATTAAGCTTGATAGTAATTAATCTGTCAATTATAATTTTCCAATTTTTTGATATTAGAAACAATTTTATACTTACTTCCATCTTATAGAGAGTTATAGGACAGTATTTTTTTCAAAATTATGCTAAAATATGACTAAATGACATGTAATATTTAATTACGGAAAGTTTAAAAGATATACATTCAAAAATATATAATTTGGAAATTTTCCATTTTTAAAAAAATTTAATCCCTCTGTTCTAATTAATATGTTTAAAAGCTGTGAATTTATTGTTTATATATGAAGGCTGGCATGACAAAAGGGGTCAAACAACAATTTTATCAAAATCGAGATTTTTTTATGAAAAAATTAAATAAATTCATTTACACATTTCTGTAAAAGGATTTTCTGTTTAATTGCGTTTTTAAATCAGTTTTAATAAAAATTATAATTATAAAATAGCCTAAAATTTTACTTGTAATGCAACTTAACTGAAAAACAAAAGAAATGCAAAGTCAATATTAGGTGTTTTCGGCAATCACTAGTAGTAATTGAAAACAGTTATAAGTGGTGCTCAAACGATTTTTTAGTTTAAGTGAGAATTGCACACTTGTGAATCAGGCTTTACTTGTTGATCATGCGCAGCCACTGTTTTGGAAGAGAAGTGCGTAAAATCATTTATCATATACATATTACATCATGTGAGTGGTATAATTCAGTGCAATACTTAGTGTAATTTATTAGTTTATTTTAAATTGTATTTGATTTTAAATAAAATGAGTGAAAATCTTACACATTCGCGAATTATCAGCGTAACAGCAGTAATCGACCCATCAACAGGTGAACTTGTCGTCAATCCTAAAGACCAGCCTAGGTTATGTTGTTTGTTGAACACAAATGGTAATTATGCATATTAAATTTTCTTTTATTTTTAAAAATAATTAATAATTTTTAAATTGAGATTTTTTATTAATTTTCAAATTTTCAATTAAGAATTTTGACTAAGTAAATATTGTGTTATAAATGTTTGTAATTTTTTTTCTAAATAATTATTTAGAATTATTAATATTTTTAGTTAAAATCCAAAAAAATAAAATTTAACTAAACAAAAATTCGCTAACTCAAAAGCAAAAGTAAGACCAAAATTTTTTATTGGTAAAATTAACAAAAAAATCTTTTTTTAAATTGTTGTACCCGATTGATTTCGGGTATGTAAACATGCTTGACCCGACCCGAAAAGTGAAAAGCCCGAAATTATCTGATCAGGTTTTCGATTTCTGGCTTTTTTTATACCTCTACTTTTTTATTTTTTTTTTAGTTAAAATATGTAAATATTCGGGAAATGAATTTCTTTAATTTTTGTTACAATGTTCTAATTTAGGGAAGACTGTGGCGAAAAGTTAAACTATCAAAACAGTTAAAATTCATTATCTTTCGAACGAAAATAGTTAGAGATTTGCAATTTTAATTACAGAAGGGTGTTATCACCCTAAGTAATTGTCTGGAATTATGTGACATTCCCTTCATTTTTGTAATGTTCATATTTGAAGTTTGTTTTCACCCTACTTTTGAAAAATTTTTCTTAAAAGAAAATATCAACTTTTAAGTATATTTTTTGCATTTATTCTCACCGCGATTTTTTCACTTCATTATTTGGGTCCCCTGAAGAGATACCTAAAGGTATTTGCTAAATATCTTTAGTCAGATTTTTTATATTTGTTGTTAAACCAAAAAACGCACCCTGGGGCGAAAAGTTAAATGTATTTTTACATGTTAATAAAAATTTTGTTTTCGTTTTTTTGGGTTTATTTGTTTAAAAATTATTTATTTGACATTAGGCAACTACTTTGTCAAAAAACAAAACAGTTTACGTCAAATAAACCAAATTTTTTTTTAAATTTTTATTTATTAACTTTAAAAATGTTCTAATGCTTTTGTTAAATAAACACAGATCTTTTATTAACTAAATTATTTGTTTACGTATACTTTAACTTATCTACTACTTAACACCTATCAGAAAAAGGTTTTAGTCGACTAAAAATAAAATTTAACATTTTGTCTTAGCCATTAAACTTTTGGCCACAGCATGGGATGAAAAGTTAAAAAAAAACAAAATTTTCAAAAAAGGACAAAACATGTAAGGTAAATGCACCAGTTATCGGCACCTTAATGAAAAATCTAAATTTAAAATGATTAAAAATAAAGCTAAACATTAAAAAAAATGGTAAGGAAATGAGTTTATCTGAAAGAGGGAACATTTTTTAACATTATAATAATATTCTTTGCGAAGTATATTGTAATTGAAAATATTATAGCAGATTTAAAGTTGGAAATGCATAAATGCATTAATTATCGACACTTCGATGATCTAGTTGCTCTAGTAATCGGCACATGCTTGTGCCAGTTATCGACACCATGGTATCTACAGGAAAAATAAAATTTTTTGGATTTTTTTTCGTAATACCAAATTTTGAAGGTGTTTTAAATATTTAAAATAAAAATGATTCTGCAGATTTTATTCACGTAAAAACCCTGGTTTCGAAAATTGATAATTCACAAACGAGAATAACTACGAAGTGTCAAATTTTTGTTCACTGCCGATCACTAAAGCAACGTATTCTTATGGAATGCTGCAGTAATCGTCAGCAAGAATTTTTTAGATATTTTTCTGCTCAGATGTATTATTTCTCTGCCGAATACTGAACCGGATGTGTATTTATGTTTAAGAAATCCAATATTCCCCTCAACACAGCGCTTTTAGGTGCACCTATTATCGGATTTACCAGTTTTTTCTTATAAAAAGTGAAAGAATTTGATAATTATTATAAATATTATAAAAATTATAAAAATTACGCATTGAAATGCATATTAAAAAAAAATTATTACAAAACTTTGATTTTTACTCTAAAAAATTAAACTTTTCTAACAGCTGTGACTCTAACCAAAAACTTAGCACTTTTATACAATTGTTCAAAAAGTCCAGACTTACTGAAGAAAATTGATTTATTTATTAAGTTTATATCTTTTTCCCATTAAAAGCAAATTGAATTTGAATAATATAAAGTGTAATAATACATAGAAAAATATAAGTACTTTTGTAAATACAAACATAATCTTGTTTAAACTATAAAATTGCAAAATCTGCCGATAACCGGTGCATTGACGATAATTGGTGCATTTACCTTATTTTACGCGAAAATATCAGAAACTTTTTTATTAAAAGTTGTAGAGGACAAGTTGCTCTACAATATTGAAATGTAAATATTTGCATTAAAGCTGATTATATTGTATAAAAAAATCATTTATTCAAAACTTAATTTTTCGCCCCAGTCTCCCCTAAAAAATAAGTACCACAATTGTTAAATTAAAATTACTTGAAAATCTATTTTTTTTAAATGTGCAATCACATTTTTTAAGATGTTTAATTATTTAATAATAATTTTGAGACTCTGTAATTAATAGGCGATACTTATGATAGACAATTTTTTTTTCTTTTTAGGAGACGAAGATATCAGATTCTTGTCACCTAGTGAGGTGGAATCGTTAATACCATCACATTCAGGAGCCATTGGACCATTTCCAACAACTTCAACGAATATTAAAGATCATATTCAAGATAACGATGATAATATTGACGATTATGATGATGATGGCAATAATTATGTGGATGATTCCAATTATGTCGCTGATGAAAATTATGGCGATGATGAATATTATGGCGATGATGATAATTATAATGCCAATTGTTCTGATGAAGGTGAAAAGGATCTAGGTAATTTTTATAGTCAATATTTCTGACACGACACGAAAAAAGTACCTACATCCGCAAAAGAAAAAATATTTTCTTTAGCTTCAAACACGTAAGTTGAATCTCTATTCTTAAGTTATCACAATTATAATATTTTCTTTAACTTCAAACACGTAATTTAAAAGTAAATAACATCAGAACATGTAAGTAAATAACTTTAAATAAATGTTACGTAATATGAAGAAAGGGACCTAAGATGGAAACGAATTATGGGTTGTGTTTACGGCACATTGGTCTTGATTAAAAGTTTCTTTTAATTTTTTTCAATTTAAAAGAAGAGATTATTAAATGTTTAAGATGTAATAAAAACTTAAATATCAAGGAATATGAAGCTGGCACTACAACTTTAATGGATTGACATGGCTCTTGCGGCATAATTTAGTGCTAATTAAATGCTCTTAGGATACGTAATTTTCATTTTTGCAAATTAAACACTTGACTCAAAAATTCAACGCCTTAATGAGGGTGTGTGTGATAAAAGAATATAATCCATTCAATATTCCTAAATTTTAACGTAACTTGGTATCCAGAGATTTTCAGGATCACGTAATCACTGATTATGAATCTGGCATTAGATTTTCAAAATTCAAAATGGCCGATCCAATTTGGCCGACGAATTTTTAAAAACCCTAAAATTGTAATTTTTTTGTTGATCATTTTTGGAATAACTTTCATTTAGCTAGTAAATGAAAAGTTCGTTAAGGAGGACGAAAAGTTCATTACCTGAAGTCAAAGATGGGAAACAAAATTATAATTGTGACAACTTGATTCCATTCTTTTTTTTATTGCGAAAAGGGAGTGAAATTGAGTTTCTAGTATGTACCAGAAGAAGGTACTTTCAACACAGAACCAATACCTATTACAACAGGAAAAAGAAATACCCTTTTTTCAGATGCCCTTCAACGAAACAACTTGGAGGCGACCAAAGCCCACCGAACCCAAGTGCAGTCTTCAGTTAGTATAGAAAATAAAGTGAAAATCAACTTTCTAGTTTGTACTAGAAGGTACTTTGAACACAGAACCAATTTCCTTAAAACAAAAAGAAGAAATACCTTTTTTGCATTTTCTATATTAAACTGAAGATTGTCCGCCTCCGAGTTGTCTCGTTAATGGACATCTGGAAAAATTATTATTTTTTACGCCATAGACATGAAAAAGTGTCTTTTTGGGACCTGTTTTGGGCGAATAATATAAGGAAAGGAAACAATATGTGGCAATTTTAATTTTGTCTCCCATTCCTGACTTTTGGTAATGAACTTTTCGTCCTCTTAAAGAAATTTTTCATTTCCTAGCTAAATGAAAGCTATTCCAAATAAAATTAACAAAAAAATCACAATATTGGGATAAGCCGCTTATCTGGATAATTATCAATTATTTTGATATCTATTTTTTTTATTATGTTTTATTATTTTTTATTATATTATTATGTTTGTGCGACACATTGAGCAAAAGTTTTTTTCTTATTTTTTTACACACTTTTGCGAACATATAAGGAAATTCTGAGGAAATCGTGTAATATTTCCAAACATTCTGTCATGAGTTTTGAAGGTACACACCTCAGGAATATTTACTACCAAAAAACTTTGATGAATTTGTAAATCATTCCTTTTTGACTAACATTTATTCTTAAAATGGGCCTGTGGGGCAAACCGGCCATAGGATATTTCCATTGAATTAAAGTTTTATGAAAATTATTTTTAAATAAAATGTTTCTTTCATTAAAATATACACTTACAATGAAAAAGAAAAAAAAAGAAAAAACCAAACTGTCCGGTTTACTCCAGGGGTGGGGCAAACCGGTCCTTTTGCAACAGTTTTTAAAGTTAACACAGCAACTAAACAATAAAAGATAAAGTGTAGGTGTCTCTGGGAAAAAGTTACGCAATTAAATGATGTTTCAAACAAGCTAATGGAAAATGAAATCTGTTGGTTCATTTAGTCACAAGAGGCAAAAAACCATTATGGATCCGGTTTGCCCCACTTTCCCCTACTTATTTATTATTCGTTTTTTAATATTTTTAAGTTTTTAATAATTTATGAATAATTCTGTTATCTTGCACTGGTCAGACAGTACAAAATGACAAAAATTACGTCATTGTTGATCGTTTTGAATTTTGGAAATCTAATTCCAAATTCGTAATCAGCAACATTTAAAGTATATATTTAAACAGTTTTTAAAAATTCTTTGGCAATATTAGATCCGCTATTTTGAGTTTTAAAAATTTAATGCTATATTCTTAATCAGAGACCCTTTAAACCCCTGAGTAACAAATTTAAAGCAAATCCAAACATATTTTTAAAAATTCGTCGGCCATATTGGATCGGCCATTTTGAATTTTGAAAATCTAATGCCACATTCATAATCAGTGATTACGTGATCCTGAAAATCTATGGATACCAAGTTACGTAAAAATTTAGGAATATTGAATGTATTATGTGCTTTTATTACGCACACCCCCATTAAGGCATTGAGTTTTTGAGTCAAGTGTTTAATTTGTAAAAATGAAAAATATGTATCCTAAGAGCATTTAATTAGCACTAAATTATGCCGCAAGGTAGAGGTTTCTAGAGTTATTATTAGTTTCAAAGATATCTATACCGGAGTGCTGACTTTAGCTGAAGCTAGTACTACAAAACGTTTTCCGCAAAATTTACGCAGCACAAAATTTTTTTTTTGCGGCATTAATTAGCACTAAATTAGCACCAAATTATGCCATAAGATCCATGTCAATCCATTAAAGTTGTAGCACCAGCTTCAGGGACCTTAAACATAATTGGTTTGCATTAAAAATTCATTCTCTTTGCTTATTTTAAGTTCAAACTTTTAAATCATGATCTATAATTTTTGGCTTCTTTTGTCCCTTTCTTCATATAGCGTCACAAATAAACAAATTTATTTTATTAAAAATTGGACAAAAGACAAAAAGTTTATTTTTCCTTTAGGTAAAAATAATTTTAACAAAAAAAATGTTTTTTTTCTTTATAAATTTCCTTTTTTTAATTTAATAGGGACGAATTGATTTGCAAAGTCTTCAATATATTAAATCTATATTTATCTCTCTTTTTTTACATGGATTTATTTTGCTTTTAAAAATACCTTCTTATTTATGTATTTTTCTTTTATTTTTAGAAACGGAATTGAAAAAATTTGTTACAAATCGAAAGACGAGGAATGTAGCAAAACATGTTCGTTGTGATGCTGACAAAGATAATTCACTACAAAGTAAGTTTTTGCATTTAAATTGAATTTCTTGTAAATTTAAATAATTGTATACAGTACCAGTCAAAATTGAGAAATTACCAATTTCCAGGTGAATGAAAGACATTTTAAAACGTAAACTAAAAATTTTTTTATTTTCATTTTTGAAAAAACATGTTTTGTAAAGAGCAATAACCTAGCAACAACTAAAGCAATAAGAAATTTTTTTTACACAATTATTATGGCACTTACGAATTTTTTTTGAAAAATTCTCGATTTTTACTCTTCTGATGAAGGACGCGTGGAGCTGGTGGCTATTTAAATTAAATTAATTAATTATTTAATTAATTGTTTAATTAATTAATGGTAGGATTTTTTTGATTCCTCTTCAAATATTTTGTAAAATCTTCTTCTGTCTAATACGAAACAAAAAAATCTTTTTCAACGGCAAAAAAAATTTCCTTCCTTCAAAAATTTGAAAATTTCTAATTTTTTGTCGCAAATTTCATGAAAATTCCAAAATTTTTTTGGAAAATCGCAGGATTTCTTTCATTCCTCTTCAAATATTTTGTAAAATCTTCTTCTGTCTTATACGAAACTAAAAAATCTTTTTCAAGGGCGAGAAAAATTTCCTTTCTTCAAAAATTTGGAAATTTTTAATTTTTTGTAGCGAATGTCATGAAAATTCAAATTTTTTTTAGAAAATCGTAGAATTTCTTTGATTCCTCTTCAAATATTTTGTAAAACTTTCTTCTGCCTAATACGAAACTAGAAAAATCTTTTTCAACGTCGAGAAAAATTTCCTTACTTTAAAAAGGAAATTTCTAATTTTTTGTGCGGAATTTCATGAAATTTGCAATTTTTTTAAATTGCAGGATTTCTTTAATTCCTCTTGAAATATTTTGTAAAGTATTCTTCTGTCTAATATGAAATTAGAAAAACCTTTGTCAACGGCGCGAAAAATTTCCTTTCTTTAAAAATTTGGAAATTTGTAATTTTTTTAGGAGAATTTCATGAAAACTCAAAGTTTTTTTTTAAATAGCAGGATTTCTTTGATTTCTCTTGAAATATTTTCTAAACTCTTCTTCTGTCTAATACGAAACAAAAAAACCATAATCAACGACGAGAAAAATGTCCATCCATTAAAAATTTGGAAATTTCTATTTTTTTGAGGAGAATTGCATGAAAATTCAAATTTATTTTTAAATTGCAGGATTTCTTTGATTCCTCTTCAAATATTTTGTAAAATCTTCTTCTGTCTAATACGAAACTAAAAAAATCTTTTCCATCGGCGAGAAAAATTTCCTTCCATTAAAAATTTGGAAATTTCTAATTTTTTGTGGCGAATTTCATGAAAATTCAAAGTTTTTTTTCGAAAATCGCAGCATTTATTTGATTTTTCGTCAAATATTTTGTAAAGTCTTCTTCTGCCTGATACGAAACTAGAAAAACGTTTTTCAACTGCGAGAAAAATTTCCTTCCTTCAAAAATTTGAAAGATTCTAATTTTTTGTGGCGAATTACATGAAAATTCAAAATTTTTTAAAAAAATCGCAGGACTTCTTTTATTCCTCTTCAAATAATTTGTAAAGTCTTCTTCTGTCTAATATGAAATTAGAAAAACCTTTGTCAACGGAGAAAAAAATGTCCTTTCTCCAAAAATTTGGAAATTTGTAATTTTTTGAGGAGAATTGCATGAAAATTCAATTTTTTTTACATTGCAGGATTTCTTTGATTCCTCTTAAAATATTTTGTAAAGTATTCTTCTGTCTAATATGAAATTAGAAAAACCTATGTCAATGGCGAGAAAAATTTCCTTTCTTCAAAAATTTGGAAATTTCTAATTTTTTGTAGCGAATTTCATGAAAATTTAATTTTTTTTTCAAAAATTGCAGGATTTCTTTGATTCCTCTTTAAATATTTTGTAAAGCCTTCTTCTGTCTACTACGAAACTAGGAAAACCATAATCAACGACGACAAAAATTTCCTTCCATTAAAAAGTTGTAAATTTCATGAAATTTACCACACAAAAATTTAAAAAATTGCAAATTTTTTGAGATAGGAAATTTTTCTCACCTTTGAAAAAGATTTTTCTAGTTTCGTAGTAGACAGAAGAAGACTTTACAAAATATTTAAAGAGGAATCAAAGAAATCCTGCAATTTTTGTAAAAAAATTTAAATTTTCATGAAATACGCCACAAAAAATTAGAAATTTTTAAATTTTTAAAGGAAGGAAATTTTTCAAGCCGTTGAAAAGTTTATTTAGTTTCGTATTAGACAGAAGAAGATTTTACCAAATATTTGAAGAGGAATCAAAGAAATTCTACGATTTTCTAAAAAAAATTTGAATTTTCATGACATTCGCTACAAAAAATTAGAAATTTCCAAATTTTTAATGGAAGGAAATTTCGCTCGTCGTTGATTATAGTTTTTCTAGTTTCGTATTAGATAGAAGATTTATTAAAAATAAAAATTATAAACAATTAAAAAATCAAAAATCGGTTTTAAGGGATGTCTTAAGAATTTATTTCGCTTTAATTTAAAACAAAGAACACGCAAATCGGTTAAGAATTGTAGGCTGTAGACATTTTTAAACAATAAATTGTAAAAAAAATTACACTGCATGCAGTGCGACGCGACAGTGTTCGCGCGAAGACCGGTAAGGCGCATCGCGCAACAAAAACTCTTGACACTTGCTCAAAATTAGAGAATACCAATTTTTTTTTCAACGAACTTCTTCTTGAGAGTTTGAGGATTAATAATGTAAAATAAATTTTTCATTTTTCGATTTGAAACTCTAAAATAACTCCATTTGTTTCTAAAAAATAGCCGAATTTTGCATTAAAATTTTTTTTTTACAAATCAAAAAAAAAAATTTTTAAACTACATATATTTGTGAATTAAATCCTGGTCTGGAAATAATTTTTTTAAATAACCTTTGAAAACTGCGAATTGTTTTTTTAAATGATGTATAAAACTTTAATTGTTTATAATTTTTTTAATTTAAAAATTTGTTTTCTTGTATGGCAAAGGTTTTTCCAGTTTCAAATATAAGAGGGGAAGAATTTACAAAAGGTTTGAAAGGAAAGCAAAAAAATCCAAAGACTTTCTGAAAAAATTTCGAATTTTCATGAAATTAGACAAAAAAAATTAGATAATTCCAGATTTTTAAAGACAGGAAATTTTTTTCTTCGATGGCAAAGTTTTTTCTAGTTTCTAATATAGCAGGGGAAGAATTCACAAAAGGTTTAAAAATAAAGCAAAGTAATCTTAAGATTTTCTAAAAAAAATTTGAAAATTTATGAAATTAGACAAAAAAAAATTAGAAAATTCCAGATTTTTGAAGACAGGAAATTTTTTTCTTGAATGTCAAAGGTTTTTCCAGTTTCGAATATAGCAGGGGAAAAAATGTTTATTTATATCAATTCGAAAATCAATTTGTTTACAATTAAAGTTTTTTATTTTAAACTTGATTTAAATATAACAAAATCTTTAAATAAGAAAAACGAAACAAATCATCTGGTATAAAAAAAACATTTTACCAAAACGCAACATTTAAATTTTGCAAATCATTTTTGCATAAATGCTTAATTATTTCATGCGCGCATACATGCACAATCGGCAAATTCGCTACAAGCACTTCAACTGCTGTTGGCAGTAATTTTAAAAATTCCTTTGCTTCGTCGAACTTAATTTAAAATAAGTGTTTAAATTGATATAAATGAACCAAATTTTCATGCAGTGAATTTTTGAATTCTTCATTTGATAGAATCATGGCGACTTCGTATACTTGCATTTTAAAAAAATGTTTTACCCTAATATTCCTGTAATTTAAAATTTTTTCGTTTCCAAAAACCTCTAATGAAATAACTAGCATTTTGAAACAATCAGACTCATCTTTTAACTCTATCAATTTGTTTTTTAAACTATTAGACAATAAATTTTGAAAATTGTAAAAAACGTAAGCAAGAGAGACTAAGTCTTCAAATTTTAGTTCAAATAATTCATGATTAAAAATAAATTCCATTATTTCGATGTAATCAAAAATTTGATTCCTATTTCTATTCTCCTTCACTAATTGCATGCACGTAACAGTAATCACAGTATTTCGATCTTCTTTACTCAAACCATTAACATAAATTCCCGCCTCAGCTGCTGATCTAATACAATCAACTTTCTTATTTTCAATAACCATCCACTGCATCAACGTGAAGCCGTCCACACAAATTGCCAAGTCCCTCCAATTTGTCCTCATCAACGTACGAATTTTTTCAAGGCAAAAATTTTCGTGTATAATTTTACGTATGGCGAGCGTTATGTATTTGTAATTATCATCGTCATCATTATTTTTTAAAAACTGATTGATTTTAATAGGATCATTGGTAGCCGCCAACTTCAAAATTCGCCGCACCACAGCACTATGATCATTATAACTGAGACTCATTTTTTCTTCTTCCTGCAAAAAAATATACAAAAACCATACAATTAATATGTGTCTAATTTTTTTTAAATTGTATAAGAATTTAAAAGAAAATAAGAATTAAAATCGAATTAGGGCGGTTGTCACAGGTCAGGAAAATCATAGAATTTTATTTCAATATTATCTAAATATTAAGCCATTTATGAATTTAAATAATTTTACAATCAAGGAAATTCGTAAACAAATATAATTGAATATTTTTTGAGTATCTAATAATTTTTAAAAGGAATCGTAATATTTTTTAGTGTGATGGAAAAAGTCAAAATTTTCTCAGGAAATTAGGGACGTCAGGGATAAACCCTGAGAATACAATTTAAGTAACATAAATATTATTAATTTTGTAATTACTTACAATATGTTAATGAAATATGCTGATTCTATTCCCAGTCACCTTTTCACTTTTGCAAAAAAAAGAAAATATTTTGCAAAACACTTATTGATGGACGCGGAGAAAATCTATCAGGACACGATTTACTTTCATTTGTTTAGGGGACTTCATTTTTGGAATCAAGGAAATTGACAGTATATTATAAAATAAATAAATATCAAGTATGAAACTGAATTTCATTTATAAATTTCCTTGATTCCAAAAATGGAGTCCCTTAAACAAATAAAAGTAAATTGTGTCATGATAGATTTTCTCCGCCTCCATCAATAAATGTTTTGCAAAATATTATCTTTTTTTTGAAAAAGTGAAAAGGTGACTGGGAATAGAATCAGCATATTTCATTAAAATATTGTAAGTAATTACAAAATTTAAAATAATTTTTATGTTACTTAAATTGTATTCTCAGGGTTTATCCCTGACGTCCCTAATTTCCTGAGAAAATTTTGACTTTTTCCCTCACACTAAAAAATATTACGATTCCTTTTAAAAATTATTAGATACTCAAAAAATATTCAATTATATTTGTTTACGAATTTCCTTGATTGTAAAATTATTTAAATTCATAAATGGCTTAATTTTTAGATAATATTGAAATAAAATTCTATGATTTTCCTGACCTGTGACAACCGCCCTAATTCGATTTTAATTCTTATTTTCTTTTAAATTCTTATACAATTTAAAAAAAAATTAGACACATATCAATTGTATGATTTTTGTATATTTTTTTGCAGGAAGAAGAAAAAATGAGTCTCAGTTATAATGATCATAGTGCTGTGGTGCGGCGAATTTTGGAGTTGGCGGCTACCAACGATTCTTTTGAGATAGACAAGTATTTGATAAATAATGACGACGATGACAACTATAAATACATTACACTCGCAACGCGGAAAATAATGCACGAAAATTTTTGTATTGAAAAAATCCGAACAATCATGGGGACATTCTGGCAGGATATTGGGATTTGTGTGGACGGCTTCACGTTAATGCAGTGGATGGTTATTGAAAATATGAAAGTTGATCGTATTAGATCAGCAGCTGAGGCTGGAATTTTTATAAGTGCTTTGTCCGAAAAAAAAATGAGACTGTCGTTACTGTTACCTGCATGCAACTAGTGAAGGAGGATAGAAATGGAAATCAAATTTCGGATTATATGAAAATAATCGAATTTTTCGTAAATCAAGAACCGGAACTATCTTTTAGCAATTTTGTGTCACTCGCGTACATTTTTTATTTTTATGAAAAATTTTTAACTCATGATTTGAAGAATACTTTAGAAAATTTCAAGTCAAATTCAGAAATTTTTAATACACTTCTTTGGCGTTTAGAGATTTTTGGAGGTCGAGAATTAGTATATCAAAATAAAGTCACAATTAAAAGTCTTCTTCAAATGAAAATTTTTAATGTCGCAAAGATTCTTTTAAATGAAGAAGTTCTAATCGCGCTGCGTCACAATTTGCATCAATTAAATACATTCAAAAAATTCTTCATGAATAAATTCGACGAAGCAGAAGAACTCTCAAAATTGCTGCCATCGGCAGTTGAAGCACTGGTAAAGAATTTGCCGATTGTGCATGTATGCGCGCATGAAATAATGAAGCATTTATGCAAAAATGATTTGCAAAATTTAAATGTTGCATTTTCTTAAAATGTTTCTTTTCTGACACCAAATGATTTGTTTCATTTTTATTGTAAATATTGTAAATATATTTTTATTTAATCACTAAATTTTTAGAACTGTCTAAAAAATTATTAAAAACATTTAGTTTAGAAAAGCATTTTAATTTACAAATTTGTTAAAAATTGAATTGGAAAAATATTTAAAAAATAAAATTTTTGAAAAAAGTTACTTTTTTGGTTTTTTGGTAATAAATTGACCTTGCTTTTATTTTCTTTTAGACATTTTACAACTTAATGAATTAATTATTATTACTAATTATGAATAAGTTTTATTAATTATTTATTTTAAAAAAATAATACATGGATTGATTATTAATTTTAATTTTTGATTTATAATGTTAATTTAATAATAAATTATATTGTAATGTTTCTTGTTCTATACTGTGGAATTTGTCTCTTTATTTTATAAAAAGCATTTTGTAAAAATATAAATTTCAAAAAAAATATATTAATTATAAATATAAGAATTTCATGACTTTTGTGAGGTCTTATTCTTTTTAAAATTTTATCGTCTTTCAAAATAAAAATATCTTTAAAACAGGGTTGCAACAGAGCCTGGGAAACCTGAAAAACCTTGAAATGGCATGAAATTTGAAAAAGGCCTGCAAAACCTTGAAAAGGTATGGAATTTCAGAAATTTCTCTAGAAATTCCTACAGGTTTTCTAAAAAAATAATTTTTTTTAGAAATTTCCGAAGCGAAGAATACATTTCCTTAATTTATTGATCGATTTGAATTTGAATCAATCATTAGCACAGTTGACAATAGTTGCCTTCAAATTAGTATAATAATGTTTCAATGCCTTATTAGTTTTTTGTTAATTGAAGTTTTATTTTAATGTTTTTGTTTACTTTTAGAAACAACTCGTACACAATGGAGTGAAAGTATGACAACAACGTTGATTGAGAATTATTCGATAATAAAAGAAGAAAATAAATTAAAAGGAGACAATTTTTGGTTGAAGATATCAAAATTAATGATGGAAAAAAGTTTTCAGTAGCTGGACATTTGTGCGAAACAAAATGGAATTCTCTTTGCAGAACATATAAAAATATTATCGACCGCAAAAAGCAAACCGGCACAAGTCCTCCAAAGAAATGAATTTATTTCGAAAAAATTAATAATATTATGTTTAAGAAACCTGAAATTAATCCGCCGGCTGTTGCTTCAAGTCTGCAAGGATATAAAAGAAAGATAATTAAGAAAATAAATGATTCGTGCAATGATAAAAATTATCAAAATAAAAAGAAAAAAAATAATACAAAAAATGAAAGTTCAATGACACTAAGAGAATTGAATGAGGACGCTAATAAGAGATTCAAAGAGAATTTGGCAAGAAAAGACGCGTTACTGGACATTTTGAAAGAGTTTCTTAAAAATAAGAAAAAAGAAGATTCTGAATAAATTCAAGTAAATAACACAGGCCAACAAAATTTTGTGGCCTAACCAATAGAAGCTGATTTTTATAGGATTTTGTCCATAGAATACGAATTTGACCTTGAAAATATTGGATTGGCTCTAGTTTTTAATCAATTTACGTTTCATTATACAAAATATGCATTTTTAGCATTTTTTGAATGATTGTACAACAATACACAGAAACAGTAAATTTTTCCGCATAACACCAACTGAAAGCCTAAACACTGCTCTTGAATATCCAAAAACAAAAAATGTAATTTATGTACACTTTAACCTATAATGCCCAAAGAAACATACGCTGTTCCATAAACGTATTAAAATTAATATTACTTTTGACCATGTAAGGTAATTCAAGTAAAAATTAGTGTCTCTGGGGTTTTTATAATCGCTAGTTACAAATCTGCTATGAAATATAAAAATTACAAATGGCGGACCAAATTTTTAAAGATAATTTACGCCTTTTATGATAAAAATGTAAAATTTAAAAAAAATTCTGCCATATTGGATTCGCCATTTTGAATATTAAAATCTGAATACAGATCAGTAAGCAGCGACCATAAAAACCCCTAGAGAGACTAATTGTTATTTAAATTACCTTACATGGTCAAAAGTACTGTTGTTTTCAATATGTTTGTGGAACAGTGAATGTCTCTTTTGACATTACAGGTTAAAGTGTACAAAAATTATATTTTTTGTTTTTGGATATTGAAGAGCAGTGTTTAAGCTTTCATTTTGTGCTATGCGGACAGATTTACTGATTCGGTGTATTGTTGTACATTCATTCAAAAAATGCTAAAAATGCATATTTTGTATATTGAAACGTAAATTGATTAAAAACTAGAGCCAATCCAATATTTTCAAGGTCAGATTCATATTCTACGGACAAAATCCTGTAAGAATCGGATGTAATATTTTAGGCAACATGCAGTTGATTAAAATTTGTCGGCCTGTGTAATCAATTTCTTTTCTGTCTGCTGTCATAGTTAAGTAATAGCAGCACGCGGGAATCACAATATATTGATTGGCAATTATTCTCCAGTTGGTTTGCTTTTGATTTTCATAAATAAAAAAATTTTTTATGTGATAAAGTAAAAGAAAGTATAGTTAAATTTTATTTTAATTTCGTATTTTAATATTTTTTTAAGTAAAAGGTAAACTTTAATTTTGAAAGACCTTATTTTCAAATTAACATATTAGAATTATATTTGATAAATTAATTAAAGGGTATTGTAAAATTTTTTTATTTTAATTAAAAATCAAACAACAACTCAAGTATCATTGGCGTTGAGCTTTTGAAAAAAAGTTATGTGTAACTTGTTTTGTGCTTAATTGACGAAACAGTTGCTTTCATGTATAACATTTCCTATTTATTATTATTTTTTTTGATTGTCCAATCTGTTGAAAGATGATTTTCTTTGAGTTAATCGATAATGGTTATACGACGCTATGATAACAAATAATTTATAATTTTATTGTAAACCGTGATCGCAATTGCATCAGTATTATGTTTATACACAAAGTAATCTATTAAGTGCGTTTGCAAGTGTTTTTCTCTATAGACCTCGAATAAGTTTATCAATATTTTCTTCTTTATAGTTTAATTGACTTGAATTTGTTATTTTTAAGGGGAAGGGATTACGTAAATCCCTTTGTGGAAATCGATTTGTTTTTCGATAATAATTATAATTTGAGCCAAATTGCAGTATTCTAAAGTCGGTTGACTTTAAATAGTTTTTAATTCTAAGTTTAACTAGAGAAATCAAAAATGTCTAAGTTTAGTTGGAATTAAAAAAATTTTTAATGAAGAGTACGTCTGTGCACAATTTCCAAATTTGTGTTAAGCAAAGAATTGAAACTCTTTATTTTAGTTTAAAAAAATATTCAACCAACATTACTTAAAATTAAAGGCATTTTATATAAAGTTTAATAAAAATTGTTTTTCATTGTTTCAATTTCACTGATAGGAAAATAAAAATATGCAACTGCCCTACATTTAAGTGTACAGATTATTATACTCTAGACAAAAGTGTGATACAATTGTTCGACAATCTAATGCTGAACATCGACTTTAAAATATGTATTGTTAAGCATCATTTACTTCAGCATGATTATCATTTGCAGCGTCATCACCATTATCATTTCGAATGTTTAATTCTTCATCAAATTCATCATGTAATGAAATACATATGTTGTGAAGACAGCAACAAGTAAGAATGATTAAGGATGCATATTCCACATTCAGCAAATACAAGTATTTCAAGCGCCGAAAGCGAGCTTTTAGTAAGGCAAAGACTCTTTCTATTATCTGACGCGTTAGGACATGAACTCGATTGAAGTTGCTCTCCGTTGGTGTTAAATTCCCATAATTCTTGTATGGTGGCAATAAATTAAATTGCAAAGTATAAATTTTGTCCCCAAGAATATGAGTTTGGTCCGGGAAATAGTGCTCATAATCTCTGATACTCTCTTCATTAATTGTACTTAATGACCATACTCGAGCATCATTAACACTTCCTGGACAAGCTGCATAGACGTCAATAAAGCGCATTCTGGCGTCACATATACCTTGCATATTAATGGAATAGTATCCTTTTCTGTTCATGTAGCTATCCGAATGTTCATGCGGAGCACTAATTTCGATATTACAACCGTCAACGACACCAATAACCCCTGGAAAGTGAGCTATTTCCAGAAACTCGCTCTGATTGATTGTAATAGCCTGTCCCGTAGGCCACACAATAAATTCTCGTGCACGTACACCAAATACATTTGAAACCTCCATAACGCACTCCCACGCCGTGGATTGTGCAACGCCAAACCTATCAGCAACAGATCTACAAGAAAAATTAAAATTTTTGCAACACATCTTATAGATTATTAATAATAATTAATTTTATTTTCAGGATCATATACCTGTCAATTTTTCAAACTTTAAGTTTATTTATTACTAGCATATGCCACGCGAGCGGAACGTGAGGTTACAACAAAAATTTTAATTTTCAAATATTAATTTTTTAATAATTTCAAATTCAAATTTTAAGACAATTCAATTATTAACTAATTTAATAGAATTCAATTTTCATAAATAAATAACATTCTTCGTAAGAATTTAATTATTTGAATAAGTAGTAAAAAATTTTTTGCAAAAGTTTAATTATTTTAGAATCTTTGCAAAAATTCAATTATTTTCGAAACAAAATTTCACGAAAAAATTTAATTTTTCTCTTAATTCGTTATAATATTTTTCGGAAGAATTAAATTATTTTCTAAAATTTTAATAAATCCTTCGAAACAATTAAATCTTATTTATAAATAGTAACATTCTTTGCAAAAATTTAATTATTTTTAAAGCTTTTAATTAAAATTATTAAAGAAACTCCATTAAAAAAAATGAAAGGAATTACTCAAAAAGAATGTAATTAAAATTTGTAAAAAATTTAACCAAATTTTTCGTAAGAATTCAATTATTTTCCTAAATAATAAAATTATTTGAAGGAATATAGATAAATATAGATGTTTAATCAAAATAGATCAACTTCAACTTTGTCAAACTTACATTTTAAGTAAATAGTAATAACTTTTATTTATACTTTAAAATCTAATATCATAAGTTTCTTTTAAAATATTTTATACTGGTTAAAAATTTATTTACAATTTTCTGCACTTTCTCTACTTTCATAGAAATTTCCTTTTTATGAAAATATAATAAAGTAAAAACTTAATGGAGCGAAAATGTAGTTTAATATATTAGGGTTTATGAATATGAACAATGAATCTGAAAATTGCGATGTGCTTCATAATGAACCGCAATAAAATTTTTAACACTAATTTCATAAGTTTAAAATATTAAAAAATTTATTATTATAAATGTTAAAAAAAATTTACTGACAGCTAAAGCATAGCTGTAGAAAGTTTATTATAAATATTAAGAAAAAATAAATAAAAGTAATTAAATTTTATAATTGTTATAATTTTATGAAAATGTGACATATATTTTCTGTTTAAATTTTAATTACTTTTTTAATTCGTTGGTGCTGGAATTTCAAGTTTAGCTACAAACACATATTTTTTTAAACTAACACTTTTGGTAGTCTTACTAAACAGAAAATTAAAAAATAATTTTAAAATTTTATGTGTGATTTTATTAATATATATTTGAGCGATTCCATCTCAAGTGATCAAGGTAGAGAAAAATTTTTCTCCAATCGTAGCAAAACTTGGGGCTTTTGTAGTACTCATAGACAGTAATTTTTCGTGAAAATATTTTTTTACCTAGTCCAATATTTTCCGAGGGGGAGGGGGTTAAATTTTTGTGTTTTTCAGTACAATTCTTATTTCAATAATTTTTTACTCTTAAACAAATAAACATACAAATTTGACAAAGTACATTTTGGAAAGGTTTTTTCATCCTCTTTCGATTGGAAATAAGCATTTAAAAAAAAAAAATTTTGACCCAAAAAAACCAAAATTAAAAATAAATTTCAATTTTTGAGGGAGATGGATACGATTTTTTTTTTTTTTTTTTTTTTAAACGAAAGCTGAGTTTTTTTCCTAAAAGGACATATAAATGATAAAGTGGGACTAGAACGTTTAAACATTGAAAAAAAGAGTTTTCTACTCGCTGGAGCGCTCAAAACCCGGTTTTTAGCTCCGTTTTGGAGAAAATTCTTTTTTTCAATGTTTAAACGTTCTAGTCCCACTTTATCATTTATATGTACTTTTAGGAAAAAACCTCAGCTTTCGTTTAAAAAAAAAAAAAAAAAAAAAATCGTATCCATCTCCCTCAAAAATTGAAATTTATTTTTAATTTTGATTTTTTTGGGTCAACAATTTTTTTTTTCAAAATGCTTATTTCCAATCGAAAGAGGATGAAAAAACCTTTCCAAAATGTACTTTGTCAAATTTGTATGTTTAATTGTTTAAGAGTAAAAAATTATTGAAATAACCATTGTACTGAAAAACACAAAAATTTAACCCCCTCCCCCTCGGAAAATATTGGACTAGGTAAAAAAATATTTTCACGAAAAATTACTATCTATGAGTACTACAAAAGCCCCAAGTTTTGCTACGATTGGAGAAAAATTTTTCTCCACCTTGATCACTTGAGATGGAATCGCTCATTTATATAAATATATATATATATATATATATATATATATATATATATATATATATATATTATACCGAAATACTTCTTAATTTCCAAATGTCCATATAGTTATCAGTAACTTTTTTGTTACAGGAATTTTTGAGTAAGGAGAAACTAATTTTATATCCTCACCAAGTATCTCACTTAGAAATGTGAATGTATTTATAGTACAAAATTATTTAATTAAAATGAATTCATATATTTCATAAAAAATAATTTAATTAGAATTATTATGCAAAAAATAAATAATTGTCAGAATGGAATATTTAATTTAACAAAGAAAACCGAAAACTAAAAATTTTTCATCTCGACGGTAAAATCTAATATTAAAATGCAAAAAAATAAAGAACGGTGCTGAAAAAAGGCCAAAATTTGCCTATAAGGGAATTGTAAAATCATAGTAGTTTCCGACAGTTTAAACACTGCTAAAACCGAAAATGATAGTTAAATAGTTGCAAAGTGGAGAGAAGAGGGTGAAAAAATACCCCTAAGTCATAAATTTTAATAATTCATGAAAATTAATAACATCTAAAAAAATAAATCAAAATCGCTTGAAAATTGTTACTCGGAGATTTTTGAGGTCGCTGATTACACATCTGATGTTAGTTTTTTAAAATTAAAAATGGCGGATCCAATATGGCGGAAATTTTTTTTCAAAAATTATAAAATTCACTTGAAAATTGTTACTCGGGGTTTTTTGGGGTCGCAGATAACGAATATGATATTGGTTTTTCAAAATTGAAAATAGTGGATCCAATTTGTCGGATGACTTTTTAAAAAATGATAAGATTTGCCTGAAGCTATTTACTCTAGGGGTTTTCGGGGTCGCTTATAACAAATATTATATTGGTTTTTAAAAATTTTTAATGCTGGATCAGATATGTAATAAAATTAAAGCGAATCCATTTGTTTTTAAAAATTGCCCGTCTTTTTCCATCAGCCATTTTGAATTTTCGAAAACTAACATCGGGTTATAAGAGACTAACAAATCTCCCAAGCAAAGCGTTTAAACAAATCTATGAAAATAAGATTCCATGCATCCGACCTTTGAAGGTAAGATGTAAGTTACTTCTCAAATGAAAGTAAGACGCAAGACTTCTGAGTTAAGGTAAGATGTTAGTTGCATCCAATCAATGAAGATAAGATGCAAGGAATCTGAATTATTAAAATTTATTACTTAGGGGTTATTATTTAACCCCTTTCCCTTCACTTTGCAACTTTTTAACTATCATTTTCGGTTTTAGCAGTGTTTAAACTGTCAGAAACTACTATACTTTTACAATTCCCTTATAGGCAAATTTTGGTCCTTTTTCGGCACCATTCTTTTAAAAATATAATTTATATTGTTTATATTTTCCTTATTACTAGGAAACTATTGATGAGTATTATTAACTGGTTTTCGTTGTTTTCAACCCCTCCATATATTTTTTTATTTACCATTTTGTGAAAAAATGAAAAAAATACAAGTTCTGAACTTGGAAATGTACAAAAATAATTAAAAAAACATTTTAAAAAAATTTTCATTTTTGGCAAATGGTTTACTTTTTCTAAGAGCCACCTTCTGTCGTCCTGAGTTAAAAACACCATATCTACATTTTGCGTTGTTTCGATACATTTGACAAAACACGTTTTTATCTGTACTTTATTTTACATAATGTTTGTTTAAAATGTAACAATTTTTATTATGCAAAAAAATTGCAATTTTTTATTGCAAATATGAAATACTGTAGGTGTGCTAATTAATTAAGTGCAACATCGCGGTGAATCCTTATTAAAAAGCATATCTACGTAGATTTGGTATTTAATCAATGGAATTGAGCACAAGTCTATCAGAGATTAGCCTCTACAAAGCTCGAGTTTATTATCTCAAAAAGCATAACTACGTAGATAGTTGTTCACTTCATTGTTCATAAGGAAATTACTGGTCAGATGACCTGAAATCCTTAAAAACCTTGGTTAGACTGTGTACATAGGCCTTTTAGCATCAGAATTCGTTAGAAATTGATGTAGATAGTGTTTTTAGTCAAATTAACACTTAATCAATTCTAAAATCAATTAAAATCAATAATTCAGATTAGCACAGAAAAATTCGTCTTTTTTTTACGAATCTAACGGTATAAAAAACTCTTTTTTGATAAAAAGTGTAGATATTGTGTTTTTAAATAAGGACGGCAGCCTGCCTTACACAATTAGTTGCTTTAACTAGAATTTCGTGTTAAACACACCCTAACCAGAACTTTTTTCAGTATACCACTTTCCTTAGTGTATTTTAAAATTGGAAAATGAAAATCTGTAAATTTAACAATATAGCGGTCGAAAGTGATGCTAAAAAAATAATCCTTTTATAAATAATTATGGTTTAATGGTATGAGAATAAATGTAATTGATACCTGACGGTTCAAATCTCGGGATAATTAATTCAAAGTAATTTTCCGTCTTTGGGATTAGAACCCTTTTCTTTGAAGCAGCTAATAACAAAAGTTCTTCCGCTTCCTGTTTCTCTTCGTCGTCGAAAATTATGTCGACAGCTGTTATAATTAGCATTAATTCTTCTTCCTCAGCATTAGCTTTATTTTGTAAAAAAAATTAATTTGTAGAATTTAAATTAAAAATTTTTAAAAACTATATGTAATTAATAATTGAATTGTATAAAAAACATTCAGATTTCCTTTATGTGACAGGGAAAGTTAAAAGGGACCTCAAGTCGAAAATAGTACATTGTGCACCAAGTGCGGAAAGAATCTATTTTCCGATGAGTTTGAAGCATGCTGCTCGAGTGAAACAAGAACAGTAATCAAACTCGTCGGAAAAGCTTCTTTCGCACTTTGATAATATGGAAAATTAAAAAAATTACGATTTATTTAACTAACGCTTGAAATTATAGAAGGAATAATAATAAACAATTGTTTCAAAATAAATGACAATATTTTTAAGAATTTAATAACATTTTATATTACTTGATATTACATATTTGATAAATTTAATATATTTTTTTACAATAATTTACAATGATACCGTTAAATATAATTAATCATAACTTATGCAAAATTTATTTATTGATATCCATTATGAGTATTTTTTTAAAAATAAATGAAAAATTTTAATTAAAAATAGTTTATAGAGGTATAATTAAAAATATTAGATATATAAAAATATTTTTTAAAAACTAAAAATTATTTTAATAAACATTTGTAAATATACTATTGAATAATTAGAAAATATTAATTCATTAACTAATTATACATAATTAAAAATTTTTAATATTCCTAAATAATAAAAATTTTGTAATAAAAAATTAATAAGTTAGCCTAGCTCAAAAGACAAATTTACTCAAAGAAGAAAAAAAAATAAATAACGAACGATCTTAATATTTTAATTAATTAATTAATTATAGGTAATTGTTTAAATTTTAATATATTCAAAAGCAATTAAAATTTTTTTAATTAAAATAATTTAACCTCAAAAGAGGTTAAATTAAATAAATACAACTCCAGGGTGTTAATTACTGTCTATTTTCAAAATTTTATATATATATATATATATATATATATATATCAATTGATATTGAGAAAAAATGTTGATTTTTATTTAAAATATTGGAATTAATCTTACCTGCTGCCATTTTTTGTAACTGTTTTTCTTTAACTACTCCTGCAAAGAAACAGTTACTACCAGTAAATTTCACCAACAAATTTGTGCACAATTTTAAAAAAGAACGGAAAAATAGGTTTTGTTTTGACAGAATGTACGGCACGTTTCACAAATTGTCGCAGACTGCAATTTCTGCTCCAATCAGAAGGAGAGGTTTACGTAACTGGCCACTTACAATCAAGTGACATTCCGGAAGTTATTTTTTTAAATTTGTTATCGTTTGAGCACCACTGGTCACTGTTTTCTATTACTAACAGTGATTGCCGAAAACACCTATTATTATCAGTAAGTCAATAAGGTTAAAAATATTATTTTCCCAAATTTAAAAATGCCAAGTAGATGTGGGAAAAAAATTATTAATAAAAAAGAAGATGAAAAAATAAACGACGTGCAGAAGAAGCATTTACAAAAAGTAACGGAGAAGAGGTTTTACTTGTAACTGTTCAATTTTCATGTTTTTATATTAAGGTAATTTTATTCTCAATGTAAGTGTAAACAATATGAATATCATTCTTTTGTTTATTTTTAAATATTTTTGAAAATAATTGGAATTTGAAAAATTTTGAACTGCTTGCTTATGAGTAATCACTTAATTCATTATTTTCTCGAAAACAAAAAACTTTTTTAAAGAAAACTTTTTCAAATTCGATTTATCAATTCAATATTAAGAAATTAATTTCTCAGTTTTTCTATAAATGGTATACTTTTTTTAATAATTAATTTTAAAAGATAATATGCGCAATTGAGGTAACCTTAAAACAACACACACTTATTCATTTTTCTCGTTAATTTGTGGGTTTATCTCATCAAAATGTTTTTCCTATGGTAAAGCATTATAATATCTCGAAGCGGTTTTTTTGGTTTTTTTAATAACCTATAGAATTTTTAAATAATATTTAAAAAAACATATTATGTTTTTTTCGCTTCCTGTAAAATCTTAAAATATTTGCTTGACCCCTTTTGTCATGCCACCCTTCATATATATATGAGCGATTCCACATCAAGTGATCAAGGGGTCTTTTTGTGTACTGTTTATTTCAATAATTTTTTACTCTTAAACAATTAAACATACAAATTTGACAAAGTACATTTTGGAAAGGTTTTTTCATCCTCTTTCGATTGGAAATAAGCATTTTGAAAAAAAAATTGTTGACCCAAAAAAATCAAAATTAAAAATAAATTTCAATTTTTGAGGGAGATGGATACGATTTTTTTTTTAACGAAAGCTGAGGTTTTTTCCTAAAAGGACATATAAATGGTAAAGTGGGACTAGAATGTTTAAATATTGAAAAAAATAATTTTCTCCAAAACGGAGCTAAAAACCGGGTTTTGAGGGCTCCGGCGAGTAGAAAACTCTTTTTTCCAATGTTTAAACATTCTAGTCCCACTTTACCATTTATATGTCCTTTTAGGAAAAAACCTCAGCTTTCGTTAAAAAAAAATCGTATCCATCTCCCTCAAAAATTGAAATTTATTTTTAATTTTGATTTTGATGGGTCAAAATTTTTTTTTTTTAAATGCTTATTTCCAATCGAAAGAGGATGAAAAAACCTTTCCAAAATGTACTTTGTCAAATTTGTATGTTTATTTGTTTAAGAGTAAAAAATTATTGAAATAAGAATTGTACTGAAAAACACAAAAATTTAACCCCCTCCCCCTCGGAAAATATTGGACTAGGTAAAAAAATATTTTCACGAAAAATTACTATCTATGAGTACTACAAAAGCCCCAAGTTTTGCTACGATTGGAGAAAAATTTTTCTCCACCTTGATCACTTGATATGGAATCGCTCATATATGTTACCGGCAAAGCTCGAAGACCATGCAATTCCCGAAATGCCTAGGCATTTCGAGAATTGACTAGGCATTTCAGGAAATGCCGGGGCCGTTTTAGGCAAATTGAGAAATGATTTGTCTGAGTCATTTATAGACAAAAATAAATATCGACAAATTCTTACCTTGAACTAATGACTAACTGAAGATATAATTCAATATTCATTAGTATCAGAACTTATGAAACTTCGAAATAAATTTTAATAATATAAAACAACTTATTATCATAAATTGAACTTCACAAATTATTTAAAAAATATATAAATTAATAAATCTTTATATATATATATATATATATATATATCAAAACTATCTTTATAAGTATCAAAAGATTTATTTTTTCTAATATACATATATAATCAATGATATCAAATTATAATCATAATATACTTTAATGTTTAAACAAAGACATGATAACGTTATATATATTTTTTTAAAGGAGACAGATTTCTCTACATCTATTTCTTTAAAAATTAATTTTCGATCTGAAAGTTAAAAAAAGACTATTTAAATTTACAATGTAGAAAGAATACTCAAAAAAATTTTCGTATTCTTTCTCTCAGGGAAGGGAAGAGTGACAACACAAATATAAGTAAAAATGAAACAAAATAATAAATAAACGGATAAACAAACAATTTTTTTCTTTTTTAAACAATTGTCTAAAAATAACTAAATGTAAATTCTCTCTAAATGTAAGGCTTATGATTATATTTTTTACTTTTTTAAAGTAAAAGCAAATTCTAAAAATTTTGTAATTTTTTGCTAAAACCAATACTACAAATAAATGTTATCAGGAGACAAGTATTGAAAAAAATTTAATTACTAGGGGAGTGTTGTTAGGGTTGGACATAGTTTTAAATTTTCTTTATAACTTTCTCTGCAGTGCGAATTTCACGTTTTCGCGCATATTGTTGGAAATATCAACTCAAATGCAATGTTTTTGCTGTACATTGCAAAAACAATGGGTGTAAGGGTTGAGCCACTGTAGAAAATCAATTAAATATTTAGGTAAATGGTTAAAATTGTCCTTCAAATAATAGAATGACACTTGAAAATGAGGAAAGGAACCATGAAATTAAAATAAAATCCTATATTGTGCATTTTTGCATAACATTAGATATTTTATTTCTTAAGAATGAAATCAAAAATTTTTAAATTAAAACAATAAAAAAAGATTATCAAAAAAATTTTTTTCCTCTTTTTTCGTTAGAAATAAAGTTTTTGACACCTCCTTAAGTCAAAAAATTAATTTCTGTTGCAAGTACGTTTCGTAATTGCAATATTTTGGGCGGTTCAGCCCTTATGACACCGCATGGCTCAACTCTAACTCACGCGTCGTTTTGCGACATACCACACAGAACACAAACGCGTCACACAAAACCCCAAATTTCTTTTCACATTTTCGTATAACATCTTAATAAACAATTTAAAAAAATTTACTTTGTCTTTGGCATATTTCTTCTACATTTACTTCTCTTTCTTTGACATCACAAAAAAGTTTCTGTTGAGCGTATAACAATGACTCGCAAAAAACAAAAGTATACGTTGGTTTACTTGACTGAAACTCATGTGAAAAGTTGACTGGCATTAGTAGCAAGGATTTAAGTACAAAAACAGATGGCGCTAGTGCGATAAAACAAAACAAACGCGATGGTTTAACCCTAACACCTGTCCAACCCTAACAGCACTTCTCTATAGTAATATTAAAATTCTTATGACAACTGACGTATAAATTTCAACTATCAAAATTGGAATTTTAAACTTGAATGTATGTATGACTTGAAGTTTGTATCAAAATTTTTGATTTTAAAAATACACGTAATTTCTAATGCATTTGAAACTAACATATCATTAACAAATCACGGTGGCCTTGAATCAACTTTGAATGAAATGTCTTAGCACATCATTATTTTTTGCTGATTTGGGTTATTTGCATTCTAAATAATGTGTAAAAAATTTATAGCTCATAACTTGTCGAGCCGTTTATATATATATATATATATATATATATATATATATATATATTATATATTATATATAACCTTTTCGTTAATTTTTTTTTCTGTACAGTAACTGGTATAATTTCCGTAAATTGGCAAAAATATGTGCCTTAACATGTATTGTAGTATTTAAACAAAACTGACTTATTGTGTCAGAAATATTATTTAAATTGTTATATTATATTATTTAAAATTAAAGAAAAGTATTAGTGTCAGTTGGGGTAAATTCGAACAGAGGGCAAATACGGAGAAAAGGTGTTGGATCTTAATTTACAAATTGAAAATTCAGTTCAAGGTCAATATTTTAAGCTCAGATTCTTCAAAAGAGATTCTGACTACTTCCATGATTTTATTTTGATAATTGTCAACAGGATAATTTAAAAAGTTAGTGTAAATTTGGACAGAGCTTCTATTACATTTTAAAAAGTGGTGTAAGTAGTGTAATTCGATTAATTTTAAAAAAGTCCGGCATATTGGATCCGGCATTTTGAATTTTCAAAATCTGACTTTGTATTCGTATTCAATGATCCTAAAAACTTTTCTTTATCAAGTTTTATTAAAATCCATTAAATTTTGTTAAAGCTATATATGTTTTTGATTATTACTTTTTGAATCGTTAATTGATTAACTTTTATGATACTACAACACTTAACTGATTCAACTTTTATACATCTAGTATGAATTTTTTTCAAGTTGTTTTATCCCTTAATAGAGTAGTATGTACTTAAGATAACTTTATTTTAAACCTTTCTTAGAAACTAAGCTGTCAGGATTTACCCCAAATTTAAAGAAATTTTCTAAATCTTGGGGTAAATCCGAACAATAAAATGTAAAAAATTAAATATAAAATTTTATAAAAAATAAAAAATTAATCTAGGGAACTCAAGAAAGAAATTAATGCAGTATAAAACGAAAGAATTGCCTTTTATTATAAAAACATACGTCATTTGTGAAAAATAGGTATTTTGTCCGGATTCACCCCAACTGACCCTATTTTAATTAATATTATGCTTAAATCCATAATTTGATACAAATATGTAACAATTTAAATAAAAAACTGATAAATTTTTTTCAAAATGAGTTTTCTCAAAACCGGCTCGACAAGTTATGGGCTATAAATTTTTTACATATTATTTAGAATGCAAATAACCCAAATCAGCAAAAAAAAGGGATGTGCACAGACTTTTCATTCAAAGTTGATTCAAGACCACCGTGAAATGTATGAATTTCAACTTTTAATGTATGTGTAAATTCAAGTCTATATTAACAATTGTAATGTAAAATGTAAATCATTTTTAAAATATCTTTCAATGGGTAGCTCCATGCCTAAAAAATCAAAGTTGTACCCTAGTTCTTCGATTTTGTTGAAACTTCAAAATTTTAAAGTGGAATACCTGCCACTAAAATGCCTAAATTCGATTTTGAAAAATTTTGCATTTACGAGGTTTTTAAATTTTTCTTGAAATTTTAAAAGTGGTATATCTCTAAGGTAAATTAATGAAATTTAATGAAATTTTCAAAAAATGCTTAATGTTTACAAACAATTGAAGAAATTTTTTTAGAAAAAAAAATTCTTTTAAACAAATTATTTAAAAAATAATTTTTAAATAAACAATTTTTTGAAAAGTGCAATTTTTTTAATAATAATTATTCGATTCCCACTTATTTTACGAGTATTTTCAAAACAAAATCGATAGAGAGTCTGAAACTTTAGGAGATATTGAATTTTTTGTCCTTGCGTGCAACCATAAGAAGCGCATTTTCCGGCAATACTCTACATACAAACTAATGTTCAAAATCACCTACAAGTCGTAAATTTTAACCGAATTCAATTTTTCTTTTTGGAGAATGCCAGGCTATAAATTTGTAAGAATACTGTGCATTTTTTAAATTTATATTTGTTTAAACAAATTATTATTATTGTTGTTGTTAAAAACTAACTTTTTACATATTGTACCTAGAGAGGTGTATTTTTTCTAATTTTGCAATTTACCGGATCTAACATAAATACCGATGCAATTTTAAAGCATATTTATTATTATAGAAGATGGAGATATTATTGTTGATCAGAATCAATATATTGTCATAGATGTTTTATTTATTAAAACCTGACTATTTAAAGACCTGACTCCGTTTGATTTGCGAAAGAATGTTGTTCATTGTATTCCGTGTAATTGTAATTGTGTATATATCGGCCAGACTTCGAGACATTTAAAGGATAGGTTAAATGAACATAAACGAGATTGTAAAAATGACAAGAGAGCATCGAGTCTTGTGACACATTCTCATGATCATGATCATTTATTCAATTTTAAAGATACTAAGATTTTATGTGTTGAGGATAATTTAAAACAAAGGCTTTTTAAAGAAATGTTTTACATTTTGAAATTTGAGAATTCTGTTAATATCAGATCAGATGTTAGTGGTCTAAGTGATTTTTACTATAATTTAATTTCATCTACCAAGTTGTAGTTTTTGTGTTTTCTTTATAATTTTGTACTTTTTACTTTTCTATATTTTCGAATTTATTAGTTTTTGTTTTTCTTTTTATGAAAATAAAAATAAAGTTTAAAGGTTTTTTGAATGAATGACCATGACTCGATTAATGTGAATTCGGTTTTATCAATGACATGTAATGGACGAGTCTTTAGTACACAGGAATGTGAGCGAGGTTTGAGTATGTAAGATCAGGTTAGGTTGGAACTTATTCCTGTATTGTATGCTTCTCTGACATGAGTGTTTTCAACACGTGCTTTATTTATTTAAAAAACATGTGAATTGTTTTTTACATGTTTTAATGATGTTATATTTGTCCCAGTTTTATTTTATTTATGTTTTTATAAATGTATTGACATCAAATGTGTAATGAGGATGTCTGTTTTAAAGTTTTAAACACGTGTTTTTAACAGGTTAGGATTTTTGTTTGTATGTCTGTTTATTTACATTTTATTTCTGAATATTTTTATTATTAATTTTCAGTGTTATATTCTTGAAAAGGCCTCACTTCGTAGAGGCGAAAGCTAGGATAATTGTATCAAAGTTTTTTACTGATCAGTTAATTGACAATAAATAAAACATATTTATTATTGTTTAAGCAAGAAATAAACAAATTATTATTGTTAATTACTAACTATTTACAGAATAGTATACTTTAAAGATGAAGTTTTTTCTAATCATGCAAATTTACCAAACTTTTTTGATATGTCGATTTACATCAAAAATAAAATTAAAATTTAAACAAAAATAAGAATAAGAATTTATTAAATTATTAATTAACTTTTAATTAGGGTTGGTTAAATTTTCTCTAATTATATTATTAGAAAATTTAATTAAATTTCATTAATTTTTCTTAGAGATATACCATTTTTAAAATTTCAAGAAAAATTTAAAAACCTCGTAAATCCAAAATTTTTCAAAATCAAATTAGGCTTTTTACTGGCATGTATTAATTTTCAAAAAATATTCAATGTTAACATCTTTAATCTCAAAATGTGTGTATGTGTGGTATTTTAAATTAATATTTTTAACTAGAAAAGACATTAACAAATATTAAATGATAACTATCAATGTATGTTTAATTTTAAAGCTGTATTAACATTCCCAAACTCGAATTTATTTATAAAAATATTTTTACCTTGACTAAAAATGTAACTTCCAGCTTTTATAACTTAGGAGAGACTGGGGTAAACCCGCTCACTAGCGATTTGACGCTATAAACTCAACTTAAGATGGAGATATTTGTACTGTGAATAGTACTTAACATACAACTAATATTAACGAACTTTCGTTTGGTTTTATGAATTCGTCTTAAAACAGAGACGGTCAATTGTTTTTATAAGTGCAAAAAAGAAAAAATGATATTTGGATTTTTAAGTTTTTCGATGATTATTTTTGAGACTTAATTAGATCGACAAATTTTTTTTGATGCTATTGGATGTCCTTTTTCGAAATATATATGTAGTTTCGTTTGATTTTAAAAAGATTTATTTAAATTTATTCTGAAATGTGAGAAACACATTCGGGGTAAAGCCGCTCACTTATTAAATTTGTGTAGGAAGCCGAATCAGTATTAACAGTATTTCCGTTTTTTTTACGATCTTAAAATTTTTAATATTAAAAATATTTATTAAAAGATAAATAATATTCATTTCCTAACAATGTTATTGAATTATTGGGTAATTAGTTGAATATTTAACATTTCGAATGTCCCGCATTTTGCGATTTTTTTAAATAGATTGCGCCGAACTATCAATATTTTCTGTCATTATTAGTGATTATTAGGTTATAACAGTTATAACAAACAGCGCAAACAAATAATCAAAATTTGTCCCTGACTTTTTCGGCTAAAAAAAGACATAAATCTAGTTGTTGTCTTCGTTCAGTTCACGTTTTATCATTGTTTATTTTTAAAGGACCCCGCACAAAATACATTGAAAAAAAGTTTTGGTCAAATTTGTTTAAACTTCGAAGTTTTGTAGCTTCTAACCTCCTGAACAAAAAATGTTAATGGCAAAATCCCCGAAAATCAATAGTTTTTTAGCTACATCATGTTGAGCCTCAAAAAAATGAGTAAAAAAGCAAAGCTTGCTCATGGCTCTTGGCTCAAGACTTAATGCAAAGGGGGGAAGCTTGTCGATGGCTATAGGCTTGATCAAAGTTTGCTGTAATATGGATCAAGGCTTCATTATGGCTCGAAGCTCTAATATGGATCATGGCTTGATTATGGATTAAGGCTTCATTATGGCTTGAAACTCGATTATGGATCAAGGCTTAATCCACATTAGAGTTTGGAACCATGATTAAATGTTGAGCCATATAATCAAGCGTTAATTCATATTAGAGCTTAAAGCCACAATCAAGCCTTAATCCATGATCAAACCTTGATCCATAATCGAGTTCAAGCCATGATTAACTGTTGAGCTATAATCAAGTATTAATCCATGATCAAGCCTTGATCCATATTAGAGCTTCGAGTCATGATTAATCGTTGAGCCATAATCAAGCCTTGAGCCAAGATCCATCCTTGAGCTAAGATCAAACTTTGATCAAGCCTATATCCATCGACAAGCTTCCACCCTTTGCATTAAGTCTTGAGCCATGAGCAAGCTTTGCTTTTTTTACTCATTTTTTGAAGCTCAACATGATGTAGCTAAAAAACTATTGATTTTCGGGGGTTTTGCTATTAACATTTTTTGTTCAGGAGGTTAGAAGCTAAAAAACTTCGAAGTTTGAACAAAATTTGACCGAAACTTTTTTTCAATGTATTTTGTGCGGGGTATAATATAATAAATTTTATTAATTATATTTTATCAATAATAAAATCTATAACTTGTTACATCCATAAATGAATCTACAGTTTAATTTTCTCTTAATAAAATATTATTTAAATTCACAGTTGCAATTCATCAAACCTATACTTACTATTTAATAAATCAATATTTATTGTTTATAGAACTCATAATTTATCATTAATAAATCATACTGAAGACGGAAATATGGAAAAATTTAATATATACAAAATAAAACTGTCGGGATTACTTTAAATTTTTTAAAAAATCAAGTGATCGGGTTTACCCCGAGGGGTGAGCGGATTTACCATGGAAAATTGTGATTTTGAAATTTGGTATATGTGTATTAGAAATTTTCCCTAAGTAAAACTAAAACAGATAAATCAAAAATTCTTTTTTATTTTGTTAGTAGAAATCATAAGCTTTCAAATTATATGAATTAACTTGGATTTAGAGAATAATTTCCTAGGTTTTTACCGTTCTGAAAATGTTTATAACTCAAACTGGTATGATACTATATTTGAAGAAAGACCAGTAGCAAAGCAGTAGTAGTTGCAAAGTAGAAGTAGCAGCAGTTAATCTGTTCTAGTTCTAGTGGTAGTCAGTAGTTAATTTTCCTGCGATTTAATTGTGTCTCCCAGTTTAATTGTGTCTTTGAAATCATATTGTATTCGGTATTAACTGTACATTAAACTCCTTGTAAAATATTGTATAACCGTTAGACATTACAATCAGAACTCTTGCTTAAAAACAACAATAATTTATTCTCAAACTGTAAGCGAACCCTGCGCCAAACTTGTACCAACATTGTCTCGACCTTACAACGAGATAACTTTCTATCTTGACCTACTAACCACACAGAAGTAGGTGTTGTTTGCCAATCAAGTGTCAATCAACTACCAATTAATTTAAATAATTAATTGGATAGCGCCCCAGAGTTATGAAGTTACATTAGATGGACGCGCTTAAGCTATTACAATTGATGATTTAATGTCGTTCCGTCCAATCATAAATGTTCAATTATCTGTCCAAGTGTATGCATAATTTAGATATGCTGCGTGAACGTGTTAGCATATCCACATAGCACAACACTGAAAAAAAATAGTATTGAACCAAGAAAATTTTTCTTGGTTGAAGCAAACGGTGGGATTGAATACGGCCAAGAGTATTATAGTATTGATTCAAGAAAACGATTTTCTTGACATAGTATACTTGGTAGGAGAGTTTATGTTCTTGATCCAAGAAAATATGGAATCCAGTCAAGAAATTAAGTTACACGAAAGAAATGCAGATTATATTAATTCAAGAACATTTGTGTATCAAATGAAGAAAATATTTTCTTGATTTGAGAAAATTATAAATTTCAATAAAAAAAATAATTTTCTCAATTCAAGTAAATTATTTACTTGAACTCTCCCCCCCCCTTACTCTCATCCCATCATTTCTAATACTTAGGTCAAACATTTTTATTATTTAATTAATTAACATTTAAATTTTTTATTTAAATAATTAAATAATTGTTATTTTACATATGTATTTACATTTAATTAATACTTAACACAAATACAACAAATATACCTTGAAATAAAATTTTCCACGGTCGGAGGAATTGAACCCGGGTTGCGGGCATCAGAAGCTGTACCGTTACCACTATGCCATCCAAGCCTCAATGGACAGTTTTCAAAAACTGCTATTTAAGTTGCACATCCATTTGAAGCGAAATATTTTCTTGGATCAAGAACACCGGCATTGTATTAAGTAAACAAAGTTTCAAATCAAATGAATGAAATGATTTGATTTAAGAAAAACGATTTCTCCAGACAATACTTTACTATTTCGCTTAAAAACATAATATTCTTGATACAATCCTTTTTGGTACTTCGGAGAAGTAAAATATTTGATTTGATCAATAACATATTTACTTCCACCAAATACTGAATTATTAATTCAAGAACTCTATCCAATGCTAATAATTACTTGGCACAAGAAAATTAATTTCTCTCGTCAAATAAATATGGGATTGATTCAAGTAAACTCTGCCAAGTAAATGCATTTACTTGGTTCAATTACATTTTTTTTCAGTGTAGGTATGATTTCTTCTTGATAAATAATAATTGATAAAATTTTTAATTAAAAATTATTTTCATATATTAATTTTTACCCTGAGGCCTAATTTAGCAATATATGTAATTTTATCAAATTAAATGATTCTGGTTACCAAATAATTAAGGTACCTTATCCATAAAATATTGTTGAATTAACTAATTTATTAGTTACACGGTAAATTTCATTAGACACTGTAACCAATGTACTATAGTTGTATCTTCTAATACAGGTGCTTAAGGCATCCAAGTTGGTAGGTCTTAAACCTACTGAGGTGGATACTACAGCTGTTTACAAGTCAACTATTTAAAATTAGTGTTCCAACAAAGAAATTGCAGGACGCCTTAGAAACCAACAGAATTGGTTACTACAACCTATACACGGGTTATCCTATCCAACCTTTTCTCTCATTGTAGAAGTAACTTTGAAACTATAATTATTATATTGTAGAGCATTAAAAACGCTTCGATTAACCTATTTTTGAAGCAGATGCTAAAGGCGTTAATGGCAGTAAACAAGACTCTATTGAGTGTTTAAATACTCAAAGTAGGTTTTAAATTTCGATTCGGAATTACTATTATAACTTTTTGAAATTGTATACTAAAAAGATGTAATATTGTCGTTATTACTGTATTTTCATGGTTAATAATAATGTCTTTGAAGTTTGATTTATTATTTGTTAACAAAGATAGAAAATTTTATATAAATACTAATAATAAAAAAAAATAAATATAAAACTAAAAATATTTAATTAAAAATATTGCTAGAATGAAGTACAGCAAATAAAACAAAAAAATTGGACAATTGCGAGTTGAACTCGCACTGCAATGCCGTGTTCCATACACAAATATTAAAACAATACTTGCATTATTCATCGGTAAATGATAGAATTAAAATATACAATTAAAAAAATATATTAAAATCATTTGATAAAAAAAAATAATTAAAAAAAATTAAAGTATTGTATATCTAATATTGTAAACAATAATAAGTAGAGGAACTAATTGTGAAAATTTTGTTTCTCTACTTATTATTGTTTACAATATTAGATATACAACACTTTAATTTTTTTAATTATTTTTTTTATCAAATGATTTTAATTTATTTTTAAATTGTTTATTTTAATTCTACCATTTATTGATAAATGTTGCAAGTATTGTTTTAGTATTTGTGTACCGAACCCGCCATTTCAGTGCAAGTTCAACTCGCACTTGTCCAATTTTTTTTTTAAATTTTTTTGTAGATTTTTTAATATATTTTTTGTGATCAGACTGTAAAAATATACTAATAAACATATTTTTAGTTAATTAGATCAAATAATGTAGAAATTAGAAAAAAAAATTTCAAAATTTTTTTAGTTTTTCCTTTTCCTTTTTGCCAAAAATCTTGTTATTTCCTTGACAACGCTATGGCCAGCACCTCCAATCACATTCTCTATATTTTTCCTGTAATCTACGAGTAAAAATACGTATCTGCATCAAATTTGAGCTCTCTAGGTCAAATAGTTTAGCCGCTAGGGCGGGGACACGATTAGTTTCGAAATTGTTGTAAATGTATTCTTTTTCATTTATAAAATCAAAAATATGTTACTTCCTAATTTTCTAATTAACATAAAAAGAATTTTATTAATAATTATGGTAAATTGCATTTTTATTATATTAACATTCAAAATTCATAAACTTATCCAAAATGATTTATCATAATACAAATTGTATATTCTTTCTATATATTGTGTCTTTTTATATTTTTATTATCACTCTTAAAATTAAAAGACATCTTTAAAAGAAAAATTTCTTCTTTATTTATTAATTGAAGACGCTTTCAAAAGTCTATTACAAAATATTTATTTGACAACTTTCTAGAGAATATTTTCCTCTTCAATTTATACAATTCTTAACTGTAAAAGTAGTAAAATTAGGTGTCAAAACAATCTCGGTTACCAGGTTACACGAATATTATTATTATTACTTTCTTGAAATGATTCTTATTTAGAAAAAAAATCCTTGATAGTAGGTATTAGATTCAAATGAATAATTTTTTGACAAATTAAAATTAGTGGTTAAAAATTACAAGAATTCTAAACTCTTTTTATTATTTATATTTGGTTAAAATATTTTATTATCCAGAAACCGCAGTTCGTTTATTTCTTCAACAAGTATATATATATTAATAAAAAAGTAAATAAATAAAATCTAAGTAAAGAAATAAGTATATTTATAAAGAATTTTTAATGAAAATTAAACATATAAAACAGAAACAAATTCAATAATTAGAAAAATTAAAAATAAACATAAAGAGTTACTAATGAAAATTGCAATTATAATTAGTTTGATAGCAATAATTAATTGATATTTTGAAGTAAATAAGTAAGTTGAATTAAAAATCACATTTTTATTAAGGAAATATTTGTAGCATTATGACGTCACAGCTTTGAAACAAATGCTTTGCACAAACTGTGACATTATAATGGTTCAAATGCCCTTAATAAATGTAAGTTTTTTGGCGAAAATTTTTGAGAGAATAATATTAATTAAATAATAATTTACAAATAATTAAAAATAGAAAATTCAAAACTTAATTATTGTTTATTAATATTGAATAACACGAGCCAGTTTTTAAACAAAACACTACATATCATTTTACAATCATACAAATGTACTATTTCGATAAATTGAATGCAAAGTATTCGGGACACTTTCCATTTTCTAAGACTTGTGTATTTTTAACCGAAACACTTCCTGAAATAAAGAGAAAGAAGCAAAAAAAGAGAGAGAGAGAATAAAAAATTCTCTTTCTCGATTTATCACCGCAAAAAATTTTCAACAGAGAACCGCAATACAGGTCACAATTTTGAAATCGGAAATAAATTCCTGATAAGGTCATACATAATCGCAAACATGGACTAAAGAACAAGTAAAAAATAAGACAAAGAGATGAGGAACAATAGAAGAAACATTTCCTTCATTATACTAAAGCATAATATATATACATATACTATATATAGTATATGTACCGTTAAGTTGATGTCGAGACTTTTTGAGGCGCGCGAGCCACTGTTAAATATTTAAAGAGATTCATCAATGAAACACAAAAGAGGGCTCACCACCCGATTACACACATTCTTGTAAATAAGGCTTCTCTCATTTTAAAAATGTGCCTCCTTATTATAATCAGAATTTCATTAATGTGTGACCTTAATTTTTTTATACGATGATTCATTCTCATACAATATTTTTTTAAATTCAATCAATAAGACATTTGTCACATTATTTTTTTTTATTCGCAAGGAAGAAGAGGAAAATACCTTGCATACCTACTTTAGGCAGTCATCAATACCGACTAAAGACTTCTTCTTGATTTCCTTAAGTTTTGAACTATTATAATAAGACAATATTATAATGATACAATAATTAATATAATTTTGAACTAGCGATGTATACCCTAATCCCTAACGCTTGATCGATTGAAATTTTATTAAACTTATTTGTTTTACTTATTTATTTGCATTGCTTAAAATTTTATAACATGGAAAACTTACCCCAATATCTCAGCTATCAATTAAAAAAAATACGTTCTCATATCACTTTTACTTTTCATTCTGTAACAATTTTTTAGAAAAATGCAAGGTGAGCCATTTCGCCTCGGGACGGGGTGTAATGGATCACTGCCCGGAATGTATTCAATCAGGAATGAAATTATAATTTAGATAATTATTTGGAATTTAAAAAAAATTGGATGTCTAAATAAATAATTGTTTAAATAATGAATTACAATAACATAAACAAAAAAGTTTTGATAATTCGCTCGTCGTGAAATGTACATTTTTATACCATCTGACTAGTTACTATGTAAGTTTTTAACTTATTTTAATTTTTACTAGCCTGAAGAGGATGACAAACCCACGTCATCGAAACGTTGCTGTTTTTAAATAAACAAAAAATATGACATAAATTTATTTTGTTTATGTTATTTTACCTTCCATAGATCAGATTCTTGTAATTCATTAAAACACTTTCGGAAGGAAATTTACACTATTAATATAATATATAATATAATATATATATATATATATATATAATTTTTCAATTGAAATAGTTAAGCTATCGCGCAAGAAAGTGATTTAGGCTTAAGGACGATAGAGACCGCAATTCTTGTTTGAAACATAAAAATAAAGAAAAATTTTAAAGTTTACATATGTAGTTTCTATTTGAACTAAAAAAATTCCAAAGAAATAGTGAAATTCGATCATTTTCAGTGAAAAAACAGAAAAATGATTTTTTTGAAAAAAATACTGACTTTAACTGGTTCTCAAAATTGTTAAAAAAATAATTTAGATTGGCCTCTAAAACTTTAGGTACATATTCTTGAATGTATTTTCTAAAGATTTAAGCAAAAAAAAAATCGATTTTTTTACCATGTAAAGTAGGCTACTCCCTTAATTGTGCATTAAAGGGCCGAGCAAGATCTCCGCATGAGGTGCACACGACTAACTATGAAAAAGCAAAAGCTGTAGTTGGGATGGAAAACTTAAAACGCGAGGCTGAGACTTTCATCTGGGACAGTCTTCCAGAAGAAAAAAAATTTTCTCATTTTTGGTCTCTTGACTTTAAGTTTTTCAAAAATCTAGAAAAATTTTGATACAATTTTTTTAAAAACACAGAAACCTTAGTTAATATTTTAGCTTTAAGAAAAGCTTTAGAAAATTAAAATTTTTTAACCCATCATCGATTTATCATTGAAAATGTGAAACCGTGTTGCGATTGATCAATGCATTGAAGTTAAACTGTGATGCATCGATTCCGGCATCGTACACTCTTTAACAGTTACCGATGGTATATCATGGTGGTGAGACTCCGTAGTTTGCAATCTTCGAGGTTCAGCAGACCTGAGTGCAGAGTTAGTACTTGGTGACCGCGCTTCGTCTCTCGCTATAGCCCGGTGTTTTCTCACTACGTTCGTGAGATATCAAGCAGAAAGTTTCACGTCGAGGAATAATGATCTGGACTGTCGATGATTGTCCATCACACACCATTAGAACTCGGATGTCGATAAACCGGTTGTACTCAGGAGAGGTTTTCTACAGTTTCTTTCTCCTCTGGCGAGAAACCCCATTAGACGGGTGGTCCAGGCAAATGAGAATGCTCCTAATTTCAAACCGTTCTTTAGACGCAAAAACTTAGAATTAAGTAATATCTGTAAGAGAAATCGAGATGTAAACAAACACTTGTACAGCCAAGTATGTAAGGCTGAAGACAGGTGTATAAACCAAAAAAATAAAATTATACTCTTTAAAAGTTAATCATATTCAAATGATCAAAAATCATTGTTCGAAAAGGAGAGAGAAAGAGAAAAGGAAAATGATAGTTTTCAGAAGTGTTTCAAAATTGTAGAATGGAAATAAAATCAACTGTTATTTTTAAATGACTCACGAGAAACGTTATATTGATCCCTGAAACGATGGGCCCACTACATTTTTTTCTCTCTCATTCGCCTGAAGATCTATGCATCAATTTAGACGGCTCGTTTGAATATTAAATTCTTATAATAAATTCCCCTCGAAATTGGGTATTTCAATTAACTATTCTGTATTATTATTAAATTAAATAAATATCTACCTGTCTTTTTTCTATTCAAACAAACCTTTTTAAAAAATTTTCATTTGTTTGCATTAGAATTATTTGATCATTAATCTTATTTCTCGAATATTGGGGTCATTTAAAATTCTTATTATAAACTTTTTTTCTAATTAATAAGAGTAGTGTGAGATACATATCATTGTTTTACATTTCAAGTGTTTTAATTAATTTATTATTATTACATTTGTGTTAGTTATACATTAAATTATTTACTTCATTAGTAATGAAGTATTCATTATCTAATGGTTAATTAATTTATTAGAATGTTAATTAATTTATTATTAATAAAGTATAAATTATACAATAGTTAATTACTTAATTTCTATATTTAATTTACAGTTAATACTTTTTTTAATTACCTCATTAGTGATATTATAATTAATTGATATTAATGAATTTATTAGTAGGAAATTATTTAATAATTATTTTAATAACTTTATTAGAAATTAATTGTTTATTTATTGATTACCCTTTTTTCTTATTTATTGATTTGTTAATAACACTGGTTGACACGAAAAATGATTCAAAGATCGGACAATGATTTTCTCATAGGATTTTCATCGCTGAACACAAATATTTTAATGCTTTTGGGGTCGCTGATGACGAATCTGGTGTCAGTTTTTTTAAATTCAAAGTGGCGGATCCAATATGGCGGATATTTTCTCAAATTTTTTTGATAATTTATTTAATTCGCTTGAAACTTGTCACTCGGGGGTTTTCGGGGTAGCTGATGACGAATCCGATGTCAGTTTTTTAAAATTCAAAATGGCAGATCCAATATAGCCGATAAATAAAAAAAATTTATTTGCTTGAAACTTGTCACTAATGGGTTTTTAGAGTCGCTGATGACGAATCTAATGTCATTTTTTCAAAATTCAAAATGGCGAATAATTTTTGAAATGTTTTTTATTTGTTTGAAACTTGTCACTCGGGGGGTTTTGGGGTCGCTAATGACGAATCCGATGTCAGTTTTTCAAAATTCAAAATGGCGGATCCAATATGGCGAATGAAATCTTAAAAAAATTTTGATTTTGCTTATAATTTGATTTTATAGTATTTTCGAGGTCAGTGATTATGAATCTAATGACAGATTTTTAAAATTAAAAACAGCTAATCCAATGTAAGTATTTGGGCGCTTTTAAAAAGACCAATTGATTAAGAATTTTGTAGCCTTAAAAAAGGCTGTTTTTTATAATTTGGAAATTTTCGATAATTTGTAAGCTTTATCAAAGGCCGATTTCAATAAATTTATAAAATACATCCCAACCGTTGTAATTGTATTTTAATACTGCATAACTGCAATCGTTTGAGGTGCATTTGATTATCTGAATATTTTCAACTGTCTTTCTGGCGTTACAATAAAAGAGTGAGCTGCTTGGATTTTTGTTACAGCAGGTGCCTGAGAAAATCTCCATGCAAGTTTTCGCTTCACTCTTTCGTGCTGTTGTTTGTTGTAAAAGAAAAGCTGAGTATTTTGAATGTGGTTATTTGCCCATTAAAAAAGAATTTTTGCGTTTAAAATTTATTTATCTGGTGGTGCTTGCAAGCTAGCACGAGTGGCAAGTTTTAAGCGAATAAAAAAAAATTTCAAAAAATAATCCGCCATATTGGATTTTCTATTTTGAATTTTGAAAAACTGACACCGGATTCGTCATCAGCGCCCCTAAAAACCCCCGAGTGACAAGTTTCAAGCGAATTAAATAAATTATCAAAAAATTTTGAAAAATATCCGCCATTTTGAATTTGAAAAAACTGACACCGGATTCGTCATTAGCGACCCCGAAAACATAAAAATATGCCATGACTAATCGTTATTGTACCGTTTTTTGAGAGTAATTGATAATTGTATTTTCTTTTTTTGGATTTTGGTGTCTTTCAGGTGAGGCAGTAAGGACGCCATTTTGAATTTTGGATTCTGACACTTTACAATTGATAGGGCATTAGTTTACGAACATTTTGACATATTGTTTGTTTATTTTAGTTGCTTACAATTTTGGGCAGAGCTCTGGGCCGGTTGACGTGAAACGTCCCATATATATGTGACGCTCCACGAAAGAAGGGACCTATCCCCGAAAGAACATTAGGCTCAATTTTCCGTACACAATGCATGAAAACTGAGCCTAATGTTATTTCGGGGATAGGTCCCTTCTTTCGTGGAGCGTCACATATATATAATATTAACATATTCGTCGTCGTTCGTGTAACTCCGCACGGAGAGAAATCTGCTGCTAATATTACTCGAAAGAGCATATTACTTAATTTGCTTATCGTTTCTCTTATGTTTTTAGCATAAATTCATATCTTTATTGTAAAAATACTTTCGATACAATAAGCATAAGAGACAGTAGCTAATTTTGCAAGAAATCTTTATTATAAATACAAAGAGAACGTGCTATTAAAGTATTAAGTTCTTCTTATAAGAATCGCTCGAACTCCGACTGATTTTCAGGCGGACTTTATACAACACAATCTTACCAGCGTATACGCTCATATAACTCACATATATATATATATATATATATATATATATATATGGGGCATTTCATGTCAAGTGATCAAGGTGGAGAAAAATTTTTCTCCAATCGTAGCAAAACTTGGGGCTTTTGTAGTACTCATAGATAGTAATTTTTCGTGAAAATATTTTTTTACCTAGTCCAATATTTTCCGAGGGGGAGGGGGTTAAATTTTTGTGTTTTTCAGTACAATGCTTATTTCAATAATTTTTTACTCTTAAACAATTAAACATACAAATTTGACAAAGTACATTTTGGAAAGGTTTTTTCATGCTCTTTCGATTGGAAATAAGAATTTAAAAAAAAATTTTGTTGACCCAAAAAAATCAAAATTAAAAATAAATTTCAATTTTTGGGGGAGAAAGACCCAATTTTTTTTTTAAACGAAAGCTGAGGTTTTTTCCTAAAAGAACATATAAATGGTAAAGTGGGACTAGAATGTTTAAACATTGAAAAAAAGAATTTTCTCCTAAACGGAGCTTAAAACCGGGTTTTGAGCTCTCCGGCGAGTAGAAAACTCATTTTTTCAATGTTTAAACATTCTAGTCCCACTTTACCATTTATATGTCCTTTTAGGAAAAAACCTCAGCTTTCGTTTAAAAAAAAATTGGGTCTTTCTCCCCCAAAAATTGAAATTTATTTTTAATTTTGATTTTTTTGGGTCAAAATTTTTTTTTTTAATGCTTATTTCTAATCGAAAGAGCATGAAAAAACCTTTCCAAAATGTACTTTGTCAAATTTGTATGTTTAATTGTTTAAGAGAAAAAAATTATTGAAATAAACATTGCACCAAAAGACCCCTTGATCACTTGACGCGAAATCCCACATATATTTATATATATATATATATATATATATATATAATTCTTTGGACAGTTTTGTCGTCCTGTAAAACATTATATTTGTTAGGTTATGTTATTGTAAACGTCACCGCGTTGTACGCGTTCCGTTCCAGGTTCCTCCATCCAGAGAAATATATGTGTGTGAGTTATATGTGCGTATACGCAGGTAAGATTGTGTTGTATAAAGTCCGCCTGAAAATCAGTCGGAGTTCGAGCGATTCTTATAAGAAGAATCTAATACTTTTATAGCACGTTCTCTTTGTATTTATAATAAAGATTTCATGCAAAATTAGCTACTATCTCTTATGCTTATTGTATCGAACTCTCCATTACATTAAATAGATGATTTCGTATATAAATTATTATAACCTTAAGCTAAAATTCTATTCAGCAGTGACTAATAAAATTTGTAAAGATTCTGCAAGCAATAATAGCACCAGATTTTTCTCCGTGCGTACTTCATCGTTCGGCAATCGTTCGGCTATATATATATAGATATACGTCGGTTCGTCGTTCGGCAACATATATACACACATGTATACTTACACACATTTACTCAATACTTACTCATGTATACTCACACATATGCACACAACACATACACATGTATACTCACACATATACATTAAACACATACACATGTAAACACATTCGTAAAGTGAAATAGAAATGTTCTATCAAGATTTCGATTTAAAAAATGTACTTTTTATTTTAAGGAATATTTGGCTAATTCTGACCCGAAATTTATTACTCAAAAAAAATTCAAAAATAAATCAATAAAAATTTTAATTTCTTTTTTTTATTGAAATGTTTTTTTAAAATGCAAAATAAAAATTTTAACTGTAATAATATTAAAACGAGTTTATTATAGTTCATTTAAAATTGGGGAGATAATCGTTTCAAAATTGCTTTTACAGTAACTTTTTTTATGGAGCTGGGAGCTCAGCAAATCGGGCTTTTCACCATGGCCTCCGCCGGTTTTATTGCTTCACCCCGGTTAGGGGAATCCCGGTCTGGACCCCGCCAGGGCCCTGTCAAAATTTCTACACGTGCATTTGTTGAAATGCAACCCTATTTAAAAAATTTTTTTATTTAAAAATATCAAATATATATTATTTTCATTTGGTTTCAGAATATTCTAAAACTAAAAATATTACAAATATAAATTATAAAACAATTTTTTGAGTATTGTTTTCTGTAATACAATTTTTAAAATTGAGATGAATTATTTGACAAGTTTCGCTGTAATTTAAGTTTTTGTTTTATTAATAAATTTATAAATATATAAAATTCTTTGTAGGGGTGAGTGGGGCAAAATGGAGAAGGCGGGTCAAATGGGGTACCCCTGTTTTTCCAGGATAGGCAATTCTAATTTTTTTATCCTCGATATATGGGCATTTCCACGTGAAATTTTTCTATGACATTTTAGAATCGGTTAAACATATTTTTTCTCGTTCCTTATAGAAAAATATTAAATACGTATTTTTTTATTTTTCCATAATTGCCAACATTTTCGAGATATGAATTTTCGAAATTTTGGATTTTTAAAAGCAGACCTATTTTTAATAGCTTATAACTTTGAAAGTATTGAGTTTCGAAAAAAGTTGTCAAAGAAAGAAAGTTTTGGTTTTTCTTCATCTGGTTGCCTCTCGATATCTTTACACCTCTATCACATTGAGTTGGATATCCTCTCAATATTAGAGTAACACCGAGTTGGTTATCCTCTCGGCAGTCTAACTGTCAAAAAGTATCGAGCTGGTTGCCTCTCGATGTCTTTACACCTCTATCACATTGAGATGGATATCCTCTCCATATTAGAGTAACATCGAGTTGGTTATCCTCTCGGCACTCTAACGGTCAAAAAGTATCGAGCTGGTTGCCTCTCGATATCTTCACATCTCTATCACATTGAGTTGGATATCCTCTCAATATAAGAGTAACACCGAGTTGGTTATCCTCTCGGCCCTCTAATTATCAGAAAGTATCGAGCTGGTTATCCTCTAGATCACTTTACGCTTCTATTGCTTCAAGTTGGATTCGTCTTGATCTCATACACACACACAGACAACGTGAATATCGAACCGCGCCATTATGGTTATTCAATTCGAGTCTTTTGGTTCTTTATTTAATTTTTCTGAATTCAAATTTTATTTAACGAATCAAACTAGTCTTTGATTCAGTTACTTCCCCCCTCAACAGTGACCGGTATCAATATTTCAAAAAAATTTTCCTCCGCTATTATCATAATTTTCTCAAACCTAAGTGTATAAAGAAAAATTCTAAAGCTTAGTTAAATCGATTTATTGGTTTGGTTCTCTGAAAACAGCCAATTGCAAAAACGTACCACATTTTTCCCCACTCTCCTCTACTTCTTGTAAACTCATCCATGGATTATAATGGTCATTGTGATAAAAGAAAGAACAAATAAATTGATCATTACTATATTGGTTTATACACCTGTCTTCAGCCGTACATATTTGGCTATACAAGTGTTTCTTACAATTTCTTGCTTTACAAATTTTTGTATACAATTCTCAATACTAAGTTTTGCGCCTACAAAACGGCTTGAAATTAGGAAGACTCGCATTTGCCTGGACTACCCGTCTAATGGGTTTTCTCGCCAGTGGAGAGGGAAACTGTGGAAAACCTCTCCGAGTACAACTGGTTTATCGACAGTCGAATTCTAATGGTGTGTACCGGACAATAATCGACGGTGCACATCATTATACTTCGACGTCAAACCTCCTGCTCAGATTATCTCACGTGCCGGAAAAATCCCAGGCTAATGTGCGCGAACCAAGTACTCCCTTGGTCCTAAGCGTCCGCCGAGCCAGGCACTTATCCGACCGAGCTAATCTGTCGGTCATCATTACTATATATATAAGATAATAATTTTCAATTGTTAATCACTTTAAAATTTTTAATGTGCGGTATATATTATTATAATTTATGGTTTGTTTTATCAATTAACTTATAAATATATAAATCGTACATATTTATAAAAATTCTTAAAATAAAAATTAAATAAATTTTATATATTAGAGTAGAATGGGGTTCAATAGGTATAGGGGCACAATAGGTCGATGGTGTTTCCGTCAGTATGTTATTTTAGATATCGCACGTATTGTGTGTATTGGAAATACAGTAGAAAACTACTATATCGAATATCATTTCAGCTGTCACCGTGGATTGGTTGTCTTAGTTACGGCGCAGTTTATTTTTTCGTTCATTCTTCTGCGATGAAGCAATATTTTTCGCAAGAAAAATAATTGTTAAGAAAGTTTTTTCTTACATAAAAATTATCGCTAAACACGAATATTGTGTTAGATTTTTAATATTCTTTATTTTTAAAAAAATATCTACACTAACATAACATATGCTTGGGGGCACGATAGGTCAGGTATCTGGGGGAAATGTAGGTCACTATTTTGAATGAAAGAAAGTAAACTTGAATCATTTTTACAGGAAAATGGTGCGTAATTATAAGCGTCAAACGCAAAAACGAAGTTGAAGATATTTAATGATGAACAAGAAAAGATGTTGCGCGAATACTTGGTTAAATCAGCAAATATGTTCTATGGACTTTCATATCAACAAATTGGCTCACTTGCTTTTCAATGCAGCTGGAAGAAGAGAAGAAAGGAAGGCAAAAAAACGTCAGAAGCTTATAAAAAACAGCAAAAAATTGGCCGATAAGGAGAACCGAAAAGAATCCGAAAAAATGTGCCAAAACGCAAGCGTGGTCGTCCTAAAGCAACGCAAGCACACTCCAACGACAACGACGACACCGAAGAAGTCATTCGCAAGTACAAAACCAGACGTAACTGTTGAAAATGGATGTCCTTTATTTTTTGTGTTTTTATGTATTAATTGCAGTATTCATACTCGCGAAATAAAATTTTAAGCGTTAGTTTCCTAAAGTTGTACACGGTTTCATTACATCTTGAATGTAGTGACCTATCATTCCCCCAGATTTTTAAAATCTCAAAAAAAGTACCTTTACTTTATTGAATCTAACTTGAAAAATATTTAAAGATACCTAAAGTCAGTATACCAAAGTGTAGCGAGATAAATTACCTTTCTAAAGCGTGCTTATATGTCAAAATCAGTGCAAGCACATTATGTACGAACGCTCTAAAAAACGACCCATCTTACCCCACTCTACTCTATTGTTTTATTTTTATGAATTAACCCATTAACGCCTACCAGGACGCAAAATGTACCATGATTTCACGAGTCTTATTTTGTATGAAATAATTAGTTAAAAAATTTAGAAAATACCATTTCCGACCTAAAATTTATCGCTCTTTCGGAATATGAAGCTAAAATTTTTTTATTTATCTTCAAAAAAATTTATTAGAATTTTATTGCTAAAAAAACACACTTTTTTACGAAAAAATTTTTTTTTAATATTATTTTGACATGAAAACTTAAAGAATATGGTCTCAAAAAAAACAAAATATCGCGTCCTCGTACTCTTAGCTACAAGATATCATAATTACTTTTTTTTTAAATTCAAGATGGCGGATATAAAAATTGTCATTTTTCTAAAATGCAAAAGGCCAGGAAAAAATTTTCAGACATTTTTTTAAACAGTGGTTAGATTTGCTTGAAAATGGTTACTCGGGGGTTTTTGAGGTCGCTGATTACGAATCTGTTGTTAATTTTATCAAATTCAAAATGGAGGATCAAATATGGCGGACATATTTTTTGAAAAGTGATTGGATTTTCTTGAGTAATCTGATGTCGCTTTTTCAAAATTTATAATGGTGAATCCAATATGGAGGACTTTTTTTTAAAAAGTAATTGCATTTGCTTGAAAATGGTCATTCGGGTGTTTTTGAGTACGCTGATTACGAATCTGACTTCAGATCAATATTATGTTTATCCTCTACGTCCGTTAGCCGTCAACAAAATTTTTTTGGCGTTATGCAGCTTTTACCAGAAGGAGGCCGACGTACAAAAAGCTACTATTTTTTAATTTTATATCCATGGTCTAGTCATCTTCTTCTACATCAATTTCTTTACTACTACGAAACCGTTTCTATCTTTTTGCTCTCGACATTATGCAAATAATTAATTACAAGTATTTCTGGGAATAATAATCTTCACGATTATTAAAAAACAATTACCTATTAATATCTAGATGTATTATGCGAATAGGCAAGCGAAGAATGAGTTTTGTTGATTTAGTGAAGTTTCGCTAAATTTTCAGTGAAATAATTCTTTTCTACTTACGATTTATACCAAATACTTAATCTAAAAAAAACTAACTTGTTTGATAATCATTTGTTTTTAATTTTTCGCTTGCTTATTCGCATATTATATATAGATTTATTAATATATTAAACAAATAAAATAAAAAAATGGCTTTTTTGCACGTCGACCTCTTTATGGTAAGAGTTGGGCAACGTACACTACCGTCCGAAATTGTGCGAACGCTAACATCTCGAGCTATTAAAAAACACACCCGCACAGAAACAGTGATAACTCGGTTAAAAATGAAGCTAGATGCTTTTTTTAAATTGCATTGGAAAGCTTATTAAATTTCCAATGAAATGCTACTATGTTAAATTGTATTGCATAAATAGGAAGCGAGATATCATGTTATAAAGACAAAAAAATAATTCTATTCTTTTCGGAATTTCTTACTCTGACTTTGACTCCTGGCACAGTTTAGCAAAGTTTATGAAAAAAATTGTTACTTTTACAGACAATTCCATGTAACCAAAGCTTTAAATAGAGACCAAGAACAGCAAAAAATGTTTACGGGTTCCCGAGATGTTACAAAAAGAGTTGGATCGTGCAAAGCAAAATTTTCAATCATCGATTTCTCTAATTCGCCGTTGAGTCAATTACTTGTCTGTGAAAAAAGTGTCGAAAATTAATTTTACCAAGTACATTCTTACTGGGATCCACTTTTTAAATATCGATATATAATAAATTAAATTAAAAAATGGATCATAGTAAGAATGTACTTGGTAAAATTAATTTTCGACACTTTTTTCACAGACAAGTAATTGACTCAACGGCGAATTAGAGAAATCGATGATTGAAAATTCTGCTTTGCACGGTCCGACTCTTTTTGTTATATCTCGGGAACCCGTAAATATTTTTGGCTGTTCTTGGTCTCTTTTTAAAGCTTTGGTTACAAGGAATTGTCTGTGAAAGTAACAATTTTTTTTATAAACTTTGCTAAACTGTGCCAGGAGTCAAAGTCAGAGTAAGAAATTCCGAAAAGAATAGAATTATTTTTTTGTCTTCATAACATGATATCTCGCTTCCTATTTATGCAATACAACTTAAAATAGTGGCAATTCATTGGAAATTTAATAAGCTTTCCAATGCAATTGAAAAAAAGCATCTAGCTTCATTTTTAACCGAGTTATCACTGTTTCTGTGCGGGTGTGTTTTTTAATAGCTCGAGACGTTAGCGTTCGCACAATTTCGGACGGTAGTGTAAATAAAATTTTGTTGACGGCTAACGGACGTGGAGGATAAATATAATATTATTCTGATGTCAGATTCGTATTCAGCATTCTCAAAAACCCCCGAATGACCATTTTCAAGCAAATACACTTACTTTTTAAAAAACTCTCCGCCTTAGTGGACCCACCATTATGAATTTTGAAAAACTGACATCAGATTCGTAATAAGCGACTTAAAAAACCCCCAAGTAACGATTTTCAAGCAAATCCAATCACTTTTGAATAAAATTATCCTACATTTTTTCCCGGTCTTGTCATTTTTGAAAAATGTCCATTTTCATATCGGCCATCTTAAATTTAAAAAAAGGGAATTATAGTTTCTTATAGTTAAGGATTCGAGGACGCGGTATTTAGTGCTTTTGAGACTATATTATTTAGTTTTCCATGTCAAAATAATAATTGAAAATTATTTTTCGTAAAGAAGTGTTTTTTAGCAATAAAATTGTAATAAACTTTTTTGAAGATAATTGAAAAAAATGTTTGGCTTCATATTCCGAAAGAGTGATAAATTTTAGGTCGGAAATGGTATTTTCTAAATGTTTAACTAATTATTTAGTGACTTTGAATTAGTAAAATTTATTAATAAATAGTCATTTCTACTAATTTATTAGTAAACTTTGCTAATTCAAAAGCAAAAAGTCAGTCACTAATTTTAATTAGTAACAATAGTTTACTAAATTTTTAAGCAAAATCTATATATTGTTAAAAAATTTAAACAATATCCACTTTAAATTATTAGACGGATGATTATTGTTTGGTGATCGACTACGATATGTTTTATTCTATAGGGGAGACCGGGGCTAAACCGGACGGATTTGGTCTTTGACCAGAAAACTCATACAAAAACATACTTTTTGCTAAAGTGTAATATACCGTTTTGAAGCTTGTACTTTCACCTACAAATCGCACTTGTTCGATTTAAAAAAAGTACAATAGCTTTAGAGATATATTGCTTCGAAGGTGACTACCTCAAAAATGAAAATCCGAAAATTGGTGGGGCTAAACCGGACACCCTATGGGGCTAAATCGGACACGGCCAATTAATTAAAGAATGAGATACAAATTTTCTTTTTTTTTGGTAAAAAAGTCAAATCAATTCTTCTTTTATTTATTTGTAGATAGTTCTATACAAAGAATATAATATAATATGTGAAATCGGTAATTAATATAATATAAAATGAATTACAGTTTTCAGGCTTGTCTGTTTGTAACAACTCGCTTGCGAATTCGAGTTTTAAAATAAATTCTTTATTTATTTATTTATAAAGTGGTTCTAAGCAAAGAATATAATATAATATAGTTAATAAATATAAAATAAATTAAAGAATTCCAAGATTTGGTTGTTTTTAATCACGATGTCCGATTCAGCCCCACACCGACATCTAATAATTAACCTGCAATATATTTTTTCATCTTAATGTTTTCCATTAAACTTTTTTTCTACTAAACTCAGTACACCTTGAGCTAAAAGAAAAATGACCGTATGATATTTGCACTTTAATTTTAACGATAAAAACCCAAAAAAATGAAGAAAAAATTTTTTTACTTTTACCTCAAGAAGTGACATTTTTACATATTAACGGCAACTATTATTACAAGAAAATTGACACGTCCCTAAAACCTCATGCAGCATATGCATCACGAAATTGCGCGTTCATAGGTTATTTACACGATTTGAAATTCTTCACGGTTTCGGAAATATTTGACTTGTCCGGTTTAGCCCCGGTCTCCCCTACCACAAAAATTTCAATTCCGGTCAAATCTGAAAAAATTCCATGGCCTCGGTCGGGTCCCCAGCAGGGAACCAGATCGGGCCCGAGTCTTGACCCCGGCCGGTTTCACTGTTTCATCCAGGCTGCACGGGATGTTTACTCACTAAAAGCTATTCTAAAAAATACATAAAACATAATATGATGTACATTTTTTAAAAGAATTTATTAAAAAAATAGTTTTTAATTTTTAAAATTATTTTTCTGTTAATAAAATCGATTCAATGTTTTTATTTCTTTTTCCATTTTCTAAGGACAAAATTTGTTATATTTGTTATATGATAGAATTAAATATTTAGTTATTTCAAAATAATTATTTCAATGATGCAAATAAATATTTATTTGAATTAAAATCTATGCATTATTGAGTCAAATAATTTTCATAATTAATTTAAGGTCATGTTATTCAGTGGGAAGTTTTTCCATAGTAAAGTAAATGGGGCACGTGACCACTGAATAACATAACCTTAAAGCAATAGGGTCAGAATTCGTTAAATTTTCACGAAAAATAAAAAGTATTTTTTTAAATGTTGAAATAGTATATTACGATACTAGGCCAGAAAGTTGGATTTCCTGGCCGGTGTGATATATAAGGCCGAGGCGAAGCCGAGGCTTTATATATCACGCTGGTCATGGAATCCAACTTTCTGGCCGTGTGTCGTATACAATTTTTCTGTATCCCCAGCCGAAAGTACGTTAAATAATTATGGTTTGAATAATAAAATAACTTAATAAATTGCCCGCCCGACTTTTGCAAAGTCGAGGCGAAGCCGAGTCTTTGCTGGTCGGGGCGGGTATGAAAAAAATTATGAGTAAGAAATAATTAGAAGTGAAATTTTTTTTTATACAAGTAAATATTTAATAATAGTAATATACCTTTTTTACGATATTCGGTTCGAATAATTCATTAATTAGGAGTAGTTACCTACTTTGCCGATCAAGTGACATCTATGAAATGTCGTTCAAAATAAAGATTTTAAACATTATAATTTTATGTATTTAAATTACAATATTTTTAAATAAATAAAGAATAATAAAAGAAAATAAGAAATTTAACGGATTATTTTGGTTATGTCAATTCAGGTTAGTGTCAATTTCTTTCAAAACATGAGCTCTGTAAATAACGTGGTTGTTTACAGCAACCTATGTGGTTGCTATGCTAACGTGTATTAGTTTTCAAATTTTTGTAACCAAGACAGCACGCGATTGGTCAGTCGAGCCGGCCTCAAAAGTCGCTATTCCTGGAGCCAATTCAGACCGGGAAGACAGTACTTTAAAAAAACCTCAAAATTGCATTTCCGCAATATAATTTTGATTGTAACTTTTTAAATAATTGTCGCTCATAAATATTCTAAACGAATTTTGATTTCTTACAGTTTTAATTCTACGTTGAAATTTTTGTTTGTTTGTTGAAAGAAGCTCAACATCATATGTCACAGTGTTGTTTCGCCTTTAGAGGTTAAGTAAATCAAAACAAACATTCCGTTCAGCCACTCGCGCAACTTTAAACACTTACTAATTTGTTACTAATTGTTCAATTGTAATATAACTTTCCAAAAAACTTCTTTAGACTGCAATAAACAACTTTCTCACTGGAAGTTTGTTGCTGCTTAAAATTCGCCCGTTAAACGAAGCTCGTGAAAATTGTACTTCGCGGTTTTTGAAATTGTTCAGAAAAAAATTAATAACAATTTTATTTTTAATGAAAACAATTTTTTTCTTCTTTCATCATTCTCAGGATATTTCAACGAGTAATTTAGTTTTTGTGTCATTGGAGAATATGCAAAATTGACTAAAATTTCGCGAGTTAAAGTGAAAAATTTAATTAAATTTCATGTTTTCAAAAAAATGATTTTTCTTAATTATTTCGAAAACGGTAATAAATAGAAAAAAATTTTATTAGAAAAAAAGATGTGCAATCAAATTTTCTATAAGGATATGCATAATAAACAATTTAAATCAAAAGTTTAATTTTTATTGTCCAGGGGCCAACGTTTTTCAGCGCGGCGAGTTTATGTGCACATCTTTGATCCGGCAGCTCAATTTAGAATATTACATGCGAATAAAATACAAAACTAAAATAATAAAATACGATTGACGGAAATTACTACAACGTTACACGGCATACGGAAAATTATACGATATTAAACAAAAGAGCTCGACGATTTATGGCAAACGCGACGGAATGTTTGCTCGCGGTCACGGCCACGACATTACCGACGAAAACGGACGTATGAATAGAGAGAGTAAAACTCTCTCACTGCTGTTAATGTCAAATCCCTCGATGTTGGTAGTTCATATATTCTTTTAACGTTATAATAGCCCTGAAAAGGGCTTATTTTCTTCGGTGGACTACTTGGCTTTCTCGTTGTGTTCTTCAGCGTGTATCGATAAATAAAGATTCATACTCTCGTGAGGGTCAAACCGCTCGTCGAGATTTATGAACCGAGGTAAAATTCTTGCTTAGGTTACAAGGAATAGTCTGCAAAAGTAACAATTTTTTTCATAAACTTTGCTAAACTGTGCCAGGAGTCAAAGTCAAAAAATAGAATTATTTTTTTGTCTTCATAACATGATATCTCGCTTCCTATTTATGCAATACAACTTAAAATAGTGGCATTTCATTGGAAATTTAATAAGCTTTCCAATGCAATTAAAAAAAAAGCATCTAGCTTCATTTTTAACTGAGTTATCACTGTTTCTGTGTTGGTGTTTTTTAATAGCTCGAGATGTTAGCGTTCGCACAATTTCGGACGGTAGTGTAGGTATCACAATCTTTAACCCATTATTTAGTCCCAAATGTCCGTATTTCTTTGTACAAGTTTGAGCTTTCCGTTCTACGAGTTACGAATTTGGAAAAAATCGGGACATAGGTTTTCTTTTAGATTTGAGTGTCCTCTTTTAGAATCTGAAAGAAAATTTCAATTTCAATTTAATCATAAAAAGTTGTAATTGTTTAAACAAAAAAAAGCAGTTTTTTAAAGTGTTTTTTTTCATTAAAATTAGATTATTTACTCGAATTCGGTTGGGAAAAATCCGGGACAAGAAAATATTGCGTCCAAAATGTTGGGACTATCAAATAGGCATAATGCCGAAATTTTTTTTTTCTAATTTCAAAATGGCGCCTCAAAAATGGCCGCCAAAATATTGAAATTTAGAAAAATAATGTTTAAAAATATTAACATTTTTTTCAACTTTTATGCTTTATTTTAATAAAAAAATGTTGTTTCAACAAAAAATATTGTTATCTGATATTATTTAACAATAATTTAAACATTTTTTATAAACAATTTAAAATCTGTGTTTATAACAATTGTTATAAAAAAATATTTTCAGAGTGGAAAATAACTTCTTTTCTATCCCACTAGCTTTCTTTTGTTATTAAACAGGAAACTAAAGTATCTAATGCATATAAAAAATTTATGAACAATGTATATAAATGTTATAAACAATTCTTATAAATAATTAGTTAAATATGAATTACCATAATAGATAAAACGCATTTTTTTTATTATATATTGCACTCTTCTTATCCAAATCTTTGTTAAAGAGATAAACTTTTATTTAATATTATTTAAAAATATTTAAAAATGTTATTAACAATTTTTATAAACAATTTGAAATTCGTCGGCCAAAGTGGTATAAAACTTTTTTATTTTCATCAATGCTCATTTCTTTTTGCAGTAAAAATGAATAATAAAAGTTAATCACTTAATTCAAAATTTTTTACAAGGTTTAAGAATATTATAAACAATTTTTATAAACAATTTGCAAAACATGAAATAGAATCCTATAAGAAAATTATTTTTTGATTATATTACGTTCTCTTGCAATCAAAGTGTTGCTAATGGTTCAAACTTTCATTTAACGTTATTTAACAATATTTAAAAATGTTATAAACAATTTTCATAGAAAAAACAGTTCAGGGATGGAAGAATAGATATTTAAAATAAAAATCTTCGTCTAAAATAATTTACCATTTTTTACATTTTTATAAACAATTTTGATAAAAAAAAGGATTTTCTGAAATTATTTTAAAATTTTTGTCAATAATCAAAAAATAATTTTCTTATAGGATTCTATTTCATGTTTTGCAAATTGTTTATAAAAATTGTTTATAATATTCTTAAACCTTGTAAAAAATTTTGAATTAAGTGATTAACTTTTATTATTCATTTTTACTGCAAAAAGAAATGAGCATTGATGAAAATAAAAAAGTTTTATACCACTTTGGCCGACGAATTTCAAATTGTTTATAAAAATTGTTAATAACATTTTTAAATATTTTTAAATAATATTAAATAAAAGTTTATCTCTTTAACAAAGATTTGGATAAGAAGAGTGCAATATATAATAAAAAAATGCGTTTTTTCTATTATGGTAATTCATATTTAACTAATTATTTATAAGAATTGTTTATAACATTTATATACATTGTTCATAAATTTTTTATATACATTAGATACTTTAGTTTCCTGTTTAATAACAAAAAAAAAATAAAAATTTGTTTACCATTTTGGCCCACAGATTTTAAATTGTTTATAAAAAATGTTTAAATTATTGTTAAATAATATCAGATAACAATATTTTTTGTTGAAACAACATTTTTTTATTAAAATAAAGCATAAAAGTTGAAAAAAAATGTTAATATTTTTTAACATTATTTTTCCAAATTTCAATATTTTGGCGGCCATTTTTGAGGCGCCATTTTGAAATTAGAAAAAAAAAATTTCGGCATTATGCCTATTTGATAGTCCCAACATTTTGGACGCGATATTTTCTTGTCCCGGATTTTTCCCAACCGAATTCGAGTAAATAATCTAATTTTAATGACAAAAAACACTTTAAAAAACTGCTTTTTTTTGTTTAAACAATTACAACTTTTTATGATTAAATTGAAATTGAAATTTTCTTTCAGATTCTAAAAGAGGACACTCAAATCTAAAAGAAAACCTATGTCCCGATTTTTTCCAAATTCGTAACTCGTAGAACGGAAAGCTCAAACTTGTACAAAGAAATACGGACATTTGGGACTAAATGGGTTAATTCCGTTTTTCTCGAAATGAGGTATTTGTCACTATAAACTTTGAAATTATGTAACTCATCGAATTTTTGACCATAAAAGTTGTATGACCACTCAAAATTTTCGTAATTTTGCAAGAAATTCGCCCATATAGATAAGTCCAATAGTGCCAAAATGGGCCCTTTTCATGTGGACGTCGACAAATATTAAAACAATACTTGCAACATTCATCAATGAATGGTAGAATTAAAATAAACATTTAAAAAAATATATTAAAATCATTTGATAAAAAAATTAAAGTCTTGTATATCTAATATTGTAAACAATAATAAGTAGAGGAACAAAATTCGCACAATTAGTTCCTCTACTTATTATTGTTTACAATATTAGATATACAATACTTTAATTTTTTTTAATTATTTTTTTATCAAATGATTTTATTATATTTTTTTAATTGTTTATTTTAAATCTACCATTTGTTGATGAATGTTGCAAGTATTGTTTTAATATTTATGTACGGAACCCGCCATTGCAGTGCGAGTTCAACTCGCACTTGTCTAATTTTTAATATATGGGTGATTCTCCCGAAATACTCCTTTTTGCGAGTTACAAACAGAAAAGAAAAAAAATTATTATTTATGGATTAATTCAATCAATTATATTGAGTTTACAAAAATCTACCACCTCTATAGCATGATCATGCTAACATTTTGCTTTTAAAGTATATATTTTAAATTAAAATTTACAAAAAAATTAAGAGGTTAAAATTTGGCGCCGACGTTTTTTATTATATATATTTTTCTATTTATAAAAAATTATTTAAGAATTATAATTTATTAATGTTATCTACAAATTTGATAGATTTTGAAATACTGACAGTTATCAAAAATCTCTTTTAACAATGGTCAAAAATTATTTTTCATACATTTTAGGTTCACTTTTCACTGGCAGTTTGTAAACAATCGACAATCATATCAATTTTTAATTTTTCTTCAAAAAAGTGAGAGGAATGACGGGTGAGAGGAATGACAATTTCAACATTTTTTAATTTTATTTAATTGACAAATAATTTTCCTCCAGCTGAGAATGCCCTATCATGTTTATAAAGGACAACTTTATGTGAAAAAAATTTGCGATCAATTTATATATATATTAATATTGTTTTTCTTAGGGGTGAGAGGAATGACGCTTTAGGTTGTGAATCTCTGCTTATGTTTCAATTTTAATTTTTTTAACGCAAAATAATTACATTTTTTAAAAAGTAAATTAAGAAATTAATATTAGAGATGTTAATTTAAATATTGATCACGATAATTAATCAATATCTCTACCCACAGCAAAAATATTGGATAATATTCAACGAGTGAGAGGAATGACGCGGTACTACATGACAAATTTCATTTTCTATATTTAAAAAAACTACACGACATATTTTATTCATATCTTAGAAAATTATTCTTAAATATCATAACTTTTAGAAAAAATTGATAAAGTACCTATTTTCATGTTTTAAATAATTGTTTTACGTATTGAAAAAATGAAAAGCACTTAGATGACAGGTTAGAAAATCGATTTTGAGGTGGTAAAATATTTTTAAAATGTATTAAACAATAAAATTTTACAACTTTTTCTTGCAGAACATTTAGAAAAAGTGATAAAATAGAGAAATATGACTTGGTATTTTCCCAAATGATTATAATTATTTAGAAAATCTTTACTACATGCAAAATGAGGTTTTTTGGAAAATCACCCATATTTTTTGTGATCAGATTGAAAAAATATACTAATAAACCCATTTTTAGTTAATTAGATCAAATAATGTAGAAATTAGAAGAAAAAAAGATTTTTTAATTTTTTTTAGATTTTTTATATATTTTTTGTGATCAGACAGTAAAAATATACAAATAAACCCATTTTCAGTTAATTAGATTAAATAATGTGAAAATTATAAAAAAAAAAATTTTCAAAATTTTTTTAGTTTTTCCTTGACAACGCTATGGCCATTATTACATTACAAGTTCTCTATATTTTTTCTGTAATATTCGAGTTAAAATACACCAGTATGCCAAATTTTATTCCTCCATGTTGAATAGTTTAGAAGTTAAGGGGGGGGGTGGTCACTTTTTGTGCATTTTTGGTCAAAAATCTTGTTATTTCCTTGACAAAGCTATGGCCATCACCTCTAATCACATTTTCCATACTTTTCCTGTAATCTACATGTGAAAATACGTACCTGTACCAAATTTGTGTTCTCTAGGTCAAATAGTTTAGCCGCTAGGGGGGACACGATTTGGCCACGGACACAAGAGTCTCACCAATAGGGTTCCGTCGCTCTCTAAATTTGAATTAGCGAAAAATCGCTGATTATGCAGCTATAAGTATCAGCATATATACACTAATGAAACAGCGAATAATCACTGATATTTTAGCCTATATACGCTGATTCAATCAGCTGCATACTTATAGCTGCATAATCAGCGACTTTTCGCTGATTCAAATTTAGAGAGCGGTACGCCGAAGGTGTACGGAACCCTAAAAAAATGAAAAAATGTTGTTTTATAATTCTTTGTATAAAATATCCTTCCACAAAAATTAATAAAGATAAAAAACAAACACCAACAATGCATTTAAAAACAAAATTCTTATATTTTTAATACTCTTAATTATAACATGTATTTGTTTTTGCTGTTAAAATTTGTCTAAAATAAAAAGAAATAAATTTCAATATAGAAAACTGATTGGAAATTTTCCGAGGATTGTGAATTTGGGCTTAGATTTTTTCTATATAGCTGCGTATGGACACAAAAAGGCAAAAACGGTAATAAAACTTTGAAAAAAGTCAATTTATTTCACTATTTTGCAAAGATATGGTTAAAAACTCAAAATACCTAGACTTTCGGAATAATCACTTTAAACGGTAACTTCTCACGTACAACTGTGTGATTTACCCGTGGAATCCCCCAACAACTATTTGTTTTTATTTATGAACTATTTGGAGTAGAATTTTGTGTAGTTATTGAATTTATATATACTTTTGAACTATTTTTTACAGTTATTAATAAAACTGAGATTTTTTGGAGTGCGGCGATGCGTCCCAAGGATCCACGCTGCGGGGTCGGTTATGTCGACGCTGGGGCAGATTGTGCCGCATAGAATATTAACTTGTTTAAATTACAGCAAATGATTGTATGCATAAGAAAGAGTGCAATAATTGACAAATAGGGTAAAGTGAGTTTAGATGCCTCTCTCGGATAGATGACCCCTTTCTCAGATCCCCAACATGGAAGAAACTATATTTATATTATTGGTCCTTTTTATACCTATTGGTCATAACAATTTTTCTGCAAAGTGCCATCCCGCTGGCACCTCGGGGTTATTAGTTAAAATAATGTGAAAATTTTAGATTGCTAAGTTTCCAAAAATTTTCAAATCACTAGACAAAGTTTTTCATTACAAAAATCAAGGCTACTTAACACATAAAAATGTATTTGCAATTATTTTCTTATCTTAAATTAATCAGAGAAACATATATATGTCCAAATGCAGACCTTTCGTATTTTCGTTCTGATTCATTTATTATTTATTCTAGGTATTTGGTCCTTACATATGTTAATTATAAATAATAATAGTGTAGAAAAATCGAATAGTCATTTAAAAATATCAGTATTTATTGAATTTAGGGGAGATTCGGGTAACCCCGAATAGTGGGTAGTCCCGGACACTTTTAATTTCTAATAGAATAATGTGTTATTACTATTGAAATAAATTACAAATGATTTACAAACCACTTTAACTTTTATTTTTAAAAAATTTATTCAGTTTTTTCATTTTCTTTTATTAAAAAATTAAATTTTCTAAAAAATTTGAAAATATCCGGACATTTTAGAAAATGTATGTACGTCACATTTAACGTCTTATAAAGTCTTTTTTATGTTTAATTTTTGTGAACATTAAATAGGGTTTCAATTTATTTCTATTACATGGTTTATTTTCATTGTTGTAAATGTAATTTGACGTTAGTTTCCCAGCTGAAAAAGTTCTAAAGAATTTCACTACAATCATTCTATAGAATCATTCTATATAAATTCTAGAGAATATTCTATACAATTTCAATAGAATGATTCTATAGAATTTCTACGTGAATTCTACTAAATTTTAGTGGTTTTTAATTAGAAGGAATATAAATTTCGTAAAATAATTTTTTTAACATTATAGTTATGTATGGTTACGAAGTTCAATGAATTTTATATATTTAAAGGATATAAACAATTATTTTTGCCTAAAATTTGTTGAAAAATATTATATTACAAATTTAAAGTTTTTCTTATTAAAAATTACTAAAATTTAATAGTATTTATGTAGAAATTCTATAGAATCATTCTAGTGAAATTCTATAGAATATTCACTAGAATTCATATAGAACGATTCTATAGAATGATTCTAGTGAAATTCTATAGAATTTTTTCAGCTGGGTTCTCAAGTTTAATAATTAAAATATAAAATGTTTTCGCGCATGTCCGGGGCTACCCGACAAATTGTTGAAGGTTAGAATTTTAATACTCATATTTTCCCTTATTTTTTTCCTAAAAGGTTCGATTAGTTTACAAATGAATTTATGCTAAAGGTTAAAAGAAGTATTCTGTTTGATATGAAAAAATTTAATTAACATTCTAAAAATATAAACACAAATTATTTATCAAAATACTTAACTTTCCGGGGCTACCCGAATCTCCCCTAGATGTAATAATTTTGATTCCCTTCCTACATTTGAATAATATGTAAACAAAAATATTTTCTTATTTTATACTTAAAAAATAGTTTTTTACAATTAATTTAAGTTTTTTTAACTCAATATATAATAGGAAATTTTTTTTTGCAATACTAACTTTTAAAATTGAATTTTACACACTAAAAATAAAGCTACAAGTTTAGTTATTCTAGTGTTGCAAAAAATGTTGTATGACAACATTCGTTTTCAAAAAAAATATATTTAATTCAACAACAACATAATTATAAAAAAAGGAATGATTTTTAATAAAAGTTAAAAAAATTTTTTTATTGAGATTAATTCTATAAATTCAAATGCAATGTAAAATTAATACATACCAATCTTTCTTTTCAGGATTTTTTAAATTCTATCAATTCATTTTGAGATATTATGAAAAATATATCTAGCAATATTTAAATAAATTCGTTGAAACGTCTTAAATACAAAATTACATACATCCGGACAATTGCTTAGGGACTTAAATAACATAGTCCTATATGCAGAATATTTGTTGTGAGGATTTTCAAAAACTTTGTAAATTAAAAGTCTACAAAGCTTCCTCCTCGAGAAAGAACTAATAAATTTACCTCATTAAAAAAAAAATTTAATTCATAACACTAACAAAACTGTTTTTACATATTTTAAGTGACCAGTATTTCTGTAATCAATTTCAAAAACTAATTTAAATAATAGAAGAATATATCTTATAATTTTCATACTTTTTATTGATAATAATAATACATAATAATAATATAACAAAATACAAATAAAAAAAAATAATATGTTAAATATGAATAAAATAATAAAATACCAATACTGACGTTAAAATGCAAATAAATAATTAAACACAAATAAGTTAAATTTAAACCGATCAAGCGACAGCGAGCGAGGTATATGTCGCTAGTTTATATATTAAAAAGTTTGTTAATGTTTTCTTCTTCTTTCTAAATTTATATACAAATTTTTTTTATTTAAAAAAAAAGTAAGAATGAAAGCAGAAAAAGAGGATAAAATATTAGAAGAAGGTGAAAAGTACAAAAGCTGTTATAAGAAAACCAGTTCTGGATGTAATCTTGGGGTTCATATGTTACTGGTTGCTCTCTCTCTCTCTTTCTCTCTCTCTCTCTCTCTCTCTCTCTCTCTCTCTCTGGGTCAAGGCAATCGTGTCTGATACATTCAACAAAATGCAAGTAAGTCATTAAGAAAAATGTCTAAACAAGGAATTCGGAGTTCTAGAGAATCGTTATATAAAATTTCTTAGTGTAATTCCAGTTGATAACTTTTCTTCTGAATGAAGAAACAATAATCTATTAACTGTGATTTAGTATTGTTATGTAATTAAAATGAATTGATTAATTAATTACTTTTAACGCCTTATTGAAATAATTCTTTTTTACCTTTTACAAAATAAAAATAAGGAATGTAAAAATAATAATCTAATAATTTAATAATTAAAATAATTAATAAATTAAATATACAGTCCCTTATTATTATTATTATTATTTTTTAGCTTTCCGCTGGGTAAGTTAACATAAACTATACAACCGAATAAATTCAATTGGAAAGGTTATGAAAACAGTAAAATCTTTTATAGAGAAACAATTTGTTACAAATTGAATCATGCAGGACTCTGTCGACTGCCTAGGGTGTATTAAACTCCATGGACTCACGTCGACCATACCATGCTAAAAACCCAATAATATTAGACCTTCTATTCACCTACGGAACTACCTAGTAACCTCAAACTTCGTAAATGGATGGTCCCATTTACGCTTCCGTGCCGCTCTTGTTCTGGCCTATTTCCTTCTTTCCTTGACAAGGTCTTCTTAGCTTCCTCCAAGGCAGTCCTAAAAACCTTGCACCGACCTGATCCGGCGACGTGTTGGATGTCCTCCTCCTCGCCGAACTTCGCCTGGCGTAAGAAGCAGCATGAGCTCTTCTTACAATCTGCTGCTTTATGGCCAGCTTCACCGCACTTGAAGCACGCAGCCGACCTATCTACCGCTTTGCAGTCTCTACCTATGTGGCCGTAGCCAAGGCATCTATGGCACCTTGTGACTGTAGCTCTTCTTCTCACCTGGCAGGACACGAACCCAATTTTAATGTGTCCTATTTTCTCCAGCTTATCTGCATCCTCTTGGCTGGTGACAACGACCGCGAGCTTTACTCCTCGCTTGTTTGGTCCAAGGACCGTCACCTTTCTGCTCCCTGCTGGCACCGTAGATGCCAGCAGGTTTTGGATGCTCCAGGGCATCCAAAACGTCTTCCTTTTCAGTAAGGGCGTCCATATCGCGGATTTCCAGCGTTGTTTGCCGGACCGCCATCTGCACCTTACACAAATCGCCGATTACCTTTGTCACCTCCTCGGTGAACAGCTTCTTGTTTGACAACCCTCCAATTTTAATAAGAAGATCTCCCTTTTTAGTAGGTAAAGCTCCCACAACGCTTGTCTCGCTGGCCTCCAAGTCAGCCTCTTTCCGAACCTTCGCCAGCACTTCCGCGAAGGTAGTTCCTTCAGCCACTTTGACGACCACTGTGGCTCTTCCCTTCTTATCTAGATTTGGCTGTGTTGCGTGTTTAATCTTCTTACCTTTGGACCTTTTAGGAGGTCCATCCTCCTTTTTCTTTTTTGGATCCTTCGTTAACCTCAGGATCACTGCTTTTTCTCTTCTGAGCCTCTAAGACAACGTTTTTAAGCACCACTGCATTAAAACGATCACGTCTCAGTCTTCGGTCCTTTCATGCTTTCTCCGACCAATTCAGTCCCTGGTAGAACTTCGCGTCTTTTTTGGCCGCCTCTGCGTGCTTCTCCTTAACCTCCTGTATGAGGTTAAGCATTCTAGAATGCTTGCTGCCTCTTCTTCCCGCAGCCTCACGCATTCATCTCGCTCTTCATTGCAGCTAGCAATATCAATTGCAGAAGCATTACTGAAAACAGAAATGCAGCTGGCTTGACTCGTTGCGCTGCTCGTACTCCCTCGTCTCTCCGACTTGTCCACGATGATCTGTGGCACTACCAACGCGTTGTTGCCCTCCTGCATCCTTGGGCCACTGGCCACCGTCCTCACGCTAGGCGCTTGACGATCGGAACCAGTGAGGGATTTAGCCGTAACATTACCACCTGGTACGCGTCCGATAGAGGACCAGCAACCCACCACGCGGACATTTAATATGACTATAATATTACTGTAATTTCACGTTCTATTTTTGACAATAATTATTTTCTAAAATCTTAATTATTGAAGAACTAACATAAAAGAAGTAAATTATAAAATGAAAAATTTTAATTAAATATTTTTAAATTAAATACATTTTTTAACTTAGTCTACTGGTGAAGTAATGCTTTCATTATTCATCAAGAAAAGGGAACTTTTAATTTTTTAAATGTTTTGCCGGAAAATGCAAAAAATAAATTACTTAATTAATTATGCTGAGATGATTAAATGTACTTTTTAAAAATGTAAATTTTAAGATTAATGAATAATTAGGTATAATATATGTGTAACAATTATAAATTAAATATAAATAGTCTTTTATTTAATAATTAATAATTTGTATTATTTATTTAAAATTATTAACTTAATGTATGCATTTTGTACTTATATGTATATTATGTCGTAAGGAAATATAGAAGAATCAGGCATTTAGCTTAATTCTTAGGCATTAAGCTAAATTTAGGCAAATAGAAGAACGCACATGTGGAGGACGCTCATCGTTCTTGTATCTGTCTGGATTCAGTTAGTTATTAAACTTATTGCCTAGTCAATGAGCTGACTGCCTGAAGTGTTCTCGGCAAGTAGAAGAGAATGAATATTATGTGACAGTAAACAAACCAAGCACTAAAATCGCAATTTTAAAACAGCATTTTCCCCCATAAAACATTAGAAAATTATGCAAAATTAAAACTAGTCTTAAATAATAATTTTGAATAAAAAATATTATTTATTTTAATTACATATCGTTCACTCCAAGTACAATGTACTTATGTTTAAAAGACAATTTGGAAGTTACCTATATCTTCCAAGTTGGTTTTAGAAGTAACGTAAGTTAGCGGATTGTTTTGGAAAGTGTGTAACTTTCCCGTTCATGCAGAAAGTAAGTAATTCTGACAGTCGATTTTGAAGCTTTTTTTTATTATTATTACTATTATTTTAAAGTTATCATATTTTGTTGAGAAGTGAATTTTTTTAAAGTTGATGCATGAATTTTCAAAGTAAAACAAAGCTAAATTTATAAAGGAAATGAAGTTTTAAGAAAAAAAGGATAATTTTGTTCAAAAAATTTATTCACACTGAAAAAAGGTTAGAATTTGAAAATTCCTTGTTACTCTAAATTACCGACATTACATATTTCTCGTATACCCGTGCAGAAATTAAAATGTGGGCCTGATAGGGTACTGGACAGTTTTCCTGATCTCTGGTGTGGCTCTGGGTAGAGAAACTGACCAGTGCCCGACTAGTGTGTGACGCTGTTCCCGACCAATGCCCTACTTAGGGAAAAACTGGTCAGGGCCTCGTCAGTCTTTCTTAAAATTGCCCTATTTTGTGAGGTTAATTTTATTTAAAAGAAATTACAATAAAATTACGGTACTTAAAAATATTATTGTATTAGAAACATAATGAACATATTCATTATATATACAACATATTTATACATAACATAATGAGGTATTATAGTCATTTTGACTAATTTTAAAGTGAAAATGATAAAAATAATATAATTTCAAGAATAGAAAAACTTAAAAAACTTTGAAAAATATAATTTTTGTTTTTATGATTAATTCATTTTTCTTGTGGAGGTTGTCGCTCCTTTCTGCTTCCTTAATTTTATACTATTAATGAAGGTTATAATTTTTGTTTCTAAATGTATAAGTAATAATTAATATATATTTAATAAATATTTTATTCAAATTTATTAATTATGTTTAAAAAATAGTTATTAAATATTGAAGGTGTTAAGTTTAACAATCTCTTCGAATCATTTTCTCACTTTAAGCTAATATAATATAAAATAATTATATATATATATATGTATATATATATATTAAAATAATATAATATATGAGGAGTTTCATATGAGATTGAGGGATCAACTCTCGGATTTTTTTCAAATTTCATTTTTCAATAGAGTTTGTTAGCCTATGTAATTATCCCAAATATTAATTAAAAATATTTAATATTTTGTTAGATATTTGCATAAACAAATTAATGCAATATTTTTTTTTAACTTGAATAACTTTTTTATTTTTGCTTATAGAAAAAAGTTGTCTGAATGTTTTTTGTTTAGAATGAATCAAATTTTTTGAAAAAAAAATTAATTAAATAAAAATTAACTTTTTTAGTAAATTTATTTAAAAAATAAATTTGTTTTTTAATATTTAAACCTGTTATCGGCCTTCAATCAAGCTGAAAAAAAGATAAATATTGCTTACTATACTACAAAATAACATGCCAAATTTGACGAACACGTTATTTTTTGTTTTTGAGAAAAAAATTTTCAAAAATTGACGTGCAGGTAGCGAGCCGACTTAGCTGACGCGACAATGGGAAATTTTCGTCTCAGGAGTCATTGTCGCGTCAGCTAAGTCGGCTCGCTACCTGCACTTCAAGTTTTGAAAATTTTTTTCTCAAAAACAAAAAATAACGTGTTCGCCAAATTTGGCATATTATTTTGTAGTATAGTAAGCAATATTTATCTTTTTTTCAGCTTGATTGAAGGCCGATAACAGGTTTAAATATTAAAAAACAAATTTATTTTTTAAATATATTTATTAAAAAAGTTAATTTTTATTTAATTAATTTTTTTTCAAAAAATTTGATTCATTCTAAACAAAAAACATTCAGACAACTTTTTTCTATAAGCAAAAATAAAAAAGTTATTCAAGTTAAAAAAAAATATTGCATTAATTTGTTTATGCAAATATCTAACAAAATATTAAATATTTTTAATTAATATTTGGGATAATTACATAGGCAAACAAACTCTATTGAAAAATGAAATTTGAAAAAAATCCGAGAGTTGACCCCTCAATCTCATATGAAACTCCTCATATATATACAAAGCAAATGATAAATTCATCCTATAAATTAATAATTATTAAAATTCATTAAGTATAATTTATTAATAATTGTTTATTAATTATTATTTTTCAAATTCATAATTTTTATTTTTAAATAAATGTATAATAATTAATTATTTAATAACTATTATTATTCGTTATTTATAATTTAGCTGTTATTAGTAATAAATAAACTTTATTATAATATTGTACTTAAAGAAAAATAATTATATGTATTTTCGTTTTTTAAATATATTACCATAATTATTTTATAAAGTGTTTTAAAAGAAAACGCTTTTTTAACATTAATAACTGTTTTAAAAAAGTTAATTTTAAAAAATTAAATTTATTTACATGCCTTTAAAACGAGGAAAACTGTCGAGGTCCTGATCAGTACCCAATCTAAAACCTAATGAACACTCTACCTGGGGTTCTGGCTAGGAATTCTAGTCAAACCCCTAAAATAAAAACAATTTTAAATAACTAAAATAATGATTGTCTTTCATTGTTAATAGCTTCTACAACAAAAAGGAATTCTAAAAACTTTATTAAAAAAAATTTTTTAATAGGGAAAACTGCCAAGGCCCCGTCCAGAACCCTGTTTTAAATAGGGCAAAGTGGGGCATTTTCTGAACGGGATACGGTAAGCATATTTTGTATTAGCGGTAGAATAAATAAGTTTTTTCATTACTAATTAATAAATATATTATTATTTATTTATTATATAAATGTTCTTATATGAAATAATTAAATTTAATACAAAATCTGCTTACCGTATACAAGAAATATCTAATGTCGGTTAGTTAAAGTAACAAGGAATTATCAAATTCTAACCTTTTTTCAGTGTGAATAAATTTTTTGAACAAAATTAACCTTTTTTTCATAAAACTTCATTTCCTTTTTAAATTTAGCTTTGTTTTACTTTAAAAATTCATTTCTATTATCTACAATTACTTTAAAATAGTGTTACATTAAGAAAAATGCTTTAAAAGTCACCTCGTATACAAGCATTTATACACTTCTCATTACGGAAAAGGCTCGTATGAGAGTTTTCTCATATTTCTCATACGAGCTACCGAGCACGTATACAAACTCCGCTGTCCGTGTATAGAATTTTTTTTACTGGGTGGTTACGCACTTTCCAAAACAATCCGCTAACTATGAAAAAACAATCCGCTACTAGGAAATTTTGTTTTTTTGCAACACTAACCTGTAAAATTAAATTTTAAACACTAAAAACAGTGAGTAAAGTGAATTCAAGTGTGTAAAGTGATTTTCAGTGCGTAAAATGATTACTTTACACATTCTTGTGCCTATTTGATGAGAAACGATGAAATAAAGCTTTTAAACAACAATTTACAATCACAGTTTTTTATTTTAGCTTCAACAAAATTTCATTTAACAGTTCCCTTACTACACCTAAACTTACAGTAATATTGGCAATAGTGTTGCAAGTTTAGTTGTTCTAGTGTTGCAAAAAATGTTGTATGACGCTTGTGCATAAAATTGATTATACTCGCACTTGTATCATAAATAACTATTTTGAAAGTTATACAACTTTAAAGTTTCAAGCATAAAAATATGAATAATTATCGAAATTAAAACGCTTACAAAACTTTTTGAGACAATGTATTTAATTTAGCAAGTATAGGATTTTTTTCGGCACTTATTCTAGAGTAATTTCCAATAGAATATCTAGATCAATTGTTTACAATAACTTGGAAGCATTACATTTTGTTTTAATATGCAGTGTGGGGCAGAAAGGGGTCCCTAAGTGTGGGGCATACTGGATGCTACGCCGATTCATTTAACTATTTAAAAACAATATATTATGCATATTTACAAACTTTCCGCTAAAGAATCAATGTTTCCATTTCGAGTAATTTATAGTATCGATATATCGATATTTAAAAAAAAATTTAATAAATAAATATTTCTTCTTTTTTTATAATAATAAAGAATACTACTAGTTGTTTGTATTTATAATCTCATACAACAAGAATTTAATAAATTTTGAAAGAATTTTCCATGTTTTGTATACACGGTGAGAGAATATATATATTAAATTTTGTAAAAATATTTTCAAATTGGGAAAAAAGTGCGACAAAGAAAAATTTTTATATGAAAAATACTAAACTTTAAAAAAACTTATGTGAAATTTAGTATAATTATATTAAATATCAAGAATGTTAATTAAATTCTTATATAACTTTAATAAATTTCACAAAACTATTTTTAAATTTTAGTATTTTCAATATCAAAATTTCGCTTTGTTGCACTTTTTCCTCAATTTGAAAATATTTTTACAAAATTTAATATATATATTCTCTCTCCGTGTAGTTATTTGATACAATCCCATTTTTCACCACGGGTGGGTCACAATGGGGTTTTAGCACTCTCTCGGAAAATATGATATAAGTTCTTTCAAAAAAAATTTTTTCCGCTATTATCATAATTTTGTCAAACCTAAGTGTACAAAGAAGAATTCTGATGTTTTAGTTAATTCGATTTATTCGTTTGCTTCTCTGTAAACGGCCTATTACAAAAAGGTACCCCACACGGAGAAAAATGGAATCTATGTGATATAATCCAGATTATACTTATTATAATATTTTTACATTGTATATAGGACAGATAACCAAAATTAGGTATAAAATTGAATTTCTAAGTATTACCACTTTTAAATTATCGATCATATTAATTTAGATTATAAAACTTGCATCAATATAATTGATCTTTACGTTATTTTAAATAAATAAAATTTTGACAAATCAGAACTAACCCATAAATTAAAAAAATTAATTTAATATTTAATTGCCTAATAATAAAATTAAAAACAATAAAAATTTGAATTTGTTGTTGCTAATAATTTATAAATTAAATTAATTGAACAATCACTAAATTAATTTTTTTAACATAAATTTATTTATTCGTAAATTTCTGGTAATTTCGTTTTTATAAATCTACAAAACTATTAAAACTATTAAAAACATTATTAAAATTGTTATCAATAAAATAATAATTGATCAATTAATCATAAATAAATTTACAAACAAATAAATTGTTACTGAACCCAAAATTTATACTTTGTAAGTAAATAAAAATACTTTTAAGAAAAGGTTAAAAATAATATTCCCTTGTAATATTTAAACTAAAAATGGTTATAATAAATAATAAGCTAATGATAAATAAATGCATAATGCTATAATTGTTTTTAGATTTATGAAAATGAAATAATCAGAAATTTACAAACCTGAAAAATTAAAATAGCAGCACATGTAAAAAAGTTCGATCACAACAAATTTTCAAAACAACTTTAACCTCATAATGTGACAATTTGAAAAGAACATGTTGCTATAGTAACAATCTAGAATTATAATTTGATTCGATTTTAGATTATAAATTGTATAATCTATTGTGAATACCAGAAATAATTCTAAAACATTGAAAGGTTGTAAATAGATTATAAAGGGTAATAATCAGATTATGTTCAGTATGATCTTATTTTCTATATTCTTAATTGTATAATCAATTTTTCTTCATGCACTTTGCCCCACTCTCCCCTATACATTTTTTTCCATTTATCCAAATAAAAGAAACTGTCAAAGAAAAAATAAGTTGGAAGCTTTTATGGTATTTTTGTACCTATTCTGTCAACACACGACTCATGAAATTATTGTCGACAATCAACCGCGACAGGTGTGGTCTTTGCATAATGTAAATGCATCCGCATAAAGAAACTCAGTAGATGCATGCGGTACTTCCAATGTTCCAGGTCTATTCACACACTATATGGGTGATTCTCCTGAAAGGCACCTGTTATCACCAACATATATATGGGTGATTCTTCTGAAAGGCACCTGTTTCTTTCCAAAAATTAAAAAAAATTAATTTTTACATTTTCTGAATTTTTTTGTAATGGGTGGGTTTTTTTTAAATACGTTTAATGACCAAAATCTAAGTTGCGCAAAATTAATGTTCAAAAATAAGCCTTCCAGCATCATTTTAATATTAAGTGTTTTGAAGGTTTAATATACTGTAATCAATATTGGGGTTTTTGTAAAAAAATTCCATTTAAATTTAGTTTCTTTAATTTATTAAACTTTTAACATTATTTATTTATAATTTAATGAATTGTGTATTTAATAATTTATTTATAAGTATTTTATCTTTTTAAAAATAATTAAGAAATATTTTTTTATATTGAATGGAAAAAAATTGTAATGAATTTTTTAATTCATCATTTTAAGTTCAAAATTGATATTATCTATAAAAAAAATTTTATTTTTATTATAATTTTGTTATTTATCTAACTTCTACTTAATATATTATATTTTAAAAAATTAAAAATATTTTATTTTAAATAAAACGGAAATTTTTTTTATAATTCAAGAGTTAGGTATTTGAAAATAATTATTAAAAAATTAAAAACAATAACGCTTACCAAATATGAAAAAGGCTTCGGAGATGAATAGATTGTTAAATAAAAAATTTTACGTTTTTATTAAATTTAACAACTTGAGCGGCAAGGCGTTAGAATTGGCGTTAGACGTAAAAGTGACAGAAGCGGCAGAAAGGCGTCAAGACTTGACTCCGATTTTCTAACTCTGTTAGGAGATTTATAATATCAAAATAAAGTATTCTTTTTATTGAAATAAAAAATAGACTTATAACTTCTTTAATCTTAAAAAAAGAATACTTTATTTTGATATTATAAATCTCCTAACAGAATTAGAAAATCGGAATCAAGTCTTGACGCCTTTCTGCCGCTTCTGTCACTTCTACGCCTGACGCCAATTCTGACGCCCTACCGCTCAAGTGGTTAAAAATATTGAAACATAAATTTAACAAATTTTTTGGGCTACAACTTTAAATATATATATATATATATATATACGTATAATTTAAAATATGATGTTATTAACTGAAAAACGAGGCTTCGGAGATGAATTTAAATTTTTACTCCCATTGCCAGTAATTTTCAATTAATTATTTAAAAAATTTCTCTTATTTTATTTAAACTAAATATAAATGAAAAATAAACTGTAGATTCTAAGCTTCAATTTAATATATACACTGAGAGAAATGAATAGCTGTGGTAACCATTTTTTCCAGGATTATTTTTAGTTAGTAAACTATACTGCTGTTAACTTATTGGTTGGTGTTACCATTTTCTATTAGTATACTCAACTATTTTATTATTTGATTCAACTACTTTTTTTGTTGGTCTACCTATTTAATTAGTTACGTTACTAACTAAATGGCTAAAATTACTAACTGAATAGTAACAGTAACTAATTAAAATTAGCAGCGACGTTATTACTAACCAAATTGTAGTCACAGCCATTCATTTCTCTCAGTGTATTATTATTAATATATTACAAAATTTGTAATTATATTAAAAAATCATTAAAAATATATATCATATTTAACCAAAACCAATAGACAAAATTAAATAAATTTTTTTACTATGAAAAACTTGAAATTTTAACATTACAAGATTATGTAAAGATAAATAATGCTTCGTAGATTGTGGATAAATTTTTTTTGCAATTTATATTCAACAAAATATCAATAATAAGTTAAAGCAAATATTGAGTCTCACGTTGGAGATATATGGGTCATTGCACACCAAATAGAAAATTATTTTGCTTTTGCATCTCAAATTTTTTTTAAATATTTTTTTCTTTAAGTGCTCGTTGAAATGAGCTACCATGATTTTTTTGAAATTTTTTCATAAAGCGACTTAAGAGATGCAGATTTTTTTAAAGTAGGGTCATTTGGGGTAAATGTAAACAAGGGGTAAATGTAAACAGTAGATGTTTCAGCTGAATTTAGAAATTTAAAAATAAGTACAACGTCAATATTTTTACCTCAGCTCACCTACAAGATGTTCTGAGTATTGCCAATATTTTATTTTGACAATTGGCAATGCCATAGTACAAGTTATTTTTTAATGCAAAAAAGATTGAAAATCAAAATTTTACTGTTTCAGTATTTTGTCTCGCATTTGCATAAAAATAAATTAAAAAATCAAACCAAAATTTGTAATTCTTCCTTATTAATGGCTTAACAATAATTGACTTTGATTTTTGATTTACGTCAATTTAGTTAATAAATAATTAAGTGTTTACATTTACCTCGAGAATTCGAAAACTCGGGGTAAATCTAAACAGAACGTCAACTACATTAAAAAAAATTTAATAAATTATTAGATCTGCCATTTTGAAATTTAAAAATTCGATTTTAAATTCTTATTCAGCAACCTTAAAAACTTTTTTTACCAAGTTGAATGAAAATCTATTAAAATTTGTTCAAGTTATTCAAGTTTTACATTACTAATTTTGTAATGGTTGATTGTTTATTTTAAGATACATTAGCCAGTCAACTGGTTGATTTTTTCTATGCATCTACGAAGAACTTTTAGCAGTTTTTCCATCCCTTAAAACAGTAGTATACTTGAAATAACTTGTTTCATAAACTTCGCTTAACTACAGTGGTGTTTACATTTACCCTGAATTTTAGAAAAATTTCAAATTCTCGGGGTAAATGTAAACAGTCAGTTTAAGGCGATTCAGGTGCATCAATATTTTTTTGTACTTCATAAAACTTTTCTAGGGAAGTAAAGTAACAAGTTAATGCAAAAAAATCCGTCCATTTTACGTTTTAACAAAAAAAACTAATGTTTTTACGTTTTTAGTGAAACATAGATATTCCGTTTACATTTACCCCAAATGACCCTATCACGTGTTTTAAGGAATTTTTTTTTCAAATGCTTATAACTCGGTTAAAAACAGATCAAATTAGATGCTTTAGAAATTTTTGTTTTCAAACGTAGTTTTAAATAAAAATACGAAAATTTTTTTAAAAATAAATTACGATAAAATTTTTAAATTTTATTTTTTACAATATATGTATCGATCAATTCTTTCGAAATTTTTTGCAAGAAACTAGTACTGAATTAACAATTTTTAATCCTTGTCTGATTGTGGGCAAATGATGGGATCTATTTATTTTGAAATTTTTAATTTTATAAAACTGTAGGTAGCACAACTTTTTTCAGGTTGAAACTCTCCAAACCTTATCTTTGTACTGTTTAAAATTCCGATTTGGTAAAATTGCAAGTTAGGTATTTGGCTGCCTACCGTTTCGTAGAAATTAAAAATTTCAAAATAAATAGATCCCATCATTCGCTCACTATCAGACAAGGATTAAAAATTGTTAATTTAGTGCTAGTTTCTTACAAAAATTAAAAAAAAAATTGAACTATACATACATTGTAAATAATAAAATTTTATTTAAAAAATTTTAAAATTATATCGTAAATTATTTTAAAAAAATTTTTTAATATTATTGTTATTAAAAATAAAATTTTACAATGACACCAAATCTTTATCTCAAAAATGTAAACAACTACTAGTAAAGGAAATAAACAATGGGTAGTTAATAAATAATAACAAAATTAAACAATGACATTAATAAGAATAAATAATATATAACAATTAAATTCTCTATTATAATTAATAATGTAATGTAATGAAACCATGTCCCGTGGTCCATAAATAATAATACAAAAATACACTGAAAAAACCTAGTCTCAAAATGAGTATCATACGCTACTCATTTTGAGTTGCAACAAAAATGAGACTCTTAGGTGGCGCCACGTTCTATGGCGTTTAACATATAGTTAACGTATTCCTTTATCGTGAATAAATCGGTTTGATTTTTTGTTCAAGAATATTTTGAAAGCACATGTGAGATGGTTTCACTTCCCTCATTACGTTAGGTTAAATGAATTTAAAATTATTAAAGACATCACTCAAAGAAGGAAACATAAAATTATATATATATATATATATATATATATATATATATATATATATATATTTGTGGTTTTAGAATGAGAAGGCAATGGGCCGTGACACAAGCTTATTTACAGTTTGAGAGAGAAAATGCTTTATTAATTCCATTGGAAAAATAAATGCAAAATTATCAATTACTTGAAATTACTCTTACTATAAATAAATAATAGTGCAGATGATCAAAATACAACCTAGAGATAAATTTCAGTAGTATTTAATAAACAAAGATAGAATAAAATAAATTGAATGTCTGTAAAGAGAAGAAAATAAAAAAGGAATTAATAAAAAATTATTAATAAAAATGGTTGCTTAGCTAAAACTTTTACTATTCTAATAATTCTAAAAGAAATTCATATTCTAATATCCCAAATAATGATATGAGTAAAAAGTATAAAAAATTCAAAACATAGAATACTTATCTGATAAGAATTCATATTTTTATAAATTAACCATTTATACAAAAATTACAAAGAAATTAAATACAAAAAATAATTCATGAAGAATTTTTGAATTTCTCATTAATAAGTAAACAATTTATCATCGCCTGTATACTGAATTATTTAATTTTTAATTCTAAAGATAAAAGTATGATGAAACCATAAGGAGATTGAAAGTTGAAAATTTTTTTAAAAAATCAAAATGGGAATTTGGGAGCAGTGAAAGTTAAATGTGATTTGGTATTTTTTCGATGTTTTAAAGATTTAAAGCCTAAAACATTATCAAAGAAGGAGAAGAAGAAAGAAAAAAATTTAGAACATCTTCCGTAATAGAGAATATTTTCAATATTCTAGCTTACATTAAGCAATCAATTTTTACCTGGTGCATAAGTATAACTATCTGAATTATGGTACATATTTTCGATGTATTAGCATTAAAGTTAATTGGAGAAATATGTGAAACATTTTTTCATCTTTGTTAAATTATTTAATTTTTAATTTATTTATTTCAAAATTCAAGTTATTTCATTCATTTTGAATTATTTTACTTTTTGTAAAATTTAAAAGAAAATAAATTTTTTTAAATATTTTATCAGCAAACTTATTTCTTCAATTTGATTTATCTTTTTCGCTTAATTTAGTCAAAAATCTCACGAAATAATTAAATAGAAATTCTTGAGTTAAAAAAATGTAAGATGTTAAAATAAATCCCATAATAGCGTCCGATTTTCTGAAAACTTCATCAGATTCACTTAAACTTCTTACTTGGGAGTTTTCGGGGATGCTGATTATGAATATTGCGTCAAAATTTAAAAATTCAAAATGACGGATACTTTATGACGGACGACATTTTAATAAATTCATCGGATTCACTTAAATCTAGTTACTAAGGGGTGTTCGGAGTCGCTGATTACAAATCTTACATCAGATTTTGAAAATACAATGTAGCGGTTTTAATATAGCGGAGGCGATTTAAAAAAATTATCAGATTCACTTAAATCCTCTTACTTGTGGTTTATGATGTCATAGATTACAAATGTGATGTCGGTTTTCAAAATGGCGGATCCAGTTTCAGTAATTAGTAATTTTGAAAGTTAATTATATTTGTCTGCATTTTGTTTGTCAAAAGTTTTTGTCTCCTGCTTTGATTTTAATATCAGATTCATAATAATATTTTAAGAAACGGTTTCAATATGGAGAAAGACGTTTTGAAAATTGATCATAAGTGTATGGAATTTGTTAATTTATCTTGTCTTTTTCTTTCAGTTAAAAATCTCACTTATTACAAAATAAAACTCTTAAATTAAAAAAATTGAAAATAATAAAGGAAATTTAAATTTCAGTTTTAAATTTCAAATTTCAGAAGATTCAAAATTTACCACCTACATATAGAAATAGTCAAACTCGACCAAATTGCAAAGTATGTCTGAAGGAACCGAAGTCTTCAAGAGAACTTCAATTGAAGGCGAAAGGAAATTATAAGGAATCACTATTGCAAAAACAGCGACACAATTAGAATCTAAAATTCAATGGAGGAGAATCCGAAACTTCCATAATCATAATCATCTTCATCATAATTTAAAATAAGGAACCGATGACCTCAGGATACTGAGACCAAGAAATTCCAAATGTTATTTGAATCATACTTTCCCCTTATGACCCAAATACTACAAAAAAATTTCTATATCCTAATCTCGACCATATTCAGGGAGGAGCAGAAGGGATCCGCCCAATCAAAAACTCCAGCGTACCGATCGTTTATTTAAAAAATTATCGAAGAAAGTTATCTGATGGGAAGGGTATATCTTTTACGATTGTGGTAGAGAACACGTGAAGAGATGAGTCTACCTCATCATATATGTATTTATGTATATGTGTGCGTGTGCGTTTGTCACACGTCAAAGATGAGTGAAGGAGAGGGGATTCATGGGGACCTCAGGAACTCCTATAAAGATTCAAGCTCCATCCATGGCCAGGTCACACAGCTCCGAAAATTTTCCGAACGTTCTTCAAAAAATAGAAGTGACAGTTTATTGTTACTTTATTTGAAACATAAAAGTGATATTGAAACAAAGGAAGAACAAAATGTATAAGTTCTTTATTTTCGGTTTTGTTGTCGTGGCAGTGGCTGCAGTTCCGGCGCCGGAAACTGGTGCAGTTGAGGGTGTTCCAAATTTGGATTGCTTACAACTTGACGATGATCTATTCAGCTGTCTGGCAATAAAAGCGACTAATGCTCTAACTAGAGCGGCGAGATCCAGCGATATTCAATTACTCGAGGGAATTAAATTCGTCAGGGATCCTAATGGTGAGATTATTAATTTTGACCCTGACTTTTGTGAATTTGGATAAAAAGAAACAAAAATTTTAAAAAGAAAATGTGCCAGTGAAACGTAAAAAATTGTATTTCATTTCTAAAGAGTGTTTTCTTGTCCTATTTCTTCAGTTTTTATAAAATTTTAGAAACTATTTATATATTTAGACAGACAAAATGATTATAAAAATATGTATAAAAGAATATATTAAACAAAATAATTTGGCAATTTTGAATTTTGTTTAGAACCATTGATTAGGAAAATTTTTTAAATTTAAATTTTCCATATTCGATTGAAATTTTACAATGAAAATTAAAATTAAAAAAGTACTAATTTTGTATAGGGGAGAATTTTTAATTATTTATAAACAAGAACTAAAAGTGGTTTATTTTTTACTTATTTAAGTTTTGTGATTTATGTAAAAAATATTAAAATAAAACCAGAATCTATAATACAGAAGAAAGGAAATAAATACAAATAAATAATTTACCGTAAATTTATTCTCAAATCTTAATTTAAAAATTTATTATAATTTTATTCTAATTCTTAAAAATTGAGAAAAATTAAAGAGAAAAACGATAAATGAACAAAAACAGTCTTTAAATAGAAAGCAAAATTTACAGTAAAAAAATTTAAAAATAATACAAATAAAAGTAAAAGCAAATTTAACATTCAAAAATTAAAATTAAATTGATATTAATATATGCCCTGAAACCTTAGTTAACATTTTAGCAACAAAATTTGTTTATTTTACTAAAGAAAATAAAACTTAAGCGACTTTGTAAAAACAGCTGAAATTTTGCTTAAAAAAGAGCCCAAGGTGTCCATCATTTAAAAATTCACTAAAAAATTTTTAAAATAGTTTCAAAAATCAATGTAAGGTAATTTTATTTGAAATGTACTGTTTTTAGTTTATAATCACAGAATCAATAGTTGCAAACTGTGTTTTTTGCTTATAAGAAGTCATTCTATAATATTGTTAATTATTTTAGCCGGTTTAGTGGTTATTAAGTCTTCAATAACAATACTCGATGATTTTTTCAATATTAAGTATTACAAAATTTGATAAGAGGCATATTAGTAGTTGATGCCTAAAGATTGGTGCTGAGCACGACTGCTAGCTTCAGTCGGATAATTATTTTCCATATTTCCTACATTAAAAACTAAATTATTTTATTATTCATCATAAAATATTCCAAATCGATATATTGCTTCGTCATACAGAGGAAGTATTGTAATACCAAAATTTTTCAGATTCGATTTTGTAGGTCTCACCTGCGGACATAAAATGAGAGTACTTTGAGATAGATTAATAAAATTTAACTATATATTTTTTTGTTTTTTAATTTTTCAAAAAAACGTTTTTTGTCCTTAACTTTAAAAAAATGTTAGGACACCTATAAATTTTTTTCTCTAATTTTGTAAAGTTTTTTTAGGCGTATCTTTTGAGCCCTCAATGAACATTTTTCGTCCATATTCACTGGAGATATTAAACTTTTAAAAATCAAAAATTTTTGAAAGTAAGATTTTTTTGAAATTTTTTTTTGAATCATGTAGAAATAACTTTGATAATATAGTTACCAGCTTGTAGAGCATTAAAAAACGTTTTGATTGACTTATTTTTGAAGCTAATTCGATTGGAAATAAAGAAGTTATTGATATTTAAAAAAAAATTGTGAAGGAAATTTTGTTTTGATGTGGAAGTATTAAATAAAGAGAAAAAAATATTACAGCAATTGAGAATAATTATTGTTGAAAATTTATACTTTATTGTTATAACATTTCTATGAGGAAGCAAAGTGTTCATGAAATGAACACAACGAGTTTTACGAAAACGAATGAAATGAGCACCAAAATTATAACAAAAATGTATAACTTGGCAGCGATTTTTTCATAAATATTACATCATAAGAAAATTCAAAAGTGATTTCACATAAAAAATCTTCGTGGACACCTTAGGGCCAGGGCGACATTTTTAAAAAGTTTTTAAAGAAATTGTATAATACACAATTTTATCAATATTCATTTATGATATTATTGTATTATATGTAAACAAAATTTGCACAGTTAGAAAGAAACGCGTTTAGTTATATACGTCTAAGCATAAGCAAAAATTTCGCCTTCATAAACAATGAGACTAACCTGAAGCATTCAGTGCTTCTAAATAATGCATAAGAATAATTTCCTTAGAGTAGCCACCTTAGGGCCCTCTACCCTATATATAAAATAAATTATTTAGAAAAACGATTAATAAATAATAAAATTATAAATACGAAAACAATAGTTAAAGTTAATATAAAACTTAAAATTTAACTGAAATGTTTTCATTCTAGTTTTTGAAAAAATTTGAAAACTAAAGCATGAATTTAATAAACCGGTAAATAAATAAACAAGCAATAAGTTAAGAAACAGAAGTTACAATAAATTATGAAATTTAAAATTGAAATTTTCCATTCTAATTATTTTAAAAAATATTAAATGTAAAAAACTATTTTTAAAAAATGCAAAATCAAAAATAAATTTGATTAATACGAATTTAAGAAACCAAGAATAATTAAAAATACAAGAAAAAAATTTTCCTCTTGAAATTTTTTCTACAAATTTTTAAATCATTCTTCTATTGAAGAATATTTGGAAAATCGCTACGAAAGGAAAAACTTTATAATTTAGTTTTTTTAAATTTTTAAATCGATTACAATAAAATTGAAAACCATTTTTGCAAAAAAATGATAAATTCGGTTTTAAGTAATTGAGGCCGAGTAAACAGTCATTTAAATGAAAGTCAAAAATTCCTATTCGTTTTTATCATCATTTGCATAGAATAAAAAAGTAGAAAAATTACGAACAACTTTGGCATATAAACATATTGTGTACGTAGTTGTAATATACAGTTAAACCGCACAACTAATTATAATATACACATTTCATTTGTTGTGACACATTCTTCGATTTTTTATGTTTGTGTTGTATATAGTTAAACATTATACATTTTAATAAAAACTTTTTTACTTTTTCTGGAATTTAATCATGACAAGCAAATATCATGTGTTAGAAATTGCTTGAAAATCACATTTTGAAACTTATTTTTAAAAAAATACATTTTTGTTACTTTTTTATTCCCAAATTTTAATAATAACTATAAATTATTTACTAGATCGTAAAAGCGGGTTTTTTGAAATACCAAAACTGAAAATATTTATGATCGTCTTCAAAAAAGTTATAATATGTAACTTCGAATTAATATATCATCTTTCAATTTTTGAAATTTTGGACTATTTTCCGAAAACTCTGTACAAATTTTGAAACATTTACTGAAATACCTAATAATAATATTGTGATTGCAGTTCCAGTGGAACGAAATGGAAAGTCTCTCACATCGGAAACCGAAGTTTTAAATGAACTTCCACGTGATATAACTGACAGGACCTTGAAATTGGCAAACATGCTCTTCGAATCTGCAATGACATTCTTCAGAACTCACAGTTTGAAAGTCAGCATGTCTGATGAAACCGTCTCCCGTGCTATCAATGAAGGTAATCAATTTTTTTGTCATAATTCTGAAAAACCGAATTATGATTTCAATAGCTTCGAATTATTTCACAATATTGAATCTTTCATTCTTGTCAATAACTTGTAGGATTAATTATTAATTTTACTTAAGAGTAGACTCAATTTCTTATCTTTTTATCTTTTGGTGATTTTTTTTTTTTTTTGAGGAATTCGTTGATAAAGTAAGAAATATTTTTCGACTCATTTTTTCCTATGTGAATCAAGTCCTATTACACAATCCTTTTTATTTCTCTGGGAATCTTCCTCAACGATTACATCCTGCAAATTGACATCAAAGAACGCACGTCACGTGAAAAGGAAAGACGACACTAGCCTTTCTCCTTCTTTAAATCCTATCTGGTATATATATATATATATATACATATCCAAGAAACCTGTTTCGGTTAAATCCCATCTTCGAGAGTGACATCTTTTCACTTTCTTCAATAAAAACCTATCTACGTGGCGTCGGTTCTTTAAACTTTACCCATTTTTCTATATAAGATCAAGATTGAAAACAATTCCATTTTGATACTTTCCATTCTAACCCACAGTCGTGAAATTTTTTTTTGTAATTATCGATGACTTTTTAACTTGTCATAACTTTTTTCTATTTGTAGCCCTTCTACTTCTTATTTTTCTTCCTTTTTCGCTTTTCCCATTTCCCTTTTCTTTTGTTTTCTTTTTTAACTCTTATTCTTCTTCTTTTTGTATTTTGTTTATTTTTACTTCTGAATATCTTCCTAATTTTTATTTATTTTTACTCTTTCATCTCTTTCTATTTTCTGCTTCTTATGTTCTTCTGTTATCTTATGCTTCTTCTCTAATTCTTTTTCGTTTACGTATCGTTTACCTTCTTCTCCTTTTTTGCTCTTTTGTTCCTCCTTTTTCCTTTCTTCCTCTTCATTTTACCTTTCCTTCCTCCCTCATTTTACTAATCTTTTATATTTTTTATCTATTTTCCTTTTTTCCAATTTTAAAGAAAAAACATATATTTTGTAAAGAGAAGGAAAAAATAATTTCTGGTACCTCTTCTTGCCTTATTCTTTCTCTTCTCCTTTTTTAGTTTTCTTCTTAAAATTCCTTTTATTCGTTTTCATCTCTTTTTATTTCTTTTTCTTCATCATTTAATTATTCTGATCTCTTTCACTTTTACGCCTCAACTTCCTTCTTCCTTTTCTTCCGCCATTTCTCCTTTTAATTTTTTAATTTCTTCTTCCCCTTTTATTTTAGAACATCCTTTTTCTCCTATTTGATTTTCTTATTTTTCTTAACCAATTCTTTTATTTCTCTTTTTAATACTTTTACTTCACTTATATTTTCTTTTATCTTCTTTTCTTACTTTCTGAAAAAATAATTTTTTTTTTAAAAAGAGCATTTTTCATGAACAAATACAAAATTATTCTTTTCTTCCCAGGACGTGGCAAAATCAAGAAATTGGTCCTTCCCTTAGTTGCTGGAGCTGCATTGAAATTATTCGCCCTCGTACCAATTCTCTTCGGTGGTTTGGCACTCCTTGTCTTCAAGGCCGTGGTTGTCGGTAAAATTGCCCTTCTATTGGCCGCTGTTTTGGCATTTCAAAGAATGTTTGGCGCTGGCGCTGGAATTGGCGGTGGATTATTTGGTAAAACTCCACAACCAGTTAGCGGATGGTACGATGGACAAAATAACCAAGCATGGAGTGGAGCCTCAGCTCAAGGTCAGGGATACTACAGAAGAAGTTTTGATGGAACCACCAAAGGTGATGCACAAAATCTGGCCTATTCTGCTCACGCACCAACTAATAATGAAACCAATTAGTTTTTAAATTGGAAACAAACCCATACACAGAATGTGCTAAACAAAAACGGATTATTTTTGCGTGCATTAAAAATCATCTTTTCCTCGTTCCGAGAATCACTCTCTCTCCCTCCTTTCATCTCGGGACAACTTGACTGCTAGGTTTAATATTTATAAATTATCATCATCTCCTGTAATTTATATCTAAATTATTTTGTAATTTTGTGACAAATAAATTATTGAATTCTCATTATATTAGGTGTGCTTTATTGTTTGCCTAAGAAAATATTTTATTACATTTGTTTACAACTAATTAAAACTTATACTAAATAATTATAACTAATTATGAGTTTTGGAAACAAATAATTTGAATTGTCTGACTCTCTCACTCTTATGTGCTATTATGACGACCTACAGGCTGTCAACCGAGCTGTGACCGTGTCATAATTTGCGAAGTTGAAATTCACAACAAGTATAAAAGAAAAAATTATTTTATTAATAGATGTGAATAAATATCCATGCCAAATTAAATACAAAAACTGTTTCTAAATATAACATAATTTTTTCACAACTTTTACTTATTTACATAATTTGTTTTGAAAGTTACACTGAAAAAAAATGTAATTTATTCAAGAAAATTTGAATTGGTTCAAGTAAATATCGGGATTGCATAGGGTCAATCTAACTATGCGATTGGATCAAGAAAATGATTTTCTTGGCATAGTATACTTGGTTTGAGAACATATGTTCTTGATCCAAGAAAATATGGAATTCGACCAAAAAATTAATCAACTTGTAAGAAATGTAAAATGTATCGTTTGAAGATAATATTTTCTTGATTTAAGAATATATATAGTCAAGTCGATTATTGTATTTGATTAATTCAATTCCTTATAATATTGGTTGAAATAAATAAAGATTTGAATTGAAACATTAATTATATTGTGAGGAGAGCATATGTTCTTGATCCAAGAAAATATGGAATTCAACCAAAAAATTAATCAACTTGTAAGCAATGTAAAATGTATTGTTTTTTATTTGTTAATAATCGGGACCAATATTAGTATTTTATAATATAACGATTATAAAAATTTACTCATAATTCTAAGATTTACTTTTCAATATGAGAATATTATTCAGAAAGCGTATATTCAACTATTCGAATATTATTGTTTTTTAAGCCAGAAATTTTTTAATTCAATTAATAATTAATAATAATATATAAAAAGAATATAATTTATACATAAACTATCATCTATGTAATTATAAAACAATTTAAGGAGAATAAATCCTTACATAAAATAAAATAATCGTGTTACACATGAACAAATTTTATTTTTGAAATAAAGTTTTAAATAATTAAGTTTAGTATTTACAACTAAGTAAACACATACGCCGTCAAGTATAAATTCATCAAATATCACAAACTATCTTCTTTGTGCGATTTATAAACTGATTTTTACGAAGAGAAAAACGTGTGAAATAGATTTTGTTGTAATCAATATTTTCGAAAAATAGAATTTTTTAGAACGACTTAAAGTTAAATTTTTTCATTCGGCACAAGATATAAAATGCTTTCCACTTGATGTCAAACATAGTTAAGTTGTTTTATAGGAAATTAAATTTCCTTAATAATAATCATGTTGCACAAGAACAAATGTTCTTTTTTAAATAAAATTTAAAATACTTAAATCTAGTTTTCAACATGTTTCTAAAGTTTAGAACGTTTAAATGAAGGACGATATTTTTTAGTTTCTTCAATTTAAGGTTTTTTAAGAAAAAACATTTATTTTATTAATTTAAAAGATTAATTTTATTCTTAAGTAAGAAAACGTTTAATTTTAATTATTTTTTTACGTAGTTATTTTGAAAAATTAAAAGATTTCTTTCATTTGAATGTTCAGAACTTTAGGAAGATTTTTTTTAACAACGAATTAAACATTTATACAGTCGAATATAAATTAATATTAAATATCACATTCATAAAACTCTCTTCTTTGTATGTTTTATAAATAAATTTTTACGGAAAGAAAAACGTGTGAATATATTTTGTTGCAATCAATATTTTTGGAAAATATGAGATGTTTTATAAGAAATTAATTTTTTTGAAGAACATAATGCCAGTCGTTAGTTTCAACAATTTCAAATGCATAAAAATTGTCGCTAAAAGATAGAACTGTTATTTTTGTGAACAAAAGGAAAACCTCTTCTCCTTGAAGCAAAACATATGTAATTTTTCCGAATTTGGGAAACAATTCATCAGCATCGTATTTTATAACCATATTGGGTCTGTAAACAATCCCATTTACTTTAACCCACGATAATATTCGAAAATCGATGTCATTCAAGAAAGGTAGAACGGATTTAAGGGTCGTTCCAGAATGAGCCAAAACGCAACGAAGACGCGACGCGTCCCCATTTGATTAGCATTGGGACGCGTTGCGTCTTCGTTGCGTTTTGGTTCATTCTGAAACGACCCTAATCTTAGAACAAAGAAGCAACTTCTTTAGTTCATTTGGAAGTTCAACTCCAAAATCAAGGCGTAATTTAAAACCTTTATTTTTTAAAAAAATTTATCATTCAGAATTAGTTGATGTTTTATCGCTAAAGACAAAGTTGGATTTTTTCTAGAAGTAGTGACTTTAGCATAATTTTTTGATTCTTTATGTTTTGCTTCAAATCGGATGCTGCATGTTAGTTTTGCCGGCCCTAAACGTAAAATATATCTAACATAATGTAGTAGGAAATGGTGTTTCGGCTTGAGATCACCATACAATTATATATATAAAGTGTGATGTTGAAAAATTAAATCGTTAAGAAGAGAAGCACAGTTCTTACTGAAGGTTGGAGCCCTTATCAGACATACAATTTGTCTTAATAGTACATATAATTTCCAATGTTCATTATCTTCTTTAACTAAGTCATCAATAAGTAAACCGAAATAGTTAAGAAACAACATCATTTCAGACGCAGAATAAATAATGTATTCTTTTTGTACACCACTAGGTTTTAATGGAGGAGGTTTATTTTCTGAATTTTGAAAACCAAAATCGAAATAACGTATTCTTTCATGTAATATTTGAAGAGTGAAACACTTTATTTTCATTAACGATTTAATTATTTTAGCTAAATCATAACGTATGACTCCCTCGGGAATATCGTGCATCTCATGGAAAGAACCATTTAATACCACATTATAACTCGGAATTGAATTAAAGACACACTCCTCTTCAATGCCATATGCATTTGTTTCTAAATGTTTAATATAATTTTCAGGTGTTCGCAAAAGGTCTATATTTTCGTTACATTGAGTTTTCATAGTAGCTTTATCTGCAAAGCCATCTCTACAGCAATAATCGACATTAAAAGATTCCGGAAATCCAAGGATTTCATTGGCTCCCAAATTGTCTCCGCAGACAGAAAGCAAAACAAAATAAACTTTACCTTTATAATTTTCAGTATTTACATCTATTCCGTTCGTTTCCAATTCTTTTAACTGCTCTATGATTTTACTAAAGGTGAATCGATTTCCCATATCATTGTGATCTTTAGTTCGATGAAACTGTGCGAGAAAAATGTTTTCTAACTGACTGGCATACTCAGGTGGAGTACAAGCAATAGTACAATAAACTGCTCCAATTTTCCTGATAACTTTGTGGGTACCTAAAACATTATTAATTTCGAAATCATCGATAAATAATATTAATGGGAGTACCAACTTTGAACCAAAGTTTTTTGAAATCTCTATAAATAATTCACCTTGAATTGTAGACTCTAACAAGTCACTGGATTTAACTTTTTTCATATAAAGCAGAATTGAATTTAAAACATTCGGCAATTCTAAAAACTTTTTTAAGACTAATTTTAATGGAATAACAGCCATACTTTTGTCAACTTCGTCAATAACTTTAGAACCATTGGAATTTCTTAATTCGAGAGTAGTTGCAGAAGGGCAAATTTCGGGAGGAATGTAAGTCCCTGACCTTTTGAAATAATCTAGTGACTTATTGTCTGTAGAATGATCTATGAAAGCATTTTGGTATATGTCAAACAATGTATTCACTTCGGAAATTGTGTTTAAGTTATTGTTTTCTTGACTTTTATTTCTAATTGGTTCGGTTAAGGTTAATAGATTTTTAACATCATCAATTATATCAGAAACGAGATTACGTGAAATTGATGCATGTAATTTTGAAATAAAGGCTGCGGATGAATAAGAAACATTATTTGCATATGCATTTTTCAGAGAACTAGTATCTTCAGTATGTTCGTTATGTTGATTTTAACTGGGATTAAAATCATTTAATGATTGCTTCGAACTTATTTGCAAACTACTATTTGACCAATTTTTATGATTCGATTGTTAAAACAACGATTGAGTTGATAAGGCACAATTCCCTTCACCAGTTGCAACAAATATTTCTTGATGTTTACTTTTTACATGTTTCAAGAAACCATAAAAGTTTGTATATATATATAAAAATTGACAAATAATATTTTTAACGTAAAATTTACTTCTCTTTCAGATTCTGATGTTAAAATTTGTTTACAACAAATTTTTAAAAAGTTATAAACAATTTTTTCCAAAAAAACACGATTTATCGAGAAAAAAATTTCTTTTCATCCGTATTTTCACCAGAAAAATGTAAATGTATGCCCTCAAAGCATCAAAATATCGCGTCCATGCACCCTCAGCTACAAAACCCTGAAGAGGCCAATTTTTTTTCAAAATGGCGGACGACAATATGGCGGCAAAAACTAAAAAAATGGCTCACATGAAACATAGTGCTCCAACTTTTTTGAGTCCCCGAAATCGACTGAAACTCGTTATTCGGAGGTTATTAGGGTCGCCGATTACGAATATAATGTCAATTTTGAAAAATTCAAAATGGCGGATCCAATATGGCAGACAAAATTTTTAAAAATGACTCTATATTGCTTGAAATTTGTTACTCGGGGGTTTTTGGGGTCACTGATTACGAATATGATGTTATTTTTCCAAAATTCAAAATGGCGGATCCAATATGGCGGACAAATTTTTTCAAAATGACTCTATATTGCTTGAAAATTGTTATTTGGGGGTTTTTGGAGTCACTGATTACGAATATTTTTGTTTTTTGCTTCCTCGTGAGGAAGCTTTGTAGTCGTTTAATTTACAAAATTTTTAAAAATCCTTTTGGCAAATTTTCTTCTATATGGGACTATGTTATATAAGACCCTGAACAATTGTCCAGATGTATGTGTGTGTGTGTGTGTGTGGATCCCGTTTTTTGTGAACACGATAACTCGAAGAGGTTTCAACGAATTCGGCTGAAAATTGCTAGGAATATTTATCATAAAAATATCTCGAAATGGATTGATGGACATTAAAAAATCTATTAAAAAAAAATTTTTTTCAAAAAATTTTTTTTTAATTGAATATTGAAGTTAATATACAATAAAATCTTCTTCTTTGCATCAAGACGAATCGATTGGTATATATAAAGTATAAATTGTATGAGAGTTTATAGAGGTAATGACAATTAAAGCAAAAAAATTACCTTTTTTTATCAAAAATTTAGTTCTTTCATCAAAATTATATTCCAGTACAATAAGATTTTACTCATTTTTTTCAATAATCTTATCCGTTGCATTAAAACGGATCGATTGGTATATATAAAGTATATATTTTATTTGAATTTATAGAATTAAACATAATTAAAACCAAAAATTCGCACTTTTATTAGAAATTTATTTCCTTCTTAAAAATTATGTTGCTTTATAATAAAATGTTAATCTAGACTTGAAAACAAACTAAAAATCTTCATTTCATCAAGACGAATCGATTGATGTATAAAAAGAATATATTTTATTAGCATTAATAGAATTAAATAAAATGAAAAAATTCACTTTATAGCAAATTTTTTGCTTATCGTAAAGAGGAAGCAAAATGTTCATGTAATGAACATCTTAATTTACAACTTGTTTTTGTTTATTTTTTCTTTTTAAATGTGAGAATCCTGGAAGCAGGAAATGCATAAATATGCATCACACTGAACACATTTTCGTTGCGTTCTTCAGGATTAGATAGCTTCAGCTTAGACTTGATATAAAAAACAAAAAAAATATAAAAAAGAATAAATATAAAACAAGTTGTGAATTAAGATGTTCATTACATGAACATTTTGCTTCCTCTTTACGATAAGCAAAAAATTTGCTTTAAAGTCAATTTTTCATTTTATTTAATTCTATTAATGCTAATAAAATATATTCTTTTTATACATCAATCGATTCGTCTTGATGAAATGAAGATTTTTAGTTTGTTTTTAAGTCTAGATTAACATTTTATTATAAAGCAACATAATTTTAAAGAAGGAAATAAATTTCAAATAAAAGTGCGAATTTTTGGTTATAATTATGTTTAATTCTATAAATTCAAATAAAATATATACTTTATATATACCAATCGATGCGTTTTAATGCAACGGATAAGATTATTGAAAAAATGAGTAAAATCTTATTGTACTGGAATATAATTTTGATGAAAGAACTAAATTTTTGATAAAAAGAAAGAAGCAAAGAAGAAGATTTTATTGTATATTAACTTCAATATTCAATTAAAAAAAATTTTTTTGAAAAAAAATTTTTTTTAATAGATTTTTTAATGTCCATCAATCCATTTCGAGATATTTTTATGATAAATATTCCTAGCAATTTTCAGCCGAATTCGTTGAAACCTCTTCGAGTTATCGTGTTCACAAAAAACGGGATCCACACACACACACACACACACACACACACATACATACATCCGGACAATTGTTCAGGGTCTTATATGTCGACGTCCACATGAAAAGGGCCCATTTTGGCACTATTGGACTTATTTATATTGGCGAATTCCTTGCAAAATTACGAAAATTTTGAGTGGTCATACAACTTTTTTGGTCAAAAATTCGATGAGTTACAGAATTTCAAAGTTTATAGTGACAAATACCTCATTTCGAGAAAAACGGAATTAAAGATTGTGATACCTATTAATTGTGAAATCTCCGGTTCTTCTGGGAAGTTATTCAGATAATAATTGTTTTCAGTCCAGGGCACCTTAAAGATGAAAAACCAATAGGTTTCAAATTTTTAAAACCATCCCTCCCCCTTAATTTTGAAAATACATAAAACCGACAAAATGGGCCCTTTTCTAAAAAAGACGATTTTCTTATTAATAAACCATTTTTTTACAAGGTTTATGATTAAGAACAATTTTATTGTATCATTTGAAGGTAAAGAATAAAAATTAAACTTATTTAAAATTTTTTAAAAGTCTCTATTATGAATAATTTGCCGAAATATCGAAATTTTCACTTCTACGACTACGTAATCAAAGACTCTAACATCAATATCTCTGGTTCTTCTGGGAAGTTATTCAGATAATAATTGTTGTCAGTCCAGGGCACCATAAAGATGAAAAATCAATATGTTTAAAATTTTTAAAACCACCCTACCCCTTCTTTCTGTTTGAAAATACGAAAAACCGACAAAATGGGCCCTTTTCTAAAAAGGCGATTTTCTTATTAATAAACCATTTTTGTACAAGATTAATGATTGGGAACAATTTTATTGTGTCATTTGAAGGTAAAGAATAGAAATTAAACTTATTAAAAAAAATGTAACGGGTTTTATTATGAAATTTTGACGAAATATCGACATTTTTTACATCTACGACTACGTAATCATTGACTCTAACATTAATATCTCTGGTTCTTCTTAGAAGTTATTCAGATAATAATTGTTTTGAGTTCAAGGTACTTTAAAGATGACAAATCAAGAGGTTTTAATTTTTTTGACCCTCGATTTCAAAAATACGGAATATTTTTGCAAAGGACCGACAAAATGGGCCCTTTTCTTCTTCTAAAGAACCAATAAAGTTAAACACTTAAATTAACGATAAATTAATGAATACCTCATGATTTCACTTGTCAAAACATGTAGATTGATAATAAAAAATAAAAAAAAATTAAGGTTTTTCTCAAAAAAGTATTAAATTGCAAATAACTCGAAAACTAGAACCGACAAAATGGGCCCTTTTCATGTGGACGTCCACATATAACATAGTCCCATATAGAAGAAAATTTGTCAAAAGGATTTTTAAAAATTTTGTAAATTAAACGACTACAAAGCTTCCTCACGAGGAAGCATAAAGACTCTTTTATGTCCATCTGCAGGCGGTAATAGTCGGGCAACGGCGAATTATTTGACGGCAAACGGACCATAACATTTTAAACATTGTGGAGTCATTTTTAAAAATGTTGTCCGCCATATTGGATCCTCCATTTTGAATTTTGGAAAAATAACATCATATTCGTAATCAGTGACCCTAAAAACCCCCGAGTAACAAATTTCAAGCAATAAAGAGTCATTTTTAAAAAATTTTGTCTGCCATATTGGATCCACCATTTTGAATTTTGGAAAATTGACATTATATTCGTAATCAGCGACCCCAATAACCCCCGAGTAACGAGTTTCAGTCGATTTCGGGGACACAAAAGAGTTGGAGCACTATGTTTCCTATGTGAGCCATTTTTTTAGTTTTTGCCGCCATATTGTCGTCCGCCATTTTGAAAAAAAAATTGGCCTCTTCAGGGTTTTGTAGCTGAGGGTGCATCGACGCGATATTTTGATGTTTTGAGGGCATCCATTTACATTTTTCTGGTGAAAATACGGATGAAAAGAAATTTTTTCTCGAAAAATCGTGTGTTTTTGGAAAAAATTGTTTATAACTTTTTAACAATTTGTTGTAAACAAATTTTAACATCAGAATCTGAAAGAGGAGTAAATTTTACGTTAAAAATATTATTTGTCAATTTTTTTGTATCCATTGTTGTAATAAACCAGGTCCTCAAAGTCCATTGGAATTTTTCGTCCGTCTGGGCGTTAATGGGTTAATTCAAGATTTTTTATACCCTGCACTATTTCGAGTACATAAGGTTTCTTCACATCGTAAGATGTTTCGAATTTGTAAAGAAATCGCTGTAAAATATACCAAATATGCTCACTTTGAGAAGGATATTTGGCATTAAGTACATGGAATGACTTAAATCAAACATCTATTGCTTCTAACGCAGAAGGTAAAGAATATAAAAGGGTATCGATTGAAACAAAAAAGTTACTTGCATCTTCCAAAGATTCTTCTACCACAAAGATAAAAGGTTGTAATGTGAGTCCTTTTTTCCGCATTAATTCTTCTTGATCTGTACTCAGTTTAGTGATGTCACCAGAAATCTAAAAGAAAAAATTGTTTAAAACAATTTTAAATATTTAATTTCGATAAAAAGTTACTATTAAAATTTATTATAAAAAATACATAGAAATTGATTTATTTATAGATTGTATATAATTACATACATATTCAAAAAAATTTCTACTTTGATGTCGTATTTATCAGTGTTTGGCTACCTGCTTTGCAAGAGGCCATATAACCAACAAAAAACAAAAAAATGTCGTATTTATCTATAAATTTGCTTTACAAAAATTAATTTATGAATACAATTAATTCTAAGGCCTACGATCGATTTTTAAATTTTTATTAGAGTTTTTATTTTTACTAGAACAAATTCTGCGCGCTACGCGCGGCCATTTAATTCTTTTGACTATAAACTACTATGCTACAAATATAATTTTATACCGATAACACAACACTGTGAAATATTATCTAAAATTACTACTTTTCACTAATCTCCATCCTTATTTATAACGCACTAAAATAATAATGCTTGCATTATTGGTTACCTTTTCCAAACATTTCATTTAAAAAACTTAGCTTTTAGAAACATCGTTATTTCTATTACAACATGCATAAACTATTACAGAATCAAATGAAAATACTCTCAACAATATAATATTTATCTAATCCTGATAAAAATATTTTGTTAGTCGTTTTTTACGTTACAAACATATGGGATTATTCCGATTATAGATAAATCATAAAATTGTTTTCCAAATTAAAATGTTTTCATAAATAACAATATTTATTACAAGAATAATTTTACTAAAACATTCAATTATTTTCATAAATAATTAAATTTCATTTATCAATACAATTATTGCCATCGAAAAATTTCAAATATTTTAAATAACGTATTCATTATATAATTTTTGTGAAGAAAAATGAGAAAAATATGATCAAAATAAAATAAAATTCTTTTTAATAAGAGATAATAAATGTTATCTCCCGTTAATATTTTACATTTAATAACATTATGGCCACAACAATAATTAAAACTGTTTTGTTTGCCACTTACTCTTTCATCTTTAAAATGCTTCGCTTGGCAATAAATACAATAATAATTTATTTTTCTCAGATAATTTTCATTAACATTTTATTTATAAATAACTTTGTCTTTTGCTATAGTTGACAGATAAACAATTGATTTTTGTGTATTAAATGTATTTATTAAATCAATAGATTGATTCGAATTTTCCTCTTTCGAATCAGCAAACAAAGAGTTTTTTTTATTTTATTTTTTATTTTCATTTTTTCTCTATATTTTTTTTTGGTATTCTGCCTTACTCTTTTTTATTTTCGTAAACGAAACATCTATTTCGTCTAAATTATTTATATTATTAATTTTTGTTTTCAATTTTTGTCTGGCTCGATAATTTCTTTGATTTTCTGCTGCACTATTTGGGATAGTTTTGAATAAAGAAATTGATTTCTCCACACTATCATGTATATTCATTATTGTGGGATTTGATTCATTTGTGTTATCAGCATTTGAATCATTAACTTCTCTGGACAAATTTTTACTCTTTAATAATCCTTCTTTATATTCTTTTTGACATTGTACAGTACTTTGTTTATGAAAAGAGTCTACTGCATTATTGAAAACTTCAAAATTTCTTTTATCCGGATGTTCTCGGTGGAATTCTAACTTACTTATTTCAATTTGTTTAGAGCAAACGTCTACTTTATCTGAATGAATTATATTTTTAATTTTACTTTTGGATTTGAGTAAAGCACTATATTCTTGCGTTTTTAAAGGATTATTAATTTCCTTTATATTATTCAAAATTGTGCCACATGGAATTTTTGTTTAAATAATTTGTTGGTTGTTTATTTTTTTACATCGGAGTTCTTCAAATGAATCGTTTAAAAGACTCTGCCAATTATACTTAACAAATAAACGTGGGTTAATAGAATTTTTTCAATCGGAAAACGACTTAAACAATTATTTTTAAAAATTAACTTCAAATGATTTCTCATATGACAATAATTATAATAAAGAGTGTTTGGCATTTCATTAAAAAATAACGAAGTTGCAAATGCTATTGCAAATACTCCACAATCAACACTACCTATCGGTTGTTGATGAACTATTGAAAATACCACTTTTGGTTTTAATGGATATAATCGAATCAAATAATTCATTTGATCCTCATTTAAATAGCCTTTGTTAAGACTGTCAAAAATGTAAAGTCTTGTCCCATCATAATAAGTGCAAATCCAATGACCAAATTTGAAGGAATCACTAAAAAGTATTTGAATGTGCCTCTTATTTTTTTCGATTGGAATTATCATGTCAAGTACTTGTAAACAAAGTGCTTTGCATATTATAAAACGAATTTGATTGTCTTTCTAAAAGTTTCTGAAATTCATGCATATGGTCATCATTCAACATTGCATTTTTATTATCAATTATAACATAATTTTTATGACTTGAACTAAACAATTCTTTTTTATCAGCCATGGTTTTATTTCGTAAAGTAAAAGGTGTCATCAAAATTATTTCTAAATAATTAAACGTCTTCTTATTCAAAAGATTTTTTTCAATTTTATCTTATTTGTTCTATATTAAAATTTTCAATAATTCTTGTCAAAATTGCATTCCTGACATAAAAACGAATCGATTCATGTATATAAAGTATATATTTTATCAAAATTTATAGAATTAATAAATATTTTAATTTTTCACAAAAAATTTAAATTTTGTATTTTTTGACATTTCATCATAACACTTTAAAATAATTATTCTATAATAAAAAATTGAATAATTAATATTTATTCAGGGTACTTTACCCGGTTTATTAATTATATTTTATAAACTATTATAATTATTTAACTTTTAAAATTATATATAATAATATATATTGAGGAAGCTAAATGGTCATGAAACGAACAACTTGTTTTTTCAGTAATATCAATTTTCAATTCCAATATAAATTTTTAATTCTAATATCAATTACACAAGTCTACAAAATTTAGAATTTTGTCAGACCCAGAAACGGGATAAGTCATTTCCGATGTAATTTATCGCCCTGAATCCAAAACTGGCAACGAAATTGCTCTATTACGTCAGAATTCTGAGATATTCTAACCTAAAAGAGTGAAAAAGGACATTTTTGGCAACAATCGACTCTTAATAAAATATACAAAAAAAAATTTTTTATCATTGGAACAAATTTTAAAAGAAAATACAATTAATCACCTTTCAAAATATTCTACACCCAATCCGATCCGACTCTTTTCACTATGGTACAACAATTTTAAGTTTCGGTTACACGACCTAAAGACTGAGAAAAGGAAAAACAGAATAATACTTTAACTTAAGGTTATGTTATTCAGTGGTCACGTGCCCCATTTACTTTACTATGGAAAAACTTCCCACTGAATAACATGACCTTAAGTATCTGATTCAAAATATTTTGGGATCGTTTGATTAGAAAACCGATGTTGGATTGGATTGGATTGTAAAAATAAAAAATTGATCGGATTCGCTTGAAACTTTTTACTCGGGGGTTTTTGAGGTCGCTAATTACGAATCCGATGTCAGATTTTCAAAATTCAAAATAGCGGATGTAATATGGCGAGATATCGAATCTAATATGGTAGGTACTCTATAAAAACTTATCTAAATTGCTTATAATTCGTTTCATTCGGGGGTTTTTTGTTAGCTTATTACGAATCCGATGTCCAATTTTAAAAATATGGTATTTTTAATTTTTAGGCTGTTTGTTTGTCCGGTCATATATTACCAAATTTTGTAGACTATTTAATCGAAAGATGTTCGTAAAATCGAGAAACATGAAATTCGAACATTTAGGGCATGATTTATACACTCTTTCAGAGAAGAAAATCAAGTTTTATATTTCTTTATGGAATTTTACACGTTTTTCAAAAACTTTTTATTGCTTAAAATAGTATATTTCGATACAAGGTACAAAACGCTCATTTGGCACCTTGTATCAAACAATATTTTTTAATATCATTATTCAATTCTAATATTAATTTTCAATTCCAATTCCAATTTAAATATCAATTTTCAATTACAATATTAATTTTCAATTCCAATACCTATATTACTTTTTAATTCCAATCTCAATTTCAATAATATCAATAATGATTTCTAATATCAATTTTTCCAATATCAATTTTCAATTCAAGTATCAATTTTCAATTCCAATTCCAGTATCAATTTTCAATTACAATTCCAGTATCAATTTTCAATTCCAATTTCAGTATCAATTTTCAATTCCAATTCCATTATCAATTTTCAAATTTAATATCAAACCAATCCCAATATTAATTTTCAATTCCAATCTCAATTCCAATATCAATTTTTAACTCCAATAATATCAATAATCATTTAATTTTATTTAAAGGACCCCGCACTTTTACTATTGAATTTAGCTCTCAAACCAATTTTCATGCAACTTTGCAGATTTGTAGTTTTTGACATTCTGAACAAAAAATGTATACTCCAATATGTCGGACATATTGAAAGAAAGTCAATTGAATTCGCTTGAAACTGGTTAATCGAGGATTTTTAGGGTTCATTCAGCAGTTTAAAGAATTAGTATGCGATTCAACTCGTTATGGCAAAATCAGTAGACGGTTTGATAGTAATAATATTTTTTTATCATCGACCATTAATCGCATTTACTGTCTGGAATCCTTCAAATGGATTGTAAATGACGTTTTCAAAACTACAATAGTCATCAGTTATTCACAAAAACGTTTCAACTATAATACTAATATAAAAACAGTAAAGAAAGCGCACAAAACTTGTTTTTTGTTTTTTAGTTTACCTTGGTAAAGATAGCTATTAAGAAAAATACTATAATAGTTAGGAAAGAATAAGTAGAAATTGTAAATAATGTAAAATAAGATCAAATATAAAAGTGAAACGAAAAAAAGTAAATGTCTCAAAAAGACTCGAACTTATCTTGACTGAAACTAGTAAATCACCCCCTGATCTTGCTTTAATTGATTGAATCATTTAATTGTTTCATCTAAAACTATTAAACCGTTTACTGATTTTGCCTTAACGAGCTGAATCGCATACTAATTCTTTAAACTGCTAAATGAACTCTAAAAACCCTTGATTAACTAGTTTCAAACGAATTCAATTGACTTTCTTACAATGTGTCTGCCATATTGGAGTCGCCATTTTGAATTTTAAAAATCCAATACATATTCATTATCAGCGACCTTAAAAACCACCGAATAACCAGTTTCAAGCGAATTCAATTGACTTTCTTACAATATGTCCGACATATTGGAGTCGCTATTTTTAATTTTGAAAATCCAACATTATATTCGTTATTAGCGACCCTAAAAACCTCCGAGTAACCAGTTTCAAGCGAATTCAATTGACCTTATTACAATGTGTCCGCCATATTGGAGTCGCCATTTTGAATTTTAAAAATCCTACATCATATTCGTTATCAGCGATCCTAAAAACCCCAGAGTAACAAGATTTAAGCGAATTCAATTGATTTTTGTCAACAAAACATTCTTGAACAACTAATACACATTATTAGATTTTTTTAACTTTGAACTTCTGTAGCTCAAAAACTGGTCATTATTTTGAGTTTTGTAGTATACATTTTTTGTTCAGACTGTCAAAAACTACAAATCTGCAAAGTTGCATGAAAATTGGTTTGAGAGCCAAATTCAATAGTAAAAGTGCGGGATCCTTTGTTTTTAAATCTTATTACTCGCCTACTACTAATACATAGTGTATATATATATGGGACATTCCACGTCAACCGGGACAAGACTCTGTCCAAAAATCTATTGCACCGATTTTAATAGTTGAGGGCTTAAAATCTTCGTCTTTATGCCCTCTATCAAATACAATGTGGTACTTTTGAAAATTCAACATGGCGCTTTCAAAATGGCGCATTATGTGAATGAAAAACACAACTTCCAAACTTAAATGTTTATTTAAAGTAAAAAAAAAGCACAAATAGCTTCTAAGGGGGTACTTTTAATGTCTGCATGCGACCTCAAAAACCCCCGAGTAACGATTTTCAAGCGATTTCGATCAATTTTTAAAAATTCGTCCGCCATATTGGATCCGCCATTTTGAATTTTGAAAAACTGACACCGGATTCGTAATCAGCGACCTCAAAAATACCCGAGTAACGATTTTCAAGCGATTTCGATGAATTTTTAAAAAATACATCCGCCATAGTGGATCCGCCATTTTGAATTTTGAAAAACTGACACCGGATTCGTAATTAGCGACCTCAAAAACCCCCGAGTAACGATTTTCAAGCGATTTCGATGAGTTTTTAAAATTCGTCCGACATATTGGATCCGCCATTTTGAATTTTCGTTTCTTTTTTACTTTTTTTGGTTTTTCTTCATTTAGAGGCATGCAGTCATTAAAAGTACCCCCTTAGAAGCTATTTGTGCTTTTTTTTACTTTAAATAAACATTTAAGTTTGGAAGTTGTGTTTTTCATTCACATAATGCGCCATTTTGAAAGCGCCATGTTGAATTTTCAAAAGTACCACATTGTATTTGATAGAGGACATAAAGACGAAGATTTTAAGCCCTCAACCATTAAAATCGGTGCAATAGATTTTTGGACAGAGTCTTGTCCCGGTTGACGTGGAATGTCCCATATATATATATATATATATATATATATATATATATATATATATATACAATAGACTCCCACTGGTTAAAAGGAACCCTTAGAACAATAGGCCAGGTAATCGAAGAGACCTTTGGTTTCTCTTTACAGATTTTCTGTCTTCTTCTTTCTCTCGGTAATAATAACATAATTCGCTCTCTGTTCATAACGCAGAAAATCTAACGCTATTGGTTTCTTCCTCTTTCAAAGACAAACAACATTCAAATGTCTCTCTTTACCTAATTTGCATATCTACTGATTTCATAGAAGGATTGAATTCTTTCTACGAATGTTAATAAATTTTTTAAAAATAATTATAGTTTTCGAGAAATTTCATTTAAATTATTGTATTAAAAAAAATTGTAATTTTTTAATGAGTTGTACTATTTATCAGAATAATTGAATGAATTGCGAAGAAATTAAAAAAAATAAAATTATAATTACGATGACTAATTTCCCTTGATTATTTAGGAAAAATTAAAATAAAATTCTTTAAAAGTATATAATTATATTTGTAATAGAATGTATAAAGAAATTTTTATTATTTAAAAAATTTTTAATTATTTATTTATTGTTCATTTATCATCTTGAAACAATAGAATTGATTGAAAATTAGATAATAAAACTTTTTTTAATTTTGTGAAAAAAAATTCCTTGTTTGGCATAAAATTCCTATCTTATTCCCGGATTTCCCAGTTAGTAAACACCCTGAAGAGGCAAAGATATCATTTTAGTTTCTTTTATCCCAAATTGTGCCAAAAACTTCATTTTGTATATTATTTAAATAAAAAAGTTTAACAGAATTGACACAAAAATTAAATTTTTTTTTAAAAAATACACTTTTTTAAAAATGTTTTAAGTTTACATCTTTTCAAAATTAACAAATATTTCAATTATAACTCTTTCGAAATCAAAGGAAAAGATTTGACTAGTTATTTTTCACACTTCGAAAATGATAATAAATAGCAATTTATTTAAAACAATTTTTTAAATAATAATGAATAATAAATAAGAAATAAATAAAAAACATATTTTATTTTTTTTATTAAATTAATAATTAAATAATAATATGAAAAATCGTTTATAAAAAGTTTCTTTGGCTATTCTTGGATTAAAAAATTTTATTTCACAAATCGAAATTAAATAACTCATTTGTTACAAAAACTACGTACCTTCGCATGAATAATCAAGCTTTCTATTGCCTCCGCTGTTGATGGTTTCCAATGCTTATTTCTGTTGTCTTCTTTAATTCTCAATCTACCTTTCGGTGGGACTACACTACCGTCCGAAATTATGCATACGCTAACATCTCGAGCTATTAAAAAACACACCCGCACAGAAACAGTGATAACTCGGTTAAAAATGAAGCTAGATGCTTTTTTTAAATTGCATTGGAAAGCTTATTAAATTTCCAATGAAATGCTACTATGTTAAGTTGTATTGCATAAATAGGAAGCGAGATATTATGTTATAAAGACAAAAAAATAATTCTATTTTTTTCGGAAATTCTTACTCTGACTTTGACTCCTGGCACAGTTTAGCAAAGTTTATGAAAAAAATTGTTACTTTTATAGACTATTCCTTGTAACCTAAGCTTTAAATAGAGACCAAGAACAGCAAAAAATATTTATGGGTTCCCGAGATATTACAAAAAGAATCGGACCGTGCAAAGCAGAATTTTCAATCTTCGATTTCTCTAATTGGCCGTTGAGTCAATTACATGTCTGTGAAAAAAGTGTCGAAAATTAATTTTACCAAGTACATTCATATTGGGATCCACTTTTTAAATATCGATATATAATAAATTAAATTAAAAAAAGGATCCCAGTAAGAATGTACTTGGTAAAATTAATTTTCGACACTTTTTTGACAGACAAGTAATTGACTTAACGGCCAATTAGAGAAATCGATAATTAAAAATTCTGCTTTGCACGGTCTGACTCTTTTTGTAATATCTCGGGAACCCGTAAATATTTTTTGCTGTTCTTGGCCTCTATTTAAAGCTTAGGTTACAAGGAATAGTCTATAAAAGTAACAATTTTTTTCATAAACTTTGCTAAACTGTGCCAGGAGTCAAAGTCAGAGTAAGAAATTCCGAAAAAAATAGAATTATTTTTTTGTCTTTATAACATGATATCTCGCTTCCTATTTATGCAATACAACTTAAAATAGTGGCATTTCATTGGAAATTTAATAAGCTTTCTAATGCAATTAAAAAAAATCATCTAGCTTCATTTTTAACCGAGTTATCACTGTTTTTGTGCGGGTATGTTATTTAAAAGCTCGAGCTGTTAGCGATTGCACAATTTCGGACGGTAGTGTAAATGTGGCAAAGCTTTTATTTGCAAAATCGCCTTCAAATCTAGATTTGTAATTTAATAAAAAAAAGTATTATTTAAATTTATATAATTTTCAAAATAAAAATAAATTATAATATTAAAAATAAACTTACTTTCACTGCAATATCTTGATTTTAAAGCATCGAACTCTTCAGGCAATGTTTTATCATCTCGTTCTTCAAATATTGCTTCAAAAAGATTAAACCAATTCCTGATCGGATCTTCTTCGTTTGTAAATTTTTAGAAGTCGAAATCCAAGATAATTAATTCATATCCTTTAGGATTTTCTAAGGCTCTCCACTCTTTAAAAATCTCAGACACTTTCAGAGAAAAAAAATCTAGTTTTCTTTCTTTAGTGCGATATTTTGCAGTCACTTTCCAGTGACTTATTACAAGTTCCCAAGGTTGCAAATTTTTCTCAACCATTGCAAACTTTCCGATACATCTTCAGGTAATACTGCTAACTCTATTAAATTTAATTTAAATAATTAATAAATAGAAATAAAAGATATAAAAAAGTGAAAAGTTTAAAATTCTGATGAATTAAATTTCTAAATCGATTTGAACATTCAGATAAATAGGAAGTTAAATTGATTGCATTTAGAGAAAGTACAAATTATAAAGAATAAAATGGGAAAATATAAACAATAGGGGAGTGCTGTCAGGGTTAGACATAGTTTTGAATTTTCTTCATAACTTCCCCTGCAGTGCGAATTTCACGTTTTCGCGCATATTGTTGGAAAGATCAACTCAAATGCAATGTTTTTGCTGTACATTGCAAAAAAGTTAGGCCAAAAGTTTCAAAGTTATAAGCAATTTTTAAAAAAAAATAATGTTGTAAGGGTTGAAAATGGGTGTAAGGGTTGAACCACTGTAGAAAATCAATGAAATATTTAGGTAAATGGTTAAAAATGTCCTTCAAATAATAGAATGACACTTGAAAATGAAGAAAGGAACCATGGAATTCAAATAAAATCCCATATTGTGCATTTTTGCATAACATTAGATATTTTATTTCTTAAGAATGATATAAAAAATTTTTAAATTAAAACAATAAAAAAAGATTATCGATAAAATTGTTTCCCTCTTTTTTCGTTAGAAATAAAGTTTTTGACACCTCCTTAAGTCAAAAAATGAATTTCTGTTGCAAGTAAGCTTCGTAATTGCAAAATTTTGGGCGGCTCAACCCTTACGACACCGCCTGGCTCAACGCTAACTCACGCATCGTTTTGCGACATGCCACACAGAACACAAACGCGTCACACGAAACCCCAAATTTCTTTTCACATTTTCGTATAACATCTTAATAAACAATTTTAATAAATTTACTTTGTCTTTTGCATATTTCTTCTACATTTACTGCTCTTTTTTGACACCACAAAAAAGTTTCTGTTGAGCGTATAACAATGACTCGCATAAAACAAAAGTAAACGTTCGTATACTTGACTGAAACTAATGTGAGAAGTTGACTGGCATTAGTAGCAAGAATTTAAGTACAAAAACAGATGGCGCTAGTGTGATAAAACTAAATAAACGCGATGTCTCAACCCTAACACCTGTCCAACCCTAATACATTTTCTTTGGAATAAAAAAAATTTGATTGTATATAATAAAAAATTATTCTAAATAAAGTAAAAATAAATAGAAAAAATAATAAACATTTATTATTTTTATTATTAATAAGTAAACTGAAAGATTCTAACCCGTCTACTTTATCAATGCAATTCGTTATCACAAGAACCACAATTTTTTCTCGATGACTGTGATTGATATCATGAAATTTTGAATAATATTTTAAAACTGATCGCCCTTCATTAGACTCGTTTAAAATGGACTTAACCTTCGGTAAATTTAATGCTTTTTGCATTTCTCTACCAACAAATGATTTATCGCTTTCTTCCAAAGACATGTCTTAATCGTGTAATTCCTATACGATTTAAAAAAAATAATGTAATTAAAAATATTGTAAGCACAAAGTAGATTAAATAATTTTATTTTTGATTCATAAAGTTTTGAACGATCAAATGAATTACGATATTTTTCATTTGCTTCTTTTAATTTATATTTTAAAAAAAATAATTTTTGATAATACAAAAAATTTATTGTTGTAAAAGTAAATGATTAATTTTAATTATTGTCCTTTTTTGTTAAGTGATTTTAAAACAAAGAAAATTTTGTTTATTTGAACGTTCAAAAATTTGGGAAAATTTTTATTAATTGAAATTTTATTTTAACAAATTATAATTTTTTGCACTTAAACACTTACTGAATTATTATTTTTTGAGGTTTCTACTTCAATTGTTTTATTCGAAGCTAATTTTTGTTTAAAGTGATCTTCCCAATTTTTTTTAAATTTTATTTTGCGACCAATATCCGGAATAAGGAAGTCTACATCTTCCTTGTGCAAGTTTTCGCAAACTTCAAGATCAACATTTTGATCTGTAAAAAAATTGAATATAAATCTCGGAACGGAATATTTTCCGTTTCTCCGCATTACAATTATTAAGGAAACAAAAAAAAAAGAGAGAGAGAGAGAGAGAGAGAGAGAGAATGAAAGATGCCGGAAACCAGTGTGAAGTAAGAGTGCGCTGGCATACTTCCGTATGCATAATACGTAACATGCGCGCTTATTTCAAAAATATAATTAATCGGAAAGAATAATATCTTATTTAGGAAATAAAATTGACAATGCCATTGTAGGTTAAATTTCATACTTCAGATGTTTTCTTTATTCACGTTTATTCACACATATTATATTTATATAATATATATATATATATATATAACACTGGTACATAATGAAAACAAATGATAATAAACTTAGTTCAAAAACCTTTTGTCGCCTCGGGGCGCCCTGGGGCGAGCATCTCTTAAACACACAAAGAAAAGAACACCTCATAAATTATTTTGAATAAATAACAAATTCACATACATACATACATTATTAAGAAATTTTTGTGTTTCTAGATTAAATTCTTTCTGAAAGTGCTTATTTATTAAAAAATAAATTTATATATAATTTAATTAATTGAAATGATTAAATTTTATGAGTTTAAACAAACAATTTTGACACTTATAAATACAGCAAAATTTTAAAAAAATTTATTCGAACCTTTACAAATTTTTTAATCAACTAATTATTTTCAAAGTTGGGAATAAATTAATTAATGAATAATATTTTTCATAAAGTAGATCTTATAGTAAGCAAGAAAAATAATAATAAAATTGTTACAAATATAAGGTTTAATAATAAAGTTTTTTCCTTGTTTATAAAAAAAATTATTGAATTTTTACAAAAATTCTGATTAAAAATAGGAATTATGGAAATATATTTCATTTTCTAAAACTATATATTTCGTGATAATTGTATTATTAAAATATCTTAGTTTTGTGTACAAATAAAGAAAAAATATGCATAATTTCTATTTGATGAATAACAATTTTTAACGAAACTCATTATTCTTATTCACAAGAAATAAAAAAAATAACATGATTTCTATTCGTTAATTACAAATTTTGTTCCTAAGTTTTAATTTTACTTTTAAAAGGGAAAAATTTGCTATAATTTCTCTTTTCTCAATAAAATAATAATTAATAAATAAAAACAATAAATAGTTTTAAACTATTAGGTATTGGTTGTAAGTAATTAATAAAAAAAATTTTGAATTTTTTAAAAAATAAAAAAATAATTACAATTATATTTCATTTGCCTCGTTCCTTCGATTACAAATGTAGTACTTCCTTCGGTACTGCTAGAGGCCACTACGTTTATAGAAAGAGTATACCTGGGTATACCTTATTTTGAAAATTTTCCCCACTGCGTCCCGCTGTGCTCCCTTCTTCCGCTTGATCCTCATATTCTTTCGTAGTGCGCTTGAGGTCACACGCGTTTTTCCAATTTTTCAAATAAAAGTGTAAAAGTGTTATATTTAAAATAACGGGAGTGAACTATCGAGTGAAAATGAAGATTAGGAATCCGGTAATCCAACAGAAGAGATGGGTGATTAGGACCAGAATACCCACAACCAAAGAAATTCCGACCATCAATCAACATCAGAGAGTAAGTTAAAAAAAAAATTATTTTCCTTTCTTGCAAAAAAAAAATTAAAAGAAACTATATGCCCTCTTGTAATAAGGGACATAATAATAAATATAATACAATGTCTATTATTTTCAGGCTTGAACGACTTAAGAGTCACCTCTAAACTAATCTATATACAGATATATGTATTCGTGTATGTGTGATGTATATATGTATGTGCGTTGAAAGGAGCTGCTATGTCAGTCACAGCCCATGAGTGGGAATGAGACAGACTTATGCAAAACGCATGTTTTTTCCTGTGACTGGCTGGTAGTTTTTTCTTACTGTACATGTATATATGTGTCTGCATGTAAATATATATAAATAAAATTTTAGTCGAACTATCAAAAGAAATATACGCTCGCAAGACGTAATTAAATTTCAAAGCAATCGTTCATTGCATTTTCAAAAATAATAAATAAATATATAAATAAATACAAAAAAAAAATAATAATAATATATAAATATATAAATTAATTAATTATTACGCTCTCAAGACGTAATCAAAATACAAAGCAATCGTTCATTGCATTTCAAAACCACGCTCGCAAGACGTAATCAAAATACAAAGCAATCGTCAATTGCATTTTTAAAAAAAAAAATAAGTAAATAAATTATTACGCTCTCAATACGTAATCAAAATACAAAGCAATCGTTCATTGCATTTCAAAAACACGCTCGCAAGACGTAATCAAAATACAAAACAATCGTTCATTGCATTTCAAAAACACGCTCGCAAGACGTAATCAAACTACAAAGCAATCGGTCATTGCATTTTTAAAAATAATAAATAAATATATAAATAAATACAAAAAAAAGAAATCGTTCAGTGCATTTTCAAAAAAAAAGTAAGTAAATAAATTATTACGCCCTTAAGACGTAATCAAAACACAAAACAATCGTTCACTGCATTTCAAAACCACGCTCGCAAGACGTAATCAAAATACAAAGCAATCGGTCATTGCATTTTCAAAAAATAAATAAGTAAACAAATTATTACGCTCTTAAGACGTAATCAAAATACAAAACAATCGTTTATTGCATTTCAAAAACACGCTCGCAAGACGTAATCAAAATACAAAGCAATCGTTTATTGCATTTTTTAAAAAATAAATAAGTAAATAAATTATTACGCTCTTAAGACGTAATCAAAATACAAAACAATCGTTCATTGCATTTCAAAAACACGTTCGCAAGACGTAATCAATATACAAAGCAATCGTTCATTGCATTTTCAAAAATAATATATAAATAAATAATAAATACCATCGCAAGACGTAACCATAATATAAAACAATCGTACATTGCATTTACAATGAATAAATAAATAAAATAAATTTATTAATAGATAAGAAACGCCTACAAGTCGTAATCAAAATATAAAGCAATCGTTAATTGCATTTCCAAAAAACAAAAAAGTAAATAAATTATTACGTTCGCAAGACGTAATCAAAATACGAAGCAGTCGTTCATTACATTTTTAAAAAACAAAACAAAAATTATTACTCTCGTAAGACATAATCAAAATATAAAGCAATCGTTAATTGCATTTCCAAAAAATTAATAAGTAAATAAATTATTACGTTCGCAAGACGTAATCAAAATACATAGTAATCGTTCATTGCATTTCAGAAATCATTAATCCTTCTGCCGCGCAGGATTCAAATGATAGTGCACCTCCTATTAATGAATACTTTGTACCAAATCCAAACGCTTTAAAAGCACTCAAAAACTAGAGACAGTCTCATGACAAAAAGGCAACGGACATTCGGCGCAGCAATGACCGCTTATGGCTCAGCCATGTCAACTTTAATAGAAGAATACGATAGCATTAGTTACTTAAGTGATCCAGATCACTTTTCGAATGCTGTAATTGGTTACTGAGTGATCCGGATCATAATCCGTGTACATGCCGAAAACACCCTTAATGGCACAGAAAAAATACTCACTAAAATTGTTCACAGCCAACAAAGTAGAGAATAACCTTTTTTCTTGCGGGTGTTGATAAAGACTCAAAAATCTTTAACTTCAACCCCCAGTATGCAAGTTGGCCATCGCCAGTGATACCAGAGCCCCCACAGGGTTTCCAACCAATGTAGCATCTGCAATACAGGACCAAACCAACCGAAATTCGAACCAACTGCCATAAATTTATACTAAATTGTATCAAAGGCTATCAAATATAATGATGTAGAAATGTGATACAAAAAAGAGCACCAGTTGTTAGGCTTAATTCTTCAAAAGAAATAAAGATCATAAACAGGCAATTAATAACTCATACCAGAAAAAAGCAGGCCTAATGTACACTAGGCAACTAGAAAGAAAAAAAAATCGCTTCAATATCAGCAACTCTGATTACAATAGAAAAATGTTATTTTCAAAAAATGTCTTATCAAATGATTAAAAAATTTTACCAGTTACAGAAAATAATATTACAACAGGCGACTATAAAATATAAAAACGAGCATGATTCTCAAGTTCTTGTAAGAACGAATAAAATCACTGCCTTGTCGTATGTCAATGAAATGGGTGGTACCCGTTACTCCCTGTATAATAAATTAGTCAAAGATATCAGAAAAGTGAGAAAAAAAATATATATATATATTCGTCTTTGCATCTTATATAGCATCAGCAAAGAACAGACAGAAAGACTTTTTACCTAGAATAAAAATAACGATACTGAATGTGAATTAAATACAAAATTACTTCGAAATTAGTAGTGCGAAACCTAGCACTGGTACCTTACAGGTAGATGCATTCACCGTCAACTGAACGGATTTAAAATATAATGCCTTCCCACATTTCAGTTTAGTATTAAGAACGCTTGTAAAAATAAAGAAAGACGAATTAATGGCAATTCTTGTTATACCCAATGGACAGAACCAAACGTGGTATCCAGTTCTAATAGAATTGCTTGTAAGAAAAACTGATTTATTTTAAACCAAAGAATAATTTATTATTGTCTCCTTGCAGGAGAAAAATACTCCCTCAGGCACAGAATCTGTCCTCGATGGATTACAAAATCTTAAGAATGCGTTTCTGAATAAAAAACATTCCCTTGGAATCGATTGATATGCCTCTACTTAATTTCCTTACAAAGCGTTTTAAAGAGGGTGCCCCATATAGCACAATAAATACATATAGATCTGCTGTTTCATTATTGAAGAACATTAAATTCTCAGCATCTTAATTCAAAACTTTTAACAGAAAATACAGTAACATTATTAGCCTTATCTACGGCCCACAGACCACAAACATTAGCATCAATAAACATAAGTAATATCAAAATGACACCATAAAGCTTACAAATAAAAATTACTGATATTATGAAGATACCAGCCTAGGGCGATACCAGCCTTTGTTAATTTTTTCAAGGCTTCAACAAGACCTTTCGCTATGTATTGTATCAGTTATTTCGAATTATATAGAAAATACTAGGAGGTTAAGAAATTATGTAAACGAATAATTCATCTCGATAAAAAAGCAGCATAAGCCAGTTACATCCTAGACCATTAGTAGATGGGCTAAAAACACCTAAACAGAAAGTGGCATAGACACCACTATATTCTCATCATACCATACTAGACATGCGGTAACGTCAGCAGCTTTGCTAAAGGGAGTTGATTTATCAACAATTAGAAAACGGCAGGATGGACAAACAGTTCCTCCGTCTTTGCTAAATTTAATAATATGCCAATAATCGCAAATGTCGATTTCTCTTTAGCAATTAATATTGCGATATAATTATTGTCATTGTAAAAACTTCAAAAATGTGTTCTAAAACAATAAAACTTAATATTAAAAAGTTTAAAATTGCTGTATCTCTAAACAACTACATTTGTAATCGAAGGAACAAGGCAAATGAAATATAATTAAACGATCAAACGAACTTACCTAAAAGTGAAGTTCGATCGTAATTATATGAATAAGCCTCGTTCAAAAGATTACTTTCCCACCCAACAGAAAATACCATTTCCTTCTCCCTAAATCTCCCATAATAATTAACAATTTTAAACACTCTGAAAATATGAGGATCAAGCGGAAGAAGGAAGCACAACGGGACGCAGTGGGGAAATTTTTCAAAATAAGGTATACCCAGGTATACTCTTTCTATAAACGTAGTGGCCTCTAGCAGTACCGAAGGAAGTACTACATTTGTAATCTCTTGAACGAGGCTTATTCATATAATTACGATCGAACTTCACTTTTAGGTAAGTTCGTTTGATCATTTAATTAAATCTGCAAAAGCTTAACGAAAAACAAAAGAATGCACAAAAGAATAACTTCAAATGTGGACAAAAATAAAAAATTCCACATATTTTATAATATATTGCTAATGTATAATAGAGAAAAATTCCGTTACAAAATTAAAAAAAAACTTTTTTAATTCAAAAATTATTGTAACAAAAAAATTATTTGATTGAAGAAAATATTTCTTTATTCGATGGAGAAAATAAATTAACTTAAATTAAGAGAATAGGGGAGAGAAGGCTACATTGAACCAGCGTCAACAGTGAACCACTTTAATTTTCTAAGAAATGACTGAGTGGAATTTTTTCTTATTTAATAAATAAATTAGTATTACCGAAAGCGACTACGTCCAAAAATTTCAAGCACGTAGGTTTATTATTTACAAAGAAAAACGAAAAAAACTGTTTTTCACGTACAAAACAAAAAATTTTGTGGAAATATAATGAATTTTTTTATTCAAATAGGAAGTTTTTAAAATTACACTACCGTCCGAAATTGTGCGAACGCTAACATCTCGAGCTATTAAAAAACACACCCGCACAGAAACAGTGATAACTCGGTTAAAAATGAAGCTAGATGCTTTTTTTAAATTGCATTGGAAAGCTTATTAAATTTCCAATGAAATGCTACTGTGTTAAGTTGTATTGCATAAATAGGAAGCGAGATATCATGTTATAAAGACAAAAAAATAATTATATTTTTTTCGGAATTTCTTACTCTGACTTGGACTCCTGGCACAGTTTAGCAAAGTTTATGAAAAAAATTGTTTCTTTTACAGACAATTACTTGTAACCAAAGCTTTAAATAGAGACCAAGAATAGCAAAAAATATTTACGGGTTCCCGAGATATTACAAAAATAGTAGGACCGTGCAAAGCAGAATTTTCAATCATCGATTTCTCTAATTGGCCGTTGAGTCAATTACTTGTCTGTGAAAAAAGTGTCGAAAATTAATTTTACCAAGTACATTCTTACTGAGATCTATTTTTTAATTTAATTTATTATATATCGACATTTAAAAAGTGGATCCCAGTAAGAATGTACTTGGTAAAATTAATTTTCGACACTTTTTTCACAGACAAGTAATTGACTCAACGGCCAATTAGAGAAATCGATGATTGAAAATTCTGCTTTGCACGGTCCTACTATTTTTGTAATATCTCGGGAACCCGTAAATATTTTTTGCTATTCTTGGTCTCTATTTAAAGCTTTGGTTACAAGTAATTGTCTGTAAAAGAAACAATTTTTTTCATAAACTTTGCTAAACTGTGCCAGGAGTCCAAGTCAGAGTAAGAAATTCCGAAAAAAATATAATTATTTTTTTGTCTTTATAACATGATATCTCGCTTCCTATTTATGCAATACAACTTAACACAGTAGCATTTCATTGGAAATTTAATAAGCTTTCCAATGCAATTTAAAAAAAGCATCTAGCTTCATTTATAACCGAGTTATCACTGTTTCTGTGCGGGTGTGTTTTTTAATAGCTCGAGATGTTAGCGTTCGCACAATTTCGGACGGTAGTGTAGTAAACTTGTGATTTATGTCGCTTAGGGTGTCAACTTCAATATTCCGATGTGATAAAGAATTTTAAGCCTTACATAAATTTATTATAAACAATTTTTGTTGTGAATGTCATGTGAATGCAGTGAGTGCGGCATCATTGAACCACCCGAAAAAGCAAAGAATTTTCAATTTTAAGAGTGGTAAAGTTGTCTGCTCTACTAAATAGTAAGAAAAATACTAGAAGACATGCTTTCATCCTAATTGTGCACGAGATAAACTCAAACTGTCACTTTACCTACCTAACCTGACATCAAAATATATTAATCTCCTATATTAACAAATAATAACTCTTCAACAACAATTTTCTATTTTTTTGAGTGAAAAATAATATTTTTTACAATGTGTAAGTGGAAATATTATTTTTGAAGTAAATTGTAGTGTTTTATTAAAGGTGGTTCAATGTAGACACAGATTCTTCAAAATAAGAAAAGTGTAACTTGTTAGAAAAAAATTAAATTTAATTATTTAATCATAATAATTTGTGTTTGTAACGTGTATATTAACTAAAGGAGTACTTCAGCTTAATGTTGATACAAAAACCTGATCAAAATTTGTAAAATTTAATTAGTTCTTGGACTTTAGAAAATACCCGGTTCAATGTAGCCTACCCTCCCCTATACTATTCTTTCAATAAGTTAGATGTTTTTGAAACATGATAATATTGTAAAATGTTTAAAGTACAATAATTACTTGGAATAATAAATGTTTTCTTGAAACAATATAATTTTCAATGAAAATAAAACAATTATTTTCTTATATTAATTTTCTCATGTTCTTGGATCAAAGACTAAGAAGTGTTTGAACGAAGTAAAAAACTCTTTTAAAGGAAACAAAAATGTTAATTGATTCAAGAAAATATTTCTTTATTCGATGGATAAAATAAATTACTTCAATCAAGAGAATGTACTATTCTTTTAAGAAGTTCGATGTTTTTGAAACATGATAATATAGTAATGTTTAAACTACAATAATTATACTTGGATTAATGAATGTTCACTTGAAACAATATAATTATTAATCAAAATAAAACAATTATTTTCTTATATTAATTTTCTTATTTTCTTAGTTTAATACTATTACTATTGGATTAAGTAAAAAATTGTTTCAAATTAAACAAAAAAATGATTTGATTCAAGAGACCAAAATTCTACACGTAGCATACTTAAGTCAAGAAAATAAAATTCTCCATTCAAGAATTTTTTACTACTTTGCGCAAGTAAAATAATTTGCTTGGAATAATAATATATTTAATTGCATTAAACTCTCATTTTCTTAATCTAAGTACTTCTTGACACAAGAATATAAAGTTCTTTAACCCCTTCGCAGTCCAGCTAAAAATCGCTTGTGGTCCAAAAACGGTCCAAGGAAAAAAAGTTTCTAAAAAATGTGATTCATTGTAATTAAGGTTTTTGGAGTCGCAAAATTCGAATTTGATGTCAGTTTTTCAAAATTTAAAATGTCGGATCCAAAATGGCGAATTCGAAAATTTTAAATTTTATCAGATTTGCTTGAAACTTGATACTCGGGGGTTTTCGGAGTCTCTGATTACGAATCTAATGTCAGATTTTCAAAATTCAAAATGGCGGATCCAATATGGCGGTCGAGAAAATAAAAAATCCAACGGATTTGTTTAAAACTTGTTACTCGAAAGTTTTCGGGGTCGATGATTACGAATTCGATGTCAGATTTTGAAATCCAAAATGGCGGACCTAAAATTCGATCAAATTGCATGAATTTTGAAATCATCCGCCATATTGGATTCACCATTTTAATTTTGTAAATCTGACATTATATTCGTAATCAGCGACCCAGAAATCCTCAAGTAACGAATTTTAAGCGTATTTGATAAATTTTTAAATCTTCATAGTCGCCATTTTAGATCCACCATTTTGAATTTTGAAAATCTGATTTGAAATTCGGATTCAACGACCCCAAAAACCTTAGTATGCACTTGGTCATTCAAATCGAATTATGTTTAGTATTGTATTTTTGAGATGGACATATGTGGCCACAGACGTAAAGGTGGCACGACTTTTTGTGGCCACATATGGGCCATGGACTGTCAAGGGGTTACATAAGAAGATATGAGATTGGTTCAAGTAGAATTGCTCAAGTAAATGCATTTACTTGATTCAATTAACTTTTTTTCAGTGTATTTAAGAAAATGTTCTTCCTCTAAGGTGCATGTTTTTTACTCGATTTTCACTCTGTGATCAATTTGTAACGGCTTATGTGAACTCTTAAATTAGATTATTTATTTATCAGTTACAATTGGAAGATTCTTAAAGTGCTTAGCGCCAAATCTGTCTCGGATCAAAATTAATTGTTAACAACCAAAATAAAAACCACAATTTCAGTTGATAATTACAAAAGAAAAAGCTCGAATAATCTTCCACAAATTTTATTCAGCTAGCTAGCTAGGAAAATATAGCAAACGTGATTGGAATTGATCTTCATAGAGTTTTCCGCAAAAAACATCAAATTTTTTTTTGCGAAAACCTAAAATCTTTTTTCAAATTTTTAATAAAAATTATACGCATGCTAGTTCTCACAATTCTTAGTCTAGTGAACTGGAATTGGGCATTTTTATTTATTTTTACTTGCAGAATACATAAAAAATACAGAGAAAAGGATTTGAGTTAAGCTTTAAATTTTTTTTAGCAAAAAGTTAGACATTTTTACGATTTAGTAAAAAAAAGATTTTACCCCCTTTGCTCTCATAATAATTTTAATAATAATTGTATGCTCAACATAAAAATTAATATTTTTAAAATTTAGTCAAAAGAGCGTGTATTCATCCCTTTTGGTTACAATTCTTGACCTAGTGGGGTCAGTATAGGGGAGACCGAGGAGAAAAGTAACAAAAATCAGTTTTTTTATTTTAGCGTTCAAACTATTTAACAAATAATTTTTGTTAATATGTTAATTGAAAGTTTGAACTTTCACCTGTTGAATAAAATTTGAATTAGACATTTAGATTAAATAACCAGTTCACAGCATGACTTTTTCACGACCTCTGCATTTGTTACTTTCCTTCTAACCCCCGAGGAGGAAAGGAGCAGCACATTGAAGGAAAGTAACATTAAAGAATATGGTTAATATTACATAATTTTAAAACTATTATTAATTTGAATTATTTTTATTATCAACTTCGAAAAATACAAGGATACTCAAGGTACAAATTATTAATATTTTATACTTTATTGAATACATATTAATATATTATTAAAATAAAAATAAAGCATTAATTTTTTCAATATGCAAATAACTGGATCTACAGTTTAAAAGCAAAAATGAACAATTATGGCAAACATAGAATAAAATACACGAAGAAAAATGGATTATGCAATTAAGAATATAGAAAATAAGATCATACTAAAAATATTCTGATTATTGCCCTTTATAATCTATTTACAACCTTTCAATGTTTTAGAATTATTTCTGGTATTCACAATAGATTATACAATTTATAATCTAAAATTGAATCAAATTATAATTCTAGATTGTTACTATAGCAACATGTTTTTTTCAAATTGTCACATTATGAGGTTAAAGTTGTTTTGAAAATTTGTTGTGAACGAACTTTTTTACATGTGCATTTACATTATTTTATTTATTTTTATTTTATTTTTATTTTTTTACATTATTTCATTTTCTTAAATCTAAAAACAATTATAGCTTTATGCATTTATTTATCATTAGCTTATTATTTATTATAACCATTTTAAGTTTTAATATTACAAGGGAATATCGTTTTAACCTTTTCTTAAAAGTATTTTTATTTACTTACAAAGTATAAATTTTGTGTTTAGTAACAATTTATTTGTTTGTAAATTTATTTATGATTAATTGATCGATTATTATTTTATTGATAACAATTTTAATAATAATTTTTTTATTAGTTTTAATAGTTTTGTAGATTTATAAAAATTAAATTACCAAAAATTTACGAATAAATAAATTTATGTTACAAAAATAAATTTAGTGATTGATCAATTAATTTAATTAATAAATTACTAGCGACAAATACCTCGCTCGCTAACGCTCGCTCGGTTAAAATTTAACTTATTTGTTTTTAATTATTTATTTGCATTTTAACGTCAGTATTCGTATTTTATTATTTTATCTATATTAACATATTATTATTTTTTCTGTATTTGTATTTTGTTATTATTTTTATTATTATTATTATAAATAAAAAATATAAATATTATAAGATATATTCTTCTATTATTTAAATTAGTTTTTGAAATTGATTATAGCAATACAGGTTACTTAAAATATGTAAAAAATGTTTGTTAGTGTTATAGATTAAATTTTTTTTTAAATTTAGGTCCCTAAGCAATTGTCCGGATGTATGTAATTTTGTATGTGTATTAGTGGATCTCGTTTTTGTGAACACGATAACTTAAGACGTTTTAACGACTTTATTTAAATATTGCTAGATATATTTATCATAATAATATCTCAAAATGAATTGATAAAATTTAAAAAATCCTTAAAAGAAAAGATGGTAGGGGAGACTGGGGCGAAAAGTTAAACTGCCAAAACCGTTAAAATTCATTATCTTTCGAACGGGAATAATTGGAGCATTGTAATTTTAATTATAGAAGGGTATTATCACCCTAAATATATGTCCGGGGTTGTGTGCAATTCTGTTAATTTTTGTGGTGTCTATATTGAAATTTTTTTTTCAACCTACTTTTGAAAATTTTTTCGAAAAAGAAAATATCAACTTTTAAGTATATTTTTTGTATTTATCTTCACCGCGATTTTTTTACTTCATTATATGGGTCCCCTGAAGAGATACCTAAAGGTATTTGCTAAATATGTTTAGTGAGATTTTTCATATTTGTTGTGAAAGACAAAAACGCACCCTGGGGCGAAAAGTTAAATGTATTTTTACATGTATTTAATTTTTTTTATTTTTCGTTTTTTGGGTTGGTTTGTTTAAAAATTATTTATTTAACATCGGACAAGTACTCTGTCAAAAAACAAGACCGTTTACATGAAATAAACAAAAAAAAATTTTTTTTTGAAATTTTAATTTTTTAACTTTACAACTATTCTAAAGCTTTTTTTAAATAAACAAAGATCTTTTATTTACTAAATTACTTGTTTACGTATACTTTAACTTATCTAATACTTATCACCTATCAGAAAATAGTTTTAGTAGGCTAAAAATAGAATATAACTTTTCGCCCCAGCATGGGGCGAAAAGTTAAAAAAAACAAAATTTTCAAAAAAGGACAAAACATGTATTTTGTAGAGGACAAGTTGCCCTACAATATTGATATACAAATATTTGCATCTAAGCGGATTATATTGCAAAAAAAATCATTTATGCAAAATTTAACTTTTCGCCCCAGTCTCCCCTATATATTAACTTTACATTGCAATTGAATTTATAGAATTAATCACAATAAAAAAAATTTAAACTTCTATTAAAAATCATTTCCTATTCATCATTAACATATGTAAGGACCAAATACCTAGAATAAATAATAAATGAATCAGAACGAAAATACGAAAGGTCTGCATTTGGCCATATGGGAGATTCCACGTCAAGTGATCAAGGGGTCTTACGGTGTAATGTTTACTTTAATAATTTTTTACTATTAAACTATTAAACATACAAATTTGACAAAGTACATTTTGGAAAGGTTTTTTCATGCTCTTTCGATTGGAAATTAGCATTTTGAAAAAAAAATTTTTTTGACCCAAAAAAATGTTGATTTTTGTAATGAGAAATTTTGTCTAGTGGTTTGAAAATTTTTGAACATTTTCAGCAATCTGAAATTTTCACATTATTATAAATAATAACCCCGAGGTGCCAGCGGGCTGGCACTTTGCAGAAAAATTGTTATGACCAATAGGTATAAAAAGGACCAATAATACATGAAAAAATCCTACCCATTTTTTTTCAATATCACAAGTATTATTCTTATATTTGTGTACGGAACCCGTCAATTCAGTGCGAGTGCAACTCGCACTTGTCTAGTTTTTTTTAATGTTCTGCGCGTCTTTTAAAAATTTGAAAAAAATTTCAACGTAGAATTAAAACTATAAGAAATCAAAATTCGTTAAGAACATTTATGAGCGAGAATTATTTAAAAAAGTGATTTGATTTGCTTGAAAATGGTTACTAACGCTCGCTCGGTTGTCATTTTATTTATTTCTCCTTACATATATATTTATTATTTCACATTATTATTATAATATATGAAAATTTATAATTTATTAATTAATAATAATAATAATAATAATAATAAATAAATCAATTAAAAATAATTGAAATTCTGCAATGAGTTTTATTATTTCTAAAAATAATTGAATTATTGCTATTATTGCTATAATTAAATTTTATGACATTAATAATTATAATAACATTTGTTTCAACACGGATATTGAATATATTAAATCTGTTGAAAATTTTGTCATTTGTCAAACGTCTTGATAATGTAATATTTACTACTGCTGACAAGGGAAGTGTTACGGTGGTATTAGACAAGACTGAATATAGAGAAAAACTAAATTTGTTACTTTCTGACAAAAAGACCTATAAGGTCATCAATAGAGATCCGTTACCAAATTTAAAAACAAAAACTTATAAAATTTTAAAATATCTTAATAATAATGATTTGCTATATAAAAAATTTGGTGACTTAGAACTTACTCAAACTAATACTAATCTCTCAAGAATTTATGGTTTACCCAAGATCCATAAGAATAACAATCCATTGAGACCAGTTGTTTCTACTATTGGCTCACCTACTCATTTTTTATCTAAACAGTTATTCATACTTCTTAATAATTCCATAAAAAAACCTAAATCTTATATACACTACCGTCCGAAATTGTGCGAACGCTAACATCTCGAGCTATTAAAAAACACACCCGCACAGAAACAGTGATAACTCGGTTAAAAATGAAGCTAGATGCTTTTTTTAAATTGCATTGGAAAGCTTATTAAATTTCCAATGAAATGCTACTGTGTTAAGTTGTATTGCATAAATAGGAAGCGAGATATCATGTTATAACGACAAAAAAATAATTATATTTTTTTCGGAATTTCTTACTCTGACTTGGACTCCTGGCACAGTTTAGCAAAGTTTATGAAAAAAATTGTTACTTTTACAGACAATTCCTTGTAACCAAAGCTTTAAATAGAGACCAAGAATAGCAAAAAATATTTACGGGTTCCCGAGATATTACAAAAATAGTAGGACCGTGCAAAGCAGAATTTTCAATCATCGATTTCTCTAATTCGCCGTTGAGTCAATTACTTGTCTGTGAAAAAAGTGTCGAAAATTAATTTTACCAAGTACATTCTTACTGAGATCTATTTTTTAATTTAATTTATTATATATGGGGCATTTCATGTCAAGTGATCAAGGTGGAGAAAAATTTTTCTCCAATCGTAGCAAAACTTAGGGCTTTTGTAGTACTCATAGATAGTAATTTTTCGTGAAAATATTTTTTTACCTAGTCCAATATTTTCCGAGGGGGAGGGGGTTAAATTTTTGTGTTTTTCAGTACAATGCTTATTTCAATAATTTTTTACTCTTAAACAATTAAACATACAAATTTGACAAAGTACATTTTGGAAAGGTTTTTTCACGCTTTTTCAAATGAAAATAAGCATTTTGAAAAAAAAAATTTTTTTGACCCAAAAAAATCAAAATTAAAAATAAATTTCAATTTTTGGGGGAGAAAGACCCAATTTTTTTTTTTTTTTTTTTAAACGAAAGCTGAGGTTTTTTCCTAAAAGGACATATAAATGGTAAAGTGGGACTAGAATGTTTAAACATTGAAAAAAAGAATTTTCTCCTAAAGGGAGCTTAAAACCGGGTTTTGAGCGCTCTGGCGAGTAGAAACCTCTTTTTTTCAATGTTTAAACATTCTAGTCCCACTTTACCATTTATATGTCCTTTTAGGAAAAAACCTCAGCTTTCGTTTAAAAAAAAAAAAAAAAATTGGGTCTTTCTCCCCCAAAAATTGAAATTTATTTTTAATTTTGATTTTTTTGGGTCAAAAAATTTTTTTTTCAAAATGCTTATTTCCATTCGAAAGAGCATGAAAAAACCTTTCCAAAATGTATTTTGTCAAATTTGTATGTTTAATTGTTTAAGAGTAAAAAATTATTGAAATAAACATTGCACCAAAAGACCCCTTGATCACTTGACGCAGAATCCCCCATATCGATATTTAAAAAGTGGATCCCAGTAAGAATGTACTTGGTAAAATTAATTTTCGACACTTTTTTCATAGACAAGTAATTGACTCAACGGCGAATTAGAGAAATCGATGATTGAAAATTCTGCTTTGCACGGTCCGACTCTTTTTTTAACATCTCGCGAACCCGTAAATATTTTTTGCTGTTCTTGGTCTCTATTTAAAGCTTAGGTTACAAGGAATTATCTGTAAAAGTAACAATTTTTTTCATAAACTTTGCTAAACTGTGCCAGGAGTCAAAGTCAGAGTAAGAAATTCCGAAAAGAATAGAATTATTTTTTTGTCTTTATAACATGATAGCTCGATTCCCATTTATGCAATACAACTTAACACAGTAGCATTTCATTGGAAATTTAATAAGCTTTCCAATGCAATTTAAAAAAAGCATCTAGCTTCATTTTTAACCGAGTTATCACTGTTTCTGTGCGGGTGTGTTTTTTAATAGCTCGAGATGTTAGCGTTCGTACAATTTCGGACGGTAGTGTACGTAACAGTTATGATTTTATAAACAAGATTAATTCTTTTTCTATTCCTGATGATCATATTTTAATTAGTTTGGATGCAGTCTCTTTGTTTACAAATGTTGGCTCTGATCATGTTCGTGATTCACTTATCGGACGTTATGTTTCTATTTCCCAACGTTTGAATATTTCTTTGGATGATCTACTTATGTCTTGCCATTTCCTTTTTGACAATATATACTTTAAATTTGACAATAAATACTTTAAACAGATATATGGTACTCCTATGGGTTCATCTATCTCTGGTTTATTTTCTGACATAGTCATGGATGACTTAGAGACTTCTTGTATTGATAAACTTTCTTTTAAACCATTATTTTATTATAGATATGTAGATGATATTATTACTTGCATCCCAAAGAATAAAATCGATGAAATTGTTGATATTTTTAATAGTTATGATGAGAGATTGCAATTTACTTTTGAGACACAGAGTAATAATTCTATTAGTTTCCTTGATGTGCTTCTCATCAATGAGAATGGTAGAAATGTTACAGATTGGTACAAGAAGCCCACATTTTCTGGACGTTCCATTAATTATTATTCTAAACATCCTTTTACTCAAAAGGTTGCAATAGTTTATAACTTTGTTGATAGAGCTATTAAACTCTCTCATAACAAATTTCATTCTAAAAATATTGAATTTGTTATAGATACGTTAAAAAAGAATAATTATCCTTTTGAATTTATAAATAAATATGTAAAACATCGTATTTGTTCTATTGAACAGAATTCTTTAAATAAAAAAAGTGGTAATTTGTATAGAATGTTCCCCAAGGTTTTTCTTCCCTATGTTCCTGGATCATATGAAAGGACATCTATTTTTCTTAAAAATTTCAATATTCTAACGACTCCTAAAAAGAATAATAAAATGAGCCATAATTTGATCATCAAGGCTAAAGATGGAAACAGAAAATCTGATAATGTCAACACTGTTTACAAAATAAGGTGTAAAAATTGTTCTGCTTCTTACGTTGGTCAATCTAAAAGAATGGTAGGTGTTCGTATTAATGAACACAAAAATTCTAAAACAGGAGTTATTACAAATCATAGCAATTCATTTAACCATTCATTTGACTGGGATAATTTTTTTTAATACTTGACAGAGAATCTAATTATAAAAAACGACTAATTTCTGAGATGATTCATATTAATTTGCAAAATAATTCAGTTAATAAAAAAGATGATACACAAGATCTTAATAATCATTACATTTATTTTTTAGAAGAAAAGAAATTCCTTTGATTATTTTATTTTATTTTCTTGTCTGAGTTACCTTGACAGTTCTCTTGGTTTTGATTTTTTGTTTTCGTTTTCTGTTTACTGATAGGTTATTCACCTCATCTTTATCGATCCACGTTTGTATCTACTGGAAACTTATAATATGAATTAGTGTATAATCGTATACGATGTGATGAGGATGTTTCCTCCATTCATTACTTTCTTTTAAATATGTATATATAATTTAATTTTTTTCGCAATTTTTACGGTAATAATTTGATTAATGTTATTTTATTTTAATATTTAATATTATAATGAACTAATTGTCTAAATTTATTTAATAAATAAATTATAGTTTCTGAAGAGGGCAGCTTTGCTGTTGAAAACGTTAAAGGAATTGTTTTAATTTTTTCCATTTACTTGACTCGGAGTGATCGATAACTTCAACACATAATTAATTTTATAAAAAAAGTTTTAAATAATAGATTTTTTAATAACAATTTAGATCATTCTCTACACGTGATAAAAAAGGTTAAAAAATTTTTTTTTTAGAATTTGAGTCCATTTTTCTCCAAATCTTGACGTGATGGGCACTTTTGGAGGTCAGATTCGTGTTCAGCGATGAAAATCCTATAAGAGGTGAACTCCACGTCAACTCATCACAGATATTTTCGAGACTATTTGGGATTTGGTTAATACTTTGTATATACTTCTTAGGCGATGGGAAAAAAGTCCCCCAAATATTTTTTGAAAAAAATAAAAAAAATGGCGGAGATATGACACTTTGAATTTTTTAGTACTTTTTTTAAAAAAATTCATAACTTCTACTCTAATCATCCGATTTTAATTTTCAATATCAGAAATTGTTCGTAAAATACCATATTTTAAACTAAAAAATATTATAATTAACAAAAAATATTTTTGCACTATTTTTGACAAATTTGAAAAATAAAAATCGCCATTTAAAAAATATGGGGTTTTAAATTTCTTTTTTATTTATACCAAAAGATGCCAAAATTTGTCTGTTAAATGATACGGTAAGTTTCATTGTGGGACCGTCATGGGTTTTCGAAAAAAAATTAAATTTAATGTGATGCATGATGAAAAAACTTTAGAAAAGACGGGGAACAATTAGCAACGAATTCATATTACTTGTGATGGTCATTTGTTTTTTTTTCATTTTCTGAAAGAACGTATAAATTTGTATCATGCATCACATTAAACTAAATTTTTTTTCGCAAACCCATAGCGGTCCCACAATGAAACTTACCAGATCATTTAACAGACAAATTTTGGCATCTTTTGGTAAAAATAAAAAAGAAATTGAAAACCCCATATTTTTTAAATGGCGATTTTTATATTTCAAATTTGTCAAAAATAGTGCAAAAATATTTTTTGTTAATTATAATATTTTTTAGTTTAAAATATGGTATTTTACGAACGATTTCTGATATTGAAATTTAAAATCGGATGATTAGAGTAGAAGTTATGAATTTTTTTTTAAAAAGTACTAAAAAATTCAAAGTGTCATATCTCCGCCATTTTTTAATTTTTTTCGAAAAATATTTGGGGGAATTTTATTTTTAGAAAATATCTGTGACGAGTTGACGTGGAGTTCACCAAGAATATCCTTGTCCGATCTTTGAATCATTTTTAGTGTCGACCAGTGTAATTAAATGTCCGTGGAAAATTTTATTAAATTTTTTTGAAAATAATTGAATTCTTGCAAAAGATTTTATTAGAATTTTTATAAATAATGAAATTGCGAAGAAAACTTTTATTACTTCTAAATGTAATTGAATTTTAAATACTTTTTAAAAATAAAAATAATAATATAAAATAAACTTCTTTTAACATAATTTCCATGTATAACATTTTATCAATTTTTTTAATTTTAAAAAGTTATGAATTACATTCTATATTTTTTAAGAAATTAAAAAATTTCATTTAAGCTTTTGTAAAAATTTAGATCTATAAAATTTTTAATTTAAAGTATGGAAAGTTAAAAGTTTTAAAGTTTTACATTTTTACAAAATTAAATTATTTTAAAAAATTGTAATTGTTATTAACTTTTCAAAAATTCAATTATTATCAAAAATTTGAAATGAAATTAATCTTTAAATCAATTTTTAAAAGAAAATTTTACTAGAATTTAATTATTTAAATGCAAATATAGAAAATTTATTGCATATGTGCATAATTCTAATATTGTACAATGTTTGACGAATTATCTTTTTTATTTATATTGCTTTTTAATATTGACGAATTATTTACGTAATAGTTTTTTAATGTTGACCTGATCAAATATTAATGAATGTAGTAAATTATATGTTCGTTACATTTTGGTAATTTAAGTTAAGATTAATACTTTACTAACTATATTATTTAATTTTTGTATTAGTAGATATATTTTATTTTGAAAGAAAACAAATCATTTATAGTTCATTAGTCAGTAGCAATTTTGTAGCTGACATTGAATATGGGCAATTTCACGTCAGATTTCATTTCACAATTTTAATTTGGCCAAAATAATCTTTTTTTTTAATTCTTTAGTGAAAAAAATAGATATTTATTTTTTTTTGTAGACAAATTTCCGAGTTACGAATTTTTGAAAATTTGATTTTTGAAAAGTAGACATTTTTCAAATGCCTTACAAAAAAAAATTATTAAAGTTACGAAAATTTCGTTAAGACAAAAAAATCTCAGTTTTTGTGCAACTTTAACCTTCGGAGAATACACCTCTTTTTTAAATCATTTTTGAATGCTCAACTAATTTTGAACTGTTCATCTGAGTAACCTAAGAATTTTTAAAAAATATAGTTTAAACTCTGTAAAATAAGTCTATGTACTTTATAATCCTTTTAAAAAATATTTAACAATAGGTAATAATTAATAAATAATAATGAATAAATAATTAATTTTTTCATACAAATTTTATTACAATTATGTTTCTTAAAAAATCTCTTCCAAAGAAATTGCAAATAATTTTTTTTTAAATTAAAATATTGAAAAAAAAATTTAAATACGCAATTAATTAAACTAAAAATTTATATCATTTTTTATTGTAATTAAATAAATAAAAAATTCTTTTGTAAATACACAATTAATTTTTATTTATTACAAAATAAATGTACTATAATATGTAATCATATTATTAAATAATTGTAAAATGAAATTTTTTGTATATTTCATTCACAAAAGAAATATAAAACAATAACTCACAATAATAAAATTGTTTGATTTATTTTTTTAATGATAAGTGCTAAATTTTTATTATGAAAATGGTTAATAATTATTAGCGAGTAGATTTTATAAAATTAGTTGAGAAATAAAAAATATCACAAAGTGTCACTTTCGGAAGAATCACCCATATTCAAAATGTGTATATGTGTGAGTATACATGTGTATGTGTTGTGTGTATATGTGTGAGTATACATGTGTATGAATTGAGTGTATATGTGTGAGTGTATATGAGTGAGTATACATGTGTATGTATTAAGTGTATATGTGTGAGTATACATGTGTATGTGTTTAGTGTATATGAGTGAGTATACATGTGTATGTATTAAGTGTATATGTGTGAGTATACATGTGTATGTGTTTAGTGTATATGAGTGAGTATACATGTGTATGAATTGAGTGTATATGAGTGAGTATACATGTGTATGTATTAAGTGTATATGTGTGAGTATACATGTTTATGTATTGAGTGTATATGTGTGTATACATGTGTATGTGTTGTGTGTATATGTGTGAGTATACATGTGTATGTGTTTAGTGTATATGAGTGAGTATACATGTGTATGTATTAAGTGTATATGTGTGAGTATACATGTGTATGTGTTTAGTTGATATGTGTGAGTATACATGTGTATGTGTTTAGTGTATATGTGTGAGTATACATGTGTATGTGTTGTGTGTATATGTGTGAGTATACATGTGTATGTGTTTAGTGTATATGTGTGAGTATATGTGTGTATGTGTTGTGTGTATATGTGTGAGTATACATTTGTATGAATTGAGTGTATATGAGTGAGTATACATGTGTATGTATTAAGTGTATATGTGTGAGTATACAAGTGTATGTGTTGCGCATGCCTTACTTGCGTCTATGTATGTACAATGAGTAAATATATTATAAACAATACGAGGAATGAATGATAAAAGCCGAACGACGGAACGAAGAAGTACGGAGTTACACGACCGACGGACTACAAAACGACGACGAATATGTTAATATTATAAAAATAGGAGAAGATTAGCAACAACAGATTCAAATTTTTATTTTTTTAAATTTTATTATTAGGCAATTAAATATTAAATTAATTTTTTAAATTTATGTGTTAGTTCTGATTTGTCAAAATTTTATTTATTTAAAATAACGTAAACACCAATTATATTGATGCAAGTTTTATAATCCAAATTATAATATGATCGATAATTTAAAAGTGCTAATACTTAGATATTCAATTTTATTATAAAACAATATTTTACGTCCGAGAAATAGTAATTATAGTGAAGGAGAATAAAACGAAAACATTCGGACAAATAGTTTTAAAAAAAAATTAGTTTACTCCAACGTTTTGAAATCTAAATGATTTCCTCTTCAGGGAGTCTATAAAAATATGAAAAAATTTTACAAAAAATATAAAATAATATACAAAAATATAAACAATGTACAACAAAATATTTTTTAAAAAAATATATATGTATATAATATATGTAATTAATAAAACATTTATTCATAAATAATAAAGATTTACAATAAGATCTTACCAAAAAATTAATAAATAAACATTCGTCAGCAAAAATAAAAAAACAAAATCACCCATCCAACGTCAGAGAAAATATAGAGTTTAGAGTCATAACTAAAATAAAATAAATGAAGATCGAAATTATAATAAAGAATATAATAAATAAAATAATAAAAATTAAAATTAAGAGAATAACATACCTATAAAAAATAATATAACCAATTTTGTAATAAAAAATAAATAAATAAACAATAACACCATAGTCAAAAAATTAAACATTTATAGTAACACATCACAGTTAATTTTGTAAAAATACTTAAATAAATTAAAACAAATAAATTAAAATCAAAACTCTGCGTGTGAAGTCAAAAATAAAACTGAACTCCAAGCACTATTGATTCTGTACATCAATTGTTAAATAAAGACAAAAAAATAAGAAACAAAAAGTAGGCAAATGAGCAATCAATGGTATTAATTAATGGAAATAATTCAAAATCATTTCGTATGAGCTTTCAAAATTATCCAAATCTGTTACTTTATTTAAACTATTATTTCCCTCTTTTTTTATAAAAAACATTTCTGAGAAAAGTCTTTTACTAAGAGTTGGTTCAACATCTAACACTTCAAATTTATCCCATTTTATAAAATGTGGAATAGAATCATTTTTAAAATTTGTTAAGTGATTACTAATAACATTATGATATTTTACATTTAAATCAATATTACTCTTATGTTTTTTAGTACGAATATGTAATGGTCTTTTTGTTTGTCCTATATAAGATTTCCCACAATAACATTCAAATTTATAAACACAGTTGCATTGCCCGAGTCGAAATTTAAGCCCTACTTTAACCCTGAATTTTCAGGGCTTGTTGAGAGTTAGGAGTAGTAAAGGAGAATCTAACTTTAATGAAATTTAGACCCTACTTTGACTCCCAAAACCGGCGGAAAATTCCAAATCTTCCATTTGGAGAAGTAAAGGAGGGCCTATTTCGAATTCAGTAAACCCTACATTAATTCTCCTACACCCTACATTGTAAAACCTTTTATAACCTACTTTCATACTCCTAGACCCTACAAAGCCGTAATAATAATAATTAGGGTTGATGCATAAATTTCTATCTAATTTAATTTTGACCAATTTTTAAATAAAATAATACCTTTTTAAGAAAGGGTAATTTCATGTTTTAATTATCATTTATTTTATAAACAAGACTTTAATAAAGTAATTTCTTGAAACAAAAAATTTATTTATTAAAATCTTAATTAAGTGTTAAAGTTAACGATCACTCCGAGTCAAGTCAATGGAAAAAATTAAAACAATTCCTTTAACGTTTTCAACAGCTAATCTATCCTCTTAAGGAACTCTAATTTTATTAAATAAATTTAGACAATATGTTCATTGCAATACTAAAATTATAGTTTCTGAAAAGTACAGCTTTGCTTTTGAAAACGCTAAAAGAATTGTTTTAATTTCTTAAATTGTATTGACTCGGAGTGATCGTCAACTTTAACACTTAATCAATTTGGAAACCCAGTGATAGAATCATTATTATTAAAATCTTGTTTATAAAGTATATAATAATTGAAACATGAAATAACCCTTTCCTAAAAAGGTATTCGTTTATTTAAAAATTGATTAAAATTAAATTATATAGAATTTTATGCATCAACCCTGATTATTATTATTTCTATTCCTATTAATGACAAAGAGCTTGAATAAAATTTCTGAAAAATATTCGAAAATACTTTTTTACATGATTAAATAATTACTAAAAATATTCACTAAGTGAATTATAATTTAATAAATCGTTCACTCCAAGTATAATGTACTTATGTTTGAAAACCAATTTGGAAGTAACCTAGCTATATCTTCCACGTTTGTTTTAGAAATCACGTAAGTTAGCGGATTGTTTTGAAAACTAATATTTTGTTGTTAAAAGAATTTTTTTAAAGTTGATGCATTGAAATGTATATGTTTAATAATAATGTAATTTTTTAAATAAAATTATTATATTATTTATTACAATAGTAGTCGTTCTAAAGTGACAGTCAGAGTTACGTTGTTTCTGTACGGAACAGAAAGATAAGTAGTTTCCAAAACAATTCTCTAACTTACGTGATTTCTAAAACAAACGTGGAAGATAGGCAACTTCCAAAATGGTTTTTAAACATAAGTACATTGTACTTGGAGTGAACGAAATATTTTTTCAATTATAGTAATTTATAAATGTAGGGTGAGCAGATTAAAAGTAGGGCCTTATAGACTGAATAAATAAATGTAGGCTGAGAGGATTGAAAGTAGGGTTTTACAGGTTGAATAAATGAATGTAGGGTGAACGGATTGAAAGTAGGGTTTTAGAGGTTTAATAATTGTAGGGTGAACATAATCAAAAGAGGGTCTAATAGGTTAAAAGAGAGTAGGTTCTGCATTATAAGTTTCTTGGAACATGATAGACCTGTAGGTTAAAATATCAGTAAAATAGATGCTAAAGGCGTTAATAGCAGTAAAGGAGACTCTATTCAGTGTTTAAATCCTCAAAATAGGGTTTAAATTTCAACTCGGGTGATTATGCCTCTCAAGTTTATCCTTCCCTAGTTTAATAAATTGATCTAGTTTTGAATTGACACTAAAAACTGTTTGAATATTAAATGTTTTCAATAATCTTTTTATGTTTTCTGAAATTGATCCATAATATGGAAAAACTATTTTTATATCGTTATTATTTTCATTTTTGTCTTTTAAGGAATTTTTGTCATGAAAGGAATTGAAAGCATCAATAACAATTTTAATTTTATTTTGTGGAACACATAGAAATGTATCATAAACATATCTCTTATATGAGATGATTTTAAAATCTAAATTTCTAATAATATATTCCTTCAAATCTTGCATAACAATATCTGCCAGGATTAGAGAAATAGAAGAACCCATAGGAGTACCAAACTTTTGTCTGTAAAATTTTTTGTTAAATTGAAAATACATATTATTCATGATAAAATTATTCTGGTAATTCCTAATTATTCTAATTATTCTGGTTAACTGTCCTATATACAATGTAAAAATATTATAAGAAGTATAATCTGGATTATATCACAAATAATCCATTTTTTCCGTACAAATTAAGAATACAGAATTAAAACTTTCCTGGTTCAATAAACTATTTTTAGATTATGTTAATATGTCAAAACAAAGGCTATTTACTTATTATTCATTACATTTAACGAACAAAAGTTAACCTATAACTTTAAATATGACTTACTTGACTCTTTTCATAAAGTATGCACAATATATTGAAACAAAGGAGGAAAGTAACAACGTGATACTTTCCTCCCCAGGCGCGAAAGACCAATGCTGACGATTGGTTGCAGCTTGATTTACCCTACTGAAAATCCCCGTACAATATCTTGTACAGGAAATTGTACAAGATCTTGTACAGGAACTATATACCATTTTTGTCAATGAACCTGTACCATTTCAGCATAAGAAATTGAAACAAGTTCTTGTACAAGATCTTGTACAAAAACTTGCACAAGTAATTTTTTACGATTTCGAACAAAGGTTCGTGTACAATTTCTTGTACGAGATCCTTTACAAAAATGTGTACTTGCACATGTAAATTTTTTCTCTTCTGAATAAAGATCCATGTGCAATTTCTTGTACGAGATCCTGTACAAGAATGTGTACATGCACAAGATCCTGTACAAGTTCTTGTGTAGATAATATTTTTTCTTATTGTTTATTAATATTTTTATTTATGCAAAATATAAGAAAATTTTTAACATTATTGTTAGAGACTCTTTACATTTACGATTTAAAAACAACTGCGCAGCTGTAGAAGCCATATAAAACTACTGCACAGTCATTAAAGTTATTAATTAATTTGAACATGTACAGGATTTCGTACAAAAAATTGTAGATGAACCTTTATTCAAATACGAAAAAATTACATGCACAGGTTCTTGTACAAGATGTTCCACAAGATCTTGAACAAGAACTTGTTTCAATTTCTTATGCTGAAATGGTACAGGTTCATTGACAAAAATGGTATATAGTTTCCTGTACAAGATCTTGGACAATTTCTTGTACAAGATATTGTACGGGGATTTTCAGTAGGGGAGCCTTGAACGCGCAGCGTGAGTAATCCAGAGTTGAAGCAGTCTTTAAAACACTGACACTCAATGTTGGTTCAACATTGGAGACCAATGTTCGTCCCATGCTCGATTCAAGACTCGATCAATCTTCGTGTGTGAAGCTTGAATATCCAATCTTTATTCAAGCTTGAATCAACCGCATGATACAATATTCAGTTTATTTATTACCGTATGCACTGAACAATATATTGTTCATCAATAATTTTTAAATAATATAAAAAATTATCTAAATTAATAAATAATTATTAATATTTTATTTATTACATATTTTCGTGCTAGAACATAATTCCGTGCTGTCATTTAATAGTAATTAATAAAAAAAATTAATAAAATATTTTAGTAAAATAAAACCCATAATATTAATCTATTAAATAGCAAAATTTATTCTACAATTTTCCACATGCTAAAATATTTTATCAATTTCTTATTTTAATTAATAAAAAAAGCACATACGTTAAACTCTTGAGTTGGCTACGCTGAGTCGCAAGGTCACACGCGTTTGACAAAAAAATAGTATTTTGATAATATTTACTAAACGGTTATTCCTAGTGTAAAAATACTTGGCATAAATATTTTAACATCCTAATGAACAATTTTTACACTGGAAGTTTTTGATCACTGAAAATAATAATTTGATACTGAAAACAATAATATATAATAAAATTAAACATATCATCAAAAATAAATATTGTAATATTAAATAATTTATAAATATTTATATTTAATATTGTTCAGTGCACACGGTAATATAGAAAGTGAATATTGTATTTTCACTCACGAAGATTGACTGAGGGTGGAGTCCCATGGCAGCGTTTTGCGTTGCGTTTTGTAACTAGGCAATGAGTGCAAATAGAGCAAACATATATCTGTATCTCTCTCACAATCATGGCCTAGTTACAAAACGCAACGCAAAACGCTACCATGGGACTCCAGCCTAAGGGCGTAGTCCCATGGAACAGTTTTGCGTTGCGTTTTGTTACTAGGCCATGAGTGCAAATATAGGTAACATATATCTTCATCTCTCTCATACACATGGCCTAGTTACAAATCGCAAAACGCTGCCTTGGGACTCCAGTCTGAGTCTTGAATCGAGCATGGAACGAACATTGGTGTCCCATGCTGAATCAATATGTTGAGTTACCATGCTCTGGCAATGATATACTTGATTAAGCAGGATCCCTTCCAACCTTCATTGGGCGTGCGGTTTAAATAGGTGCGTTTTTGCGGTGTCGGGTATGCGTCAGGGGTGTTCGATCCCACATGCGAGCTAATATTTTTCCGTTTTCGTTTCTAAGCGATATATAAAATAATAAAATTGTGTGTTGTGTTGTGAATAAAAAATGTGAACATGTTTGTAAATAATATTAAAAATCTGTTAAAAAATCAAGAAAAAAATGTACTAATTAACAGAAAAATTGTCTTTTTTTACTAGAATTATTTTTTTTGATGTTACTATTTCAAATGACATTTATTGTTAGTAATAATATATTATTTATGTGGAAATAATATATAATTATAATAGAAGTAACTTATTGTCATTAAATTTATACACGCATATAATATGGATAAAAATAATAACAATAATATTTATTATTATTATTATTAAGAATGAATATATTCATATTACATAGAAGGAACGCGAGAGAATCTTAAATTTGGAAACAGTGAAAGTAGTCTTGTTCAGTCCTGCATCAGGCTTCCGCAGCATTGATTGAGCCTTGGTGTCCAATGCTCAATCAAGGCTCGCGCTGCAGTCTGGAATCGGTGTTACATTAAAGCTTCGATCAGTCCTGCTCTCTCTGTCTCACTAATAGGCTCAACGAATATTGACCAATGCTCGGCAAATCTTTATAAAGTCTGAACTCGGCGTCATTTCGCGCCTGTGTCCTCACTCTCCTTCTCAACAAAAAAGTTAAAATTACACAAAAGTATTACACGTAATTTAAAAATACACTGTTACAACTTAAAGACAAATAATAATTAAGCTGCAAAAAACCGAAAAACACATTTAATAAAACTGTGTAATTATATAAAAATATAAGGTTTTGAAAATTGAAACGAAAAATTACTTTTGACGTATTTTTGTAACGTCACTAGGAAACTTTACCTAATCAGAAATGCTCTTGCACACTATGGAAAAATGGTTGTTGGGAGTACCACAGATTAAAAAAAATTTTAGACTATGTATTTTCGCTAGTTTGTTTAAAAGATATAGGCGTTGTTACTTTCCACCTCGGTCTCACCTACGAGTACGGAATCCTCGGTTTTAGTACGAGATCTACTCGCACTTGTTCGGTTTTTTTTAAATAAAATACATTATTTAAAATAACAAAATTTATTATTATAATCCTTGAAAATTTGAATAATTAACAATAATATCAAAGATTTCTTTTTGAGATTACATTATTGAATATCTGGAAATCTTTTCAATTAACATTAACCAAATTTATAAACAAAAACTACAGATGGAATAATATAATTTTCATTTAATATTCCAAACTTCGAAAACTTGATTTAGCAAAATTTAAATCAAGGATCTTTCAAATTCCAAGACTCGATTATACATTCTTATAAATTAAAAATAATTCTTTAAAAAAAGTAAAATTAATCAAAGTTTGTGAATTCTTGACATAATTGATATTCTAAAATTTTGATACTAATTAAATTTTTAACAAAATGAGTTTCGAAATAATGAAATAAATAAAATTAATTCAATACAATTTTGAAAAATTCCTCTCAAAAGAATAAGACAAGATGTTACCTGAATAATTAGCCGTAAATTCCGTATCTGCAAATGTAAATTAATCCATGATTTAATTTTCTCGTCAAAGTCGAGAAAATCGTTAAAATAACAATTAAAACAATTGAATTTTATAGTTTCATCTCACTTCTTTTATGAAAGGAGACGAAAAAACAAATGACCTCTATTTGCTCGACATGCATCACTAACTATTTTATTCCTTCATAGGAATCTCTAATTTACATGATTTTTAAAACAAACGTGGAAGGTAGGTAACTTCTAAAGTGGTTTTTAAATATATGTACCACTGTGAGTGAACGATTTAATGAATTATAATTCATTTAGTGAATATTTTATGAATTACTTAATCATGTTAATAAGTATTTTCGAATATTTTTCAAAAATTTTATTCAAGCTCTTTACGATTAATAGGCATAGAAAGAAAAATAATTAGGGATGATGCATAAAATTATATTTAATTTAATTTTAACAAATTTTTAATTTAACGAATACCTTTTTAGAAAAGGGTAATAGTAATTATTTATAACTAATTTTTTTAACTACAAATATTTAAACTTTTTAAATACAAATAACTTGAACATGCATAGTTGTGCAAGCTGAGGAGTAGTCTACGACCACACGTGGACATGCGTAAAAGAGCAATTTAATATAATTATTGATTCGCAGTAGTATAATTTAATAATTATTGCTACTTAGTATGCTACTATTATACTCGAACATGCGTAGTAGTGTAATTCAGTATTTATTGCTGCGCAGTATAATGTATCAACACACTTGGAAAGCAATGACATCTAAATTTCACTTTTGCACATGTCCAAATGTACTGGTAAATTTACTGCCCAACAATAACTACTAAAGTACAAAAAAAATTCTTACATAATTTATGGACTGTTTTGAACTTATTTTTTGGATTTTTTGTCCTGGTCAAAAAGTCCAAAGACATTAAAAATACAATATAAAATTAAGATATTGAATAATCAGAATTTTTTTTGAAATTTTATTATTTATGAAAATAATTGAATTTTTGTGAAGAATTTTTTTATTTATGAAAATAATTGAATTTTTGTGCAGAATTTAATTATTTATGTCAATAATTAAAATCCTGCTATCTTAACATTAACATTTTACGTTCAGATCTTATTGCGTAAAAAGTAAAAACATGGCTTTTTCACATGTTTCATTGTTTATTTTGGACGTCTTTATTTTGAATTTTTGTACATGTTTATTTTTCATTTTTTGAACTTTTTTCTTAGGTTTTTCGATCTGGATTTTTTAGATTGGACTTTTTGTCCTGTAATCTGTAAGAAATACTGTTTTCAAATATTTTTATAATATATCATTGTTTATATCTATTTTTATAATTTGTATTGTTTGTTGCTTGTACCCTTTGCGAAAATTGACAAAGGCTATTAAAAAAGTGTTACGTGAATGTTTCAATATTGAATTTGTCTATGTGAGAAAAAATGATTCCACAGAAAAAAGAAATTCATGTATGAATGCGATTCAAATTGAACAATTAAAGATGAATTCCGTGTGTGATTTCTTTTTGTATGTTCTATTCATTGTTTATAATTCACTATCATGTCGTATCTGCACTCTTTTTCGTTATTGTCAACATGAGTCTTGTATACATACATATATTTAAATGTATGTTTTTTCTTTTCAACGAAATTTGGGCCATGTCTTAGCATGCCATTCGGTGTCACGACGAACGAGGAAAACTAATTCTCACCTGAAAGTCAAAAAACGATATCTACATATCGATCAAAGAATGAGTAAACGTTGAATTTTTTTTCTTATTCTGAAACCAAATATTTCCCAATACACTTATGGAATCTGACTACTGTTCATTTCACAATTTTCCATTAATCATTTATAATTTCAAGTTAGGAGAAAATTAATTAATTAGAAAGTGCTAATGAGCCAAATGGAAAGAAAATTGAATTATTCCTTATCATTTTATACATTTAAGACTTTAGTGAATTATAAAGGTAATTCATGAATTAATTAAAAGAATAGAAAATTTTACAAATAAATGTAGATTGTTTAGCAATTAATTAAAAAATTGATTTCTTTTATTCTTTCTTGATTTATGTTTATTTAAATAATAATTATTATTATACAATTCCTTAATATAATTGTCACTTTAATTTTAATTAATTACAAATTAGTCAAATTACGCAATTATTACGACTTTTAATTATTTCTGCTGTTTTATTTATATTTATTTTGTTTCAGACTCTTAATTAATATATTTGGGTGATTCTTCTGAAAGTGACACTTTTAAACTTCAGTTTTTTATTTTATTTTTTTTAATATATGGTTTTTTCTATTAAAACTACTTAATTTCATACTCAATACTAAGATTTTCAGGTTGCGCAAAATGAATTCTTAAAAATATTAAAGTTTTTCTCCTTTAAAGAAGATTATTGTTGCTCAATTAGATTAATTTTATTTAATTCGCGAGTTTTTCTATTAAAAATCCACGCTAATATGTATTGTTCACAAAATTGAAAATAAAATTACACTGCTTAAAAATTAATAATTTGCATATTTCAATAACAAATATATTCAGTTCAATTAAAATATAAATTTATTTGAAGTATTTGATTTAATAGTAATCTGGGTTAATTTTTTCAAAGTAATGCAGGTAAATACTAAAAACAAAAGAAAAAATCGCATATTTCAAGGAAAAGGTTTCGGAGATGAAGATTACATTTTTTCACATTTATTTACATTAGGGCACAATTAATAGTACATTGTACAACTAGTGGCGAAAGTGTGATTTTTCAAGAGTGAAGTTTGCGGCTCGAGCGTAGCGAAAAGTGCGCAAAGTGTTTTCTCTAACACTTTGCGAGGAAAGATTTCTTCGTGAATTTCATATAATTTTAATTTAACGTGTGCTTATGTTATATATGAGCGATTCCATGGTCAACTGATCAAGGTGGAGAAAAAATTTTCTCCAATCGTAGCAAAACTTGGGGCTTTTGTAGTACTCATAGATAGTAATTTTTCGTGAAAATATTTTTTTACCTAGTCCAATATTTTCCGAGGGGGAGGGGGTTAAATTTTTGTGTTTTTCAGTACAATTCTTATTTCAATAATTTTTTACTCTTAAACAATTAAACATACAAATTTGACAAAGTACATTTTGGAAAGGTTTTTTCATGCTCTTTCAATTGGAAATAAGCATTTTAAAAAAAAATTTTTTTTGACCCAAAAAAATCAAAATTAAAAATAAATTTCAATTTTTGAGGGAGATGGATACGATTTTTTTTTTTTTTTTTACGAAAGCTGAAGTTTTTTCCTAAAAGGACATATAAATGGTAAAGTGGGACTAGAATGTTTAAACATTGGAAAAAAGAGTTTTCTACTCGCCGGAGCGCTCAAAACCCGGTTTTTAGCTCCGTTTTGGAGAAAATTCTTTTTTTCAATATTTAAACATTCTAGTCCCACTTTATCATTTATATGTCCTTTTAGGAAAAAACCTCAGCTTTTGTTAAAAAAAAAAAAAAAAAATCGTATCCATCTCCCTCAAAAATTGAAATTTATTTTTAATTTTGATTTTTTTGGGTCAAAAAAATTTTTTTTTTCAAAATGCTTATTTCCAATCAAAAGAGCATGAAAAAACCTTTCCAAAATGTACTTTGTCAAATTTGTATGTTTAATTGTTTAAGAGTAAAAAATTATTGAAATAAACATTACGCAAAAAGACCCCTTGATCACTTGATGTGGAATCGCTCATATATTAAAAGACGAATTTTTTGAGTGGGTAAGAAGTTAGGTACATAATATATCTCGGTCAAAGAACAAGAAAAAAGAATTAGGTCATGATTCACTTTCGCCACGCTCTTCAGAGCAATTGAGAAAAGTTCTACTTTCGCCACACTTTTATACCAAGAAAAGTACTCCTTTCAGAGCAAGTGTTGGAGAAAATATATTTTTTTAGTAAAATATACAAATCTCACATCCTCATTTTATAAATTACCATGCCCAAGTAGCACGCTGTATCACCTGAGTGTCAATATCGGGGATATTCCCGTGATATTGAGGAAGTATCATAATGTCCCCTTTTTAATATCCCTGTGACATTCCTGCGAAATTGAGGGGATATTGCTGTGACATCGAGGAGATACAGCCGCAATATTGCTGTGATATTAAGGGGTCATTGCTGCGATATTAAGAGGATATTTCACAAAATTTTCGCTATAATATCAAATTTGAAGTTATAGAAAAAATTCTTTGGAATATCCCCTCAATATCGCAGCAATATCCCGCCTCAATATCGCCGCAGTATCTCCTCGATGTCACAGCAATATCCCCTTAATATCGCAGAAATATCACAGGGATATTAAAAAAAGCGTACCTTATGATACTTCCTCAGTATCACAGGAATATCCCCGATAGATATCGCCATGACACTCAGGTGATACAACGTGCTGCTTGGGTGGATATATTTTTTCAAACTTACTTCTATATTCAGTTATTTATTAAAAAGGAAGGCTTCGGAGATCAAATTAATTTTTATTCGGAGCAAAATGTAAATTTCGATTATTTATAACAGCAATAAAATTAAATCTCAGATACTCAACTTTATTGTAATGTGCATTAAAATTTTTTTAAAAATATTTTTAATTTATAAAATATTAGTAATCATTGTGAACTAATTTTAAGCTGAAACTAAAGACAAAGTTTAAACATTTTCATCAAAAGTAAAAGTGGGGTCTAAATTTTTTTAAAACGGACATAATGATAGAAAAAACATTGTACTTTCTGACATTATTTTTAAAAAATTTCTGAGAATTTAAAAAAAACCATAAAAATTTAGGTTTTTTAAAGAAGTCCTATTGGAGACATGTCGAAAAGGCTTCAGAGATGAAAGTAATTTAGCTATTACATAAATTCAGTTGAATAAAATTATTTAAATTTCTTTTTTAAATGATAAATAAGTGCTAAATTTTCACTATAGAAATTTATAATAATTATTAGAGTAGATTTTGTAAAATTAATCAAGACAGCAAAAATGTCACTTTCAGAAGAATCATCCATTTATAATTTAAACATTGATATTAAAATTAAAATTGAATGGAAAAATAATTCGACACCATTATTATAGTCTAAAGCTTCTCATTAAAACAGTAAATATTTTATTATGTCATTCAATTAAAATGGTAAATTAATAGTAAGAAATAGTGCATTAATAAATAGAGTATTTAATAATTAATAAATAATATAATTAGAACCCAATAAAACAAGTTGTGAATTAAGATGTTCATTACATGAACATTTTGCTTCCTCTTTACGATAAGCAAAAAATTTGCTTCCTCGTGGAGGAAGCATTATTCATAAAAAAAATTTTTTAAACATATTCAATATTGTTGTCCTAAAATCTAATTTAAAATTAGATTAAAATTTTTAATTAAAATTTAATTTTCCATCCATTAAAATTTAATTTAATTGTATAATAATACAATTTAAAAAAAAAGAAAAAAATTTTAATAATAAAGTGAATTTTTTCATTTTATTTAATTCTATTAATGCTAATAAAATATATTCTTTTTATCCATCAATCGATTCGTCTTGATGAAATGAAGATTTTTAGTTTGTTTTTAAGTCAAGAGTAACATTTTATTATAAGGCAACATGATTTTTAAGAAGGAAATAAATTTCTAATAAAAGTGCGAATTTTTGGTTTTAATTATATTTAATTCTATAAATTCAAATAAAATATATACTATATATATACCAATCGATCCGTTTTAATGCAACGGATAAAATTATTGAAAAAAATGAGTAAAATTTTATTGTACTGCAATATAATTTTGATGAAAGAACTAAAGTTTTGATAAAAAAAGGTCATTTTTCTGCTTTAATTGTCATTAACTCTATTAACTCTCATACAATTTATTCTTTTTATATACCAATCAATTCGTCTTGATGCAAAGAATAAGATTTTATTATATATTAACTTCAATAACCAACTTAAAAAAAAATTTTTGAAAAAAAAATTTTTTTTAGAAAAAAGTCAAAAAAAAATTTTTTTTGAGAATTTTTTAAAGTCTATCAATCCAGTTCGAGATATTTTTATGATAAATATACCTGGTAAATTTTAGCCAAATTCGTTAAAACCTCTTCGAGTTATCGTGTTCACAAAAATCGGGATCCACACACACACACGCACACACACACATACACACACACATATACACACACATACATACATCCGGACAATTGTTCAGGGTCTTATATAACATAGTCCCATATAGAAGAAAATTTGTCAAAAGGATTTTTAAAAATTTTGTAAATTAAACGACTACAAAGCTTCCTCACGAGGAAGCAAAATAATAAAAACCACTGCCAAGTTACATATTTTTGATATAATTTTGGTGCTCATTTCATTCCTATTTGTAAATCTCATTGTGTTCATTTCATGAACACTTTGCTTTACCGTAACAAATTGCTTGACCCCCCCTTCCCCTCAAAACGCGTTACGTATTTTTTGAAGGGCCCCATAGACATGTTAATTATAATAAAGTATAAATTATGAACATTTATTCTCAATTGCTGCAATATTTTTTTCTCTATATTTGATTAAAAATTTAGTTTCGATACATAAGCTATTTTTATTTTTATGGCATATTATGACTTTAATTATTTTCGTTTTTAAAATTTTAGACAAGATTTAGAAAATGATATTTTTCAACTTTTCAAAGTTACTTCCTCATTAAAAAAATTATTTTTTTTTAAAATGTTGGAAAAACGATCTCCAAAAGGACATGTCAATAAAAACTTCTCAATTGACGTTTCGGAACTGGATCCAGTTCCCTCTTCAGAATTTATTATAATTTATTATACTGAAAAATGAATGTACATGGTTTTTGGTTCGCAAAGAAAAATAACAAAATACAACATTAGTCGATGTTAATTCAAATTACAAATTACAGATTAAATTTAAATTCAAACAATAAAAAAGTAAAAAATTCTATATACTCACTCATTTTATTTAAAAATTGATTTTTTTCCAAATTAAAAAAATTTACTTAAGGTTATGATCATTAAGTTTCATGTTGTAAAACAATTTTTAATTTTGTTTTACTGAATTTATAAACTGAAAACTTTATTCTTTCTTTTGTGAAATTATTTTTTTAAAAATAAAAAGTTATTAAATATAATAAATTTAATATAAAGCCATGATTGATGGCAAAAAATTGCCATCAATCTCCACATGGCAACGAGTGAACTATAGTGTACCTAAGCTATAGTTTTACTTATATGTATAGAGTGAGTATATTCAAATATAAAGGTCATTACATATGAGAATCTTAAAGCCAATTACACCTGTCTTACGCAAAAAGATAAAAATCCAACATAGAACAATTCTAAAGCAATTTAAACAATCTATTATAAGACAAATCCAAACTATTTAAATCAGTTTCGACTAATGTTGTATTTTGTTATTTTTCTTTGCGAACCAAAAACCATGTACATTCATTTTTCAGTATAATAAATTATAATAAATTCTGAAGAGGGAACTGGATCCAGTTCCGAAACGTCAATTGAGAAGTTTTTATTGACATGTCCTTTTGGAGATCGTTTTTCCAACATTTTAAATATTTAATAAAGAAGGACGTTACGAAGATCATCTTATGATCTATACTATTATTTTTTTTTAATTTTCATCACAATCTCTGTTTTTCAAAATATCAATAACTTCTTTATTTCTAATCAAATTAATTTCAAAAATAGGTCAATCGAAGCGTTTTTTAATGTTCTACAAGTTAGTAATTATATGTTCAAAGTTATTTCTACATTTTGAAAAAAATTTTCAGAAAAGTCTTATTTGCCAAAATTTTTGATTTTTAAAAGTTATTATCTCCGGTGAAAATGGACGAAAAATGTTCATTGAGGGCTCAAAAGATGCGTCTAAAAAAACTATACAAAATTAGAGAAAAACATTTATAGGTGTCCTAACATTTTTTTAAAGTTATGGGCAAAAAACGTTTTTTTTAAGAATTAAAAATAAAAAAAATATGTAGTTAAACTTTATTAACCCCTTGACAGTCGATGACGTGTATACATGTCATGGTGCAAGTGGGCTCAAACAGTCGATGACGTGTATAGACGCAAGTAGATTTTTGGCTACAAAGACACACAGATTTGTCCACAAATTGATACTCGGGGGTTTTCGGGGTCGCTGGTTACGAATCCGAACTCAGATTTTAAAAATTAAAAATGGCGGATCCAATATGGCGGACGACATTTTCAAGAAATCATCGGATTCACTTGAAACTTGTTACTCGGGGGTTTTCGGAGTCGCTGATTACGAATCCGAATTTATATTTTGATAATTCAAAAGGGCGGATCCAATATGGCGAACGAATTTTTCACAAATTCATCAAATTCTCTTGAAACTCGTTACTCGGGGGTTTTCGGGTTCGCTGATTACGAATCTGAACTCAGATTTCGAAAATTCAAGATGGCGGATCCAATATGGTGGACAACATTTTCACAATAACAGGACAAACTGGAATAAAGACGACCAAATACCCCCGAGTAACGAGTTTCAAGTGAATTCGATGGATTTTTGAAAATGTCGTCCGCCATATTGGATCCGCCATTTTAAATTTTCAAAATCTGAATTCGGATTCGTAATCAGCGACCTCAAATACTATAGTATACTGATTTGCGCAAATTTCAGTTTTCTTAAAAGTTGTCGACATTTTGAGCCCACTGATGAGATTTTAGTTTCGACTGCGAAGGGGTTAATCTGTCTCAAAAAACTCTCATTTTATGTCCGCAGATGAGACCTACAATTAAAAAAAAATGTAGTCCAAAAGCTCTTCATAATTTGGAGATACACTACCGTCCGAAATTGTGCGAACGCTAACGTCTCGAGCTATTAAAAAACACACCCGCACAGAAACAGTGATAACTCGGTTAAAAATGAAGCTAGATGCTTTTTTTAAATTGCATTGGAAAGCTTATTAAATTTCCAATGAATTGCCACTATTTTAAGTTGTATTGCATAAATAGGAAGCGAGATATCATGTTATGAAGACAAAAAAATTATTCTATTCTTTTCGGAATTTCTTACTCTGACTTTGACTCCTGGCACAGTTTAGCAAAGTTTATAAAAAAAATTGTTACTTTCACAGACAATTTCTTGTAACCAAAGCTTTAAAAAGAGACCAAGAACAGCCAAAAATATTTAGGGGTTCCCGAGATATAACAAAAAGAGTCGGACCGTGCAAAGCAGAATTTTCAATCATCGATTTCTCTAATTCGCCGTTGAGTCAATTACTTGTCTGTGAAAAAAGTGTCGAAAATTAATTTTACCAAGTACATTCTTACTATGATCCATTTTTTAATTTAATTTATTATATATCGATATTTAAAAAGTGGATCCCAGTAAGAATGTACTTGGTAAAATTAATTTTCGACACTTTTTTCACAGACAAGTAATTGACTCAACGGCGAATTAGAGAAATCGATGATTGAAAATTTTGCTTTGCACGATCCAACTCTTTTTGTAACATGTCGGGAACCCGTAAACATTTTTTGCTGTTCTTGGTCTCTATTTAAAGCTTTGGTTACATGGAATTGTCTGTAAAAGTAACAATTTTTTTCATAAACTTTGCTAAACTGTGCCAGGAGTCAAAGTCAGAGTAAGAAATTCCGAAAAGAATAGAATTATTTTTTTGTCTTTATAACATGATATCTCGCTTCCTATTTATGCAATACAATTTAACATAGTAGCATTTCATTGGAAATTTAATAAGCTTTCCAATGCAATTTAAAAAAAGCATCTAGCTTCATTTTTAACCGAGTTATCACTGTTTCTGTGCGGGTGTGTTTTTTAATAGCTCGAGATGTTAGCGTTCGCACAATTTCGGACGGTAGTGTATTTATGAAAATGTGATGTTTGCGCACAGACACACAAACACGGAATGACATTTTTGAACTCCTGAGGGCAAATAACAAAGATATGTCAAAAAATCGAAGGATAGAGGAAGTATTACAATACTTCCTCTATACGAGGAAGCAATAGAATAAAAATAAATATAAACGAAATAAAAAGTAAAAGAATAAATAAACGAATGAAGTAAGCAAAAATTGTATTAAATAAATAAAGTAAAATATTAACCGTTGCCAAGTTATATATTTTTGTTATAATTTTGGTGTTTATTTCATTTGTTTTCGTTAATTTCTTGTGTTCATTTCATGAACACTTTGCTTCCTCATAGAGATGTTGATAACAATAAATTTTGAACAATTATTCTCAATTGCTGTAATATTTTTTTCTCTTTATTTGATAAAAAATTCAGTTTCGATACATAAGCGATTTTGATTTTTATGGTATATTATAACTTTAATTATTTTTATTTTTAAAATTTTAGAAATGATTTGAAAAATGATATTTTTTAACTTTTCAAAGTTACTTCCACATTAAAAAATTTTTTTTTTAAATACTCATCACAATTTCTGTTTTGTATAATATAAATAACTTCTTTATTTCTAATTAAATTAGCTTCAAAAATAGGTCAATTGAAGCGTTTTTTTAAGTTCTATAAGATGATGATGATAATTTCAAAGTTACTTCTACATTTTTCAACAAAATTTTGAAAAAAGTCTTATTTTCCAAAATTTTTGATTTTGAAAAGTTTAATATCTCCGGTGAAAATAAACGAAAAATATTCATTGAGAGCTCAAAAGATGCGTCTAAAAAAACTCTACAAAATTAGAGAAAAACATTCATAGGTGTCCTAATATTTTTTTAAAGTTATGGGCAAAAAACGTTTTTTTGAAAAATTAAAAATCAAGAAAATATATAGTTAAACTTTATTAATCTATCTCAAACTACTCTCATTTTATATCCGCAAATGAGACCTACAATTTAAAAAAAAAATTCAGTCCAAAAGCTCTTTATAATTTGGAAGCAATATAATAAAAAATAAATATAAATAAATTAGACTAAAAAATAATTATAATATATAATTAACTACATTACAATCCAAGGGTTGAAAGTGATCCGAATAAAAAAGAAAATCGTAACAGCTAGCGAGACGTCGCGAACCAATGTCAATGAAATTTTAATGCACTGCCTTCAATACGAGACATTAAAATTCAAAACATTCATGTCCCATGTGAGGTTTGCCAAATGGTTCACAAATTCCCCACCACATGCAACTGTTATATATAAATGAAAAATTGTCCGGGGATCAAAACCAGTCAAAAATCGTTCGTCGTTGTCGGTATTTAAAGAAAATTCATCGAAAAAAGAAAAGAATTTTTTTTAACTTACTTGATTTTTTGGTAAAAATAAAAAACAAATTAAGTAATATGAAATCTCTAGTGATATTTATGTGTCTTGGCGGCACAATTGTATTTTCGACTCCCGTGAAAAACGTAAATACAAAAAATTTAGAATTAATGGAAACAAAATTGAGGGACGAATTGGATGAACTCAATAAACAGGAATCAATTAATATTTATGGAAATATAATTAGTCTTGAGAAAATTTCTATAGAGGAGGAAGAGAAAAAAGAATTGAATGTGGAAAATAAGAGTAGTGATCCTCTAGTGAGAGGAATTAATGAATTTTTAAAAAGTCGAAAAATTCAAATCTCATTTCCTCATGATGAGTCATGCGCTGATTTTCTTGGACGAGCAATTGGCGAGAGAAATGTTGAATTTCAACTTCGTGAATTAACTCATAGTAGTTTTGAAGGTAAAGTATATATGATACTTAATTTGAATGCATTTGAAGCGTGACTATAGTCCATGCGAAATTACTATAGGTAGTGTTATACTATTAAAGCTAGATTTTTCTCTCCGTGTATTTTTCGAAAATATTTTTAAATTCTCCAAAATGAATCTAAATTTTTTTCCAATTTTTTGAAAAACTTACAGTGTTTCTCAAACTTTCAAACACTAAAATTTTTATTTAATTATTGAAAAATTTTTCATAATTTTTCGACTTTGCAAAAAGTCTACAGTTTTCGAAAAACTTACCATAATTTTTGGTATTTGGTTCATCAAAAGTTTCATATTTTTCTAAAATTGCAAAAATTTATCAAAATTCTTATTCAATTAAAAAAAAAAATTCATAATTTTATGTTTTATGACAGATTTTATAAAAAAAAAGGTTTTTCCAAAATTGTAGATTTTACCAAGCGTCAAACATTGTACATTTTTTTTTTAAACGAATAACTTTGATCTAATGTAGTTAGATTTTATATGAATTTTAGGTAATAATATTTTATATGCTAACAATTTAAGCCCTACTTTAACCCTAAATTTTCAGGGTTTATTGATTGTTAGTAGTAGTAAAGGAGGTTCTACCCGAGTCGAAATTTAAACCCTACTTTAAGGATTTAAACACTGAATACAGTCTCCTTTACTGCTATTAACGCTATTATCATCTGCTTTACTGACATTTTAACCTACAGGTATATCATGTTCCAAGAAACTTATAATTCAGAACCTACTTTGACACTCTTTTAACCTATTACACTATCTTTTTATTATGTTCTCCCTACATTAATTAAACTTATAAGACACTACTTTCAAACTTCTCAGCTTACACTACCGTCGGAAATTGTCGGTCCGATCGACCGAAGAGGAGAAAAAAAGGCAGCTCTACTAAAATCATAATAACTTTGCCAAACATGAAGATAGAGACTTGATTTTTGCAGATTTGGAAAACTTATAAAATTCTGAATAAGATAAGTTTTGGTTAATTTTATTTAACATTTAGAACTTGTTGTATTATTTAATTATTTGTAGTACAAAACTCTCAAAATTTTCAATTATCGTTCGAAATGTTGAGTCCGTTGCCTGATCTACAAAAATAATAGGAAAAATTTGAAACTTATATCACTTTGTTAAAAAAATTGTCACCTTTAATTTGAGTCTAAGAAAAGTAAAAAAATATTAATCCGTCTCCGAGATATGATTAAAAATGTATGCGTATGTTCTTCTCGTCATTGAACCATCGATCGCTGCGAATGCCGTCTGTTGCTTTCTCTCCTTCGTCTCCCCAGGGCCGTATAGGCGTCTCTTAAAGTGAGTGGTTTCTTGGTGCCCCTTATATATTCTTTTTTCCCTAAATTATAGTTATTGTCTGAATTTTTTTACACTATTAGTCAGACTTTAAGTAAATATTGTTATTATTATTAAAACAAATGTATATACAAATTATTGTTGTTAATAATTAATTCTATATTTTAGAATTAACCTTGAATAGTGCAGTTTTCTTTTAGCAATTAATTTAATTAAAATAACATTTATTTTTTTCATTGAGGTAATTAAAAGCATTGATTTGTTTAAATAGTAATTAGAAGCTAAATATATTTTATAATATTATAATTTTTAAAACTTCTTTAAAATAATTTTAATAATAATTTTTCTAGATTTAATTTAATATGCACAAAGAAAACAAATATTTTAAATTTAACAAACTTTGTTTAAATTAATATTTAATTGAAACATAAATTTATTTATATAACATATTTATTCAAACCAATAATATTTTCAAATCTGAAATGTACATACTTTTTATATTTTTTGGTAATTGACAACAATAATTTGTATATACATTTGTTTTAATAATAATAACAATATTTAATTAAAGTCTGACTAATAGTGTAAAAAAATTCAGACAATAACTATAATTTAGGGAAAAAAGAATATATAAGGGGCACCAAGAAACCACTCACTTTGAGAGACGCCTATACGGCCCTGGGGAGACGAAGGAGAGAATGCAACAGACGGAATTCGCAGCGATCGATGGTTCAATGACGAGAAGAACATACGCATACATTTTTAATCATATCTCGGAGACGGATTAATATTTTTTTACTTTTCTTAGACTCAAATTAAAGGTGACAATTTTTTTAACAAAGTGATATAAGTTTCAAATTTTTCCTATTATTTTTGTAGATCAGGCAACGGACTACACATATAGAACGATAATTGAAAATTTTGAGAGTTTTGTACTACAAATAATTAAATAATACAACAAGTTCTAAATGTTAAAAAAATTAACCAAAACTTATCTTATTCAGAATTTTATAAGTTTTCCAAATCTGCAAAAATCAAGTCTCTATCTTCATGTTTGGCAAAGTTATTATGATTTTAGTAGAGCTGCCTTTTTTTCTCCTCTTCGGTCGATCGGACCGACAATTTCCGACGGTAGTGTACATTTATTTTTTGAGTTTATAAGACCCTACTTTTAGTCTGCTCCCCCTAAATTTATAAATTTCTATAATTAAAAAAACATTTCGTTCACTCCAAGTATAATGTAGGGGAGAACGGGGCGTAATGGATCACTTCAATTTATGCAAAAGTGGTAAATCATAGTAATTTCGATTTTTGATTGAAATAATGTATTTGGCATACTGTAAGTTTTACCAAGTTTTATTGATATTCATTTATTGTTGTTAAAACTATGGTAGAAAAAGTGATTTTGATGATTAAAAGTAAATTTTTGAAGTCTTTGTTTTTTTGTTATATCTATTTCAAAATTACTTGTAAAAAATTTTTGCATATCAGTTTTGAGCTTTGAACATTTCATTCCTGATTCAATACGCCCCTGGTAGTGATCCATTACGCCCCGGCCCGAGGCGAAATGGCTTACCTTGCATTTCTCCAAAAACATTGTTCTAGAAAAAAAAAGATATTAGGGCGTACTTTTTTTAATTGAAAGCTGAGATGTTAGGCTAAGTTTTCCACATGATGAAATTTTTATTAAAGCAAGAATGACGAAGTTAAGCAACAAAAAGTGAAAAGTGATCCATTACGCCCCGGTCTTCCCTACGTATGTTTAAAAACCATTTTGGAACTTACCTATTTTCCACGTTTGTTTTAGAAATGACACTGTAAATAAAAGGTTCTAAATTATAGCTGATTTTGGTATTAAAACAGAAGAAAATTACGATTTAGTACCAAAATTGGTTCTAAAAAAGTACCTTTCTTTTTACAGTGCACATAAGTTGGAGAATTATTTTGAAAACTACGCATCTTTCTGTTCCGTGCATAAACTACGTAACTCTGACAGTCGGTTTAGAACGACTACTAATGTAGTAAATAATATGATAATTTTATGAAAAAAATTACATTATTATTAAAAATATACATTTTAATGCAACAACTTCTAAAAAAATTCACTTCACAAGAAAATATTAACTTTAAAATAATAGTAATATTAATAATAAAAAGTAGAGCTTCTAAAGCGTCTGTCAATGTTACGTAGTTTTCAAAACAATCCTCTAACTTACGTGATTTCTAAAACAAACGTGGAAGATAGGTAACTTTCAAAATGGTTTTTAATAGTATAGTAAGCAACAAGGTACGTAAAGGCAGCCATTTAAGTCCCGTGTTACTTACGATATTTTTTATTCCAAAGCCACAAAAGTGGTGATTTCAGATAGCAGACGACAGGGAGTAAAAGTCATTCACTTGTTCGATTTGTATGAAAATGGAGGCCTTTTTTCCCATGAGCACAAATAACGCATGGGACTAGCTGTTTTTTTGCCCATGGGAAAAAAAGGTCGCCATTTTCATTCAAGTGGACAAATGAATAGCTTTTAGTTCCTGTCAGCTGCTATCTAAACGCGCCTATTTTGTGCCTGAGGTATGAAAACATAAGTACATTGCACTTGGGCCTTTATAGACTAAATAAATAAATGTAGGCTAAGAAGATTGAAAGTAGCGTTTACAGGTGAATAAATGAAGGGTGAACGGATTGAAAGTAGGGTCTTAGAGGTTTAATAAATGTAGGGTGAACATATTTAAAAAAAGTTAAAAATAGGTTAAAAAAGAGTCCAAGTGGGTTCTGAATTGTAAGTTTCTTGAAACATGATAGACCTAAAGGTTAAAATGTCAGTAGCAGATTCTAAAGTTTAATTCCTCAAAGTAGGGTTCAAATTTCGACTCGGGCCCAAAATGAATTTAATTGTATTTTCTGTTATAAATCAATAAAATTTTTTAGAAAAAATATGGAAAATAAGACTTTAGTTATAGTTATGTTCATACTAAATTAATGTTCCGAATGAAAGTTTTCTTAAATGTCATTATAGGTTACTATTTAAGGAAAAATAAGAAAATTGAAAACTTTAGTTGATTATATCAATATTTATGAATATTATGTTCCATGGATAAATAAATTTAATGTAATGTTCTGAGTTAATAATTTATAAAACTAAGCTAATTATAATAATAACTTATAGTTGTGTTTTGAGTTTGGTGTTTCCCACTTCGAACTCAATGTCAATAATTTGTTTCTTATTGTTATTCAATTTATTATTAATAATTGAACATGATTTTCTAATTTTGTATATAACAAATTATTAAATCAATTTATGATCAATGATTGAATGATCTTTTCATTACTTATTGAAAACTCTTTTAAAAAAGTATTTCAATAACCACATAAGAAAATATTAAACTTTCTCAAAATGTCCACGTGTAGCCGTTTTAACCAACTTTGACAAAATTTTAATCAAAATATTTTCTCAGTGCATAAACATTTTTTTACTTTGTTTACTAAATGCATTGCTTATTGTTCGTCGTCATCTTTAATACAGTTTAATTAAAAAAGGAAAAATAAATATAAGAAAGGAAACTAGGGTAAACCAGACAGTAGTCGGCCACTTTTCAAGTTTGAATAGCTATAAAACTGTACGAGATAAAAATATGTTCAAAGTTACTAATCATTTCAAAGGTGATCGTTAACAAATGTAAACTTTTGTAATAGAAAAAAAAATTTTTTTGACGGTTTTTGAAAGCTTTTAAAAGTGTCCGATTACTGTCGGTTTAGGTGGCCGATTACCGTCGGATTCGTACTTGTTTATTTACTAATTTTTTTTGACGAATAAAATTTTTTTTTCATAAACATGATTGGTTTAATAGTTTTGTAGGAGCATTAGAAACAATTACTTATGAAAGAAATTTTCCAAAAATTTTAATTGTAATTTTTAAACAACATTCATTAAAAAGATTTTCTTAAGTGGCCGACTACTGTCTAGTTTACCCTACATTCATAATTTACTCTTTTGTTGCTAAATTATTAATAATTGATCTCCTGGATAAAAAACTCGATTTGCGCGAGAACGCACACGCTAATACCGGTCGGGTGGCAGTGAGTGTATTAGCGCGTGCGTTCTCACGCAAATCGAGTTAAAAAATTAACTCTAATTTTTTTAATTAATTATTTTATAGAAATGGTTATTATTTTCTATCACATCGAAATGTGAATAACCCTTTCATTCAGAGTCTAAAAATTATTTACCTCAAATCCTTCAGTGCAAAAAATAGGAGAGGACGGGCAAAATAAAATTCCACACATATTTGTGAGAATGCTGCCTCCTTATATACCATTCGAGTTTCATGTTAGTTGCAAGAGATTTTTAAGCAACACCTCCTATGGGGCGTTGAGCGAACTACATACTTACCTCATGATAATTTCTGCAACTCGGGTAAGAACATAGTTCGCTCAACGCTCCGTAGGAGGTGTTGTTTCAAACTCTCTCGCAACTATCATGAAACTTGAAAAGTATATAAGAAGGCAGCATTCTCACGAATATTTGTGGAATTTTATTTTGCCCGTCTTCTCCTATTTTTGCACTGATGGATGTGAGGTAAATAATTTTTAGACTCTGGACGAAAGGGTTATTCACATTTCGATGTGATAGAAAATAATAACCATTTCTATAAAATAATTAATTAAAAAAATTAATATTTTTAATAATAAATAATAATAATAATAAATGAAATAATTATTAAATAAATTTATTATTTAATAAAATTTAGTAAAAATTTTTTTTTTATTATTGGTTTTTTAATGGCAGCCAATAATGTGCCAATAGTGGTTGCCAATTATTGGCATCGGCGTGGACATCCCACGATTTTTTTACCATTAGGAAATGTCAGTTTTAGTGTAGGATGTATGTGTGTGTAAAATCGATATTGAAATAAACTGTTGGTATGTCGCCGCGCATTTTGCGCGACAGATGGCAGAGGTGACATTTGTCCATGGCTGTATATCACATAGTCCTTCATAAAGAAAGCTATTTTTTTATTTGTTGGTTAAGTTACACAAAATAAAAAAATAAATTATATTTGAAAAACAAAACATATAATTTCAACCCCCAAAAGAAATAATGGATGTTTTAGACCAATAAAAGTAAAGTTTAAACTCCTCCATCATTAAGAAAGCTATTTTTTTATTTGTTGGTCAAGATACACAAAATGGAAAAAAAATTATATTAAAAAAAACATATATAGTACCAACCCCCCCCCCCGAAAAATGGATATTTTAGACCAATAAAAAAATAAACAAACTCCTCCTAATTTTCAATTCAATTTTTCTATTAGTGAATAGATTTAAACAAAATGGAAAAAATAGTTAAATTTGAAAAATAAAACATATAATTCCAACCCCCAAAAGAAATAATAGATGTTTTAGACCAATAAAAGTAAAGTTTAAACTCCTCCATCATTAAGAAAGCTATTTTTTTATTGGTTGGTCAAGTTACACAAGAAGGAAAAAAAATTATATTTATAAAAAAACATATATAGTTCCAAACCCCCAAAAGAAAAAATGGATATTTTAGACCAATAAAACAATAAACAAACTCCTACTTTAAAATTCAATTTTTCTATTAGTTGGTAGATTTAAACAAAATGAAGAAAAAAAGTTAAATTTGAAAAATAGAACATATAATTCCAACCGCCAAAAGAAATAATGGATGTTTTAGACCACAAAAATAATGTTAAAACTCCTCCCTGAATAAGAAAGCTATTTTTTATTTGTTGGTCAAGTTACACAAACTGGAAAAAAATTTTTTAAAAAAACACATAATTCCAACCTCCAAAAGAAAAATTAGTGACGTATGTAAGTCATCCATTTTTTCTTTTATATGTTTTATTTTTTAAATATTAATTTTTTTCTTCATTTTGTGTAGTTTAACCAACAAAAAAAAGCTTTTTTTATGATGGAGGAGTTTAAACTTTACTTTTATTGGTCTAAAACATCCTTTATTTCTTTTGAGGGTTGAAATTATTTTTTATTTTTTTAATATAAATTTTTTTTTCTCCATTTTGTGTAGTTTAACCAACAATAAAAAGCTCTCTTTATGAAGGAGGAGTTTCAACTTTATTTTTATTGGTCTAAGTCATTCATTTTTTCTTTTGGGGAATTGGAACTATATATGTTTTTTTAATATTAATTTTCTTTCCATTTTGTGTAACTTGATCAACAAATAAAAACATAGCTTTCTTAATAAAGGAAGAGTTTAAACTTTATTTTTATTGGTCTAAGTCATTTATTTTTTCTTTTGGGGGATTGGAATTATAAGTATATGTTTTTTTTAATATTAATTTTTTTTCCATTTTGTGTAACTTGACCAACAAATAAAAAATAGCTTTCTTATTCAGGGAGGAGTTTTAACATTATTTTTGTGGTCTAAAACATCCATTATTTCTTTTGGCGGTTGGAATTATATGTTCTATTTTTCAAATTTAACTTTTTTTCTTCATTTTGTTTAAATCTACCAACTAATAGAAAAATTGAATTTAAAAATAGGAGTTTGTTTTTTTTATTGGTCTAAAATATCCATTTTTTTCAAAATGCGCGGCGACGTATCAACAGTTTATTCCAATATCGATTTTACACACACATACATCCTACACTAAAACTGACATTTCCTACTTTATACATTAATTTCTCATTAATTTAATGTTAATTTATCCTAAAAAATATATCAATTTCATCCTGATTGTTCCTTTTCAATTTCCAATAATTTTTTTATCAAATTCTGTCTATTAACAGACTTATAAAGCCGTTTACCAAATGTTTCCCAAATGTATCCCAAATGTATACCCATGTGGGGAGACATGTGGTAAATCACTTTTGCCAGGGACGTAACGCCAATTTATTGCCCTAATGTTTTTTAAAAAATCAGTTTTATATATTCTAATAAATTTATCGTGGATAACTTATTTCCATGGTAACAAATAAAAGTCTATAGTCATTTTTATTTAAAAGTTTATAATTTTACTTAAAAATATGTTTTAAAGTGCCAAAACGTCATGGTCTAATCAGTGCTCACTACCATTTCATATATAAAATGTTTTTTTTAAGTGAAATAAAATAATATATATAATGAACATTGACATTTTCTTATTGTCTAATTGTAAGTTAGTAGAATTGAGAAAAACAAAACACTTGAGGAGAAACAAATTTATTTTTTAATATTTTTGTAGATATTTCTTGTCCCCCGTTTTCGCGTCATGGTCTAATCACTTTTTAAAATTACATAATTTACATAAAGAATCAAATCGAAAAATTACTAAACATCAATAAAATAAGCATTAATAGACTCTCCTCAGTAAATTACTAAAAAAGAAATCAATTAAAAATTTTTTTTTCTGATTTATATGTGTTATAAGCATGAAAGTTGCATAGGAAATCACAGAATCGTCATGGTCTAATCATGACATATTTGCAATAAAATGACAACCATTTGAACAAGAATCACCCAAAAATCAGTTGGTTGATTTTTTTGGGAAATCGCTATCTTGATTTATAAATTAACTTATTTATAAATCTATGAATCTACTCAACAATTATAATTATTATTATTGTAACTTTTGCTTCCTCTCAAAGAAATAGTTGGTGCAAAATTGCTCAACTGACACCGTGAACAAATTGGACTGCCTTTATTTCTGTGTTACTTACGATATTTTTTATACCTAATGCACAATAGCAGACGACATGGAGTAAAAGTCTATTTTATCCCACTTGCACAAAAATTCATTCATTTGTTTGACCGTGTGAAAATGGCGTTCTTTTACCCTAAGGCAAAAATAACAGATGTTCCCACACGTTTATTCAGTCCTAGGGTAAAAACGAAAGCCATTTTTATACAAGTTAGCTATCTGAAAGCGTCAGTTTTGTGCATGTATAAAATCAATTTTCTTGAAACTTTGCCAAGATGTTACTATTATTAGTGGAAGTGTACATATAAATTTTTTGAATTTAATAAAATATTTTTTAAGATACATAGAATTAAAATTTTGATTTTTTAAAAATATCTTTCTTTGGATTTACTATATTGATAATTAAATATAATCAAATTAAAAGTGTGATTAATTATCAATATAGTAAATCCAAAGAAAGATATTTTTAAAAAATCAAAATTTTAATTCTATGTATCTTAAAAAATATTTTATTAAATTCAAAAAATTTATATGTACACTTCCACTAATAATAGTAACATCTTGGCAAAGTTTCAAGAAAATTGATTTTATACATGCACAAAACTGACGCTTTCAGATAGCTAACTTGTATAAAAATGGCTTTCGTTTTTACCCTAGGACTGAATAAACGTGTGGGAACATCTGTTATTTTTGCCTTAGGGTAAAAGAACGCCATTTTCACACGGTCAAACAAATGAATGAATTTTTGTGCAAGTGGGATAAAATAGACTTTTACTCCATGTCGTCTGTTATTGTGCATTAGGTATAAAAAATATCGTAAGTAACACAGAAATAAAGGCAGTCCAATTTGTTCACGGTGTCAGTTGAGCAATTTTGCACCAACTATTTCTTTGAGAGGAAGCAAAAGTTACAATAATAATAATTATAATTGTTGAGTAGATTCATAGATTTATAAATAAGTTAATTTATAAATCAAGATAGCGATTTCCCAAAAAAATCAACCAACTGATTTTTGGGTGATTCTTGTTCAAATGGTTGTCATTTTATTGCAAATATGTCATGATTAGACCATGACGATTCTGTGATTTCCTATGCAACTTTCATGCTTATAACACATATAAATCAGAAAAAAAAATTTTTAATTGATTTCTTTTTTAGTAATTTACTGAGGAGAGTCTATTAATGCTTTTTATTGATGTTTAGTAATTTTTCAATTTGATTCTTTATGTAAATTATGCAATTTTAAATAGTGATTAGACCATGACGCGAAAACGGTGGACAAGAAATATCTACAAAAATATTTAAAAATAAATTTGTTTTTCCGCAAGTGTTTTGTTTTTCTCAATTCTACTAACTTACAATTAGACAATAAGAAAATGTCAATGTTCATTATATATATTATTTTATTTCACTAAAAAAACCATTTTATATATGAAATGGTAGTGAGCACTGATTAGACCATGACGTTTTGGCACTTTAAAACATATTTTTAAGTAAAATTATAAACTTTTAAATAAAAATGACTATAGACTTTTATTTGTTACCATGGAAATAAGTTATCCACGATAAATTTATTAGAATATATGAAACTGATTTTTTAAAAAACATTAGGGACAATAAATTGGCGTTACATGGTGAATCACCTATATAAAGAATAAATTTAAAATTTAAGTAGATAAATAATTTCAATAATGATAAAAGTTCGAAAATTAACATTGGATCACTTTTTTTATGAAAATGATAAATTAGAATGTCAAAGTTTCGAATGAAATCATATTTGACAATGAGGTAATAAAAGCAGTAAGTAAAATAACAAATTCAAATGATCTGTAAAATATTATTTTTGCCGCGTCTCGAAAATTAAACGGTTTAAGTATATCAGACGCACGGACTCTGTGAAAGACCCAAAGAGTCAGCATGCACAGAAAAAACTTCGTCTCATTTTTGTTGTACTACTCAACTTGAACAAATCACTAACTTCAAGTTGCTCAAAATGAGTATAATTGTCGATAAATATTTTCAGAATGTTGGGTTGGTAACATTTGCAGTTTTGTTTAATTTTTGTTGTTTAATATATTTACTTTGAAAAATATTACTTTTTATTAATTTGAAAATATTTAATGTCCTTTTACTTAAAAATAAATTTATTAAATTAAGTAATTAATTTTTTTCTTAATTAAACAGTAATAGTTATTGGGTTATTAATTATTTAATAAAAATTTACATGTATCTTTTATACTCATATAGTGAATATGATTCGTCTTATTTTGAGTAAGTTTTATGTAAGCTCAAAATGAGAAAAGAAGTCTCATTTTTGTTGCAACTCATTTTGAGTATCATACGGTTTTGAGACTAAGTTTTTTTTGTGTGTTGAAGAGTAAATTTTTCCCTTTCTTCCTTGTAATTACCAAGAGAAAGGGTAAAACTTGTGCAAAGTCCGTACGGTAGATATAGTCAAACACATAATCTTTTGGCGACGTGAACTCTGTTACTGTCTGCGCATGAGCAGACCGCACCAAGGACGCATTAACAACACTACACAAAAACGCACATTTTGTTTTATAATGAAACACACTTATTTTAACATGGTTTTAGTTATGCTACGCATATTAACCAAATTCAGCACTTCAACTTCAATTACAAGAAATTAAACTTGACTAAATTATTTTATTAACATTTTAAATGCAAAACATGAAAAAATACCACAGCGCTGTAGCTGAGCCAATACTCCCCGGCCAAAGGAAGCCATTACGCCTCGGATGTGTTCGTCGTATATTTTGTTATTATTCATCAATACCGTAAATATTAGTCAAAAATTGACAATTGTTCTTTAAGAACAAATGTTTCAAGCTCAAAACGAGATTTTATTTTTTTATAGCTATTTTTGAAAAAGATATAACAAAAAAACAAATACTTTAAAAATTTACTTTCAAGTGCCAAAATTCTACAATAATGAATGAATGAATAACAATAAAACTTGGTACAAACTTTCAGGATACCAAGTACATTATTTTGATCGGAGACCGAAATTACTCTGATTTATCATTTTTGAATAAATTGAAGTGATTCATTACGCCCCTGAGCCATTATGCTCATGTCTCCCCTATATCCCAGCTTAAAATCCCCGTACAGGATCCTTAAAGGATCCTCTCGGGATCCTGTACAGGTCCTGTGCAGGATTCCATACAGGATCCCGTACTGGTCCTGTACAGGATCCCGTACGGGATTTTGGGACAGGGTAATATATCCGTTTGAAAGATAATAAATTTTAACTGTTTTGCCAGTTTAACATTTATCTCCAAACTCCTCTTCGATTTCATTAAAAAATATTAAGATAAACAAGAATTTTTAAAAACAAACGAATTTAAAGAAAACAAAAAATTCAAAGTAACTCAAAATTTAATAGAAAGGAAAATTTTGAATGAATGACCATGACTCGGTTAATGGGTCAGAATTTCTCAAACGGACCACTTTAAAAAAAATATTTTTTAATTCCATCCAAAATAATTTTTTTTACTCCTGGTAGAGTAAAAAAAAGACCCTGAAAATTGTAGACCAAAAAAAATTTTTTTGTTAATGTTATTAACAATTTAGTTTTTTTGTAGTCTTAAATTAAAAAATTTTTTTCTCGAAATCCAGTTGACCGATTTTAAAAATTCAAAAGGGGTTTTCTTCTTCTTGAAACAAAGTATTTAAAAATAATTTTTGTTTTTAAAAAAATTAATTTTTAACTGTTTTTTATATAATTTGTTTATAAATTGTTAATAACAAATTGTGTTCTGGGCCTCCTAGAAAAAAAATAAAAATTGTATTGTATTGCCAATATCCCCCTGAGAAAAAAAACGTTTAGAAAAAAAATGTACATCAATTACAAAAAAAGTTATTAAATAATTAGTGTCGCGGTGCAGAGCGATATATGACTCACAAGCACGGCTCTAATGGCACCTGTGTGCACTGGCGCTACACTATAAGTTTGTACAAATCCTAACAATCTCAATATTTAAGGAAAAAGTAATACAGTTTAATTATTCGTATATTTATATAACATTTTGTTTAAAAAATACTAATATTACAATATACCTAATAAAATAACAATATAATTATATATAGAGTTTAACGTCTTGTATCGCTTTGTACGGCCGCGGTTATTATTTACTAATTAACGTTATTTTCATAATTAACGTGGGCAGATCACAATTTGTTATTAACATTTTATAAACAAATTATTTAAAAAACTATTAAAAATAAATTTGTTTAGACACTAAAATTATTTTTAAATACTTTGTATTCTAAAGAAGAAAATACGATTTATTATTTTTAAATCGGTCAACTTTATTTCTAGAAAATTTTTTTTATTTAAGTCAACAAAAGACTAAATTGCCAAGAATATTAACAAAAATTTTGTTGTTCTAAAATTTTTGGGTGTTTTTTTGTACTTAACGAGGAGTAAAAAAAATTATTTTCGGACTTTTTATAACAACGACGGTGAACAAAATAATTTCAGATTCGAAATTTGAAAAACTTTAATGATTAACTATTTTACTAAAGAGTTTTCATTTATTATTATTTTCGAAAATTTTTTAAAAAATTCTTAGCAAAAATTCAATTGTTTTTATAAATAATAAAATTGTTCGGAATACTTCAAGTACTTTTATAAACAATACACCGAAAAAAATAAAATCTCAAAGTGAGAAGAAAATTTCGCTTAACAGTTATTTTTACATTTTATTTTTAATATACGAAGATTCATGAACAAAAAAAGAGGAATTTTTTTTAGATTTGAAATTTTTTTAACTAAAAGATGACTTTTAATTTTTCTTCATTGATTGGAATTGTCCCTCTGAAATTAAAACAAATTTACATTAAAAAGAAGATTTTTAAGTTTCTTTTGTATTTCTGAACACAGCTTCAAATTGGTTAAAAAATGATATTTAATAACAGAATATAAAAAAAAATCCTCTCAATTTGAAAAGAAAAATTTCATGCCCACATATAAGAGAAAAAAATTCTGCAAAAGAAGAGGAATCGTATAAAATTAAAAATATTTTTTGGGTGTAAAATTCACAGAAGAAATCTAACTATTTTCAATATAATTTTAATAAAATTCTTTGAAATGATTAAATTATTTTTCTAAATAGTAAAAATATTCGTGAGAATTTAATTTTTTGATAGGAATTCAATTATTTTTAATACATTTTATTAAAATTTCTCGAAATGATTCATTTATTTTATTGTAATAAAATTTTTCTAAAAAATTTAATTAGGTACTATTATAAAAAAATTTAAAAAATTGATTTACAAGATCAATTTTTTTATTAAAATTATTTAAAAAAATTTTTAATAAAATATTTATAAAATTCTATTATTTATGGACCAAAATAAGTGAAACCGGCCACTTGGAAAATTTTTGTCTCCAATTTTATATTATGAGTACACTTTTTCCCCTTGAAATATTTTTCAAAAAAAAAATTATTTTGGAAGTAATCAGGTGTTAAAGTTTTGGGTCATTTTATTTTCATTTTATTATTACTTTGAAACAAATAAACATAATTAAGTGAATTTTTTTTAAATTGAAGCTTAAAGTCTATACTTCAAGGATTAAATAAAGCGATTGCTAAAAATGAAAATTTATAATTGTTTTTAACAATTATTTTAAACAATTGCAAATTGAAGAATGTTCTCAATGTTTTTGAAAGATTGAATTACGATGTATTAATGCGCAAAACTCCAAGCTTGAAATAAAAAAAAGAAAAATCAGTAACCTCCAATATTATAGAAATTATTTAGATTTTTTTGACGAAATGCAGGCGAAATTCGACTCGAATTACTGGAAAAAGATAAAATTGCAAACGAATAAATAAGATCGTCTTTTGTTTTATTAGAAACTTCACGCTTTCAAGCGGATTTTTAAGATTAAAAGTGGATTTTTGCCTGCATTTTGTCAAAAAAATCTACATAATTTCTATAATATTGGAGGTTACTGATTTTTCTTTTTTTTATTTCAAGCTTAGAGTTTTGCGCATCATAACATCGTAATTTAATCTTTCAAAAACATTGAGAACATTCTTCAATTTGCAATTGTTTAAAATAATTGTTAAAAACAATTATAAATTTTCATTTTTAGCAATCGCTTTATTTAATCCTTGAAGTATAGACTTTAAGCTTTAATTTAAAAAAAATTCACTTAATTATGTTTATTTGTTTCAAAGTAATAATAAAATGAAAATAAAATGACCCAAAACTTTAACACCTGATTACTTCCAAAATAATTTTTTTTTTTGAAAAATATTTCAGGGGGAAAAAGTGTACTCATATATCTACAAAAATCATGGATAACTTAAAAATTGGAGACAAAAATTTTCCAGGTGGCCGGTTTCACTTATTTTGGCCCTTATAAAATTTTGAATTAAATTTATTTAAAAAAACAGTAATATACATTACTACAAATAAACACGATTACTTTGAATATCAACACAAATTTTATTAAATTCAATTATATTTTCAAAAATTTCAGTTAAAATTATTTATAAACTTATTTAAAAATAATAAATCGGATTTTCTTTTTTATAATACAAAGTATTTTTATTAGGTATATTGTAATATTAGTATTTTTCAAACAAAATGTTATATAAATATACGAATAATTAAACTGTATTACTTTTTCCTTAAATATTAAGATTGTTAGGATTTGTACAAACTTATAGTGTAGCGCCAGTGCACACAGGTGCCATTAGAGCCGTGCTTGTGAGTCATATATCGCTCTGCACCGCGACACTAATTATTTAATAACTTTTTTTGTAATTGATGTACATTTTTTTTCTAAACGTTTTTTTTCTCAGGGGGATATTGGCAATACAATACAATTTTTATTTTTTTTCTAGGAGGCCCAGAACACAATTTGTTATTAACAATTTATAAACAAATTATATAAAAAACAGTTAAAAATTAATTTTTTTAAAAACAAAAATTATTTTTAAATACTTTGTTTCAAGAAGAAGATAACCCCTTTTGAATTTTTAAAATCGGTCAACTGGATTTCGAGAAAAAAATTTTTTAATTTAAGACTACAAAAAAACTAAATTGTTAATAACATTAACAAAAAAAATTTTTTTGGTCTACAATTTTCAGGGTCTTTTTTTTACTCTACCAGGAGTAAAAAAATTGTTTTGGACGGAATTAAAAAATATTTTTTTTAAAGTGGTCCGTTTGAGAAATTCTGACCCTAATGTGAATTCGGTTTGTCCCAGTAATTGTTTTTATTCAGTTTTTGTTTTATTTATGTTTTTATAAATGTATTGACATCAAATGTGGAATGAGGATGTCTGTTTTAAAGTTTTAAACACGTGTTTTTAACAGGTTAGGATTTTTGTTTGTATGTATGTTTATTTACATTTTATTTATGAATATTTATATTCTTTATTTTCAGTGTTATATTCTTGAAAAGGCCTCACTTCTTAGAGGCGAAAGCTAGATAATTGTATCAAAGTTTTATACTGATCAGTTCAATGACAATTAATAAACATCTATGACAATATATTGATTTTGATCAACAATAATATCTCCATCTTCTAATAAAATTAAGAAACATTTAATCACAAAAATGTAAAAATAAAAATTATATCAAACTTATGACAATTAAATTAAAAAAGTAAAAATTACTTTAATTGAATTAACTGAAATTAGATTAAAATAAATGCTAAAAAACCAAAGTTTAAATTTTTTTTCAAATTAAATGTTTAAAAAAATTAAACAAAAATGAAATATAATGAAAAATATTTTTTAATGCAATTTAGGGGTTGGATGCTATAATATGTTACGCGCCATGTTAAGTAAATAACGCGTAACACATTAGAGCATCTAGCCCCTCAATTGTACATTTTTATTAGGTAGAAGTATTTAAAAAATCTAATGGAATAAAAATTTATGTAAAATAAAAATGTATTAGAAATTAAAAATTGAGAACACAACAAAATTGAAAATAAATGAAAGTTAAAAACATTTCAAAATTGAAAACAGACGAATTTTGGAAAAGATCAAAATTGAAAACAGATCAAATTCGAATAATGTTAAAAATTTAAAATAAATTATTACAAAATTAAAACAGATTAATGAAAACGAAGTAAAGTAAAAATAAATTAAAGTGATACTTTTTAAAATAAACAGTAAAAATAAAAAAAGTTAACTACATTTATGCGGAAGATCACTAAGGCATTCGATCTTTAATCAGCATTTCTGACTTTCCAAGGTGATCACATAAAGGAACCTTGGCCTTGCCCGCTCTTCCGAGCTGGAATGACAGCGATGTCAGTGTGGCATAATTTTATAGCAAAGTTCCTTTCCAATCTCTCACCAATCGGCATTAACTAGGTCCTGAACGATAACCCGCATAGGCATTAAAGTATGTCAACCATCATCCTACTTCCCAATTGGTCAGACAGCACCTTTCATTCAAAAAATTTCTCCCGTCATTTTTTTTCTTCCTACGAAAAAAAATTCCGACTTCTCTTTTCTAAAAAGGATACTTAAAATAACAATTTTTGAGAAAATTTTTTTAAAAGCACACCTGCAAAGGAATCATATTAGGGATACTATACATGTATAGTGATTCGATGAGCTGAACGTTTCGGGAGCAAAAAGCCGTAATGTTGTTGTCCCACTTATCTAATCCGTCAACTTGTTGGGAAGCTGAAAAGGAGAAAGGGCAAACATCAGTTTCACGCGAAAGGAGGTCATTGTGCCTTCTTTGCTGGGTGTATTGGTAGTGGGGATGAAAGAGGATTTCGATTTATCTGGGACAGGCAAGAATGAGGGGAACCATGAAGGGGGGAAAGACCTTGAAAGAGAATGCCGACATACGAAGAAAGTAGGCTCGAGGACATACGCAAAACTAATAATGTTTTTTCTTTTTCTTCTTTTTTTGTTAATGTTGCACACTTTTGGTTGTTTCTCACGAAAAAATGTCAAAAATTTTGTACCTAAATTAGATCTTTTAGAGAAGTTTCTTTTTAATGGTTCTTTTTTATTTCTTACTTCCTCTTTTTCAGCTTTACAATTTCTATTCTTATTCTATTCTCTTCTTATTTTTGTCTCATTCTTATCTTCTCTTTTTACTTTGTTTCCTATTTGATTTTTTCTGTTTTTCTTATTTATTTGTTTCTTTTTATTATTATAATAAGAAATTAGTAGAAAAAAGTTGTTTGACTGGAAAATTTTTTTCTACTGAAATGTGTTAAAAAATATATGCTTTTTAAAAGTGTGTTAAAAATAATAGAAAATTTTTAATTTTCTTTAAAACATTTAAGGAAATTACCTTTTTTATAACTTTTAATTAATTTTATAATAAAATATGTTTGACGTAGAAAGTTTTTTCTACTTAACCCCTTCAGTGTGTAGCTAAAATATAAAAAAATGGTCCCAAAATGTATAAGACCTTCTTGTGAATAAATTTTCATGACACTTGGTACAAAGGGGTTTTTGGGGTCGCCGATTACACAGGCCTGCAAATTTTGGCTTAGTTCTGTTACAGAAAAAGTGGAAGGTGATTCTTATAGCTTTTTTGGCGTAGAATACGAATCCGACTTCCAAAATAGCCCATCACGTCAAGATTTCTTGTAATACTGCCTTAAATGTCCAAAAATGGCTATTTTTGGTCATTTTTCGGAATTTTGTTTGGTTAGCCAAAAATTTTTTTTTCAATTTGCAAAAATTGCATTGTATAGTACTATAGCTAATTGTAAGCTCTAAAACACATTTTTCAAAATGGCTTTAGATTTTTTTTTTAAAGTTATGTAGATTTTAAAATCTTTTTTTATTTAGGCAAGTGTAGGGTTTTAAAACTAGGAAGGCTGATATAAGTATAATTATAAAACGGGGTAGTAATAAAGGGGACGTTCATAAAATATGTGATATCGAAGTAGGGAGGAAAGATCTAAACATTTTTACAAAATTATATATAAGAGTAGAAAGGATAATAAAAATATTACGTCAACTTTTTGAAAGTTAAAAAGTTACATATGTAATTGAAAATTTGTTTTGTTTTTAAAAATTATGACCACTGCTATATCTTACCCTTACTGGTTAGTTTAAGAAATAACGGGCAATTTATAAAACTAGTGAATGCAATCAAAATGACATTTTGAATTTTTCTTATACCCGTGCACATTTGCCTAAATGAAAAATTTCACATCTATGTAACTTTTAAAAAAAAATCGTAAAGCAATTTTGAAAAATGGTGTTTAAAGCTTATACATAGTACTATACGATACATTTTTGTAAATTGAAAAAAAATAATTTTGGTTAACAAAAAAAATTCCGAAAAGTGACCAAAAATAGCCATTTTTGGCCATTTAAAGCAGTATTACAAAAAATTCTGACGTGATGGGCTATTTTGGAAGTCGAACTCGTATTCTACGTCAAAAAAGCTGTTAACAATCACCTTCCACTTTTTCTGTAACAGAACTTAGCCAAAATTTGCAGGCCTGTGTTACGAATCCGGTGTTAGTTTTTCAAAATTCAAAATGGTGGATACAATATGGCGGACACGTTTTTTAAAAATTAATTGGATTCACTTTAAACTCGTTACTCATTGTTTTTCATGATCGCTGATTACGAATCAAATATAAGTTTCTAAAATTTCAAAATGGACGATCCAATATGGCTGACGATTGTTAAAAAATATTTAATAATTACGTATTAAATTTTAAGAAAAATTTTTGGCGGCAATGTCGGTTCACAAATTAAGTATTTTGAAAATCTGACTTCAGAATCATGATCAGCGACCCCGAAAACCATCGAGTAAGAAGTTTTAGGAGAAAAGATCCACTTTTGAAATTTTTAAAAAATTTTGGCGGACTTGTTGGATTAAAAATCAATTATTTTGAAAATCTGACTTTAGAATCATGATCAGCGACCCTAAAAGCCCTCGAGTAAAATTTTTTAAGAAAATTCATCCACTTTTGAAATTTTTGGCTGTCATATTGGATCAAAAATGAGGTACTTAGAAAATCTGACTACATAATCGTGATCAGCGACCCCAAAAACCACTGAGTAACAATTTTTAAGAATATATGTTAAGATGTTTACTTGTTTTGGCCATGACGTGTATACACGTCATCCACAGTTTGGGATGAATCACTTTTCACTTTTTGTTGCTTAACATCATCATTCTTGCTTTAATAAAAATTTCATCATGTGGAAAACTTAGCCTAACATCTCAGCTTTCAATAAAAAAAAGTACGCCCTAATATCTTTTTTTTCTAGAACAATGTTTTTGGAGAAATGCAAGGTGAGCCATTTCGCCTCGGGCCGGGCCGTAATGGATCACTACCAGGGGCGTATTGAATCAGGAATGAAATTATAATTTAGATTATGAAATATTATTTAATATTGAAAATTTTCGATTCTATTGTATATTTATAATACAGAATATTAAAAATGGAAAATATTTAATTTAAACTTTAAACATTTTCATGCAATTTTCAAATTTAAAAAAGTTGTAGCGAAATGCAAAATCCATTAACTTAAAAAATCAATTCTCCAGTAATTTTTTTTAAAGGGATATCATTGGTACTTATTAATATATAAATTATATGAAATTAAACTTGACGTGATTATTTTATTAATATTTTAAATATAATAGGTTTTTCTTAATAGAATAAGCAACCCGTGTAGAAAAATCTTCTGGCGCTGGTCTGAGTCAGACCAGACCGTCTATTTTCCAGACTAGTGGCTGACCTGTAACTCTGGCCTGTGGCTGGCCGAAAGTGTAACGCTAGAAACGGTCAGCCGCTGAATAGACAGGCTATTTAGATAGTCTAGCCAGGCTCTAGCCAACCGCAAGATAGATATTTACTGTTTTCTAAATATAATAAAGCAGCCCTCCAACATCGTTTATTAAACGAAACATATGAGAAATTTATATTTAAATTAAATGTTAATATAATAAAAAAAATTAATTTGTATTTGCAAACAAGTAATAATCATCAACTTTTAACTTTCAATCAAATTAATGTTTACGACACAGAATAAACGCAAACCTATAACTAAATAAAATTTGACATTGCAGCGGAAATTTCCATAAATTACCATAAATTACCGACGTTCAATTTTTTAGTTCTCGTTTATCTCCTACATAGTTTTATAAATTATCGTCAAAACGTTTATAAATTACCGCGGAAATTTCCATAAATTACCGACGTCAAATTTTTTAGTTCTCCTTTGAGTTCAACATAGTTTTATAAATTATCTCAAAAATTTCTATAAATTACCGAGGAAATTACCATAAATTACCGACGTTAATTTTTTTAGTTCTCGTTTTTGTTTTACATAGTTTCATAAATTACCGTCAAAATGTTTATAAATTACCTCGAAAATTTCCATAAATGTCTGAAATCCAAAATTTTAATGATAATTTTTTGCTTTATGAATTATCCCTAACATTACTAGAAATTTTCATAAATTACTGCTAAAATTTCCATAAATTGCTAAAATAAAAATTTTTCATTGTAATTTATGTGGAACATATTTTTATGATTTATTGCGAAAATTTCTATAAATTACCGCAAAATTGTTATAGTTGTTAACAACAAATTTAATTCATTTTTCAGTAATAATTCTGCGAGGAACCTTCTGGTTCCCTTAGTAAACGTAAATTAAAAATTCAAACGGAATTCTCTTTATAAAAATTTTTAAAATTTTCTTCAAAAATTATTTTTTGAATGTTTTACAACTTTTTATACCTACACATTGATCTTAAAAAGTCGAAAAATGTTGTGATTTTGGACAATCTTCTCCCGTAGAAAATATTATGTGGAAGAAATATTAAATTTTAGAGACTTGTTGTCTAGTTTTTTAGATAAAGAATTAGATGGCTTTTGATATCTTAAAATCGGCTAGTCTCTTCAGACCAATACCGCTCTCTGCAGCCTATAGAAGTTGCAAAATAATAAATCATTTTAGTTATCTAGAAATTCTGACTAGAATCAGAACTGGGTCTGGTCAGACCTTGCAAACCAGCATCGCACGCCGCAGCCTAGAAGTTGCAAAAAAAAATTTTAGTCCTCTAGAAAGTCTGACTAGAATCAGAGTTAGGTTTGGCCAGACCTTCCAGACTAGCATCGCTCGCCGCAGCCCAGAAGTGGCAAACTAAAAAATTTTAGTCATCTAGAAATTCTGACTAGAATCAGAGCTGGGTCTGGCTAGACAATCCAGAACAGACAAAATAGCTACGGTCTGACTTGTAGCTGAGCAGCACCAGAACTGGGCCAAACCAGATCTTCCAGACTTGCGAGGCTAGACGCTTTCTGGTTTGCGCCAGGCTTGACTCTAGACGTTCCAGAAGATTTTTCTACACGGGAAAGTGATCCATTACGCCCCGGAGGTGTTTGTTCAAAATTTTGTTATTTTTTAACAATACCGTAAGTATTAAACAAAAATTGTCAATTGTTCTTTAAGAACAAATGTTCAAAGCTCAGAACCTGATATACAAAAATTTGTTACAAGTAATTTTGTAATAGATATAACAAAAAAACAAAGACTTCAAAAATTTACTTTGAAGCATCAAAATCACTTTTTCTACCATCTTTTTAACAATAATAAATGACTAACAATAAAACATTGTACAAACTTACAGTATGCCAAGTACATTATTTTGATCAAAAATCGAAAATACTCTGATTTACGACTTTTTAATAAATTGAAGTGATCCATTACGCCCCTGATCCATTACGCACCGGTCGCCCCTACACACGTCATCTACAGTCAAGGGGTTAAATAGAAGAAAAATTGGTTTGCTGTCTTTTTAGTTTTCTTTTTTTATTTTTAATTTCACACTGTTGACTCAAAAGTATCAAATTACAACGATTTGATACCAAAAAGGTTATCATTTTGATCCACTTTGGAATCAATTTAATACTTTTGAGAAAACTGTACATTTACATTGTTTTCTTCTGCTTATCTTTTTTACTTATTTCGATATATTTCAATAGGACAATTATAATCTAATGTCGCCACGATAACTCGAGTAAATTTTTATGAATCGACTTTCAATTTGGGGACTTGTTTAGTCCATAAAAATAAAGCCTTAGTTCGTTGGACAGCTCATTTCGACAACAAAAATACAAAATGTTTAAATTTCAAAAAATTTTTATTTTCACATTTTTAAAAAAAAATTTCCTTAAATTTTGTGCACAACATTTTCTTTAGACACTTTTCTCAACAACAACAAATTATTATATGATATTATCACTCGGTTGTTTTAAATATTTACTAAACACTGAATTTAACGATCATTTCGAGTCAGGTGTTTGAAATAAAACAACAAATATTGTTTAACGTTTCAACAACGCGGTTGCCCTCTTCAGAAACTATAATTTATTTAACAAAAAATAATAATTAAATAAATTTACATTCTTAAAAAACATAAAATTAATAATTATAAAAACAGTTTTTTACCGAAAAAAATAAATAATATAACCATTCTTTTTGATTGTCCCACATAACATGCAGAGCAATTCTCACAATTAATTTTATAAACAGTATTGGTGTTATCAGATTTTATATTTTTATCCTTGCCTTTTTTAACGAAATTATGATTCATGTTATTATTTTTGTACGGAATGGATAAAATGTCGTAATTATTAAGAATTGAGAAAGTTTTTTCAAAAAGGTTTGAAACATAGGGCAAGAATATTTTTGGTGACTTTGTGAATTTTGTTTACTGACACGGTCATTCACCTCACGTCAGTTAATTATACTTTGAAAATTATATACATTTTATTCACCAGTGTCCAATTGTAATCGCCCCGACAAAGACGTTCCTTTGGAACTTTTTTCAAATTTTATTTATTTTTTATGTAAAAAACTGTTTTTATAAGTATTAATTTTATGTTTTTTAAGAATGTAATTTAATTTAATTATTATTTTTTGTTAAATAAATTATAGTTTCTGAAGAGGGCAGCCGCGCTGTCGAAACGTTAAACAATATTTGTTGTTTTATTTGAAACACCTGACTCGGAATGATCGTTAAATTCAGTGTTTAGTAAAAAATAAAACAGTTATGAATTGTTTTTAAAAATTCACTAGGATAAATGTGGGTATTATCGAGGAATTTTGTATAAGTCATAATTCCAAGTGGTTTAAAAATTATAAATGAATATATATGGTTTTGTTTTTTATTTTAAATGAATATTTAAGCTTTTTTTCTTAAAAAAAAGTTGACAATGTTGTAGAAAATAGTTTTAATATTTAAATAAATAATTTAATAGAAGACTCATATGCTTGTAATCTCGCGGGACTTAGTATGTCTTGAGGGTATTTTCGCGTGTCAAATATCGTGGATGAGTCAATTATCTCGCGGTTAATATCGCGGATAATTTATTTATTGCTTTTTGGATTTTTGTAATAGTTAATTAATTAAAATATAGTAAATGTAAAAAATTAAAAGGTATAATAATAGTTTTTAAAAATAAAAATATAAATATCGCAAAAAATTAAATTAAAAAATTTTATGCATTATAATAAATGGACGAATTTAATAATAATAAACTACACGGAGAGAAAAATCTAGCTTTAATAGTATAACCATGAGTCCACGCTTTTTGGGTATGAATTCATGCATTTGAAGCGTGACTATAGTCCATGCGAAATTACTATAGGTAGTGTGAGTCCACGCTTTTTGGGTATGAATTCATGCATTTGAAGCGTGACTATAGTCCATGCGAAATTACTATAGGTAGTGTTATACTATTAAAGCTAGATTTTTCTCTCCGTGTAGTATCACAAGAAGAAAGATACTTGGTTTTATTATAATTATTTAATTAGTCCCATAATATAATATAATACTCGGATGAAATATTCTAAGGCAATTATTATCAAACATTTCTAACGTATAGTAAATTTTCTTCTGACACTACACGGAGAGACCCACATTCGTAAAAATTACTAAAAATGGTTGCAATGACCGGAAATAAGGGGACTTTTAGCATAATGTACTACAGAATTAGATAAATTTACAAAAGAAATAGATAAATTTGCTACATTGAAATAGCAAGTTTTAATACTTTGTGTAAGAGTTGTAAATGTAGCAAAAATTGATTATAGTTTTCTCTAATTTCATTACACAAAATCTGACAAATGAAAACATTTTCTACTAAAATCTACGATCCACTGTAGTAATTTTTGGTGAGCAAGTGTGGCTAGCGAGTGCAGTCACATGGCGCCTGCATTTCTATTGGTTGCTAACTTCGTCAATCTCCGTAAATGAGCCGATGCCATCCGACCATTGACAGTGACTATGTTTCGCGTATGTAAAATAAATTTGGATATTATCTACAATAATTAAATATAAAGTGAAACGTAGGTCGTTCACTATCTCAGAAATTGACCATTATAAATTAATAAATTTTGCATTTATTCCTGTCCCAAGAACTATGTCTTATAATAAGTTGTTAAAAGTAAACTGCTTTCTCGTAAGTGCTGTAAATTTTCATCATTCAATATATAAGGAAACAAAGATGTATATTTTCAGTGAAATTCGTTGTCGTGCGTGCAGTTGTGTATTAGTGTATTAATTAACCGCGTCTATACATATAAGTGAAATAAACATGTGTGTGTCTTCAAATATTTATCCAACAAATATATAAGTGTGTGTCTGTGTATGTAAAAATCCTTCCAGTTTACCTCCATTAGTCAAGAATTGACGGGAAACCGGCGACAAAAATCCGTATTTTTTCTTTCACTCTTTCTTTCTGCATTTACAAACGACTGTAGTAATTTTACGTACACAATACTTCTGAGTTTACTACAGTTGTTTGGAACTATTGGACGAAATAGTAAGAAACTTTGCTAATTTGGTGAACATTTGTCGGGATTAGTGACTTAGTGTAGAAAATAGTAAAAAATACAAAAAGTCCCCTTATTTCCGGTGGTTGCAATGTGAAAATAGTAAATTCTAGTGTGATTTTATACAAAAATTAGTAATCTCGGTCTCTCCGTGTATTGCTCCTTTTTTACAGCTATTAAAAATTTTTTCCTTAAGTATACAGATCTCTCTTACTTTAATTTAAATTTTTTTATCCATCCCATTACTTAAATGAACGAATTTTTTGTTGTGTCTAAATGTGTTTAAGAGTTACTGTGCAAAATGGAAAAACAATGTTAATTCAACATTGATTTAGTTGAAAATGAATTTTTATATATATATATATATATATATATATATATATATATAAATACAAAGTACTTTTATTAAAATATAAAATAAAACAAGGAAAAATAATATCGGCTATAATTTCAACGTTTTAAACTTTAGAAACACACTGCTAACCTAACTTTCAAGGGTTATGATAGGAGCCGCGAAAATACCTACATGTTAGAAAAAAGATGTCTCCATTATCGGGATTGTAAATATTTAATAACAAGTGCGAGTTGAACTCGCACTGCAATGGCGGGTTCCGTACACAAATATTAAAACAATACTTGCAATATTCATCGGTAAATGGTAGAATTAAAATAAACAATTAAAAACAAGTTGTGAATTAAGATGTTCATTACATGAACATTTTGCTTCCTCTTTACGATAAGCAAAAAATTTGCTTCCTCGTGGAGGAAGCATTATTCATAAAAAAATTTTTTTAAACATATTCAATATTGTTGTCCTAAAATCTAATTTAAAATTAGATTAAAATTTTTAATTAAAATTTAATTTTCCATCCATTAAAATTTAATTTAATTGTATAATAATACAATTTAAAAAAAAAGAAAAAAATTTTAATAATAAAGTGAATTTTTTCATTTTATTTAATTCTATTAATGCTAATAAAATATATTCTTTTTATCCATCAATCGATTCGTCTTGATGAAATGAAGATTTTTAGTTTGTTTTTAAGTCAAGAGTAACATTTTATTATAAGGCAACATGATTTTTAAGAAGGAAATAAATTTCTAATAAAAGTGCGAATTTTTGGTTTTAATATTTAATTCTATAAATTCAAATAAAATATATACTATATATATACCAATCGATCCGTTTTAATGCAACGGATAAAATTATTGAAAAAAATGAGTAAAATTTTATTGTACTGCAATATAATTTTGATGAAAGAACTAAAGTTTTGATAAAAAAAGGTCATTTTTCTGCTTTAATTGTCATTAACTCTATTAACTCTCATACAATTTATTCTTTTTATATACCAATCGATTCGTCTTGATGCAAAGAATAAGATTTTATTATATATTAACTTCAATAACCAACTTAAAAAAAAATTTTTGAAAAAAAAATTTTTTTTAGAAAAAAGTCAAAAAAAAATTTTTTTTTGAGAATTTTTTAAAGTCTATCAATCCAGTTCGAGATATTTTTATGATAAATATACCTGGTAAATTTTAGCCAAATTCGTTAAAACCTCTTCGAGTTATCGTGTTCACAAAAATCGGGATACACACACACACACACACATACACACACACATACATCCGGACAATTGTTCAGGGTCTTATATAACATAGTCCCATATAGAAGAAAATTTGTCAAAAGGATTTTTAAAAATTTTGTAAATTAAACGACTACAAAGCTTCCTCACGAGGAAGCAAAATATATTAAAATCATTTGATAAAAAACATAATTAAAAAAAATTAAAGTATTGTATATTTAATATTGTAAACAATAATAAGCAGAGGAACCAATTGTGAAAATTTTGTTCCTCTACTTATTATTGTTTACAATATGAGGTATACAATACTTTAATTTAAAAAAATTTTTTTTATCAAATGATTTTAATATATTTTTTTAATTGTTTATTTTAATTCTACTATTTACCGATGAATATTGCAAGTATTGTTTTAATATTTGTGTACGTACGGAACCCGCCATTGCAGTGCGAGTTCAACTCACACTTGTCAAATTTTTTGTAATTTTATTTTTTAATTTCTTTTTAGATTTTTTAATATATTTTTTGTGATCGGACTGTAAAAAAATACTAATAAACCCATTTTTAGTTAATTAGATCAAATAATGTAGAAATTGCACTTTTTGTGCATTTTTGGCCAAAAATCTTGTTATTTCCTTGACAACGCTAGGGACATCGTCTCCAATCACATTCTTTATATTTTTCCTGTAATCTACGAGTGAAAATACGTATCTGTACCAAATTTGAGCTCTCTAGGTCAAATAGTTTAGCCGCTAGGGGGGGACACGATTTGGCTACGGACACAAGAGTCTCACTAGTGTTGCATTCGAGCGAGAAATCGCTCGAAAAGAACGAGAAATCTCGTGAAGAAGACAATGAAAACAATAATTGAATATTAAATCACATTCAATTGTTTCCATTGTATTCTTTACGAGATTGCTCGTTCTTTTCGAGCGATTTCTCGCTCGAATGCAACACTAAGTCTCACCAATAGGGTTCCGTCGGTACACCGAAGGTGTACGGATCCCTAAAAATTAGTTTTTTTTAACTAAACAAATTTTTTTAATGAAGAATAACAATAAATTTACCAAAATATAAAAAAAGAATCATCTCTTAGAGTTTTATATAATATAAAAACAATAATTTTTGACACCACTGCAGAGTTGAATCTCAAACCAAGGTGAGCTATTTTAAACTTTTTTCAGACAACAAATTTTAAAACATTTTTAATAAATTGATTAATAGAAAAATAATAAAAAATATGATACATATTATAATGTCTTAGTTGTCAGGTTCAAGGAGTGATTTTTTAATGTCAAAAATGTTTTATATTATTGAAATATTCATTAAAATACAAAATACCGCGATAATACCCACTTTTACCCAATTATTCAATTCTTTTTTAACAATTTGTCAGCCATGTTGACAGTAAAAATTTTTCCTGCGGGGGCCTTCTTAATATAAAGTAGTCCGTATTATGTTAATATATCGCTGTTTTATACTAGAATTGGCAATGCCTTCGGTAGGATATGCGCTAATTTTGACGAAGTTAACCCACCTTTTAGGTTGCCTAAAAATGTCAGCTTATGAAAAAGCTGAATGTCGTTGGAATTATTGCCTTCCCTGAGAGAATACATTTCTGTGCACGACAAGACATATGTAAAACCTTTTTTTTAAGTATTTTGCTAATTTTATTTGAAATGTAGAAATATATTCTTAATTTTTTTATTTTATCTGAATCACGATGTAGTATAAGGAGACCTCACGCCACATAAAAATCTGCACACATTGGGGGGGACAGAGATCTCAGAGATTGCACCACTAGCAGAGGTTGCGCCTCTGTGGTAAAGTATTGTACTAATATTTTTCGTTTGCTACTGTATATGAACATAACCTACAAATTAAAGAAATACGACGAAGTGTAATGGCGACTATGGTTTACATTTCAGCCGTAATGGCGCAACCTCTGATAGTGGTGCAAATACTCATAACTCTAACCCCCCTCCCCCAAAATGTGTTGGTTTTTGCCGCTGCAAAGCATTGGCTTGAGGTCTCCTTATACCCCCAGTAGCACGTAATATTACAGCAATATTGAGAGAACTTCCCTAACATTACCAATATTGCCTTAATATTACCAATGGTTCTAGAATCATGTTGTAATGTTAGTAATATTACGTGCTACTGGGGACTACTTTGTGATCTGAATCTTCAATTGTAAACAGTTTCGCCATCAACAAATGGCTGCCTTTATACCCTTGTTGCTTAATATACTATTTCTGTCTATTAAATTCTATTAAAATCATGATAAGCTACAAATGAAGATATATTTAGAAAAAAGTAGAAGTTTTAAGCATGGGTATGGAACCCTCCGTGTTAGTACCAGTTCCACTCGTACTTATTCGGTTTTTTTCCCTCTACTTTGTTTCATTTTCTTCCTTGTTTTTTTCTTTTTTTTCTATCCTTTTTTCTTTTCTTTGATTTTGTTTTCCTCTTCCTATTTTTGTCATATTATTTAGATACAAGGAAGAAAGAAGTGAGATGCTAATTTCATTTTCTTCATTTCCGTTATTATAGATAAATAATTTTCAATATTTTTAAATAAATAAACAAATTTCTTCTTTCTCTTTCGTTTCTTTGTAGTTTTCTTTTTTTCCGTGAAACCCCCACTCTCTCTTTTTTGCTCTCTGAAAGGAGGAAAGAGATATTTCTCTAAGTAGTATACACATAAAAGAAACAGCATTTCGCTCCGACGTACTTGCCACGAATACTAATTTTCAGGCTTCTCAGAAAAACACAAGGAAGAATGTAATCGACGTTCTTCGGTATCTTCACTTTCTCCTAAAAGAAAGTTTCAAAGCTATAGTGTTTTTAGAGAGAGAGAGAGAGAGAGAGAGAGAGAGAGAGAGAGAGAGAGAGAGAGAGAGACCGATTATTTTTTAATAATAACCATTGAATTAAAATTTAAATAAAAAATTATTTCCTAAATTAAAATAGTCAATAGTAAGGCTTAAATAAAGTTGATGTGTAGTCTGACAACTATCCGTTAGCATATTTATGAAAACTAAAATTTTGTTTGATACAAATTTTGTAAGATAATAAAATTTTAAAAAGGATGAGACATTTTAGAAGTCATTTGGCCAGTTTTTTATTTAGAAATTCATAAGAATTGACCTTTTTTTAAAAATATTTGAATAACTTCTAAAATAATAAACATTTTTCAATTAATAATTTTTTAATTATCTTAAGCTTATTTTAAAGGTAATTTTCTATAGAATAAGAATTACTTATAGACATAAGGGTGATTCTCCAAAAACCTCATTTTACATGTAGTCAAGATTTTCTAAATAATTATAATCATTTAGAAAAATACCAAGTCATATTTCCCTATTTTATCACTTTTTCTAAATGTTCTGAAAGATACAGTTGTAAAATTTTATTGTCTAATACATTTCTAAAATATTTTACCACCTCAAAATCGATTTTCTAACCTGACATCTAAGTGCTTTTCATTTTTTCAATACGTAAAACAATTATTTAAAACATGAAAATAGGTACTTTATCAATTTTTTCTAAAAGTTATGATATTTAAGAATAATTTTCTAAGATATGAATAAAATATGTCGTGTAGGTTTTTTAAATATAAAAAATGAAATTTGTCATGTAGTACCGCGTCATTCCTCTCACTTGTTGAATATTATCCAATATTTTTGCTGTGGGTAGAGATATTGATTAATTATTGTTATCAATATCTAAATTAACATCTCTAATATTAATTTCTTAAGTTACTTTTTAAAAAATCTAATTATTTTGCGTTAAAAAAATTAAAATTGAGACATAAGCAGAGATTCACAACCTAAAGCGTCATTCCTCTCACCCCTAATAAAAAACAATATTAATATATATAAATTGATCGCAAATTTTTTTCACATAAAGTTGTCCTTTATAGACATGATAGGGCATTTTCAGTTAGAGGAAAATTATTTGTCAATTAAATATAATTAAAAAATGTTGAAATTGTCATTCCTCTCACCCGTCATTCCTCTCACTTTTTTGAATAAAAATTAAAAATTGATATGATTGTCAATTGTTTACAAACTGCCAGTGAAAAGTGATCCTAAAATGTATGAAAAATAATTTTTGACAATTGTTAAAAGAGATTTTTGATAACTGTAAGTATTTCAAAATCTATCAAATTTATAGATAATATTAATAAATTATAATTATTAAATAATTTTTTGTAAATAGAAAAATATATATGAGCGATTCCATGTCAAGTGATCAAGGTGGAGAAAAATTTTTCTCCAATCGTAGCAAAACTTGGGGCTTTTGTAGTACTCATAGATAGTAATTTTTCGTGAAAATATTTTTTTACCTAGTCCAATATTTTCCGAGGGGGAAGGGGTTAAATTTTTGTGTTTTTCAGTACAATGCTTATTTCAATAATTTTTTACTCTTAAACAATTAAACATACAAATTTGACAAAGTACATTTTGGAAAGGTTTTTTCATGCTCTTTCGATTGGAAATAAGCATTTTGAAAAAAAAATTGTTGACCCAAAAAAATCAAAATTAAAAATAAATTTCAATTTTTGAAAAAAAAAAAAAATCGTATCCATCTCCCTCAAAAATTGAAATTTATTTTTAATTTTGATTTTTTTGGGTCAAAAATTTTTTTTTTTAAATGCTTATTTCCAATCGAAAGAGCATGAAAAAACCTTTCCAAAATGTACTTTGTCAAATTTGTATGTTAGATTGTTTAAGAGTAAAAAATTATTGAAATAAGCATTACACAAAAAGACCCCTTGATCACTTGATGTGGAATCGCTCATATAATAAAACGTCGTACAAAAATGCTTAACTTTTCGATATTGTGAAGCATTTTCGTACGACATCTCATTTTCGTACATAAATCTAAATTCACATTTTCTTTATGAAAATGGTGAGCTGACGTATTGAGTTTGGTTACTACGCCTTGCAGAGCTGAAAAAATTATAAAACAACCAAGACTATATCATCCGCACAGACGATGAAGAAGTTTTTACCCTTTCTCTTGTAATTTCAAGAAGGAAAGGGAAAAATTTCCCCTTCCACATGTTGAAGGTCCAATCGCTGATATGAGACTTCTTCATTGTCAGTGCGGTTGATATACTCAAACAGTTTATTTTTCACGACGCGTCAAAAATGCTATTTAAGAGGTCATTTTAATTAGTTATTTTACTAATTGCTATTTATTTATCACACTCAAAAATGATTTTTTTGGAAACTTAGACACTCTAATTTATCATTTTTCTAAAAAAAAGTTTTCTAATGGTAATTTTTGTGAGAGAAAAAGATGTATAAAAAAGGTGATTTTAGTGCTTGGTTTGTTTACATTTTACTTTGTTTACATTTTGCAACTTTTTTTTTTTGCTTTGGGATTTTTGGGAAATCTGCCTACAGATACCTTGGATTCCGCGCTCCAAGGTAATGTGGGGTATATTCAGTGAGTTTTTATTTAATTCAATAATTTCACCTTCTCGTAATTAATTTATAAAAACGTCAAAATTAGGTTATTTGGCGGATCGACTTTAAAAACTTATTTTATCTATTATTTTTATAATTGAGGGGCTGGATGCTATAATGTGTTACGCGCCATGTTAAGTAAATGGCGCGTAACACATTATAGCATCCAGCCCCTCAATTTTACTAGTTTTATTATTAAAAACTTTATTATCTTACAAAACTTGTACTGAAAAAAATTTTAGTTTTCTTAAATATTATATTAAAAAATTCTTTTCATTTCCTTAAAAATGGGTAGGCTGATAACACTGGTCGACAAAAAGTTACTTTTTCTCTGATTCAAAGATCAGACAATGATATATATTCTTATAGGATTTTCATCGCTGAACACGAATATGACCTCCAAAAGTGCCCATCACGTCGAGGTTTTGAGAAAAATGGTCTCAAAGTTTCGAAACCCCTGTTTGTGGCCTTTTTTTATCACGTGTAGAGAATGATGCCGACGTGCTAGAAGTCTCTAATTAGGCTTAAATTAAAGCTTGAACTGACAACTGGAAGAATCAAATAGAAAAAGTTCTGAATCAGTCAAAAATTTTCATATAGCACAACTTTTTCATGTTCGCGCGCGCTCTACTTGTACCCATAGAGCGGTACACTATGGCACTCTTACTTATTAATTTTATTTGGGCTATTTATTGCATTTTATTATTTTTGGGCTTGATAATTAAAAACAAATTGTAAAACCGCCATTTTGAGTTTTTTAATTTTGAATTAAGATTCGTAATCAGCGACCTCGAAAACCTCCGAACACCAAGTTTTAGTGAAATCCATTAATTATCAAAATTTATATTTCCGCCATTTTAAAACCGCCATTTTGAATTTTTCAATAACGACCTTACATTCAATTGGCAACATATAGCCAGTCCAAAAATGATAAATAACAATAAATAGCGGAAACAAAATTAAAAAAGGAAGAGTGCCATATTGTACCGTTCTATAAGTAGGGCAATTTCGCCTGGGGCCTAGGCGTAATGGATGACTACCCGGGGCGAATTGAATCAGCAATGAAATTATAATTTTTATCACGAAATATTATTTAATATTGACAATTTTGGTTTCTATTGTACATTTATAACAAAGAATATTGAAAATGGAACATATTTAATTTAAACTTTAAACATTTTCATGCAATTTTCAAACTTTAAAAAGTTGTAGCGAAATGCAAAATCCATTTACTTAAAAAATCAATTCTCCAGTTATTTTTTTTATAAAGGGTTATCATTGGTACTTATTAATATATAAATTATATGAAATTAAACTTGACAGGATTATTTTATTAATATTTTAAATATAATTGGTTTTTCTTAATAGAATAAACAAAGTGATCTATTACGCCCCGGAGGTGTTTGTTGAAAATTTTGTTATTTTTTAACAATACCGTAAGTATTAAACAAAAATTGTCAATTGTTCTTTAAGAACAAATGTTCAAAGCTCAAAACCTGATATACAAAAATTTTTTACAGGTAATTTCGAAATAGATATAACAAAAAACAAAAACTTTAAAAATTTACTTTCAACCGTCAAAATCACTTGTTCTACCATATTTCTAACAATAATAAATAAATAATAAAACTTGGTACAAACTTACAGTATGCCAAGTACATTATTTTGATCAAAAACCTAAATTACTCTGATTTACCACTTTTGAATAAATTGAAGTGATCCATTACGCCCCGGTCTCCCCTACAAGTAGGGCGCGCGCGAACATAAAAAAGTTGTGCTATATGAAAATTTTTGACTGATTCAGAACTTTTTCTATCTGATTCTTCTATTTGTCAGTTCAAGCTTTAATTTAAGCCTAATTAGAGACTTCTAGCACGTCGGCATCATTCTCTACACGTGATAAAAAAAAGGCCACAAATAGGGTTTTTCGAGACTTTGAGACCATTTTTCTCAAAATCTCGACGTGATGGGCACTTTTGGAGGTCATATTCGTGTTCAGCGATAAAAATCCTATAAGAATATCATTGTCCGATATTTGAATCATTTTTCGTGTCGACCAGTGTAATTTTGGCCGGGACAGTAATAATGTAGCAATGAATTTGTAATTATGTTTTCGAATCTCTTGCATAAATCAAAATTTAGTCTAGATTTTATTTGATTTATTTCCCCTTCCAGAGGACTAGATGCTAGAGGTCTAAAAACTAGTCTACATATTGACTACATATTGACTAAATAAAAACTGATTTTAAAATTAGTCCTGCACATATTTATGACTTCTTTTTTCTGTGTGTTTAACATATATTTGTGTATTATTTATAATTAATAAATAATGTACTCAGTTAATTTAAATTAGTAATAAAAAATTGTAATCAAATATGTGACGGTCCACGACAAAACGTGCCTTAGATCCCAAAAAATTAATGTCGAATTTTAATATTACTCTATACACTGAAAGAAAGTTTCCGTCATTACTGCTATAATTATGGCTGATTCTGCCAGAATGAATACCTGTATTATAATGCAATGCAACTACCAAAACAGTTTGGTTAATCCAGTCATACGAATGACAGAAACAGAGGACAGTAAGTGTGAATCAGCCTTCACATGTCTAACATAACCTAACTCATGTGCTAATCTGACAGATTGTATAACTAGTTCAACCAAAATCCTTAACCAGAAGTTAATGGCTGAATTCTCGAAAGCATTTTTTGCAGTGTAGATTTTGAGTTCCTCTTTCAAGTACAAAATTCAAAAATACACTACCGTCCGAAATTGTGCGAACGCTAACACCTCGAGCTATTAAAAAACACACCTGCACAAAAACAGTGATAACTCGGTTAAAAATGAAGCTAGATGCTTTTTTTAAATTGCATTGGAAATAGTAGGACCGTGCAAAGCAGAATTTTCAATCATCGATTTCTCTAATTCGCCGTTGAGTCAATTACTTGTCTGTGAAAAAAGTGTCGAAAATTAATTTTACCAAGTACATTCTTACTGGGATCCACTTTTTAAATGTCGATATATAATAAATTAAATTAAAAAATAGATCTCAGTAAGAATGTACTTGGTAAAATTAATTTTCGACACTTTTTTCACAGACAAGTAATTGACTCAACGGCGAATTAGAGAAATCGATGATTGAAAATTCTGCTTTGCACGGTCCGACTCTTTTTTTAATATCTCGCGAACTCGTAAATATTTTTTGCTGTTCTTGGTCTCTATTTAAAGCTTAGGTTACAAGGAATTGTCTGTAAAAGTAACAATTTTTTTCATAAACTTTGCTAAACTGTGCCGGGAGTCAAAGTCAGAGTAAGAAATTCCGAAAAAAATATAATTATTTTTTTGTCGTTATAACATGATATCTTGCTTCCTATTTATGCAATACAACTTAACATAGTAGCATTTCATTGGAAATTTAATAAGCTTTCCAATGCAATTTAAAAAAAGCATCTAGCTTCATTTTTAACCGAGTTATCACTGTTTCTGTGCGGGTGTGTTTTTTAATAGCTCGAGATGTTAGCGTTCGCACAATTTCGGACGGTAGTGTACTTTTTACTTATAGATTTTTCTGTTATAAATGTTCAAACGTGAGCATAATTTGAACCATTCATGAAGGCCCAGCTTCTAATACGTTTCCCGTAGAATTCATATTCGGGAGCTAAGGCACGTTTTCTTATGTGTACGACACCAAGTGAATAAATATTTAAATAATTAAGTAAATAAACTCAGTCATTGATTCGTAAATTAATTAATTAAAAAAATATAATTATTCGATATAAGATAAAAAAGAGATAAAAATAAATAAAATTGCCTCCGTTATTTTTCAGCTCGAACGAAATTGAAGAGGGTCCTGCTGCCACTTCTCTTGATATTGAAATTAAAGGCATTGATTATCCTGCCAATTATAATCACGATAATTGGTCTCATTGGAATCAAAGGTCTGGGAGCAGGTCTGATGGCTCTCTTATTATCAGGTGCAGTTGCATTAAAAGCACTACTTACACCACCACCACCTTTGTCCACTAGGATCAGTTATGGAATAGTGAAACCCCATGACATCTATCACGATCATTGGCACAGGTCACAAGAGGAAATCAATCAACCATATAAAGGATGGTCCCCTGATTATCCGGCCGAGCAATATCCATATCTGGAAGTACCTTAAGAGAAAAACTTCAACTGCACTCGTTTTTTCCTACTCTATCTCTCTCATTTCTCCTTTAATTCCTTCCTCTTTTTCCTTCTCACATATCATTTCACTGGTCGAATATGATTATTTATTTTCTTGTATTCCATCATTCTTAATAAATTATTACTTATTTTTTTACAACATCCGCTCATTATGCATCTTAACATTAATGTATGTAATTTACATTTTAGTGTTTACAGTTAGTTATGACAGTTATTGTGCAATGATTTATTGATTAGCATTTTAAATTTTTAAGAATTTTTTTGTTTAGGAACAATGTGTGTCTGATTATAAACAAAATTTCTACTAAAATTTAAATATTAAAATTATTTTTTTCATGGTTTTTTAAACTATTTAAAATTTAATTTAAGCATATAATAATATTTAATTTTTACTTTGTAAATAATTCTAGAAAAATTAGAATAGTTTTTAAATTATTTTAAATCTAATATTAATTTTAAATTTATTAATCAGTGGTATTGATATAATTGACTCAGTGTTATTTAAAATCCAATTTGAGGTGTATTTAATTAAATTTATACATTATATATATATATAAATAAATACATACATAAATATACGAGCGATTCCACGTGAAGTGATCAAGGGGTCTTTTGTGTAATGTTTATTTTAATAATTTTTTACTCTTAAACAATTAAACATACAAATTTGACAAAGTACATTTTGGAAAGGTTTTTTCATCCTCTTTCGATTGGAAATAAGCATTTTGAAAAAAAAATTGTTGACCCAAAAAAATCAAAATTAAAAATAAATTTCAATTTTTGGGGGAGAGAGATACGAATTTTTTTTAAAACGAAAGCTGAGGTTTTTTCCTAAAAGGACATATAAATGAAAAAGTGGGACTAGCATGTTTAAACATTGAAAAAAAGAATTTCCTCTTAAACGGAGCTAAAAACCGGGTTTTGAGCGCTCCGGGGAGTAGAAAACTCTTTTTTCAATGTTTAAACATTCTAGTCCCACTTTATCATTTATATGTCCTTTTAGGAAAAAACATCAGCTTTCGTTTAAAAAAAAAATCGTATCCATCTCCCTCAAAAATTGAAATTTATTTTTAATTTTGATTTTTTTGGGTCAACAATTTTTTTTTCAAAATGCTTATTTCCAATCGAAAGAGGATGAAAAAACCTTTCCAAAATGTACTTTGTCAAATTTGTATGTTTAATTGTTTAAGAGTAAAAAATAATTGAAATAAGCATTGTACTGAAAAACTCAAAAATGTAACCCTCTCCCACTCGGAAAATATTGGACTAGGTAAAAAAATATTTTCACGAAAAATTACTATCTATGAGTACTAGAAAAGCCCTTAGTTTTGCTACGATTGGAGAAAAATGTTTCTCCACCTTGATCACTTGACATGGAATCGCTCATATACATCAATTCTTAATGAAACTTTTAATGAAAATTGATTCTGATAGATTGTAAACTTCTTTCTCCTTTAATAAAAATAATATACCAAATGATAAATTCCTTTCCTTTAATTAATTAAGGTATATTTAATTATTATTTACACAGATAAACACTCTCTATTAATTGTAAGTGTAAAAAGTGTCGAAAATTAAAATGTACTATCTTATGGTTTCGATAGGGTTATAGGTTTACGTTTATTCTGTGTCGTAAACATTAATTTCATTAACAGTTGAAAGATGGAGATTATTACATGTTTGCAAATACAAATTAATTTTTTTTATTATATCGACATATAATATTAATGGGTCAGTCCATTTTATTTCAACTAAAGTGGTCGCCGACTAATTTAAAAAAATTGTAATATTCTGCAGGAATGATTTTGATGTTACTAATATCACAAAATCAAAGAATTTTTTCAAAAGAATTATATATTTTTTATGAAATATGAATTTTAAATGTAAAAGATGCTAAAAACTGTCAGTTTTCTGCCAGTAAACAGTAATGTAAAAGAAATACAATTTGGTACAAAAATATAACAAAAATTATTGGCATTTGTTAAGAATGTTTAAATTTATTATTACAAATTATTATAAGCATTTAAAATTATAAAATAATAAATAAAATATTATCCTAAAGTTTCATCATCAAAGTAACCTAATTTTGGGATTTTTATTAACAAATAATGGGGATATGGAATTATAAAATTAAATAAAAACTTACGGAATATGACGAATTTTCGATCAACTTTCAGTTTCTGTTTAACGTTTTCTTCAGTTTTCTACTTAATTAAAAATAATATCGAAAAGAAAAACGCCACTTTGCCCATTTTCACGATTTTCAAATGCGTACAACTTTTTTGGAGAAAATCGAAAAATTATGGGATTTTCGAGAATAAATCACTTCTCACTAATTAAACGACCACTACAACTTTCACTTTGTCACCGGGCCAATTTTAAAAATTATAAATTTTTTAAAAATAGTACGTTTTTAAAGGTTAATGACTCTAACTTTTTTTAAGTTGAAGTTGGTTTATTATTATTATCAATGCATCCCTCCAATTGCAATGAAACTCATAGGAAATGTACTCAGTAGTCTCGTCTTGAAGCAAAAAAAATTTGTTTTGGTATTTTCAATTTGAAATATACATATCGAATTTTTTATTAAAAATGCGCGCCAACTCCACAGAGGGAGAACGTCAATTGTCATGGAAAATTCTGTTTAGAAGATACAAATATTATTTGTTTTTAATAAATTTTTTTTAATAAAAGTTTATAATATTTTGCACCGGTTTGTGGAGGTAGAATTTTGAAAACTGTTAAAAAAATTTTTTATTTAACAATATATTTGATTTGATCAGTGCGCAATATATAAACTTTCATTAAAAAAAAATTTATTAAAAACAAATAATATTTGTATCCTTGAGACTAAATTTTCCAAGACAATTGACGTTCTCCCTCTGTGGAATTGGCGCGCGTTTTAATAAAAAATTGATTATGTATATTCCAAATTGAAAATACCAAAAATTTTTTTTTGGGCTTCAAGACGAGACTACTGAGTACACTTCCTATGAATTTCATTGCAATTGGAGGAGTAAAACACATAAATAATTAAAATTGTTATTAAAAATATGGAATTTTTAAATTTACAATCTTGCAAATATTTTCTTTTAAAAGAGTAAACAATTTTGTGTAATCAGTGTAAGTTTCATTAATTTATTGTAAACCGCTTCTGAGTTAATACATTTTTTGGTAAATTTTGTATTATTTTGTTAATGCAAAAACAATAACAAAAATTTAAAATTTTTTAAAACGGTTAAAAGTGCTTTTTTGTTTTGTTATGAACTACCGATTTTCATAAAAGTTTTAACATTTTAGAAAATAAATAAAAAAATTTTAACACAGTTGAGCTGGTCTGACCCTGTTATGTTGATGGAAAATAAAAACTTTACTCTACCCAGGCGCGAACTGACTCTGAATTCAGGCTTTACTGAAGCTTGGATGAGTGCCACAGATCATCATGGACAAGTCGGAGAGACGAGGGAGTACGAGCAGCGTAACGAGTCAAGCCAGCTGCATTTCTGTTTTCAGTAATGATTCTGCAATTGATATTGCTAGCTGCAATGAAGAGCGAGATAAATGCGTGAGGCTGCGGGAAGAAGAGGCAGCAAGCATTCTAGAAATGGAGGTAGAGGTCAGCAAGATGCTGAAGTCATGCGATGTCCAGAAGAATGTCAATAGGACAATCAAGGATGGACTCAGATGCTTAACATCGCTCATACAGGAGGTTAAGGCGAAACACGCAGAGGCGGCCAAAAAAGACGCGAAGTTCTACCAGGGACTAAATTGGTCGGAGGAAGCACGAAAGGACCGAAGACTCAGACGTGATCGTTTTAATGCAGTGGTGCTTAAAAACGTTGTCTTAGAGGCTCAGAAGAGGAAAAGAAGTGATCCTGAGGTTACGAAGGACCCAAAAAAGAAAAAGGAGGATGGACCTCCCAAAATGTCCAAAGGGAAGAAGACCAAACACGCGCCAATGCCAAATCCAGATAAGAAGGGAAGAGCCACAGTGGTCGTCAAAGTGGCTGAAGGAACTACCTTCGCGGAAGTGCTTCAGGAGGAAGCCTTAGAGGAAGCTAAGAAGACCTTGTCAAGAACAAGATGGAAATAGGCCAGAACAAGAGCGGCACGGAAGAGTCGCGCCAGCGACTAAATGGGACCATCCATCTACGAAGTTTGAAGCCACTAGGTAGTTCCGTAGGTGAATAGAAGGTCTAATATTATTGGGTTTTTAGCATGGTATGGTCGACGTGAGTCCATGGAGTTTAATACATCCTAGGCAGTCGACAGAGTCCTGTATGATTCAATTTGTAACAAATTGTTTCTCTATAAAAGATTTTACTGTTTTCATAACCTTTCCAATTGAATTTATTCGGTTGTATAGTTTATGTTAACTACCCAGCAGAAAGCTAAAAAAAAAAAAAAAAAATTTACATTTAATATATTAAATGTAAATATTAATAAATTATTTAATATTGAATAATTATTGATTAATTTAGATAATTTTTTATATTATTTAGAAATGATTGATGAAATTATTGATTATTGTTTAGTGCATACGATAATAAATAAACTGAATATTGTATCATCGTTGATTCAAGCTTGAATAAAGATTGGATATTCAAACTTCACACACGAAGATTGATCGAGTCTTGAATCGAGCATGGGACGAACATTGGTCTCCAATGTTGAACCAACATTGAGTGACAGTGTTTTAAAGACTGCTTCAACTCTGGATTACCCACGCTGGGCGTTCAAGGCTCAATAAAGCTTCAATCCATCGTCAGCATTGGTCTTTCGCGCCTGGGTAATTTCAATATACTATCTAATTTTTAATTATAAATAAATTTCTTTAACTTTTTAACAGCAATACATTTTAAATATATGTAATTTACTTTATCAAAGTACATTTAAAAAACAAAAGTTTGTAAATAATAAATTAAAATTATTTTTTTTTAATATTTTCGAGCCCTTTTAAATTCTTCATTCCCCTCCTTGATGTTTTCAGTGTCTGTATTTTCGAATGAGATTTAAAATGTATTGCAGTTGAAAAGTTATAGAAATTTATTGATAATCAAAAAATAGATAGTTTATTGCAATTAGAGTAAAGTTTTTATTTGCTACCAACATAGCATCAATTTTAAAATTTTAAAACCGACGTTGGTTTCGGAATTAGAGACCCCAGAAACCCTAAAGTATTAATTTTCATGAGTTTAGCTTTAAACTTTTAAAATATGTTCGCACAGACTGAATCCACCTTTTTGAATTTTCAAAATATGTCATCAAATTTGTAATCAGAGACCTAATCAGAGAGCCAAAACCCGTCCACTCTATTGAAGCCACCATTTTTAATTTTTAAAATCTGACATCAGACTCGTCATCAGCGACACCGAAAACCCCCGAGTAACGAAATTGTCATAAATTTAATCGATTTTAAAAAAAACTTGTCCGACATATCCGCCATTATGAAATTTTGATTATTTACATTGTATTTGAATTGAGCAACTCTAGAATTTCTTGATGTGTGATTTTAGTAACTTTAGCACTTAACTTAATTTTACTATTTGCATGTTTGCTGCAAATATTGAAAAGTATACTAAAAATGGCAAAGTAGTTATGTTCACTAAATCTGGTGTAGAATTTTCATTTTTAATCCAATCAAGGTCCACAAGGACTCAAAAGTTTCTCAATGTAATAAGCTATCAATAAATAATTTAAAACCTAAATATTTTCTACTGTTTGTTGTGGAAAAAATTAACAAAAGTTAGTCAAGTGTCTAAAAATCATCAAAATTTCCATGAAATTTGATCTTGAATGTACTGTAGCTCTCTCAATTTTCATTCAATTTTATTCTGTAATTATTCTGTAATATATGGATTGAAAGATAATTTAATTACCTTTCCAACGACATCCTATTCATCATTTTTGGACGAGTTCATTTTCCTACAGGTAAATTTAAGTGCCGTCGACCCTCAAAAATGCAAAATTTGAAGCTACAAAAAACTACACGAGGGAAAAAAATTAAAACCATGATTTTCCTACTCAGAAAACACCTACTAATCAAATAAAAAAGTTTTGTTCGATTAGCAATTTCACTGTAAACCAGTGTTATTATTTCAAAAGGTTTAAAAAAATTTAAATTATTCAAATTCTGCATTGTTTTAAAATAAAAAAGTTGATTTAATTTAAAAAAAAATTTTCACAACAACAGCACACATGAGAATAAGACGGACTCGAACCACCATAGGCCTCAAAAGTGTGCTGCTGGGATAGCGCTTTATGCGCTTAACCAAATCGACACTAGACTTCACAGGGTTTTTTTTTATATTTTATATATTATATATTTCATTATATCTTTGAGGATTTTCAGAAACTTCCTGGTAACTTCCAGAAAGTTTCTATGGGAAGCTTCTAACCTGCGGACATTTTTGTATTTTCTAGATATTTCCAGAAAGTTACCAAGTGCAACTTCCAAAGGTTGCCATGGGAAACTTCCTGGAAGTTTCCTGGAAGTTCAAAATTGAAAAAAAATCAAAAAGTTACGGCCATTTAAAAAAAAAACTACGTTTTTTGACAATTTTTTTTCGAAAATGAATTTTTTTCAATGGGTTTGAGTGCGAAAAAGTTTGTAAAACTATTAAATATCGCGTCCAAACTGTTCAAGCTTTTAGATGGTACAGTTTATTTGCTTAAAATTCAATATGGCGGATATAAAATGGCACCAAAAAGTCAATTTTTTTATTATATAACAATCTCGTTTTCGAAATTTGTTAAAAATGTTCAAATTTAGTTGAAACTTTGTACTCGGGGGTTATCGGGGTCGCTGATTACGAATATGAACTTAGTTTTCAAAAATTAAAAAAGGCGGATCCATAGAGGTGTGCAAAAAGTCCAAAAAGTCTAGATGGGCCGAGTTGGAGTGTTCTCGATGTATAAGGTACACGTGTGCATTCCAGTTCTCTAAAAATTCAGGTACCTGAAAAGTCTGAGAACTGGAACGATTTTGAGTATGCGAATCTTTAACAATTTGTCGAATATGTGTAATTATGTATTTTTTTAAATTTTTACAAAATTATGCACTTAAATATTTCCAACTTTCATAGACCGACTCGCCCCGACCCGAAAAGTGAAAAGCCTGAAATCACACTAACTTTGTAATGAATATGTTAATTATTTTTTCGTTAGAAAGTGTACGATTTTGTAATCCTGTTGATAATTAAAATTATTATATTTATTATAAATTATCATATTATTTATTTATACAATAATTGTTAATTATTATGTATTAAAAATCATTAACAATAGTCTGTATATAAATAATTATCCAGTATTACAAACACTGTTTTTAATATTCAAAAATTTTAGTTTAGGTACTATTCGATTACTTATAAATATTTTAAAATTGTTCTTATATATACTTTGCAACGTGTTTTGCTAGTGAGAGAAAGAGTTTTTTTCCAAAAACTAAAAAAAATTAATTTTTAAAATTTCTGAACTTTTTTGTAATGGGTAGGTTTTAAATACGTTTAAAGATAAAAATCTGAGTTGCGTAAAATTAATTTTCGAAAATAAGCTTTCCAGCATTATTTTAACCCATTAAGGCCCAACAGGACGCAAAATGTACATTGATTTCACGACTCTCATTTTATATGAAATAATTAGTTAAAAAATTTAGGAAATATAATTTCCGACGTAAAATTTATCGCTCCTTCAGAATATGATGTTAAAATTTGTTTATAATTATCTCAAAAAAAGTTATAACAATTTTATTGCAAAAAAACGCAGTTTAAAAAAAAATTTTCAAAAAATATTTTGACATGGAAATCTAAAGAATATGGTCTCAAAAGCCCAAAATATCGCGTCCTTGAACCCTCAGCTAAAAAAATCAGTAATGAATTTTTTCAAATTCAAGATGGCGGATATGAAAATGGCCATTTTTGCAAAATGCAAAAGACTGAAAGAAAATTTCGGGAAATTTTTTTCAAAAATGAGTAGATTTGCTTGAAAATGGTTACTCGGGGGTTTTTGGGGTCGCTGATTACGAATCTGATGTTAATTTTTCAAAATTCAAAATGGCGGCTCCAATATTGCGGACAATTTTTTAAAAAAGTGATTAGATTTGCTTGAAAATGGTTATTCGAGGATTTTTGGGATCGCTGATTACGAATCTGATGTTACTTTTTCAAAATTCAAAATGGTGGCTCCAATATGGCGGACAATTTTTTAAAAAAGTGATTAGATTTGCTTGAAAATGTTTACTCGGGGGTTTTTGGGGTCGTTGATTACGAATCTGATGTTAATTTTTTAAAATTCAAAATGGCGGCTCCAATATGGCGGACAATTTTTTAAAAAAGTGATTAGATTTGCTTGAAAATGTTTACTTGGGGGTTTTTGGGGTTGCTGATTACGAATCTGAGTTCAGAATAAGATTCTGTTTATGCTGCACGTCCGTTAGCCGTCAACAAAATTTTATTTACGTTACTCAGCTCTTACCACAAGGAGGTCAACGTGCAAAATCAAAATTTTTTTTTTTGATTTTTCAATATTTTTTTCAATAAATAGTATGAATTACTAACCCCGAGTAACACTACATGTGGTTCGATTGAAAGCAAGTGAGGCACTGATATGTGCCACATTGAATGCACATTTTTTGTGTCCTTTTATTGCACTTTGCATTATAGTGGCAATTTTTTTTCGATGCAATGGTTTGCAATTTATGAGATTTTAAACTTGCAGTACCAGACTTTTTCAAATAATAATCAGCAATAGCCAATTCAACATTTTTTGTTCCAACTTTTTCTCCTTCTAAAAAGTCTTTTGCATTTTGCAAAAATGGCCATTTTTATATCCGCCATCTTGAATTTGAAAAAATTCATTACTGATTTTTTTAGCTGAGGGTTCGAGGACGCGATATTTTGGGCTTTTGAGACCATATTCTTTAGATTTCCATGTCAAAATATTTTTTGAAAATTTTTTTTTAAACTGCGTTTTTTTGCAATAAAATTGTTATAACTTTTTTTGAGATAATTATAAACAAATTTTAACATCATATTCTGAAGGAGCGATAAATTTTACGTCGGAAATTATATTTCCTAAATTTTTTAACTAATTATTTCATATAAAATGAGAGTCGTGAAATCAATGTACATTTTGCGTCCTGTTGGGCCTTAATGGGTTAATATTAAGTGTTTTCAAGGTTAAATATACTGTAATAATTAATATTGGGGTTTTTATAAAAAAATTCTTTTTAAATTAATTTCTTTAGTTTTTAAACTTTTTACATTATTCATTTAAATTTATTTATATTTATTTTTATTCTAAAAAAATGAGCGAGTATACCTCAGTCAGCCCTACATAGACAAAGTTTGGGACAACCCAACTTGGTCCGAACTGGGATTTCCCAAAGTATTCCCAAACTGAAATTTAATAGTGTTTTCTGTTATAAATCATTCAAAATTTTGTGAAAAAATATGAAAAATAAAACTTTAATTATAACTTTTGATACTAAATTAATAATATTCCGTATGGAAATTTTTTCAAATGTCAGTCTGGGTTACTATTTAAGTAACCCAGTAACTCCAGGAAGTTAACCTTGGTAACTTCCTGGAAATTTTCAGGAAATACAATAATGTCCGCTGGTTAGAAGTTTCTAAAAATTATTTTAAAAAATTTTTTATTGAAATTATTATTCAAAAAATGGACTCGAACCACCATAGGCCTCAAAAGTGTGCTGCTGGGATAGCGAACTTTCCATGGAAAGCTTCTAACCTGCGGACATTATTATGTATTTCTCGGAAATTTCCAGGAAGTTACCAAGGGTAACTTCCGAAGGATGTCGCGGGAAACTTCCTGGAAGTTTCCTGAAAGTTTTTGTGGTATGTGGGTAAATATAATAATAGTAGTTTAAGATAATGAAAAAGGCCTATTTTACGGTTTTTAAAGATGACATTTATTATTTTAATCCCAACTAGTTTCAAGCCATATATAGCTCCTCATCAGGGGATGAATATTTCACAAATACATAATCCAAAAAAACAAAACAGCACACAAAAGATTTCAAAAAGGATTAAATTTTTAAATTATCTGAAATAAAAATTAAAAATTAAAAAATTATTTTAGAATTAAAAATTGAAATATGTATTTTAAGGTTATATTTTAATTAGTGAAAAAGAAAGCAGAAAAAAACTTCTTACCCTTTAGAAAAAAATATAAGCATGTAACAAAAAATTTTTCAAAAAATTCCTTGTTATTATTATCCATATTATTCTTTTTTATATTTAATTAATTTGAAAAATTTTGTAGAAACACATTTTTAAAGAAATGTGTTTCTATGATTAGAGAGATTTGACAGAGAGGTTGGGTTACATATTTGGGTTCAGGTATAGCTGGTAAAGAAGAAATCTATATTATTAAACTTTTCAAATTATGTTTTAAAAGAAGTAATTAAATTATAATATACTTTATCTAAATTGTCAATATCCGTTCTATAATTAATACTATTTGCATTATTTTTTATAAAAAACATTTCTAGATTTTTTCTTTTCCAATTATTTGTTTCAACATGTAAAATATTTATATTGTCAAAATCAAAAGAGTGATTATTGTCAAAGGTGTGATTAGTTAAAGCGTTAATATTTTGGTTGTGAGTGACGTATCGTTTATGTTCTTTTATTCTAGTTTTAAGATGTCTTAGAGTTTCTCCGACATAACAACTATTACAATTTTTGCATTGAATTTTATATACACATCCAACCTTCAGAAATTTCTCTGTTGGATCTTTAAAATTTGGAAAAATAGAATTTTTTAAATTATTAGAATTAGTAAAAACTAAATTAAAATTATATTGTTTAAAAATATTAAAAACTGAACTTGAAACTAGTTGGGATTAAAATAATAAATGTCATCTTTAAAAACCGTAAAATAGGCCTTTTTCATTATCTTACAAATATATATAATAATGTCCATTAATAATAAAATAATTAAATCTGCTGTCAACTGGGATTTCTTAACATTGTGAATTAATTGGTTTTAACGTTCCACCACAATTTGGGCGTTGACTGGGTTACCCACATTGGAGATTGGGAACCCCAGTTATGGTACCACATTGGAGCCCAACCGACTTTGTGATTAAAATGGCCATTTCGTTAGACAATTTCTCAGTTTCCTAGCATCCATTTAAAAAAAATATTTTATGTTTTTATAATTTTGTTGCTCGAGCTGTCGCAGAACCTTATTTCCTGTTGACCAGCATTCTAAATTTTCTTATTAAACCCCGTGTAGAAATCACCATGCTATGCCTAAAATGATTATTGGCCCTAGCTTGGACTAACTTGGCAACCTCTTTTTATATATCCTAGGCTGGTCCTAACTTGGCACTAACTAGGAGATCCAGTTGTGTTTTTAGGAAAATAAAGTGTCAAAATTAATACCGGAAAAACATGTAAAAATTGATAAATATTCTCAATTAATATTTATAAAATTAATTGATAATCATTTTTTTTAAACAATTTATTATTTGACATAAATCACAAAATTATACATATATTATAAAATAAAGTTAATTTATTAATTTATTAATTCAGCAATTGTTTAAAACTTTAAACAAATAATTGTTATTTACTAACTTTTTACACAATCAACCTAGAAACTAGTAGTTTTTTCTAATTTTGCAATAAGTAAATACTCAGATTAGTTAATTGCAAAATTTATTTGTTTAAACAAATAACTGAATTGTTAAAATTATAAATTATCTTCATATTTTACTAATCGCGAAATTAGAAAAAAAACTGCAAATTTCTAAGTAATTTGTACACGGAGAGACCCACATTCGTAAAAATTACTAAAAATGGTTGCAATGACCGGAAATAAGGAGACTTTTAGCATAATGTACTACAGAATTAGATAAATTTACAAAAGAAATAGATAAATTTGCTACATTAAAATAGCAAGTTTTAATACTTTGTGTAAGAGTTGTAAATGTAGCAAAAATTGATTATAGTTTTCTCTAATTTCATTACACAAAATCTGACAAATGAAAACATTTTCTACTAAAATCTACGATCCACTGTAGTAATTTTTGGTGAGCAAGTGTGGCTAGCGAGTGCAGTTATATGGCGCCTGCATTTCTATTGGTTGCTAACTTCGTCAATCTCCGTAAATGAGCCGATGCCATCCGATCATTGACAGTGACTATGTTTCGCGTATGTAAAATAAATTTTGATATTATCTACAATAATTAAATATAAATTGAAACGTAGGTCGTTCGTTATCTCAGAAATTGACCATTATAAATTAATAAATTTTGCATTAATTCCTGTCCCAAGAACTATGTCTTATAATAAGTTGTTAAAAGTAAACTGCTTTCTTGTAAGTGCTGTAAATTTTCATCATTCAGTATATAAGGAAACAAAGATGTATACTTTCAGTGAAATTCGTTGTCGTGCGTGCAGTTGTGTATTAGTGTATTAATTAACCGCGTCTATACATATAAGTGAAATAAACATGTGTGTGTCTTCAAATATTTATCCAACAAATATATAAGTGTGTGTCTGTGTATGTAAAAATCCTTCCAGTTTACCTCCATTAGTCAAGAATTGACGGAAAACCGGCGACAAAAATCCATATTTTTTCTTTCACTCTTTCTTTCTGCATTTACAAACGACTGTAGTAATTTTACGTACACAATACTTCTGAGTTTACTACAGTTGTTTGGAACTATTGGACGAAATAGTAAGAAACTTTGCTAATTTGGTGAACATTTGTCGGGATTAGTGACTTAGTGTAGAAAATAGTAAAAAATACAAAAAGTCCCCTTATTTCCGGTGGTTGCAATGTGAAAATAGTAAATTCTAGTGTGATTTTATACAAAAATTAGTAATCTCGGTCTCTCCGTGTAACAAAAGTTAATAAAACAGTAACATTTATTTATTTATTAAAACAGATACAGACTGCAATATAATTATAATTAGTAAAATATATTTTTAATTTCGTTCGCAGATTTTAAGTTTCGTTTAAATTAGTGCTAAACACTAGAAGATATTGCAGTTTAAATGTGGGCTGACCCACCCAGGTCCAACCCTGGACCTACCTGGACTTCCTAGTTTCATTAGCAGAAATGTCTAAGTCCAAATTTAAAAAATTTTTTGCAACAAAAAATTAATGTTTAAAATGATTTGGAACAATGAAAAACGTGTTTTTAACATAAATTTTTTGACATTTTTTTAAAAAGTGGATCACCCACTTAATTAATTAGCAAAAATTTCCAAGTCCAAAAGACGAATATTTTTTTAGACCAACAAATTAATGTTAAACAAGTTGTTCATTTCATGACCATTTCGCTTCCTCAAAATATTATAAACCAATTGCTTAATTTAATTTTAATATGTTAAGGTAATATTTCAAATAACACAAAATTTGAATTTTTTGTGAAAAAGAAAAATATTGATTAATTTTATAAATTTTGATGAAATGTGCACTTTGTATATATCAATCGATTCGTTTTTTTGTCAGGAATGTAATTTTGAGAATAATTTATGAAAATATTAAGAAACAAAAAAGTTATTTTAAAAAATACAAAAATTTTTTTTTTCAAATTTTGAAAAAATTGTATAAAAAAAATTTTTGTGGATAAATTTGAAAATCCTTGTGTCAGATTTTAGGTATTAATGACTGCAATAAACCTGCAAAATTTCAGGACAATCCATTAAAATTTGTTTGAGATAATTTGTACACAATTTTTTGTGACATACACACACACACATACATCTGGACATTTGCTCAGAATTTAATATACATATATCCTAGATGAAAATGAGTCCATATAATCATGTTTTGAAAAAGTCCGTAGGTCATAGGTTCGATTCCCGCGTGCGTTAGATTTTACTTGCTTCTTAGGTTTGCGTTTATTCCGATGTTTCTGCATTATATTCGTATAAGTATGCAATTTAAAGATTATATATACTGTAAAATAATTTAACTAATAAATTTCTAATTTTTTATAATTTTTAATGTATATATTAGAGGAATATATATTATTCTCTGCATATAAGTACTATCATTATTTATGAATTCGCTTTTGGACATCATTTAATTGAAAAAAATAATAATTAATTAAAACTAATACTTATTATTATAAATTTAGGTTATTTCTTTAACAAATATTATAAACTAATTAAAATTATAATGAAATAGAAAATACTGTCTGAGATGGTCCTTTCTAGGTCCAAAAATGGACCCACAAACTGGTCCTAACTAGGCTCCCAAGTTAGGTCCAGGCTAAAATCGCATCACCAGTCATTGTTGGTCCAAATTACACTGCCTACTTAAGTCCAAGCTATTAACAGGGCAAAATAGGTAGGACCATGCTAGGACCAATTTTCATTTTCCACACAGGACGTTGTTTTTAAATTTTTAAGACGAAAAATGACAAAATTCTCAGTTTCCTGGCACTTACTGACAGAATACACAAGTGCTTAAGCTGGAAAATCTACAATTTGTATTTTTTTGACTGGACACTTTCATGTAACTTTGATATTGCATTTAACTCAAATTTAACCTACTTTTTAAATCTTGAACGTACAAAAAATGTTGTGCCAAAATTTGCTTCATTTTCTTTCTTCGTTTAAAGAACTACCTAAATATACTTTTATAAAAGATTTTTCCTTTTCTTTAAATATAGCGCAGGAAGTCTCAATATCTTGAAGTAGGTATAGTCGACTTTGGTTAGACAAACCACATTCGCAACAATTGATAAGTGAAAACTGTCAATTTTGGTAAGATATTTAAATTTCACTGATAACTCAGATGTACACTGAGAAAATCTCTTTTTTAATTCAATAATAAGTAGTTAACCAAAAAATGTAATTTTTATTAAATCAAATATATTATGTTTTTCAATTCAAAAATAAGTAGTTAACAAAAAAAATATGTTTAAAAAAAATTATTTTTTTTATTAAATCAAAATTATTATGTTCAAATTGACAAAAAAAAATTTTGTTATACAATTTTTTTTTTGGATAACAATGTTTGATTCAAAAATATATTGTTTTTTCAATGCATCAAATTGCAATGAACTGTTCCTAAAAATATGAATCAAATGAAAACATTGATCTAAATTTTTAGCATCAATTTGATCCACATTGATATTTGATACTTTGATAGTTTCAAGGAATCTGTGTAAATAAATTTTTCTTGCTTATAGAATAATTCGGAAATTGCAATCAAATATAATTTTTAATTTAAATTCTCAAATTGTGCCATTAAAAACATAAATTTTCACCATGTGGCAAAAGAAAAAGCAAAAAATTATGATTCTCCATTAGCAATCAAAAATATTTTGCCATAAAAGCGACCCTCAACCATTTAGCAAATAATGATAGTAATAATAAAAATTATAATTTTTACAAGATTTACATTAATTTCACATGTCGATCAGTGTAAAAGAAATAAAAAGAAGAGATGCGATACTTGATGTATATAGTATCACATATATGACTCACACTCCTGTAAGAGGCCGATGACCCATATGTTAGCTCGTAGCTAATGGATTCGGCGAAAAACATAGGAAGAGGGTCACGTTTATGCGAGCGATGGGAATGGAGAGGTAAAAATGAAAAGATAAATTTGTAGGAGAGAGAGAGAGAGAGAGAGAGAGAGAGAAGGTGTCAAGTAGGAAATGTTGATGGTGAAGGTGTACTACGAAAAAGTAGTGGGAAGCGAGAAATTCTTCTGACTTAAGCGAAGAAGGTTAGTGTGTCACGATGGAGGGGGAAGGCTACAATGCTTGTCATTGGCCTTCGTCACTTCTATCTCCATTGCCATTATCGTTTTATCAAGGTTAGTGGGTCATTTACCTGAATTTTGTTTGGTTACTCCCGCCACAATCTTACACATTCTCATTAGTCATTGGCCTCCTACTTCCCTCTACCACTATCCTCTCGGCTAAAAAGTATAGTGGGGGATAAGTAACAGGAACGGTTGTGACTCGAGATATCAACAGGTGGTAATAAGTGGGAGGGAACAGGTTTTAACCGTTTCGAATGTAGGATCTATGCGATAGTTGTTGCTTCGTTCTCGTCACGAGCGTTTCATATGATAATTCGATTTCGATATGAGAATAAAATCTTTGATTTTTCCTTCTTTTCTCTACGTAAATATTTTTATTACCATTATTTTCCTTTTTAAGTCGAACATAGTATAGTGTGCAATTTAACATGCCTATATGATAAACCAGAGTATATTTGGGCTGACTCATTTATATCATTAAAAAAATGTAATTCGAGTACAGAAAAACTTACGGACTTTCTTTTGTTGATTCTCATTTTCACACCTCTAAATAAATGAACGTAGGATAAAAAACTGAAAGTGTATAACCAATATCTAAGTTCAGATTAACAATAAGTTATGGAAAAAATGTGAAAAAGTATGGGTAACGGACAAACTAAATTTTTCTGAAATATTTTACTTATCTACTCAATTTTATACATTTTCCGAACCAGAAAAGGCTAGCAAAGTATAAACAAAAACATATTCCAAATTATAGAAAGAATTTGTATAAGTTTGGTCAACAGCTGAGAAAACTAATTTCTAAAAAAATAATAATTGATTTAAGCTGTTCTCGATACTGGGTCAAATTCCAGTCTTTATCCATACTGTGACAGACTTTTCTCATACATTGAAAAAAATAAAAAATTCTATCTATTTCCTATACTTCCCCAAAGTCTTCCCAGTTTTCAGAAAAGTTTTTAGACCATAATAGAAAACTATAAAATTTATAAAACTGTAAGGTTCATATAAATAAAAATATATTAAAAATTAATATTAATAGAAAATTATACATTTATTTCTTGGAAAATTGAAAAATAATAAAACCGCAGGAGGTTTAAAATAAAATAATATTATATTTATATAATGTAACAGAAATATTAATATAACGTAAAACAAGAGATGCTGATACGAGCTGCTCATTTTTTCCTTAAAATTTGCTCGTTTACGGCAATTCAATTTTCCTATTTCTAAGATAAGCATTTAAATACATTGTGTTACAATAAAAAAATTATTGTCTGTTCACTTTTAGAGTATACTTTTGTGAAAAATCAAATAAAGTTTTTAATTTTCCTATTTTTAAAAGATTTTGAATTCAAATATCTTTCTTTTAATTTTAAAAATAATTTACGCAAGAAAAATACAGACGGTTTAAAATATCTGAAACTAAAAATTTATTATAATACAGCTAAAATAAAATCTACTTAAATTGTTTTGATTTTATAATCTATTTCTATGTATATCCCAGTCGGGATAAATAATTATATGTAATGAAAGATCTTAGGAACCACTGTTATTAATGTGCCTTGTAACACAAGCTTCATGTTGGAATTATCTCGGCTTAAGACTTTTGATCGCGAAAATCAACATTTTAGATGCTATACACACATTTTAAATTTAGCTGTACAAGATATATTTAAAGAACTTCAGCTTGAGGATAATTATATGCAATAAAAAGAAGAAGAAGATTATAATGTAACTAATGAAACGAAAGATGATCATTTAGGGAAGAAATTTATAATCATTGCAAAGCACCAATTCCGAAACTACAAAATATCTTAAAACTCCTAAAAAAATCACAAAAATGGAGAAATAAATTAGAAGCATCTATTGAACATTTAACTACCAAAATAAGTATAATCAAAAAACAAATCCTGCAAGTTCTGTAGCTGTCAGAGAAAAATTTTGAAACACTACGATAAAAGTAACTGGATGTATTGTAGGATACACTGAGAAAAAAAATTATTTGATTCAAACAAATTTTGTTTAAATCAAACTTAAAATATCTTTGCTATACAGTCAAACATATTTAAGTTTAATTCAAATATATTTTCTGGTTCAGTTTAAGAGATTATATATTGAAATCAAATATAAATTGTGATTGATTTTAAATTATCTGTAGATAACTTTTAAGTTTGATTCAAATATACAATTTTTAAACATAATTTTTGTTTATACCGTAACAGAAAACATGTTTGAATTAAATATAATTATTCAAACAAATAATACTTTTGAATCAATGCAGTAGATATTTATTATATATTGAGATTAAACTTACAAACTAATTTCAATTAAACAAAATCGTCTAACATTATTTTTGTGTTTCATTTAAGTATAGGGGAGGGTAGGCTACATTGAACCATGTATTTTCTAAAGTCCAAGAACTAATTAAATTTTACAAATTTTGATCAGGTTTTTGTATCAACATTAAGCTGAAGTACTCCCTTTAGTTAATATACACGTTACAAACACAAATTATTATGATTAAATAATTAAATTTAATTTTTTTCTAACAAGTTACACTTTTCTTATTTTGAAGAATCTGTGTCTACATTGAACCACCTTTAATAAAACACTACAATTTACTTCAAAAATAATATTTCCACTTACACATTGTAAAAAATATTATTTTTCACTCAAAAAAATAGAAAATTGTTGTTAAAGAGTTATTATTTGTTAATATAGGAGATTAATATATTTTGATGTCAGGTTAGGTAGGTAAAGTGACAGTTTGAGTTTATCTCGTTCACAATTGTGATGAAAGCATGTCTTCTAGTATTTTTCTTACTAATTAGTAGAGCAGACAACTTTACCACTCTTAAAATTGAAAATTCTTTGCTTTTTCGGGTGGTTCAATGATGCCGCACTCACTCCATTCACATGACATTCACAACAAAAATTGTTTATAATAAATTTATGTAAGGCTTAAAATTCTTTATCACATCGGAATAACTTATAACTTTGACGTCCTGCTTATATAACGAAAAAAATGACAGGTTAATGTATATAAGTAATTCTTATTCTATAGAAAGTGACCTTCAAAATTATTACACGAGCGTGTAAAGTAAATAAAAATAAATAAAATAAAATAACATTAAAATGTATTTAATGAATACTCCCGTGTAGAAATTGCCCTACTACGGCCGTATTAGGGATGAAACACACGGCCCGACCTGGGCCAGATAGGGGCGACACTCAAATGTGGATTTCCTGATCAGGGCCATATCGGGCCGTGTGTTTCATTTCCTAATAGGGAAGGCCCGATCGGTCCCTGATCTGGGCCATAGCGAAATTTCTACACGGGCTGTTTTGCAATTTTTCCAAAAGCGTTTAAGATAGAAGTAACGTTATAGTAATATTACCGCATATTACTGTAATGTTACTTTCTATATATGGAAAAGGGATATATGCGTGTAACTGAAATTTTGTTCCATAGCGATTGCTTTTTCGAGTAAAAACTAAAAATAAAAGTATAATAAATAATAATAACATAATAAAACTTGCTTCGCTCAGAATATTAATTTCTCGGGACATTTCAAATATTACTCGGCTTTTAATAAAATTTAGATTCCTTGAAGTAAATTATACTTTTTTAAAAAAGTAAAATTTGTTTGAAAACAAAGAAAAACTTTTTTACTACGAATTCTAATATGAAACCTTTAAATTTTTCTATATTTCTAACAATAATTATTTTCAAATATCTTGATTATTGAAGAACTATCATAAAATAAATAAATTATTTAATGAAATCAAATATAAATAGTCTTTTATTTAATAATTAATAATATTCATTATTTTGTTACGTCCGAAGATATAACATAGTTTAAAAATAGTTAATATTAAATTATTAACTAGATATTTGAACCTGGACAACGAAGTCCAATAGTTCAGGAAACTATTAGTCGAAATTTTGATTAATTAAAGTTGTTTTTAATTTGTGTAATAAAATAAAAAAAGAAAGTTTAAAAGGAAAAAGAAAAAATACTGAAAGCTTATACCAAGTTTTATTGTTTTTCATTCATTATTGTAGAAAATAAGGTAGAATAAGTGATTTTGACACATAAAAGTAAATTTTTAAAGTCTTTGTTTTTTTGTTATATCTTCTTCAAAAATATATTTAAAAAACTGAAATCTCGTTTTGAGCTTGAAACATTTGCTTTTAAAGAATTGTCAATTTTGGACTAATACTTACGGTATTAACAAAATATACGACAAACACCTCCGGATGCGTAATGGCTCAGCTATAGCGCGGGGGTGCACTCAACTAAGAGAAATCTACTATATCGGCAGAGCGTCAGTACCTATTTCATGTCATCTATGGACTCATGAATCATGTGCAAACGCTGATACTTTTCTTACTTGCGATTATTGCAAAGACAAATAACTATTTAAGAACTGGTCCAACCACAAAAACAGGTTTTAAAAAATTTTAACTAAATTAAAAATGATATTAATCGCAGGTGAGGAAATTTCTCACCCACACGGTGCTCGGGAAGGAATTTAAAAATTGAAAAAAATGACAACAAAATCTAACACTGACATCTTTTATGGCACTAAAAATTATGTAAGAAATTTTTTTTGCCAAAATCCAAATCGCAAAGTTTCGCGTTTTTTGAAGAAATTAGAAAAGAAGAGATCAGAAATCAAAAACACGTTTATATATATATATATATATATATATATATATATATATATATATATATATATATATATATATATATATATATGAGGGATTCCACGTCTTACGGTGTAATGTTTATTTTAATAATTTTTTACTCTTAAACCATTATACATAAAAATTTGGCAAAGTACATTTTGGAAAGGTTTTTTTATGCTCTTTCGATTAGAAATAAGCATTTTGAAAAAAACATTTTTTGACCCTATAAAATGAAAATTAAAAATAAATTTTAATATTTTGGGGGGAAAGATACAATTAAAAAAAATTTTTTAACGAAAGCTGAGGTTTTTTACTAAAAAACATATATATGAAAAAGTAGGCCTAGAATGTTTAAACATTGAAAAAAGAGTTTTCTTCTAAACGGAGCTGAAAACAGGGTTTAGAGCGCTCCTGTCAGTAGAAAACTCTTTTTTTCAATGTTTAAACATTCTAGGCCTACTTTTTCATATATATGTCCTTTTAGTAAAAGAACCTCAGCTTACGTTTAAAAAAATCGTATCTTTCTCCCCAAAAAATTAAAATTTATTTTTAATATTGATTTTATTGGATCAAAAAATTGTTTTTTTTCAAAATGCTTATTTTTAATCGAAAGAACATGAAAAAACCTTTCCAAAATGTACTTTCCCAAATTTTTATGTTTAATAGTTTAAGAGTAAAAAATTATCGAAATAAGCATTGTACTGAAAAAGTCAGAAAATTTTGTCAAAAGTACTGAAACAATATTCAATTTCGAAAATTCATAAGAAAATTCTGAATGTGTTTTTTGGGACCTTACGCCCCAAAAAATTAATTTTTAGTTATTAATGCCATTATATCAATTGAAAAAATCTGGATAGAATGGTATCAAGAACTCAAAATTAATTTTTTTAAACGTAAGGTCTCTTTCACCGCGTCAGGGCACAAATAGATGAATATTGGAATTTTATAAAACTCAAATTTTCAATGAATTTCGTTAGAAGTTTTGAAGATAATTTAGGTTTATGAAAAACTGTAATAATTCATATTCTTATAGAATTTGTTATATTTTTTAATATATATTTCATTTATTTTTAAAAATAACAATAGATTTCTGGATGAATTTTAATTAAAACACTAAAAAAATTTAATTTTAGACAAATTATAAATGATTGCAAAAACTCAATATAATTTTTTTAAAATAAAATATAAATAAAATTCAATTATTTAAAAAATTTTTAATAAATAAATAATATTATCCATCAAAACATATAAAAAAACAAAGCATAATCATGACTAACTTCAGGTGTGGACAGATTGGACAGAATGAATGAATACGACGATTATTATAGTTAATTAATGACATGAATAAATATCCGAAATTTACTGTTTTTATCGTTTGTAAGAGTGGATATTGTCAAAAATATACTTTGTGAGCTGGAAATAACAACAGAATGTTTTCATAGTATACCGGGCAAGACGAATCAATTGGTATATACACTACCGTCCGAAATTGTGTGAACGCTAACAGCTCGAGCTATTAAAAAACACACCCGCACAGAAACAGTGATAACTCGGTTAGAAATGAAGCTAGATGCTTTTTTTAAATTGCATTGTAAAGCTTATTAAATTTCCAATGAAATGCCACTATTTTAAGTTGTATTGCATAAATAGGAAGCGAGATATCATGTTATAAAGTCATAAAAATAATTCTATTTTTTTCGGAATTTCTTACTCTTACTTTGACTCCTGGCACAGTTTAGCAAAGTTTATGAAAAAAATTGTTACTTTTACAGACTATTCCTTGTAACCTAAGCTTTAAATTGAGACCAAGAACAGCAAAAAATATTTACGGGTTCCCGAGATATTACAAAAAGAGTCGGACCGTGCAAAGCAGAATTTTCATTTTTAACCGAATTATCACTGTTTCTGTGCGGGTGTATTTTTTAATAGCTCGAGCTGTTAGCGTTCGCACAATTTCGGACGGTAGTGTATAAAGTATAAATTATATGAGAGTTTATAGAGTTAATGACAATTAAAGCAGAAAAATTACCTTTTTTATCAAAAGTTTAGTTCTTTCATCAAAATTATATTCCAGTACAATAAAATTTTACTTATTTTTTTCAATAATCTTATCCGTTGCATTAAAACGGGTCGATTGATATATATAAAGTATGTATTGTATTTGAATTTATAGAATTAAACATAACACAGGTCAACAAAAAAAAGGCTTACTATTTTTTAAGAGATATGATAGTGGTTTCCGAAGTTTTTTTGACGCTGATCACGAACCTGGGTCCAAAAATTGGCCATTATGTCAGGATTTTGAGAAAAGTGGGGGTAAAGACCCGAAAAACGTGTTTTTGAGCGTTTTCAATACTTTTTTTCTCCTAAACCTGACGTGCCAGAAACTTCTATATAGACTTAAATTGAAGCTTGAATTGTCCACTACAAGACCCATATCCGTGAACCCAAAAAAAATAAAATTTTTTTTAAAAAAATTAGGTTGAAGTTACCAAAAATGTGTATTTTTGGGTTGCTTTAATTGATTTTTAAAATTTGTCTTGGATTCGTTTGGAAATTGTTACTCGGGGGTTTTTGAGGTCGTTGATTACGAATCCGATATTAGTTTTCAAAAATTCGAAATGGCGGATCCAAAAACCCCCGAGTAACAATTTCCAAACGAATCCAAGACAATTTTTAAAAATCCATTAAAGCAACCTAAAAATACACATTTTTGGTAACTTCAACCTAATTTTTTATTGGTTTTACGGATATGGGTCTTGTTGTAAACAATTCAAGCTTCAATTTAAGTCTATGTAGAAGTTTCTGGCACTTCAGGTTTAGGAGAAAAAAAATATTGAAAACGCTCAAAAACACGTTTTTTCGGGTCTTTACCCCCACTTTTCTCAAAATCCTGACGTGATGGCCAATTTTTGGACCCAGGATCGTGTTCAGCGTCAAAAAAACCTCGGAAACCACTATCATATCTCTTAAAAAATAGTAAGCCTTTTTTTTGTTGACCTGTGTAATTAAAACCAAAAATTCGAACTTTTATTAGAAATTCATTTCTTTCTTAAAAATCATGTTGCCTTATAATAAAATGTTACTCTTGATTTAAAAACAATCTAAAAATCTTCATTTCATCAAGAAGAATCGATTGATGTATGAAAAGAATATATTTTATTAGCATTAATAGAATTAAACAAAATGAAAAAATTCACTTTATTATTAAAATTTTTTTCTTTTTTTTTAAATTGTAATAATTATTGTACAATAAAATTTTATTTTTTAAATTAAAAGAAATGAATTTGAATTTTAAAATGTTAGACTCAAATTATTTAAAAATTAAATATAATTAATAATTATTATTTTGTTATATATTTTATTTAATCATTAAATAAAATTAATTTAAAATTATTTATTTTCTAATTTTAAGATTTTGTTTTTATTTTATAAAGTTAATATTAACTTTACAAATATTTTTAAAAATATTAAAATCTCTTTAAATTAGATTTTAGGACAACAATATGGAACATGTTCAAAAAAAATTTTTATGATTAATGCTTCCTCCACGAGGAAGCAAATTTTTTGCTTATCGTAAAGAGGAAGCAAAATGTTCATGTAATGAACATCTTAATTCACAACTTGTTTTTAAAGTTGAAAAACAGTTGGAAAATTAAAATTAGAAAATATTTTGCACATTTTCTGCTTCTCAATGACAAGTTATAAACAAAGTACAAGTTTTAAGTAGAAAAAAAGTGTTAAAAAGTATATTGTCGATATAATAATAATAGTTAATAAATAAAAACCAATTTTATTTTATAAAACAATTTTTGGATTCCCAAATTTTTTAATAATAATTTCAGTTATTTTTAAATAATTTAAATATATTACCATTATTCTTATTGTCATAATAAAGTTGGCAATAAATCGGCAAAGGTATAGGGGAGAGTGGTCCCATACTAACCCCTCGTACTATACCGACCCTCTTATGTTTCTTAAAGATGGTACCACTAAAACAAGTTGTGAATTAAGATGTTCATTACATGAACATTTTGCTTCCTCTTTACGATAAGCAAAAAATTTGCTTTAAAGTGAATTTTTTCATTTTATTTAATTCTATTAATGCTAATAAAATATATTCTTTTTATACATCAATCGATTCGTCTTGATGAAATGAAGATTTTTAGTTTGTTTTCAAGTCTAGATTAACATTTTATTATAAAGCAACATAATTTTTAAGAAGGAAATAAATGTCTAATAAAAGTGCGAATTTTTGGTTTTAATTATGTTTAATTCTATAAATTCAAATAAAATATATACTTTATATATATCAATCGATCCGTTTTAATGCAACGGATAAAATTATTGAAAAAATGAGTAAAATCTTATTGTACTGGAATATAATTTTGATGAAAGAACTAAATTTTTGATAAAAAAAGGTAATTTTTTTGCTTTAATTGTCATTACCTCTATAAACTCTCATACAATTTATACTTTATATATACCAATCGATTCGTCTTGATGCAAAGAAGAAGATTTTATTGTATATTAACTTCAGTATTCAATTAAAAAAATTTTTTTTGAAAAAAGTAAAAAAAAAATTTTTTTAATAGATTTTTTAATGTCCATCAATCCGTTTCGAGATATTTTTAGGATAAATATTCCTAGAAATTTTCAGCCGAATTCGTTGAAACCTCTTCGAGTTATCGTGTTCACAAAAAACGCGATCCACACACACACACACACACATATACACCCACACATACATACATCCGGACAATTGTTCAGGGGCTTAAATAACATAGTCCTATATAGACGTAAATTTATTTGAAGGATTTTTAAAAATTTTATAAATTGAACGACTACAAAGCTTCCTCACGAGGAAGCAAAATTCGTCAGTACTATCAATCGAACACTTTCACAACACCAAAAACTGGGCTACAGGTTTTGTCAATGCGTTTGATTTCATTTTGGAGATTCAAGCAGTATTAGATTTAAGCATTGGTTCAATTAATTTTTGACCTATACGAAATTCGAGCTAACAGTGTTTTTTGAATACAGGAAAATTTTCACGAAATTAATTTTGATTGTGTGTGACCTTAACTTCAACGCACAACATTCAAATTAAATTGATTCCATTGATATCAGTGATTGGCAAAACATTTTGTGAAAATAGTGGGGGTGGTCCCAACCCGACCCCCATATTTTTACAATGTACTTGTTTATTCTCTTCTTTCTTATTGTTCACATGAAGTGAGGATAGGTTTTGCATATTTACTTTTATTTTTTAGAAATTTATAAAATACTTTACTAGCAATCACAGCACATATTACTTAACTTTATTTCTCTTTTGGTTAAATATTTTATTTATTGATAGTTGTAAAATGTTCTTGACAAGGCGATATGAATTAAGGGATCACATACCTTTTCGACCACAAAAAAAGAGTGATTTTCATAATTATTTTTAGAGTTCTTATTAAAACTTTATTAAAATAATGTACTGTGACGTGACAATTTTGACACGTCACACCGATTCTTTTTTTTGTTGTTGATCACGGTTTCTTTTGGATGCTCCAATCAACTCGATTCTCTACTACTCCACGACTCGCTTCCGAATGATAGAAAATGAGTGTTATTATATGCGATTTATTGTTTTGTATTATTTTTTTTATGTATTCACGAGCGACCGATGCGACAACATGGATTCCACCAGCTGACACGATCTCGGAATTGTCTCAAGGAACTAGGTGTTATAATATCGTATCTCTATAAATAGCGTTCTGCGGATCCCGCCTGAAGGATGCGGACTACCGATCGAATTATGCCATTTATATCTGTTGGTTGTTCGACAATACACATCACATTTAGCTGTTCGATGCTACACATACTTAGTTTGGCCGTTTGACGCCGTATTACTATATCGTCGACTATGGGGAAAAACTGACTCCGCTGACGATTGGATGTTCGAGTCCACACCACTTGGCTGTGTGATGCCACCCACGTCTAGTATTTATGACGTTATCACTCTTGGCTGTCCGACGCCCCTTATTAGTTGGAATTTTGGATTCCGGCTTTGGAAATAACTTTTGCTGCTTTTACACTCTAGCTGTTTGACGCCGCTACACACACACACACACATTACTCAACGAACTATGCTGACGTTTATTAAATTGAGTAAATTTCGCGGTAATTACAGCTATCGCAAAATTTCTGCCGATCATTGGAGTTGGATGCAACCTTCTAAAATTAATCTCCGAGAACCGAGGAAAACGAGTGCGTGTTATGACAACCTATTAATTGAGACAAATTCCTTTCTTCTTAAGAAAAATTGCTGTCCGAAGGAAAATACTTATTAGTTATTAAATAATTTTGATTTTTTTTGTAAGATTTCGTTATGCTTCCAGAGCGCTAGCTCGGTATCGGGGTAGCACAGCGTGTCAAGTATATTTCTTTTAAAATTTTTCTCTTTCTTTTCCCTAAAATTCTAATATTTAAATTTGTTTATTTAATTGATTTAATCGACCTATTTGTCAACGAATTCGTGAATATAGAATTGACTTAAATTTGATTTTTACTGTATTGTTGATCTTTGTTTAGGAGAAATTATTGTGAATTTTCTTGTTTTGTTAATTGTATGAGATTTGAATTTGAATCGTTTTCGCGCCGTTGCGCCACTGATTGCGTACAGATGGTGCGCGAGTAGGTTAGGTTAGGTTAGTATTTCGAAAAGGACTCGCGCTCTCGCAAAAACGTGCACGGACACTTCTCCTAGCGATCTCACGAGGGAACCGGCGACGACGAAATTTATTGTACCGGCCTGCGATTTGTTCCCGGAGAAGACGGCGTTGTTTCGCGGATTGGAGGATCCGTACGAGAAACCAAGTTCGAGACGTTATCCCGGTCTATCGACTATATTTTTGATATTTGGTGAGTCGGCATATTGTTTTACATTAAAGTGCAGATTTCTCCCAGTTTTTTTTATTCAACTTTTCATTCTTTTGGTTATGTTAAGGACAAGTAAAAATTTCATTGGGAGGTCTGGACTTGATTTTTTTTTGATTTCGAAATGACACCATTGTTAATTGTCGCGAGAAAAGAAAAATTTCTTTGTTTTATTTGTTCAAAAATTATTTCTGAGTGGAATTTCTTTCTTTTATTTTTAGTTAAAATTGTGAGAATAAATTTTAAATGATGGTGATCATTTCCGTTGATTTTCGCGGATTTAGTTTTATAATAAATTTTTTGATGTGAATTCTTTTCGACAATTTACCGTGAGTTGAGTTTAGCGTTAAAAATGAAATTTTCGTGGATTGTAGAGAATCTTGAATAGAATGAAAATTGTTGTTTTACCGAGAATTGAAATTTTTGTATAGCGTCGAGGTAGATTTATTTTCCATTTATCGTAAAAATGTAAATTCTTTTAATGGTTGTTAAACTACACGGATAAAATTATTGTTTTAATGAAAATATAGATTTTATGTTCATTATGGGAAAACTTTTGGTTTTATTATTTTGTGTTGGAATTTGTTCCCAAATTCTTTCCTTTTGCTCTCAACAGTGAAACCCCCCCCCAAATGCTCTTTATCTTTTCTTGGTGAATTGGATTTTTTTTTGTAATGGTTAAGCCGGCGAATTAATTAATTTTGACCAGCCAAAAATAGTTATGGAGACAAACCTTTTTTTTTAAATTAATGCTGTTGATTGTTTGGATATTGTAGTGTTGGAAATTTTTTTTTGGAATTAATTGTTGTTGTTGATGACGTTGACTTAGTTGTAAGTCTGGCGCCCAACAATATCGCAATCCTTTTTTTTGTGTGTCTCCAATCTATTTTTCTGAAGGTGACTGCGACATTTTCTCGGATTATGGCACGAGAAAAGCAGTAGGTAATTTTTATTAATTTTTTTTGTTGTTAAAAATTTAAGGTTGGCTATTTTTTTTTGTGTTCAGATTTTTTTTTATTTTTGGTTATAGCGAAAAATTGCCTAAACTCACAATGGCGCCCAACGTGGGGCCCGCCATAAAAAAAAAAATCTGTTGAGAGTTAAATTAAGAATTTCTTTAAATTTTTTGTATAAAGATTTTATTTAAGCAATTTAAATTAAAAATTTATTATTCAGGAAAAACTTAATTTCACTATTTCGACGCTTTATATTTGATTCTCGAGTCGAATATTACGGTGTTTATATTTATGCCCTTGCTAACAAAGAGTATGAATCATACACGTAAGTTGTCGAAACATATGGATTTCACACCTCATTAATATATTTTGATTGTGTGTTGATTTTTCTTTTGAAAAGAAATATTGAGAATTTTGTTTGAAATAAAATATTGCAAATTTTATTTCAATTATATTATCAAAAAGAATTATTATTATTTTCTTTACTGTTTGATTTATATGAAATATTTTTACACCAACAATTGATTTGATTGATAGGAGCAATTAATTAATTGTTACTTATCCATTAAAAAAATAAATAAATAAATAAAACAACCATTCCTGTTTAATCCTTCAAAAATTTATTTTTTATTTATTTACGTTCGTTTTATTTTTCGGAGATTGTTCTTTTTCGCGTTGACCTATTATGGCACGAAAAATACTAAACCTCTGAATTTCAAATAGAGATAAAAATCTTTTTTTTTGGAATTATTTCGCTTTTCGCGGTTACCTATCACGGCACGAATAGCATATAGTTCCATTCAATTCGATCATCGTTTAAAATTAAATATAATTGTTTAAACTATCATTTAGAATTTATATCTAAAACGATGTCGCCTAAAAGGATTCGTGAGTGGGCATATTCATTAAGAAAATTAGATCTTGTTTCCGAATTAGAATCACGTGGATTATCCATCAGTGGAATAGTTCCGGTGTTACGAGAGAGGTTGTTCAGATACGAAAATGAACGGGCTTTGTCTTCAAATGATTCCGGAATAGAAGTAGGAAATCAGTCATCCCTACCTACTATTAGGGAAGAACCATCTCCAACCCATTCGCCTAATACCAGTCGGAATACAAATGTAGATAACATGATTGCTATCGAGGAAAATTCTCGTCCAGAAATTCGTTCAATCCGTGAAATGCCAATAGGAGAGGGAACTTTAACTCAGTATTCCAATGACCGTCCTCAAGATAGAAATCTTAACTCAGGTCCCCCACCTCCCATCACGACTCACTCTTCTCCCCACCGTGTGACTACTACCACTACCGCTCCTACCTATACTGGGACCGTCTCTAGGACTATTACTGACGAAATACCCGTGAGAGAAAATTATCACAACAGAAGTCGTGAACAAATTAATAGAAATTTTCGAGAAACAGATGGGACTATAGAACAAAATCGCGTGATAAGAAACGATTTATTGCGATATAATGAAACTCCACTCGCGAGAAATTTTAATAGACTTTCAATGAGAGATGCTGATGATAACAGAAGATCAGAAAATGTCCCTTATTATGACTATCGTGAAGACGACCGTGCGCGCAGATCGCGTTTCGATGAAAATGTTATGCCCAATAGACGATACCCTCGAGAAAATTCCCCGAGAAGAACACGAGTCTCTAAAAATAATGAACCAATTAGTTATCGAGATGATCGCGAATTCGATCGAAACCGATATGACAACGTTCGACAACGACAAAATAGTGATTCAATTAATGCGCGTCGCCAGGAAAATATACGACAACCCTCGAATGACCCGCGAGAAAATTTCAGATCAAGAGAACAGGTTCAATATCGTCGCGAAAGTCGACTAGAGAACACGTATCGCGACCCAATTCGGGCTGAAGGCCAACCACCACCGGTATATCCTTATCGCGAAAACCGCGACCGATATGCTTACGATCCAGATTATTATTATAATTATAATCAAAGAAATCGTCGAGATTCCGAACGATCGTTTTTAGGTTCGGAGGAATATCATTCTGACCTCGAAGAATATCCAAGGCCGAGAACTCACGGTTATGGTACAACCACAGCTTCCGCTTACGACATCATGCGCAAGTGGAAAATAAAATTTTCGGGTTCCAGTCAGGAAGATGCAGAATCTTTCTTACGCCGTATAGAGGAGGGTAGAAGTTTCTTCCCCATAAGAGATGAGGATTTGTTGCACATTCTACCGTTTTTCTTTTCCGGAGTCGCATTAAATTGGTTTCGTAGAGCAAGAACACAATGGCGTTCTTTCGAACAATTCACCCACGCATTCAGAACTCGATTCGCGGATGCCGATTTTCAGTTTGAGCTTAGGCAAGAAATATATCGTAGGACTCAGGGCGAAAATGAAAGGGTAGCAGACTACCTTACTTGTATGTGGTCTTTATTAGAGAGAATTTCTCCCCCACTCTCTGAATCTGAAGAGATAAGCTACGCCCACCGGAATTTACTTCCCAGGTTACAAGTAACTGTTCGTAGACACGAAATATATTCGCGTGAACATCTAGAAGATCTTGCCATTGCAGCCGAGAAGACTCATAGAGTAGCGAAGTCGTATAGACCCCCCCCTACTCCCGAGCGCTCTCTCCTTCCAGACCTTGCGTACCGCGACCCTCGACGAAGTATTAGTATGAAGCGTAAAGATAGTTTGAATCATGTCACAGAAACCCAAGAAGAAGACGAGGATGCCGATAATTTTCTTCTTTCTTATGAAAATAACACTTCTAATCAAAAAGATAAAAAGCCCAATAAATCTGCCGACAAAAACAAAAATAGTAAAAAGACTTCTCCACCAACAAAAGAGTCAGTTCCAAACTCTCCCACACAATCTCCAGCAGCCACTCAAAATAGTAATCAGGTTAATGATTCTGCCAATAGGGTTACAAAATGTTGGAATTGCGATAAAGAGGGACACCGGAACTACGACTGTAAAGAACCCCGTACCATTTTTTGCTTCGGATGCGGTCAAAAGAATGTTACCAGGCCTAATTGTACTCCCTGTCAGGAAAACAGAAACAGGAGTCGTTAGATGGGGCTGAAACGACTCCACCCGTACTTATTGAGCCCGTTTTTGATTTGAAAAATTTTGACAATGTAAATTTAATTAGTAATGATGAGGTTTCTTTAGAATCGGATTTAGAAAAACTCGACATTGAAGTTAGTAATGTTAAATTCTCGGTTTCTTATAAAAATATAAAAACCTCCGAGTTATCTTATAACGCAATATTATTGAATCGTGTGGAATCTCTATTATTCGTAACTATTTATATTCACGGTACACCATTTAAAGCTCTTGTCGATAGCGGCGCGTCTAGAACGTTTATAGGATCAAAGGGTATTGAAATTATTGAAAAACTTAACCTCAACGTCCGAGAAAATAACGGTAAAGTACAATTCGCGAACGGAGACATAGAAACTGTTTCAAAGGAAGTCGTTTTACCTATTCAACTTAAAAATAAAACGCATGAGGTTAATGCTAGAATACTTAATAGTTTGCCTTACTCTTTAGTAGTAGGACTAGACTTCTTACGTTATTTCAAAATAGTGACCGATTTTAATAAACGATCTTGGTCATTCCAGTCAGATCCTAAAACTGTTTATGAATTCGAGCACGATAATGACACAGAAGACGTTTGTTTTGGAATCCGTGAATTAACGAGAGAACAGACAGACGAACTAAACGATTTTCTTAGACGAGAACTTCCCCCACCCTCGGATAAATTAGGACTTACTAATCTAACGGAACACGTAATTGATGTAGGCGACAGTCCCGCAATTAAGCAACGATATTACGTAGTCTCTCCAAAAGTACTCTCCGAGATGTATAAAGAAATTGATGAAATGCTTAAGGATGACGTTATCGAAATTTCTAAATCTGATTGGTCTTCTCCCATCATAATGGTTCGAAAACCAGATGGAACCTATCGAGTATGTCTAGATTTTCGCCGAGTCAATACCGTGACAAAGAAAGACGCGTACCCTTTACCACAGATAAGTGCGATATTGGATAAGCTAAGAAGGGCAAAATTTATTTCAAAATTAGACTTGCATAAAGGATTTTTAGAAGTACCTCTAAGTTTAGAAAGCCGCGAGAAAACTGCTTTTACAGTGCCAGGTCGCGGACTATTTCAGTTTAAACGAATGCCGTTCGGGCTTACTAACGCTCCCGCGACGTTTCAGAGACTATTAGATTCATTGATAAGTCCAGAAATTGAGTCTAATGTTTTTGTATACTTAGACGACATCATAATCGTCACTGAAACGTTCGAGGAACATTTGGTTTGGTTAAAGAAAGTCCTTGATAAAATTAAAGTCGCAGGTTTAAAATTAAGTCCCGAGAAATGTGAATTTTGTTGCACGCAAGTTCGATATCTAGGATATGTTGTGAATGAAAATGGCCTCCAAGTCGATCCGGGAAAGGTAGAGTCTATCGTGAATTATCCTGCTCCTCGTACAGTCAAACAGGTACGAAGATTTCTCGGAATGGCGTCATGGTACAGGAGATTTATACCCGATTTTGCCACTCTGGCTTCACCCCTAACTTCCTTGCTTAAAAAGAAAATAAAATGGACCTGGGGTGATGAACAAAATTTGGCTTTCGAAAGTTTAAAGAAATGTCTAATCAATTCCCCTGTATTGGCTTGTCCCGATTTTGATATTGAATTCGAGTTACAAACTGATGCGAGTGATGTTGGTCTCGGTGCCGTACTCACACAAAAAGTGGATGGCGTAGAGCACGTTATAGCGTATGCGAGTAGGGTCTTGAACGAGGCGGAGCGGAAGTATTCGACTACCGAGAAAGAATGTTTGGCGGTAATTTGGTCCATACAAAAATTTCGAGCCTATCTCGAAGGGTATCACTTTACCGTTGTGACCGACCACAATAGTTTGACTTGGCTTAGCAACTTGAAAAATCCTACAGGTAGATTGTCCCGCTGGGCTCTCGCTTTATTAGAGTATGATTATCGAATTATTTATCGTAAAGGATCAATGAACTGTGTACCTGATGCGCTGTCGCGAATATATGAAAGTGCCGAGATCATAAGTTTGGTGTTAGACCCGAAAGATTCCTGGTACATTAGAAAATTCTTGTCAGTTTCCGAGTTTCCCGAGAAATTTCCCCAGTGGCGTATCTCTGAGAAGAGACTTTATTTTTATCGACCCGATCTTTATATCGACTCTCTTAATCAAGACTTAAATGCCTGGAAATTAGTTCCCAGCGACGAACAAAAGATAATCGTGTTATCAGAAGCTCATGATGATGTACAATCTGGTCATTTGGGCGTTCACAAGACATTCTCACGAATAGCGTTGGACTATTATTGGCCAAATTGTTTCCGCGAAGTTGTATCCTACGTGCGTAATTGTGACGTTTGTCAGTCATGTAAGGTAGACCAGTCAGCTCCCCCAGGACTAATGGGTCAACGCTCCGTCGAAGAACCGTGGTCCGTCTTTGCAGCCGACGTTATAGGTCCTCTCCCGCGAAGTAAGGGTCAGTTTCAGTACATCTTAGTCTTACAAGACTTGTTCACTAAGTGGCTTGAGTGTGCGCCGATGAGATCCGCGAATGGGAAAAAGATCCGAGACCTATTTCGTGAGTTAATATTAAATCGTTGGGGATGTCCACAAGTAATAATCACGGATAATGGCACCGAATTTATAAACGGTACTATTCGATCAATGGCTCATGAATTTAACATATTTCACTCCACAACAACCCCTTATCACCCACAGGCCAATCCCGTGGAAAGGGCTAATAGAGTGATAAAAACAATGATTGTCTCGTACATTAAAAAAGACCAGAAAACCTGGGACGAAAGTCTCTCGGAATTTAGATTCGCATATAACACGGCCCGTCATTCTAGTTTGAAAGCCTCGCCCGCCTTCTTAAATTTGGGAAGGGAACCCAAACCCGTTAATTCATTGCGAAAACGACTAGAGAATGTCACTGAGATTGAAAGTCGTTCCACAGATGATTGGAACGAGAGAATGAAAAAGCTAAATATAGTGCAAGACTGGGTGATTAGGAATTTAGACGATGCGTTTGCTAACCAGTCCAAACATTACAACCTCCGACGAAGGGAATTTAAATATCATTTAGGAGATCTAGCTCTGGCAAGAAATCGACAACTTTCAAATAAAGAGAAAAACATCGCGGCAAAGTTATGTCCAAAATTCACCGGTCCCTATACTATTTCTAAAGTACTCTCTCCTGTTGTGTACGAAATTTCTGATCTGAATAACGTTAAAATTGGTAAAGTCCACTTACAGGATTTGAAACCATATAAAAATTAACTTTAGAATTTAAAAAAAAAAAAAAAAAAAAAAAAAATTCTCTAAACGATGAAATAAAATGAATTTCGTTTGTATTTTTTTTATTATTATTTAAAAATTCTTTTTTTATGTGTGTTAATATAAAACTTTTATGTACATAGTAATTTAAGATTAATTTTTTATTCGTAAATAAATTGCATTACTTATAGTATTTTCGATATATTACAGAAACAAAAAAAAACTTCGCTGAGTCCCATTAACGATATGGAAGACAAAAAGCTTCCTGTTGAACCTGTCGAGGAATCCATAGTCACTGAAAGCTCTTGTAAAAACTCTACAAGAACAACTCGCGGAAACTAAGATCTCTAGTTCATTGCTGAAGGAGGAGTCCAAGAAGGTTAAACGCTTGAAGAAAGCCGTTCATAATTTGAGAATTGATCTACATTATACCTTGAAAGAGTATGAGGAACTAGAAGATAAGATGGAGTCTATGCAACGTCAGTCCGAGGCTTCTACAGAGCCACCTGCTTCTAACGATCCTTTGCCATCTGTCGGCGAACCTATTTCAATTGTTTATTTAATTGATTTAATCGACCTATTTGTCAACGAATTCGTGAATATAGAATTGACTTAAATTTGATTTTTACTGCATTGTTGATCTTTGTTTAGGAGAAATTATTGTGAATTTTCTTGTTTTGTTAATTGTATGAGATTTGAATTTGAATCGTTTTCGCGCCGTTGCGCCACTGATTGCGTACAGATGGTGCGCGAGTAGGTTAGGTTAGGTTAGTATTTCGAAAAGGACTCGCGCTCTCGCAAAAACGTGCACGGACACTTCTCCTAGCGATCTCACGAGGGAACCGGCGACGACGAAATTTATTGTACCGGCCTGCGATTTGTTCCCGGAGAAGACGGCGTTGTTTCGCGGATTGGAGGATCCGTACGAGAAACCAAGTTCGAGACGTTATCCCGGTCTATCGACTATATTTTTGATATTTGGTGAGTCGGCATATTGTTTTACATTAAAGTGCAGATTTCTCCCAGTTTTTTTTTATTCAACTTTTCATTCTTTTGGTTATGTTAAGGACAAGTAAAAATTTCATTGGGAGGTCTGGACTTGATTTTTTTTTGATTTCGAAATGACACCATTGTTAATTGTCGCGAGAAAAGAAAAATTTCTTTGTTTTATTTGTTCAAAAATTATTTCTGAGTGGAATTTCTTTCTTTTATTTTTAGTTAAAATTGTGAGAATAAATTTTAAATGATGGTGATCATTTCCGTTGATTTTCGCGGATTTAGTTTTATAATAAATTTTTTGATGTGAATTCTTTTCGACAATTTACCGTGAGTTGAGTTTAGCGTTAAAAATGAAATTTTCGTGGATTGTAGAGAATCTTGAATAGAATGAAAATTGTTGTTTTACCGAGAATTGAAATTTTTGTATAGCGTCGAGGTAGATTTATTTTCCATTTATCGTAAAAATGTAAATTCTTTTAATGGTTGTTAAACTACACGGATAAAATTATTGTTTTAATGAAAATATAGATTTTATGTTCATTATGGGAAAACTTTTGGTTTTATTATTTTGTGTTGGAATTTGTTCCCAAATTCTTTCCTTTTGCTCTCAACAATGAAACCCCCCCCAAATGCTCTTTATCTTTTCTTGGTGAATTGGATTTTTTTTTGTAATGGTTAAGCCGGCGAATTAATTAATTTTGACCAGCCAAAAATAGTTATGGAGACAAACCTTTTTTTTTAAATTAATGCTGTTGATTGTTTGGATATTGTAGTGTTGGAAATTTTTTTTTGGAATTAATTGTTGTTGTTGATGACGTTGACTTAGTTGTAAGTCTGGCGCCCAACAATATCGCAATCCTTTTTTTTGTGTGTCTCCAATCTATTTTTCTGAAGGTGACTGCGACATTTTCTCGGATTATGGCACGAGAAAAGCAGTAGGTAATTTTTATTAATTTTTTTTGTTGTTAAAAATTTAAGGTTGGCTATTTTTTTTTGTGTTCAGATTTTTTTTTATTTTTGGTTATAGCGAAAAATTGCCTAAACTCACAGTGCATTGTATCTACTTTTGCTACAACAACTCAGAAACAATGTCAACATTGCTTAAACACCCTTTGTTTTTTATTAAATCGAAAAAACTACCCCTAAAGTGTAAAAATTTAAAATTGTAATAGAAAAACCCACATTGGTTTTCAAAACAACAAAATAAATTTATGTACTTCTCTTTCAACATTTCAATAGCAATATCAAAATCACTTTATCATCCACTGTGTTTTTATATTAAAAAAACTACCCCTAATATGTAAAAATTCAAAATTTTAATATAAAAACAATGAAACACCACATTGTTTTTCAAAATACAACAATAAATTTATCTATTTCTTTTTTAACAACTTATAAGCAATGTTAAAATTACTCCATCTTCCTCTGTTTTTTTATTTTTAAAAACCTCCCCTTAAATTTACAAAATAAAAGTTTAAAGTAAAAAATGAAAAACCACATTGTTTTTCAAAGCAGAACAAGAAATTCATCTATTTCTTTTTTAACAACTCGAAAGCATTAGAAAAATTGCTCCATCACCCTTTATTTTTTCAAATTAAAATAACTACCCCTAATATGTAAAAATCAAAATGCCTGATAAAAAAATGAAAAACTACAACAAGTTGGTTTAAATTATATTAAGAATCATTGCTTTTAAGTTGTTAAAAGAGAAGTACATAAATTTATTGTTGTATTTTGAAAAACAATGTGGTGTTTCATTGTTTTTATTAAAATTTTGAATTTTTACATATTAGGGGTAGTTTTTTAATATAAAAACACAGTGGATAATAAAGTGATTTTGATATTGCGTTTGAAATGTTGAAAGAGAAGTACATAAATTTATTTTGTTGTTTTGAAAACCAATGTGTTTTTTTCTATTACAATTTTGAATTTTTACACTTTAGGGGTAGTTTTTTCGATTTAATAAAAAACAAAGGGTGTTTAAGCAATGTTGACATTGTTTCTGAGTTGTTGTAGCAGAAGTAGATAAATTTATTGTTTTGTTTTAAAGAGAAATCTGTTATTCAATTTTTTTTTACATTAAAATTTAAATTTCAGGGTAGTTTTGTCGATTTAAAATAAAACTGAGGGTGATGGAGCAATTCTGACTACAGATTCGTTTTCAGCGGGCAAAAATACTATAAGATATGTATGTCTGGTTCAAAAAACAGACAACTTTTTTTTGTGTGCCTGTGTAAGCGGTTCGGTTTCGGATCACTCATTTTGAGGAAGTTAAAAACGTAAATTTTCGCTTTTTTTAGATCTTTCATTAATGACAATTAGATACATCGGAAATCGTCAGAAAACATTGAAAAGTAGTTCCTTTACTCAAAAAAATTTTGAGGTAGGTGTCTCTTTTATTCTCAAGGAGGCAGTACCAGCGATGAATGTAAACTAACTAGTGTTGATGGATTAATTTTATTGTGTATTGTCAAGGTTGTCGAGGACTTTAAAATTATTTTAATAGTCATTGGTCAACAAACAGCAACGTCAATATTTCCATGTCCTTATTGTTTCGCAACTTTAGATGATTTGCGTGTAAATAAAAAAATCGAATGAAAACAAAAGCGTTTCAGCCTCACAAAATGAAAAAAATAAACTTAAAACTTTTGGAGATTTAAAAACTGCTTTTCTATCCTTTTGCTCAAATGGTCGAGATAAGAAAAAAGCTCGCGAATGCCGCAGCACAATTAATTCTTCTATTTTTGAAGAAAGCAACGAAATTACAGTGCTGGAAAAGTGCATTATTCCTGAGCTTTGTCAATCATCTGTTTTTTAGATGTTCTGATTCTATAGTTATGGCGAGAAAATGCTTTAAAATTACCTTAAAAAGTGAAGGATGTACACAAAAATTAACACGGAGAAATCTTAGAAGGAAACGCTTGCCGAAAGCTTCTGAAATGTGCAGATCAACTGCATAATCCGGAAATTCACAAAATTTTAGAAAGTTTAGAACATTTAAAAATTTTACCCTATATAAATGCTCTGAAAGCATCAGAAATAAATGAAACTCTTAAAGTTCATGCCCTTATCAAACATGTAAAGCAGAGCCTGACATTCTTGAATGATTATGGATTCGGAGTCTCGTCAGAATAAGCTGGAGAGTCTGTCCATTGTTGGTTCCTAAAATTTTGGCAAAACTATAAGACGAACAACCATGACTACTCCGATATTCCCGAGAGTACTTTCGGTGAAGATTTAGAAGTAAATTTAAAAAAAATAATTTCAAAAAGACTTTTCAAAACAATCATCTTAAGACTGAGAAAAGCTGTCGTCGGTTTCTCATCAAGTCATGTTTAAATACCGCGTTTGTGTATTAACCCATTAACGCCCAAATGACCACAATTTTAACTTAAACTTCAACACACGATTTAAAGTACTTTCAGGAAATGAATTATAGCAGCAATGAAGTATAGGGGGTTTTGGGGGTCGCCCTTCAAGATTCTGGGGTCAAAATAGCGATTCGACCGACACAAAATCCAATACGGCGGATTTTTTTGAAAAAACACTCAAAAAATCATTGATTTTTTTAAATAATTTTTTTTAGAACTAAAAATTTTTTTTATACCTTTCTAAAGTATGCTATTGGTGGGCAAAATAGTTGTACTTTCAAAATGTAAAATAGAGAAACTTTGATTTCAAGATGGCGGAATCGAAATTTTGAAAAAGTGAATGCATTATAGTAAAAAAAAAATTTCATAGCAATATTCAAAGAGTATCCAAATTTGATTCAAAATTTATACTCGGGGGTTTTCGGGGTCGCTGATAACGAATCCCATGTCAGTTTTTAAGGTGTTTCCAAATTTTACCACGTGGAAATATACGAACCGTAGAATCTTATTTTTTTTGTTTTTAACTTAAAGAATAGTTTTTACTTTTCAATTTTTAAAAAAATTTTGTAAGAAATTTAAAACATCTTTTACAAAAATATTTTTTGAACATTGCTGAATTTTCTGGCTCTAAGCGAATAATTGACAAAAGAACTTTTGTTTTTGCCATTTTGAATTTTGAAAAACTGTAAATGGATTCGTCATCAGCGTCCTCGAAAAAAAATGTCCGCCATATTGGATCCGCCATTTTGAATTTCGTAAAACTGACATGGGATTCGTTATCAGCGACCCCGAAAACACCCGAGTATAAATTTTGAATCGAATTTGAATACTTTTTGAATATTGCTATAAATTTTTTTTTTACTATAATGCATTCACTTCTTCAAAATTTCGATTCCGCCATCTTGAAATCAAAGTTTCTCTATTTTACATTTTGAAAGTACAACTATTTTTCCCACCAATAGCATACTTTAGAAAGGTATGAAAAAATTTTTTAGTTCTAAAAAAAATATTTAAAAAAAAATCAATAATTTTTGAGTGTTTTTTCAAAAAAATCCGCAATATTGGATTTTGTGTTGGTCGAATCGCTATTTTGACCCCAGAATCTTAAAGAGCGACTCCCAAAACCCCCTATACCTCATAGCTGCTATAATTCATTTCCTTAAAGTACTTTAAATCGTGTGTTGAAGTTGAAGTTAAAATTGTCGTCATTTGGGCGTTAATGGGTTAATTACAACGATTATAGTTGGCAATAAATTTATTTTTTATTGTCCAACTAAGGTATAGACTGTTATTTTATCATTATAAAGTGTATCCAATTTTAATTTTTTCATTGTTTTAAATAATATTTTACTTTCTTAGGTTAATTTTAGCATAAAATATTCAGTATTGATTAAATTTGTCAATAAAGTTCTAAAGCTTAAAAAAACTGTATTTTTCACGATTTTTTCAAATTCCTTCAAAAAACGCGTCGGACCGGTTCTTGATTTGGGAGCCTCACTTGTTTACCTATATTCAGTAGCTTATAAGTCCGAAAATATTGAGTTTAGGAAAAAATTGTCAAAGAATGAAAGTTTTAGATTTATTTCGACTTTTAAGAAATGTAAAAAAAATTTTATAAACAAATTAAGTTTTCCTTTTAAAATAAACGCTTGTTTTTAAATTTTTTTACTACACAGGTTCTAAATCAGTTTATATTAATATAATATAACCTACAGTTAAAAAAATTAATTTGTTTCTTCTAAAAAAAATTTTATTACATTTCTTAAAAGTCGAAATAAAACTAAAACTTTCATTCATTTACAACTTTTCCTAAACTCAATATTTTCAGACTTACAAAATATAAGGACTATGTATGTAAGTAGAAATATTTTTATTTTATAATTAGAAAATTAATACTTTAAAATTAACTACAAATAGGTAAAAATAAAATATCAATATTTAAAATAATTCAATCTGTGACGATGTGAAATGTGTCATATTATTTTGTCGAAATTATGAATCGTCATGTCATCTGTCGGAGAAATCCTCTAACCGACATTTTAATCATTATGGTAATTGGAGAAAGCTAGCGTCGCCGGCTGACCCACAAGTACTAACGAAAGTGTGTCGCGCGGCTATCGAGTAATAGGACAGAGGACAGGGCCAGTAAGAGAAGAGAGAGAGACGCAAAGAGAAGAGCCAGAGGAACAAGAGAGACGGAACGAGGAAGAAGAAGAGCACGTGGGACGAAATAGGATTATCTTTTCATCACCGCCAGCACTCAGCCGAGACAGAGAGGTTGACGAGGAAAAGGAGAGACACTTTTGCGTAATATAGAATTGTAAAGTGCCTTTGCCATTAAAAGTAAAAATTTTGTTTTTCGAGACCGGAGAAAATTTCTGTCGTGACCAAAATTAAAATTGAAAAATTTTTAATTTCCTTTTGCTGAAAGCCAGTACTGTGAGAAGACACCGAGTAAATTTTCTTAAAGCTAATTAGAAAATTTCCAGAAAATTTGTGCCAAATTAAAAACTTTATTTAAAAATTTAGGCAAAGCATGTGTTAGACCGGAAATAAAAATTCAGATTAGTCACGTGACTGTGAATAGAGCACCGACGGTCTAGAGAAACGACGCGCCGGGATATTCAAAATTTCAGTAGTCAAGAGAAATTTGCGCGCGCAAGGAAATGCGTCTAAGTAGTAGTAGCAATAGCGGCGGTCTAGAACGAGAGAGAGTTTTGGAAAGTGAGAGCCGATTCACAAGCCTGTCAGAAAAGAACAATTTTAAAAAGGGGCACCTCTCAAATAGGCACGTCGTTGTATTCGAAACTGACAGTGCGTTATGTACTAATTGTACACCCCCTTTAAAATTCAAAAATTATTTTAATTGAACTATCGTCAATTTTACGGATTGTAAAACGCTAAAGGAACATCGAGCGTACAGGGCCGTTAATATTAAAAGGTTTTCTCATTTAAAATTAATAAATTTTTTAAAAAATTAAAATCCTTTTTTTTAAATTTATAATGGCAAAGGAAATTAGCGAGATGGAGAATAACAAAAATAGAATGATCGAATTAATGAAAATCTCGCGTGTGAGCAAAGCATGGGAGTTAAATAGAGATATGTCATTTGGTCAATTGGTGACGAGCCTACTACGGTACTAACTGTGTATCAGTGGGTCGCCACAAGTCCTAAAAGAAATACTACTGCCAGCCGTGATGAGAATGGCCTTGGCGGACGAATCTGACGTACCGTTTTGTGAGCGCTACGACCTTGAAAGTTCCAATAAAGCGTTCTTAGTGGAAGCTTTCCCAGAGGGCAACGAGAGTCCGGTTCCAAACGTTACGTGCCGAAGGGGCGGTTTAAGTTTATTAGCGGATGACGAGGAATCAGACAGTGGGGGAGCCGGCAACAATGGCGCCGAATGCTTCTCATCACCAAGAATCGAGGATCATTTCGCCCCAAGGACCAGCGCAAATTGCCAAGACCTCGCACACACCTTTTACTGGTGAGCGAGTGAAACCCACCCCAGCCCCCCAAAACCCATCAAGCCGAAGTAGTGTGAGTGAGGTGAACCGGAGAACGGAGAGCCGGTCAATGAGTTCAAAAGGAAAGAGAACTCGAAAGTTGTAGAAGAGATAAGAAAAAAAGGAGTTGAGCGGAAAATAGACTACAACGATAGTGAAAAGAGTCAGACAAATTGTCGGTGTATTTGTGGGAGTAGGAGCGACGAATTTACTAGTACGAAAAGTCGAAAATTGAGCACAAAAGAACCAAAGCCAATAAAAGAGGGGAAGGAGATTCTAAGATCTATCTTAGATGACTCTACGAGTAAGTTTGAATTTGAGAGAGATCTGAGTTAAAATATGAGTAGTGGGGGGAAAACAAAGAAATTAAGTCCGGCCGAAGGTCCAAGGTGATTAAAACAGTAAAGGACTAGAACATAAAATTCTTTGGAGATGATGACAATGCCGAAGAATTCCTGGAGAGATTAGAAGACTGCAAGGCCTGTTCAGACTTCTCAGACCGAGAAATCTTAAAGGACTACCAATCATTCTCCAGCAAACCGCCAGCAGTTGGTTTAGGTCATTACGCCGAGAAATAAATACTTAGAGGTCATTCCAGAAGGCGTTCAAAAATAAGTAGTTAGTGACAGTCGATAACGATGACGTCATTGACAAGCCAAGAGCCAGAACCCAAGGCAAAGGGGATAAAATCTCCTCATACTTGACCAGTTTTTGGCTGATCTTGGGTCACATGAGGCGACCATTAAGCCAGAAACAACAAGTCAAGCTGGCCTATAAAGGCCTGACACCAGCCTACAGTCGCCAACTTGATCGAGTCCATTTTGAATCGTTGAGCCAGATGGAGAAGATTTTGAGAAATCACAAGAAGGCTAAGAACTTAGACGAAAGATACGCCCCACCTCTACTAAAGGAAAAAATGCGTTTCCTTGCAGCAGCCATGAAGGAGAACAAGAGTGTCCACAAGAAGGCCAAAAGTGAGAGAGTGACAACCTTAGAGAAGGAGCCTGAGTCGAGTGAAAGTGAGCACTCTACAAAAGCCGAGAAGAGTAAAAAGAGTACAAAAGAAAAGGTGAAGCCAAGCCAAAGGAGAGGCCATCAGCCAAGCCGCAGCAAATCAAAAGCCAGTAGGGGTCCAAGGCCAAGTTGCCAGATCTGTGCCGGACCAGACAGGGCAAATGCCTATGCCATTTGCCTATCCAATGATCTACCCAGGGATTTTCTCAACGGAGGCGAACGTTTTGTGAACGATGTGCACAAGTATGTGACACATTGTATCCTATGCCAGATCTACAAAGTTTCTCAAGACGGGCCAGTCGGACTGATAGGCCAAAGAATTGTCGAAAGACCGTGGTCGGTGGTAGCTGCCGACACAATGGAGTTTCCGCCGAGTAAGAGCCATTGCAAGTACCTGGTAGTATTCCAGGACTTGTTCTCGAGGTGGATTAAGGTGAAGCCACTGTAGTAAGCTGATGGAAAGTCGGTAGCTAAAGCATTCGAGAAGTTGGTACTATTTAGATGGAATACGCAGGAGTACCTGTTGACCGACAATGGTAAGGAGTTTGACAACAAATTCCTTAAGGCGATACTTAAGGAATATAGTAATTAGACATATTGACATAGAGCGAGCGAGAGAAGCGAAGCACTATGACAATGGTAGGAGAGACATGACTTATAAAATAGGCGATTTAGTGTTGCGAAAAACCCATAAGTTGTCCAGTGGGGCACAGAAGTTCGCGACCAAATTAGCGCCGAAATACGAAGGTCCATATGAGATCATTGAGGTATTGTCGCCAACTGTTTTAATCTTACGAGACGAACAGAGCCATAGAGTACCTAAAGTCCACATAACCGACCTGAAACCATACTTACATAACCCACAGTTGTAAATCACAATTGTTCTTGTTATATATTAATTATATTGTTTTAGATCGAACGAGGAGCCGAGTGGATAGAAGGAGTGCCGAGAGAAAGAGGAAAGAAAGAGCCATGACGTACACCCCACCGGCAAGCCCCAACCAGGACCCCCAGTAAGACAAACGCCCACAACCGGGACGCGACCAAAAGAATACCCAAAGGGAAGGCAAAAGAAGAGACGCCAACGACCAAAGGACGTGGATAAGCCGAGGAAGACGGGGATCATATTTGGAGGAGCAGCAGGAAGGGGATCAAGAGGGACGTCAGATAAAGAACAAACGCCTTGGGAGTCGGAACTTGTAGAACCTTAACTGGTCAATGAGGATGAAGACTTGGTCGCGAAGGTCATGGCCCTAACCAAAGCCCTAGCGGGACTTCCGGCTGCAACTATTGATATGGCTGTTCTACAATTGATAGAGGAAAGGAAGGAGAAGAAGAAATAAGGAGACCCAGAGAAAAAGAGAGAATAGGATAGTTAAAATAAAAAGGAGGAGAGCCAAAGAGAGAAAGTTAGAGAGCCAGATTGAAGATTAGGAGAGCAAAAGAGAGAAAGTTTAAGAGTCAGATTGAAAAATAGGAGAGCCAGAGAGAGAGAGTAGGAGAGTCAGATAAAGAGTTAAGGCAAGAGGAAGTAGGAGAGCCAAGAGAAAATAAAACAGTGAACTTGAATAAAATGTCTAAATACTATCCCCTTAAGTGTCCTTGTGGATTATCTTTTCATCACCGCCAGCACTCAGCCGAGACAGAGAGCCTGACGAGGAAAAAGGAGGGGCATTGGTCGTAGTGGGCAAGTCTTTTTACCAATACTGTGCCAGCTGTTTCTCGCTGTTGGCTTTTATGCTGCCAACTGTTTGAGCAGAATTCCTTCTAGGTAAGAGAGAAGCTCAAAGGTGTCGAAGTTGTATTTGTTGGTCTAGTCGAGTAAAGTTTGTTAATTATCATAAAATTAATTGCCGCCTAACGGCGAAGTTTTTATAGTTAAATTTCTAATTTATTTTTCGGTTTAAAAGTGTTAGATTTTGTCAGGCGTAAGCAAATTTAAACATAATTCTGAATTTGTTTAAAAGAATACGTCACAAATCTTAATTTATGAACAAATATAAATAATTTTTAAAAAGAAAATAAAAAAATATTTATTATTTACATACACATGTATATTTTTTGGATTAAGCATAACCATTCTACATATAAAATTTCTATATATTAACCTAATTTGCGTCTACAGCCGGCTTTTGTCAGGAGTACTCGTATTCGCCTGGACCACCTGTTAAATAGGTTTTCTTGGCAAAGGAGAGGGAAACTGTAGAAAACCTCTCTTGAGTACAACCGGTTATATCGAAAGTCAAGTTCTAATGGTGTGTACCCGATAATAATCGACAGTGCACATTATTATACCTTAAAGTCAAACCTCCCGCATTATTTGAATTCTTATTCCTGTTTCAAATTAAATGTTTCAAAAAACCTTTATTTTTCTTAAAGTTACTACGAGTAAGGGCCGTCAAAACTTATGTCAAAATTGACCTATTTTTTGACCTATAGGTTTAAAAGAGAATAAATAACGACCTTACATTACGTCAAATTCTATGTCTAACTTGACATAGAAACTTGGGGCTTTTGTAGTACTCATAGATAGTAATTTTTTGTGAAAATATTTTTTTACCTATTCCAATATTTTCCGAGGGGGTTAAATTTTTGGGTTTTTCAGTACAATGCTTACTTCAATAATTTTTTACTCTTAAACAATTAAACATACAAATTTGACAAAGTACATTTTGGAAAGGTTTTTTCATGCCCTTTCGATTGGAAATATGCATTTTGAAAAAAAAATTTTGACCCATAAAAATCAAAATTAAAAATAAATTTCAATTTTTTGGGGGGAGAGACCCGATTTTTTTAAACGAAAGCTGAAAACTTCGCAATTAGGGGTGTCCTTGTCACTTCTGTCGTTTCCTGCGTAGATTTGTTAAGAAACCATCAGCGTCTTTCGCCTTCATTACCGAGATAATCAAGGTCTCGGTGTGTTGTCAGGAATTCGCCGTGTTGTTTTTCAAGACAGGTAGCGAGGTAAGGAATCAGACGGAACGTCTACCTTTCATTGGATTCTCTCTCTCATCTCCTTTGCTATCTCTTAACGAGTCATTTTCACGCTTCCTTACGAATAAGACCTTAAAGGTTTTCCCTGTTCTGGCCCTGCATGTCCGCTCGATATTTATTATAAAAAAAATTTCCTGTCTTTCTATTGCTAACATGTCAATCGGCGGAATACTTGCAAGAACCAGAACATTACTCGTTGAGATTGCTCTGTAGGCTGCGGTTGTTATTAATCGCCTTTTCTTTTTCCTGGGGCCACCAATATTGGGCATCATCCTCGAAAGCCTTTCCAAACATTTGGTGTCCTTGAGTGGTAGAATGTGGTCCAACATTTAACTTTTGGTCCAACGTCACTCCTAGGTGACCACGATCACTAATTATCTGGCAAGCACTTTGCTCGTCTCAGACTGTTATTGATTCGTATTTCGAGAATTCGTGATTTCCGTGTCTTTGGGTAGTTCAATTCTCAGAAAATCTTCGTTGTAGACGTTCCATATGAAAAGACCTACCTTTGACCCTTAGGGAGATCCGCATGTTATTTCATGTTTGAGATGAGATGCATCGCTCTTGCATTCAACCCATGTGTCGCTTAGCTAGTTGTCTATCATTCGCAGCAGATTCGTCGGTAACTCTTTACGACGCATTGCCTCGATTCCCTCTAGAAATTTACCCATCGTATCCAATAAACAAATTGGACTATATGATGAAACTTCATCCAGAGGTTTTGTGACACCTATTTCAGTTCTTTAAATTTTAAAGTACCAGGAGTTTTTTGCCTTGACACCAGTTTCTTAGTGACAATTTTGAATGCCAAACCCCCATGGATCCTTTTCGGATTCCCCGATTAGGTCTTTCCAACAATGGCGTTTACTACATTTTATAGCCTGCCTGAAGGTCCGCCTGGTTTTCTGATATTTTTTTGCAGCTCGGAGTTTCCTTTCGGTCGGCTATATCTCCTTCTAGCTGACAGGCATTCCTTTTTTAGATAAACTAAGCCATCGTTCTACCCGTACGTATTCCATTTTCTTGATCTTGTTCTGTTCCTGCGAGGCATAGATTGATCGCATGCTGCAGTCACTATCCCTATACAGAACCTCGCTTCTCTTCTAGAGACTCCGCCAACCTCTCCCTTTTTAATCTCCTAACGTTACAGGAGATACTTTTACTGTCAGCTTGCAGTCTACGGCATTCTCCAGAAGTTTCCTCGGAGACCAAAAATTTTATGTGTTTGTTGTCCCTCATGGTTACCTCGTTAAGCACACTCCACCGATCGATTCTGCGGACCAGGCGAAGGGGACGATTGTTAAATCGAGAATTCATCCACTTTCTCCTTCACTGAACGTACATTTTCGGCCACGGTTAAATACTGCCAATTCGTTCGCAGAGACCATCTCGAAGACCAAAATTTCTCTCATATCACGGCGAGTCTCCCCACACTCTGGTAACTTACTGTTAAAGTTTCGGGCATAAGGACTTCTCCGTCGAAGGCCCTAACGCTTTCTTCAAGAGAGCAAATCTCGGCATCGAAATTTTTCAGGGTATTGTTTGGGGAGAAGTAGCAACTGTATATACAGACACCTGTCACCTCCACCCAAACAAACCCTCTGTCCGTCTCAGGAAACCCATTGATGATTATATCTGGGTTACAATTAGTGATTCCAGAACTCCGAGATGCGTCCTGATACCAGTTTGAGAATCCTTGCTCTTTATACTGCTCAGTAAAAAGTAGTATATCAGCTCGTATCTCCCTGGCCGTCTGTATCAGGAGATCCTGCGCAACCTTTCCTTCACGGAGGTTAACCTGGAGAAATCTTAGCTCTTTCTCTTTAACTTGTTGAGAGCACTCCTATAAATAGAACAGACCTTACTCCCTAAGGAGTTGTTTGTTTCTGTCATGCCGTTGTCAACACAGGATGGACAAACGAATTTACTCCTATCGGCTCCTTTGCAGGCCTTTGCAAGGTGTCTGTATCCTTGGACCCTTCGGAGAAGGAGAAGCAAATCTTGCTTTTTCGTTCTGTGAATAGACCAGACTTCCGTCTATGTATCTAAAGGGTTGACCGACGTCTTCAGTTGCTGTAGAAGATCTTTTAACATTGTGCTTCTTTTGCAGAGACTCTAATGGCATCGGTAGTCCTTTTTTTCTTCTAAGAGGATCTTTCACTTTTTCCTTTTTTGGGTCTTCTTCTCTCTTTTTCTTCCTTTTCACTTTTGTCCAGGAAGACTCTTCTCCATTTTCTGGTGTCCCAGCGGAATCAGTAGTAGAGTTCAACTGAGACGCCCCGGTCGGCTTTTTGTCGGCCTTTCCTCTGTCGAATGAGAAGCCCCTCTCTTACGTAGTTCCTCCTTAGGTAATGTTTTAAATAAATAATTTATTTTGCTTTTAATATTGATTTGAATTTATCACTTGGTAGTATTTAATAATAATGATGGCTTTATCGATCACTCCGAGTAGTTTAGAAAAATGAAAAAAAAAGAAAAATTTCTTTACGTTTCAACGACACAGTCGTCCTTTATTTAGCAAAATAAATTATTTTACAAAAAATATTTACTATTAAAAGAATATAAATAAAAATATTGACATTGTTTTTGTTTCACGAACATAAGAAGCTAAACAATCTTTAAAGTTTATTTTGAATTTTGAATTTACATTGTTTTTTTGAATATTTGCTTCTTTTGAACAAATGTGTTACTTAATGTATTTATTTATAAAATAAATAGGATAATTATTACGAAGAAGAATTTTTTTACATATTCAATAATTTTTATTATGAAATTTTTTATGGGATATTTATAATGCTCTAGCCGTTAAATTATGAATAATTGCAATTGTTTGAGCTATTGGATGTTGTAAATCATAATTTAAAGTTTTTTTTCAGAAAAAGTAGGTTTTTTATACCAATACGTGATTATTCGATTGTTATTATTAATAATGTGACGTATAATTTTGAGCAATCAAAGAACTTGCCCAAAGTTTCTGCTTACGTCAAGCAAAATCTGACGCATTCAACACAAAAATAAAAAGAAATTTAATTTAATGAATTTCGCCATCAGGCGTCAATTAATTTTTAAAGATTAATTAATAAACTTATACTCGACTTAGCCCAAACAAACTCAAACTCTCCACCCCTGAGTTTCTCTTTTGCTCAGAGAAGATTCTGTCCAAACAAAATTGGCAGCAGAAAAGCCAACGGCGAGACACGACTGGTACAACACTGGCTCGATACTGACTCACCCAAAGACGTTTCTCGATACCTCTCTTTCTGGCTGGTTCCCTGGCGGCTATTTCCTTCGGGGATTATTAAGGGAAATTCTCTTTAACTTTTTCGGCTCTGTCCTCTTCCACACTCTAATTGCGCACTATTACAGCACTTTCTCGACAAGTCTCTCAGACACGCTACTGTTTCTACGCATCTCGTAGATCGACTGACTACCAAAAATATCGGCGGAAAACTACAGACACCTGTTTCTCGCTTTTCCACACGTTCTCGGCTTCTTCAACTCTTCTTCTCTCTCGTTCCAACTGGCTCTCCTCTCTCGGTCTCGTTCTAACAAAAATCAGCTCTGCCCTCTACCACTTTCTCTCCTACTAACTAGCCGCGCGACACACATTCACCACTGATAGTGGGTCACACGGCAGTTCCGACTTTCTAAATTATCATACCAATTAACGATCACGGTTCGGGGATAAATCCGACAGATGACATGACGATTCAGATTGTCCACCCACAGGAGACGACAATCCACAACGTCATAATAATAAGGACATCTAAAAAATTAATTGAATGATTAATTTCAACTTTATGAGTACAGTGTAATCTTATGTCATAGCTGTTAAAAATGTCCAATATTTTTTTAATTTTGTCGTTTGGAATGCAGGTGATTACAACATCAACATATCTAAAGATAAACAACGATGTCCGCAAATAATCCAGATATGGAATAACCCATAGGTGTTCCATAAGTTTGCTGGTAAAATTTGCCATTAAATTTGAAAAAAATATTATTAAACAAAAAGGAGCATGCGTCAAGTGGATCATCGAGAGGGATATTTGAATTTTTAGAAATAATAGAATAACACCTTGTGATGCAATCAAATACATGTTTAGATCCAACATTTGTAAATAAAGATTTAACATCTAGACTTTTTAATATGTGATTATCTAGTATAATAAACTTTTTAATCTTTTCAATGAAATCAAAACTATTGCGAATATAAGATTTTGGTTTAGCTGTAGATTTATTTAGAATATTCAACAAACGTTTAGAAAGAAAATATGTTGGTGAACGTACAGTTGAAACAACAGGTCTAAAAGGACAATCCTTTTGATGTATTTTTGGTAGACCATAAAATTTAGCAAGATTAGTATTAGTTTGCTTAAGAACAAAGTCATTGTACGATTTATTCAAGTATGTATCCACTTATATTCCAATATTTTAGTATCTCATAAGTGTTAAATTTTAATTTTTGGGAGTGGATCTTTTTTAATTATTTTATAGGTATCCGCATCAGATTTTGTCAAAATTCTGTCTTTAATATTAATATGTCTATAGCAATTATGTTCAAAAGAGTTAACATTTTTAAAAATTTTATTTCTAATATCATTTGAAATTTCAGTATTTAAATAAAAAAAACTTAAAAACTATTGCATATTCAATCGTACAATTTAAAGAATTATTGTCATTACTATTATTAAATCTAAAACCCTTGCCAAGAAAAACAACATCAATGACATTATCAGGAATGTCACCGTTTGTTAAATTTAAAAACCATTTTTGTTGTAGACAAAATGAACTATTCTTTATTTCACATTTTTTGTTATTTTTCTTACACGTAAAATTAAATTTTTTAGATTTTTTATTTTCCTGTGTCGTAATAAAGCGTGCATGCTCTTTGTCATGTATTAAATATATTGACATAGAAATATGTGGTAGAAAATTATTGTCTATAACAGATCTTGAAAATTCAATCTTTTGTTTCAAATAATAAATATAAATACATTTATCTTCAATTATAATATTTAATAGTCTAATTTTTAAATTTTTTAAAAATAAGTTAAAATTATTAAAACCAGTTTTACTATAAAAAATAAAAAATGACTTAAGAATTTGCTACTAGCGTCAATGTGTTTTGGTGTCAATTCGTACGTGGTGGATTCCACGTCAGTTCAACACACTTATTTTCATGACTTGTTGGGCTTTGGCTGTACTTTTTTAAATTTACTACTTTTATAGTGATAAACAACTACCACCAAATATTTTTTCAAAATTTTAAAAATTACCAAAAATATGGCATTTTTAAAATTGTTGTCTTTTTTTTAAAGTGCTATAACTTTAGTTCTAATTAACTGATTTTGGATTTTAATAAAAGGATTTCTTTGGTTTTAAATATACCATTTTAAGATACAATTAATATAAAAAAGAAAAATTCAAAAAAATTTTTTTTTGAAATTTTGAAAAATTAAAAATCCGTTCTTGAAAAAACATTATCTTCGATTTTTTCAAAATTTTACTAAATGTTAGGGCAAATGTGCTTTACATGTCCTGTAAGTTTCATCTTGGTATCTCAAATGGATTCGGAGTAAAAAAATATATCGTAACCACAAATTACGAACATATAGGGCAGAATTCCTTAACTGCCGAGGTAGAAAAATGAATTTTCTCTAAACTTTGCTAAAATGTTACTATTATTAGTGCAAGTGTACATATTAATTTTTTTTAATTTGATAAAATATTTTTTGAGTTATGGAGTTTCAAAATCTTTATTTTTTTGAAAATATCTTTTTTTCGATTTAATTCATTGATAAGTAAAATTAATCAAATTAAAAATATAAATAGTGATTTTAAAGGGATTTTCACGGGCCAGAAGCTGGTGACCTTTTTCTATAAGCCATGTAAAAATCAGAGTGGGACCATGAGAATTTTTGAGGAAAATAATAATTTATCATTATTTTACATAGAAAATAATAATTTATCATTATTTTACATAGAAAATAATAATTTATAATTATATTAGTTAAAAAATTCCAGTGTCCACTCTGATTTTTACATGGCTCATATGAAAAAAGGTAAGCTTCCGATTGGGATAGGTTACGAAAAAAACACCGATTTTGAGATACAGTAGAACTTGGTTAATACGATTCTGTAGGGACTTTACTAAGAATGCGTATTATGCGGGAAAACGTATTAGGTGGGATATAAAATGTATGTCTTTAATTGCAGGGACCACCATAAATGAGCGTCTTAAGCGGAAAATCGTATTAAACGGGATCGTTTTAACCGGGTTCTACTGTATATTGATATTAAGAATTTTTATATTTTTAATTTGATTAATTTTACTTATCAATGAATTAAATCGAAAAAAAGATATTTTCAAAAAAATAAAGATTTTGAAACTCCATAACTCAAAAAATATTTTATCAAATTAAAAAAAATTAATATTTACACTTCCACTAATAATAGTAACATTTTAGCAAAGTTTAGAGAAAATTCATTTTTTACCTGGGCAGTTAAGGAATTTTGCCCCATATGTTCGTAATTTGTGGTTACGTATTATTTTTTTACTCCGAATCCCTTTGAGATCCCAAGATGAAACTTACAGGACATGTAAAGCACATTTGCCCTAACATTTAGTAAAATTTTGAAAAAATCGAAGATAATGTTTTTTCAAAAACGGATTTTTAATTTTTCAAAATTTCAAAAAAAAATTTTTTTGAATTTTTCTTTTTTATATTAATTGTATCTTAAAATGGTATATTTAAAACCAAAGAAATCCTTTTATTAAAATCCAAAATCAGTTAATTAGAACTAAAGTTATAGCACTTTAAAAAAAAGACAAAAATTTTGAAAATGCCATATTTTTGGTAATTTTTAAAATTCTGAAAAAATATTTGGTGGAGTTGTTTATCACTATAAAAGTAATAAATTTACAAAAGTACAGCCAAAGCCCAACAAGTCATGAAAATAAGTGTGTTGAACTGACGTGGAATCCACCACGTACGGCATTGAAGTAAATACTGCAGTTGCGATGAAAAGCGTGCAAGTTGCTGATTGGTATTAATCCAGTCTTTAAAGATACACTTCTCCTGATTTGAAGACACCAATTTATGTTTAGTTGTCCTTTAGAGAAAAGCCCCGACACCATGACAATGTCTACTGAGCATATCCATCGCATCAGTCATGTCCGGGAGAGGATGAGCATCCAACAACAGCACACCAATACCACCAAGAAATACAGTCATGTTTGGGAGAGGATAAAGCCTCCAACCCTAGTACACCCATGACATCGACGGTGGCATCCGCGTCCTGGAGAGGATATACATTCACTTCTTCCAGCACATTAAAGACCTCGATGATGTTCGGCAAAAGGACAACCATTCACAAAATAATAATAATTATAATTTCTATTCCAATTAATGCCAAAAAGCTTGAATAAAGTTTCTGCAAAACATTCGAAAATACTTTTTTACATGATTAAGTAATTACTAAAAATAATCACTAAATGAATTTTAGTTTATTAAATCGTTCACTCCGAATGCAATGTACTTATGCTTAAAACCCATTTTGGAAGTTACTTATCTTATACGTTTGTTTTAGAAATTACGAAAATTAGAGGATTGTTATGGAAACTACGTATTTTTCTGTTCCGTGCAGAAACTACATAACTCTAACAATAGCTTTAGAAGCTCTACTTTTTATTATTACTATTATTATTATTATTATTAATTTAAAATTTACATTTTGTTGTGAAGTGAATTTTTTTGAAAGTTGATGCATTAAAATATATATGAGCGATTCCATGTCAAGTGATCAAGGAAGAGAAAAATTTTTTTCCAATCGTAGCAAAACTTAGGGCTTTTGTAGTACTCAGATAGTAATTTTTTGTGAAAATATTTTTTAACCTAGTCCAATATTTTCCGAGGGGGAGGGGGTTAAATTTTTGTGTTTTTCAGTACAATGTTTATTTAAATAATTTTTTACTCTTAAACAATTAAACATACAAATTTGACAAAGTACATTTTGGAAAGGTTTTTTCATCCTCTTTCGATTGGAAATAAGCATTTTGAAAAAAAAAAATTTGTCCCAAAAAAATCAAAATTAAAAATAAATTTCAATTTTTGAGGGAGAAAGGTACGATTTTTTTTAACGAAAGCTGAGGTTTTTTCCTAAAAGGACATATAAATGATAAAGTGGGACTAGAATGTTTAAACATTGAAAAAAAGAGTTTTCTACTCGCCGGAGCGCTCTAAACCCGGTTTTTAGCTCCGTTTTGAAGAAAATTCTTTTTTTAAATGTTTAAACATTCTAGTCCCACTTTATCATTTATATGTTCTTTTAGGAAAAAACCTCGGGTGTACTTCTGAAAACAACCCCCGCCCGATTTTAATGAAACTTTGTATACTTACGTAATTTTGTGCGCTGATTACGAAAATCATAGTGAAAATTGGCGCAAATTTGATTTTTATGGTGAAAACCATAAAAACACCATAAAATTGTGGTTTTTTGCGTTTTACTTCTAAGAATCGCAAAATAGTAAAAAATGTTATATATAAAAGTATATATAAAGTTATATATAAAAGTATATGGCTTAACCATATTTCAGGGCTATTAAAAACAAGATCTAGTAACAATCAGCCCTTTTCAGGGCTATTAAAAACAAGATTTCGCAACAATCAGCCCTTTTCAGGGCTATTAAGAACAACATTTAGCAACAATCAGCCCTTTTCAGGGTTATTAAAAACAAGATTTAGCAACAATCAGCCCTTTTCAGGGCTATTAAAAACCAAATTTAGCAACAATCAGCCGTTTTCGTTTTTTTTCCGTTGGAGGGGGGTTGGTTTCTGGGTTCGGTAGCTTCTGGTATCAACTAGAAAACCACTTTGACTCCCTTTTTGTACAAGAAATAAGCGAGTCACTAGCGAAAGCGGGCTTCGCCCGCTTTCGTGTGGTTTCTCTATGGTTTTTTTGGTAAATGAAAGCAATCGAAAAATAAATTAACTGTTTATCTTAAAAATTTGGAAAAAACGTTCTTATTAGAAATTACACAATTTACATAGTATTTTTAAGTTTTTTGCATTTTTCTCGAAAATTTGACAGTTTTTCAAAAAAATGTATAGAACATTAAAGTTGTATTTTGTAGAGATCTACAACTTTTATATATAACATTTTTTACTATTTTGCGATTCTTAGAAGTAAAACGCAAAAAACCACAATTTTATGGTGTTTTTATGGTTTTCACCATAAAAATCAAATTTGCGCCAATTTTCACTATGATTTTCGTAATCAGCGCACAAAATTACGTAAGTATACAAAGTTTCATTAAAATCGGGCGGGGGTTGTTTTCAGAAGTACACCCGAGGTTTTTTCCTAAAGGAACATATAAATGATAAAGTGGGACTAGAATGTTTAACCACTTCAGCGGCATGGCGTTCTAATTGGCGACGCATGTGTAGGTGACAGAAGCGGCAAAAAAAATGCGAAAATGGCGTTCCTGTTTAAACTTGATTCCTAAGCTCTGTAAACAAATTAAGTTTACAAAACCAAATGTTATTTATTATTTGAGATTATGAATCTTAAATGGATTTTCAAAAATTCAAATAGGCGGATTCAAAATTGTGAACTATTTTGAATGAATATTGGAACGCCATTCGTAAAAAGTATTAAAAATTGGCTACATTAAAACCTTTTTAAAACCATTTAACATCTCTAAAAAATAAGTTTTTCTTGTTCTATTCATCTTCATTTATCTCAAATAATAAATAACATTTGCTTTCGTAAACTTAATTTGTTTACAGAGTTTAGGAATCAAGTTCAAACAGTAACGCCATTTTCGCATTTTTTGCCGCTTCTGCCACTTATTCATGGAACGCCAATTGGAACGCCATGCCGCCGAAGTGGTTAAACATTTAAAAAAAGAATTTTCTTCAAAATGGAGCTAAAAACCGGGTTTAGAGCGCTCCGGCGAGTAGAAAACTCTTTTTTTCAATGTTTAAACATTCTAGTCCCACTTTATCATTTATATGTCCTTTTAGGAAAAAACCTCAGCTGTCGTTAAAAAAAAATCGTACCTTTCTCCCCCAAAAATTGAAATTTATTTTTAATTTTGATTTTTTTGGGTCAAAAAATTTTTTTTTTCAAAATGCTTATTTCCAATCGAAAGAGGATGAAAAAACCTTTCCAAAATGTACTTTGTCAAATTTGTATGTTTAATTGTTTAAGAGTAAAAAATTATTTAAATAAACATTACACAAAAAGACCCCTTGATCACTTGACGTGGAATCGCTCATATTTGTAATGATAATGTAATTTTTTCATAAAATTATAATATTATTTAGTTCATTAGTAAACGGTCTGAATCGACTGTCAGAGTTATGTAGTTTCTGCACTGAACAGAAAGATACGTATTTGTAAATGTTGTTTTTGAAGTTTCGACTTGTCGTTATTTAATAATTGATAGGATGATAAAAAGTTTCTTTTCAAGTCATATAAAATCATGCTTTATTTCTAAGATTCGTTGTATTATTTCCATATTTTTCTCTTATAGTTTTAAAAAACATTCTTGTAGTGGTCGGATTACTCCTTTTAATATTTTTTAATGATGTTTTTGAAGTTTCGACTTGTCGTTATTTAATAATTGATAGGATGATAAAAAGTTTCTTTTCAAGTCATATAAAATCATTCTTTATTTCTAAGATTCTAACATCATTAACAAATATTAAAAGGAGTAATCCATCAACCACTACAAGAATGTTTTTTAAAACTAAAAGAGAAAAATATGGAAATAATACAATGAATGTTAGAAATAAAGCATGATTTTATATAACTTGAAAAGAAACTTTTTATCATCCTATCAATTATTAAAAAATATATCAATTTCATCCTTTGATATTCCTTTATCATTTCCAATAATTTTTTTGGCATTATTACATCAAATAATAACAATTTTATTAGTCTATCCTAAACCTACCTTAAATCTACCATTACTTGGGTAGATTTACGATAGCTCCATCCGACAGGGCATGCTTCAATTATTATTATATATTTATAACAAGATTTTAATAATAATAATACTTCTATCACTTGGTTTCCAAATTAATTAAATGTTGAAGTTAACTAACACTCCAAGTCAAGCGAATTTAAAAAATTGAAACAATTTCTTTAACGTTTTCCATCAGCCTTTTGTCTTACAAAAATTAACATTTGAATACTTTTTTATAAAAATGATAAATTAGAGTGTCAAAGTTGCCAATGAAATCATTTTCTTTATCTTAGTCTATCCCCACTTTATAACTTCAATTACTTTTTATCTCTCCTTCTATATAATTTTTTTCAGTAACCTTAAGTTCATCTCTTTTAATAAACTTTGCTAAACTGTGCTAGGAGTCAAAGTCAGAGTAAGAAATTCCGAAAAAAATAGAATTATTTTTTTGTCTTTATAACATGATATCTCGCTTCCAATTTATGCAATACAACTTAAAATAGTGGCATTTCCTTGGAAATTTAATAAGCTTTCCAATGAAATTTAAAAAAAGCATCTAGCTTCATTTTTAACCGAGTTATCACTGTTTCTGTGCGGATGTGTTTTTTAATACCTTGAGATGTTAGCGTTCGCACAATTTCGGACGGTAGTGTACTTATCTTTTTTAATAATCTTGTGTCTATTCCAGGCTATCCCTTTTTTATTCCCCTTAATCTCTTTCTATCTTCCCTTTTTATTCAATCTCTTTTAATAATCCCTACTTTATCGCCTTTTATCCTCTTACTATTCACTTCTTTCCCTTTCTATCTCTATTTAATTCTATACCCATTTTTATTACAACTATCGCTTTTTATCTTCTCTTCTTCTCAATCGTTTTGAATAACATTTTTCTTATCTTCTATATTTTCTTCAATAATTTGTCTATCTACTCTCTACCCTTTCTGTCGCTGCTTTAATCTATTTTATCTTTAAACTTTTTATCTCATGTTTTTTCTCAATCTCTTCTAATAAACCTTATTTCATCCTTTTACTATTTACATCATTGTCTTTCTATCCTTATTTGAATCCTAGCATTTACATTTTTTCTTATCTTTATAAATAACATTTGTTTTACACCGTTCTATTCTTTTTATCCTTGTACTTCTCTCCTTTATCCACATTTTAATCTTAGTGCACACTCATCACAGTTCACACCTTGGGTTTAATCTTAGTCTATCCCTTCTCGATTCTATTCAATCTCTTTCCTTCACCTACTTTTGCTCAATCTCTTTTAATAACCTTTACTTTATCTCTATATTAATTCTTTTACTATTCACTCTCTTTTCTTTTTATCTTAACTACATTATAATGCTATACTTTTTTTATCCCCTCGATTCTATATCAGTCTATTTCTTTTGAATTCGATTGAAAAAGGCCTTTTCTTCTTTTATCTTAATATTTTTGTTATTTATTATGCTCCATTTAGCCCTTACACTATTCTCTTCTTTTGCTTTCTAATTCCAATTACATATCAGTACATAAAATACTTATCACTTTTATTCCTTTAACTCAATTGCAATTGGTTGCAATAGACTGCATTCCATTTCCTTCCTGTACATTGAATTAGCTACGTGACGATTTCATGATAAATAAAGAGAAATTAAAACTTTAAAAAGGAGATCAACTGAGAGATAAAGAGTGATAAAAAGAGATCAATACAGTCACAAAAGTAAAAAGGTAGTTCAAGAAAAATATCTTCCAAGCTAGCGTGGCTGAGTGACAGGTGTATTCGACTTGCGTCCCTAAGTTTGCTCCTGCAAACTCAAAATATTAAAATAGTTTAGTGATAAAATTAATTACTGAACAACTAAAACCGTCTCTCTTTTTCTTATAACAAAAACGGAATAAAGCAATAAAGACAAAGTGACAGTGGCCCTTAAAACGGATAAAAGAGGGAATCAAAATCCCGACTAGTGCTTATTAATTCCTTCTCGCCGTATCAAGAAGCCAAGAAACATCGAAAAGTGTGACTCATTGCAGCGTTTGTAATCAAGTGTACGAGTGATCTGTGATATCTGTGTTGCAATCGCATCCCCTAAAAAAAAAAAAAACTCAGATCACTGTGAACCTACTGCGATAGTGTACTGCATACTTGTGCTCCCTTTAAAGTAACAAAAAGAGAAAAATCATCTTAAAGTGTACAAAACACAGTATGACAAAATGATGACTCATCTCTAAACAAGGTACGTGACAGAGGATGAGCAAATTTATCCCGCCTTTTAGCTAAATTGGCGCCAACGGTATACAAAACGGACTGCATAAAGATGGCACCACAAACAAATCCGGACCCAAGCAAAAGCAACCAACCTTATAACAAGAAAAAAGGAGGGAACGCCATACCGCTACATTCAAATAAAGACGACCCTCTAAATAAGAGAAGAACGCAAATGAGAACACATATAATTCACCAAAGAGAATTAAATGCTTTGGGAATAGATTTAAATGTTAAAAAAATAAATCAACAAATAATCGAAAAAAAGATTGTCAAACCTAATTTGACAAACCGAAACGCAAAAATCGATAATACGAAAAAGACGAAGACCGGTGATAACAAAACACCAGAACCTATACCATTACCTGCAACCTCAAACGAAGACGACGGTATTATCAATCCAGAACTGACATATCCCTTTGTAAAAAAGGACGAAACTGATCCAACCAAATCTGCATATTCAACCGAGACATTTACTTTGACAAGTAAAACTGATTCCAAGGACAACCCGAGTTATTCCCAAAATGAATTCGATAAATTTATATCTCATAACAAATTTGAAATATTAAACTCGGAAAATTATTCAAAAAGAACTGACAATGAGATAACAATTGATATGGACATCGAAGACCCTAACAATGTAATGGAGGAGGAAACAGAGGAAGGACGAAACGAAGAAAGCTTTGATCTAAATGACAACGACTCCGTTAATGAAGAGCAGCTTGAAAATGGGGATAATAAATTCATCAACAACCCAAACGACACAAAAACTGTGGCTGACGAAGAAAGAAGAAGAAGAGGAGGACCTTCTACAAGTTCCAGCGCAAAAAATTCAGTTGTTGACAAAAGAGGTAGCAATCACCAATCCAAACCACTAAAAGGTAAGACTGTCGATAATCAATTTAAAACGAAAATTCCGCCAATTTTTGTATATAACGTAACAAGCAAAAATGTCCTAGAATTAATGAAAAAGCACGATAACATAACTAATTTCGTAATAAAGAATTTAGCAAATGAAAAACTAATCCTTCTTGTCCTAAATATTGACGAATTCCACAGTATGCTGGAAATTTTAAAAGATAATAAAATTGAATTTTTTACGCGTACTCCTAATGAGGAAAAAACCAAAACAATAATGTTGAGGGGACTGGCATCTGACTACACTGAGTTGGAGGTCCTGAAAGAGATAAAAGAACAAAGAATTACTAACATAGCTATAACAAAAATAAAGAAAATTAAATTTAAGGAATTTTTTCGCATAGAAAGTGAAGAGGAGGCCTTCCTTGTACAATTGTCTAACTCAAGTATATTAAAAAATCTAACTCAAGTCTCAATTCTTGCCAAACAAAAAATAAAGTGGGAAAAGATAAGAAACAAAAAGCCCCTCCAATGCCACAAATGTCAACGCTTAGGCCATATGGCAAAATACTGTAACCTTAATTATCGTTGCGTTAAATGTAACTTCAATCATGAGCCGGGGAAATGCAATTTATCACCTAATAAAAAAATAGAGCTTGAAAAAATATATTGTGTTAACTGTAATAAATACGGCCATCCAGCTTCATTCCTTGGATGTCCTATTATAAAGAAAAAAATCGAAGCTAATAAAACAAATAGCGAAAATTTGTATAAGAAAAACTTAGAAAAAATTAATAAAATAAACAAATTTGTATCTAACGAAAAAACATACGCGAAAGCCGTGGCTCCCCTCAACCCTGAAAACGAAAATAATCTTAATCAGACTGAACACAATATAACAATTGATAACACCGAGCATAACCCAACACTAATAAATATGACTATGAACACAATACACGAGAAAGACGATAAACACCAACATATGGAAAATCAACCAATGGGAATGGATAGAATCTGTAATTTATTAGATCATTTTAAAAGTGAAATTATTTCTGTTCTCGGTAATCAAATAAGCGAAATTAATAATAAAGTTGACAACAATACAAAAAAATCGATTATTTATATACAAAATTCAATATTAATAAATAAAAATGGCTGTACAAATGAATAACATTAGTAATTCAAAAATGACGAAAATTAAAAATCTATTATTTTTATCCATAAATGTAAATTCATTGATACATAACTCAAGAAGATATAATCTCTATAATACTCTTCAAAAAAATAATATTGACGTAGCAATTATAGGCGAAACGAAATTAAAACAATGCCACAATATTTATTTCCCTGGTTATAACACGATAAGGAACGATAGAGTAGAGGCACAAAGAAGTGGGGGTACAGCAATTTTTATCAAAAAAAAATTTAATTACACAACGGTCGAATTAAAGTGCAAAAACTTAATTAAAAATATAGAAACCTCAATAATAAAAATAAAACTCAACGACAACAAATGGTTATTCATTATCGGAGCGTACGCAGCGGGCAATTCGCGAAATGATTTTTCGAAGGATTTGTCAAAAATATTTGACGAACTAAAATTCGATCAAGTAAATCGATTATATGTACTAGTGGGCGATCTGAATGCAAGACACGAATTATGGGGTGATCTAGTAAACAATACTAGAGGGAAATATTTGAAATGGTGGTTGGCTAAAAATGATTTCAAATTTAAAACAAAATTAATAGGTCCTAACGAACCAACTTTTCCCAGTAATAATTCATTCATTGACCTTGGACTATTTGACGTAAGACTAAAAATAACCGACACAACCAACAATAAATTGACAGTTATTCCTTACGATAGCGACCATCATGGTCTCAAATTCAATGTCGTATTAGAAAACGAGGATGACTTACTCTACGAAAACCCTTCAATTAACAATAACATAAATATAAATAAAACTAAATGGAATTTATTTCACAAGAAATTATCCCAAGCAAACCACATGATCAATATACCGAAAACTAGAAATTTGACAAACAAGGAAATTGATGATTGGGTTGACGAAGTGGAGGGGCTTATTTTCTCTACACTAAAAGAAACCACCCCAGTAAATAAAGATTTTGATTCTATTAATAGATATATTAATTCAAAAATAATAAAACTTCAAAAAACTAAAAATAAATTACTATCGATAATTCATAATATCAAAAAAACCATAAATAATAATAATAACCAAATTTTAAAAGAAATTTTAACGAAAGGTAAACTAATAATGTCTATTATAAAAAAAAAAAATCTATTTAAACAATCGATCAATCAATACTGGACTAAAAAAATTGAAAATATCTCAATCAAAGACAATAGTAGGCTCTTCCACAAAATCAAACCAATCTTCAGACCCCTAAAAAACAAGAAATTCCTAGTCTAATCATACCAGACTCTAACAAGATCTTGTTACGGGATGCAAAAATAAGCGAAACAAATTACACTATTGGAAATGACAACTATATAATCACTGACCAAAAAAGCAAACTAAGTATTTTGGGGGCACAATTTGCTCAAACAAATAATAAAAAGAGAGGCTCTAATAGTAAAGAAGGGTTAAATAGAATAATATCTAATACTATAAACAAATTTATAACGGATAATAATATCAATAATTCCGAGAACTTTCAACAAATAAAATTTTCAAATATAAATACTGCCCTTAAGCCGCTTTTCGAAAAAGACCCTAAATTCTTTTGTAACCCTGAAACGTTAACAAGAATTATAAATAAATTAAAAAATAAAAAATCAGCGGGTGAAGACGGTATCCCAAACATTGCAATTAAAAAACTACCGCAAAATCTTATAGAAGCGCTCACAATCCTATTCAATAATATGCTAAACAATGCATATTTTCCCCCTAAGTGGAAAATAGCATGTGTCAAACCACTCCCAAAAAAAGGCAAGGACCTATCGAGGACCACCAGCTACAGGCCGATTAGCTTACTTCCTAACCTTAGCAAAGTATTTGAAATTGTTATAAATAATTTCATAAATAATTTTTGTAGGGAAAAAAAAATAATCCCTAACGAACAATTCGGGTTTAAAAACAAAATCTCCACAATGCATACAATTACCAAACTTACGTCCGATATAAACAAAGCCTTTCTTGAAGGAAACGTTGTTGCTGCCTGTCTAGTGGACCTTGAAAAAGCTTTTGACACCGTGTGGTTGGACGGGTTGTTCTTTAAAATGATAAGAAGAGGGTTCCCCTCTCACTTGCTCAAAATTCTTTGGCACTCTTTAAAGGGCAGAAAATTAAAAACCAAAGATGGTAACTTTAAATCTGATATTACTTTTGATCTCTTGGAGGGCCTCCAGCAGGGTGCGGTTAACTCGCCTGTCCTCTTCAATATTTATACGGCAGATCTTTTGAATATGTATAATATGAACTCGAATAAAATGACAAGAAGCATTGGTTTCGCTGATGACTTAATTATTTATATCCAGAGCGATGAAATAGAAAAGGCGAAAAACGAATTAGAAAAATTGTTTCACAAAATTTTAAATTACTTTGACACATGGCGACTTTCGCCAAATATAGACAAATGCGAAACTATTCTTTTCCGCCCCAATATGAAAAAATTGAAAAAAAAACTATTAATGCTAATAAGTGGAAAAATTTCCAAATTGTCGATAATACCATTAATAAAAATGTTCTAATACATAAAAAAAATGTAAAATATTTGGGAATACAAATTGACGAGAAATTGAACTTTAGACACCATATACTTGACTCCGTTGAAAAGGCAAAGAAGGCATTTTATGCACTAAAGAGCCTTTTTTACTCAAAACAACTAAATTCTAAAGTAAAATTATTATGCTACATTTTATTAATTCGACCTATCCTAACGTACTCGTGCATGGTCTGGTTTAATATCTCTCCCCATGTAATGGAAGAATTAAGATCATTCGAAAGAGTTTATTTAAGGGCATGTCTCGGTAAGCACAGGGACCCCGAAACCAACTTCAAAACAATGCTATCCAATAAAAAAATCTATGACGAATCTGATATAACGAGAATTGACAATTTTATCATTAAACTGACTAGGAACCATATAAGCCACTCCTTAAAAAATGACGAAAATCCGCTAATAAAAGAACCTTTTTTACTAGAATTGGATAGCATTGATAGAATGATAGCAGAGGGGCTCCTTCCGCTCGGGACATTCCCTAGACTGGACCAGCTCGGGTACATTCAGGATAATAAAAATATCCCAATTATATATCATATTAAAAGACACGCTTTTGACAAAAAATTGAAATATAATAAGCATGATTTAAACAATCTGCCAAATAAATTTATGGTATTATCGACCGCTCTCCCCAAAAAGGATATACTGGACAAGTCCCAATTAAATACAAAAAAATATCCCTGGTTGAATGTGAGATAACTCAATTAAAGATATAATTATAAAAATAAAATATTGATATTGTTCACTTTGTTATGTATTGTATTGTTATTTATTGCAAATCATATTTATATTGTTACAAGTTTTTAAATTGTTATCTAAAATTGTTGAAACGCTTTTTTTTTTCTCTTTCTTCGCAATTGTTGTTGTTTGTTTTGTTGTGAATGTTGTTATTTTTTTATATTGTTATTAAGACAAAGGGTATCAGAATGACGATATGCATGAAACCCCATTATCGCTATGATTTATATTGTTAAGATAAAAAAAAACAAAATTAAATAGGAGCAATACATGCTTTTAAGTTAATGTACTGCCATACTCGTCTTACATGTTTCTACTACGATAAATATTGTTAACAACTACGAGAGCAATCTGTCGATTGCCGATGGTTTGGATTGGCTACTGTTATTGTAATGCAATGATATTTTTTAAACCGATTTCCACATTGCTTGTACTTATATAATATTTGTTTTCAATAAAGAAATCTTTTTCTAAAAAAAAAAACTGAGTGACAGGTGTATTCGACTTGCGTCCCTAAGATTCAGGGTTCGAGCCCTCCTGCGTGCGAGATTTATCAAATTTGGTTTTAAGTGTTATGTGTGGACTAGAATGTTTGAATATTGAAAAAAAGAGTTTTCTCTAAAACGGAGCTAAAAACCGGGTTTTGAGCGCTCCGGCGAGTAGAAAACTCTTTTTTTCAATGTTTAAACATTCTAGCCCCACTTCACCATTTATATGTCCTTTTAGGAAAAAACCTCAGCTTTCGTTTAAAAAAAAAATCGTCCCTTTCTCCCCCAAAAATTGAAATTTATTTTTAATTTTGATTTTTTTTGGTCAAACAATTTTTTTTTCAAAATGCTTATTTCCAATCGAAAGAGCATGAAAAAACCTTTCCAAAATGTACTTTGTCAAGTTTGTATGTTTATTTGTTTAAGAGTAAAAAATTATTGAAATAAACATTACACCAAAAGACCCCTTGATCACTTGACGTGGAATCGCTCATATGTATTGTTAATAATAAAAGATGTCAGATGGTATCAGAAAGAATAATTGATGACGTTTCTCCTTTCTAGCATCTTTATTATTATAATAGTAGCCAACGTTTCGGCCTCTGATCGAGAGCCATCATCAGGGTTTTTTTTGATGTTATAAAGAATATTTAAGAAATCTACAAATAATAATTAATATGTAAAGCGTTGTTGTTCCTTTCAATTTATAAATTAATAGTAATAATACACATTTGAAACGTTGCACAGTGGTCGGAGAGACCCTATTTAATGCGAAAAATTAGAAAGACTGCACCGATTGCAACGAAACTTTAGGATATTTTTAATTTCGCCATACCTAATAAGAATATATCATAAAATTTAAAATTTGACAGTTGACAGCTGTCAAAGTAACTATCAATTTTATCAAAAATGAGTAAATCTGCACAAAAATAACTTCTAACAGGTTTTGAGACTTTCTGAATCCAAATTTTATGTCTAATTTAAATTTGATAGTTGACAGCTGTCAAAGTGACTGTCAATTTTTTTAAAAATGAGTAAATCTACATACAAATTTTACCTATAAGATTTTTAGGCTTACTGATCTCGAATTTCACGTAAAATTTATAATTTGACAGTTGACAGCTGTCAAAGTGACTGTCAATTTTATCAAAAATGTGTAAATCTGCACAAAAATAACTTCTATTAGGTTTTGAGACCTCCTCAAACCAAATTTTATGTCAAATTTAAAATGTGATAGTTGACAGCTGTCAAATTGACTGTCAGTTTTATAACAAATGAGTAAATCTACATAAAAAGTTTACCTATAAGATTTTTAGACTCACGTGTCCCGAATTTTCGGTAAAATTTATAATTTGACAGTTGACAGCTGTCAAAGTGACTGTCAGCTTTCTAAAAAATGTTTATAAATATAACTATTACATTTGCAGACTGTGTAGTCACAATATTGATATCGAACTTAAACTTTGACAGTTACCTTCTATCACTGTATATGTCATAATATAAAAATATCTTTATTTATTAGAATTAATTATTTGAAGAGAATTTCTTTTTAAAAGTAAATTAACAATTAAAATGGAAGAAAGTAATTTAATAATAACATATTTTTTTAGGACTAAAATGTAAGAAATTCTTTTCATATTACTTTCTATCTTTCAGGTTCATCAACAGATACCTATATGAAAAACCTTTGAATACCAAATTTCGTAGAAACTAAACAATTTTTAAAAAAATTTGACGCCATATTGGAACCGCCATTTTAAAATTTTGAATATTAATTTTACATTTATCAAGACAAACAATAAAAACACTCGTAAAAAATGCCTACCATGAATTAATTGAATATTTAATGTTATAATCCACTTTTTGTCATTTTGAACCACTGTTGTAATCGGACTCATGAAACAAAAATGTCAAAAAAAAATTTTGGCGCAAGTTTGCGAAGCTGTTTTTTTTGCAGGTCATTAAAAGAAACTTTAGACTACTCTTGTAAAAAAGTATTAGAATTGTACTCGGTCGTACTTTTTTTGTATACCTTTTTAAAAAAAATTATTCAAATAAAAAGCTATATTATAAAGCAATTGATATTTTATTAACAAATTTTTTGTTGGTTATAATTATTCGAGAAAAAATCTTTTTTCAGCTTGAGAAATGACATAAAATCGTTAAACATTTTTAATATTGACTCCTGGAATACGAAAACTTGTTAAGAAAACTCATATTATAAAGGGTAAAAAATTCCACTTATAAAACCCGCTTTTTAAACATATATATCGCCTTTCCCAATCAATTTCATTGTAATACCGATCAGTTTTGAAATCTAGGGACACTTATGAGTAATAATCGCTTTATCTCATTTAATTTAACGCAATTTAAAAATTACTATTTTTCGCATAAAATAGTGTACCTCCGACCACTGTGCGTTGTAAACAATTAAATAAATAAATAAACAAATAACAGATAATTAAAATTTAAAGATTAAAATACAAAAAGCTTTTTGACTTTCGTAGATTATATATATTGTTTTAACTTTCGTAGAAGAGAAAATCATTTATATGGTTTTTTAAAAGAGAGATAAACTTTACCTTAAATTATTCTTTGTATTAATAAGAGGATGGAAGAAGCAGTAGAAAGTAGCAATTTTTGATAATCGCCGTTTCTCATTCTTCTCTTCTCGCAGCAATAGCAATAGCTGATAGCAATAATATGAATCAAGAGCGATAAATCCATTTGAAAAGAAATTTTGTTTGGCATATACACACACTTTTTTATTAAATAAAACCTAGACTTTTTAATGTTTTTTTGTTTTTAAAAATTTTAAATAATTTTATAATTTTTCATTATATTTTATTTTTATAGAGACATATTGACGCTTTTGGTTAGTAGTCCCGTCAATAACTGTGATTAAATGAAAAATTGATTGATTTTAAATTGAGAAACGAGGATAATAGGTGTAACGTCATTTCATTCATTCAAAGTAAAGATATAAATACATTCATACACGCATGTACATTTATACACAATGAACAAATAATTGTGAATGAAAAGTGACGTGTTATCAATTTCTTTCGATGCGACGGATCGCTATGTAAGGATGCACTCCAACGGCAGAACACAACGAGTTTTGGGAGGCAGGCGGTGGCAGAAGTGCAGGCAAGCGGTGATCGAGCGAATCAATTAGTTATTTCAGTAATTGCTTTTCATTGCCTATAGTCAAAAATGATTTTATTGGAAACTTTGATACTCTAATTTATCATTTTTATAATAAAAATTGTTCCAATGTTAATTTTTGTGAGATAAAAGTCTGTTTAAAAAATGTGATTTTAGTGCTTGGTTTGTTTACCTTTTCGTTTGTTTACATTTCACAACTTGGACTTGCCCTTAATTAAGATTTTAATAAATTAATTATTTGTATGAAAAAATAACTTTATCAAAATCTTATTTATAAAATATGTAATAATTAAAACATGAAATTATGTTTAAAATTTTAATTACTTTTCACGCTCAAAAAAGGTTTTGTGTTAAACCGTTGAATCTTGTTGGAAAACAATTAATTTCCCACGTGAAAAGATTACAGGTAATATCCGCGGAAACTCAGCGGAGTGACTCTGCGAGAATTCCGCAGAATTTTCCGGGAAAGTTGATTTTTTGTAATTCTTTGAGAATGTTACAAGATTTGACAAAAGATAACACCAGGAAGTCTCCAAATGATATCCAGGTCACCAATTTTTATCAAATTAAATTAATTTAACAAAAATGGAACACCAGGAAGTCACCTAGTGATGTCCGGATGTTCAGACCGGTTTTGGTCAAATTCTTCGAGGAAATTAACCACAATAGTCAAAAACAGAACACCAGGAGGTCACCTGGTGATATCCAGATGTTCAGGTTACTTTTGATCAACATCTACGGGGAAGTTGTCAAAAATGGAACAAAAATTCAAACTGGGTTCATTTCCTTAAAACGGTTGTAAATTGTTTATGAGAAACTTCTTTTTCTTTCTGCGTCTCATTTTTCGACTGTTATCACAGTACCAAATTATAATCAATTTCTCAAGAGTTGAATGTTCTATTTATTTTTACATATATCTATGATGTTAATGTTACGTAATATACAAGTGTAGCCGATTATTTTTTTAATTTTTGATGCAAATTTGTTATTAAGTTTCTTGAAAAATGAGTGTTTTAAAATTTTTTTTTGTTTGGGTCCGTTAAAAAAAACTGTTTGTAAAAAAATATGTTACATTAAATGTCGAGATTCTTAGATTTGCTAAAGGATTGTAAACAGTTTTGAGAAGTGTTAAATAAAATAAATAAGTTATGTTAGTTTAAAAAACCTTTAATTATTGAGGAATCTTTTAGTTGAATTGTCAATATTACGCATAAATTAAACTTTGTTTATCTTTGCTAAACAGGCCAAACATATTTCTTTAACCCCTTGACTGTCACGGACGCATATATGCGCGGATTTAAACCTGGCCAAAAGTGCTCTTGACGCATATATGCGCAACTTAAAAAAGGTGGTTTAAAACTTCTTAAAAATCGCTGAAACTGGTTACTCGGGGGTTTTTGGGGTCGTTGAACACGAATCCAGCGTTAGTTTTTCAAAATTCAAAATGGCGGATCCAATATGGCCGACATCATTCTCAAAAATTGATCCGATTCGCTTGAAAATGGTTACTCGGGGGTTTTCGGGTTTGCTGATTACGAATTCGAGGTCGGTTTTTCAAAATTCAAAATGTCGGATCCAATATGGCGGACAAATTTTTTAAACTGATCGGATTCGCTTAAAAATGGTTACACGGGGATTTTGGGGGTCGTTGAACACGAATCTGGCGTTAGTTTTTTAAAATTAAAAATGGCGGATTTAATATGGCAAACATTATTTTGAAAAATTGATCCAATTTACCTGAAAATCTTTACTCGGGGTTACTCAAAACGAATCAGAGGTCCGTTTTTCAAAATTAAAAAATGGCGACTTCAATGTGATAGAATCATGGAGCAAAATTGTATGGATTTGCTTGGAACTCACAGCTCATCAGTTTTTAGCCTTTCTGATTAAAAATCTCAATTTACATTATCAAAATTGAAAATTAAGCTGATACCCAATAAATTGAGTATTAATTTTAATTAAAATTTAAATTACATTATTTCTAGCCAATCCGCCTATTTTTAGTAATTTTGAACCGTCATTTTGAATTTTAAAAAACAGACCGCGGATTTGTAATCAGCGATCCTGAAAAACCCCCGAGTAACCATTTTCAAGCGAATCCGATTAGTTTTGAAAAATTGTCCACCATATTTAATCCGCCATTTTAAATTTTGAAAAACTAACGCCAGATTCGTGTTCAGCAACCCCGAAAACCTCCGAGTAACCATTTTCAAGCGAATCCGATCAGTTTAAAAAAATTGTCCGCCATATTGGATCCGCCATTTTGAATTTTAAAAAACCGACCTTGGATTCGTAATCAGCGATCCCTAAAACCTTAGGATACCAAGTTGCATAAAAATAAAAAAAATTACAACATACTTTTGGCCAAAACAGTGGAAATCTCGTCGACAGCCAAGGGGTTAACTCAAATATATTTTATGATTATTTGAAAATATTTAATTAAACATTTTTTATAGACTTATATATAAAAATTCAAACATATTTTTCTGTTTGCTTAAAATATATTATTGTTTTAATTTATCAAATACAACTTGAACAAATACGAAACTTAATGAACTTAATAATTAACTTTTTACTGCTTAATCTGTGTTTTTCCTGTAGCTTTACTTTTCATTTCTTTCAATTTGCTACGAAAACTGTCCATTACATAACGATTATCGGTGACCTTCCATTTAGCTCTCTTTGCCGTATTAGGAACGAATTCTGCAATAGAACAAATTCCTTAAATAATTGTATTCCAATTAAATAACTATAATAATAGAACATAGTTTAATTGAAAATTTTAAATTGTTATTAATAATTTGAAACGAATCATGAATTGAAACTAATTTTTTGTATTAATTTGATAATTCTAAATTAACAGTGTAAGAATATGGTTATAATGACATCTTACTCAAAATTACGTCTACAGCAAATCTTGGAAGAGCGTTTGTGTTCTTTTTGCCAGTAAAATTATACTTCAAAAGTACGTTTTCTTTAAATATATTGCACATCAACATACGTGCTAAAACATTTTGAGTTGCTGCTTTTCGTTTAATGTCTCTTAAACATTTTTCCTCAATGTCAACGCCACTCTCTGAGATCAATTTAACGGCCTAAGAACAAAAAGTATTCGTTTCATTTTTAAATAATACCAATCAATGAAAATAAATTATATTAATCCTAGGCTCAGCGGACAGCTCAAAGAACACTCTTTTTGCTTTTACAAAAGTCAATTATAGTCAACATTTTAATTATCTTTATAAATAGCAAAATTCTTCGTTAAAATTCAATTATATGTAACGGTCCACAACAAAATGTGCCTTAGCTCCCAAAAAATTAATGTCGAATTTTAATAGTATTTTATAGATTTTGAGTTCCTCTTTCATGTACAAGAGTCAAAAATACTTTTTACTTATAGATTTTTTTGTTATAAATGTTCAAACATGAGCATAATTTGAACCAATTAGGAAGACCCATCTTCTAATACGTTTCCCGTAAACTTCACATTCGAGTGCTAAGGCACGTTTTCTCGTGGACTGTCACATATTCAGAAATTGTAATCAAATTCATTGTAAAATTCAATTATTTTCATAAATAACAATATTTATCATAAGAATTCAATTATTATCAAAATTAGTCAAATTCTTCGCAAAAATTCAATTATTTTCAAAAAATATAAAAAAAAAATTTCAACAATACAATTATTTTTACAAACGAATAGCAAAATTCTTCGACAAAAATTCAATTATTTTCGGGAATTTTAATAAAATTTATTGCAAAATTGAATTATTTTCATAAATAATAGCATTCATAACAAGAATACAATTATTTTCAAAGGAATAAAATTCAATTATTTTCAAAAATCTTAATAAGAATAAATAAATAAAAGTTATGCCGAAATTTCAATTATTTTCAATATTCTACTATTATAATAAAATTTTCTAAAAGAATTCAATTATTAAAAATAGAATTTGCATACATTTTTCTGAGAAAATCAAATGTTTTAAAATTTGGCATTAAATTCTTCGCAAATAATTATTTTTATAAATTTCAAAATTCGTTTCAGTGAATTTTGTAAAGGTTTCAAATTAAAATCTTTGAAAATTTAAATGTTTCTTACATTTGATTGAAAATTCTATGGAACTATTTTTTTATAAAGATTAATTGAAATTTTTCAAAATTATTTCAAGTTTTTAATTTCTAATGTATATTTAATTGAAAAATTTTCGAATAATTGTAATTTCGTAAAATTGAATTGTAAACAAATAAATTTGAAAATTCTCAAAGGACTTTTTGAAAAATTATCAAAAATAATGGATTTAAAGAAAAATTCTAGTTAAAAATTGTTGAGAATAATAACTGAATTGATATGATGAAAAGAATTTTGATAAATTTATAGTAACAATATTCTTATAATACAAAATAATTATTTTATCACTCGGTCATCTTTAATTTTTATAAAACATGAAAATATTCGTATAAGTTATTAAATTTTAAAAGGTATGAATTAGAAATTTTGAAAATCTTAGTTTCCATGGAAAAATAATATTGATAAAATATTTATTTCTAATTGAAGTTATTGATGATTTGGAATAATTTGTCAATTAAGAAAATTCTTAAATAATTGTAATAGAACATTATTTTGAGTATCTATTCATTTTTAGAGTGAATCAGAATATTCTTTAGGGTCAGGGATAGAGTGAAAATTTCTTCTGGAAATCAGGGGAAAACAAAATTAAATTTTTGTGGCAAGCCTGATAGTTTTTTATACCTTGTCAGCGGCAGTGTCCTTTGTAAATAAGAATAAACTGTTTTCTTCTGTATCAATTACAGTATTCGTCTCCTCACTTGTAGTCTCCATCTTCTCAGTGGCACTCTTGTTTCTATCATTCATTTCAGAGCCATCATCATCCTCATCAGAACCATTGTAATTATGTAAAATCATATTTAATGAAGAAGTCAGCGATACTGCTTTATTTTTAGAGCCGGAATCCATTTCTTTATTTTTTCAAGATTTTTTGAAGCAGACGCTATAATATAATAATTATGAAGAGCATTTGATGAAATTTTTAAGTTCTCCAAATTTTCCAAACATAAGTTGGTCAAAATTTTTTGCTGATATTATTTTAGAACATAAATTTATCAAATTTTTTTTTTATTAAAATTGAAAATTATGAAAATCAAGACTATTGAAATATTAGTTAATAAAAACAAAGACAAAAGTATATAGTATATACTCACTTGACATTCCAAGTATGATGCCTTTATATTTTTTTAACAACTGCTCCTTCTGGCCAAAAATATTCTATTGTCATCCCACATCGCAGTTGCGGGTTTTTTGGGTCGAATATAATCGACGTTTTTTCGATGATAAAAAAAAATATTGTTTGACGAGATTAATTTTTTTATTGGAAAGAATGTTATTTTAATTGCAAGATGAATTACTGATATATTTGAAACAAATTAAAATTATTTTTTAAAACATTTTATTTAAATTTTAATTGGCAACAGATTACATAAATTTCCATGTTTCTATACATTTGCTATATTTATATTATTAAATATAGTTAACCTAAGAGTGAATACTGGATCTGTTCGAAATATGTTTTTTCAAATAATCACGATTTACGCGCGACTACTAAATTTGTTAACTTCCGCTTTTTAATAAGCGCCCTCTTTAATACATCTATACTAACGCAGTACATTAAGAGTTTTTACTTTGTAACCACACTCGTTCTTTTCTTGTTTTAATAAAAGTTTTGACGTCATCACATTGCCTTGATTCCTTTATAATTGTAGCTTCTACCCGCTTGATAGTATTAAATTCAACAGGTTATGGGCCCAGGCTTTTTGTCGAGGGTTAAAGGAAATTAGAGACAATCGCGAATGACTTGGTAGAAAGAAAGCGTGTGTGTATCAAAGAGTATAAAAATGGCGTCCTCGACCGTAAGAATCGAGACGCTAAACAAAGAAAATTTCGACACCTGGAAAATCCAGATGGAAGCTTTGTTAATAAAAAATGACGCGTGGTGCTATGTTAGTGGGGAAAAAACAAAACCTGCAAACGCAGAAGGAAATGGGGAAGAGGTTAAAAGATGGGAAATAAGTGATCGGAAAGCGCGATCGGATATAATCCTTTCCATAAACCCAAGTGAGTTGAAACAAATTAAAGGCTGCAACACGTCGAAAGAGGTTTGGGAAAAACTATCGTCGATCTATGAATCGAAAGGGCCCGCGAGAAAAGCCTCTGTTTTAAAATTATTAATGTTGCATCGAATGGACGACAGTGACGACGTGCGCGAGCATATGCGAAAGTTTTTTGACACAGTGGACAAATTAAGCGATATGGACGTGGACATAAACAAAGATTTGCTGTGTGTCATGCTTTTATATAGTCTTGCTCCGCGATTCGAGAATTTCAGGTGCGCGATTGAGTCGCGTGATGAATTACCGTCGCCAGAAACGTTACGCATAAAAATCGTCGAAGAGAGCGACGCCAGGAAAAGTGATGTGCGGAACACAATACAGGGTGCAATGGTCGCAAAACATTTCGATAAACGCGTAAACACTAGTGAGAAAAAGAGTAACACAGTAAGTGCGAAGAAATCTTTGATAAAATGTCACCGCTGTGGCAAACCTGGGCATAAAGCAGCCGAATGCTATTCGCGAATCGGTCCGAATCGAAACTATCAAAAAAATTGTGAAAACGGGAAAATGGCAGACGCCGACGACTTTTGCGTGCTCGCCTACACACATACGGTTCAACAAGCAGGATTGCAAGCGCTCGAGACAACACGTAGTGAAGGATGGTGCTTAGATAGTGGGTGCACCTCACATCTATGCAATGAAACAAATAAGTTCTCGAATCTTACAGAAGTGTCATCGGAAAAATTAAATCTCGCTAGCAACACGTCGACTCCGATAACGGGAAAAGGTGCCATTCACTTAAACGCGGAAGTAAATGGACAAAATCGAAATTTAAATCTGCAAAATGTTTTATATGTGCCCGACTTGCGTACAAACTTATTATCTGTCAGTAAAATAACTAATAAAGGTTATAAAGTGATTTTCGACGAAAAGAGTGCTAAAGTGATCGACAACGACGGCAAAATACAACTCGTTGCTCCTCGCGTGAACGGATTATATTACATTCGCGAAAGTGAACAAGACTGCAATTCCGCGACTACAATTGCATCGGAAAAAGTTCCTCAAATGTCACAAACTGAAATATGGCACCGTCGGATGGGCCATTTAAATTTAAAGGACCTTTATTCGTGCAATCGAAACGGAACAGTGCATGGAATGGACATCAAGTCTTCGGAATGTGATTTTAATTGTGACGTTTGCATTCTCGGAAAAATGGTGAAATCTCCTTTTTCGAAAAAGTCGGAAAGACAAAAAACTCTTTTAGAATTGGTTCATAGTGACGTATGTGGACCAATGAGAATCGAATCATTGGGAAAATCGAGATTTTTCGTGACGTTCATTGACGATTATTCGCGATGGTGCGTTGTTTACATGTTAAAATCGAAAAGTGAAGTGTTCAGTGCATTCAAAGAATTCAAGGCCTACGCCGAAAATCAAACAGGCCGTAAGATAAAATGTCTTCAGTCAGACAACGGCACCGAATATACAAGTCGCGATTTCGAAAACTACCTCAAGGAAAGTGGAATCGCGCGAAGACTGTCAGTGACACACACCCCGCAACAGAACGGCGTGTCGGAGAGGATGAACCGCACTCTCGTTGACATGGCGAGATGCCTCCTTATCCAATCCAATTTACCATAATGTTTTTGGGGAGAATCTGTAAAAACCTCCAATTACATACGAAACCGATGTCCAACCAGCGCCCTTGAAGGAAAAACTCCGTACGAAAAGTGGACCGGAAATGTGCCGAACGTTAAGTATTTTCACGAGTTCGGTTGCCCAGTGTATTCCTTGATCAGAGAGCCGAACAAGGGAAAATTCCAATGTCGATCGAAGAAGGGAATTTTTATCGGATACGCTGAATCTTCGAAGGCGTACAGAATATGGATCCCCGAAGAACGAAAAATTGATATAGCCAGAGACGTAGAGTTCGTAAAAGTTCGCGAATCACCAAAACAAATCCAAGACGATTTTGGCCCGATAAGTGAGGAAATAATTCGAAAAGAAATCGAGATCGATTTTCAAGTAATCGATAATGCAAATGGCGAGAAACTCACACAAAACGAGGAATCAGATGACACATCCACCGACCAGGACGATGAAAACGAAGAAATCGAAGACGAGGAAATTGAAAATCAGGTGAGCGATGAAAGAAAAAACGAACCTGAACCTCCCAAAAGAGGGCCTGGAAGGCCTAAAAAAATACTTACTGGACGCAGAGGGAGACCTACGAAACAATACCACATGGCTAATTTCATGATCGAGCAAATCGAATTCGCCGGAACCGCAGAAATACCAATTAACAAAGCCATGAAAGGTCCGAATGCAGAAGAATGGCGAGATGCAATGGCACTTGAAATGGAAGCTATCATCACCAACAAAACGTGGATTTTAGTCGACCGTCCAAAAAATCAAGATGTCATTGGAAGCCGAATAGTGTTACGAGATAAACAAAATCAAAACGGAACGATCGAGCGAAGAAAAGCGCGCATAGTGGCGCGTGGATTTTCCCAAACTCCTGGTGTTGATTTTCGCGAAACATTTGCTCCTGTGGCTCGACTAAATTCGATTCGAGTCATAATCGCTTTAGCGGCAGAGCACAAAATGGAAATCCGGCAACTTGACGTTACGTCCGCCTATTTGAATGGCGAACTCGAGGAACAAATCTTTATGGAAGCACCGAAATTTATGGATCAAGCTTTGGAGGAACTCATCACTTCCAAAAAGAAGGGGAAGATTGTCGACCAAGCAAAGGAAATGCTCACACAACTAAAAAATGGAGATAAAGTGTGTTTATTAAAAAAAGCTCTTTATGGTCTCCGCCAAGCAGGCCGTCAGTGGCACGTGAAATTTTCTCATGAACTTAAACGTCTTGGTTTCCAACAATCAACAGCCGATCCGTGCATATACTACAAAGGAAAAGGGGAAGATTTACTTCTCATCGCAGTGTACGTTGACGACATCCTGGCGGCCTCACGGAAACTGTCAATGATTACGGAATTAACAACACAATTATCTAAGACTTTCAAAATCAAGGACCTCGGCAAAGTCAAGTTTTGCCTCGGTATCGAGTTTAATCAAAACAAAAATGGTATCAAAATGTCTCAAGAAAAATACGTCAATGAGATTCTCGAAAAATTCGGGATGAGCGATTCAAAACCCGTGACAACCCCGATTGACTACAGCGTCAAATTGCAAAAAGGAAAAGGCGACTCTGATCAACACCTGCCATATCGAGAATTAATTGGTTCTCTCATGTATTTGGCTGTCTGTACCAGGCCAGACATCGCATTCGCCACAAGTTATCTCAGTCAATTTTGCAGCTGCTACGACATCACACACTGGACAGCAGCGAAGCGTGTACTGCGGTACCTAAAAGGGACATCAAACATTGGGATATTTTTCAAGAGCAGCGGGGAATGCCTCACCGGTTACGCTGACGCGGATTGGGCCAATTGCCTAGATGACAGGAGGTCATACACTGGATATACATTTGTCCTCAACGGTGGCCCGGTATCCTGGGAAGCTCGGAAACAGAGAACTACTGCCCTCTCTTCAACTGAGGCCGAGTACATGGCCATCTCGGATGCAGCAAAGGAGGCAGTCCACCTTCGAAAGTTAATCGGCGATCTGGGATTCAATCTACCAGCGAAATTAAAGATTTTTAACGACAACAACGGAGCTCGTAAACTGGCGGAAAATCCAATTTACCATTCTAGAACCAAACACATAGATGTCCGTCATCACTATGTGCGAGAAGTTTTGGATAGTGGAATTTTATTAATTGAATACGCACCAACGGAACTCATGCCAGCCGATGTTCTCACCAAGGGTCTTCCGAGGGTGAAACACGAAAAGTGTCTTGAACTTCTAAATTTAAAATCTAAATGACTTTTTGATTATTTAATAAATTCGCGTGTTAATCGAGGGGAAGTGTTCGAAATATGTTTTTTCAAATAATCACGATTTACGCGCGACTACTAAATTTGTTAACTTCCGCTTTGTCAATAAGCGCCCTCTTTAATACATCTATACTAACGCAGTACATTAAGAGTTTTTACTTTGTAACCACACTCGTTCTTTTCTTGTTTTAATAAAAGTTTTGACGTCATCACATTGCCTTGATTCCTTTATAATTGTAGCTTCTACCCGCTTGATAGTATTAAATTCAACAGGATCAAATGTAGCTATTATTTTATAAAATTATTATTGTGTACTTAGAATATTTTTCTTTGACAAGTAGTTTTGAATATTAACTTAAACCACCCATATCTTTTTATTTAATTTTACAAAGAAGATAAAAATAAATAAGGAATTTAATGTGTAATAGATGTTAATTTTTAAAATTTTTTAGGAATAATTAACTTTAAATAAATACGTGATTTGAACTAGAATAAATACAAAAATTTATCAAAAATTAAAATAAAAACATTTTAAAATGTCTCTTCAGAATTTTTACACTACTTGTTATCAATGTCATTTTTATTTTCTTTGTAAATTGTATTTCAAAAGAAAGAAACTTTGCAAAAGTATTGAAAACTATCAAATTAAATGATGTCGGTGTATCTTTGTGCGTACTTTTTACCTAATTACATTAATTTCTAAATAAAATCTAGTTTTATATATTAATTTACAATTACAATCAATTTCTTTGATTGAAATGTTATTTTAATCAACCAATGTACAATTTATCGGTACATTATTCATTGGTGTACATTGATTAAGATAAATGAACTTTCCGAAAAAGTCGCATGAAATCTTAGAAAAAATAAAAAAACGACTAATTCAACTATCTTAAGAAGTAAGAAAATTCTTTGCAGAAATTCAATTATTTTCAAAAAATTTTAATAAAATTTATCTTAGAAATTCAATTATTTTCAAAAGTAATAAAATTATTGGCAGAAATTAAATTATTTACAAAATTTAAATTATTTTTATAAATATCAAAATTAAATTAATTTTAATCATTTTTAAAGCAATCTGTTCAAAATTTCAATTATCTTTGAGAGTAATAAAATTCTTCTCTAAAATTAAATTATTTGCAAAATTTTTTAATAAAATTCTTATCAAAAGTTAAATTATCTTCACAAACAATAAAATTCATTCTAAAAATTCAATTATCTTCTAAAAGTTAGAAAATTCTTGGCAGAAATTAATTTATTATCATTTTTTTAGTTCTCCTCAAAATTTCAATTATTTTTGTAAATATAAAAATTCTTCTGTAAAATTCAATTACTTTTAAACATTTTAAAAACAATCTGTTCAAAATTTTAATTATCTTTCTGAATAATAAAATTCTTCTCTGAAATTTCAATTATCTTTGTAAATATTCAAATTATTCTAAAAAAATAAAATTACTTACTAATGTTTAATATATTTCTTCTCAATAATTCAATTATTTTTATAAAAAATAATTAAAAATTTTTTTTTATAAAGTCTTATAATATAAAATAATGATTTTATCACTCGGTTATCTTTAATTGTAATTAATTTTAAAAAGGTTTAAATTTGAATCTTTTAAAGAATTATATTTCCTATGGAAAAATGATAATTAAATATTTATTTAAAAAAGAAATTATTGATGTTTTCGAAAAATTTGTAAATAAATGTAACAGATCATATTTTTGACTAAAACTTTTTCCTTCAATTTTCTAAAAATTTTAAAAGTTTCACTTTCTAATTGACAAATAGAATTTATAAACATTTTTTTTCATTAATTTTTAAAAAACTTTAAATTTGATTAAAGCAATTGTAATTATGAAATAGAAATGATGCAAATTTTTTCCTTATGAAAATTGAGAATTTCCTACAAAAATATTAAGAAACGAGATAATATGTTATGTTTTTTTCCCTAAAGAGAAGAATGATTTTGTGAACAATATTGTTCACAAAAAAAAATTTCTGCCATTTACAATTTAAGTCAAAAAGTAATTGAACAATTTGAAAAAAGTCGATTAGTCGCATAATACTAAAAAAATCTCGAAAAAGTCTATTAGTCGCATTTTTTTTACAAAAAAGTCGAAAAAGTCGCACAATACGAGACCTACAAGTGTGCAATTAGTACCTATAATTGTAGTTTTTGTTTGACCTTTTTCATTATCTTACAAATGAGTACCTCACGGTGGTCTTGAATCAACTTTGAATGAAATGTCTTAGCACATCATTTTTTTTTGCTGATTTGGGTTATTTGCACTCTAAATAATGTGTAAAAAATTTATAGCCCATAACTTGCCGAGCCGTTTTTATATTTATTATATATAACCTTTTCGTTAATTTTTTTTCTGTACAGTAACTGGTATAATTTCCGTAAATTGGCAAAAATATGTGCCTTAACATGTATTGTAATATTTAAACAAAACTGACTTATTGTGTCAGAAATATTATTTAAATTGTTATATTATATTATTTAAAATTAAAGAAAAGTATTAGGGTCAGTTGGGGTAAATCCGGACAGAGGGCAAATACGGACAAAAGGTGTTGGATCTTAATTTACAAATTAAACATTCAGTTCTACGTCAATATTTTAAGCTCAGATCCTTTAAAAGAGATTCTGACTACTTCCATGATTTTATCTCGACAATTGTCAACAGGATAATTTGAAAACTTAGGGTAAATCTGGACAGAGCTTCTATTACATTTTAAAAAGTGGTGTAAGTATACAGTCCGGCATATTAAATCCGGCATTTTGAATTTTCAAAATCTGACTTTGTATTCGTATTCAATGATCCCAAAAACTTTTCTTTATCAAGTTTTATTAAAATCCATTAAAATTTGTTAAAGCTATATATGTTTTTGATTATTACTTTTTGAATCGTTAATTGATTAACTTTTATGATACTACAACACTTAACTGATTCAACTTTTGTACATCTAGTATGAATTTTTTTCAAGTTGTTCTATCCCTTAATAGAGTAGTATACTTAAGATAACTTTATTTTAAACCTTTCTCAGAAACTAAGCTGTCAGAATTTACCCCAAATTTAAAGAAATTTTCTAAATCTTGGGGTAAATCTGAACAATAAAATGTAAAAAATTAAATATAAAATTTTATAAAAAATAAAAAATTAATCTAGGGAACTCAAGAAAGAAATTAATGCAGTATAAAACGAAAGAATTTCCTTTTATTATAAAAAAACTTACGTCATTTGTGAAAAATAGGTATTTTGTCCGGATTTACCCCAACTGACCCTATTTTAATTAATATTATGCTTAAATCCATAATTTGATACAAATATGTAACATTTTAAATAAAAAACTGATGATTTTTTTTCAAAATGCGTTTTCTCAAAAACGGCTCGACAAGTTATGGGCTATAAATTTTTTACACATTATTTAGAATGCAAATAACCCAAATCAGCAAAAAAAAGGGATGTGCAAAGACTTTATATTGAAAGTTGATTCAAGACCACCGTGACCTATAATTCGACGCCTCCCGTTCATATAATGTTTATTGAAAAACGAATGCAAGATGATTCTTATTCACATTTTGGTGCAAGACAATGCTTATTCGATTTTCCGTGCAATAAAATGCTTATTCAAAATTGTGTGCAAAACAATTGCCACTGACAGAACAATAAATGTAACCCTAAATCTTCGTATTAATATTAAATTGCAATTAAATATCTGAGAATTTCAGTACGTGTCTATGGTTATAAGAAACTTTAAACACGGATCCTATCACACATATTAAAAAATATTTTTTAAGCAATTGCAATTATAAATTATACTAAATTGAAAATTTTATAAAATTCATAGAATAAGCTAATTTCAGAATGTACATTTTCGTTCAGAATTGTGAATAAGCATTTTATTGCACGGAAAATCGAATAAGCATTGTCTTGCACCAAAAAGTGAATAAGAATCATCTTGCATTCGTTTTTAAATAAGCATTATATGAACGGGAGGCGTCGAATTGTTTATTTAAATAAAAGATGTTTTGATTTTTCTGTTTGGCCTAATGGCTTCATTATATATTTATATTTACAATAAGATGACGCGTTTCGACATGGAATACCACATCCTCATCAGATCTACAATGATAATTAACTACAATATAACATATATACAGACAGCATGTTGGATAACATTTACGAAGTATAAGATTTCTTTGTTTATATAATATAATTGCTTGAAAAATTTTCCTTAAAAAATGTTCATATAAAAAATACATTATCCATGTTACGTTAAAATTTAAAGGTTAAGTGTCAAAAACAATTTTTGCGAAGTCAATACATATAAACATGATAAAGTTCTTTACAACAAATTCAAAAAAATATTTAAAAAAAACTTTTTTGATTAAATGTCTAAACGAAAAAAGAAAAATTTTAAAAATATTAAGAATTGCAAATAATGAGCACAATGTTTCATTTTTTACATTTTTAAATGAACAATATTATATGTCTTAAGCAGGTATTTATTATTTACGTGTTTTTAATAAAATTATTATACATAAAACCATGAACTTTTATTAAATGCTCGTTTTTTAAATATTTTTTTGAATTTGTTGTAAAGAACTTTATCATGTTTATATGTATTGACTTCGTAAATTTTTTTTGACACTTAACCTTCAAATTTTAATGTAACATGGATAATGTATTTTTTAAATGAACATTTTTTAAGGAAAATTTTTCAAGCAATTATATTATATAAACAAAGAAATCTTATACTTCGTAAATGTTCTCCAACATGCTGTCTTTATATATATATATATATATATATATATATATATATATATATATATATATATATATATATATGTTATATTGTAGTTAATTATCATTGTAGATCTGTTGAGGATGTGGTATTCCATGTCGAAACGCGTCATCTTATTGTAAATATAAATATATAATGAAGCCATTAGGCCAAACAGAAAAATCAAAACATCTTTTATTTAAATAATTTTATGGCTTCCAAAAAATATTGAATTTATAATTGTTTATAAAATTGTATTTAAGGGGAGAGTAAGGTCTTAAAATTTTTTATTGCATTAAAAAAAAATTTTAATGAATGCATAATATCTCCAGAATATTGTGCTAAAATTTTAAGTCAATCGTAGCAAAATTAACGGAGTTATGAGCATTTCAGTTCCGTTGGTCTAGGCTTCGGAATTCATGTTTTTTTATTAAATAATCATTTGTAATTTGTTTGTTTTTAAATTTGAAATATTTCCCGATACACCATTTGAAAATAGTGATTCCTGAGCCGTAAGAAATGTTCTATTGCCAAATTTTTAAATTGCGTTTTAACGTGTAAAAATAATGCTAAAGTCAAGAATTGTGCATTTGATCCATAAAGATTGAAGCGTTTTTCAGAAAATTGTTATTTTTAAAGTCCGTGTACGCGATAACTCAAAATCTACTAGACCTATCGTTCTAAAATTTTACAACGATTTTTTTCGCAAAAAAATGTTCCCAAATTCTTTTTCCAAACATATAAAAATTGTGTCATAGGAATTATTCATGTTCGAAAACAAGAAATTCAAATTTTGTCTTTCTATTTGTTCTTGCAAACACCTTTATTCGTTTGTCAGTTCCGCATTTAAAATTGTGGTTACCCTTTTTGGAAGATTGTCAAAATTCGTAGTAATTTATAAATAAAATTTTTTATATAAACCTTACTCCCCCCTTAAGTCTTTAAGATAAAAATGATTAATGTTGAGGTGATAATCATTATTATTTATAAGTCATTTTTGGTAGTTCTATAAAGGAGCAATTTCAAAAACTTTATGAATTATTAATTGGATGACATTCTTTGAATATTTCTAAAGAGAATCAGAGTACTCAGGTAAAGTAATATTTATTTTTAACGATTTGATAGTGAATTCACGAAAAAGTCAATTGTTTCCATACAAAAATACACATAAAAATTCATAAGCTTTGTAAAAATATTAAATATTAATTAAAATCTAAATAAAAAAATTAGTATTATTTCTATTTGTAAGAATATTATTAGAATTTAAAATGATCAAAATTCGTAAGTGTTCCTTTTAACCCTTTAACGCCCAGATGGACAAAATTTTGGCATGAAGTTTAAGGACTTATTTCAGTACTTAAAAATAAATAAAAAAATTCACGAATTATAATTGCTTATGTTTTCATATGCGCTCTATCGAATGGCGTTAAAAACCATCAAAAATTTATAAACAAAAAAGTTATTAATGTTTTTTATAAAAAAAGTCAGATTTTTTCCAATTTTTGTTTAATTTTTAATTTTTTCTACTATGAAATGGCGTAAAAATAATTTCAAATATTACAAATAACGTGACATAGATATATAACCTAGAAGATAGAACTATAGAGAAAATTAAAAATTAAAATGACGGCTCAAAAATAGAGTTTGAAGTTCAATTTTTTTTCAAAATTTTGATTCGAAAGTACGAAATTATTAAAAGCGTTTAAATCGGCTTGAAATTTGTTACTCGGGGCGGATCCAATATGGCGGACAATTTTTTTTAAACTGATTAAATTTGCTTGAAACTTTTTACTCGGGGGTTTTTTGGGGTGGCTGATCACGAATCTGAAGTCCAATTTTCAAAATTCAAAATGTCGGATCCAATATGGCGGACAATTTTTTCAAACTCATTAAATTTGCTTGAAACTTGTTTCTCGAGGGTTTTTGGGGTCGCGGATCAAAAATTTGGAGTCCAATTTTTAAAATTAAAAAAATTCAAAATGTCGGATCCAACATGGCCGACAATTTTTCAAAAACTCGTTAAATTTGCTTGAAACTTGTTACTCGGGGGTTTTTGGGGTCGCGGGTCAAAAATTTAGAGTCCATTTTTTAAAATTATAAATTTTTAAATTAATTTGTTTATAAAAAAACAATTTTTTTCTAAAAAATTTAAAAAAATATGTTTTTAAAAAATCTTTTAAAAGTTGAAGAAAAACCAAAACTTTTTTTCTTTGACAACTTTTTTCTAAACTCAAAATTTAAAAAATTATAAGCTATTTAAAATAAGTCTGCTTTTAAAAATCCAATTTTCGAAAATTGATATCTCGAAAATATTGGCAATTATGGAAAAATAAAAAAATACGTATTTAATATTTTTCTATAAGGAACGAGAAAAAGATATGTTTAACCGATTCTAAAATGTTTTAGAAAAATTTCCCGTGGGAATGCCCGTATATAAGTATACATAATTAATAATAAATAAATAAGTAAATTGAATAAAAAATTTTAATAATTAAAAAAAATTAATAAATAAATAATATGATTATCGAATTTTAACTGAAAATTCGTCTGTCATATTGAATCCAACAATTAGAATTTTGAAAATTGGACTCCAGATACGTGACCAGCGACCCAAAAAACCCCTGAGTAAGAATGGACAACGCACAAAAAGTACAGAAATTGGCTTTCGGCTAAATTGGGTGAAACTTCAGGAATATATTCTTTGGGATGTTCTGAACAAATTATGTATGGTGCAGATTGCCCCAGAAATAATATTTTTCGAATTACACGGGATAGAAGAGAGGAAAATATAAAAGCGTAGACTACTCACATTTTAGAAATTCTGAGGTGCTATTATGTAACTTTACACATCTTATTAACTCTTAGGGTCAGTTAAGCTTCCTTATATTAGGAATGACAGTGAAGATACAGTAAGAGTTAAATAAATGCGATTTGTGTCAAGTATTCTGATATTCTGATATTTACTTGACTCTTAAATTGCATTTATTTAACTTTTACTGTATCTTCACTCTCATTCCTAATACAAGGAATCTTAACTGACCCAAAAAGTTAATCAGATTATTGATTTACTTACTTCTATCCTAATCTTACATTGCTATTCTGCTATTCTGACATTTACTTGACTCTTAAATTGCATTTATTTAACTCTTACTGTATCTTTACTGTCATTCCTAATACAAGGAAGCTTAACTGACCCTAAAAGTTAATCAGATGTGTAAAGTCACATAATAGCACCTCAGAATTTCTAAAATGTGAGTACTCTATGCTTTTATATTTTCCTTACTTCTATCCCGCGTAGCTCGAAAAATATTCTTTCTAGGGCAATTTGCCTCATACATAATTTATTCAGAACATCCTAAAGAATATCATCCTAAAGTTCCACCCAATTTGACCGAAAGCCAATTTCTGTACTTTTTGTGTGTTGTCCTTTCAAGCTAATCTAATGAGTTTTTGAAAATTTGTCGGACATATTTGTAATAATTAACAAAATGCGTTTTTTTGAAAATGTATGTATATTTATAATAAATAATGCATTTTGGTAGATATTACTTAAACTCTCAGCACATTTTTTAAAAACCTAAGTGTTTTTAAATAGCAATTTAAATTTCAATCAAAATTACTAACTTTACCTGTTCCATACCGCGTGTATTGCAGGTTTACCAACTACCACTATGACACTCACTCAATATCATTCTGTTAGATCCAGCCTGTCACGATTAACCCATAGCTAATTCTGAAAACAGCGATTGAAAAGCATTACTTGATTGGTCAAAGTATCGCGGCCTTATTAAAAATAATTTATTCCTGAAAAATGTTTTAAAATAAATAATAAATAAAATGTTAAAATATTGATTATAGTTATGATTAATACTAATATTTAATTAAATGATAAAATGTACTGTTATACTAAAAGTAATTTATTAATGACGACCGTAACTGCTGATTTGCTGGCAGACAACTTCAGATTGTACTTTAGAAAAGATAAACAAATATAGAAGTCACTTCGACGAAATATTATTTTTGAAATTAGACGAAAAATGAGCAACAATGAAAACCGTTTCTTTTTATTAGATTCGTTTATTGAAGACGGTTGGTTTTATGTGGTTAGCAAATCAGCTATCTTAGTAACCGACGAAATAGAAATCGGGGCAAAAGTTCAATTTGCGTACCCCGAATATGTTGTGCAGCCAAACATAAAAGTAGGGAAACTCTTTATGGAATCAGGTTAGTATTTTTTAATATACTTCTTTAATTTACAATATGTTAAGTTTAATACAAAATGCAAAAACTATAGTATCATACATAATTTTCTGTACCCTTTTATTACGACTAGAAAATTATTTTAATAATTGTAGAAGATATAAACAATAAAAAATGTATCTTTTAATTTTCTAAAAGCTGATAAAATTGCGAAAAAAGGATACCTGACAAAAAAGGTTGTGTTAACTTTTCTGTTATAAATGAAAAAATCGAATATTACATGTTTCTTTTTTAATAATTAAATTTTGACCGAAATAATAAGTTTTTTATCGTTTGACTATATTCACATTTTTTTGATTTTTAAAAATAATTTTCTTGTTAACGTGAATTTTAATTTTTTCAAGTTTTTTGTTTCTATACACTTCAATAGATCGCATAACAGAAAACGAGATTTAAAATTTGTACAAAGCAAGAAACAATAAAATTTATTATTTTGATACCATTTTGTGCATGTAGTGAAAAACATTTTCCGAAATTATAAAAATATGTAATTGTTTATAATTATTGTAAACAAAAATATTTTCAGAATCTGACGAATACCTAATAGAAGAAATGAATTAAAAAATATAGGAAATTGAAAAGAAGGATGTGACTAGAGAAGAGTTGAAAGAACAGGAGAAACTAAAGTACAAAGAAAAGAGGTTGAGGTTACTAGAGAAAGCAAGAAAGGGGAATATCGCGATGGCAATAGAACTCGAGAAAGAGTTAAGTCCTAAAGAGAAAAATAAAAATTTATTAAATATAATTGATGAGGCCTTGACGCTGACAAAAAGGAAAGGCAGAACTTACAAAAATTAAGAAGGTTATATTACTTATACATAAAAATAATTTAGTTTCGAAAATAAAAAGTCGATTAGTTAAATAGTTTTCCATTTTTTCTACCGATATGACTAATTATTATTTCCCTCGAAAAATGTCATTTTAGCAGTTTAAAGAGTTACGAATTTTGTTCTTTCTCTTGGAACAAAAAGTAAAAGATAAAATACATGACTCGTTAAAATGCGCAAATGACAGTTTGCTGGAAAAAACATGATTGTCGATAATATCAAAAGACAAAGTTAAAGGCAAAGTAGTTTTTACAACTTAGATAATGCGAAACATATTAATTATAATTATTTAAACAACTTCTTCTCAGAATCTGTCAAAATAGATGGAATAAAACGAAAATTAACTGACGTTAAAAAAAATATTTGTGTCATCAATGTTTATTTTAATTATATAAAAATTCATTTAAAAATTTTACTTTGAAAAAACTTAATAATTTTTATTTTATATTACATCTATTTACTAAAATTAAAAACAATATCAGCTAGTTTCAAAGAAGGTAAAAAAGGCCATTAAAATTGTAATAAAACTTTTCTTTTGCTGTAAGTTTGCAAAAACAAGAATGACTTCGTGTGAGTTAACTTCCAAGCAGAAGATGATCAATACTAACCAGTAAAGCCTGATTTCAGTACATTATTATATGTCTAAAACCGGTCTGAACATCTGGACATCACTAGGTGACTTCCTAGTGTTTCATTTTTGTCAACTTTCCCGTAGAAGTTGATCAAAAGTGATCTGGACATCTGGATATCACCAGGTGACTTCCTGGTGTTCTGTTTTTGACTATTGTGGTTAATTTTCTCGAAGAATTTGACCAAAACCGGTCTGAACATCCAGACATCACTAGGTGACTTCCTGGTGTTCCATTTTTGTTAAATGAATTTAATTTGATAAAAATTGGTGACATAGATGTCATTTGGAGACTTTCTGGTGTTATCTTTTGTCAAATCTTGTAATTTTCCCGGAAAATTCCGCAAAAATTCTGCGGAATTCTCGGGGAGTCCCTCCGCTGAGTTTCCGCGGATATTACCGGTAATCTTTTGACGTGGGTTAATAAATTATGTATTAAAACTGTTTAAACGTTAAGCTTTTTTTAATTGTTTACATTTTTGTTCTTTTAATTTCGTAATTTATCATTTTTGTTAAATAAATAAGTCAAAAATTTTGTTTTAGAAATATTTTTTGTAATTTCCACTTCATATTAATTTAAAATTTTAAACGTCATTTTCCGCTTAAAACATTTTCTCGTCGATCCCTTAACCTTGATGGACCGATAGCAGAAAATGCAAAAACCGTTTAAACGCAACCACATCTCACTACATTTCCTAAATTACTCATTTTAAAAAATTAAAGCATGTCTTACATTCTTCTCTTGCTCTGCGTATTTAAACCAATCAACTGTGGTATTATATATATCTCTCCCTATTAGAGCCGTTAAAATTGATCTATTTTTTAAACCATAGGTCAAAAGGAGGATAAATAACGGCCTTAAATTACGTCAAAATCTATGTCTAATTTTACCAATTTTTTGACCAGTAGGTCAAAAAGAAAATAAAAAACGGCCTCACGTTTCGTCAAAGTTTATGTCTAATTTGACCTATTTTTTTACCTATAGGTTAAAAAGTGGTCTTAATGTGGGCCCTTACATTACGTCAAAATCCATGTTTAATTTGACCTATATGTCAAAAAATGGTCCCCGTGTGGGCCTTTTCATTATGTCAAAATCCATGTTTAATTTTACCTATTTTTTTAGCTACGCGTTTTAAAAGGGGCCTTAATGTGGGCTATCACATTACTTCAAAATTTGATTTGTCTTTTACCTACAGGTCAGAGCTTGCCCCCTCAAATAGGAGCGCCAAATAGGACATCAAAGTCTATGCCAAAGACAAATTTGTTACTTGCAGGCTGTTATGTTACTAAAAAGTTGATGACAAAGATTAAAAATTTCAGATTGGTTAATATCATAAGATTGCATTTTACCATCTTTATATTATCCGCATAAATTGAAGTAAATATAAAATTTATACTGAGGATTGGCGCGCGAAGCCGCAGGGGGCGGAGCCCCCCTAATATATATTATATATTTTCCTTTTTTTCTTTGGTTAAATGAAAATGAAACAGGGAAAGTGAAATTTTAATAATACACAGGTAATAAAGAGAGATTCATTAATTTATTATATTCAACTGTAGGTTTATAGGGTCATTTGGGGTAAATGTAAACGGTTTATCTATTTTTTACGAAAAACATCAGTTTTTTCTGTTAAAAGGTAAAATGGACGGATTTTTTTTGCATGAACTTGTTACTAGAGCTCCCTAGAAAAATTTTATGAGGTTCAAAAAAATATTGATGCACCTGAATCGTCTACAACTGACTGTTTACATTTACCCCGAGATTTTGAAATTTGCCTAAAATTCGGGGTAAATGTAAACACCTCTGTATTTAAGCGAGGTTTAAGAAACAAGTTATTTCAAGCATACTACTGTCTTAAGGGATGGAAAAACTGAAAAAAAATTATTCGTAGACGTATAGTAAATCAACCAGTTGACTGATAATGTATCATATAAAATAAACAATCAACCATTACAAAATTAGTAATGTAAAACTTGAATAACTTGAACAAATTTTAATAGATTTTCATTTAACTTGGTAAAAAGAAGTTTTTAAAGTTGCTGAATAAGAATCTAAAATGGAATTTTTTAATTTCAAAATGTCAGATCTAATAGTTTATTCAATTATTTTCTTTTAAAATGTAGTTGGAGTACTGTTTACATTTACCCCGAGTTTTCGAATTCTCGGGGTAAATGTAAACACTTAATTATTTATTAACTAAGTTAACGAAAATCAAAAATCAAAGTCAATTTTTGTTGGGGCATGAATAAGGAAGAATTGCATATTTTTGTTTGATTTTTAAATTTATTTTTATGCAAATGCGAGACAAAATACTGAAACAGAAAAATTTTCAATTTAAAACTTTCTTGCATTAAAAGATAACTTGTACTATGGCATTGCCAATTGTCAAAATAAAATATTATCAGTACTCAGAACATTTAGTAGGTGAGCTGAGGTAAAAATATTGCCGTCGTACTTATTTTTTAATTTGTAAATTTAGCTGAAACATCTATTGTTTACATTTACCCCGCGTTTACATTTACCCCAAATAATCCTAGATTTTTATATGTTTATAAATTTATCTCATCTAGACATGGAAGATAAATTAGTAATTCGTGCTATCAGCATACGAAAGCAAAAGTCAATTAATGAAACTGTTATTAATTTTCTTTCTTTTTTGTTTTTAGAAACATAAAAGGAAATATTTCTTAACAAGTTTGTACTAAAAAATACCCGTTTAATTATAGTAGTGTTATTATATATTATCAAGGAAAAGTGGAAGATCAACAGCCATTCTTTCTCAACATTCAAGCAGGTCTGATTCTAGTAATTTCATGAAAGGAATATCCTACATTTAGAAATGAAGATTTAATTTTTATCCGTATAGACTTTCTCCTCTCCTAGTGAGATTAATAAATTATTTTAATAAATACGCTTTATCGACTTTTCTCCTTAATTAATAATGTATTTCTAAAAATAATAATAAAAATAATAATTCTACCACTCGGTTTTAAAATTAATTAAGTGTTAAAAGTATATGTTAATTTCAAGGTTCCATTGGTGAATAGAAATTAAGAGAAATGAACATTTGCAAAAAAAAATAAATAAAAAAAATTATTGTTTGCATTATTTTATATTTTTAATGGCATGGTATTCCTTTGGAATATTCAAACAATAACGGAAAAATTAAGATAATTGAGTAACTAAATGCTGTAAGGTGTTATGTGCCCTTTACTTAACAAGGGCGTAACACCTTATTATATAGCATCCAGGCCCCCGATTATTAAAAGAAAGAATCCAAAATGGTGAGAATAATATTTGCTTTGTTTGCAGCTTGTTCTTGAAGGATTTCAAGGTCACTGATTATAAATCTAAAGTTTATTTAAAAATACTTAAAATGGTGGATCCAATGTGACTGATAAAAAATTAAAAATTATTCGGATTTGCATGGAATTGCTTAAATAACAAGTTTCATCGGTTTGATGGAAAACTGTACTATTTCAAGAATTAATTATAAACAATACCATTTCAAATGTTTGTTATAAAACAAACCAGTTTGATGATGTTCTATATAAGCGTTGCACTTAAGAATTAAATAATTTGAGTAAATATATTGAAAAGATAAACAAAAGCATTTTTTAAAAATCTCTTTTTAAAAATGCATAACCTTATCTTATGTCTATAGCAAGTGTTGACAAACATGAAAAAAGCAAAAAACTTTTTTCTGGAAATGATATGTTTTAAAAACATCAGCCGAAATGGTACAGTTTGCAACTAATTCATATTAAGAGGACAGTATTTGTCAAATTGATGTATTTTCTGCGTTTGTAGTACTTTAATTATAATTCTTTAAAAATTAAACCCAAATTTCCTTTGGAGTTATGCAGGTTCTAATTCGAACTAATTGTATCACTAGTAGACCCTGCGTGATAACTTCTAAAATCTAAAATATTATTTATATTGCAGGCTAAAAGTACAGCTTAAATTTTGACTCGGGTCTGTTTACATAAATATTATATCAATAAAAATTAAAGAAAAGTCAATTTTTTAAAAACGAATTAATATAAAAAACTATTGCTTGGTTTGATAAGAAAAATCCTGTTTTGTAAAAAATTTTCTGATTTTTCATGGTCAAATTAAATTCCCGTCTACTTTTTAGCTTTCCTGCGTGATTGGTATTGTATTAGTAGAAACGAAAAGCAGTTTTCGATTTCCACATCGGAATCTATAACAGAAACCATGCACGGAAAAAAAGAAATTAGCTCTAGCAGTAAACAGTTGTTTGCTGTGAAATCTCTGAAAATTAGCTACCGCACAGCTAAGAAGTTTGCAGTGGCAGCGAACATGTTAGCTGTGGCAGCAAACATTTGTAAAAATTTATGCGAGTTTGCTGTCATAGCGAACTTGTTTGATCTCACAGCGGACTTTTTCGCTGTCCCTATTTAAACGAACAAGGTTTGCTGTGGCAGCAAAATGTTCGCTGCTACAGTAAAACCTTACTATGCGTGTGTAATAGTATATTTCGATACAAGGTGCCAAATGGGCATACGCTCACACGGCACCGTGTATCGAACAATATTTTTTTTTATAAGTGCAGGCATAACCTCGTTTGGTAAGCACTTGCAGTAGTTCAAAATGTCCGATCGACTTACAGTTTCTTTTATAGAAGTTGGATTTTACATGGTTTTTCATATAGAATTTTAGGTGGGTTTCCATTTAAAGGTTTTCAATATTAAACTAATCAAAATTCGATATTCGATTTTCCCGTTTTTGCGTAATGCCCATTTTGGAGAGCAACAACATACTCAAACATTTTTAAAATTCAAGAAAAAAATTTTAATCTTAAAACCTTAAACCTCACGTTTATTGATTTTACAAAATTTGCATTAGACGCCTAATTCATGACTCTAATCTTGTTAATAAAGTAAATATTATAAACATAAGGTAAATTTTAAAAATATCAACCAATATGAATAATAACTTTATAAAAAAAATAAACAATATTCAACAAAAAAATTAATTAAACATTTTGTAGAATTCAAAAATATGATTTTTGCTTAAAAATTCAGATTTTTTATTTATATTTCGTTTTTATAGTGAAAATTAGTTGTACTTAAATTAAAAAGTTGCTATAAAAAATGTCACATCAATTTGACAAAAAAAGGAAAAATTTGCATTTTATTGATTTTTTGAATTTTGTGAAAAAAGTTCTGACTACAGGAGAAAATATATACTCTCCTTGCTGTCCATGATAAAAGTTTTGTTAACGTAGTTTTTTGGTTATGAACCAAGTTAATAATAACAATAAAATAATTGTAATATGAATTGTTTTATAAAATATTGCATGTCAAACTTGACATGCAATATAAAGCAAATAAGAATGCTTCTGAAAAAGTATTTTTACAAAGCACTGAGAATGGTAAGTTTATTTAATATACTATTTTGTAAGGATAAAAGTTTTTATACTTTTACAAACAGAAATTTATTAACTTAATGCAAAGAATTTTTGGTTGTTCATTTGGAGTCCTTTCTATTTATATAACGCATAAAACAATCTAATTCTGTTGATTTATTTTACAATACAAAACGTAGAGGATTCTCTGACCTTAAATATAAATCAGCTATCAAAGATAAGAATACTTCAAATGTAAAGATGCACTTATTTCTCTTGTGTGGTGGCGCTGTTATCAGTGAACATAAGGCTATTACTTTTCGCGTACCTGTCGATTTTACTGCAGAGAAGTACAGTCAATATCAGGAAATTTTCCCATTGGAGGGTAGTCTGTGATTTTACCCTTGTTTTGTTTTACTAAAGTATGCTGACCACTATTGACAGTATTCAGAGAGCTATTCATATGGCAATGTAAATAAAATGTGTAGAATGTCATGCGTGCTCTCAGAATGGAAAATGTCGGTAACGGAAAAGTGAAATTTGAAATGTAGCTGATAATAGATGGCGCAGTAAGTAAAATTCTTGGAATAATGTGAGAAAATAATATTGAATAAAATAAAATTAATTTTAAATAGTTTGTTTTATTTTTAATAATAATAATAATATAATTATAATTAAAATAGTAATTTAATAAATGTGTTTTTATTAATTTAGTTATTATATTTTTATTTATTAAAATTAATAATAAAAATGATTGTTTTATGCTAATGATACTAATAATAATAACAATAATTATATTAGAATTAATTAATTTTTAAATTAAATATGATGAATAATAAAAATAAAAATTGAATTAGGTTAAATGAAAAGTAATAATATTAATTAATGTAAATAATGATTGAAGGTATCACTCGGCAAAGGACCCCGCACAAAATACATTGTAAAAATGTCTCGGTGGAATTTCTTGGAATTTTGTAGATTTGTAGTTTTTGGCATTCTGAACAAAAAATCTTAATGGCAAAATTCAAAAAAATGGACAGATTTTTTGTAAAGTTAGATTGAAGTTATGAAATTCAGTGTAAAAGGCAAAAGTACATAAACGGTGAAAAATACCTAAAAAAGTAAAATAGTTAATCGAAATTGTCCAAAACTTGTTACTCGAAGGTTTTTAGGGTCGATGATTACAAATCCAAAGTTATATTTTCAAAAATCAAAATGGCGGATCCAATATGACATACAATTTATTTTAAATCAACTACAAATCGCTTAAAACTAGTTCCTTGGGAGTTTTTGGGGTTGCTAATGAACAATACAATTACAGTTTTAAAAAACTCAACTCAACAAAATAGAGAATATAATTAATATTTAAAAAATATAACATATAACACCAACCCCTAAAGAAAAAATGGTTGCTTCTTTAGACTAATAGGAACAAACTCCTCCTATTTTCAAAATCATTTTTTTATTTGTTGGTTAAGTTAAACAAAATGAAAAAAATAATTAATATTTAAAAAAAAGACATACATATAATTCCAACACACAAAAGAAAAAATGGTTGCTTCTTTGGACCAATAAGAAACAAACTCCTCCTATTTTGAAAATCACTATTAAGTTAAACAAAATGAAGAAAATAATTAATATTTAAAAAATAAAACATACATATAATTCCAAAACCCAAAAAAAATGGTTGCTTCTTTGGACCAATAGGAAACAAACTCCTCTTATTTTCAAAATCATTTTTTTATTTGTTGGTTAAGTTAAACAAAATGAAGAAAATAATTAATATTTAAAAAATAAAACATACATATAATTCCAACACACAAAAAAATGGTTGCTTCTTTGGACCAATAAGAAACAAACTCCTCCTATTTTGAAAATCACTTTTTCTATTTGTTGGTTAAGTTTAACAAAATGAAGAAAATAATTAATATTTAAAAAATAAAACATATATATGATTCCAACACACAAAAGAAAAAATGTTTGCTTCTTTGGACCAATAAGAAACAAACTCCTCCTATTTTGAAAATCACTATTTCTATTTGTTGGTTAAGTTGAACATAATGGAGAAAATAATTTATATTTGAAAAATAAAACATACATATAATTCCAACACCAAAAAAAAAATGGTTGCTTCTGTGGACCAATAAGAATCAAACTCCTCTTATTTTCAAAATCACTTTTTTTATTTGTTGGTTAAGTTAAACAAAATGGAGAAAATAATTTATATTTGAAAAATAAAACATACATATAATTCCAACACCCAAAGGAGGAGGAGCGCGTTAGTATTTGCGCGTTCATACCGACGTCGACTCTATTCTGGACTCTCCTTTAAACCCTCTTATGTACACAAGTGACGATTGTAGTTAGCAGACGACAGGAAGTAAAAATTATTCACTTCTTCGGCTTGTATGGAAAAGGCAGTCTTTTTATTTATTTTTACCTGTCATCAGCTATCTAAAAGGGCCATTTTTGTGTATACCATATTTTTGTGTATACAATTCATACTAGTACCTACGGAAATGTTAGGTTATATTTGACATAATAGTCATAATGGTCTCTCGTTATATTAATATTGATCTCCTATGTGAGCATTATTTTATTTTTTGAATTGTGTGTTTTATTATTTCTTTGTTACCCAACAAATAGAAAAAGTGATTTTCAAAATAGGAGGAGTTTGTTTCTTATTGGTCCAAAGAAGCAACCATTTTTTCTATTGGGTCCCAATGATTTGCGTCCTCTTACCCCAGGTCATTTTCTAATTGGTGGTCCCTTGACATGTTTACCAGAAACCGATTTCAAAGATACTCCTCAAAATCGTCTTTCGAATTGGCAGCACACACAGCAAATGCGACAGCATTTTTGGAACAGGTGGCAAAAGGAATATTTGCACCAATTACTGGTACGCAGCAAATGGCAGTCAAAAAGTAGTCAACTGATTCAACCTGGGACACTTGTCATTGTCAAAGAAGACAATGCTCCTCCTATGCAATGGAATATGGGTTTAATTATTGAAACCTTTCCAGGTCACGACGGAATGATTCGCGTTGCAAAGGTCAAAACAGCAACTGGTGAATACAAGCGAAGTATTCAAAAATTATGTCCTTTGCCAACACAAAATTAATATTTAAAAAAAAACCAATTGATTTAGACTCATCGACGAAAATTCTTATAATTTATTGTCATCGCAACTAAATAATTTAGGTTAAGTTTAGAAACTCACACTTGACATACAAAAATAAAAAAAAATACTACTGAATTGATATGTATCATGTTCGAATTGATTAAAAGGCTGTTTAATTGTAAAATGCTAAAATAATAATTGTATTTGAACTCAGTAATTCAAGTGGGCCGGCATGTTGTTTCTTAAAATATAAATTTCTGCTATGATCGTTAAGATAAACTTAAATATTTACTACTGTTTATTTTGGATTACTACTTATCCCAAATTATTGAATTTAGGCACGTTCGTGCAATTTATTTTATTACTTTATTGTACAATTGTGTCTTCAAATATATTGTCCTACAAACTCAGCTTGGTCCTAAGCCTTTTATGACATTTTTTGGAAATTGTCGCATCTGTGGGACAGATGATTTTTTTGGAGATTATGATCTCACTGACGAACCTTTCGCAGGTAATTTACGAAACGCCCACCTTCGTTTTGCAACCAATTAAAATAGCTAATTTCCCACCAAAAATAATTTGTACACCCCCAACTCAGAACGTTAAGTAAATTTTTGAATGTATGAATCAGTCACTGTACAACCTTTGTCTTAAAAAACCAATCACTCCTCCACTCATGTACTTAATTCCGTTACATCTTCCAATTTTAATAAATGTTAAAATTCATTACAACAGGAAGCCTACAATTTAATTACCTTCCTTCCTTACTCGTGTTAAACTGAATGCGAGATAAAACATGGTCCTTCGAGCCGGATTCATCTTCACTGTTGTCAAGTGAAAGTGAAATGACAATAAGTTTAATCGTGCAGTTTTGTGAAATCTTGTGCATGAACAAAAAATTGACATTGTGGACATTAGATCGAGTGTAATAACGATCAGTGAACTGTACTGTACATAACACTGAGTAAATTGTTACTTTGTGGTGGTGTGAGTGATTCAAAAACATTAAACAGTGACTCAAAATTGACTGTATATGTTTGAACATATAGAAAGATAGAATAACTATCTCGTTGATTCAATTTGAACAATAATTTCGTGGTGCCATACTCCAATCCAGCAGATTGCAGCAGAATCAACTGATAGCAAATTACAGTAACCAAAACATATATCGATCAACTTTGTTCGGAAACCGATCGGAGAAGGATCTTCTGGCAGCCATAAGGATGTGAAACCAACAGGTCTTAAAAAACCAATCACTCCTCCACTCATGTATTTAATTCCGTTACATCTTCCAATTTTAATAAATGTTAAAATTCATTACAACAGGAAGCCTACAATTTAATTACCTTCCTTCCTTACTCGTGTTAAACTAAATGCGAGAGAAAACAATTTGTAATCATCGACCCTAAAAACCTTCGAGTAACAAGTTTTGGACAATTTCGATTAACTATTTTACTTTTTTAGGTATTTTTCACCGTTTATGTACTTTTGCCTTTTACACTGAATTTCATAACTTCAAACTAACTTTACAAAAAATCTGTCCATTTTTTGAATTTTGCCATTAAGATTTTTTGTTCAGAATGCCAAAAACTACAAATCTACAAAATTCCAAGAAATTCCACCGAGGCATTTTTACAATGTATTTTGTGCGGGGTTCTTTATAACAATAAAGTAGAAATTATCGATCACTCCGATTCAGGTTGAAAAAAAACATAACAATTTTTTTTACGTTTCAACGGCAGGGCCGTCCTCATCAGAAACTAAAATTTTATTATAAACAATTATTAAAAGAAATTACAAAAACAAAGTAAACAATATTTTAAAATAAAACAATACAAATAAAATTAATAAATTACCAGTAAAAATTTTTTAAGTAAAAATAATAAGGGCTTCCGTTTCCGGATTCGTCACAGTATAGTCGTGAGTTATTACGGTTTATTTTTAGCCAGTTTTAAAGGCATTTTTTTGCAAGGGAGGGTAGTGTAGTGTTAGTGTGAGTGAAAATAAAGCTGATCTGTGTGAGTATATCGGATAAAAAGAGAAATTGAGTGAGTGTGAGTACAGAAAAAGGCACGAAAAAATAAGTGAGTATTTGAAGGTTAGAATTGAGTGTGAGAGAGAAGTGCGAGTGTGGGAGAGAGAGAGAGAGAGAGAGAGAGAGAGAGAGAGAGAGAGAGAGTGGGTGTGTGTCACGTGCTAGGAGGCAGTATGGATGGTTTTGAAAAGAAAGACGAGAGAGGGCAGGAGCGACTGGAAAGTGAAAATGAGAAAAGCGTGAGAGAGAAAGAAGAGAAAGTGAGAGAGGCCGGTGAGTCAGGGGCGGAGAGTGTAGGTGACGACGAAGTATTCGGTACCCCGAAGGCTACAAGAAGTTCGTCGGTGATTGATTTCACTGAATACAGTGAGAGAAGGAAAAGGGCGGGGAGGCCGAGGAATGTAGAATTGTTAGATAAAGAGAGGGGGCTGGCAGCGTCGAAAAGGATGATAGCAAAATGGCAAAGTCAAATTATAATCGCTAGATTGGGTAAAAAAGTAGAAAGTGAGTCAACAGAAATTAGTAAAAAGAAGAAGAAGAGGGAAATGAAAACTATGAAGGTGAAGAGGAAGAAAAGAGTTTTCAGGAGCTTGCTTTTCTTATGATAAGGATGAGTGAAGAGACGAATGAGAGAATAGAATTATTGGTTAAAGAGATAAGGGAGGGTAGGGAGGAAAGTGGTAGAAGAGAGGAGGCAAGGGATGAAAAAATTGATGGGTTAAGGGAAGAAATTGGGTCTATTAAGAATATGTGGGGGGCAGTGGGAGAGAAAGTGGAGTAAAGAAAAGAATGGAATTATGAGAAAATTTGAAAGATTAGAATTGGAACAGAAAAGAATAGAAAGAGAAAAAGAAGATGAAGTGAAAATTTTGGAAAAGCGAGTGGAAGAATTGGAGAAAAATGTAGTGTCAGGTTGTAGTAGTGGAGGAAGGAAAGTGCAAATTGATGAAGGGATAGAAAGAAAGATGGGTGAATTAAGAAGGCAAGTAGAAAGGTTAGAAAAAGAGAAAAGAAAGTGTAGCATCGTGATAAAAGGTCTTAAAGTGAAAAAGGAGGAAGGAAAAAATGAAATAAATAGATTGCTGCTAGGAATAGGAGCGAAAGTAAACATTCAAGGAGTAAGAGGGGTGGGAGGGGATGATAAAGAAGTGCCGAAAGTGTGGGATAAAACGTGGAAAGAGAGAAGGGTAGGATGGTTGTTACAAGGTAAAGCATGGGAGGAGAGGGGTAAGGGAAATGAGGTAAAGTTTGGGAAAGAGTGTATCTGGGTAAATGGGGTGCAATGGTGGGTTGACGAGGATAGGGGAGAGGTGGTAAAGGAGGGCCTGAAAATGGATTTTCAGGACGCAGAAGGGGCGGGAGGAGGAACAAACAAGGAAATATAAAAATAGGGTTTTGGAATGTGGCAGGTTTGGAAAATAAAGACGAAGGATTTTGGAAAGTGGTAAAAGAATGGGATATGGTCTTTTTGAGTGAAACGTGGGTGGAAAAGAAAAAATGGGACTTTATAAAGGGGAGGTTACCAAAGGGGTATAGATGGGAGATGCAGGGGGCAAAAAAGGTGAACAAGAAAGGGAGAAGTGCGGGTGGGATGATAACGGGGGTGAGAACGAGTATAAGGGAAGAGAAAGGGAAAAAAGAAGATTCGGGAAGAGAAGGTTGCATGGTACGGTCAATAAGCATAGAAGGGGAAATGGTAGATATAGTGGGGATATACAGAAGGATAGGGAAAGTGGAGGGATGGAATGTATTGGAAGAACGAATGGAAAGGAGTAAGGATAGGAGGGTATTAATAGGGGGGGACTTCAATGCTTGGACAGGGGAATTGGGGGGAGGGATATGGAATGAAGATCTGAGAAACTACGAGAGAACATCAAAACACAAAAAAGAAGACAAGGAAGGGAAAAAATTGATAAGTTTGATAGAAGAGTGGGGAGGATCAATTTGTAATGGAAATATAAAAGAAGATGAAGAAGGAGAATATACGTTTATAGGAAGAGGAGAGTCAGTAATAGACTATGTGTTAGCAGATGAAAGGATGAGGGAATTAATAGAGAAAATGACCGTTAAAGTAGAAGTGGGGTCGGATCATCTCCCGCTAGTGGTGGAATTGTCGGGAAAAAGTAGAATATGTAGAGGATGGACGAAAGAAGGGAATAAAAAGGAAGGAAAAATTAAAATGGGGAAATGGGACATTGTAAATTAAAGGGAATATGAAAAAATGCTGCAAGAAAAATGGGAAGGAGAAGAAAGTGAGGAAAGTGTTGATGAGCAAATAGCAAGAATAAGAAGGAATATAGAGAGAGTTAGGAAGGAAGTAGAAAAAGAGATGGTAACAAACGGAGAGAAAAAAGGATGGTGGGATGAGAAGTGTGAGAATAGCGGAGAGGAATTGAGAAAGTGTATAAAGGACTGGAGAAAGGGTAAAATAACGAAGAAGGATTATAATATTAGGCACAAAAAACACGGCAAATTGCTCAGAAAAAAGAAGGAAGAAGAGAAAAAGAGATTTATGGAAAAAGTGGAAAAGGCGGTGAGTGAAGGAAGAGAGTGGGAAATAATAAACGAAGGGAGAAAAAGAAGTGTGAAGGGGTGGAAAACAGAGTAAGAGGGGGAGGAAGAAAGAAAATGAAGAAGGAAGAGGTAGAGAAGGAGATAAGCAGAGAAGAGGTGGATGAAGCAATCGAAAGATTGAAGAGAAATAAGGCAGCAGGATACGATGGTCTGGAAGGGGAGAATATAAAATACGGGGGAGAGGTCATAAGGAAGGAAATGTGGGATTTAGTGAATAGGATTTGGAGAGGGGAAGGGTGGCCAGAGAAGTGGAGAGTGGGGGTAATAGTACCTTTATTAAAGAAAGGACAAGGGGAAAAAGTGGAAGAGTACAGAGGGTTTTAGAAAGGGTATGGGAACGTTAGACCACATTTACACTCTAAATTATTTAGTAAGCAGATATTTGGGAAGGGAGGGGGGTAAATTATTGGCTTTATTTGTAGATTTTAAGGCGGCTTTCCCGTCAATCCGAAGAGATGTCTTATGGAAGACATTAAAAGAAAGAGGAATAGAGGACAGCCTGGTAGAAAGGATAAAGGAGTTATATATAGATGTAAGGGCTAGGGTTAGGGTGGGAGAGAAATTAGGAGAGACATTTTGGATGGGAAGGGGACTTATGCAGGGTTGCCCGCTAAGTCCGCTTCTATTCAGTTTATTAATGGCGGATTTGGAAGAGAAACTGGAGAAGAGAGGGAAGGGCAGGGGTGGTACTGGGAAAAGGAAGACTGTATTCACTAGCATATGCGGATGATGTGGTTTTGTTTGCAGAGAGTGAAAGTGGAATGAGATTGTTAGTTAGAGAGTTTGAAGTGTATGCAAGAAGTAAAGATTTATGGGTGAATGTGGAAAAGACAAAGATGATAAGATTTCGAAAGAAAAGGAGTGGAGATGAGGAAGTGTGGAGAATGAATGGGAGAGTGATTGAAGAAGTGAATGAGTATTGTTATCTGGGGTATTGGTTTACGTATAATGGTAGTCACAAGTTGAATGCTAGTAGAAGAGTGGAAAAAGCGGGAAGAATGATGGGGCAAGTGTGGGGAATAGGAAAGAGGAGGTTTATGAATGATTGGAAGAAGAGGTTATGGTTGTTTGATGCGTTAGTATGATCCGTGTTGTGTTATGGAGTGGAAGTGTGGGGATGGTGTTAATGGAGTAAAGTTGAGAGCATGCATGAGAAGTACGTAAGATGGACGATGGGGGTGAGTATGTAATGTCCAGGGTATATGTTGAGAGAAGAGATTGGAAGAGAGAAAATGGTGGTGCGTCAAAGAAAGAGAGCATGGAACTTTGAAGAAAGAATGAATCAGGGGAATGGAAAGATGTGGACCCAGGTGTGATAGAAAGCGATAAAACATAGGGAGGAGAGGGGCGTTAGGGAGTGGTAGGGGTAAGGGTGGGGTAATTTTGGAAGAGGGATGGAAGGAGAGAGATAAGGAGGAAAGATGGGAGAGAATTGTGAACTCTAGGTATAATAGATGGTATAAGATGGTGAAAAGAGTGGGAGAGCCGAAATATCTAAAATGGATGAAAGAAGAGAGCAGATGGATTAGGATGGTGTGTTTCAGGATGGGGGAGAGGATGAATGAATGTAGGTATTGGATGAGAATGGATGAAAGACTGTGTAGAGTATGTCGGTATGAGCTGGAAGATTGGGAGCATGTGCTGGATAGGTGTACAAGAGTGTCTGAGGGGGTTATGTAAGATGGAGTGGATGAAAGAGTGAGGTGGATTTTAAATGAGAATGGACAGGGGGAGATATGGATGAAAGAATTGGAAAAAATGAGGAAAGGTGTAATTGAGGTTAAAGAGGACGAAGGGGAGGGTCATGGAGAATAAAGAATTGTTAAAAAATATATTGACGAAGCTGATCTCGGTGAAAGAAACCGGAAACGGAGGCCCGGGCACTGGCGGATAAGAGTAGTTTTAAGTAGATTAAGTGCGAAAAATTGTAATTAGGTTAAGGCGATATGTAAATACTTGTAAGATTTTTGTAATTTTATTTTGTAAAAGGATCCTCGAACCCTGCTGTGCGCAGGGAGAGTAAATAAAAACTAACTAAGTAAAAAGAATAAAATAATTTAACATTTGAAAATGCGTAAATGTTCAAACGTTCCGATCAACGCAAATTGCTACTTAACACTAATCAAATATAAAACTATTACACAGTTAGGATGACACTCAAAATCTTAGTAATTGTTATATACATTTTCTTAATGATAGAAAATATTTGTGATTTCCACTGTTTAATCGTACTGTGATGTTTCCTATTTATTTTCACGTATTGTAATTAGTTTAATGACCTTTCGATTATTTATCATTGACAAACTGTGTAATAGTTTTATATTTGATTAGTGTTAAGTAGCAATTTGCGTTGATTGGAACGTTTGAAAATTTACGCATTTTCAAATGTTAAATTATTTTATTCTTTTTACTTAAAAATTTTTACTGGTAATTTATTAATTTTATTTGTATTGTTTTATTTTAAAATATTGTTTACTTTGTTTTTGTAATTTCTTTTAATAGTTGTTTATAATATAATTTTAGTTTCTGATGAGGACGGCCGTGCAAAAAAAATTAAATTGATTCCTTCAAATAAGAAAGCTTTATAAGAAATTCTTGAATTGAAAATTTTTTGTCAAAAAAATTTTTGTATCCGGTTGTGGGCACTTTTGAATAATCCGCTAGAAGTGAAAAAATGTTAAAGGAAACCAACAAAAATATAGAAGATATGAAGGTTTCATTATTTTAAGAGACTTCACTGGCATAAAAAAGGTTGGTTTTCCATTTCTTGATTAAATAATAAATCAAAGAGCAGTTTTTCTTTTGTCAAAAGTACTAACGACACTACATTAATACATAGATATTGACATTAATTTATAAATGAATGACTAATTGATCGGCTAAAGTGAGAAATTAAATTTTAATTAGAGATTATACTTACCGAAGCAATAATAGTAAGAATGTAATTGTTAATATAATTTCTTCATTTTCGCCATTCAACGACTTGGATATTTCATGAAATGCATTTTATACTTGGACGCATAGTGAAATTTTATTTATATTCACGTAGTGATTCTACAAGTTTTATTTCAACCAGTGACACTTCAGAGTATTTAAGATTTGAGTGTCCCATGCGAGCGTAGCATAGTGGTTAGCGTGCGTGAATATTCGGTTAGGCGTATAGGGTTCGTTACCCACTAGGCGTTAGGACTTTTCAAATACGAGTGTAATAAAAACTTGTTTAAGTGTATAACAAAATTTTTTTAAATGTGTAAAGTGGGAACTATCAATGAATTCTTATCAGTATTTTTGTCTTTTGCTATTAATTATTGTTTTTATTGATAATTGTTGAAATTATCATTTAGATCCGATCCGGTTCCTGGCTTATTCACTATTCGGTTCAATGCCCGTTCTCGTTTGGTTGGCAGGCAGTGTCCAGCCAGTACAGTTACACCGGTGTCAGTACGGGCTAGGATCCGCGCCGGTTGGATATTTCCTCCTGGGGTGGTGAATTTTTTTTAACCTTGTTTTGTAATACAGCTAAAAATGAAAATATTTGTGACCTGAAGAATTTTTTGCATAAAAATTAAAAAGTTATGAATTTATTAAAAAAGTAATTTTTTCCATGTATTTTCAATGGGATATTTCGATTGATTAATAGCACGTGTTAATATTAATCAATCGGCTTCAGATTTTAAAGAATTTTTTTTATTGGAACCAAACTGGAGGTGGCGTAATTAAAATTCGAAAAAATAAATTTACACTGCAACTTACGAACATCCTAGTCTCCAGTTTGCTGCAAATTTGCATTACAAACTTCCAAAACTTGCAATGTTGTTGCATATCCCTTGTGCATAATATTAGGATATCCCAGGCGGGTGTCCACTGGAATGGATATTTGGATATTTCTGAGATGTCACAAACATTCCAGTGATGTCCCTGGAATATCCTAATATTCCGCGTGATATCTCTGGAATATCCCTGGGATATCCTTTTGCTCAGAGGGTAGTATTATTAAATGTTATTTACTTCACTTATTTGTTTATTTGTTTATATTTATAATATTTTTACATAATATTTTTTTATTACTTAAAAGGCACTGAGATATCGTGATTTGAAGTTTTTTTTAAATCTGGTTAATTTATCAATAGGGGAGAGTGGATCAAGACGGAGCACTTAAGGTTTATCATCTTTTGGAATCAGTCTTTCGTAATAAAAACGTACAAAGGCCATTTGTTTCTTAAAAAAGCATAAAATTAATAATATGGAACAAACTGCAAATCTCTCCATCTTGCCTCACCGGCGTGTAAGATGGGGTACCCTAAGGGGTGAGATGGGGTACTCAAGAAAACAACCTATTTCTGTCGACAAATTTCATAAGTAAAGGTTGCATTTTTATCTTCGTCATTGACACCAGAGCACAATTGCAGTGAACCCTCTGGCCGCAGACAGAACAAGCAGCCCAACCTTCATTTAAGTTTAAATAATAACCATTACAATAGAGACAAAGTGTATTTTACCCTTTACCATAGCTAATGGATGATGTAACCTGACAAGCTCTTTCTTTTTGGTTACTCTTATTTTATTCAGTCTTGATTTAAGTACTTTTCTTAAATCCCCTTATTTCTCTTTTCTTCATTTGTGAACCCCGTCTTGCCCCCACCTACGAAAGTGAATAAAACGATTAATTACTATACAATTTACGATTTATAACAATGAAAAAAACAAATGCTTCCCTTCTTCTGTAACCCTTGCTATAAAAATTTTATATAGTTCATTAACTGTTATTATTAAATAATATATATTTTCGTGAAAATATTTTTTTACCTAGTCCAATATTTTCCGAGGGGGAGGGGGTTAAATTTTTGTGTTTTTCAGTACAATGCTTATTTCAATAATTTTTTACTCTTAAACAATTAAACATACAAATTTGACAAAGTACATTTTGGAAAGGTTTTTTCATCCTCTTTCGATTGGAAATAAGCATTTTGAAAAAAAAAATTTTGACCCAAAAAAATCAAAATAAAAAATAAATTTCAATTTTTGAGGGAGATGGAAACGATTTTTTTAAACGAAAGCTGAGGTTTTTTCCTAAAAGGACATATAAATGATAAAGTGGGACTAGAATGTTTAAACATGGAAAAAAAGAATTTTCTCTAAAACGGAGCTAAAAACCGGGTTTAGAGTGCTCCGGCGAGTAGAAAACCTCAGCTTTCGTTAAAAAAAAATAAAAAATCGTACCCATCGCCCTCAAAAATTGAAATTTATTTTTAATTTTGATTTTTTTGGGTCAAAAATTTTTTTTTTCAAAATGCTTATTTCAAATTGAAAGAGGGTGAAAAAACCTTTCCAAAATGTACTTTGTCAAATTTGTATGTTTAATTGTTTAAGAGTAAAAAATTATGGAAATAAACATTACACAAAAAGACCCCTTGATCACTTGACGTGGAATCGCTCACTAGCGTCTCGATATGTAAAATATAATCGCGATTAATTAATTCGTTTGTTAAATAAGGCCGGTATCTTGTCTTGCCCCACTCTCCCTACACGTAAACTGAGTAGTATCCAATTCTTATATATTGGATCCACCATTGTTACACATGAAACTAAATTACCACTCGAATATTACGTGTTTGTAGTTATTTTATGCTTTTTTAGAGCAAAATTGTATACTAGTCAGTTTACATATATTGATGAATTTACCAGATTAAAAAACATCAAATTACGATATCAACCCTTAAAAACTACCCTTTGTACAGTTATAACCATATAGAAGTTTCGCTTTCGTTTATCTGAAAAATTTTTAGTGATCAAAAACTTACAATGTTTAAAATGTTTATTAGGGTGTATAAATATTTGTGTGATTCTCCGCGTAGCGCACGATTTGGTTTATGAAATTTAAATAAAAATTTGTATATTATCAACTAGCAGTCGTACCCGTCTTCAACGGGTTTTAGTTTCTTCAAATACATTCAATAGTGTGTCTACCAGTCTCAAAAAAATGGGAAATAGTGGGGAATTTAATTTGACTGGAAAAAATAATAATTAGCTACCATAAACTATTTCATTAGAAAAATATTACTATTTTAAATCAGTGATTGACTTTTTATCATCAAATAATTTATTTTTAATTAATTAAAATCCAGAAAACAATGTTTGTCAATTATTTGTAGAAATTTAATTATAGTATTATAAGTTAACCTAAAATTTCCACTAATTTTTGGAGTTATAGTAAAGTCGAATTCGAACTAATTGTATAATAATTGCTAAAATCTAAAATAAGACCTATATTGCAAGCTGGATTTATCGTTAATACTTATCAAAAAAATTTATATTTGATAAGCAAAGATATACAACTGGAAAAATTTTGACAAAGCTGGGGAAAACCGGATAGTTTGTTAAACAAAAATAATATTATAGACATCCTGTTTAACGTTTGCCTTTACAATGCTCAAAACATTCCTAAAAGTTAAATCTAGAATTAAAATAACAAAACAGTTTACTATCGAAATTTTTTCCCAGTAGCATAATGCAAGTATCGTTTCACACAGGTCTCCATTTTTAATAATTAAAAAATAATTTCAATGCTATGAATTAATATTTTTTAATATAATTTACCATTTTTAATATTTTCGAAGTTTTGCAATTGAAAAATTTTTGATTAATTAGATAAAATAATTCTAGATTCTATTATTTTGACGTCAAAAGTTTATCAGAGACCCCAAAAATACTACTGAATTATGCTTGATAGTAATTGGTCTGTCAATTATAATTTTTCAATTTTTTGATATTAAAAACATTTTTTCTACTTACTTCCATCTTATAGATAGTTATAGGACAGTATTTTTTTCAAAATTATGCTAATATATGACTAAATAACATGTAATATTGAATTACAGAAAGTAATACATTCTAGAATATAAAATTTGGAAATTTTCCATTTTTTAAATTTTCTAAAAAAATGTAATACCTCCCGTTCTAATTAAGGGGAGATTCCACTGATTTTTTTTTGAATACCGAAATTATTTTTTTTTAATTTTTGGTTAGTATGATTATATAAAAATACGGGGAAAATAGTCTGAAGCGATAAGAATAGACTTGCGAGCAGGAGAGTAGGAATAACATCACCTTTCCACCTCGAAAATTCATGTTTTTTCATTAATTACCTAACTGCAATTTGTTTATTTTAAAATTTACATTTTTTCTTTTCGCACCGCTTGAAAGAGTAGTTCTTAAGTAATAAGAAATGTCTACTGTTACATATCAAAGGTTATGTATATAACTTTTAGTTAAATTTTTGTATATTTGGTCCTTCAAACTTTAAACGCGTTTTTCTCGAAACTACACATATTCAACTTGTTTACACTCTCATTTTTACAATTTTCAACGAAATAACTTGCAATTTGGACAGCATGTTCCTTGAATGTGTAGTTTTCGTGTAAACTAGGATATTTAAGATCCATTAATATTTATAAAAGTTATAAACAATTTAAGTTGCAAAATTATGGTCGAAAAATTAAAGTCTGTCATTTGGTTATTTTTCAATAAATTTTTTTTGTTCTAGTTTACGCGATAGCCATAATGGTATAGATGAAGAAAATTTTTGACTTTTTTATTTTAGATTAATTGTCGCAGAGAAAAAATGTAATCAACTTTTAGAGGGGACCACTTTCGGCAGCCATTTTCTAAGACTCCATTAAAAAAATAAATAAATAAAAAATGGTTTTTATTACTGTAACACAAGTATTTTATTGTAAAAAGAGTTTAACTAACAAATATTTATTTAAAAAACCATGTAGGATCCTATATGGGTACACCCGTGAGTCTTTACACATGGGTACATCCATGTAGTGACCTACATGGGTCACCACGAAGGTGACCTATGTATTATTTACTAGTTAATTATGTTACATTTGTAGAGCATTTTCTATGAAATTATTTGCTTGAAATGTGTTTATAGTATTCCTAAATATTTTTTCGTATTCGAAATCATTTAGAAATTTAATATTTTATTTTTAACAAGAAAGAATGGTTAAAAAATAACTTAGAAGTTTTATTCCAAGTAGAAATTTACCTAGCTTTCCCTATGATTAACTATGGGTCATACATGGAAGCCATCCGTGGCCCATCCAAGTTTTGTAAATGTTATCCCGACTTTTAAATTTTTTATCAGATCATTTATTTAGAAATTTCTTGTCATCATTGACAGATAAAACAATTTTTAATAATACTTTATATGTGAGAAAGAAGTTTAAAAAAATATTTATTATGCGAGTGATAAATTTCTTGAAATTCATTTAAAAAATAGGTATTAAAAACCAAAATATGAAATTCTATAATTGTATTTTTCACATTAAAAACAATATTGCAATAACAAAATACTTTTACACAGGTACATCCGATTTTAGTTTATTTAAATAATGTAACATTTATTGACTTGCTTGAAAAATTGCCTTATTGCACATATTATGAGCTATTAAATAAAATTAACATAACTTTTTTCGGACTTGCAAAATAAACCAAACAAGTTGCATTCTTAAGTTATTAAATAGAATTTTATAAACAAATTATGGAAAGTTATTTCCTGAACTTATAAATACTTTCTAAATATTACTTTTTATACAGTATATACATTTCACCTTATTTAGTATTTTTTAAATGTCAAAACATTTTCTAAAATATTTTTCCAGCATGTGATAAATGTGAAATTTCAAGTTTTTGCGTACGGAAATATTGTTATTACTAAACTAGCGATATATCCTCACTTGCTAACGCTCGTTCGGTTGTATTCAAACTTATTTGTTTTTACTTATATATTAGAGCTAAGTAAATATTTACTGGACATAAATATTTTAATTTATAGTTTAATTAATTAGTTCATAATTGTTATATATACCTAATAGTTATTATTACGAATTAAACATAATATTCGACGATTCATTCATTCATTCAATTTTTTAATGAAACATAAACTTCAAACATTCGCCCAGTATATTTTGTTAAAGAAATTATCAAAATGCTTTACTATTTATTTGACAAAAATCACAAAAGTGTTCGACTATTTGTACTGTCTGACTATACCGGCACTTACCCTATAGTTAAAACATCCTGTTTCTTAATATTTTTGTAAAAAATTCTTAATTTTTAGAAGGTAATAATTTGCATCATTTCTATTCCTAAATTACAATTGCATTAATAAAAATTTTTTTTTTAAATAAGGAAAAAAATGTTTATAAATTCTATTTGTCAATTGCAAACTTTAATTAAAAATTTTTTCATCTTTAGAAAATAAAGGAAAAAATTTTACTTAAAAGAATATTCTGTTGTATTTACTTATGAATTTCTTTCATTTCAAAATCTATTCGAAAACATTAATATATAACTTCTTCATTAAATAAATACTTAATTACTATTATTTAAAAAGAATATATTATATTTAAAAGAATATTCTGTTGTATTTACTTATGAATTTCTTTCATTTTAAAATCTATTCGAAAACATTAATATATAACTTCTTCATTTAATAAATATTTAATTACTTTTATATTTCTACAGGAGAAGTAAGATTTTTAAAAATATAAAATTCAAACCTTCTTAAATTTAAACAACTTATAAAAAATATTATTTTATATTAAAAATATTGTTACAGTAACTTCATATAAATTATTTTTATCATTTCAATTCAATTATCATTTTCTATAATTTTTAACTACAATTCTTCTTTTAATCAAAATACTTTAAACTTTTTTAAAGTTCTTCGAGAATATTTAAAAACATTTCGTCTCTATTCAATTCGACCAAATTTCGATTATTTGGAAATTCAATTATTTGGAAATTTTCCCAAAGAAATTTAGAAAGCAAATCCCATTAACTATTTAGAAAAACTTACTAATATAGATAAGAGAATTTTTCTAAAAAATTCTCGAAAACTTATGCATTTAAAAACAACATATATATTATTAAATAATTGAATTCTTTTGACAGATTTTAATGAAATTTTTTAAATAATTACATTTTTCGAAGAACTCGATTAAAATTGTACTAAAAATAATAAAAAATATATGAATAAAATAAAATTTTAGACTTTTAATGAAAGCCAATTAACACTATTTACTCTTCTACCATGCCATCCTCTTCATCACTTTCGGCATTAGCTGTAATGAAAAAAAATTTCTTTTAATATTTTGTATTTAATATTATATTTCCAAATTATAATCTTTATCAATAGGGGAGACCGACAAGGAAAGTACCAAAAATCAGTTTTTTAGCGTTAAACTACTTAACGAATAATTTTTGTTAATATCTTCTTGGACTTTCACCTGTTTAATAAAATTTGAATGATACATTTTGATTAAATAACCAGTTCACATAATGAATTTTTCGAGACCTCTGCATTTTTTACTTTCCTCCTAACCCCCAAGGAGGAAAGTAACATTATAGAATTACTATCAACTCAGAAAAATACAAAGATATTCAAAGTACAAATTTTATATATTTGACACATTTTGGTATATTAGGGTCTCATCGATTAAGTTCATTTGACAATTTATTTCTACGTAAATTCCTAACTAAAATACTACGTAAATCTTCACATACGAAACAACGTGGAATTCTAGGTAGTATTCCACATGGTTTTCTTAGTAATGTAAAAGATTACTATCAATTCCTATATAAAATCCTATGTCAAATCCCTTGTAATATTCTATGTCGATTCCCGTGTGGCGATATTCAATAAGGCGAATACTGTTATTCGCATGGAATTTGTTTTAGGATTTAACATGAGAAAATTTTCCCAAAAAATGAAAAAGGGTTTCGCTTGGGGATTGACTTGGTAAAATAATTATAAATAAATGATATTGTTTTTCACATGGGATTTGGTTTAGGATTTGACAGGGAAAAATATGCAGGATTTCATGTGGGAATTCATATCGATGCCTCCCGTTAATATAATGCTTATTGAAAAACGAATGCAAGATGATTTCTATTCATTTTTTGGTGCAAGACAATGCTTATTCGATTTTCCGTGCAATAAAATGCTAATTCAAAATTCTATGGGAAAATGTACATTCTGAAATTAGCTTATTCTATGAATTTTATAAAATTTTGAATTCAGTATAATTTATAATTGCAATTGCTTAAAAAATATTTCTTAATACGTGTTTAAAGTTTCTTATAACAATAGACACGTACTGAAATTCTCAGATATTTAATTGCAATTTAATATTTATAGGAAGATTTAGGGTTACATTTATTGTTCTGTCAGTGGCAATTGTTTTGCACACATTTTTGAATAAGCATTTTATTGCACGGAAAATCGAATAAGCATTGCCTTGCACCAAAAAGTGAATAAGAATCATCTTGCATTATTTTTTCAATAAGCATTATATGAACGGGAGGCGTCGATATGGTTTTATGCATTGAACAACTGTTCACATTTCCCATGTCTATTCCGAACAAAAATCGTGCCTCAATTTCCCATATCGTTTGACATGGGAATCCACATGGTAATCTACATGGTTTCCTTAATGGAAGTAGGCTTTTACATGATTTTTGACATAGGATCCCATGTGGTTTTCTATGCAGGTTCCCATGTGGGGATTTTCAATGGGGTTGCACTCGTTTTAAGTACCCAAAATATAAAATAAAACACTAAGATTTTGCTAAAATCTGGATTTTGAAATTATATTTTTAAGGTTAAACAAATAAAAATGTAATATCTAATGTACCTTGTTAAAAATCTGACATCAACTCTACACCAAAAAGTTTGAAATAATGTTATTTCAATCTCATAAAGTGTGAATGATTGCATTTTTGTTGATTTAACTTTGAGAGGGCCGAGGTGGCCCCCATTTATTTTAACTACTTTATTTTCATTCAAATTTTTAGAACAAAAAATTGAATGATTTACAAGTCTTTATGGAAAAACGTAATTTTATATCTAAAAAGAAGTCAAATGTTTCATTTTATTTAAATGATTCAAAAAGAACCGTATTTAGTAACATAAAATTTAGAAACTTACACTAAAAAAATTAATTTAATCAAGAAAATTTGAATTGGTTCAAGTAAATATCGGGATTGCATAGAGTCGATCCAATTATGCGATTAGCTCAAGAAAATGATTTTCTTGACATAGTATACTTGGATGGAGAGCATATGTTCTTGATCCAAGAAAATATGGAATTCGATCAAGAAATTAAGTAACTTGTAAGAAATGCAGAATATATTACACTCGGGTCGCAAAGTTTCAGTACATTTTGACTGTTTACTTGTAAATGCTCGCTCCACTTCAAATTCAAATATTTCTGTAAAAATAGATGCAACAGCTATCAAACAAGGATCATTTTAAAGCTCAATAAATTTAGAGTCAAATAGGCAAAAAAATAACCAATTTAATATTGTAAATTTGAAAATATAATTCTTTAAAGTTAGAGATTTTTTATGAAAATTGCAATTTCGGAATCTCGAGTTCAAGCGAACGTCAATTGAAGAATAAAATTTTTTAAGACTTGACAGTTGTACAATAACAAGTACAAATTCCATTCTTTAATTCTAGACAAAAATCATTTACAAATATGAAGTATTTTTATCAAATTGTATAAAAATAATTTCTCTTGCTCTAAATTTTTCGAAGAATATAAATTGCAAATTCGTCGTTTCTATTAATTTGTTTTATCAATTAACCACACTTTTGAAAAATATTGAACCACTTGACTGTAGTAAATTTAAATTATTTACATGAAATTTATCCCTCTTCTTATAATGTTGCAAATTTTAACTCGCATTATTACTTATTTTATTTCAAGGTGCAATTTTTTAAATTTTACAATAAAAAAGAGATGCACATTTTTCAAAAATTTGGTTAATTGATAAAACAAGTGAACAGAAATGAGGAATTTGCAATTTATATTCCTTGAAAACTTTAAAAAGCAAGAGTAATTATTTTTACAGAATTTAAGGCAAATACTGAATACTTATAAAAGATTTTGGTCTCGAATTAAAGAATGAAATTTGTACATTATATTGTAAAACTGTCAAATCTTAAAGAAATTTTTTCATTAATTGGCGTTCGCTTGAACTCCAGATTCCGAAATCGCAATTTTCATAAAAAATCTCTAACTTTAAAGAACTATATTTTCAAATTTACAATATTAAATTGGTTATTTTTTTGCCTATTTGACTCTAAATTTATTGAGCTTTAAAATGATCCTAGTTTGATAGCTGTAGCACCTATTTTTACAGAAATATTTGAATTTGAAGTAAAGCGAGCATTTACAAGTAAAAGTCCAAATGTACTGAAACTTTGCGACCCGAGTGTAATTCAATATCATTTGTGTCTCAAATCAAATAAATAGTTTACTTGTATTGAGAAAATATTTTATTGATTTGAGAAAATTATAGATTTCAATCAAAAAAATATTTTCTAAATTCAAGTAAATTATTTACTTGAATCCCCCCCCCTTTCCCCCATCCCATGATTTCTAATACTTAGATCAAACATTTTTATTATTTAATTAACATATATATTTTTACATTCTTATCACATAAGAAAGTATTAGTTTTGGTCGAAAATTGACTTTCGCTAATTTCATGAACTCTCGACGTTTTGGGGTCCCCTGAGTCCGAAAAACATGGTCCGGCGAGTCCGTCTGTCTGTGTGTCTGTCTGTCTGTATGTATGTATATACATACATGTCCGTCTGTAGACCAAAATGTTGTTGACACAATAACTTTTGAAAATATTATCTGATCGTTTTTAAATTTAACACACTTAAAGTTGGTGTAAAAATGAAGGTTAAGTTCGTTAACCAGCCATTTTCGTTGAAAACTACAAAAACTACGGTAGTTTCAAAATTTTGAAAACTCAATTTTTTCAAATTTCAGAATTTTTAACTTTATATTATTTTAGATTAGGAAAATACAAACAACTTTTCTCGACAACATTTTTTCATAAAAACTCAATTTTCGAAGTTATAGTCTCTTAAATAGTAAAAAAAAACTAAAAAAAATTTTTAAATAACACTGAAAATCGAATTTTTTTAATGGAATAAAAGTCAGTTAATTGATTTTGACATATTCTCACCCTAGAATACTCCAAAAACATAATTGTATACAAAAAAGTCGTAATTTTCAGAAAAACCACTCTCTATTTATATTTTTTGTGCTCTTTTTTGAAAAAAATTCAATATTCCGACTCCATTATCTCCGAGATTATTGCATATGCGATTTTGCTACCACACACTTTTTTCTCGGTTTTGCATCATCTACAACTTTGCTGTTGACAACTTTTTGCCAAACCCTAAACTTTTTGAGTTATTTCCAAAAAACTAATTTTTATTACATTCTCATCACATGAGAAAGTATTAGTTTTGGTCGAAAATTGACTTTCGGTAATTTCATGAAATCTCCACGGTTTGAGATATACCCTGAGTGTGAAAAACATGGTCTAGAAAAAGTGTCTGTATGTCTGTCGACACAATGGTGTCGCCACGATAACTTTCAAAAAACTTATTGTATCAACTTGCAACTTTGCATGCGTAAATTAGTGCAGAAATTAAAAATTTTTAAATTTCAATTTTTTAAAAAATCACAATTTTAAACCAATTTCATCCTTACTTTGTTAATACTAACATGTAATTTATAAATTATGTTTATTAAATAATTCCTCCTTCAAATATTAATTATTTTCTTCTTTACAAATTTTTCTCTAGAGTTTAATGAGACTAGATTACAAATTTTTAAGTTTAACAAGACCAGATAAGACTCTTAAGAATATCGTCTCATCTCATCTTGTGCGCAGCACTATCTGCAGGTCTCATAGTTTTTGACAAACGTAAAAATCAATCACTCTTTAGGATTATCAAGAAAATTTGCTTCCTCCTGTGGAGTCCTCATGGTTTTTGACAAACATAAAACTCAATTGGATTTATTTAAAAAATTTTACTCGATGGTTTTGCGACTGCCCAATACGAAGATATTGATCCACTTGTCTGTGTGATTGTCGCCATATTGTCTTTCATTTTCGCCAAAAATACAATTTTTTAACTTTCTTTTTCAATACTTATTTAAAAAATTACTTGCAAATTTCGAGAATATTTTTTTATCAGCACGAATTACCCAAATTATTATGATAAATCGGAACTAGATATATCTAATTATTTAGGCGTCAGATGACTAGCGGGAAAACACTTTTTGGGGTCAATTTTTCCCAGATACCCTTAAAGAATTTAATATATTTTTTTAACACACGCACCGAAAGTACACCATTTCTTACGTGTCAAGTAGGGGAAAAAATATGTTTTCCTCCCGGTGAAGTCTATAGCCGGGAGAAAAAGTAACTTTTATTAGTTAGAAAATATAAATCAAAGAATGAGCATTGGTGAATCTCCAACTTATAATTACCACTATAAACACGTAACTTTCATAACATAATTTACGTGACTTACGTAAGTTACTACCAAACTACCGCGTTGTACTTTCGGTATACGTGCGTTAGAAAAAATAGTATGTGCAACTCGGGAGGAAAATGATTTTTACTCGTGTTTTACTGCTCTCGGATTCACACGCGAGCACTCGCCTTCGGCTCTTATGCCCGCTACGCCTCGAACTGCAAACTACACTCGTTGGAAATCGACCATTTCCCTCTCTTGATGCACAATATACTATTAAAGAACATATTAAATTTTATTACCAATTTTAACAAATAAAATCTTTCTCCATGTAATAATTTTTATGAAACTTTAATACAATTAAAATATCCTATAGCCGGTTTGCCTCACAGGCCCATATGTAGAATCAAGATTGTTTGTTTGTTTTGTTTAAATGGCCTCTTGTTATATCGAGAATCAAGATTCAAGCTAGAGAATCGCCGCCAAGTAAAAAGAAGAAACCGCAAATATATATTCTCGAAATATCGACTGTTTTTCGATAATCAATCTATTACTAAAATATTCTACAATATCATTAATTGGGTTAAAATCAGGTACTTAAATTTAAATTAGGTATTTTTAGAAAAATTTTGATTTTTCTCAAAAAAATTGAATTCTTTGACATTTAGCCAAACGCAGAGAATAAAATTCTAAAAAGAAATGTAAAATATTCTAAAATCATATTCATTGGGTCAAAATCTCGATATATATTGCAGGAAATTTTAATGCTCTTCGCTTTTTTGAAATATTTGGATTTTTCTAAAAGAAATAAAATTTTTTTGAAACTAAGACAAACGCAGAGACTAAATTTATGAACGGTTATGTGAAATATTCTACAACATTATTGACTAGGTTTATTATCGATAAATAATTCAGGAAATATTAATACACTTCCTATTTTTTGAAAAATATCGATTTTTCTATAAAAAATAGAATTTTTTAACATTTAGACAAATGTAGAGACTAAACTTCTAAACAGAAATGTAAAATATTCTAGAGTATTATTGATTGTGTTAAAATCTCAATATATATTGCAGGAAATTTCAAAACATTTAGTGATTTTTTTAATATTTGAATTTTTCTTTAAAAAAATTGACATTTAGACAAACGTAGAGCCTAAAGTACTAAACAGTTTCATAATAATTAATAATATAATATAATAATGGAGCTTAACTTTAATGATGCAAATGGGCTACCTGGGATAACTAAGTGGTACGAAAAGATGCTATGAGGGTCATATGCAAAAAATAATAATTATTACACTTTCATCTTTACCTTCTCTGTTACATCCGATTCTTTATCGCTCAATTCGTTGTGGGCGTCAAGCGATAAGACTGTTCTTAAAGATGGCAACTTCAACCTTTTTCCAGTGGCTTCGAATTCTTGAAACTGTCTTTCGACATCGTCCTCACTCGCTGCAAATTAATGTTTCAAATGTACAAAATTATTTAAATATACCAAACTTAAAACATGTTTCTACAAAATATTTGTAGCAAATAATAATAAATGTTACTTATTCTTGAATTTCAATTTTGAAAATAACTCGAAGAATTATGAAGATATGAACTGACTAATTATAAGGTTAAGTAACTTTTTTTTGTTTCTTTCTAAATAAAAACAAATTTACATGCTTTTCTATTGAAGTAAGAATTCCTATAGTGTAATAGCAAATTTTGGGATTTACTGTATTTACTTGGTAATACATGAAAATGAAACATAATTATGAGATAATTAAATGCCTTAAAGGATTTCCCAAAAAATTTAAATTTCACTTTGTTATAAACAATTTAAGTTTTTTGTAGTATTTTATCAAAAAATTAATATCTCAAAACAGAATAAACAAATCGTTATAAAATTTGGTATGTATACTTAGAAAATAATGTAGTTTAAAATGAAATAATTAAAAAAAATTTAATTGTTTAATTTTTGTAATTGTTATTGCAAATTTAATTGTTTATTTGTAAAATAAACAATGTTCTTAAACGTCGTAGGAAGTTCGTTCAAATTTTATCATAAAGGCTTTTTTTATAACGATTCCATACTCGTTTTGAAATTTGGGGTCCCGCAATTAGGAACAAAGTTATAAATTTATCAACTCTTGAAAAATTGTTCCTCAATTAAAATTGAAAGTTAAATACTTATTTTGTTTATTATTTTTAACGAAGGGGAGACCTGGGCGTAATGGCTAACTTTTCACTCTTTGTTGTTTTACTCGGCCATTTTTGTTCTAATTAAATGTTTATCTTGTAACGAAGTATTTCGTTATGATTTTCCTTTTTGGTCATTTGGGTTATTATTGACATTCGAATATTCGCGGGTGTATCGTGATTGGGCCGGAGGTTTTGGGTTTCGTCTTGTGTGGTGTTTCCAGCGTCCAATGGGTGGAGCGGTTTAGGAGTTCGTCCGTTGGATCTTCGAGGGGGCGTCGCGAGAGGAAGCCGGCCGGCATCATTACCATATTGTTTTGCTTTCGAGTCAGTTCGTTATCAATTGTCAAGTATTCGTCAAGTTTATACCCTGTCGTTAAATTCAATTCCTCAGTTAAGAGTGTGTGAAGAAGGATTAATAAATTAGTAATAATTGGTTAATTTGTGTTTTGTGAATTATTATTTAATTGTTTAAGTGCTGTCCAAATTTCTCCTATAGTGAACATCATTTTGGTAAGTCCATGTTTATTTGGAAAGCCTGTCGTTCTGTCTCGCCGTTTTCGCATCAATCGGTTTGGGTTCGAAGCGGAATCTCCCCTTTGTTTATTAAGAAGTAATATTATGCAGTTGATGCAAATTTAATATATATAAATTAATATCTGTCATAAATTTGGCGCCCAACGTGGGGCAAAGCGTTGGACTGAGAGACAAGACGACAATGGTTTTTAACTGATTTTTTGTGATAATAAATATTATTTTTGGAGGCTAAAGGTTTGTGCGTGGACACAGAATTTTTTTTTTGGGTTTGAGTGATAATCAAATTGGCCATATTTGGGATTATTTTAAGTGATAAAATTGGTTTTAAAAAATTGTCTGGAAACATGTGGTCGTGAAATATGGGCAGACATTTTGAATAGGCGCGAAAAGGCAAGGTATGAAAAATGTCGAAGTTGGGACAATTGTTTTTCAGTGAAACTAATTTTTCGGGAATTCCAGTGTAATAGTCGAAATTTTTGTCAGTGAAATTTTCTTTTATGGTAACAATTATTCGGGCAAGTGATGCGAATAATAGTGGGCATTTCTTTTGGGAAAATTCGACGGATTATTTTTTGTCCGTAAAAGTATTGACAGATTGTTTGTCGTGTTGGTTTGGTATTGTGTGGTCAATACTTTGGCTGTTGGTTCAAAAAGTTGAACCTTCGTGGATTTTTTTCGAAATTGTTTGCGAGTAATTGTTTTATTTTGTGGCAATTGGATCAATTGATTGTTTATTTTATTTTTATTTGGGAAAAAAAAAATTTTTGTTTTTTGCGAAAGTGAAATTTGGGAAACTTAGGAAATATTAGCAAATTTTTCGATGAAGCAATGGTAGAGTGCAAGTGCACCGAGCACATGGCAAACGACGCCGACTAAGTCTTGCGTGGTCAATATTATTGCGTCGGAAAGAAAGTTAATTTTGTAAATTGTTTCTCGGACATGTTTAATTAATTAATGTTTAATTAATTTTAAACAAATAATTTTTGAGAATTAATTTGGGTTTTGTCACGTTTTTGGTGTGAATTGGTGAAAATATTTTTGTTTTTGTGTACTATTTAGGTAAAATAATTTTCGCAAAATTTTGGAAAATTTTATTTTGGGACGCGGTTGCAAACAAACGCGGGAAAATTTTTCAGGACGGCAATTGAGGGCCGTAGGAAAATTTTAAGCGTTGGCGACAGCCATTTTGATTTTATTTTTGAACAAATTTTAATGTCTTGACATTTTTCTTATTTTAAATTGTGGTTTGAGTGAGATTTTTTATTTTTGATGAGTATTTGTTTGTGGTTTATTTTATTTGATGGGGGAGAATAATTTTATTTTTATTATTTCTTAAAGATATACAATTTTTCTGTACTTGGAAATTTTTGAGTGAAGTGAAGGTTCTATTCTTTGTGCCCTAAATGGAGTAAATTTTGATTTTATTGAGTGTAAAAATTTCCAAATTTGTTGGTTAATGGTCACTGAGAAAGTCTGTGGTTTATCATTTATTATATTTGTCGGGAAAATTGATATTCGATTTTAATACATGACAAATGTTTGGTTAATTGATAAATACATTTTTTTTGGATTCAGCGAATAAATAATTTGGGTTTGGCACGGCAATTGGTCGTAAAGGTCAAAACAAATTGGGTAAATCCATGAGGATTTAGATTTGTTTTAAGTGGCAATATACAAATTGGTTTTTGGGTTTGGAAATTTTATGATTTTGTTTTTAGTGTTGTGAAAATTTTTAAATTGGTTGACAAATATTTTATTCATTGAGTGTGGGGTTTACTGTGAAGTTATTTATTGAAATTTGTTTTATTTATTTATTTGTGTTGACATTTTTGGACAAAGCGTGAATTATGGATTCATATCAAAAACATATGCTCAAAAGTTTAGAAAGTCGACAGGTTAGGGTTATTTGGAGGGAAATTCAAAGAACCCCCGTTAATGACGTGGTTCAGGAATTGGTTAAGGCTAATTGTAGTACAAAAGGGTCAATCCAGGTACTACGGGAACGCTTATTGCGATTCAGGACCAGGCAAATTTTGGCGGGTATAATTTCGGTTCCCTGGTTGGATTTGTATGATGCGGCGGACTCTCAAAGAGTTTATTTGACTGAGGCTCTTGCAGCGCGTAGGAAAGAAGTATTGATTACTCGGGTTATGAAACCGAACAGGAAGCGGCTCTTGATTTAAGCGCACACGACAGCAACCTGGTAGGGGAATTAGATTCTCAGGTTTTAACGGGTAATGATGATTACTTTTTGGGTTTTGATAGAGAGCAACAGTTGGAAAGCGCTGAAGTAGCTTCAGCCAGCAGCAACATTGTTACGACTTGTGTGACGTCGGTGGCCAACTCTGTGGTGACTACAATGTCGAATTCGAGCGGGAGGGCCGCAACAAATATGGTTTGGAGTTCGGCATTAAATGGCGTCACGACCTCAATTGTTACACCTAGTAGTTGGAGGTTAAGTCAAGTTAATGCTAGGATGCATTTCCATCCGGAATTGGGTACTATTTTTGCCCAAAATAGGAACGTTGAGGTTAATTGGTTGCACCCCTCCGTTAATTCAGTGGCCCAGACACTTGAGTCGGTCTCTGAGAGGGTATTGTCTCCCCAAGGGGTTGAATTATTGGAACCAAGCGTAGGTTCTGGGGTTGTTTCCGAACAATTGGATGTTGGTCTTGGGATTATTCCTGATCAACAGAATTTGGTCCTTGAGACTATCGATCAACGGACTGATACGGGTTTAGGGGCTATTCCCAAACAGTCAGGTGTACATCGACCCAATAGTGTGACACAGAGGGAGGTACAGGCCCCTAGTGCAGAGTCGGCGGGTTATTATTCCCAAAGGAGTAGGGCCAATCAGACCGAGTCGAATTATTATTTGAGCGATGAGATTGGTGGTAATTTCGGTGATAAGTACCGTCAGCGGGTGTCTTTGTCGGGAAGAGACGTAAAAAAGATTATTAATCCTCCTGAGGCAGCGGAGTGGGGAAGATGAGCGGAAGGTCTTCCGACTCCGGTTTCAGAGGATTCGGAAAGCGATAGTTAGGATGAGGCCAGCAAGGTTAAGAATAAAAAACGGTCTAAGGGGCATAAAGGTAGTTCGTTTGGAAAAAAGCAGCATCATACGTGGTGTTTGTCTAGTGACTCGGGCTCGGAGGCGAGTTCAGGTTCTAAAAAGAAAGATGATAGGCCAACGAAAGGCCATCACCACCACCATGGGGCTAGTTTTAAAATAACGAAAATGCTCAAGGATTGGGACATCAAGTTTTCGGCGAACGACAAGGAGGACCCAGAAGAATTTCTAGAGCGACTCGATGATTGCATCACATGCAATGGGATTTCTAGTCAGGAAATTCTTAGGGCGGTACCTTCTGTGTTGCGCGGTGCGGCAAGCCGTTGGTATAGGTTAACTAGGAACGAGATGGTTTCGTGGAAACAATTTAAAAAATTGTTCCTTAGAGAATTTGCTTGTGTTCTCGATGAGGAGGACATATGGGACGAGCTTAAAGCTCGTACTCAAGCTAAAGGAGAAAAGATCTCGACCTATATTATGAGTTTGCGCACAATAGCTGAGCACCTTAGGCATTCGATTTCATCTCGAAAATTTTTGGGCGTGGTTTTCCGAGGATTGACACCTGAATATCGCAGGTATTTGTCGAGCTTCGAGGTTGAAAATATTGGGGAATTGGAACATATATTGAGGAAATATGAACGAATTCGGGACATTGACAAGAGGTATGTTCCACCCCCAGCTAAGGAAAAGATGAGGGTTCCGTCGGCGGCACTAAAAGGGGTTCCGAAAGGGACAAAATTGGATGCATTGGTCGAGGGCTCTTCGTCTGAAAGTAGTAAGAGTACTAAAAAGGCTAGGGGGCAAAATAAGTCCAAAAATAAAAATCTGGCGAAACCAGAAACGACGGAAAATAAGGAAAATGCAGTGGATGCATTTGGGATAGGTCAGGGTCGGCCTAGGGGAGCTACAGGGGGTCAACCAAATAAAGGGTGGCCTCAGCCAACGCAGTTAGCTCCGGGGGCGTCACAGCCTGTAAATTGTTTGCAAAGAGTGGGTGCAAGGGCCCCACCTAATGCACCGGGCGGCCAAGTGGCGGGTGCATTACCCCAACAAGACAGGCCCAGGCCAGGTATGGCAAGCCAGGGTAATGGTCAGGTTCCTTTTATGGGTATTTGCAATGGTTGTCAGGTTGTGGGACACCGTCTGTCCCAGTGTCCTTATCGGGTTTGTTTTAGTTGTCAACAACAGGGTCATTTTGCTTCAGAATGCCCTAGAAGACAACGAGCACAATTAGAGGTTTCGTGCTAGGGTTGTGGGACAAAGGGAGTGGTTCTTAGTCAGTGTCCAAATTGCGTGGCAGTCCGTCAAATTTTGGAAAACGGAAAAGGGGGGGACAAGTCAATCCCCCCCCGGTCCAAATAGTAGGGACAAGGTTAGAGGTCCCTGTGTGTAATAGTAATGTGTTGTTGCGTGTACAAGAGATGGATTATTCGTTGCCGAGTGAGGAGAACTCACTCTCTAACCCATCTCAAGTGTGTATTGTTGGTGAGGAGGACTCATCTGCAAGTGTTAGTAATTTGTGTGTTACGAGTGAGGAGAACTCACTCTCTAATGTAGAGAATTTGTGTGTTGCGAGTGAGGAGAACTCACTCTCAAGAGTTGAAAATTGTGTCAGCGTGAATTTGGGCACATCCGGTAGGGCTAGGCTTGAACCATGCTCAGGTCGTCGCGGGACTTGGGACGTTTCTGGTGGAACGAATGGCTCGCCAATAGTTGTTACCGAAAACGAGAGTAGTGACTTTGGTCAATTGAATGAGGAGTATTCATTCTCTGTGGGTTTAGATAAAGCTTTGGTTTCTGCGGAAAATTGTGGTGAGGCCCCGATTATTAGTGGGACTAATAGTGTTGAAAAGGGTTCAACACGTAAAGTCCAGGAGAGGGGAGAAACTGCCTCGGATGCAGTAGGTTCTCCGGATTCAAACGAGATTGTCGATGGGACAAGGCCTGAAAATAGGTACTTTTTTAAAGTAATCATTGCGGATCGTCCATATTATGCATTGTTCGATCCAGGGGCAATGGTTTCGGTTATTGGTCCCAAATTGGCTGAACAATTTAGAGAAAGGTTGGAACAAGCTGATACAGCAATCCAAAGTGCCATTGGGGGATCCACTCAAACTTTAGGGAAATTAAGGTTATGGTTGACAGTCGATGGATATGCGCAGTCTTTCGAGCTGAAAGCCCTTAGTACCTTAACCCAGGATTTAATTTTGGGAATGGATTTCTGTAGGGAAATGGATATGGATGTCCAGCTTGGGAAAGGTCTCTGGAGGATTAATGGCCAAGAATGGCATAAGTTTGCGTCCGATAACGGAGAAAATAACTCTTAGGGTATTTTCGCGGAATGTGCAGGCATTTTGGAGCTTACGGTTGACCAGAGAAATGAGGTTCAAAGTTCGGTTAATGAATTGGTCCTTCCTCAAGGTCAGGAACATGGGGTGACGTCGTTGACGGAGCACCACATTAGGTTAACTGATCAGACGCCGGTTAAGCATCGGCCGAGGAGAATGTCTCCAATGATCATGCAATGGTTGATCAAGGAGGTTCAAAAATTATGGGACCAAGGAATTATCGAACCAGCGTCCAGTGATTGGAGCACTGCGCCGGTAATAGTCAAAAAGAGTGATGGGTCACTCAGGTTATGTTTTGACTATAGGGACCTCAATAAGGTGACAATTAGGGACGTGTACCCGATACCGAGTATCGATTTTATTTTGGATAAACTGAGGAAGGCTCGTTATATCTCTAAAATCGATCTCAAAATGGCGTACCATCAGGTACCGATGTCTGTGGAAAGTAAGAAGTACACAGCATTTTCGGTTCCAGGTTTAGGTCTCTTTCAGTTTAAGAGAATGCCATTTGGGTTAACGAACGCTCCCGGCACGTTTCAAAGGTTCGTGGACTCATTGTTTGGTCCAGAATTTGAACCTGTCGTGTTCGGATATCTTGATGACATCATAATTGTCACTGATGATTATGACGAGCACATCAAATGGTTGAGGATAGTGCTTAGAAAATTGGCGTCTGCTGGTTTAGTGGTAAACCCAGACAAGTGCGAATTTGGTTGCTCTCGGGTAACCTATTTAGGCTATGTTTTGGATAGGGATGGTTTGAGGCCTGATTCTGAAAAGGTGACACCGGTTTTAGAATACCCTGCACCCCAGGATATTAAACAGCTTCGGCGTTTCTTGGGAATGGTAGGGTGGAATTCTCGTTTCATAGAGAATGATAGCGAGATTAAGGTACCACTTTTAAGGCTTCTTCAAAAAGGAAGAGTTTGGGAATGGACGGCTGAGCATGAGGAGGCTTTCCAAACTTTAAAGAAAAAGTTGGTATCGGCCCCAGTTTTGGCTCGGCCGGATTTTGGCAAACCATTCACTGTCCAATGTGACGCTAGTGACTCAGCGATTGGCGCGGTGTTGCCTCAGGAGTCTGAGGATGGCGAACACCCAATTGTGTACGCAAGTAAGGCTCTGACAGGGGCAGAAAGGAATTATAGTGTTACTGAGCGTGAGTGTCTGGCACTTTTATGGGCCATTAAAAAGTTTAGGCCATATCTAGAGGGATATCGGTTTAAGGCTATTACGGATCATAGTGCACTGAGGTGGCTCAGGAATCTTAAGGATCCGTCTGGTCGTTTGGCTCGTTGGGCACTCGAGATGCAGCAATGGGATTTCGACATTGTTCATCGTCGCGGTGTTAATCATCACGTACCAGACGCATTATCGCGTATGTACGAGGATAACTCGGACGAGATGTCGGCTTTCAGCACCATTGACGATCCGTGGCATATCAAGAGGAAACAATTGGTTAAGAAGTTTCCTCAACGTTTTCCAGGATGTTTGGTGGAAAACAATTTGTTATATCGTCATAGGAACGATCCTTTATTGTTACCAATCACGGGCGAAGAACAGGGTTGGAAGTTGGTGGTCCCAGAAGAACATCGGAGTAGAATACTCAGGGATGCTCATTCTGAAATTGCAGCGGGTCACTTGGGAATAGAGAAGACATATGCTAGGGTGGCTGCAGAATATTACTGGCCAGGCATTTGGCATGATGTCCAGAGGTTTGTTCGTGAGTGTCCTGACTGTCAAAGGTTTAAGGTATCGCAAGAAGGACCTCAAGGGTTAATGGGTCAAAGGATTGTGGAACAACCGTGGGTTGTGGTTGCAGCGGACTGTATGGAGTTTCCATCCAGCAAAAATCAGTGTAAGCATTTGGTTGTTTTCCAGGATTTGTTTACTCGCTGGATTGAGGTGAAACCAATCAGGTCTGCTGATGGCAAGTCTATTGCGAAGGCATTTGAGGAATTGGTCGTGTTCAGGTGGGACACTCCTCACTTTCTGTTAACGGATAACGGAAAGGAGTTTGACAATAAACACCTCAAATCAACTTTGGAGGATTATGGCGTTAAGCATTTAACAACACCGCCATACCACCCCCAGGCTAACCCGGTCGAACGTAGTAACAGGACCTTAAAGACGATGATTGCGACTTTTGTGGGCGAAGATCATCGGAATTGGGACAAACATGTCCATGAGTTCCGACATGCGGTCAATACGGCTGTACAGTCTTCGACAAGGGTTTCACCGGCGTTTTTAAATTATGGCCGTCAGCCTCAACCAGTTAAGAGTTTGAGGGGAGAGGTTAAAGGTAAGGTTACGGTTCAGAGAATTGACCCAGAGGTTTGGTGTGATAGATTGCGTAGATTGGATGCGCTTAGAGATTTAGTCGCGAGGTTCATTGACGAGAAACGGGAAAAACAAAGTCGTTATTATAATCGGAATAAGCGGGAGGCTACATTTCATGTGGGGGATAAGGTTTTATGGAGGACGCATAAGTTGTCGAATGCGGCAAATAGGTTTTCGGCAAAGTTGGCTCCTAAATTCGAAGGCCCTTATGAAATCGTTAGGCAATTGTCTCCTTCGGTTTACGAATTGGGTTCGGACAATAATCGTCGCGTGGCAAAGGTTCATGTGTCCTGTCTTATACGTTTTGTGCCTCCACGTGTTTGACAATAATGGAATTTGTTACTTATTTGTTAAATGTTTTAGATTGTTCGGGCCAGTTTCTTCAGCAGCATTATGGGTGATGTTTGGCGCAACAAGCTTCCGTCGGGTTCCGATCAGGCATCAACAGGTGCAATTAAAAGGGTGGTGAGAAGCCATGAGGTCTCAAGCTCCTCAGGTTCCGAGGTTTCTTGGCGAGGGAATAATATCCATTCTGCGGGCCGTGGAATTTCTTTCGCCTGGCGGGAGGAGGAGCAGAGTGGTTCGGTTCGCCCTGGCACAGGCGTGGATCGTGTTGCGGGTGTTTTGAGGAGCCGTGAATTTTTGGAGAGCCAGTATGCTGTCGAAGAATTAGACTCCATTGTGATGGACGAAGGGGAGGATCTGGTTTCGGTCAACGAGGAAGCCCAAAATCATGAGGCTGGTGGTCGTGAGGAACCAGAGGTTCGGGTCCGACCACGGGAGCCAAATGTAATAGTGGTTCCTCGTCCAGCGGACCGATTCAGGGAACAGGCTAGGCTCGCACGGCCTGTATTGACAGTGGGACGGATTTTCTGTCGATTGGACCGCATCCCAACGGATCCGGATTTGGATCCTCCTATGGGGGCATGCTTCAATTGCTGGAGTATGTCCCACAAGTTGGCTTACTGTCCGGAGCCAATTGGTACTTTCTGCCGGAATTGTGGCCGTTATGGGGTCACCATTGAGGTTTGTCCCCGTTGTGCACGGGCCTACCGGCTGTGGATGAAGCGTTCGGGGTCTTCAATGTCATTGGAGAAATCTGACCAATCAGGGTCAGGTAAAAGGGGTCAAGGGACTAAGGGCGGCGATAAGAAGATTGCCCTTTACAAAAAAGTAGCATCGGTGGCCGTTCGGGCTGAGGTTGGGGAACCGGAGCAACCTGCTCCAGTTCCTATGGCTGAAGGGTTGCTATTGGTTGATCCAGTGGCTAGATCATTGCCTGTGGTGGTTCCGGATCCAGTGTCTTCAGCCACTGGATTGATGGATGATTTGAGGTTGCTGGAAGCTTCTTTGGTGGGCCTCCCGCAGGAATTCGTAATCGCGGCACGTACGGCCTTCTGGCAGGATCGCCAGCGTCGGGGTTTCCCTTAAAATGGGGGCCCCATTTTTCGTAAGGGAATAAAAAGTTTATTTTGGTTTAGTATTCAATTTGGTTTTGATTTAGTTTTCTTTTTATTTTATTTTGATTTTGATAGAAGTCTTTGCGGTTAAGTGTTGACCAGTTAATAGATTTAAAATGTTATTATTTATTTAATTCTCAATAAATAATTATTTGGATTTATAATTTGGTCGTTTTCTTTAATATTAATTTGGGTTTAATCGGCAACAATTTTTGGATTATTGTTGGCCTAGGAGAGGGGATTGTAACGAAGTATTTCGTTATGATTTTCCTTTTTGGTCATTTGGGTTATTATTGACATTCGAATATTCGCGGGTGTATCGTGATTGGGCCGGAGGTTTTGGGTTTCGTCTTGTGTGGTGTTTCCAGCGTCCATTGGGTGGAGCGGTTTAGGAGTTCGTCCGTTGGATCTTCGAGGGGGCGTCGCGAGAGGAAGCCGGCCGGCATCATTACCATATTGTTTTGCTTTCGAGTCAGTTCGTTATCAATTGTCAAGTATTCGTCAAGTTTATACCCTGTCGTTAAATTCAATTCCTCAGTTAAGAGTGTGTGAAGAAGGATTAATAAATTAGTAATAATTGGTTAATTTGTGTTTTGTGAATTATTATTTAATTGTTTAAGTGCTGTCCAAATTTCTCCTATAGTGAACATCATTTTGGTAAGTCCATGTTTATTTGGAAAGCCTGTCGTTCTGTCTCGCCGTTTTCGCATCAATCGGTTTGGGTTCGAAGCGGAATCTCCCCTTTGTTTATTAAGAAGTAATATTATGCAGTTAATGCAAATTTAATATATTTAAATTAATATCTGTCATAATCTCATAGAAAGGTTACTCTGGTATCTCAGCTTTTTTTGAATCTAAAAACGTTCCCATATGACTCTTACTTTTATTATACAACAATTTTTCTGAATCAATGCAGAGCTCCAAAATTTGCCTGGAGCCCGAGCATATTGGATAACTCCCGGGGCGTAATGAATAATGATTGCTAATTATTATCTAGTTTCCAATCTTATTGAATATTGTAAATTAAGTTTCCTGGGTATTCCATAACTGCAATTTTTACTTAGCAATACTTTTCCTATCGCTTTTCTTATAATATCCTGTGATTTTGACCCTCTTCAATTTTTTTGTAATTTCGTAGCTTTAAATTTTATGTAAATTTTAAACCAAAACTTAAATTTTTTTTAAATACCAAAACATACTTAAACTAAGTGACAAGTAACCGCAAAAACGCAGCTACACTTTGCTGATATGGTAGGTTGCTCTTTATACATAGCATTAGTCATCACGCCCCGGGAAAAACTATCCATTACGCCCAAGGGGTACTTGGCAAATATTTAGTAATTTTTTAGCAATACAGTAAGTGTCAATAAAAAACTCCAATTGGCCCTGAAAAACAAATTTTTTAAGCTCAAAAAGCGATTTTGGTATCCTTCTTAAAGCTATTTTTGAAAAAATTAGAACGAAAAAATGAAAATTTTGAAAAGTTATTTTCGTACGTCAAAAATAGTTTTTCTACTATATTTCTTACTTATTAATGAATATTAATGAAACTTCGTACAAAGTTGTAGTATACCAAGTACAATAACTTATATATCGAGCAAAATTATTTCGACTTACGATCTTTAAATAAATTACAATCATTCGTTACGCCCCTTAGTCAATACGCTCCGGTCTCCCCTAAATACCGCATTATATTGTGATATAAATTCTTAGAAAATTTATAACTTATATATGGGCAATTCTACGTGAGATTCAAGACGACCTCTTAAATTCGTCCAAAAATATTTTTTATCTATTCTGTATTGAAAAAAAGATACGTCATACGTATTTTTGTAATTTTTTTTTGAAGGCTAAATTTTAGAGTTATGAATTTTCAAAATTTGCGTTTTTTAAATGAAGATATGTTTTCAATGTCATATAACTCAAAAAGTATTGCTTCTTTTCATTTTTTGACAAGGAAAAACAATTTTGTTTTTGACTCTACTTTTAAATAATGATAATAAAAAATTTTTTTTTTTACTTTGGGTAGGATAAAATTTTTTTTTCTGTATGAAAACATATTTTGAAGCTAAGAAGATTTTGCAAAAAGTTTCAGAGCAGGCCTGATAAGTTTAAACTATTTAAATAAATAATTAAGCTGCCCGTGCAAATCATTTTTTTTAATTTACTATTTAAAATTGTCTCTCAAAACAAGAATATTTTTAATTATATTTATTATCTAATATATTATTTCGAAAACATTTGTAAATGTAAGAATTAAGTAGAAGCAATACAGGGTGTGAGGTTCTATTAATACTTAAAAAGGAGTTCAACTTGAAGTATTAAGAAAATGGCTATTCGAGTAAATTTGACAACAGTAAATTACAATTTTAATTAAATAATTTTTTTCGTAGCATCGCTAGGGGTCGTCGATATACCACGTGGACAGTTTAGAGGGAAGGGGGGTTCGCCAAAAATCCACGATTTTCCACGAGGGGTAAGGGGGGGTCAATACAAATGTCCACGTGGACACAAAAGTTTAATTTTATATCTTTTTTTTTCTTTTTACTCAATTTTATTATTAGATTGTAATCAGACAATATTTGTAATCCGCAATTTATTAAACTGTCAAAAAAACGCCAAATTCTTTTTTAAATTACGCACAAAATCTTTATCGTAAATGCACAAATATTAATATATGCAAATTTGGTAATTAGAAATACAATGCTGATGGCGCCACGTTCTATGTCATTTAACATGGACTCATTTTGAGTTGCAACAAAAATGAGTCCAAGTTTTTTCTGTGTATGGATTTTCGGAAATTTAAGATTTGTTACCAAAGAGATGAAGTATTTTTAATAATATAATAATTGAAGATATATTGCTGCCAAAATCCTCTCTATTATACTAAAGTGGTATTTGAGTAAGAATTTCTAAAGCCACCAAAATTCAAAAAATGTATTTTTCTTCAAAATGTTGGTTTTCTTCTAGTCTTTTATATAAAAAAACTACAACAAAGGATTTGACAAAAAAATTTTTTTGTTATAAACAATTAAAGTTTTTTTTAAAAAAATTAATTTCGAAAGTTATTTAAATAAATAGAAATACAAAATAATACGAAAGTTATTAATCTATTTTAATTATTCAAGCGGCATTCTTTTTAATTTGAGCCAAAGTTTTAAATAAAATTTTTTTCGTAAAAAAAATATTGAAGTTTATAATAAATAAACAAACTATTTATTTATAACAAATTAGCTAAAAACCATGTTCGCAATCGAATTTTAAAATGAAAAAAATAGTACTTATTCTTTGATTATCACTGAGTAAAATCCTATTGAGAAAAAAATGGCATGGCTAATTTAAACATTGTTAATCTCTTGTAGGGCTGGATTTTGAGATTGAGATATTTCTGTAGTTCAGAATATTTTTTTACGAAAAAAATTTTATTTAAAACTTTGCCTCAAATTAAAAAGAATGCCACTTGAATCATTAAAATCGGTTAACAACTTTCTTCAAAATTAATTTTTTAAACTAAAACTTTAATTGTTTACAACAATAACAAATTTTTTTTGTCAAATTCTTTGATGTAGTGTTTTTTTATGTAAAAGACTATAGGAAAACCAACATTTTTATGGAAAATAAATTTTTTGAATTTTGGTGGCACGTTTCAGAAATTCTTACTCATTTATCTATTTAATAATAGTTAAAGATAATTTAATATTTGAAGACCTCCACGGAATAACGATCTATGGCACATTTTGACATAAATGCAATCGTAATGAAAATATGTCCACGTACACTACCGTCCGAAATTGTGCGAACGCTAACATCTCGAGCTATTAAAAAACACACCCGCACAGAAACAGCGATAACTCGGTTAAAAATGAAGCTAGATGCAAAAAAATGTTTACGGGTTCCCGAGATGTTACAAAAAGAGTTGGATCGTGCAAAGCAAAATTTTCAATCATCGATTTCTCTAATTCGCCGTTGAGTCAATTACTTGTCTGTGAAGAAAGTGTCGAAAATTAATTTTACCAAGTACATTCTTACTGGGATCCACTTTTTAAATATCGATATATAATAAATTAAATTAAAAAATGGATCATAGTAAGAATGTACTTGGTAAAATTAATTTTCGACACTTTTTTCACAGACAAGTAATTGACTCAACGGCGAATTAGAGAAATCGATGATTGAAAATTCTGTTTTGCACGGTCCGACTCTTTTTGTTCATGAAAAAACCACGATTGTCCTCGAGGGAGAGAGGAGGGGTCAAAAAGTGTCTAAAAAATGTCCTCGTGGTATATGGACGACCCCCTATGAAATTTAAAAATGTAAATAGACAGTTAAATATATAAACATTATTGAAAATTTTTTTTTTCAATATTTTATATTACACTATTCATCTGATAAAGAAAATTATTTACTATTAGTCACGAAATCCAGAAATTTTTTCGTTAATAATAAGAAGTTACCAAACAAATATTTTTACATGACAAAGTTAAAAACTTTGATTACTATGAAATGTAAAAGAAAAATTGGTGAATGTTTTGATTTAACCAGTTTGGAAATTAATATATTGATAATACGAAAATTAAAAAAAAATTTTACAACTAAAAATTAATTTTCTTATTTTCCACTAATGCGTTACAGAAATTGTGACAATTTAGGATGAATTGTTTAATTTATAATGTTTACATTTCTTAATTTTAATTTCTATACTAGATGCTTTAAAACTACTATAAGAATTTCATATAATAAATATTTATCCTGTATAATATTGACAATTTTCATAAATCAAAACATTTATTTCAGTAAATATCGTCACAGTCTACTTTTAAATTTAAGGAAAGAACAAATATTGTAATACTTATCTCTAATTTGACATCAAGTAATAAAATACTTACTTCCTAAAAAATAAATAAATGCCTCGTGGAGTGTTGTTTTGTTGGTATTATCATTGTGCCACTTCACTCTCCCCTTCCTCCCTTTCGCTACATTCTGATTGTTAAACAATTAAGAAATCTCGATTAAATCCGTGGTTTTGTCGGAATAATATTGCACTAACGCTTGCGTATTTTCTGACATTTTGAAATTTTAATCACTTTTAAAAAAAACACAGAAACTGACAAATAATAGGTATAAAAATATTAACACTCTCGCCGGTATACATTCGACCTTGTGGCTCTAGCTCGTTGGAAACAATAGTTAACGTGTGACGGTGTGAACGTGAGTGCGACATGCGCGTACGTCGAATGTGACGTTTGCTACGCTGTTTATTACTACCACAAATAGAATAGCCAATAGAAAAGAAGATACGTTTACAAGGGGTGGAAGACAAGGCATTCAAATTCTCAGGAATTCTAATGCGCGCCGAAAGATTGGGCGCCGATCGAGTTTTGTGGAAATGCAAAAAACCTCTTCTAAACAGGAATCATTTAACTGAAGCGGTTGGTAAGAACGACAATAACGTTTGACGGTGTGAATGTGTAGGTGCCAGTGTCTGATATGCGCATGCGACAAATACAACAACCATGCTTGTTCCTGCTTCCGATGCCGAACGAATTTTCCAGAATAAGTCCCTTTACGTTTCTCTATTCTGCCACAGAGACCGTTGTAGCAAAGAAAGAATGAGAGAGAGAGAGAGAAAGAGAGAGATAAAATCAAGGGATTCCATAAAAATTTTGGTTTTGGCGTCTACTATAGTGAATTATATTATACGCAAAATACAGTTTTCAGTTTTTTCTGTGTGCCATATTTAGTGCCTGAGAAATAACAATCTTTAAAATGGTAAGTACTTACCTATAATATAGGTTTTGTATAATAAACTTGTACTCACACATTTGTTTTTCATCTTTTCTATCAAACATAACCCCAAAAATAATGTCATATATATTTTTGCAGTTCATCTTTTTTTTATCTTTTTGTTTTGTTTATTTTACTTATTAACATTTTCTTATGTTCATTTCATTTATAAAAAAATATTTTTTTTAACTTTCTCGACATCTTTAAGAAAAGAACATTTTAGTAGAGTCATTCTATTATATTTCGACCAAAATCGCTGCCGACTAATTATTGAAAATTATAATCCTTTGTAGGAATAATTTTTAAGGAAAAAAATTAGCGAAATAAAAATATTTTTATTAAAATTTTTCCTATTTAATGTAAAATTTAAAGTGTACAGGAGCTCCTATACACTGTATAGATGTGTTTTTTACACACCTTTATTTTAAATTGTCTTTTTTTTGGCAGAAGAAAATATCTAAAAATACAAACATTTTTAATTCAATAATAACAGTAAATAGAAAAAATCTTTTGTCATAATTCGAACAATAAGATTTTTAAAAAAAATTTTTAAATATTTTTTACTGAATTAATATTTTGAAAATTTTTCTCAGTTTAATTTGGAAATATTCTAAATTATATTTCTTGAAAATATTCTTATGAATAAATATTATTCAATTAAAAAATTAGTAAAATTTGTTATTTAATATGTTATGAAAAATAGTTAATAATAATAAAATATTTATTGTCATAAAAATTCGTCTTTCTTCTTGAAATCGACTAAAATGACTTTTTTCAAGCCTTAACCCTTTAACGCCCCTGGGACATATATGTCCCACCTACAAAAATCTCAATAATATTCCAAGAAAATTAATATTTTTCATTCAACCTTGGTGCGTTTTTTTCAGGAAGGATAGAGCTTTAAAATTATGTAAACAAAATTATGCCTAAAATTTCTTATTTTTTAATAAAAACTATAAATAATTATTAAAAATTATTAAAAATTACGAATTTTTAAAACATTTTAGATTTGCTTGAAACTTGGTACTCGGGGGTTTTTGGGGTCGCTGATTACGAATCTGATGTTAGTTTTTCAAAATTCAAGATGGCGGATCCAATATGGCGGACGACTTTTTTAAAATCTAAAGCGATTTGCTTGAAACTTGGTACTCGGGGGTTTTTGGGGTCGCTGATTACGAATCTGATGTTAGTTTTTCAAAATTCAAGATGGCGGATGCAATATGGCGGACGACTTTTTTAAAATCTAAAGCGATTTGCTTGAAACTTGGTACTCGGGGGTTTTTGGGGTCGCTCAATACGAATTTCATGTGCATGTGAAGTGCAGATTTCTAATAACGGACTTCCACACTACCTTAGAGGTTCCGTATGTAGCGCGTTAGATTTTTAAGGAGCTTCTACAATAGGTGTAAAAAGGCTAGTACAAGTGTGAAACCAATCCCATTTACTAATGGGATTGTATGGAAACTTGAACTTGGGTTTGGACTAGCCTTTTAGTGCCTATTGTTGAAACTCCTTCGGAGTGAATCTTCGCCAGTAGCCCTATTAAAAATCTAACGCGCTATATACGGAACCTCTAAGGTAGTGTGGAAGTCCGTTATTAGACATCTGCACTTCACATGCACATGAAATTCGTATTCAGCGACCCCAAAAACCCCCGAGTACCAAGTTTCAAGCAAATCGCTTTAGATTTTAAAAAAGTCGTCCGCCATATTGGATCCGCCATCTTGAATTTTAAAAAAACTAACATCAGATTCGTAATCAGCGACCCCAAAAACCCCCGAGTACCAAGTTTCAAGCAAATCGCTTTAGATTTTAAAAAAGTCGTCCGCCATATTGGATCCGCCATCTTGAATTTTAAAAAACTAACATCAGATTCGTAATCAGCGACCCCAAAAACCCCTAAGAATGTGTAAGATTTTAAAAAAAATTTCCCGCCTTTTCCGGGGGCGTTAAAGGGTTAAAGTCAGTATGAGGTCTGTCTTCTTTAAATAACTAGTTATTTTATCCAACACTCATAGTCTTAAGCCAAGAAAATGGGAAGATTAATATAAGTTAATAATTGTTTCATTCAATTAAAAATTAACTTCTTGGTCGAATTCCACATTTTCTTGGATCAAGAATATGTGTTCTAGATCCAAGAAAATTCTTCTTCTCCCAAATATACTGTGTCAAGAAAATCGTTTTCTTGAATCAATACTTTAATAGTCTTGGCCGTATTCAATTTCACGATTTAGTGATTTTTTCTAGCTAATTCTCTTAGCTTCATAAAATTATTTTCACGTGAACAATATATTACTTTCTTATGAATTTCCATAAAATTAGGATACTTCTTTCGATCTGATGAAAACATTTTTCTCACAACATTCATTTTCGTTTTAGACTAAAAACTGATGATAAAACAGCGTTAAAGAAATTAAAAAAGATATTTAGTATTAAAAAGAAGACAAAATATCTAGAAAAAAACACTAACGAAAAAATAAAAGCAGAACAAGCCTAATAGTAACAAAGTAAAACAATACATTAAAACAGAAAATTGACATTTTGAATTAATCTAAAGGTGGAGTAAAATAATTTTGAATTCCATGCAAATTTATTTTTTGTTGAATGTATTTCATGTAGTTTTTGAATTTTTGTAACATTAAAAGTGATTTGCATTAAAATGCTGAATTAAAAGTTTAATATACTTTAAGAATGCAAGTTTTATTGATTTAATTATAAAATAATAATAATTAAAATTCTTTGAATGGTGGAAATGTCAATTGTAATAAATATTTACTTAATTTTTCAAGGCAAATGTTTTTTCTTTTTGAAATTTAGTTGTATATTGTAAAGATATCGAAAAAACTTCGATTTTTCATTTTTGAAAAAACAAAAAAATTTATTATTCCTCTTTAAGATGCGGGACCCCGATAAATTTTATTAGAAAATTATCTTTAGACTTCTAGAAAGTTGTAAAAAAAATTAAGAAAAAAAAACGATGGGGTTCTTGAGAAAATTTGATTTTAATTTTTTTCGAAAAATAGCCGCCATTTTGTTAAATTTAAATTTTTTTAAATTAAACTTGTGGGACTTCAAAGAACATTTAATCCGGAATTAGGGACAAAAAAACCCACTACATTATAGACAGTTGCAAGAAAGATACATCAATTTAAATATTTTTTACCGTCATTTTCTTGAAATCAGACTTCGCAGTTTTAAGAATTCAAATGCGCCTAACTTCGTTAAATAATTTTTTTTGGCCAAACGGTAAAATACGTGTCGTCTAAAATTGTGTGAGAAATAATATATTTCCATAGGAAACTATTATTTGACTTACATATTTTAGCCTGTCTGAATTGAAATGGAATCAACCAGTAAGAAATTAGTAAGAAATGAAATATTTTACAAATGAATAAACTTTTCTTAATTATGAGTTTATCATCGTAAAATAATAAAAATAAAGCTTAATATGTGTACTTTCAATAACCGAGTAAGAAAAATGCCAATTTTTGTTTTCGTATTATTAATTAATTAATTAATTTAAAAAATTAGTTAAAACTGAATTCCTTACAAACTAATAAACTTTTCTTGATTTTAGGCTTGCCATCGTAAACCTTATTAAATTCCGCATCTAAGAAGCACAATTTTAATAATCTTAAAAAATAATCAAAAAAAGAAAAAAATGTCCTTTTTCCAATAAAAATTAATTAAGAAATAATCAATAATTAATTTATTTAACAATTATTTATTAAAATAGGTATAAAATTATACTTGTTAGATGTGGAATTTGGTAAGCCTTACGATGATAAACTCATAATTGAGAAACGTTTATTTGTTTGAAAAATATTTTATTTTTTAGTAATTTCTTATTAATTTTTGTTAATGAATTAATTAATTCATAATTCGAAAACAAAAAACGGCATTTTTTCTACTCGGTTATTGAAAGTACACATATTAAGCTTTATTTTAAAAGCCAAAGAAAATGAAAAAATGTCCTTTTTTCAAAAAATTAATAAATAAATAATCAATTATTTATTTATTTAACAATTATTTGTCAAAATCAGTGTATTATTATACTTGTTGGATACGGAATTTGGTAAACCTTACGATGATAAACTCATAATTAGGAAAACATATAGGTCAAAATTTTGTCCGCTCTACTGTATTTTAGCTAGAGTTAACAAAATCCACAGTTCACATTTTAGCAAAAAGTTTAACCCCCTCCCCCTCTTTGTTGTAAAATAATAATTACTTAATATTTCGTGTATTTTCTGTAAAGTTATGTACACGTAAGTCGCAAAGTTTCATAAAAATTTGCTTCATTGCTTCACTTTAAATTCATCAATAAAAATTTTTTTTTTGAGTTTTTACGATATAAAATTTAAAACCCTTCTTCAATCAAGCGGGTGCAAAATCAAAAAACAAGGCTCCCGTTAGGGTACGTTCACAACTCACCTCATTTCACTTTGATTTCCTTGAACTCCATGCACAAGGTTTACATTGGCACTGTACTGACCATTAAGGTGTGTACACGTTCACAACTCGTCAAGTTGAATGTAAACTCAGATGCTTTAATGCTGTTCTTCCGGTTTAAAGGTTTTTAAATAAATAGAATATTTCTATTAAATATTCTTAGTTCGTGACATACGAATGTTCATTCATATGTCATGAACTGAAAACATTTTGACATAAATCATACGACTTCACAAAATACCGTCAAACCGGAAGGACAGCATTAAAGCATCTGAGTGTACATTATCTTTGTAATAATATTTTTCTTATCGTAAGAATATTTCCACTTAATTTATGTGGGGAATATTCTTGGCGGATATTTAAGAAGATTTTTTCTTAAATTCAGAATGTAATTTTTTCAGTGCATTTAAATGTATTTTCTGTTTTTTTAATTCAGGGTGTCTAGCGTCCTGGAAAACTGGGAATTTAGTTTAACCGAGAATTTGCAGGGAATATATTTTAACCGGGAAAAACCCGGGAATTGGAAAAAATATCCGTAAATTTTTGGAAAATTTCACTAATTCATTAAAATCTATTTTAAAAAATTGTTAATTTTAAGTCATATTTTTCAACAATTTAGTATAGAATTATTATAGGTATATAGGCAATTTCACATTAAATTTTCAGTTCACATTTGAAATTATAGGATACAAATATTTGTTACTCATCCTATGTATAAGAAAAATGTAAATCCATTTTTTCCCATTTTGTAGGTAACCAAATTTTTTAGTTATAAATTAAATAAAATTTAAGATTTTTTAAAGTAGACTTATTTTCAATTATCTATAACTTTAAAACTATTGAATTTATAAAATTGTACCGAGAACAGAAGGTTGTTTTTTAATCGTTTTTTGAATAACCATGAGGTAAACAAAATTTTTCTTAATTTTCTTTAAAAAAAACTAACTAGTTTTATTAACAAACTAGTTTCATATACAACTTACAAGTTGTTTAGGATAGTTTACAAAAAATATTTGGCCCCTATAAAATAGAAAAATAAAGAATATGTACACCTTTTTTCTAAATCGAATAATTAAAAAATATTTTTGAAGTAGAATTAACCATATATTATTATTATTATTTATATACTTGTATAAGCTTTTAATATTTTAAAATTTAAACTGAAAGTTTAAATATAAATACCAAAGTTTTTAACCTTATTACAGTGAAACCTCTATTATCTGAATTCTCCATAATCCGAACTTTAAATTATTTTATCCAAACTTTTACGCCATTTTAAACAAAAACTTAAAATTTTTACATCTATTGGTACAAAAATCTCAAAAATAAAGAAATTTGATTGATTAGGGTCAATTGGGGTAAATGTAAACAGAATATCTATTTTTCACCAAGTACATTAGTTTTTGTTGTTAAAAGGTACAATGGTCGAATTGTTTTGGCATGAACTTGTTACTAGAGTTCCCTAGAAAAATTTTATACCAGGCTCCTGAGAGTTTTAGGTTACATAAAAATGAACGCAAAATTTGTAAGTTGGGTTTTATTTGTGTATGTTCAGAGTGTCAAAATCTGTTCAGAACAAAATTCTAACTGATCGGGTTTGATAGATATTCTAGTTTAACTATATCAGCGCAAAATAAAGTTAACTTTTTAAGGGCTTTTAAACCATTATGACGTCATAGCTTTAAAACATATGCTTTTCACAAACTGTGACGTCAATATGGTTCAAGTGCCCTTATAATGTGGACGTCCACATGAAAATGGCCCATTTTGGCACTATTGGACTTATCCATATGAACGAATTACTTGCAAAATTTAGAAAAGTTTGAGCAGTCTTATAACATTTTGGTGAAAAATTCGATGAGATGCAAAATTTTAAAGTTTAGAAGCCCAAAAATTTCATTTTAAGAAAAACGGAAATAAAGATTGTAGCCAATGGGAAATGGCCATTAGTCTACCATTGGTGCATTAATGGTCCAATATTGAAAGCCATTGGTTTTCTCTAGGCTTATTATTTGCACCCAATAGTGGACCATTAATGGTAAAATCGTGGGATGTCCACGCCGATGCCAATAATTGGCAACCACTATTGGCACATTATTGGCTGCCATTAAAAAACCAATAATAAAAAAAAATTTTACTAAATTTTATTAAATAATAAATTTATTTATTTAATAATTATTTCATTTATTATTACACTGTGTTACAAAAAAAATATGACTTCAAAAACTTCCTATCGGACCTAGTGGAAGTTGTAGGGCTTAAAAAACTGAGCAAAATGGTATATTTTAAATTGTCTAAACACCCTCAAAATTTTATTTTAGAGCTAAAATACCTTTTTTTAGGAGTTAATCCACAAAAAACCTAATAACTTTCTTATTTTTTAACCGATTTCAATTTATTTTTTTTGTTTTGAAGCTGAAAAACAGATCTTTCCAACGCTACAAATATTTTTATCGTATCTTATTAAATGACGACAATAAAGACCAAAAAGTAAAAAAAAATTAATGTTTTTAGTTAATTTTTCTAGTTTTTTATAAATTTGTAACTGTTATCTCACAAATAATACATTTTTTGTACTACACATCGAAAGTATAGTCGATTCTGATTTAAATGACGCCTTTTTGAATAGGATTCGTTAAAATTTGTCAAAGTTATCATACTTTAAATTTTATAGTTACATAAAATTTGGGAATGATTGGTTTTTTACATTTAACAAAATAGCGTAAATTCTTTGTTAACTAATAAAAATTAATGATTTTACCTGAACTTTAACTCAGAATTCATTGTTGATTTCAAAAATCGTATAAAATCAGAATATTTTTTGTCAACAATTCAACAAATGATTTTGTTGTTTATTTTCTATCACATCGAAATGTGAATAACCCTTTCGTTCAGAGTCTAAAAATTATTTACCTCACATCCATCAGTGCAAAAATAGGAGAGGACGGGCAGAATAAAATTCCACAAATATTTGTGAGAATGCTGCCTCCTTATATACTATTCGAGTTTCATGTTAGTTGCGAGAGAGTTTGAAACAACACCTCCTACAGAGCGTTGAGCGAACTATGTACTTACCCGCGCTGCAGAAATTATTATAAGGTAAGTATGTAGTTCGCTCAACGCTCCGTAGGAGGTGTTGTTTCAAACTCTCTCGCAACTAACATGAAACTTGAAAAGTATATAGGAGGCACCATTCTCACGAATATATGTGGAATTTTATTCTGCCCGTCCTCTCCTATTTTTGCACTGATGGATGTGAGGTAAATAACACAGGCCTGCAAATTTTGGCTTAGTTCTGTTACAGAAAAAGTGGAAGGTGATTCTTATTGCTTTTTTGACGTAGAATACGAATCCGACTTCCAAATTAGCTCATCACGTCAGAATTTCTTGTAATACTTCTTTGAATGGCCAAAAATAGCTATTTTTGGTCACTTTTCGGAATTTTTTTTGGTTAACCAAAATCATTTTTTTCAATTTGCAAAATTGTATCGTATAGTACTATGTATAAGCTTTAAACACCATTTTTCAAGATTGCTTTACAATTTTTTTTTCTAAAGTTACATAGATGTGAAATTTTTCATTTAGGCAAATGTGGGTATAAGAAAAATTCAAAATGTCATTTTGATTACATTCACTAATAGTTTTATAAATTGCCCGTTATTTCTTAAACTAATCAGTAAGGGTAAGATATAGCAGTGGTCATAATTTTTAAAAACAAAAAAAATTTTAATTACATATGTAACTTTTTAACATTTAAAAAGTTGACGTAAAATTTTTCCTAGTTTTAAAAACCTACACTTGCCTAAATGAAACAAGATTTTGAAATCTACATAACTTTTTTTTTAAATTCTAAAGCCATTTTGAAAAATGGGTTTTAGAGCTGAGCCATAGTACTATACGATGCAATTTTTGCAAGTTGAAAAAAATGATTTTGGTTAACCAAAAAAAATTCCGAAAAGTGACCAAAAATAGCCATTTTTGGCCATTTGAAGAAGTATTACAAGAAATTCTGACGTGATGGGCTATTTTGGAAGTCGGATTCGTATTCTACGTCAAAAATGCTATAAGAATCACCTTCCACTTTTTCTGTAACAGAATTAAGCCAAAATTTGCAGGCCTGTGTTATAATTTTTAGACTCTGAACGAAAGGGTTATTCACATTTCGATGTGATAGAAAATATTCATTTCTATAAAATAATTAATTAAAAAAATTAATATTTTCAATAATAAATAGTAATAATAATAAATGAAATAATTATTAAATAAATAAATTTATTATTTAATAAAATTTAATAAAAATTTTTTTTTTTATTATTGGTTTTTTAATGGCAGCCAATAATGTGCCAATAGTGGTTGCCAATTATTGGCATCGGCGTGGACATCCCACGATTTTACCATTAGTGGTCCACTATTGGGTGCCAATAATGGGACAATAATGGAATGGTGGCTCCCATTATTGGACCATTAATGCACCAATGGTTTTTTTCTCATTGGGTAATTAATTGCTTATTCAAAAATCAAACCACAAGATTGCAAGAAACTCAGAAATGGTAGGAATTTCCAACATTTGCAAAGGATCGACAAAATAGTCGTTTCAATAAGTAAACATTTATATCCCAAGTATGTAAAAGTATGTAAAAATATTCAACTCAGATATCGAAAGATGTCTACCTAATATGGAACCAAGGAATTCAAATCTAGTGTCAAAAAAGTTTACTTATTTAACAGATCAAGATATGAAGGTTTCTTTTCTTTAAAGCTCCACCTAGCAGTCGACCTATGCAATAATATACAAATGTAAACTATAATTTTTGCTCTGATATGGTTAAACATGGAGTATAGACTTAAGGAGGCCAATCTTACATGCATGCACTTCACTGAAAGGCGTAGCATTTTGTCGGAAGTACATAACACTTTACCAAAGGATTTTATTTTTATAAAAACAATGAAATTCTTCAAAAGAATTTAATTATTTATAAAAGCAATAATTCAGTCCTTTGAAACATTCTACAATTACATTTGTTAAATTTTGTTTAAAATATTTTTTTCAATAGTTAATAAACAAATACAATAAATAATAGATTTTAATAAATAAGTCAAATTAATGAAAACATTTTAATAACTTTTGAACAAAATTTAACAAGTGTAAATGTAGAGAATGTTTCAAAGAGCTGAATGAAATATTATTTATCAAAATTTTTTTGAAAATTTTAATTGGTTACTGACCCTTAAAGAAAAATCACAAAATGTTTAATAATTATTATTTTAATTTAATTTTGAAAATACATAAAACCGACAAAATGGGTCCTTTTCTAAAAAAGACGATTTTCTTATTAATAAACAATTTTTTACAAGGTTTATGATTGGAAACGATTTTATTGTGTCATTTGAAGATAAAGAATAAACATTTTTTACATCTACGACTACGTAATCAATGACTCTAACATTAATATTAATATAAAGTTAAACACTTAAATTAACGATAAATTAATGAAAACCTCATGATTTGACTTGTCAAAACATGTAGATTGATAATAAAAAAATAAAAGAAAATTAATGTTTTTCTCAAAAAAGTATTAAATTGCAAATAACTCGAAAACTAGAACCGACAAAATGGGCCCTTTTCATGTGGACGTCCACATATATAGTATATACATGAATTAGTAAACTTATAGAAATCCATGTTCATTTAAAAACTTCAGCTGTATATGCGATCGTTGCGCGCTATACGAGAAGATTCAGGACCATAAACTTCCCACATGAAAATGGTTGATTTCATACACACTACATTGGTCTCCTTAAGTCTATACTCCCTATGGTTAAACTTGGATATCTAAGAAACTCAATCAGCTAGGAGCTCGTTCTAAACGGATGTTGACAATCTAAACAGACACTAATCAAACCCTACTTACAGATTTTGCGTTCATTTTTATGAAACCTAAAATTCTCAGGAGCCTGGTGTGTTTATGAGGATCAGAAAAATATCGATGCACCTGAATAGCCTAAAAATGGCTGTTTACATTTACCCTGAGATTTTGAAATTTTCCTAAAATTCGAGGTAAATGTAAACGCTACTGTAGTTAAGCGTGGTTTAAGAAACAAGTTATTTCAATTATACTACTGTTTTAAGGGATGGAAAAACTGAAAAAAATTCTTTGTAGATGTATAGTAAATCAACCAGTTGACTGATAAGAATAAGAATCTAAAATGGAATTTTAAAATTTTAAAATGGTGGATTCTATATGGCGGATGAACCTAAAAATAATATTTTTAAAAATTGATCAAATTTGCTTGAATCTGGCTACTAAGGGGTTTTTGAGGTCGCTGAATACGAATTTAAAGTCAAATTTTAAATTTTTAAAATGGCGGATGAACTTAAAATTTTTTTTAAAAATTGATCAAATTTTCAAAAAAAATTTATTATTTTTTTATCATTTTTTTTTCAAAGAGGACCTAATTTCCTTTTCTATGTAATTTTACATTACCAAATTAATGAAATTGTGAAATAGGAGCAAATTTATTCAATTATTTTCTTTTAAAATGTAGTTCAAGTTCTGTTTACATTTACCTCTTGTTTCGATATACCCCAAATGACCCTATTAAGTTAATTTTAATGTAAATACCTTACTTCTGATAATTCAGGTTATTTATTAAATTTGTCATTTAACTACAATTTTTAAAAAATATTGATTTATTAAAATCTAATTGAAATTAAATTTTTTTTTCAAAATAATCCTTTTTAATATTATTTACAGATTTATAATTCGGATTCATTTTAAGTGACAGTTTTTCTAGGCTCTAAATGCATTTTCAATCAAATGGTCTGACCAACTTTAATTTGTAGATTTTGCTTTCGGTTCTTTCTTCGACCAATTTGCGTAGAATATAATAAACTTTTAAATGGTTTCTATCCGATAGCTTATACTATATGCAGAAATATTTGAAGGGAACAATTACAATCCGAGTTTAAGAATTGCAATTTACATTCAATTTTCACAAACAACATGGTACCTTGCTCTATAGAATAAAATTTCAATTGTCATTGTTGAATTTTGCTAATAAATATTTTGTTTTGAAAATATAGAATACAAAAATTTTATTTGTAATAATCAAAATAATTTGTAAATAATCAATATAATTCAATTCTTTTCAGGATAATCTGCCAAGTAGTTCCTCTGAAATTGATTCTCGTATTGCAGATGAAGACGAAGATGTTGACAAAATTGATGAGGTAAGAAAAATTAATTCAATGAATCGAAAATGTATTTATGAGTTACTTTTTAATTATTATAAATTTAAGTCCTAAGAGATTTTCATATTATTTGACTTATCAATTTGTTAAGAAAAATTGTTATTCAATAACTTCATATAAAAGAGAATTGGAAAAATATGCAGGTATAACAATATTTATGTTTTCAAAACGTTCTAAAAATTTTATCATTTTTATTCTTGTTTTACAAATTACTAAAATTTTTATAGGTATTTTATATGTGAACAGGTATTTTCTTATGCTCTTCCTGAAATCAATTGCAGTATATTAATAATATCTAGGGAGACCGGGGCGTAATGGCTAACTTTTTACTCGGTCATTTTTGTTCTAATTAAATGTTTATCTCACAGAAAAGTTACTATGGTATCTCAGCTTTCTTTTAAATCTACAAACGTCTCGATATGACTCTTACTTTTTATTTAGAGAAGAGCTCCAAAATAAACCTGGAGCCGCGGGTTATTGGATAACTCCCGGAGCGTAATAAGTAATGCTTGCTAATTATTATCTTCAGTTTCCAATCTTATTTTATATAGTTTATGGGTATTCCGTGAATGCAATTTTTACTTAGCCATAGGGGAGAGTTCTACAGTACCGTCACCTGAAGATTTATTTAAAATAAGAAAAAAACAGCTTAACTTTCATGTTAAATACTTATTGATATGTTTTTAGTACGTCATAAGCTATCAATAAAAATATATAATCGGCCAGTATAAAAGTTAGCAGTTAAACAATAGACAATAGTTGCAAATATTGGTTTGAAAGCTCCAATATGTTGCGACAAGCTTCATGAACAATTCCCACATTGTATTCAATCTTCTTCGTGAGATTAAAAGACAACAGTCTTTTCCTAATCTGCAGCTTGACGTGCACTCATCACAATTTTCAACAACTTTTTTTACAGCTTTCTGCATATTGTCAGGATCCCGGGTGCCTTTCTTTTTCTTCATATCTTCATCATTTTCATTGCTTGTCATCATAAAAGCAATAAAATGTGGTTAGTAATTAACTATTGACAGTGGCCGGTACTGTAGGAAACGAATTTTATTGTTATTTATAATAATAAAAAAACGCGTAAAGGGTAACCAAAACATTTTTTTCTAAAAGCCACATACACTACCGTCCGAAATTGTGCGAACGCTAACATCTCGAGCTATTAAAAAACACACCCGCACAGAAACAGTGATAACTCGGTTAAAAATGAAGCTAGATGCATTTTTTAAATTGCAATGGAAAGCTTATTAAATTTCCAATGATATGCCACTATTTTAAGTTGTATTGAATAAATAGGAACCCAGATATCATGTTATAAAGACAAAAAAATAATTCTATTTTTTTCGGAATTTCTTACTCCGACTTTGACTCCTGGCACAGTTTAGCAAAGTTTATAAAAAAATTTTTACTTTTGCAGACTATTCCTTGTAACCTAAGCTTTAAATAGAGACCAAGAACAGCACAAAATGTTTACGGGTTTCCGAAATATTACAAAAAGAGTCGGACCGTGCAAAGCAGAATTTTCAATCATCGATTTCTCTAATTCGCCGTTGAGTCAATTACTTGTCTGTGAAAAAAGTGTCGAAAATTAATTTTACCAAGTACATTCTTACTGGGATCCATTTTTTAATTTAATTTATTATATATCGATATTTAAAAAGTGGATCCCAGTAAAAATGTATTTGGTAAAATTAATTTTCGACACTTTTTTCACAGACAAGTAATTGACTCAACGGCGAATTAGAGAAATCGATGATTGAAAATTCTGCTTTGCACGATCCGACTCTTTTTGTAATATTTCGGGAACCCGTAAATATTTTTTGCTGTTTTTGGTCTCTATTTAAAGCTTAGGTTACAAGGAATAGTCTGTAAATGTAACAATTTTTTTTATAAACTTTGCTAAACTGTGCCAGGAGTCAAAGTCAGAGTAAGAAATTCCGAAAAAATAGAATTATTTTTTTGTCTTTATAACATGATATCTCGCTTCCTATTTGAGCGATTCCATCTCAAGTGATCAAGGTGGAGAAAAATTTTTCTCCAATCGTAGCAAAACTTGGGGCTTTTGTAGTACTCATAGATAGTAATTTTTCGCCAAAATATTTTTTTACCTAGTCCAATATTTTTCGAGGGGGAGGGGGTTAAATTTTTGGGTTTTCCAGTACAATGTTTATTTCAATAATTTTTTACTCTTAAACAATTAAACATACAAATTTGACAAAGTACATTTTGGAAAGGTTTTTTCATCCTCTTTCGATTGAAAATAAGCATTTTGAAAAAAAAAATTTTTTTGACCAAAAAAAATCAAAATTAAAAATAAATTTCAATTTTTGAGGGAGATGGATACATTTTTTTTTTTTTTTTTTTTTTTTAATCGAAAGCTGAGGTTTTTTCCTAAAAGGACATATAAATGATAAAGTGGGACTAGAACGTTTAAACATTGAAAAAAAGAGTTTTCTACTCGCCGGAGCGCTCTAAATCCGATTTTTAGCTCCGTTTTGGAGAAAATTCTTTTTTTCAATGTTTAAACATTCTAGTCCCACTTTATCATTTATATGTCCTTTTAGGAAAAAACCTCAGCTTTTGTTTAAAAAAAAAAAAAAAAAAATCGTATCCATCTCCCTCAAAAATTGAAATTTATTTTTAATTTTGATTTTTTTGGGTCAAAATTTTTTTTTTTTAAATGCTTATTTCCAATCGAAAGAGGATGAAAAAACCTTTCCAAAATGTACTTTGTCAAATTTGTATGTTTAATTGTTTAAGAGTAAAAAATTATTGAAATAAACATTACACAAAAAGACCCCTTGATTGTGTAATGTTTATTTCAATAATTTTTTACTCTTAAACAATTAAACATACAAGTTTGACAAAGTACATTTTGGAAAGGTTTTTTCATCCTCTTTCGATTGAAAATAAGCATTTTGAAAAAAAAAATTTTTTGACCAAAAAAAATCAAAATTAAAAATAAATTTCAATTTTTGAGGGAGATGGATACGATTTTTTTTTTTTTTTTTTTTAAACAAAAGCTGAGGTTTTTTCCTAAAAGGACATATAAATAATAAAGTGGGACTAGAACGTTTAAACATTGAAAAAAAGAGTTTTCTACTCGCCGGAGCGCTCTAAATCCGATTTTTAGCTCCGTTTTGGAGAAAATTCTTTTTTTCAATGTTTAAACATTCTAGTCCCACTTTATCATTTATATGTCCTTTTAGGAAAAAACCTCAGCTTTCGTTTAAAAAAAAAAAAAAAAAAAAATCGTATCCATCTCCCTCAAAAATTGAAATTTATTTTTAATTTTGATTTTTTTTGGTCAAAAATTTTATTTTTTTAAAATGCTTATTTTCAATCGAAAGAGGGTGAAAAAACCTTTCCAAAATGTACCTTGTCAAATTTGTATGTTTAATTGTTTAAGAGTAAAAAATTATTGAAATAAACATTGTACTGAAAAACCCAAAAATTTAACCCCCTCCCCCTCGAAAAATATTGGACTAGGTAAAAAAATATTTTGGTGAAAAATTGCTATCTATGAGTACTACAAAAGCCCCAAGTTTTGCTACAATTGGAGAAAAATTTTTCTCCACCTTGATCACTTGAGATGGAATCGCTCATTTATGCAATACAACATAAAATAGTGGCATTTCATTGGAAATTTAATAAGCTTTCCAATGCAATTTAAAAAATGCATCTAGCTTCATTTTTAACCGAGTTATCACTGTTTCTGTGCGGGTGTGTTTTTTAATAGCTCGAGCTGTTAGCGTTCGCACAATTTCGGACGGCAGTGTAACATATCAATAAATTCTAGGTTTTACTTAATTATAATTCGCCCCTAAACTTTAGAAATGACACAAGAAACATTAGTTCTGTTAGTTATGTTTACGTCGAATTGGCAATTGGCCGGTACTGTAGGACTTTCCCCTACTTTTCCTATCGCTTTTTCAATAATATCCAGTCCTATTGACACTCTCCTTTTTTTTGTAATTTTGTAGCTTATTTGTAAATTTTAGACCAAACTTTAAAAATTTTGACAAAAACGTCAAACACTTAAACTAAGTGACAAGTAACCGCAAAAACGAACCTACACTTCGACCTTAAAAACAAATGTTTCAAGCTCAAAACGTGATTTCAGTTTCTTTTTGAAAGCTATTTTTGAAAAAATAAAAATTGTGAAAAGTTATTTTCGTATGTCAAAAATAGTTTTATACTATATTTCTTACAATAATGAATGAATATTCATGAAACTTCGTACAAAGTTGTAGTATTTTAAGTACAACAACTTGCCTATAGAGCGAAATTATTTCGATTTACGATCTTTAAATAAATTACAATTATTCATTACGCCCCACTCTCCCCTACATACTACGGTCAAAAAGATAGTGATATAATAGTATATTTTAATACTATTATTGCAAGAGGTTGGACCCCTTGCAGAAAATTCTTGGCTTTTTATTAAAATTGTTTAGAAAAATTTTTTAATTCAGATTTCAAATATTTGTGGTTAAAAATGACCTAAAATTTTTAATAGAAAAAACACCACCTTGAAAACATAGAAACATTATTCAAAAAGTATATTAAATTCATAAACATGTGGGGGATTTTTTTACATTTTATTAAAAAAGTTTATATTCATAGATGTATAGTAAATCAACCAGTTGACTGATAATGTATCATATAAAATAAACAATTAACCATTACAAAACTAGTAATGTAAAAACTTGAATAACTTGAACAAATTTTAATAGATTATCATTTAACTTGTAAAAAAAGTTTTTAAGGTTGCTGAATAAGAATCTAAAATCGAATTTAAAAATTTCAAAATGGTAAATCCAATATGGCGGATGAACCTAAAAAAAATTGAAAAATAAAAGCAAATTTATAGAATTATTTTCTTTTAAAATGTAGTTCAAATTCTGTTTACATTTACCTCGAGTTTTCAAATTCTCGGGGTAAATGTAAACACTTAATTGTTTATTAACTAAATTGACGAAAATCAAAAATCAAAGTCAATTTTCGTTAGGGCATTAATAAGGAAAAATTACATATTTTTTTATTTTTAAATTTATTTTTATGCAAATGCGAGACAAAATACTGAAACAGTAACACTTTGATTTTCAATCTTTTTACATTACGCAAAACTTTTTATCTACTGTTTAATGTTTTTTAGAATGATTTTAAAGTATACAGACTCATTTTACAAAGTTTAAACTATATTTTAAAATAATTCTTTGGTTGATCAGATGAACAGTTTAAAATTGGTTGGTTGTTTTATGTTGCTTTATGAAGAAATAAATTTAATTCAATGTTTTGTCATATGAATATGATCTATTTTCGAAATTTTTTATTGTAGATTATTATAGATTTGTAGTACGCTTGTCTCCCCTATGCGCAGACAAAACTAGATTGGAAGCTCATTTGCGTTTGACCTTTTAACATTTTAAATTTTGAAAAACTAAAAACAGATTCGTAATCAGCAACCACAAAAACCCCAGTGTAACAAATTTTTTGGGTAATAATGAATTTTTCAAAAACGTGTCCCCTATATTAGATCCGCCCTTTTGAATTTTTAAAAACTAACACCGGAACCTTTGTATGTCATTTTTTTTATAAAACCACTATGTGTGTTTAGAAAATTGACTACTGAAATGGGGAAAAAATGCGACGGTATCAATATGTTGTATTCTCACTATTAAAACACGGAAAGAGAGTTTTTAAATTTAGTAGTCAATTGATAAAAATTAAAAATTCATGATTTCACTAAAAAAAACGTCGAATGTCAGTGACAGATATATATCGACTGAACGCAAATACAATTCATATCGACAAAGTAAATCAGTATTTTTATATACTAATCCAACAATTACAATACCACTTTGAAGAAAATTTGTATGCATGTTAAATACCGTTTTAAAGAATATTTGTTTATTAAACAAAATTGATAAAATCAATCAATTACTTAAAATTAATAAGATCAATTTTTTAAATGAACATAATTAATTTTCCTTCAAACGAGATTCTTGTAATAATAATTGTAAAAATATTTGACATTTGCAAAAAATATAATACCATTATTCTGTCGCAAAATTATTCTTTTTATTAAATTATTATTTAATGCACGACGAGACTCTGTCCTTTTATAAAAGAAAAGAGATGAAAATATCACATTCAATTGTTTTCATTGTCTTTCTCGCGAGATTCTCGGTTTTTCGAGACGAGACTCGCTCTAGGTGCATCACTGTTTAAATATTTAAATTAATTAATTTAATTATTAATTTTTTATACAAAAAAATTTGACATTAATACGTCATTTACAATTTTTCTATTAATTAGAAATAATTATATAAATATTAAGAAATTTAGAAATATACTCTTAAATCTAATTAAAATATTTAAAAAATTAAAATTTAATTTAAGATTAAAATTAAAAACAATTACACTGAGAAAAATAATAATGGTCAATATCTGTGATAGTCAGGCGCGGATCCACGGTGGTGCGAAAGGGGCGATCGCCCCCACCCCCAAACTCACTTACTCATAGTGCAATATTATGTATTAATATCTATGCTTTTATGACTATAAGGTTTTTATTTATGAATTGCCCCCCAAACTTTGCTTCTGAATCCGCCACTGGTGATAGTGAAATATATAAACATCTGTATCTACAAATATTGGAAAGGCTTGTACAAACATAAACTCAAATTTGCAGATTATCCTTTTTAACATCTGAGATATAAAACCATAATATCCAGATATTATGCAATACCATTTTTTTCTTAATATCTAGTATATTAAGATTTTTAATATCCACTTTTCTCAATGCAGCATAAGATATAACCATACGATTGAGTGCTCTTTTTAATAGAAAAATTGAGGGGCTGGATGCTATAATGTGTTACGCGTTATTTACTTAACAGTGAACACAAAAATCACCTTACGTTTTAAAAACGTTCTAAAAACGTTCTTGATGTTCTGTACCGACAGGGATGGCGCGTAACACATTATAGCATCCAGCCCCTCAATTGTAGTTTAATATTTCTAATAATAACAGTTGCAGTAGTACCTCTGAAAACTTTTCCTCTGCAATTGTAATTGTGTACTTAATACGTTTTTGACATAATGTGCTTGTACATTCTTTAAACATTAAGTAAAAATACATGCATTTAAAACAATTATAAATTTTTCAGGATAGTTCTTCTTGGAACAGTTCACCTAATTCTGATCTTTCCGACAGAAGGAATGCTGCTTTTTAAAAAAAATAAAACTAAACAACCTAATTCTTCTCCAATTGGCGAGGTAAAATTTTTATTTTTCTTTCTAAAAAAGTCAGTTCAAGATTAACTTGTTTTGTACAATTCAGTGACATAGGCTGAGCAAAAGCTTTTTGCGGTGTCAAAAAAAGAAAACTAAATTAGGCCTCGGATCGAAGAAAAGTTAAAACTCTGTTCAACCCTGACAACTCACCCCTAAGTAATTGATATTAATACATTTTAAAAAAATAATTACAAAATTAAATGTAATAAAATAGTATTTAATAAGTGAAATATTTACAAAATAAATTTTTATTTTAATTAAAAATGGAATATCTTAACTAAACTAGATTTTAACTAAAGACATACGACAGTGCCCTCGAAATAATAACTTGAAAATTATTGAATTAATTAAATTAAAATAATCTATAAAATAAAAAATACACTGGAACCTCCAAAGTGTACATCTCTATCCTTTGCACTTGTTTACGAAAGCTTGGTGGCTATTGACAAGGGGAGTGAGAAGGGAACACACTGACATATTAATATAATGCGAAGGCAGTGATACATTAAGCTTCGGGTTATTTTTGTGCCCCATTTCTTAACAACTGTTTTTTGACAATTTTTCTAGTTTACAATTACATTAAATTCTTCTCTGAACCTCAAACAACACCGGCATAAAAAAATAGAATTTCGAGTGCGAAGACTACCATATGGTAGGTTCTCTTGCTTAGGGTATATCTAAAGAGAAAATCATTGTCGGACCTAAACTTTGTTGCTGATATTTTTTTTTTACGCCTGGTAAGCTGGTGAAGTCTGAGAAATTGATTTGCATCGCAATTGACTTACTTTTTATGTATTCAACAGAGTTTTCGTATATTTTTATTATTGATTTAAATTAAGTGACTCTAATTACGTAAAAATTGAATACATTTTTTTGTTGGTTTAATGGCTTTTTGCAATACAGGTAGCCAAACACTTGAAATGCAGGTAGCCAAACACTAAATTGAATACATAGAAGATGGCTGATCCAAAATGGCGGATTTTAAAAAATAAATGCTCGGATTTCTTTGGAAATCGCTAGTTGTGAGTTTTCGAGGTCGCTTATTACGAATTTGAAGACAGTTTTTAAAAATTAAAAATGTCGGATCCAATATGGCGACCAAAAAAATAATAAATTAATCAGATGTACTCTAAAATCGTTACCCTGGGGTTTTCGGTGTCGCTGAAAACAAATATAACGTTGGTTTTTAAAAATTAAAAATGTCAAATTCACAGCAGTTTTAATCTTTGTTTCGTGAATATCTTATTCTTTTTTATTCAAATAATCTCCAGAAAGGAACTCTTTTTTCCTCTTTGAATTTTAAGCTTCTGGTATGTCTCTTTTTAGCGCCCATCAGTAATCCGATAACATATTTTTATTCCAATTTCCTTGGCAGCGTTTTTCCATTTCCTTTATATGTTAGTGAAACCTCTCGCCCTGTTCCTTGCTGAAATGACCGAGATTTTCGGAAAACTCATTAAAATGAATTTAAAAAGTGGACCTTATAGCCCAGGCCTGCACAAATGCGTGGCTCGGGAGCAAGAGGCCGAGAGAGAAATTCCCCCTCCATGCGGGCGCTCTGCTTCCTTCACTCCGCATCGCGCCCGCATGGAGGGGGAATTTCTCTCTCGGCCTCTTGCTCGCGAGCCACGCATTTGTGCAGGCCTGTTATAGCCCATTAATGAACTGAAACTCGTGGCCACCATGTAACCTTACAAAAGAATAGTATATTAGTATAAGTTTAACAGAATATTGGGATGAAATCATACCTCTTTCGCATTGTAGTGATCATGGAAAAAACCTCAGACAAACAAGCCCTTTTTCCTTGAATCGTAATGGTTTAAACGCATGACGCCTCAGGTAGGGTGTTGTGGGGTGATGTGCAACACCGCTGATTTCTGATCTACAGTTCTATTTTGAACAGAAGCAAGTACTGCCATTTGTTTGTGTCGGCAGTAGCTTGTTTTTGACATATAACTCAGGAAACAGGTTGCAACCAGTTTTGTTGTACGGAAGTTGAGTAAAATTTCTCGCGCAGGAAATATTTTTCGTACTTCACGTTTTTAGTCTTTTCGTGAAGAATTTTAATTTATATGATAGGTAAATACGTATTTAATGTTTGCTTTTTAAATGTTTTTTAATATTTGTTTACATTTTGTGTTTCAATAGCATTGTATTGCGTACAAATCATTTTCCGCAGAATATCATATTTGGGGTGATGTGCAATAATCTTTTTTGTAGTTTATCGATATTTAAATATTTGTATATGAAGCATGTTTAAATACTTAAAATGATGAATAAACAATTTTTAGTTAATTTTCTTTAATTGTAATGTTTATTCAGTTATAAATAAATAAAAAATTATAAAAAAAATGTTGTTTTCTCTTCTGTGAAATCTCCACTTTTCAGAGGTCGACTGTACCCTAATAAATTTTTTTTGCAGATTTCGATTAGTTTGCATGGCATGGCGTAAAAAAATCATTGAAGGAAAATCATAGCAGAATACTGTGATAGTCTTTCAATTGTACTATGAAAGTTTCCGTTCTATATACCGAAGACGTCATGCGTTTAAACCATTACGATTCACGTGAAAAAGGGATGTTTATCTTAGCTTTTTCCGTTGGCTCTAAAACGCGAAAGTGGTATGAAATTATGCTATATTCCAAAGAAAAATTCATAGAAGAAAGCATGGATCGGTAACATACTATAAACGCTAGATTTTTCTCTCTGTCTATATGCATTTTTATGTAATTAGAGTGACTGAATTCAGATCAATAGTAAAAATATGCGAAAAGTCTGTTGACTATATATATTCAACAGACTTTTCGCATATATATATATATATATATATATATATATATATATATATATATATATATATATATATATAAAGTGTGAGGATGGGTTAAAACAATAAAATAGAATAAAACTAAAAGTATTGCACAGTTTATTATTTTGGATTCACGTTTAACAGTTTCGTTTCTGAAGGTTCGCCACAGACTAGTCTATGTATTCCTTTTTCGCCGTGCCAAGGGCACTTGTGTTATTACGGAAAGGACGTATAAATATGAATCAAATTCAAAAGTCTTACAAAAGTAAGTCAATTGACATGCAAATCAATTTCTAAGACTTCACCAGCTTACCATCTCTGAATCTACTTACCGATTTTAATAAATCTTAGGTCGTTTTGTTTGTTAGAATGTGTTGTGTGTGAATTCACCAGAAAATAGTTAAAATATTAAAAGAAAATATTTTTGCAGGCTATATAAATAGTGAAAAACATAGTGAATTTAGACAACTATTTTTTAAATATCTACTTTTTTTTATTTTAGTGGATTTTTCATTAATTTTGGTAGATTTCTATGCAAGACACCTTCCTTTTTAAAAAGCAGTTTCAATTTTTTGTTTCGGATTTGTCAATTCTGAGATGAACTAAGCGCCATTGGACGATTAACTTTTTGGAGTTTCGAATTTGATGCTATCTGCAGATTATGATATTAAATAAAAATTAAAAACAAACAATTATTTTTATTAGTAATTTTTTGTTTGTTTGACCGTATTAAATATTCATTATCTTACAAATGATTATTTTTATTCTCCAAATATATAGGGTAATGACACCTTGAGTGGACCACCTCCTGAAATATTGCGAAAAAGGACAGAAAATCAAAAAAATCTCTCCGAATTTCGAAAGCTTTTCTAAATTATTTATTGTATTTAATATTTCTGATATCTGTACCGCAATGTTTTCAAGTGAAACCATTTTTAATAATTTTGGCACATATCACATAAATATCACAAAAAATTTATAAATGACATAAGAAATAGTATCAAACATTTTTTTGTTAATTTAATCCATAAAAATGGTAAATTGACATTAAAAATGGAAAAAAGAGGCAGTTTATTCATGGTTGCAAACAGTGGTCCACTCGTGGTGACATGAAACTTTTTAAATTAAACGAAGACAATCAATTATAGTGTCCACAGTATTAGGAAAAAAAGAAGTTACCTTTTGAAACTTAAATTTTATACTTCCGAATCCCTTTACTTATTGTAAGAGCGACTTGTTTTTTGGTTTGCGTTCTTAAAAACGCGTTAAATCAAACGATGACGTATATATTCGTCGCAGAACTTAATTTCTGACGGTTTACGGGTGCCCTGCTGCTATTCGCACTATTTACTTTACGTTTCCGCTGTTAGATAACTTAAAAGTTCAGGCGGTCCACTCAAGGTGACATTACCCTACTAAGATAGGCAAAAAATATTTTTACATATTTATAATAAAAGAGCTAAGAAAAAAATTTTAAATTTGGTTTTTAAGAGCCTTCTAAAGTGTAATAGTACCTTAAAAAAATTAAAAATCCACAAATTGCAGTTGTAAATTTTAATAAGAGAAAAAAAAATTACCTAAAATATTACTTTCATTTTAAAACAATTTCTGACAGTTGTTACTAAATGTACTTAATACATTTTTTAGTGTATAAATGTAATTTTTAAATTTAATTTTTCGAAAAGGGATCTCCAGAATGGGAAAATTTGTCTATTGATAATGAGGATTTACAAATTGAACAATCATATGAGAACGTGAATATAGAAGAACACTATAATATAGAAGTAGATGACAATTCCGTTGAATTTGATAACGAGGTAAATATTTCATTTTTATGAATGTATACTGATTTTGATTATTTTCAATTGAGATATAAAGCATGAAACACATGTTCAATGTAGGTAGAAGAAGATGAGACTGAACCTTTCTGTACAACGTGGACAGATAATTTTAAGGAACATTTGAAAGACATTATTGAAACTCATGCTTTAGCAGAGGATGATGTTGATGAAGTACATGAGTCAATTCGGAGAAATATTGATGACATAACTGCGGAGGTACGTATTAACCAATGTTCCATATCACAATTCTTCTTTTAATGAAAAAAGTTATGCTGACATTAATTGTTTCCCTTTTCTTTATAATGAAAGTAAATTGCTTACAAATGTTTCTACTTTTCTTATTGTTATTAATTAATGCAAAACTACCCGTACAACAAAAGATATTCTATGGATATCCAAATAACGTTAGATCTATAGATATCTGGAATATCTCAGGGATATCTTATGGATAATCCAACAAATATCCTGATACATACTTTTTAGAAAAATTGAAATTAAATAAAATTTTTTGAATTTCAAGTGAAGGCTCTCATTACCCCACAAATTGAGTGACAGAAAAAAATGTAATTTTTTGTTAAAACATTTTATTTTTAAATTTACATTCTTTTTTTAAGTTTCCAATTAAACATAATTGAAGATAAATAACAAAATGTGTAGAAAATGATCAAAACAATATATTATTACAAAGATAAGTTGGTTTTTAAAATAATTTTCCTTAAGGGGCTCCAATTCCCCCACGCTCCCCTAATGTCTGTTAGGAAATTATCTCTATGTATAAAATAGTTGTAAACAAACCTTCATAACCTAAACAAGTTGTTCATTTCATGACCATTTCGCTTCCTCAAAATATCATAAACCAATTGCTTAATTTAAATTTAATATGTTAAGGTAATATTTCAAAAAACGCCAAATTTGAATTTTTTGTGAAAAAGAAAAATATTGATTAATTTTATAAATTTTGATGAAATGTGCACTTTGTATATATCAATCGATTCGTTTTCTTGTAAGGAATGTAATTTTGAGAATAATTTATAAAAATATTAAGAAATAAAAAAGTTATTTAAAAAAATACAAAAAAAATTTTTTTTAATTTTGAAAAAAATGTATAAAAAAAATTTGGGGATAAATTTGAAAATCTTTGTGTCAGATTTTAGGTATTAATGACTGCAATAAACCTGCAAAATTTCAGGGCAATCCATTAAAATTTGTTAGAGATAATTTGTACACAATTTTTTGTGACATACACACACACATACATACACACACATACATCTGGACATTTGCTCAGAATTTAATATACATATGAGCGATTCCACGTCAAGTGATCAAGGGGTCTTTTTGTGTAATGTTTATTTCAATAATTTTTTACTCTTAAACAATTAAACATACAAATTTGACAAAGTACATTTTGGAAAGGTTTTTTCATCCTCTTTCGATTGGAAATAAGCATTTTGAAAAAAAAAATTTTGACCCAAAAAAATCAAAATTAAAAATAAATTTCAATTTTTGAGGGAGATGGATACGATTTTTTTTTAAACGAAAGCTGAGGTTTTTTCCTAAAAGGATATATAAATGATAAAGTGGGTTTAGGTATTAATGACTGCAATAAACCTGCAAAATTTCAGGGCAATCCATTAAAATTTGTTAGAGATAATTTGTACACAATTTTTTGTTACATACATACATACATCTGGACATTTGCTCAGAATATAATATACATATATCCTAGATAAAAATGAGTCCATATAACCATGTTTTGAAAAATTGAAAATCGTCACGAATGCAAAGCTTCCTTATGAGGAAGCAAAAACAAACATTTAGCATATTTTTAAGTCCCTGTAAAGTGTAAAGTGTTACTTTCATTTCAATTATTTTATAGAATTCATTTAAATTACATATATGTAAAATACTAGGTATTTTATGCCAAAAATCTCATTATGAAAACTTTTGCACCACATTGCCTTTTTTGTTACATTTTACAGTTATTTACAAAAACTAGCTCAATTAATTTAATATTTTAAGAGAAAAGTAGTCGAAAAATTAAAATTAAAATGTACTAGTCACATGCTGTTAAGGGGTTACGTCACTCTGAAAATTTATGTCAAATTTGAACTTTTTTTGGACTTGCATGTCAAATATATCCTTAAGGGGAGGGGTAAGGTTTTGAAAAATTTTTATTGCAATTTAAAAAAAAATTTAATGAATGCATAATATCTTTAGAATATTGGGTTAAAATCTCAAGTCAACCGAAGCAAAATTGACGAAGTTATGAATATTTTAGTTCCATAAGTCCAGGCTTCAGGATTCATGTTTTTTTATTAAATAGTTTTTTGTAATTTGTTTATTTTTAAATGTGCAATATATTCCAATACTCCATTTAAAAGAGTGATTCCCGAGACATAAAAAATGTCCACTGCTTAATTTTTAAATTGCGTTTCAACATGTAAAAATAATGCCAAACTCCAACTGTTGTGCATTTGATGTTTAAAGATTGAAGTGTGTTTCTGAAACTTAGCTTTTCCAGAGTCGGTGTCCACTGTAGCTCCGAATATATATTAACTGTGTCGCTAAAAAAAATTATCGAATTTATGCTTTTTTTGTACCGAATTAACCATACCCGCCTTTTACATTATGTCTAAATTTATGCCAAATTTGACCTATTTTTGGACCTACATGTCAAAAGTATCATTTAAAATCCTTACGGAACAATCTATGTGAAATTTCTGTAATTCAGAAAGTTCTAAGGCCATTTAATAGTATATTTACATCAACTACATGTTAAAAAGAAAACCATCTCTAAAGGGTCCTTACACTATGTCAAAATTTAGGTCAAATTTGACCTATTTATTAACCTATACGTCAAAAAAGTGACCCAATTTGAGGCCTTTTGAAGCCTTTACGTATTGTTTCTTTTAATCTAGATATGAAAATGTGTGTGATTTTAATCTCAGTACGTTTATAAATGCAATAATTAAACGATTAAGATATTAATATTTTTAAAAAAATTTTTATAATATAAATCTATTTCTTTCTTTCCTAATTCTTATTTATTACTTTTAATTAATCACATTTCTTCCCCTTATATCTTTCAATAAAAATTGAGTTTAATTTTGGTGTACGAAACCCTCGATTTTAATGCGAGTGTATTTACTATTTAAAATGGTTACACTATAACCAATAACCAAAATCAAAATAACCCAAGCATAACCAAAATTTTATTTGTAAACATTTCATTAATTTCGTTAACTACACGGAGAAACCTTTGAGTTGTCTGCTCGCCTGTGACTGCGGAGACAGCGAGACCACTAAAATTGGGACTTCTGTCGAACCAGTCAGACTGACTGCTTTCCCTTTTTATGGGTGAGTAGTCAACCCAAGCGGCGTCTCCCGGTTCTCTGACGTTCAGTCGCCTCAAAACGAGGTAGCTACACTCCCATAGAGGAAAGGTAGTCGTCCTAAACTAAAGGTCTATGACCGGCTTACGATTATCAACACGTCGGGCGAGTAGATGATCCAAAGGTTTCTCCGTATACTTTATTCTATAGGTGTGATGTCAAGAAAAAAATGTATTTGAAAAATGAACAGGACATAATTAGAATGAAATGTTAAACATATAACTATCTTAAATGTAAAAGTATTTCTCTCGATTTCAGTTGGGTAATACAGAATTTGATTTCTTGGATGAAACCGATACCGAAGAAGAAGACAACGAAGATGAAAATGCAGAGGATACATGCTTCCAGAATTTACATAAATTTTTGGACAATGAAAATATTTTCGATAAGATAGACGTTGAAGTGAAAATAAGCATCGGTGAATTGTTATTAATGCTTGTAAAATACGCTTTGATTCATTCACTTGGTCTATCTGCTGTTTGTAACCTGTTTATGATCATTAATTGCATTTTTGCTAGACTGATTATTCCTGACACACGATATTTAATTAACAAATTATTCAACCCATTAAATTTAGTGACGTTTCATGCGTTATGCCCTGAATGTGGAATCGATATCGGAATATTTAAACGTTCAGATTTAAACAAACATTGCAGTATATGCAATATCAATGTCAATGTTAGGAATCCTATGTATAAAGAATTTTTTGTAACTTTAGATCCGACAACTAGTATTAAGAATTTATTAGAAGCTAATAGTATCTATTACAATCATGTAATGAATTCAGGTCAATCTGATAATATTTCTAAAGATATTTATGACGGTAAGCTGTATCGAAAATTTGTTGAAGGTTTAGATCCTAATGAAAGAAATAGTTTTGTTTCTGCTACGTTTAATACTGATGGTGCTCCTCTTTTTGAAAGTTCTGCATATTCAATCTGGCCAATCTATATGATGATAAATGAGTTACCGATTCCTGTTAGGACGTCTGAATTGTTAGTTGTTGGCTTATGGTTCGGGAAAAATAAGCCAGACATGAATATTTTCCTAAAACCCTTTGTTGAAGACATGAACAGACTGTCTAAGAAAGGTGTAAAGTGCACCTTAGACAATAAGGAACGTTCAATTAAACTTTTTTGCTTAACTTGTGTCGATTCTATAGCTAGAGCACCAATGCAGGGACTGACACAATTCAATGGTGAATACGGATGTAACTGGTGTCTTCATCCAGGTGAATGGGTTAGATGCAATAAGAACCCTTCAACCGGAAGCCACAAATATCCGTTGTTAAATTTTACTCCAGCAAAGCGTAATGATAAAGATTCGCGAGAGCATATGGAACAAGGTACCGAAGAAAAACCATGCTTTGGATTTAAAAATCCATCTCGGTTGATGAATTTAGACAAATTCAATGTTATTGATGGTTTCGTGCCCGATTATATGCATATTGTTGCCGGCATTGGTAAACAGTTTGCTAATATTTGGTTTGGCTCTAGTAAAGGATCAGGTTTTTCTCCTAAAGAAACAGTTGAGAAGATTAACAATATTATGAAGTCCATAAAAGTTCCTCATCAAGTGGGTCGACTAACAAGAACTTTGAAAGACAAGGCTTTCTGGAAGGCACGCGAGTGGGAAAATAGGATTATATATTACAGCACACCAATATTAGCACAATTTTTTGATCAAAAATAGAAAGTGTTTTGAATTGGGGCCCACTATACTCTCATTCTGCTTTTGCATTCGAATCAGGAAATTTCCAGTTATTAAAATCTGTTCATGCTGCGAAGGGTGTGCACCATCAAATCTGTCGCAGCATTAATCTTAATACCAGCTACAGCTTGCTTCTAAAATTAATTTATCCACATGCACAATTAGAAGTACAATCATTATGTACACAATTAGGGACATCCATGACTAAAAAAAAACGATCAAATTCAATAATTCGCGTTATTTTGGATTTTCAAAAGGTGTTGAGCCAATGTGGATTCAACAATTAAATTTGTCAAATCGAGCACGCTCATATAAAAAAATGGTTGTTAATAGATGTTTATATTCATCCTCCGCAAACAATCAACGTTCCGATAACACATTTGCGAAATTAGTGGATGGAAGCTACATAAGAATTGTAAAATTCATTGTAGATCCGTATTCAAAAAAAGAATTTATAATATGCCAACAATTGCAAACACAACCATCTGTCAGACATACATATGAAGCTTTACAAAACGTTATATTGATAACAAATAATGAAATTGCTATTCCAACTGTTAATCTTGAGAGAGTTTGTGTGCATTTAAAAGTAAAAAAAAACGAATACATTTGTGAAGTTCCAAATCTTTATAAATACTAGCGATATTGTCAGTGGTGACTGACGCTCGCTCTGGTGGAGTTGTCATTATTGAATTATTAGTCTTTTTATAGTTTAGTTAAATTATTGTTTAAATTAACATTACTTAAACTATTTCTTACTATTATATTTTATTCATTTAATTAAGGGGAGGTTCTCATTGCGTTAAGAAATGTACTGATTTAAAATATAACAGCGCCTGTATTGGCAGCGTAAACAAAATAATTAATAAAATTAATAAAAATAAAATTAATAAAAAGTAGCAAAAACACTTTAGTTAGCAGGAATTTTTATAAATGAGATAACCTTAATTTAGTTACTATAAAGACAGCAGCGCCTTCATTGGCAGCGCATAAAAAATATTACAACTTGTAGCACAACAGAAAACAATGATAAAGTTAGCAGTCATTTACAAATGGGTTACTTAAAGAATACAATACTTAGAAAAAAACAGCGCCTTTATTGGCAGCGCTTTAAAGAAGCAGAGCATAATACAAGTAAAAGTTATGAAGAATGGAATAGTCTATTATCACATTAAAGCGTGATGAAGACATAACTTCTTAAAAAAAAGCTGCGCCTTCAATGGCAGCGCGAAAATAAAAATCCCTAAGATTTTCGAAAAATAGTTCATTATAATAAAAACCATGCTCCCATCCAAGAAATATGCGATTAATAAAAGAAAAATTATATTTTTCTTGAGGGTATAAAATTTTTATTTTACTAAAAACATAAATTAGAAAATTTTTCACATTAAAAATTTTTTACTTTAAAAACTTAAGAATGTTTATAAAATATTATTTAATAGAACAAAAGTATAATATTATTTTATAATTTAAAATCGACTTAAATCCTGAATTAGTAATCTTTATATTTTTATAGATTGCGTTATATTTACTTCATCGATAATTGTTATAATAATGTATCATGCATATGAGGCGTTATTTCTCAAACGTCCCAGTCCAAAATTATAAGTCTTTGGATTGTGTTGGTATTTTGGGAAATTGTTGCCCTATATGGAAGTAATAAATCTGTAAAATATTAGCTCTTTAAAAAAAAATTGTAGAAAGTGGTGGGGGTTAAAGTTTTGACATTTTAAGTAACACTGCCATTTTCAAAACCATGTAACTTTTATAAAACTTTATCGATTTTAATTTGTTTATAATGGATTTAAAGCATTTTTCATCTACTTTCTAAAAATTTTACAAACAAATTTTTAAAAAAATTTTTAAACAATTTTTTAAAAAAATTTTTAAACAATTTTTTTAAAAAAAATTTAAACAATTTTTTTTCAAAAATTAAGTTTATTTTTTAATTTTGACCTTGATGGGTATTTAAAAAAAATTTTTTTTTATTTTTATTGGAAAGCTGACATTTTTCCGGAAAAAACCATATAAGTTTCATAGTGGGATGACCAGAAGTTTAGAAGATATTTGAAAGCAAAGTAAGCGGTACGCCCGGGTTACTGTACGTTACGCCGGCGCTGCGCCGTTAAACGACATAAAAATCACTCTTTTATCTTCATCTGCTTCAGTAAAAGCTCTGCATTTAAACAGGGTTGATACTTCCTATGAATCTTTTTCAATAGTAGCTCTCTGCATTTAACTTAAATTAAATTTCTGTTTCTCAAAATTAAATTTTCCAATTGTTAATAACAATAATTTTAACTTACGAAACATCAATATTTTTTTCAAAATTAATTATTTTAATTGATGATAATTATTGTTCCTTTAAAACTTTAATCTTTCTTTTTCAAAATTACTCATTTTAATTGATAATAATTATAATTTATAAAAGTTTAAACATTCGTTTTCAAAATTATATATTTAAATTTTTTTCGGTAAAAGTAATGCAGGCATTATTTTAATGACAGTCTCAACCCTGTTAAATGCAGAGAGCTACTATTGAAAAAGATTCATAGGAAGTATCAACCCTGTTTAAATGCAGAGCTTTTACTGAAGCAGATGAAGATAAAAGAGTGATTTTTATGTCGTTTAACGGCGCAGCGCCGGCGTAACGTACAGTAACCCGGGCGCACCGCTTACTTTGCTTTCAAATATCTTCTAAACTTCTGGTCATCCCACTATGAAACTTATATGGTTTTTCCGGAAAAATGTCAGCTTTCCAATAAAAATAAAAAATTTTTTTTTTAAAATACCCATCAAGGTCAAAATTAAAAAATAAACTTAATTTTTGAAAAAAAATTGTTTAAAAATTTTTTTAAAAATTTGTTTGTAAAATTTTTAGAAAGAAGATGAAAAATGCTTTAAATCCATTAAAAACAAATTAAAATCGATAAAGTTTTATAAAAGTTACATGGTTTTGAAAATGGCAGTGTTACTTAAAATGTCAAAACTTTAACCCCCACCACTTTCTACAATTTTTTTTTAAAGAGCTAATATTTTACAGATTTATTACTTTCATATAGGGCAACAATTTCCCAAAATACCAACACAATCCAAAGACTTATAATTTTGGACTGGGACGTTTGAGAAATAACGCCTCATATCTATATTGTAAAAATTGTCTGGCAGATGACTTTCAATTTAAATCATTTTTAAACCATCTAAAAAACAACTAAGTCGTATGTGTCAGGAAAAATCTTTATGGTTTAATTAAATTTTTTTGCATTACATCAAAATATTTCTTTGCTATAACAAATATGTAATAAATATAAAATTGTAAGTTTGTAATTAATTTGTAAGTAACGAAAATGATTTCTTCTACAACTATATTTCAAATGATACTTAAAAATGTAATCCTTGTTAATAAAATCAGAGTTTTGTCTGTAGATTACACAGAATTTAAAATTTCTTTTAGGTATATTACTTTTTATTGTACTTCGATTAATTCAAACATACTAGAACCAAAATATGTCTGTATGTATATACATTTGGTATGCAAAATTTTGACCACGCATCACGCAAACGCATTTCGACAGCATTTTACCGATTGAATTAAAACTTGACAGAATTTTATGTATTGGTCCAACTTAAAATCTTAAAGGGGCTAGGGGGGTAAGTATGCTAAAGTTGCCTCCGCACCTAATTGGCTCATATTTGCACCATGTTTTAATATCCATATAAGAATAAAATTCTGAAATTTTCAAGTCCCCGTGTGTTTTTTTCTTAGAGTTATGGAGGGGGAAAGAAAAACTAAAAAACTCATTTTTCTCAGAAACTATTTGATCGATTTAAATGAAATTTAAATATGTTATTTATCACGTTAATATGAATTACAAAAAAAATTCGAAATTTTTTTTCAAAAATAACCCAAAACAATTAATTTTGGAATTTTCAAAAATTTTTATTGGTTTTTTTTGGAGTACACCTCAAATTTCTTTTTTAATTTATACCCTCAAATGTCCCCTTGAACACAAATTTTTTCAAAAAATTTTTGCAGAGGTACTAAGGAGTGAAAATATTAAAAGTTTCCAAAAAGTACCCATTTCCTCAAAAACCAATCATTTTTCTCAAAAAATTCTTGACCGATTTGAATAAAAGTTGAATATGTTATAAATCACGGTAATTCAAATTCATTAAATGAAAATTTGTAATTTTTTATTCAAAAAACTCCAAAAAATGGGTACTTTTTGGAAACTTTTAATATTTTCACCCCTTAGTACCTCTGCAAAAATTTTTTGAAAAAATTTGTGTTAAATGGGACATTTGAGGGTATAAATTAAAAAAGAAATTTGAGGTGTACTCCAAAAAAAACTAATAAAACTTTTCGAAAATTCCAAAATTAATTGTTTTGGGATATTTTTGAAAAAAAATTTCGAATTTTTTTTTGTAATTCATATTAACGTGATAAATAACATATCCAAATTTCATTTAAATCGATCAAATAGTTTCTGAGAAAAATGAGTTTTTTTATGAATGAGTTGATGAATAAGTTTAAAATTAACTATTTATTTTGTATTAGGGGAGACCGGGGCTAAACCGGACAAGTCAAATATTTCCGAAACCGTGAAGAATTTCAAATCGTGTAAATAACCTATGAACGCGAAATTTCGTAATGCATATGCTGCATGAGGTTTTAGGGACGTGTTAATTTTCTTGTAATAATAGTTGCCGTTAATATGTGAAAATGTTATTTCTTGAGGTAAGAGTAAAAAAAATTTTTCTTCATTTTTTTGGGTTTTTATCGTTAAAATTAAAGTGCAAATATCATACGGCCAGTTTTCTTTTAGCTCAAGGTGTACTGAGTTTAGTAAAAAAAAAGTTTAATGGAAAATATTAAGAAGAAAAACTGTATTGCAGGTTAATTTTTAGATGACGGTGTGGGGCTGAATCGGACATCGTGATTAAAAACAACCAAATCTTTGAATTCTTTAATTTATTTTTTATTAATTAACTATTTTATATTATATTCTTTGCTTAGAACCACTTTATAAATAAATAAATAAAGAATTTATTTTAAAACTCGAATTCGCAAGCGAGTTGCTACGAACAGACAAGCCTGAAAACTGTAATTCATTTTATATTATAATTATTACCGATTTTACATATTATATTATATTCTTTGTATAGAACTATCTACAAATAAATAAAAGAAGAATTGATTTGACTTTTTTCAAAAAAAAAAGAAAATTTGTATCTCATTCTTTAATTAATCCCGGTCTCCCCTAGATTGTTCATAAGCTTTACCTACGAGTAATTTGATAGTGTTAAAGGTTCTAAATAAGCGTGACAAAGATTTTTGCAAAATTTTTAATATTTTTTAAGATATTTGCACTAATATAATTCCAACACTTTTTTCCGAAATTTTTATTTAGTAAACTTGATCGTAGAAAAAAATATTGATATTCAAAATTATAAGGAAAACATTGAATTTTAATATTATTTTTAAAAATGACAAAACTTAATATTTGACAATTTGTTTAAACTGTTATTTTTTTAATGTTAATTTTTTATGAGGATGATGTATTTTTTAAAAATAAACTTCTTTGTTTACTTAACAGTATGTGTAAATGTATACAATTTTTTTAGGAATGTTTTTTTGAAATTTTTACTGCACTACGCTGAAAAAAATAATAAGTAATGTTTACAAAATCGTTTTGATGAGCTCTTTTTGTTGAGATTACTAAAATTTGGTTGTTCATACTAAACAATCTGCAGAATGTGTTTAAATCGTCTGATACGCACGCGCTGTTAAAATGTGGCTGCTCGCGATACCATACACACTTTAACAGTTGGCGTTGTTTTTTTCTTTTTTTTCATAATCTAACAAAAACAGTTAGATCAACAATATATTATTGATGTCAACTAATAATATCTTAATTAACTTTATTCATCTTAATAGACTTTATTTATTTTACATCTTTATACCAAAAGTAGTGTAGGAATTTGATTTAGAAAAAGTAGATATTTACAACTTCAAAAAATTATATTGTTTTATTCTTATCCTCAAAAGAAAAAAACATTTTACATTCAAATGGAATACTTTTGTTTTAAGAGGAAAAATTGAGAGGATATATTATAATGTCACAGTGCGGACATGCAAGATTGTGACAATATTAAGCTCAAATTTCGTGATATTTTGGATTGTTTATTTGTTACATATTAAATGGCATGTTTTTATATTAAAATTATAAATCCAGGAAAAATTAGAAATATTGAAAAATTACGTTTTTCTTGCTAGATTCAAGAATTTTTTTCAATAACAGACATATAAAATTTATTATTAATACCCTCTAATAATAAAGGTTTTTTAAATATTAAATTACATTCTTCCCATTTAGGTAAACTCAATAATTTAAAAAATTGAGTCGCTTAAAAATTAGCATTACTTGATAAGTAATTTAGCATTTATTAGTTACAATGTATATTTTATAACCTGTTCTTGTAATGTTTTATGGTAGATTGTACCATATATTACATAGGACACTAAATTTTAATTAATGTTTGTAAATTATATAATTATATTTTCTAAGATACACAATTTATTTACACTACATTTTGAATAATATATCGATAAGAATTATTCTATATAAGTAATATTTTCTTTCGTAATTAACCTACAATAATCCTCTAATAAGTCTAATTCGTTACATTACTGTTAATTTTAGTATGTATTAGTAATTCTGTTTATATTTTGAGGACATATATATTTTCATTATATTATGTATAAACGTCAGAATATTTTTGTGTGAAATTAAAGAAAGTTAGAGAGAGAAAGAGAGATGGGGATGCGCGAAATCAAAATATGTCCATCTTGATGCCCTTCCTCATACGTATAGAATTTGTGAAGGTTAGTATAATAAGAACATCTAAGTGCTTATTAGTATTAAAATGTATTTCAAACGTGTCAGTGGTGTACTTTCCAGTTTAAGAAACTTTTTCATTCGACCAAAAGCACAATTTAATGGTAAGTCAATATTTTAATTTAATTAATAATTTATAATATAAATATAATATAATTACTATAATTATTACACAGTGAAACAATTTTAGAAAATTTTTTTGTGGGGTAAGACTTGACTATAATGGAATGAAAGTACTGCCCCAGCAGAGTAAAACCACTAAAGGGTCTTGAAAAATTAGTAGCCGTTTAATTTTTATTGTAATTTTAAATTTTGATAATTCAGTAATTTATTGAATAATTGCCCATATCAGCTTTTGGTCAGTAAATCGTGCATTTTTGACAATAACTTGTTACTCTTTTGAGTAAAATTGTAGTATTCATTACAATAAACAAATTAGATTAACAATCTATGGTTAAAAATAACTTTTATTACAATTTTTCTAGCAAATTATTCGATTTTTCTTTATTTTTCCACACTTCTCCGCAAAATATGTCATTTTTTATTTAAATCTTTACTAAAACGTTACTTAAATTAAAAGTTTTTAATTCTTTTGAATATTTAAATAAAAATTTTTACTAAAGTAAGATTAGTGTCTATAAAGAAAGTAAGAAGTTACTGTCAAAAATAAACAATTTGCTGACCAGAAGCTGATTAGAGCGATTATTCTACAAATTACTGAATTAACAAAACTTAAAATTACAATAAAAATTGAACGCCTACTAATTTTTCAAAATCCTTTGGGGATTTTACTCTGGTGGGGTAGTACTTTCATCCCTTTATAGTCAAATCTTAACCCATTTTTTGGTGTTCTGTGTTATTAGTATTTAATATCAAAATATAATTATATACTTTCATTTATATACTTTTAATTATATTTAAGTTTTACTAATAAAAAAATATTTTGAAAATTAATCAATTAAAATATTTGAATTTGAAAGCTTCAAATTTAAGTATTGATGCACGGAGAGAAATCTTCTGCTAATATTACTCGAAAGAGTAATATATTAAATATATCACTTCAATTGCTTAAAGTTTCTCTTATATTCTTAGCATAGATTCATATACTTATTGTAAAATTATAATTATAATCCTGTAAAATTATTATTATTATTATTATTATTATTATTATTATATATAATAATCTTCGTATTCTTTCATTCATTCTGTCCGCAGTTTGAAGTTAGTTTTTGTAAATATTTTTGTTTTTTTTTCTTTTTTAAAACACTTTACTTGACAGATCGAAATTATAGTTTTTCGATTTGTCAATATTAAAATTTGTATTATTTAAGAACAAAGAAGGTTAAAAGCTATTGTTTTTATAAAATAAGGTAAGAAATTTTCATAATATTGAAAAAAGTGATAATATCACTTTTTAAAAAAAATTCTCCGCCATATTGGATCCGCCATTTTGAATTTTGAAAAAGTAACAGCAGATTCGTAATCAGCAACCCCAAAAACATCCGAGTAACCATTTTCAAGCAAATCTAATCACTTTTTTAAAAAATTGTCCGCCATATTGGAGCCGCCGTTTTGAATTTTGAAAAAGCAACATCAGGTTCGTAATCAGCGACCCCAAAAACCCCCGAGTAACCATTTTCAAGCAAATCTAATCACTTTTTTAAAAAATTGTCCGCCATATTGGAGCCGCCATTTTGAGTTTTGAAAAAGTAACATCAGATTCGTAATCAGCGACCCCAAAAACCCCCGAGTAACCATTTTCAAGCAAATCTAATCACTGTTTAAAAAAATTTCCCGAAAATTTTTTTCAGCCTTTTGCATTTTGCAAAAATGGCCATTTTCATATCCGCCATCTTGAATTTGAAAAAATTCATTACTGATTTTTATAGCTGAGGGTTCGAGGACGCGATATTTTGGGCTTTTGAGACCATATTCTTTAGATTTCCATGTCAAAATATTTTTTGAAAAAAATTTTTTTTTGTAAAAAACTGTGTTTTTTGCAATAAAATTGTTATAACTTTTTTTGAGATAATTATAAACAAATTTGAACATCATATTCTGAAAGAGCAATAAATTTTACGTCTGAAATGGTATTTCCTAAATTTTTTAACTAATTATTTCATATAAAATGAGAGTCGTGAAATCAATGTACATTTTGCGTCCTGTTGGGCGTTAATGGGTTAAAGAAAGCGAAAAGCGTCCTGGCGACAGGACCGGGTTCCATCATTTTGTGACTAAAAATTATATGGATTTTTGGAAAATTCAACTTCTTTAAGCTACCCTGCTCTTCGGTTTGAACTTACAAGCTCAACATTTATATGCGCTGAAAGCTTGCTTAATCACCTTTCCAACGATATATATTACTTTTTCTTTATGTCAATCCATGGTAGTTTTATTTATCGATTTCGGACGGACTCACCTGAGTCTTTTTGGTCCTGCCGGAAGGATGTTGGACGTTCTATCATTAAGTATTTTTTTCTTCGATAAAAAATTAATTTCACTAGTGTATTTCTATTATTCACTCAGAGAAAAAGTTTATTTCACTTAACCAAACTCTTTAGTTAACCTATTTTATTTGTTACGATAAAACAATTTCGTTGATTTAAATAAAAATTTGGTTCATTCTAATAAATACGTAAAATTTGTTTGGTTATCCAAAAGAAATTTTTTATTTGAAGGTGTTTGTTTCATTTAAAAAAATTAGTGTTTTGAATAGAGAATATTATTTAGTTGAATACAATTTGTTTGACACAACACACAAATTTGTTTGATTCAACAAAATAATTTTATTGGAGTCAAACAAAAATATTTACTTGTCTCAAAAAGTACATGTGTGAATTTAAAAATGGCGATCTCACTTGTCTATACAGTCCGCGTTCGCGTCAAATTCATTAATTAAATCGGTAAATCGAAGAAACAAAATTATAAGTGTCGGTTAAATAATTGCAATGTGTTCATTGTAAGACTTAGTGTATATTTAATTTGTACTAGTGAGAAGAAAATATCCAATAAGTTTTTGTGAAGTTTTTAGTTGAGTGATTCAAATAAACTTTTTTCAGAGTGCAAGTATCAAAATCATGTATAATATGTTTAATGTAATATTTTTAATGTTTTTTATTATTAAGTAATTTTGTGTACATGGATAAACAATTATATAATAATTTATTTAATTGTTACTTATTTTCCTCTAATAATGTTTGAATTTCCTAATTTAATATTTTCTAGCATACATATTATTGGTTAATTTATGATTTATTATATACATATAATTTTAAAATATCAATAACTATATAATAAATTATAAATCAACGAATAATATGTACTAGAAAATATTTAATTTGGAAATTCAAACATTATTACAGGAAAATAAATAACAAAATTAAGTAAACAAAAACATTTATTTAAATGAACCAAATACGTTAACTAAAACTATTTATTTGAATCAAACAAATCTTTTCTTTTAAAATAAACAAATTTTTTGGTTATATGAAATAAAAATGTTTGGTTAAGTGTAATAACCATTCGGTTAATACAAATAAACGTATTGGAAGAAATTTTTTGGTTGAATCAAACAAACGTTTGGTTGACTGTATAGCAATGCATTTATTTGGTTGATTCAACCAAAATTTGGTTGTTTCGAACGAATTTTTTTCTGAGTGTTCTATCAAATACAACCTATCTTTTTTATTATTAAATGTGTATCATAAACTCTAAATGTAAATAAACTACAGAGTATGATGAGAACCACTCACTTTCCCCTCTGTCAAAAAGTAGTGGGGGTCCGTTTAACGGATAGATTCGCTTTTAGGCATGCATCTGGATTCAGCTTCCAGAGAAATATATGTGTGTGAGTTATATGTGCGTATACGCAGGTAAGATTGTGCTGAATAAAGTCCGCCTGAAAATAAGTCGGAGTTCGAGCGATTCTTATAAGAAGAATCTAATACTTTTATAGCACGTACTCTTTATATTTAAAATAAAGATTTCGTGCAAAATTAGTAGATACTTTTTGTTTTTATTGCATCGAACTCTCTATTACATTAAGTATATGATTTCGTATATAAATTATTATAACCTCAAGCTCAAATTCTATTCACCAGTGATAATAGCAACAGATTTCTCTCCGTGTGTAGGTAAGTAAATGTAATTATAAATATACATAATTACATACCACCAAGTATATTTTGAAATTTTAAAAATAATTCTAGCTTCTATATAATAGAGTAAAAAAACTTTTGACCTCTATTACGACAAAATAAAGTTAACGCAACTTTGCATTTACTGCCGTAAAGTATTACAAAATCCGCATCCAACGAGCCCTTATGTGAAGTGCTTGAATAAATTAACGTTTTATAAATAAATATTTTAAAACATTAATTAACAAATGCATATCATTCATAAAAATAAAGAAGAAGTGTTAGTTTTTTTAAACAGATGTTTATACGTTAAAAATATGTATGCAAGTTATATTTGCAACGATTTACAGCTTAAACAAAACATTCATTTGTTAATTAATTTTTTAAAATATTTATTTATAAAACGTAAATTTATCGAAAACACTTCACAGAGGGCTCGTTGGGGATGCGGATTTTGTATTTCAATTTTCATTAATAAATTAATTAATAATTCGAAAACAAAAAAAAGCATTTTTCTTGTTTCGCATATTGAAAGTACACATTTTAAGCAGTTTTTAGTAAAAAAGAAGAAAAAAGTGTGAAATTTTGAAGTTTTTGAAAATTTTTTTAAATAATTTACGATATGATTTACAAAATTTAAAAATAAAATTTCATTTTTAACAATATATGAACAGATAAATTTTTTTCATATTTTTTTGTAACAAACTAGAACCAAATTAACAGTTTTTAAACCTTCTCTGATTATGGGCAAACGATGAGATTTATTTATTCAGAAGTTTTCATTCTTATATACGCAGTAATACGCAGGCTTAATTGTTAATTAAATGCTTGTTTCTTACAAAATTGTTGAAAAAATTGATCGATACATACATTGCTAAAAATGAAATTATATTTAAAAAATTTAAAAATCTTATTTTGAATTATTTAAAAATTAATTTTTCATATTTTTATTAAAAACTACGCGTGAAAACAAAAATTTTCGTCAAAAAGCGTCCAATATTTGTCCGAGTTATAAACATTAAAAAAATTTAGGTAAAAAACATAATTTAACTTAAATCTGTATCTCTTAGAGCTTTAAATGCAAAAATTTGGAAACTATTATGGTAGCTTATTCGATGTTAAAAAAATTTGATGTTATTAATCGCTAAAAATTTACAATACTTTTCTAAATTGAAATCTAGAAATTCTAAAAATCAATACAATTTTCCTAATATCTATTAACATTCGCAGAAAAAGAATGTGAAGAAAAAAAGGTCCAAGGTAAAACAAAAACTGAAGCACAAGATCATGAACCAATAAAACAAGAAGAAAATAAAATTCAACAAAAAACAAAAAACGAAGATTTAAAAAATGATTTACTGGATGAAAATCCCAAAAAATGTGAACCACAACAACAGCAATTACAACAACAATCACAACAACAGCAATTACAACCACAACAACAACAACAGCAAGAAACACATCAAAAGCAAAATCGTCGACTAAACTTTAGAACGCGTCAATACAACAGATCATTTAATTATTATCATCCGCATAAAAATTATTACAACAATAACAATTATTATCATGGGCGCCGATTCGAAAGACAGTTTGATAAAAACTATCATCAATTAAGGAAAAAAAGTAAGTTGATTAAAATATTAAATTACTATATAAACTATCACTATTGCTTATTAATAAAATCAGACGTCTGTCTGTACTTCCTTAAAACTTCAAAATTTCAGAAATAATCGTAAAAATTTTAATGTATGTAAGCATGTAGATGTGTGTTTGTATGTCTGTCACAAAAGCTTTGTACCCCAATCACATAAAAACGCGTCTGCCGATTTGAACTAAATTTGGCACATTATTAGATATTGACATAAGGAGGTTTATCAATTTAAAGATTTAAAAAATATTAATTAAAACGGAAGATATTTAATTTTTTCAAAAAATCGAAAATTTAACATTTTTTTGTTGATTGCTTTTAAACTTTCTATACTTGAGTATTACATGTTATTTAGACACATTTTAGCATAATTTTGCAAAAAATACTATCCTATAACTAAGATGTAAATATAAAAATATTTTCAAAAAATCGAAATTTTCAAATTTTACATTTTTTAATGTAAAGCTTTTAAAATTTCTGTCTAAAAATGGTTTTAATGTAAAAAAATCAAAAAATCTAATTGAACCAATTACTATGAAGCTTAATTCAGTAGTATTTTTGGGATCTGTAATTAAGATTTTAACGTCAAAATAATACAATTCAGAATTATTTATTTATCCAATTAATCCAATATTATTTAATTGCAAGAATTTTAGAGGTATCGAAAATTGATTTTTTTGTGATTAAAATGGTATTGCAAGATGTTAAGAATTGTAACTCAACTGTGACATAATACAAGCATTATGCTACTTGGTAAAAACTTAGACGTTAAAAGGATTTGATATTCTAATTCTAGATTTCACTTTTAGAGATGTTTTGAGCAATGAAAAGACAAAAGATATAAAACAGGGTGTCTACCAACCGAGAAGAACTAGAAATATCCGAGAATTTAATTGTGACCGAGAAAAACTGGAAATAAGCCGGAAATATACTAAAACAAGAATTTTCTTATAAAAAAATTTCATTATATTAATTCGGATTTAAAAAATTGTATTTTACTTTAATTTTTATTGATGTATTATAATTATGAAAACAGACCCGAGTCCAAATTTAAGCCCTTCTTTCAGTCTACAATATAGGTTTTATTTTAGTTTTTTCCAGTCATAACGTAGAGTCTACTTGCGATACAATTGGTTTAAATCTACTATAACTACAAAAACTGGTGAAAATTTTGGATTGAATTTTAATACATTAATTAAAGTACTATAAATTAACAAATATTTTTTTCTGAATTTGAATTAGTTAAAAATAACTAATTTGATAATAAAAAGTCAGTCGCTGATCGAAATAGGAAAATACTGCTGTATTTTCCTACTGAAATAGTTAATGGTTACCAATTTTTTTTCCGGTCAAAATAAATCCCCGGTTTTTCAGATTGGTAGACAAACTGTTAAATATATTTGCAATATCTAAAACCCGTCAAAGACGGGTACGACAACTAGTTGTTCTATATGATTATTTATTATTATTTGTTGTAATATTGCAAGCAATTATCTAATTAATATAGAACTTTTGATTAATATAGAATATTAATATATAATAATATATAGATTAATATAGAACATCTTATATATCAATTATCTAATTGTTTATAAACACATGTAATTATTCTTTCAGATAATTATCGAGGATGTAGAGCAGGGTTTAAAAAACAATTAAATATCCAGCATACCAAAAGAAATATGGAAATTATATTTTCAGGAATTTTAAACGCCGCCTCCAAATACATAAATAAAAATAATTCAATAATAAAATAGGAACTCGTATTCAATTTCGACCAATGTGGATACTTTTTTATGCTTTTTCAATAATTGCATTTGAAAGTTGAGATTTTATCCAATAAAAATAAATAAAGATGGAAATGAAGCAGTGGGTTTAAAAGAAAATTAAAGAAAAATGTTTAAAAAATTAGTTATTTTCCATTTTTTAAAACCTTAATTCTTTTACAATAATATGGATCAAATTGAATTACCAAAATTCCAAGCGATTACAGGAATTCCTTTTTTGGCTTGGGGCAGATAAGAAATAATGATCCATATATAGTCCAGTCGCCCTGTGTTTTTTCGTGCCAAAATTGATACCTGAAGTCTGATTGTGGATTCATATAGTATGGAGTGGTAGTATGAATATGTATATGTTTCCCACTCGAGATTTCTCATGCTGCGTGTTATATAAATTGTTTATAACGCGCAGCATGAGAAATCTCGAGTGGGAAACATATACATATTCATACTACCACTCCATACTATATGAATCCACAATCAGACTTCAGGTATCAATTTTGGCACTAAAAAACACAGGGCGACTGGACTAAAAACATTTCAACTTTTTGATTGATTATAAAGATATCTATAATTAAAAAGCATTGCATGTGATTTAAAAAAAATTTAATTGATTCAAATATCCATTTAATTGACAATTATCAATTAAATATTTACTTGAATGAAAGAATATATATTGAAGTCAATTAAATAATATTTGTACCAATAATTTCAGTATTTGAATCAAAATCTTTTTAAATAATTACAAATAATCGTTAAATGTAATTGTTGCATTAACTTTGTAAAAATAAAAATAAAATAAATGGGTCAGACCAGCTCAACTGTGTTACAAAATTTTCATTAATTTTCTAAAATGTAAAAACTTTTATGAAAATCGGTAGTTCATAACAAAACAAAAAAACACTTTAAACCGTTTTTCGAAATTTTAAATTTTTGTTATTGTTTTGGCTTTAACAAAATAATAGAAACTTAAAAAAAATTAAAAACTCTAAAGTCGTTTACAATAAATTAATGAAACTTACACTGATTACACAAAATTGTTCACTCTTTTAAAAGAAAGTATTTGCAGGATTGTAAATTTAAAAATTTTATATTTTTAATAGCAATTTTATAAACAATTTCAATTATTTATGTGTTCTACCCCTTCAATTGATTGTCATAGACAATTCAGTCTACAGGTGATAAATATTATTTGCTTTTAATATTTTTTTTCAAATGAGAATTTATAAAATTGAGCACCGGTATGAGGCGGTAGAATTTTGAAAACTGTTAAAGAAAATTTTTTAACAATATGTATGAACCAAGGAGAAAAAAAATTTACTAAATATCAGTTAACAAATGTGTAGCATTCATATTTTTTAAAGTTAAGATGTCAGATATGTGATCTGATCGATGCTCTGATTTACCACTTTTGAATAGTTACTTTTTATTAATTGTGAATTAAATTAATTTTAATCAGTCGGATATCAATTGGAATTGTTCTAGTAGTACCTGAGAAACCAATTAACAATAATTATTATTAACAATTGTTTTTGAACAAAAAATAAAATTCATTAAAAAATAATTTGTCATCTTCTGCTGATTAGCGGCTGTAGTTACTTTTTATTAATTGTGAATTAAATTAATTTTAATCAGTCGGATATCAATTGGAATTGTTCTAGTAGTACCTGAGAAACCAATTCATTATAAAAAAAAATTTTATAATAAAAATATTTAAATTTAATTTTAAAAAAAGTTAATTAATAATTAAAAAATTTTGTTTCAATTAAAAAAAATAAATGATAATTTTTTTTTATAAAAAAATGAATCACAATAATTAAAATATTTTATTCTAATTAAGAAAGTGAATTAAAAATATTAATTAGATTTTTTGTATTAAATTAAACGTTTTTTATTTTTTAAAACTTTGTTTTAAAAAATTGTTTTATGCATTTTTATTGTTATCACAAAAAAAAACTTTTTCCAAAAAAGAAAAATAGTGATATTGGCGAGAAATGAAATTCTAGCCTTTTTGACTGAAATAATGCAATTTCCAAGCGGTAACCTTGGAAACGGCGAAAAGTTGAAGAGGGCGACACTAACATGCACTGAAAATTTAGTATGCTATATATATATCAGTAGTCCCCACCACCGACCCTCGCCGCATCTAGTATATTTATCTAAGTTAGTATGAGATGGCGACAATCTGCCCTTGTCACTGACATTCGACATTGTTTTTTAGTGAAATCATGAATTCTGTGGAAGAAAGGCATAACAGCATAACTGCATTTGTCATGATTTCGAGATAAATTAATTTTAATGTTCTCTCACTTCTGTCAATTCAGAAAATCAACAGATTTGTTCGGTCTTTTGCATTTAGTATTATTATTTAATATATTTTTAAAATTCGTTTATAACATTTAATAAAACACACGATATGGTATAAATTTTGATAATTTTTCATCGGAATCATGAGTTTTATTGCACTTATGCGGTTATGCAAGTTCAGTTTGTATATGAGTCCAACTTCAGACACTTTTAATGTCACAATTTGTTTTGGTTTGATTTGTCATAATAATAAGATTTGTTCACACAAACACAAATTAAACTATTAATTTGTTAGAAAAAATTATAAGAGTTTATTTAGTTATAAGAGTTTATTTTTTTATAAAATGTTTTTAATTTATTAAAACGAGAAAAGAAATGTACTTTACTGAATTTGTCAATTTATTTTTGAAAAACTTTCCAAAAATTTTTAGAATAGAAATGGCCTTAAAAATAAGTACATAATTAAATGCACAATTTATGTTATAAAAAATTTGTTCCAGTTTTATTAAAATAAAAATATTTAATTTAAAGTACAAAAAATGTATTTTACTAAAAATATTTCATTACAAAATTCTTATTGTTTTTATCCTTAAAGGTTATTTTTATTTTTAATTATGTCAATTGTTTTTTAAACTGAATGCAGTTATGTTATTATGCTGGTCTCCTTTTGTCAAAAACGCAATTATGCGATTATGTTTTCCATTATTTTCTACGTTAATAACCATTTTAATGATTTTTTAGCTATTGAATTTTGAAGAGCAATATTAAATATATACAAATCTGATGTTATCTCAAATTTGATAAAAATGTCAGTTATGCTGTTATGCATTTCTTCCACAGAATTTTAAATTTTCATCAACTGACTACTACATTTTAAAAGTCTGGTTCTGTTCCGTGTTTTAATAGTCAGACTACGAAATATTGATACCGTCGCAGTTTTTCCCCACTTTAGTAGTCAATTTACTAAAAACACATAGTGAGTTTATCACGAACTAGTATACAAAGTTTCTCCGTGTACATTCATTTTTTTTCATATTATCAGCATAATGAAGGGCTATTTTTTAAATGAATCTGATTTTTTGTACTTTTCTTATAAAAATTTTTAGTTTCCAATCAGTAATCGCGTAGTAACGCAATTTATTTATTTCTTTAATAATTGATCATTTCATTAGAAAAAAATTCTGGACTGGAATTAAAAAGAATGGTGCATTGGTTTTTTGGTTAATTTATTGTACAAATGTAAAAGACTGAAATAAATAAAAAATTAAAGAATCTTGTAAAATTAGTTTTTATCATTAATTATTGAATGGAAAAAATGACCTAATCACAAATTATTTTTTCATAAAGAATATATTGTATTATTAAACAATTTTGAATCTAATTCTTAAAATAATAAAACTTCTAAGTTATTTTTTAACCATTCTTTTTTGTTAAAAATAAAATATTAAATTTCTAAATGATTTCGAATACGAAAAAATATTTAGGAATTCTATAAACACATTTCAAGCAAATAATTTCATAGAAAATGCTCTACAAATGTATCATAATTAACTAGTAAATAATACATGGAATTACCCATGTGTGAAGACTCACGGGTGTACCCATATAGGATCCTATATGGTGACCCACGTAGGTCACCATATAGGATCCCATGTGTTATCCTACATGGTTTTTTCCAGTAGGGTATCGTATTGTAATTACAAAACATAACCTAAAAAAACAAATAATTGACAAAATGAAAAAGTAAAATTACTCATGTGGAAAAATAAAGAAGAAGAAACCTAAGTCAAATATGTTCGTCTAGTACAGTGTTATTAAGACCGTCTAGATTTGGTCTAGGATGTTATATGCGCATGCGTCGATGTGTGCCTAGCTGTTAAGTAAGATGGCGCCTAATAGCGTCGTGTTGTTTGGCGTCGTTAGGTCAGTCAGCGTATGGTACATTTTCTTTTTGATTTTTAGTATTCGTTGTGGTTTCTGTTTTATGTGAATAATAATGTGCTATGTTGTTGTTTCCTGTTTAAATTCATTTTAAATGTGCACTGAAAAAAATAGATTTTAATGTGTTTTTATGAATTTTGATTACTCGACTGAAGCTAGCAGTCGTACTCAGCATCAATGTTTAGACTCATCTATCAATATGCCTCTCCTTCAAATTTAGTAATACTTAATAATTTAAAAAACCATCGAGTACTGTTGTTAGAGAATAAATATCCACTAAATAGCAAATATAGTAAGTTTCTATTTATTAATTTCATTAATTAGTGGTTGACGCTTAAAGATTGGTGCTGAATACAACTGCTAGTTTCATCCGGCTGTTTTGATTTGCAGTAAATTTTATTTTACAAAAAGACTACTATCTCCAATGCCAAAGATTGGGAGGGGCACAAAGACTTACGCTTAAAGAAAGTTGAAGTGAAAAATACAGAAAGTTAAAATATTTTTTTATACTTTTTATGTAAAAAAAGTTATTAAAATTATTTCAAATACAATTAAGTCTTATCATTCTAAGAATAGTTGTCATAACATACAATGAGAAATTTTGAATAGACGTAGATTAGAATTTACTAGCACTGCTGATCAGACCAGAAACGCTGGTCTATTCTAGACGATAGCGTGGAAGTTTCGTTTCAATTCTGAACAGCCGCTCGACAAGACCGTCTGTCCTTGGTCTAGAAAGACGTTAGGCGGTCTCTTAAACGCTTGGTCAGCGCCCTAAAATTTTTCCACACGGGTTTGGTTTGAACTTATAAGCTCGACATTTACATGCGCTGAACGCTTGTTTCATCACCTTTCCAACGATATATATATTACTTTTTGTTTATGTTCTATCATTAAGTACTACTGATTTTATTAGTATATATATTAATATTTACATTGAATAAGTATCATATAATTATTTTCAAAAAAAAATTTTTTTTGTAATTTTATTATTTTGTATAAATCACGGATAGTCAAGAGTTTGCGCCTTGTTGTTATTCCCTTTAAAAGCGTTTTGTTTAATTTCTAACCTCAAAATAAGCACTCATTTTCACAATTCCGCCATTAAAAAAAACAGTATACTGCACAGTGTTCTGTGACTTTAACTAACCATTCAGTGCCTTCGACAACACTCTTTAGTACAATCGACAAAACGAAACTCAATATCGCAGCAATGTCCCCTCAATATCACAGCAATATTCCGCCTCAATGTCGCCGCAGTATCTTCTCGATGTCACATCAATATCCCCTCAATATCGCAGGAATGTCACAGGGATATTAAATAAAGCGGACATTATGATACTTCCTCAATATCACAGGAATATGCCCAATAGATATCGCCATCACACTCAGGTGATACAGCGTGCTACTTGGGAAGGTATTATTTCAAATTTTGATTGTAATCGCTTAAAACTTGTTACTAGGGGGTTTAGAGGGTCGCTGATTACGAATAAACAATTTAATTAAAAAATTCAAAATGGCGACCTCAAAAACCCCCGAGAAACAAATTTCAAGCAAATTTTAAAAAAGCAAAGTAAATCCTACTGCCAGTTTAGTCGGTCCAAAATCGACTATTCTGTTTAGTACATTTAACTGAGCAAGTAGTTAATCTGACTACGCCCTTCTCTTCGTGCACCCCCTACTCTATTGGTAAATGCGATTAAATTTCCATAGGGCTTATTTCAGCCTTTAATTTCTGATAATAGTGAAGTTTATATCACGTGAGGATTTTTCACCACAATTTTTAAAAAAGTGCCACAAACGCTGTTTTTAGGGATTTCAACCCCTATTATCTCAAAAACGTGACGTGATGGTATGTTTTTGAACCCAGATTCGTGTTCAGCATGAAAAATCCATTCAGAAACCGTAGTTCCGATCTTATTCGCAAAATGCATGTAGGCTAGTGCACGCATAGAAAGGGTTTGCTGTGGCAGCGAACATTTTGCTGCCACAGCAAACCTTGTTCGTTGAAATAGGGACAGCGAAAAAGTTCGCTGTGAGATCAAACAAGTTCGCTATGACAGCAAACTCGCATAAATTTTTACTCATGTTTGCTGTCTCAGCTAACATGTTCGCTGCCACTGCAAACTTCTTAGCTGTGGTAGCTAATTTTCAGATTTTTCACAGCAAACATCTGTTTACTGCTGCACCTAATTTCTTTTTTTCCGTGTGTAATTAATTGCATAAATAAATCATCTTTTATCAAACAATATTTTCACTAGTCATTTATTTATCATTTTAAGAAATGGAAACACAATTTACTAAATCATAATAATAGTGAAAGTATGCCATTATAAAATACAATAACAATACAGTATTGAACTAAATATGTCTTGCAAAATAAAGAAGAAAAAACGTTTTTTTTCTTTCGAGAGATGCATATTTAGAATGCATTCTATTGACTTACTCATCGATTCATTTCATATCGTTCAACATGACTGCGTCCACTTTTTAAATGTTTAAAGTATGCTAGTTACTTACTCTGTGCAAAATGTTTCAAAAAAAAGAAAAAAAAACTTGAAGTGATTGTGTTAACGCTGAGGAATAATAGCATTCACTGGGCGATTATTATAAGCACACAAAAGTTGCAGCAAGAAAATAAATATAAAAGTGGAAAAAAGTAAAATTAAAAATAAGCCATACAATGTGATAGACAATTACTGTATAAACTGTAGTATTCTGTAGAAAAGTCTTTCCGTATTTTATTCATCGCCGGCGCCTGCAACTAGGCAGTCGTGAATGCCTTTCGACAGCTGAGTTGTTTGTGCGATCATTTAAGAGGATTTTGCGAATTATTTTCTCAAAATTGTAAATTTTTATTTCTTTTTAAAATTGATTATTTTATGTACATTTTTTAATTAATTTCTTTGAAATTAAACTCTTAATTACATTTTTATTTATTTTACTATTCTTTTTAATTTAATTTTACTATTATTTCACCTTTTTTTCAGAGTTACCTTAAAACAGTGCAAAAAGAGGCAACTGTCGGTACATTTTTCCTAGTTTATCCAGTTGACTTCGCTTTTACCTCATTCGATTGCAAATATAATCAAGTTTCCAAATGAAAAGTTGTAAAACAAAAGATGTAGGTACTACAACTATTTTTATAAACATTTCAACCAAAATATAAAAAATCATTCAATTACTCCCATATTCTGACGTATATATCTGTTTATATAAGTTAATAATAATGTCAGACTACTTTTCTAGTATCTGCAAACCTTAGGGGAAATTGGGGAATTGTGGGCCACACTTTTTTTAGCTCAATATCTTACACATAAATTTTTTTTTTTAATTTAAAACTTTTTTGTTTCAGTAGGAAGTATAAACTAACATATATCATAGGCAGTTTCCCAAAAATTATCACTTACCTTAAAGAAATTTCAGTTTTACCAAAGAATGCAATTTTATGATTTTAAAAATGTTGGGGAATTGTGGGCCACTGTCTAAATTGAGTTGAAAATAAAAAATAACGATAAAATATTTTAATTACATGGTTAGAAATATTAAAACTGTTAAAAATATTTACTTATTATTAGTTTAAAATTCGAAAAGAAAAAGTAAGAAAATGATATTAGTCGGAATCATAATTAATTAATCGAAAATTTTTTAGTATACAGCTTTAACGCATGAATCGCAATGAAACGAATTGTTTTTGTTAAATTACTATAACTATGAGTGATTTTTATAATATTTGCAATTAAATCGCGAAAAACAAGCAATAAATACTACTCTTGAAAAAGTGGCCCACAATTCCCCACATGCTTCATTTTACAAAAAGCTTTGTATTATTTAGAATAGAAAAAATTATTGGTGGTGACGTTCGGTGAATGCGTTATCGCGACAAAACCGTATTGGTGGGTTACGGTGAATACATTTTTCTCACAGTAAATACTTTTTGTTTTAAACTCTCGATTTAAAGATTCCTAAGCAAAGTTGAGAATATATATGAAGAGCGTGAGTAACGTGATGTATAAAAATGGCTATTGCGAGAAGAAAATAAGAAATTTTGAGTAAAAACGAAAAATTAAATATGAAAGAAAAAATGTCAAATGTTGATCGATTACCATATGCTTTACTATGCCTACAATGCATGACAGATTAAAGGGAGCATGATGTTACCGGCAGAAAGTTATTAGGAAAGGCGGAAAATTTTGAATTTTTAATGAATTTTTATTCATTAATTATAATTAATAGTTAAAATTAATTATAAGTAATTAATTAATTAATTATAATTAATTAATAACTAAATATTATTTGCGTTCACTTGAATTTCTTTTCAATTTCAAAATTTTCCGCCTTTCCTAGTAACTTTCTGCCGGTAACATCATGCTCCCTTTAATCTGTCATGCATTGTAGGCATAGTAAAGCATATGGTAATCGATCAACATTTGACATTTTTTCTTTCACATTTAATTTTACGTTTTTACTGAAAATTTCTTATTTTCTTCTCGCAATAGCCATTTTTATACATCACGTTACTCACGCTCTTCATATATATTCTCAACTTTGCTTAGGAATCTTTAAATCGAGAGTTTAAAACAAAAAGTATTTACTGTGAGAAAAATGTATTCACCGTAACCCACCAATACGGTTTTGTCGCGATAACGCATTCACCGAACGTCACCACCAATATTTTTTTTCTATTCTGAATACTTTTTTTTTACTGGGCTACATTAACTACTTAACGTTGATCAACTATAAAAATTCTGTTTAACAAAACTTGATAATAAATAATATAAAAAACTTATTTATCATGTATAAAATAAAATATTTAAATAACCAAAATCAGTAATTGCTTTGCATAAAAACTATATACACTTTTCGTCGAGTATTTATTTCTACCCATTGAGAAATTGTTCGCCTTTGAAAGCAGTCCCGCGCTGCTTATGTTTGAAATTACTTAGGATAAGTTGCCACCAGGGCGCGCAAGTTTCTTTTCTCGTTAACAAGCTGTTTTACCAGTTCTATATAAGAAGAGACGATTTCATTCTAAAACTTAAGGGGGGAGCCTACTTTACATGGTAAAAAAAATCGATTTTTTTTGCTTAAATCTTTAGAAAATACATCCAAGAATATTTACCTAAAGTTTTAGAGGTCAATCTAAATTATTTTTCATGTTTTTCGTTGATTTTTGTCGAGTGTAAAAAGTTAAGTTAAAAAAAATTGAAGGTTACAACCAATTGTTGAATTGTTATAAATAAACTAGAGGAAATGTAAAAAAAAATTTATTTTTTTATTTTTCGAAAGTAGATAAAATTTTGTTCAGTGACTTAAAATCGCGATTTTTTTATGCAAAATTCGAGCAGATTTATAACATTAATAATTGCTTGGCCACCCACCGGGTGGCCCGTCGGTAGCGCGAAAGTTAAAGCGCGTTTTCTCGAATTTCACTTTTTACGAAATTTACTAACTCGTGGGCAGGATTGACAGAAAACGCCTGGACCGATTTTAATAAATGATGGCTTGTTTTGCTCAGTATTAATCCCTCTTCTACTAGAACTAAAAAAAATTTGAAAACATTTTTTTTAACAATTTTGAGAACCAGTTAAAGTCATTATTTTTTTACAAAAAATTGATTTTTCTGTTTTTATCACTCAAAATTATCGAATTTCACTATTTCTTTGGAATTTTTTTAGTTCAAATAGAAACTACACTGAAAGAAAAAAATAGAAGGTACAGGCATAATTTAGGTTATATTACCCATATAGTATTTCTGGAATAGAAACAGCCCAACAGTTAGGGTATTTTAACCATATCATTAGAACTAGACGCAAATTTTTAAAGCGCACTAACCTTATAACCAGATTTCCCATTAGTTTCGTTCGCACACAAAAGAGGTGCGTGTGATTTTAACGTACAGATATTTGAATTACGGAAATCTATTACAAATTATAGGTTAAGTGTTCCTCATTTTTAAATTTCTCATTTAACCTAACTATTGAGGTAAAATCAACATTTGGTTTCTCAAAACTTGACAGAAATTCTTAAACATAACCAAATTCCTAACATACCGGAATCATTTTTTTTCAGTGTACATATGTAAACTTTAAAGTTTTTCTTTATTTTTATGTTTCAAACAAGAATTGCGGTCTCTATCGTGCCCACCGTTTTTTAAGTCCAGATGTGCACCACTATCAACAATTAATTTTAACTTATCTATTTTTTAATATTTCATGTCAAAAATTTTTTCACAAATGCTTTAAATATGTACAAAAACATCTCAAAAAGCCCGGAGGTCTAAGTTATTTTTCTCCTTCCTAATAAAATTCTTAAAAAGCGCTTTTTTAAGCCTTCTAAAGTAGGCTCCCCCCTTAAAGACAAATATTATTTTTGTCTGGTTTATATCCCTTTCTGTTTTTAATAGATTGTTCCAATTAAATTAATTCCTTTTTATAACGCGGTGCAAAAAAGGGCCTTTTTCACCTTGTTATGAAAAATATCGTTTGTAACTTGTGCTAGCAGTTGTCAATTTTGGAATTTTTTTGTTCCAAAAAAAGTGCTCATTCCAAAATTGAAAACTGCTAGCACAAGTTACGAAATATACTATTTCCTTCTTTAGACTGAAACTTTATTTTTTCATTTATTTTTACATTTATTTTTTTGAACAATTTTTGCCATGTGTTGTACTATTAAAATATTAATTTGAATCGTTGGTTCAATATTGGTAACCAAGAAACAACTATTCACTAATTTAATTTTAAAGCGCTGGAAAATAATTGGTTATTAATATTGGTCCAATATTTGTTGTCAACGAACAACCAAGGCTTGGAAATTCCGGCATTTGTCTCAGATGTACATAAATTGTTCTAGATCCACAATATAGTTTTAATACAGATTCACAGGATTGTTCTGATATAGTAAAATTATCTAGAAACTTGATGATCGTAACGTTACATTTCTAGACAGTTTCTATAACTAAAATTACTAAAAACTAAAGAAAAATTTATGACATTCTGAATTATATACCCTGAATCTGAATTACAATAATTAATTAAGGGCATGTGGGTATCTCCCTGAGAAGTGGTTCTACATTTAAAGTGCTTTTTTGTTGAACCAATAATGGTGATAACTCACCTCTGGTGCATACTTGCCGTGAAGCAAATCATGCAAGAAATATTGATTATTTTGACAACTTAATGTCAAGATTTGCTCATGACTTTATATTGATCAACATACTTAATTTAATTGCGATGTTCACACAGAATTTAACGAATTATAGAATAATTTTTCTTAATAAGGATGTAAATTGTAAACCCGTGCAATAAAACAAATGAAAATAAATAAAATGTTGATTATATAAAAGTAACTTTTTTCTAAAAACTAATTTAATTTTTTTAAGTTTTTAATTTTAATCTATATTAAATTTGAATACATATAAATTTACAAAAATCGTGAATAAAATTACAGTATACAATTTGCATGCAAAAAGGAAAAATGAGTAAATATTTAGCGATAACCTACTTTCTATAAAACGCAATCACGCACATAAATATATATTCTCAATGTAAATTACAATAAGGAAGAATTTATTCAAAAATGCCAAAGAATTATCTTATAAATTGTCATCTATGGTTTGTGATCATCAGTGCAATTGACTATTAAAATATTCGAAAGAAAATCGTCCATGAAAAATTCTAGTTCATTTTTATGTTCGTAAAATGATGCTTTTTCCATAATAACCTATTCTCTCTACTCTTTAATGTTATTATTTTTCTTTCATACAATAACGCTTTATGAAATAAATATTTTTTTTTCACTGGGAGATAAACATTATGTTTTTAGTGCTTTATGGAAGTGATCTTTTCCAGTAGGGGGATTCCACGGGTAAATCACACAGTTGTACGTGAGAAGTTACCAAATTGTCTTAAAGTTTTTAGGCGTATTCTACCTCCAAATATAGTGAACTAGCAAAAATTTCAAGTTCCTATCTCATAAAATTGTCAATTTCCTGAAAATTGCCATTTTTTAAAACTAAGATTGAAAAATCCCTTTAGGCGTAAAAAAGTGTTAATTTTGGTCTAAATTTTTTTTAGAAAAGTACTAGTCGATGGGAAATTTTCCAAAGAATCCAATGCCGTTGGAATTTTTGAGAAATTTCTAAACGCATGCGCAGTAGATTAGGAAACTGTTTTTTTTTCAAAAAAATTTATAACTCAAAAACACCTTTTCCGATTTGGCTCAAATTTTCAGGAAACATAGTTGAAAATCCATATTTTAAAGTGAGTATTTCGAAAATCTGGGTATTTTTAATTTTTAACCATATCTTTGCAAAATAGTGAAATAATTCGACTTTTTTCAATGTTTTATTACCGTTTTTGCCTTTTTGTGTCCATACGCAGCTATATAGAAAAAATCTAAACCCAAATTCACAATCCTCGGAAAATTTTCAATTCACTTTTCTATAATAAAATTATTTTTTTTTATTTTAGACAAATTTTAACAGCAAAAACAAATACATGTTATCATTAAGAGTATTAAAAATATATAAGAATTTTTTTTAAATGCATTTTTGGTGTTTTAAGTTTGTTTTTGATGATTAATATTTTTATTATTATATTTAAAAACTTTAATTTTCACAAAAATATCATAGAATTTATAATAAAAATCAATATTTAGTAAATTCTTCCTTATAATTACACGGAAAAAAGTACGTAAATCATTCCTTGAAAGTGCTTGACTTTTGAATAGGACACAAAATACAAGGCGGTATCATATACTTTTTATTAGAAAATATAAGAAAGTCAAGTCGTGAAAAATTTCACCATGTGGTGAAAAAAACTACTAAATTGTTTCTAGTATTTTGTGTAGTATCCAAAAGTCAAGTACCGAGTGAATGAAAATTTCACGTACTTTTTTCCGTGTATTCAATAAATAATTTTTCGTTAAATTATTAAATGAATATTTGCAAAAGGATTTATAAGACCAATTAATCAGAAACCAATGAGTTTGTAATTGTAAAAATTAAACTATTAACTTTATATTACAATAAAAATTGGACAAGTGCGAGTTGAACTCGCACTGCAATAGCGGGTTCCGTACACAAATGTGGACGTCCACATAAAAAGGGCCCATTTTGTCGGTTCTAGTTTTCGAGTTATTTGCAATTTAATACTTTTTTGAGAAAAATCTTAATTTTTAAAAAAATTTTATTATCAATCTACATGTTTTGACAAGTCAAATCATGAGGTTTTCATTAATTTATCGTTAATTTAAGTGTTTAACTTTATTGGTTCTTTAGAAAAAGAAAAGGGCACATTTTGTCGGTCCTTTGCAAAAATATTCCGTATTTTTGAAATGGAGGGTCAAAAAAATTAAAACCTCTTGATTTGTCATCTTTAAAGTACCCTAAACTCAAAACAATTATTATCTGAATAACTTCCGAGAAGAACCAGAGATATTAATGTTAGAGTCATTGATTACGTAGTCGTAGATGTTAAAAATGTTGATATTTCGTCAAAATTTCATAATAAAACCTGTTAAAAACTTTTTAATAAGTTGAATTTCTATTCTTTACCTTCAAATGACACAGTAAAATTGTTCCTAATTATTAATCTTGTACAAAAATGGTTTATTAATAAGAAAATCGCTTTTTTAGAAAAGGGCCCATTTTGTCGGTTTTTCGTATTTTCAAACAGAAAAGGGGGGTGGGGTGGTTTTAAAAATTTGAAGCTTATTGGTTTTTCATCTTTATGGTGCCCTGGACTGACAACAATTATTATCTGAATAACTTCCCAGAAGAACCAGAGATATTGATGTTAGAGTCTTTGATTACGTAGTCGTAGAAGTGAAAATTTCGATATTTCGGCAAATTATTCACAATAGAGACTTTTAAAAAATTTTAAATAAGTTTAATTTTTATTTTTTACTTTCAAATGACACAATTAAATTGTTCCTAATCATAAAGCTTGTAAAAAAATGGTTTATTAATAAGAAAATCGTCTTTTTTAGAAAAGGGCCCATTTTGTCGGTTTTATGTATTTTCTAAATTAGGGGGGGGGGGTGGTTTTAAAAATTTGAAACCTATTGGTTTTTCATCTTTAAGGTGCCCTGGACTGAAAACAATTATTATCTGAATAACTTCCTAGAAGAACAGGAGATATCACAAAATCTTTAATTCCATTTTTCTCGAAATGAGGTATTTGTCACTATAAACTTTGAAATTCTGTAACTCATCGAATTTTTGACCATAAAAGTTGTATGACTACTCAAAATTTTCGTAATTTTGCAAGAAATTCGCCCATATAGATAAGTCCAATAGTGCCAAAATGGGCCCTTTTCATGTGGACGTCGACAAATATTAAAACAATACTTGCAACATTCATCAATAAATGGTAGAATGAAAATTAACAATTAAAAAAATATATTAAAATCATTTGATAAAAAAAAATTAAAGTCTTGTATATCTAATATTGTAAACAATAATAGGTAAAGGAACAAAATTCGCACAATTAGTTCCTCTACTTATTATTGTTTACAATATTAGATATACAACACTTTAATTTTTTCAAATTATTTTTTTTATCAAATGATTTTAATATATTTTTTTTAAATTGTTTATTTTAATTCTACCATTTATTGATGAATGTTGCAAGTATTGTTTTAATATTTGTGTACGGAACCCGCAATTGCAGTGTGAGTTCAACTTGCACTTGTCCAATTTTTTTTTAATTTTATTAAAAAATTTTTTTTTAGATTTTTTAATATATTTTTTGTGATCAGATTGTAAATTCCAACGGTATTGGATTCTTTGGAAAATTTTTCATCGACTAGTACTTTTCTAAATTTTTTTTTAGACTAAAATTCACACTTTTTCACTCAAAAATGGATTTTTCAATCTTAGTTTTGAAAAATGGCACTTTTCAGGAAATTGACGATTTTATGAGATAGGAACTTAAAATTTTTGCTAGTTCACTATATTTGGAGGTAGAATACGCCTAAAAACTTTAAGACAAATCGGTAACTTCTCACGTACAAATGTGTGATTTACCCGTGGAATCCCCCAGTATACACTGAAAGAAATAATTTAGGTATTATAGGAATTTGGTTATGTTTATGAATTTCTGTTAAGTTTTGAGAAACCAAATGATGATTTTACCTCAATAGTTAGGTTAAATGAGAAGCACTTAACCTATAATTTGTAATATATATGTCAGAATCACACCTCTTCCTCCCTGAATCACACGCACCTCTTTTGTGAACGAACGAAGCTGATGTGAAATCTGGTTAAGAGGTTAGTGCGCTTTATAAATTTTCGTCTAGTTCTAATGGTATGGTTAAAATACCCTAACTGTTGGGCTGTTTCTATTCCAACAATACTATATGGGTAATATAACCTAAATTATGCCTGTACCTTTCATATTTTTCTTTCAGTGTATAAATGAGCAATTCCACGCTAACACTTTAAAAACACTGCAAACACAAGTATCTTAAAATACATTTTAATCACTTTTAAAACGATTAAAACATCTTATTTTTTAATCTTCTAGCTTAGAACCTAAAGCATTTAAAGATACTTTGAATAACTTTTTGTAAACAACTTAAAAGTGACTACCAAAGTATCTTAAAATAAGATGCCTCTTTTTACAGTGAAGTGATCATAAGAACTTTGGATGATTTTAGCAATATTAAAAATATTTTCTGAATGTGTTCCTTTATATGGATGGAATACAAATGTATAAAAGTTTTTTCAAAATTTTCAAGTTACCATTTCTCAAAATTTTGGTCGGTTTTTCAAAAAAGGCACATAACTTTTTTGTTCTATTGACCGATTAAGATATTTTTTTTGCAAAATACTCACAATAAGAAATACTTTAATGAAAAAACTTTAAAAAAAAACTTTTTTTGCCAAAAAAAAATTTCAAACAATTTTTTGAACTCAAATTTTGAAAAAAATATACCTTCGATTTCAAAAATTTGGTTTGTACATATTATCTATAATGTAGAGAATACTTCCTGTAAATTTAATTATGGGACAGCAATAACTTTACAAGAAAAAAATGAAATGTCGAGCGCAGCGTTCCGGGACTTAGCAGTATTCGCTTACGGCGGCGCAAGTTTTGTTTAAAATTACTCTACAGGTAACAATTCTTTACCAAAACGCTTTTTCTTTTTGCGAAATCTTCGTTTTTAAATTTTCTATCGATATCTCGAACCCTTTTTTTGAATTTTTGTTATTGAAAAATTTTTAAATAACAATAAGTTTTAAAATAATCAAAAAATCGTAAAATATATTGTTGTCATATTTATCAATTATGAAAATTTATCACAAAATCTGTTAAAAAATTAAAAATAATCAATTTTACATTGTTAGAACAATTAATTATTGTTATCTATAAACAAAATTCTCAAATTGTGAAGTTTTTTATGTGTAATAGTTATAGGGGAGACCGGGGCGTAATGGATTACTTCAATTTATTCAAAAGTGGTAAATCAGAGTAATTTTGGTTTTTGATCAAAAAAATGTACTTGGCGTATACTGTAAGTGTGTACCAAGTTTTATTGTTATTCATTTATTATTGTTAAAAATATGGTAGAAAAGTGATTTTGACGCTTGAAAGTAAATTTTTGAAGACTTTGTTTTTTTGTTATATCTATTTCACAATTACCTGTAAAAAATCTTTGTATATCAGGTTTTTTTTTGTCGTTTATACTCCTGCCCTATTGGCCTTACGCACTCGACAAGAGTCCCTGCTGATACTTTTATGGATTAAGCATAACCATTCTACAAATATTACCAAATTTATTTTAACCTAATGCGCCTACAGTGCGGCTTTCGAAGATAGGAGTACTCGCATTTGCCTGGACCACCCGTAATTGGGTTTTCTCGCCAGAGAAGAGGGAAAAACTGTAGAAAAACCTCTTCTGAGTACAACCGGTTTATCGACAGTCTAGTTTCGGCGGTAGACATCGGACAATAATCGACAATGCATACCGACGCACCTAGACGTCAAACCTCCCGCTCGGAATGTCTCACCTGTCGGAAAAAATCCCCGGCTGACGGAGGGCGCGAACCTCGCTCGCACCACCCGCAAAGCCGGAGCTCCAACCAACTGAGCTATTCCGTCGGTTTGTATATCAGGTTCTGAGCTTTAAACATTTGTTCTTAAAGAACAATTGACAATTTTTGTTTAATACTTACGGCATTGTTAAAAAATAACAAAATTTTCAACAAACACCTCCGGGGCGTAATGGATCACTTTGCTTATTCTATTAAGAAAAACCTATTATATTTAAAATATTAAGAAAATAATTTTGTCAAGTTTAATTCTTGTAATTTATATATTAATACGTACCAATGATAACCCTTTATTAAAAAAATAACTGAGGAATAGATTTTTTAAGTTAATGGATTTTGCATTTCGCTACAACTTTTTAAAATATGAAAATTGCATGAAAATCTTTAAAGTTTAAATTAAATATATTCCATTTTTAATATTCTTTGTTATAAGTGTACAATAGGAACCTAAATTGTCAATATCAAATAATATTTTATGATAAAAATTATAATTTCATTGCTGATTCAATACGCCCCGGGTAGTGATCCATTACTATTATTACTATTATTGCTCACCTTGCATTTCTCCAAAAACACTGTTCTGGAAAAAAAAGTATAAATTATTTTAGAGCATACTTTTTTTTAATTGAAAACTGAGATGTTAGGTTAAGTTTTCTACATGATGAAATTTTTATTAAAGCAAGAATGACGAAGTTAAGCAACAACAAGTGAAAAGTAATCAATTGCGCCCTTCATATTAGATTGAGGTGTCAACTCTCTAATTTTTTTCATATTTCATTTTTCAATAGAGTTTGTCTATGTAATTATACCAAATATTAATTAAAAATATTTAATATTTTATTAGATATTTGCATTAAGAAATTCATGTAATATTTTTTTAAACTTGAATAACTTTTTTATTTTTGCTTATAGAAAAAAGTTGTCTGAATGTTTTTTATACCTGTTATCAGCTTTCAATCAAGCTGGAAAACAAATAAATATTGCTTACTATACTACAAAATCAATGCTGCGGAAGCCTGATACAGGACTGAACAAAACTGCCTATTTTTTGTCAAACGCGTGTGACCTTGCCACCCAGCGTAGCCAACTCAACACATACGTTAAACTCATGAGTTGGTAACGCTGAGTTGCAATGTCACACGCGTTTGACAAAAAATAGTATTTTGATAATATTTCGGCATTTACCGAAATGGTACAGTTTATAACGAATTTCTGAAATCGTACAGTTTTCCACCAAGCCAACGAAACGGTTAATCCTAGTGTAAAAATACTTGGAATAAATATTTATTACATCCTAATCTTCAAAAATAATAATTTGACACTGTACAAGAAAATAATATAAAGTTTTACTTTATTTATAATATAATATAATTTATAATGTAATTAATGTAAATATTATACACTAAATAAATATTAATATTTATTTACCATTGATATCTTAATATTATAATTATATAGTATTATTATTTTAAATAATAATAATAATTTAAATAACAATGAGTTTTAAAAAAATCATAAAATCTTAAATTATATGGTTGTCATATTTATTAATTATGGAAATTAATCAAAAAATCTGTTAAAAAATTAAAAATAATGTATTTTACATTGTTTGAACTATTAATTATTATCTAAAAAAAGTTTCCCAAATTGTGAAATTTTTTATGTGTAATAGTTGTATTGATGATAAAAAAATTATTTATTCAAACATTGTTTAAGCAATTAATTGATGCTATTTTTTCATAAATTGTGCTTAGGGTTAAAAATTTATATATTTTCTAAATTATGAAATTTTTTATAAATAAATCATCTAAAAAATGTACTGTTGTCATTTTTTCATAAATTTTATTTGGATTAGAAATTTCTGATTTTTCTAAATACAATCAATTGAAAAGCTAAAAAAAAATTGTAAACAATGGTTAACTAATTAATTTTTAGATTCTCCTTTTTAGTTGAATATTTTAATTACAAAAATGCACAATATAGCAAAGATATAAATTTCTAACCCTATGTACAGTTTATGACAAAAATAATAACCTTTCATTTTAGCAATTAACTGTTTAAACAATGTTTTAATAAATAATTTTTTATCACCAGTATACGCAGAAAAATAGTTAGCTTCCGAATTCAGTAAGATAGTTGCTGGAGCGCGATCCAATTAATTGGATGAAGCATCTATTTCTCAAATGCAAGAAGGCTAAGAAGCAAAACTTCGGAAGTGTGGGTATGGCAATGCTGAGTCGCTCAGGCGTTTTCTTTCAGGCTGTGTCCACAACAGAAGTTTTAGTGAACAACAACGCGCAAGTTGCATGTAACTGTGCACGCAATTGCCAACCACTGAAAGTGAAATGCTTGTTGATTCGTTACGCCTGCTTTGAATTTGTTTACTTTTGCTGTTTTGCATAACCTGCAATTTCTGTTTTTACAAAAAAGTTTAAATTATTGAATTCTGTTTGGAAATTTTATGAAAATAGTAGATATTGAAAATCATTTAATAACGAAAAGTTTTTTAATTCAAATAAATTTTGCAAAGAATTCTATTCAAATTTTTGACAATAACTTAATGTCTGTATGGTATTTTATGCAAATTTTTGGAACTACTAAACTTAATTGAATTCTTGCAAACGATTTTATTAGAATTTTTTTAAATAATTTAATTTTCAAAAAGAAATTTATAACTTTTAAAAATAATAATTTGATTCTTATGATAAACATTGTTAATTTTTTAAAATAATTAAATTTTGGAAAGAATTTTATTAAAATACTTCAAAAAAATTTAATTTTTGGCAATTATTTTGTTATTTATCGACATAATTGAATTCTTTCGAAGAATCATTTATGCAAATAATTGAATTTTTGAAAAGAATATTAAAAAAACATTTTTTAAATATTTTATTTTTTAGAAGAATCAAAATTAATTTTTTTAACTGAATTCTCACAAAGAATTTTATCCTAAAATTTTTAAATAATTGAATTCTTTTGACAAATTTTAAAATATTTTCAAGGTTAATTACATTTTTTGAAGAATTCGATTAAAATTGTATTACAAATAATTGAAATTGAATTCCTAAATAGAATTTTGATATTTATGAAAATAATTGATTTCTTCAAAAAATTATATTTGTGAAAATAATTAAATGAAATCGAAGAATTTTTTAAAGTATGTTTAAGTAATTGATTTTTTATAAAAATTAATTGTAATTATTTTGTAAATAATTGAAATATTACCAAGAATTTTTTTTTCTAAAAAAAATTGAATTTTTTTGAGCTATTTTATTAAAATTGATTAATTCTTGAGAAGAATTTTATCATCTTAATAATAATTGAATTTTTACCAGTAATTTTATTGAAAATAATTTAATTCCTGCAAATTTTTTTTATAATTTTTGGAAATAATGGAACATTTATGATGAATTTTTTAAACAATTAAATTGGTACGAATTATTTTACTACATTTACTCAGTTAAATGAAATCCTAATAAAAATAAAAATTTTTTTTTTTGAAAATTGAATAAAATTATTTGCAATAATTCAATTGTTTACATAAATAATAAATTTCTTTTCAGAAATTCAATTACTTTTTGAAAATTTTATTAAAATTAGCAACTATTTAAGTATTTTCGTAAATAATAAAATTCATCGCAGGATTTCAATTATTTTTAATATATTTTTTTTTTAATTTTTATTAAAGTTTCATTCAACTGAGTAAATGTAGTAAAATAATTCATACCAATTTAATTGTTTAAAAAATTCGTCATAAATTTCCATTATTTCCAAAAATTATAAAAATTTTGCAGGAATTAAATTATTTTTAATAAAATTACTGGAAAAAATTCAATAGCTTTATTTCAACAACTGTTTCAAAAAGACTCTAAATAAAAATTAAATTATTTTTAGATATTAAAATTCTTCTCAAGATTCAATCAATTTTAATAAAATATCTCGAAGAATGGGGGTTGGGTTGGAAGGTGAATGCTTGAAATATGGAGGAAAGGTGGTGAGGGATGAGATATAGAGGATTGCAAACATGGTGTGGAGGAGGGAGGGGCGGCCGGAGGAATGAAAGACGGGTTTGATCGTGCCAATAGTAAATAAAGGGGATAGGGAGAGGGTTGAAGATTATAGAGGGGTTACGTTGTTACCGGTGGGATATAAAGTGTATGCAGAAGTAGTCAAAAGAAGACTGGAAGAAGAGGTGGAAAAAGGGAGATTGATACCACATAACCAAACAGGGTTCAGGGAGGGAATGGGGACAGTGGACAACATCTTCTTATTTGATTATCTGGTGAACAACAGGCTATGGGAAGAAAGGGGTAAAATGGTAGCAACGTTTGTAGATTTTAAGGCGGCATTTCCGTCAGTTAACAGGGGGATCTTATGGAGGGCAATGAGGGATAGGGGAATAGGGCAGAGGTTAATTGAAAGGGTTAAGGAGTTTTATGAGGACACGAGGGAGAGGGTGAAAATTAGAGAGAGTTTAGGGGAGGTGTTTTGGATGGGGAGGGGATTGAGGCAGGGCTGCCCCCTTAGTCCAATTCTGTTTAACGTGTTGTTAGTGGATGTGGAAGAGAGAATGGGAAGAAAAGGGAAAGGCGGAGCGATTCTAGGAAGGAGGAGAGTATATGTGTTAGCGTATGCGGATGATGTGGTATTAATGGCCGAGAATGAAGGAGGAATGAAGCTGCTGATGAAAAAATTTGAAGGGTACGTTAGAGGGTGAATGTAGAAAAAACGAAAGTATTAAGATTTAGAAAGAAAAGAGGACTGGATGAGAAGGAGTGGAAGTTGAATGGAAGAAGTGAATGATTTTTGTTATTTGGGTTATTGGTTTAATTGGAATAGGGGCTGGATTTAAATGTGGAAAGAAGAGTGAAGATGGGTGGTAGAATGATAGGGAAGGTATGGGGGATTGGAGAGAGAAGATTTAAGAATGATTGAAGGAAGCGTGTATGGTTGTTTGATGCGTTAGTGTGGGCAGTGATTGGATATGGAGTGGAAGTTTGGGGTGGGAGGATATAGGTAAGATAGAGAGGTTGCATGAGAGATTTTTAAGATGGACTATGGGGGTGGAGTGGAACTGTCCGGAGTACTTGATAAGGGAAAAAATGGTGATGCGACAAAGAAAGAGGACATTGGGGTTGGAGGAAAGGCTGGAGCAAGGGAGAGGAAGTGACCTATCGAGGGAATGTCTGAGATGGATAAAAAAAGGAGAGGGGAAAAGAAGAGAAGGAGTGTCGAGATGGGAAAGAGGAAGTAGAGATGCATTGGAGCAGGGTAATAAGTGGAAGGGGGATAGTAGGGATGTTATGGAGGGCTGGAGGAAAATGGATGAGGAAAAAAGATGGAAAAGAATTGTGGACTCGAGATACAATAAATGGTATAGAATGGTGAGAGGAGGAAGTGTGCCGTTGTATCTGTCGAGAATGGGAAAGTATGATAGATGGAATAGGGTATGTAGGTTTAGGATGGGAAAGGGGATGAAAGAGTGTAGTTTTTGGTTGGACGGAGATGAGAAAAAGTGTAGAATGTGTGGGTATGAAGTAGAAGGGTGGGAGCATGTGTTAGATAGATGTATGGGAGGTATGGATGTGGGCGGGGGTTTGTGTGGAGTGGGAGATAGATTGATGTGGATTTTAAGTGAAGATGGAAAAGGGGAAAGATGGTTGAATGATCTGGAGAGGTTGAGAGAAGAAAGAATGAAGTAGGGAATGTTAATGGTGGGGATTGGGTAATCGGGAAGATATATTATTTTGACGAAGCCGAAAAGAGCTTAGGGAACTGGAAGCGGAAACCCGGGGCTCTGGCGGATTGTTAATTTGATAGTTTATTATTAAGTTAGTATAAACAGTGTAATCTATGCGTGCGTTATAGTTGTAAGAATTGTATGTTTTTAGAATAAGTAGCTGAATGTGTATTAGGGTGTCTCGAACCTTGCGTGAGCAGGCAGAGTAAATAAATAAAAAATAATTATTTTCACAAATAATATAATTTTTTTAAGGGATCAATTATTTTCATAAATATCAAAATTCTATTTAGGAATTCAATTTCAATTATTTGTAATACAATTTTAATCGAATTCCTCAAAAAATGTAATTAACCTTGAAAATATTTTAAAATTCGTCAAAAGAATTCAATTATTTAAAAATTTTAGGATAAAATTCTTTGTGAAAATTCAGTTAAAAAAATTAATTTTGATTCTTCCAAAAAATAAAATATTAAAAAAATGTTTTTTTAAAATTATTTTCAAAAATTCAATTATTTGCATAAATGATTCTTCGAAAGAATTCAATTATGTCGATAAATAACAAAAGAATTGCCAAAATTAAATTTTTTTGAAGTATTTTAATAAAATTCTTTCCAAAATTCAATTATTTAAAAATATTAACAATGTTTATCATAAGAATCAAATTATTATTTTTAAAAGTTATAAATTTCTTTTTGAAAATTTAATTATTTAAAAAAAATTCTAATAAAATCGTTTGCAAGAATTTAATTATATTTATCAATAATAAAATGTTTTTTAGGAATTTTATTAGTTCCAAAAATTTGCATAAAATACCATACAGACATTAAGTTATTGTCAAAAATTTGAATAGAATTCTTTGCAAAATTTATTTGAATTAAAAAAATTTTCGTAATTAAATGATTTTCAATATCACTATTTTCATAAAATTTCCAAACAGAATTCAATAATTTAAATTTTATTTTGTAAAAACAGAAATTGGAGGTTATGCAAAAGAGCAAAAGTAAACAAATTCAAGGCAGGCGTAACGAATCAACAAGCATTTTACTTTCAATGTTTGGCAATTGCGTGCACAGTTACATGCAACTTGCGAGTTGTTGTTCACTAAAACTTCTGTTGTGGACACAGCCTCAAAAAAGTCTCTGCCGCAATAGACTTTTGCGCATCTAACCTGCAAATACAATATGAAAAAAATGTCGTTGATTTTTAGTGTTGTGTTTATCATTCTTCTTGATTCTTTTTACACAGCACGTTGTCGTCATTTTATAAAATATTTTAATAACACTAAATTATTGTATATTTATAATATACCTATCTGTTTTGACACACACGGAAGAAAAATACGGGAATCATTCCTTAAAAATGCTTGACTTTTGGATAGGACACAAAATACAAGGCGGTATCATATACTTTTTATTAGAAAATATAAGAAAGTCCTAGAATTATTCTAGTACTAGTATGGGCCACAGTGTTTTTTAAATTTTAACCAAAAGTCATTTGTTCAGTTTTATAAAGTACGTGAAAGATTAGTTGACTGCGCTTGAAAATTCTGTAGAGCATGCGCAGTGTGTGTTGCGCGTTTCTATCCAAGGTAAATAACGGCTGATCGTCTGTTTCCATTTGTGGTTATTTCAGATGTGAATATACTATTATTTTAGGAAAAAAATAGTGTTAATATATATTTCTCTTCATGAATTGACTTTCAAAAAAATATTTTTTATGTTGTGTTTCTCACAAAACAGAATGTTATGGAATTCTCAGTTTTCAGTGAAATAGCATGTCTCTCAAGTGATGATGTGCAGAAGCATCGCGCCGACGACTTTTCGAAACTTCTTGCTTAGTTGATACATCTAACTTTTTAGCTGCATTGTCTTTGCCATAGCTGAGGTGCCTTTTCGCATAGATACAGTATCCAATAGTTGGATGTGTTAACCAATTTATTGGATCTTACTCAAGAGTCCAACGGATTGAATACAGCAGCCAACTCTTATTATAAGTGTACAATTGACCTCCCACGGACAATAACTCGATCTGCGCTCGGACGCAAGTGCTAGTACCAGTCGGGGAGCAGTGAGCGTCTCTGTGACACTCACTGCCACCCGACTGGTATTAGAGAGTGCGTCCGACAGCAAATCGAGTTATTGCCCGCGGGAGCTCAATTACATAAAAAAAATTTCACAATTTCAGAATTTTATTTAGCCAACAATAATTAATTGTTCAAACAATGTTAAATTGATTATTTTTAATTTTTTAACAGATTTTTTGATTAATTTTCATAATTAATAAATATGATAACAATGTATTTTACGATTTTATGATTTATTTCAAAATTATTGTCATATAAACAATGTTTAATAACAAAAATTCAAAAATAGAGCTCGAGATATCGATAGACAATTTAATAACGAAGATTTCACAAAAAAGCGTTTTGACAATGAGTACAGTGGTCCGGCGTTCGGTTAAAAGTCCATTTTTACAATAGTCATTAAAATAAAGAATTCTTTTTAACATCAATTCTTGATTATGTAAAGTATATTTTCTAAAAGTATTTAATACTTTTAAACACTTACGCCCACAAATTATCAAGTTTGAAAATAAAAATTGACGTATCGCCTATGTAATAAACTATTAGATATTTTCCCATAACCGTATTTTATACGATTATGTCTTTTATTAAAAAGTTCAAAATAACTATAAATTATAAGACAATAAAAAATTTAATTTTTTAAGTCGTATATACTAGATATTTACTTAATTAGCAAACTTTTGATGTAATTTTAAAAAACACTATTTTTCTAGTTGATTATTTTGAACCTTCCAATTCTTTTCGAAGGATTGCTGTCGGAAACAAACATGTAGAGTTCAGTGAGGATAGAAACTTTGAACAAAGACAACTTCGATACATGGAAAATGCGGATGGAGGCATTGCTTATAAAAATTGATGCATGGAACTATGTAAATGGAAGTATTGTTAAACCGGAAGTGATTGCTGAAAACGCGGCGTCTATCGATGCTGTAAGTGCATGGGAAACCGGTGACAGTAAGGCAAAGTTGGATATAATTTTGACAATAAATACGACAAAATTAAAGCAAATAAAAGGTTGAATAACTTCGACTGAAGTGTGGCAAAGGTTGGAAGGAGTTTACCAATCACGAGGTCCTGCTCAAAAAGCCACGTTGTTAAAGGAACTCATTGTGCAAAAAATGCAAGATATCGATGATGTACGCGAACACGTTAAAAAATTTTCGACGCCGTAGACAAGTTGAGTGAAGTGTCTCGACAGTGGGTCGACGTCGCATTTGTGTAAGACTATTGTCAAATTAATTGAAGTGACAGATACAAAACCAGGAAAAATCGATCTAGCTACAAATATGTCGTCTGAAATCGTTGCAAAGGGAAACAGTTCATTTACAGCTAATGCGTTTAGAGAGAAGAAGAATGAGACTCTAAAGAATGTTCTTCATGTTCCAGATCTACGGAGTAATCACTTGTCAGTCGCGAAAATTACCGATAATGACTGTGATGTGGTTTTCAAGAAAAATTCTGCAATGATTGTTGGAAATGACGGCTGTGTTGAGCTTTTTGCGAATCGAGTAGGAGATTTGTATTTGATACGAGAAGATGAAAAAGAATTGTGTTGTGTTACATCAGATGAAACGAAAACCCCTTCAAATGCATTGGAAATCATGCATAGACGTTTAGGACATTTGAATTACAAAGACATTATCGCCAGTGCCAAAAACGGAAGAATCGAGGGTTTAAATCTCGATCAGTGTAAAGTTGACCAGAAGTGTGAGATTTGTCTTCGTGGAAAAATGTCCCGCACCCAATTTCCTAAATCTTCAGAACGAAAAAGTGAATTGTTGGATTTAATCCATTCCGATCTTTGTGGTCCAATACGGACGAAATCTGCCAGTAATGCTAAATATTTTATCACTTTTATGGACGATAAATCGCGTTGGTGTGAAATAGTGTTTTTAAAGAACAAAAGTGACGCGTCTCAGGCATTTAGAGAATTCAAGGCAATGGTAGAGAATCAAAAAGACCAAAAATAATATGTCTTCAAACGGAGAATGGTCAAGAATACTTAAATAAGGAAGCCGAAGATTTCTTGAAACTGCATGGAATTAAACGACGGTTGACAAATCCATACAATCCGGAGCAGAATGGAGTTTCGGAGAGAAGGAATCGCACTCTGATGGAGATGGCCAGATATTTGCTGATCCAGGGAAATTCACCTTCATCGTTTTGGGCGGAAGCAATCACTGCATCGAATTATATTCGAAATCGGTGTCAAAGTAGTGCGATCGGTGGAAAAACACCTTTTGAAATCTGGACCAGAAAAGTTCCCAACATTAGTCATCTACGCGAGTTCGGGTGCAAAGTGTTATTTTTGGATAGAACTCCATGAAAAGGAAAGCTCGATGATCGCGCTAAGGAGAGAATTCTTCTCGGGTATTCTCAGCAGTCAAAAGGCTACAGAATATGAAATCAAAACGAGAAAAAGATAGAAATGTCTAGAGATGTCACCTGTTTCGAAAATCAAAAGGCTCACGACGAAAACTTTGAGGAATTCATTCCGAACAAATACATTAAATGTCAACAGAGAAGTGTCTTCAGTGAAGAATGAGAAGTAGAACATCGTGAACATCGTGAAGTGGAATTTGAAATGAAGAATGTGATTCCCATCGAAAATGATACTGATGATTCGGAAGACGATGAATTCTTTGAGGCAGAGGACGAAATAGAGTACGCTGATATCGAGAACGAATGAGAACCTATCGAGATCGTCGATATCCAGGAAGAGGTCGTAGAAGACCCAGAAGAATCCTGACTGGTCGAAGGGGAAGACCTCGTAAGGAGTATCAACCACCTCAGGATTAAGCAAACAGAACGGATATTGAGATTACTTGTCTGACTGAAGTACCGTTTAAACAGGCGATAATCAGTGTGAATGCAGATGAATAAAATCAGGCTATCCTAGAAGAAATGCGATCTCTCCTCAAGAAGGATACATAGGAATTAATTGACCTACCGAAGGATCGCGAAATTATCGGAAGTCGTTTCGTTCTGCGAAATAAATTTATTCTGAATGGAACTTTGGAACGCAGAAAAGCTCGAGTAGTGGCGCAGGGCTTCAGTCAGCGACCTGTCATCGATTTCAACGAGACCTTCGCACCCGTTGCTCGACTTTGTTCCATTCGATTGGTTGTGGCTTTGGCTGCCAAACATGGAATGCCCATACATCAACTAGATGTTACCACCGCTTACCTCAATGGCATCATTGAAGAAGAAGAAGTGCTGATGAGAGTTCCCAAGTCGTTCGCGAAGGCATTGTCGACAATAGTTGACGCAGAAGGCGAAGGTAGCATTCTGCGACTTAAAGCGAACAGCATGCTGAAGGAACTTGAATCTGGGGAAAAGGTGTGTCGATTACGTAAATCTCTTTACGGTTTGCGCCAGGCTGATCGTGCTTGGTACACGAAATTGAACAAAGTTTTGCTGAACTATGGAGAAAAATCATGCAACGCAGATCCCTGCGTTTACTTTTTAGATCAAGGTGAGGTAGTTTTGTTGATCGTTGTCTACGTTGACGATATGCTTTTCATTTCAAAGGATCTGAAGAAAATAACAAAATTTAAGGACTATCTACTAAACGTATTCGAATGTAAGGATCTTGGTGAAGCATCGTATTGTCTACGCGTCGAATTCTAGCAAGAAAAAGGAAAAATTGGATTAAGTCATAGTGGATATATAAGAGAAATTTTATATCGATTTGGTATGACTGATTCAAAACCATTTTGTAAGGCAAGCACTCAAGGACCGTTTGATTACAATTGAACACATATCAACTGATGATATCGCAGCCAATTTGCTTACAAAAGCGCTACCAGGACCGAAACATAAGAAGTGCTTGGAATTGTTAGGACATAGAAATGTGCATTCAAGATTATTATTCCGCATCTCGAGGGGAAGTGTTAGCAAAATAATAATACAAAGTACATTTGAACGATTCGCCGTTATTTTACTTTCAGTGGAGCCACCTAGTGCTTAATGTTAATTACGTTGAATGTTTCACAAGTCGCGTACTGACGCTATCGTCGTTGCCTCGTGCTCTTTTGTTCTTTTACATATTGGACATATTGGAACCGCCATTTTGAATTTTGGAAATTTGATATCCAATTTGTGATTAGCAACACCAAAAAATCTTTGTTTGTCTTTTTTTAAAAATGCAAATGAGAAAACATTTAAATCATTCGATTGCTTATCCGCTTACAAAAACTTCTTTGACATGGCGAAAAATAAAAATGTATAACTTTTGATTTTACTTCGAATTTTGCAATAATATTTAAGGAGAATATTCTTGACACTATAAGAAATCCGAAAATAAAAACAAACAACATAAAAGTAAATAAATGAATCATTAGTATCTTTCTCTGAGATTATTTAAGACCATAAGTTATATTGACTTAGTTAAACATTAATTAATTTTATTTCTTTATTTAAATAAATTTTAGGGTCTTTTTTAAAATGATAATACCAGGAATTTTTCAAAAATTATTTTTAAAAAAATTTAGTGAAATTATTATTTAAAAACGTTTAAAAAAATAAATGATTTAAATTGTGAATTCTTTCAATATGAAAAGTAGGTTTAATCTATTGAAATAATGTTTGAGGACAATAAATCCTATTTGAATTTGGAGATAAGAAAAAGTCTCCCATGTATTGAAAAAATAATTAATAAATGCTACATGAATTTGGAGATAAGAAAACGTCTCCCATTTATGGAAAAAGTATTTTAGGACAATGAATCCTACATGAGTTCGTAGATAATAAGAATTCTCCAAAATATTAAGAAAAATTATTGTACAAGTAAAATGTAAGAAAATGATTATCAAGAAAAGAAAAATGAAGAAATTCGTGAAAATGAAGATGAAGAAATAAAAGAACACAAAACAAAGAAACCAGGTAGACCAAAGAAACAAAGCACACGTTTGAATACCTCCTTATTAAAGAAGAGAAGGTAAGAGTGAAAAAGGTATGTAATACAAATAATCAAAGAAATGTGACGATTTAAATATGAAACAAGATAAATATATTATTTACTGTAGAGATCAATTATCAATGCGTACAGAAAATGTAACCTATTTTTTTCAGTCATTGTATATTCTAGAGATAATGGCTCAAGATCACTAGCAAAACGCGAAAAATTACCAAATTTTGGTAACCTTCAAGTAGGCATAGCAGAAAAAAGAGGTATATATTACCATATTGTTCTCCCCATAGGAAATGAAATAAAAGAAAATTTAGCTGACACAATAAAAAGAATTAAATCTTCAATTATTTCAATGAAAAATTTATGTGAAGAATTAAAAGTGAAAAGTATTAGTATTGCAAAGACAGCTCAAATGAATAACGTAACTTGGGACGAAATCTTAACAATGATAAAATCAATTTTTGAAAATTCATTTGTAAAAGTTGTTGTATGTAATAGATATACAAAATATCCTACTAAAGAAGTATATATGCAATTAATCGAGGAAGCTCATTCAAGCTCAGTTGGAGGACATAAAGGTGTAACAAAAACATATGGAAGAATACGTCAAAATTATTATTGGGAAAATATGAAAAATAATTTTCAAAATTGCCTATAATGTCAATTATAGAAATGACTTAGAGTAAAAACAAAAGACCCAATGGTTATATCTGATAAATTAGGAACAGCATTTGAAAAACTAGCAATGTACATCGGTGGACCATTACCGAAAACAAAAAACGGAAGTTAATATATATTGACAATACACGATAATTTAACTAAATATTCATTAGCAAGTACAATAGCTGATGCTTTTATTAAAAAATTTATATGCATTTTTGGATCACCTAAAGGAGTATTGACAAACCAATGAACTCACTTTTTAAGAAATGTAATGAGAAGATTAGCAAAAAGATTTAAAATTCGACAATTTATTACAACTGCTTGTCACCATCAGTCTAATGATTCAATTGAAAGATCTTATCATGTTTTAGAAGAATATTTTATACAATTTATTAATAAAAATGAGGAATGGGACGATTGGTTAGAATTAGCTATGTTCTCATATAATACAAGCATTCATGAAGGCACTAACTGCACACCATACGAGTTCATTTTTGGAAAATTAGCAAGATTACCATCGAGCGATCCACCACTGGAACATGAAAAATTAGAAACTTACGACCAATATTTAACATATTTAATAATGAGACTATAAAATAAGAAACATTGCTCGAGGAAATTTTATTTTAGCAAAAAGTAGTCGAAAGTCTATTACGACAAAAATTGTAATCCACAAAATCTTAAACTCTGTGATGAGGTATTTTTACTACATAGAGGAAAGATTCATAAATTTGCTAATCAATATACAGGTCCACATAAAATACTAGACATTTTAAACAAAGGAAACGTTAAAATAAAAGTTAAAAATAAACAAAAAATAGTACATACAAACAGATTAAAACTATCGCGAATTAAATAAGAATAATAGAATACTTTAAATAATACATATGGTATAATGTTTCAGAAAGGGACTTCGAATAAAAAGGAGGAATTGTTTTAAATGAATATATTTCAATAGAATATAAAAAAAATTTAATTGGATGTTTTTGTTTCACTATAAAATTAATCTTATTTAAAAAAATATTTCTTTAAAATGTTCGCAAGTTGGAATTATATTTTTATATTTGATCTTGTAATGGTTTCATCTTAAATCTGAAACACAATTCTATGTATTTGTTTAGAACTAAAAGAATTTAAACCTAATTTTTTTCACCCATTAAAATAAACCCTATAACTTATTCGATATCATTTTATTGAAGAAGACTCTAAAATGGCATTATTTAAAATTTCTAATAACAAGCATGACAACTTACAAATTGCACCTTATTATTGACTAAATTGTACAATTATAAAATTACTTCAATAGATTCATATCAAAATGTAACTTGAGAACGAAAGTTTGACAGAATGATATAACTAAAATGGAATTTAAGAAATATAATAGATTAAAAAATTTATATGTCAAAAATATAAATTGTGTCATAAAAAATAAAATATTTTCTGTTTATAAAATTAAAAGTAGTATATTTTCAAATTCTGAAATTTGTAAAAACAATTTGTAAATATATATTTTATTTTGGATAATCTTCAAGCAAACTAAAAAATTAAAGATTGCAAACTTCGATAAAATATTCTACGCAAAAGCAATCCTTTGTATAAAACAAACCTTTGTTTCTTTAAAAAATTATAATCATCAAATTGTAACCAAAATAATTACTAAAAATGTGACACATAAATTCTTTGTATGAATGATTGAATAACAGCTTAATAAAAAAATGTATTGTAATAGAGGTGAAAAATATCGAGTGAAATAAGATAGGTGTACATGAAAATTATTTTTCTAAGTATTAATCATAAAAAATAAATAATGGATTGAATTCATGCGTAAACGGTCATAACATTACCTCTGCAACATTTTTAGCTATATTGAGCATTTTTCGTTTCTCTTCCATGCTCAATCTGAGGGCGAGGTGTTACGGCCTTAACTTCTTACTAATATTTCTTAAATACTTCAATATTTCCTTACAAATATTCTTGATTGTACTATGTATTTTGTTATTAATATTCTTAAATTATGTATGGAATTCTTATTAATATTCTTGATTTAACTATATAATTTTTATATTTGCTTGTATATTTATGTGTATATTATTGTACGTCATATATTATTGCATTATATCCAGTACATTTTCCATTGATATGGTATTTCCTATTTTATATTTTCTATGTATTTGAAACAACATGATAAGTTATATTAAATCTAAGAAAGAGAAGTTTATATTTTACAACATTAATGCATATGAGTGTACAATGAAAAATCAGGTCTGACTTAGATATTAAAATCAAAATTGGTTGTTTTTGTTAACTCCCAGAGGACATATAAGTGATTGAAATCACGGAAAATCATAAAAGACTCAATATTAAAGGTAAATTTTTTCACATTTCTATACTATAAAATAAAACAATAAGCACATAATATGAAAGTACATTGAATGTATTCATTATTAATCAGTAATACATTTTTTAATATTTATAAAGTTCTTAGAAAAATTTAAAATTGAAATATGGTGACTTTCAATTTTAATTCAATTTGTTTTATTTAAATTATTTGCATGCTTTTTTATTAAATTTTCATATCTGTCAAACTAACCTTTTTTCTGTGCAACTTAATTTAAAAATTAGAATTATAAACTTTAATTAGAAAAGTTATTTCAGGCTTCGAAGTGACACACTTTTCCACTTTTTTGGTCAAGCCTACTTTTTGCTACTTATTTTGTCAAAAAGCTACTAAATGCTACTTTTTTCAAAAAAATGGTTAAACAAAATTTTTAGCTTTTTTTAGTGAATTTTGTTGAATTTAAAAAGCCTTCCAAGTGAATAAAATGTATTATTTAGCGCGTGAATTGCGCATATCACCTGAATTTTTTGTCAAAAAAAGTTTTATTTCCAATTTTTGTCAAGTCGATAAAGTTATTTAAATTTTTGATTTTATATAGGTATTTATCGTTATAATATTATTTATTTATCATATAATAATATTCTAAAATGATTATATTAATATTTTGTTTGAAGACAATTTTTTTCTGGGTTTCAAAAAATGGTGTCATTTTCCCTAAGATGGACACCACATTTTAATGTATTTATTTTCATGCTTTCGTCTAGAAATAAAATTAAACTCGTTTAATATCGTTACGAATGTCCGAATTTTGACTAAGACGATTCTGATTAGAATTGCAGATTTTATTACTTTGTTACTCTTAACTTGTCAAATTAAAGTTAAATATATTTTTTTATTCTTAAGTTATAAAATCAAGATTTTTAATAATGCTATTCCTAGTAAATAGAATAAAATATTTAAACATTAGTTTAAATATTAATACAGGATGTTTATCTTTAATTTACCACACTTTAAAGTGATTTTTAAGAAGGTGTCCATCTTGGGGCCATTTTTTTTTGTCAAAAATTTTAACAATTAGAAAAAATGTTTAAGTTCAAAATAAAATGTTATTTCAGTGGCCATAAGTTACCTAATAAATTGTACTTTTATTTAGTATATGAGCGATTCCATCTCAAGTGATCAAGGTGGAGAAAAATTTTTCTCCAATCGTAGCAAAACTTGGGGCTTTTGTAGTACTCATAGATAGTAATTTTTCGCCAAAATATTTTTTTACCTAGTCCAATATTTTTTGAGAGGGAGGGGGTTAAATTTTTGGGTTTTTCAGTACAATGTTTATTTCAATAATTTTTTACTCTTAAACAATTAAACATACAAATTTGACAAAGTACATTTTGGAAAGGTTTTTTCATCCTCTTTCGATTGAAAATAAGCATTTTGAAAAAAAAAAATTTTTTTACCAAAAAAAATCAAAATTAAAAATAAATTTCAATTTTTGAGGGAGATGGATACGATTTTTTTTTTTTTTTTTTTTTAAACGAAAGCTGAAGTTTTTTCCTAAAAGGACATATAAATGATAAAGTGGGACTAGAACGTTTAAACATTGAAAAAAAGAGTTTTCTACTCGCCGGAGCGCTCTAAATCCGATTTTTAGCTCCGTTTTGGAGAAAATTCTTTTTTTCAATGTTTAAACATTCTAGTCCCACTTTATCATTTATATGTCCTTTTAGGAAAAAACCTCAGCTTTCGTTAAAAAAAAAATCGTATCCATCTCCCTCAAAAATTGAAATTTATTTTTAATTTTGATTTTTTTTGGTCAAAAATTTTTTTTTTTCAAAATGCTTATTTTCAATCGAAAGAGGATGAAAAAACCTTTCCAAAATGTACTTTGTCAAATTTGTATGTTTAATTGTTTAAGAGTAAAAAATTATTGAAATAAACATTGTACTGAAAAACCCAAAAATTTAACCCCCTCCCCCTCGAAAAATATTGGACTAGGTAAAAAAATATTTTGGCGAAAAATTACTATCTATGAGTACTACAAAAGCCTCAAGTTTTGCTACGATTGGAGAAAAATTTTTCTCCACCTTGATCACTTGAGATGGAATCGCTCATATAAAACAAATTTTAATGGATTGCCCTGAAATTTTGCAGGTTTATTGCAGTCATTAATACCTAAAATCTGACACAAGGATTTTTAAATTTATCCACAAAAATTTTTTTAATACAATTTTTTCAAAATTAAAAAAAAAAATTTTGTATTTTTTAAATAACTTTTTTATTTCTTAATATTTTTATAAATTATTCTCAAAATTACATTCCTTACAAGAAAACGAATCGATTGATATATACAAAGTGCACATTTCATCAAAATTTATAAAATTAATCAATATTTTTCTTTTTCACAAAAATTCAAATTTTGCGTTTTTTGAAATATTACTTTAACATATTAAAATTAAATTAAGCAATTCGACGCCTCCCGTTCATATAATGCTTATTGAAAAGCGAATGCAAGATGATTCTTATTCACTTTTTGGTGCAAGACAATGCTTATTCGATTTTCCGTGCAATAAAATGCTTATTCAAAATTGTGTGCAAAACAATTGCCACTGACAGAACAATAAATGTAACCCTAAATGTTCCTATTAATATCAAATTGCAATTAAATATCTGAGAATTTCAGTACGTGTCTATTGTTATAAGAAACTTTAAACACGGATCCTATCACACGTATTAAGAAATATTGTTTAAGCAATTGCAATTATAAATTATACTGAATTGAAAATTTTATTAAATTCATAGAATAAGCTAATTTCAGAATGTACATTTTCGCATAGAATTTCGAATAAGCATTTTATTGCACGGAAAATCGAATAAGCATTGTCTTGCACCAAAAAGTGAATAAGAATCATCTTGCATTCGTTTTTCAATAAGCATTATATGAACGGGAGGCGTCGAATTGGTTTATGATATTTTGAGGAAGCGAAATAGTCATGAAATGAACAACTTGTTTTGTTATAATATTGGGTCAAAATAAGTGAAACTGGCCACTTGAAAATTTTTTGTCTCTAATTCTCCAATATTATAGAAATTATGTAGATTTTTCTGACAAAGTGCAGGCGAAAATCGACTTTTAATCTTAAAAATCCGCTTGAAAGCGTGAAGTTTCTAACAAAACAAAAGACGATCTTATTTATTCGTTTGAAATATTATCTTTTTCCAGTAACTAGAGTCGAATTTTGCCTGCATTTTGTCAGAAAAATCTACATAATTTCTACAATATTAAAGGTTACTGATTACTTCAAAAATAAATTTTAAAAAAAAATATTTTAGAAGCAAAAAGTGTACTCATATATGTACCAAAAATCATAAATAACTTGAAAATTAGAGACAAAAATTTTTCAAGTGGCCGGTTTCACTTATTTTGGCCCTATTATTATTAAAAAGTACAAATTCTTTAAAGTTAATATGTGAATTTCATAATAAAAACTAAAAAGATATTTCCAGATAATGAATTCAAATTTTTTTAAATTTTATAGATAAAGCAAAAAATATTTGTAGTAGAAAATTGATTGAATTTAAGAGCAAAGTGATATTGGAATTGAAAATAATTGATATTGGTTACAAGAAAATTAAAAAAAAAGAAAATAGGAAAAATTAGAAGTAAAAACAAATGAGAGAAAACTAAAAAAAATATATAATGAAAAGACGTTTGTTTATTTAAGAATAATTTTCATCATATCTGTCAACGTTTCTAAATAAAACCACGGCTAATAAAAAAGAATTAGTTATTTTATGTAAAAAAAAATATGATATAATTGATAATACAAATGCAATGTTGAATAATGACCATATGCATGAATTTCAGAAGCTGTTCGAAAAACAATTAAATTCATTTTATAATATGCAAAGCACTTTGTGTTTACAAGTACTTCATATGATAATACCAATCGAAAAAGATAAGAGACACATTCAAATACTTTTTAGTGGTTCTATCAAATCTGGTCACTGGATTTGCAGTTATTATAATGGAACAAGCCTTTACGTTTTTTACAGTCTTAACAAAAGCTATCTAAATGAGGATCAAATGAATTATTTAATTAGATTATATCCATTTAAACCACCAGCGGTATTTTCAAAAGTTTATTAACAACCGTTAGATAGTGTTGATTGTGGAGCATTTGCAATAGCATTTGCAACTTTGTTATTTTTTAATGAAATGCCAAACACTATTTTGATTATTGTCATGTGAGAAATCGTTTGAAATTAATCTTTAAAACCAATAGTTTGAGTTGTTTTCCGAGTGAAATAAATTTTGTTAACCCACGTTTAATTGTTAAGTATGATTGGAAGAGTCTTTTAAATAATTCATTCAAAGAACTCCAATGTAAAAAAATTCCTTGTGAAACAATTTCAAATAATTCAAAGGAAATTAATAATCCTTTAAAAACACAACAATAAAGTGCCATACTCAAATCCAAAAGTAAAATTAAAAATATATTGCATTCAGATAAAGTAGACGTTTTCTTTAAAAAAATTCAAACAAGTAAGTTAGAATTCTTCCGAAAAAGAAAGTTTGAAGTTATCAACAACAAAGTAGACTCTTTTCATAAAAAATACTGTACAGTGTCAAAAAGAAGATAAAGAAGGATTTTTGAAGCATAAAAATTGAAATTACAAAATTGCTAAAGAGATAAGGAATTCAATTAATTTTTATATGGAGGAAGATTGATTCAACAATGGGTCGTTGACAATTATGTAAAAGTAGAAAAAGATAGATTACTTATTTATAGATTAAGATTTTGTGAAAATAATCAAGCTCAATTGAGAAGTGAAACATATAAAGGACTGATGGATTATTTACACAATCATGAGTTAGAAAATTATGTACATGTTGGAAAAATGCTTATATTGACTTCCAATTTTATACGATCACCTCGTAATATGATGCAACAATATTAGGACGTCATGGCTATTATTGGTCGTCATGGTAGACCAGATTTATTTATTACAATGACGTGTAATCCAAATTGGAAAGAGATACAAGAAAATTAATTATCTCATCAAACTGCTTCTAATAGACCTGTTATAGTAAGTAGAGTTTTTGCATTGAAGGTAAAACAATTTTTAAATGTTATTGATGGCAACAAATTATTTGGAGAGGTTAACCCTTTAAGGACGGGACGGACACATTTCTGAGACAACTTTTGACTGTAATTTTCTCGTCGACCAAGGGTTTTAAAAAATTCAGAATAATTATTCCTTATGTCTTGGACATCGCTCTTTCAGAATCTGCACTCGAAATTTAAAAAAAAACAAAAAGTTACGGACATTTTTTTAGAAAAAACGTTTTTTGAAATTTTTTTTTCCAAAATGAATTTTTTTCGAAGGTAGTGAGTCCGCAAAAGTTCGTAAAACCTTTAAATATCGCGTCCAAAATGTTTAAGCTTTCAGATGGTAAAGTTTATATGGTTAAAATTCAAGATGGCGGATAAAAATGGCGACCAAAAGTCAATTTTTTATATTATAAAAACCTCGTGTGCGAAATTTGTAAAAAATGCTCAAATTCAGTTGAAACTATTTACTCGGGGGTTTTTGGGGTCGCTGATTACGAATCTGAACTTCGCTTTAAAAAATTCAAAATGGCGGATCCAATGTGGCTGACGAATTTTTGTAAAATTCATCTAATTCGATAATAATTTCTTACTCAGGGGTTGTTCCTTAAAGGGTTAAGTCTTATGTTTATGTTATTGAACTTCAAAAGCGAGGATTACCACATATTCATTTGTTAGTTATATTAAAAGAAAATTACAAAATATTAAAATTTGAAAGTGCTTATCGCCATATTTCGTCATAAGTTCCTGATGTAAATATTTATCCTTTATTGCGTAACATAATAATGCAAAATAATATTTACGGAACTTGTGGAGACGTATGAGCGACCAAATGTATTTCTGTATGTACGTCTTGTTGAGTCTGTTTGGAGAATTTTAAGTAAACCTTTAGAGAAAAAGAGCCTTAGTATAAATCGTTTACCCATACATTTACCAAATGAATGTTACTTACAGTAAAAGAAGTAACTTCTTTCCAAAGTTTAAGAACAGTTAATGGAGTTATTCATGAATCTTTTACATCTGCCTGTTTGGCATTAGGACTTATAGTCTTATGGGTGTTACCTCATTCACTTCGCCAATTATTAACAAGAATTTTTTATTCATTGGCATCCTGTACATCCGGATAAACTATGGGAAAAACTCAAGAATCCAATGTCAGAAGATTATTAAAAAATTAAAGAGATTGAAGCTGAACAAAAGGCTTATAGAAATATTAAGACAATGTTATTTAACGAAGCATATAATTTAACTGACATTTATCATCTTAGTATTAATGAGGGATTGTGTAATGGAATAAGGTTGCTTGTTTTAGACTTATCACATAATGTTATTAAATGTCAAATATTAACAGGAGATAAGAGAGGAAGTATTGTTTTTTTACATCGAGTAACTTTATGTTGTGAAAATTTATATCCATTTACATTTAAAAGGCGACAATATCCTATAAAATTAGTTTTCGCAATGACTATTAATAAATCTAAAGGGCAAACATTTAATAAAATATTCATTGATTTAAGAAGAGATGTTTTTAATCATGGTCAAATGTATGTTGCTTTATCAATTTGTAATTTTTTGCAGGCCTATTTCAGATAACTTTTGTAGTACTATCATTAACTTGTTAATTCAATACTCAAGAACATATTTTTGGATAGTAGAAGATTTAAGTTATCTTAAATTATGAGATCTTGCTGTCTGTATTTAACATTTATTATCTTAAACTAAAAAATTTTTAATTTTATTTTGATCATATTTTTCTCATTTTTCCTTATAAAAAGTATGTTATTAATATGTTAATGAAAACGTTTGAAGTTTTGCTATGACAATAATTGTATTTATTAATGAAATTTTATTTTTTATGAAAATAATTAAATGTTTTAGTGAAATTTTTTGATATATTTTATGAAAACAGTAAATATTGATTTTTTTGATATAATTTGTAATTGAATTCTTGACGAGATATTCGTTAATTTATTTAAGAATATTTAAATTTCTTTTAAAAAATTCATTAGACGTGAAAAAATAGAATTCTTGTGATGAATATTGTTATTTATGAAAATAATTGAATTTGTCTAAGAATTTTATGATTTACCTTTAATTGGAATAATTCCATAGGTTGTAACATAGGAAACTACTAAGAGAAAATATTTTTGATTAGGATTACATGAATATTATATATTGTAGACAGTATTTTCATTAGATTCTTTCTCTCGACTATATGACGTTTCATGACAACCAGAACAGAACTCTGCATATTTCTATGGACTCAATTATAACGTGTGTAATGTTCTTAAATTTTGCCAAAAAGGAGCTGCTCGCCGGATGGAGTCCGGGTCTCTAGTTTAGTAAATTATATTATTTACAGTGACACAAGCGCCATCTATTACACATACTAATTTAAGACAAATTTGTGAGTAGGTAAAATCAAATAAAGAAAGCATAATTTAAACCTTCGAAAGTAAATATATTAGGGGCGTTCCATGGACAAAGCAAACTTTGAATCTCAGATTTTCTTCATACTCTGTCATTTTGTTGTCTTGAAGTTCAGTTTTACGTTTCCAAAATAGTTTTGCCATATTTCAATTTTTTTGCAAGTTATTGTTAATTAAACTTTTTAGTCACTTTTATTCAGGAATTTTTATCTTGAAATCTATTAAAGATATAAAACAATGTTTAATATAAAAATTGTTGGGAAAATGTTCAACATTAAAAATATTTTATTAAAAGTTGAAAAATTTAATTATTTTGTTAATTTATTTAAATAATAATTTTTAAATATTTATTTTTTACCCGAAGTCCGTAAAATTTTTTTCTAAAAAAATATTTAAATTAAAGCTTGAAATGTCCTTTAAAAACCTGTAAATTTTCAGAGACGTGTTTTTCCATATTTTTGAAAAATTAATTTTTGAATTTTGCGTTGCATGGCGCGGCCCGTGCGACGTACGTAGTAACGCCCGCAAGGTGTCATACTTTCTGACACTATTTACAAATTATTACAATTATTTTTACCTATTTCCGCACCACCCAGGAGGTAGAGTACATTTGGCGCGTTTTAAAAAAAAATTTTTTTAATGTGGTATCCCCAATAGGCCTAATCCACAAGTTTGTTGCACTCCTTTTGTAATGTAAAGTCATGTAAAAAATTTAAAATGGAATTATTATTTAAAAAAATGTATTTATTCAAAAAGTTAAATATTGAATACAGAAGAAAAACTGTCGTCAAAATTTGAAATTATTTTAAATCAAATTTTATTATTGGAAAGTGGAATGAATGAATGAAAACTACGAGTGCCATTAATTGTCTTACAAGTTGAGAATCTTTTAGCTAAAAACATTTTTACTTCCTTATATTGCTCATTGGTACAATATTCAAATGTCATTTTATCGAATTTATTTTTAACTACATTGAAAAATGCTTCAGGAGACGAAAATGGTATGCTATCTGGTCTTCTTAAACTTTCACGCCTATCGTATCTTTTTATTGTACCACCAATTCCATCGCAAGCATTTTTCCCATGCGATGTAGCAAAAAAATGCCACTCACATTCCATACCAAAATCTTCAAAATGATATGCTAAGTTACGATTTTTTTTTATTTTTATACTCGGATGCTGCACCATCAGAAAAATAATAAATTTTTTTTATTTGGTTTGATTCATATTACAGTTTTCATGATCACGTTGATAAATAACAAAAGGGTGAATTGTCGGTTGATTATTATTCCAATGATGACTCTGAATTGCATTTTGTATTAAAAATGAAAAGTTTTCTAAAAAATCGCCAATAACAATTAGTTCTCCTTCATTCAAATTTAATTTAAGATTTTTTTAAAATTTACTTTGTTGCTTTGCTATGAAGTTGTGGACTAAGAAAATTTCTGCTTGTTTGGTCATTGTTTCGATAAACGATTGCACCTCTTGCGTGATGGTTTCTAGGGAAGAACGATCAGTGTCAGTCCATTGTTGATAAACGATATTAACAATATTCTTTTTACAGAGAGCTTCTTTTATTTCAGAAGCAATATCATTGAATCCAGGACAAAGATTACATTTCTTTAAAAAACAATTATTACTCTGTTCACAACAAATCATATCATCTAAATCTCTTCATAAGAACATGCAGAAATGTCTTCAAAAATCATTTTTAAACCATCTAACAATAATTAAAATTTTTTGTGTATTTTGCAGACACAAACAGTTTATAGCTAATATTAAATTTATTCTTTAATGTCACAAAACTCTAACTTAATGGTGTTACAGTTAACCAATGAATTTTTTCTCGAAAATGTAACGCAGATTTTACTTTTTGTTTAACTAAAAATAACATTTCAATTCCAACGTCTCCCTCTACAAAATCTAAGTCACTTTTACGCGAAATAGGAGTTGATGATCTACTTTCAATTTCAAAATTTTCATGAAGAAGAATATTATTATTATCATTTATAAAATTATTTTCACTTACAAAACTATTTTCCGATGGTTCCTTCCCCTCCAACAACAATAGTCTACTCGATATGCAAACATATTCTCCTAAATCCGGATGATTCTTTTTCAATGATGGAACTGTCTTACTTACATTTTTTTCAACACAAGCATGTTTCGGCAAATTAAAAGGGTTACAATAAACTTTTTTCGGCATAATTTTAAATTGACTTTTAAATTTAACACAGCACTAACGGTGAAATAAAAAATTCACGATTCGCACCTTAAAATAGATGTTGCTCACTCAAAACTCAACGTCAATCTACCTGAATTTGAATGTTTTTAAACATTATTTGACCTACGCACACCTTGAGTGAGGGGGCGTGTTTCTAGAGGTGGGAAAAAGGGTGTCTTTCTTATGTGCATTTACATCCTTCCTTTGCAACAACATTTAAAACTCATTAGATCATATAATTAAAAACTCATTAAGAAACGTAAGTTAAAACTCATTTAATCACAAATAAAAAGGATGATAGTTATAACTTAATTTATGACAATGCAAAAATGATATACTTAAATATAATGTAGACTAAATGATCCTTTACTTTCGAAATTGTGCCATGCAACGCAAAATTCAAAAATTAATTTTTCAAAAATAAGGAAAAACTCGTCTCTAAAAATTTACAGGTTTTTTAAGGACATTTTAAGCTTTAATTTGAATATTTTTTAGAAAAAAATTTTACGGACTTCGCGAAGTTAGTGTAATGATACATGTGTGTTTAGGACATCCTGACCTGATTAGCTCCTCAAGGCCAAGTTGTCCAGGTGTAAAGTGTAATTTCTGTTGAACGATTAGCTCCTCAGTTCAACAGGGGAATTGTGTATTTGTGTGTATGTGTAAGGATGGTAAAAATGAACATGGATGTCTCATCGTCCCGGGTTAGCACCAGGTAAAAATTATTATCAGAAAACGAAGGGTGTTACAGAGACTCGTTAGCTCCCGAAGTCTCTATATAACTCCTTCTAGGAATTTGTGAGAACCAGTGAACAGATTAGCTCCTCATGTTCTCCAGCTCTTCCGAAGGAAATCATCCCTTGGACAGGATTAGCTCCTCCCTGTCCAAGAAATAGATCGAGGGTAATGGAAAAGAGTGTGAGCTGCTGTCGGTCGGCCTCGAAGCAAGCCTCGAGTCCGGTCGTTGGCAGACTGGTGAAATTGAATGTGCAACCAAGTATTATAGATCGCTGGCTCTCCTCAAGTATGACGAGAGGTTAGAGCAACCCACGTCATGCGCGGCAGTAAGTGTGCCATCGGTACTTCTCTCTCGCCAGCCAGGCAGGTGAACACAGCGATATATATATATAGATATATCAAGCGTATAGAATTTTAATTGAATGAATTCGACGCGAAATAAATTTGAATTTAAAAATCATGCTCAACATTACACGTGTAAGGTGTTAAAATGTTCGCATTGAAGTAGTCTAATGGTGGACAAGTTATGACACATCATATAACTTAAAAGTAGAAAATATCTAATTGAAACATCATTTAAGAAGAAAAAACGTTTCAATATTGTCATTACACGGATAACTAACAGTGTTGGAGGTAGTGATGCACATCAAGACAATATTATCTTGAACTCGCTTTAAATTGCTTGACGTAACAAGAATCTTGTATACCCAAGATACTTGAACATTCAATTGTTTATATATAGAAAATTCTTGATCAGATTTGTGGGTTGAAATATGTAAGAAATTTAATACAAATTAAAGTTGTAAAAATCCTTGAATTACAGAAAATAGGTGCTATTAAGAGAGGGAACTTATATAATATAGACTAGAAAATAATATGTAATATAAAATATTATATAGTAATAGAAAATAGAAAATATGAAAATTTTACCAATTTTATTATCATATAGCATTGACTGCAGTTGAAAACGAAGAAAAAATATTACGAAAATATAGCACTGCGTGTGATTCTTTTATTTAAAACTAAATGTCCAATTGAAGAAATTTACAAAAAGTAAACATTTTTCTTGAATTAATTTATTATATTGCACTTTCAGTAGTTGCGGACTATTTAAAAAAAAAACCTTATAAAAAAGTAAAATTTATTATTGATAATTGTTTGAAAATATTCTTCGAATTTGAATTGGAATTTGAATTTTAAAGTTGAGATGTACGTATAAAAGGTTAGTTTGGCATCTGTCATATTCAGTCTTTCAGGATTCAGCATGATTTAAAAAACTTATATTTCATCAGATGCAAAACAATATAATCTAATTTTAGTCTTAATATTTAAGTTTGACATTCTTTAAAATCTCATCAAATTTTTGCTATGGAGAACGAGCTGGTTTTTAATTTTATTCTGGTTTAAAAAATCTGCTTTCAAAAAGGTATTTGTTGGTTAAAATGCAAGTAAAGTCTTAATACACTTGCATTTTAACCAACAAATACATTTTTGGAAGCTAATTTTTTAAACCAGAATAACACTAAGAAACAGCTTGTTCCACACAGCAAAAATTTAATTGGATAGAGATAAAATAAAAAAAATAATTATAATGACCAAAAATTCAAAAAAGAAGTGACTTTCCACATATTTCTATTTCAGAAAGTTCAAAAGTCCGCTCACAAAATTAAAGTGCACTGAAAGTAGTCAATATTAAGTAGTAATAAATTTTTAAATATTCACAAACTTTTTAAAAAATAATTAAAATGTCATTGGTCTTTGACATTCCATGGGTAAGTATTAAATTCAATGATTATCCAGTATTTTGGGAATGTTTAAATAATAATCTATATACCTAAACTTTTAACAAAAAAATTAAAATATTAATATTATTATCGAATAAATTATTTACATGCTTTTTTATTCATCTTCACAGTTGACAAATTAATCTTTTGAAAACATAGTACTCAGGGGTTTCTGGAGTCGCTGATCAGAAACAAAAAACACAATATTCAACAATACAAAATGTCGGACTATTTTTTGTTTGAATGACCCATTTTACCCGAAACTTGTTTCTTGGGGGTTTTTAAGGTCACCGATTACAAATATGAACTTAATTTACAAAAATGCAAATGTCGAACTCAAAATGGCGGTCTATTTTTTGTTTAAATGACCCAATTTACCCGACACTTGTTACTCGGGGGTTTTTAGGGTCGCTGATTACAAATATGAACTCTATTTACAAAAATATAAATAACGAAACCGCCATAGCGGACTATTTTTTAAACATGTCCTAATTTATCCGACACTTGTTACTCAGGGGTTTTTGGGGTCGCTGATCAGAAACAAAAAAACAAAATATTGAACAATACAAAATGTCGTACAGTTTTTCCTTTAAATGGCCCATTTTACACGAAACTTGTTACTCGGGGGTTTTTAGGGTCGCTGATTGGAAATATGAACTCAATTTACAAAAATACAAATGGGCAAATCGATATGGCAAACTATTTTTTTAAAATATGTCCCAATTTACCCGACACGTGTTACTCGCGGTTTTTTGGGGTCGCTGATTACAAATATGAACTCAATTTACAAAAATAAAAATGGGCAAATCGATATGGCAAACTATTTTTTCAAAATATGACTGAATTTACCCGACACTTGTTACTCGGGAGTTTTTGGGGTCGCTGATCAGAAACAAAAAAACAAAATATTCAACAATACAAAATGCCGGACTATTTTTTGTTTAAATGACCCAATTTATTCAAAACTTGTTACTCGGCGGTTTTTGGGGTCGCTGATTACAAATATGAACTCAATTTTTAAAAATACAAATGGCAAAATCGACATGGCAGACTATTTTTTTAAAAATGACCCAATTTACCCGGCACTTGTTACTTGGGGGTTTTTAGGGTCACTGATTACAAATATGAACTTAATTTACAAAAATACAAATGGAAAAATCGACAAGGCGGACTATTTTTTTATACTTGACATAATTTACCCGGCACTTGTTACTTGGGGGTTTTTAGGGTCACTGATTACAAATATGAACTTAATTTACAAAAATACAAATGTCGAACTAAAAATAGCGATCTATTTTTTGTTTAAATGACCCAGTTTACCCAAAACTTGTTACTTGGGGGTTTTTGGGGTCGCTGATTACAAATATGAACTCAATTTTCAAAAATACAAATGGTGAAATCGACATGGCGGACTATTTTATTTTATGCTCGGGGGTTTTTGTGGTCGCTGATTACAAATATTTATTAAAAATGACCGAATTTACCCGACACCTGTTACCCGTGGTTTTTAGGGTCGCTGATCAGAAACAAAAAAACAAAATATTCAACAAAACGAAAAGCCGGACTATTTTTTGTTTAAATGACCCATTTTTCCCGAAACTTGTTACTTGGGGGTTTTTGGAGTCGCTGATTACAAATATTTATTAAAAATTACCCAATTTACCCGACACTTGTTACTCGGGGGTGTTTAGGTCGCTGATCAGAAACAAAAAAACACAATACTCAACAGTACAAAATGGCGCACTATTTTTCGTTTAAATAACCCATTTTACCCGAATTTTGTTACTTCGGGTTTTTAGGTCGCTAATTACAAATATGAACTCAATTTACAAAAATACAAATGGCGATCCTAATATGGCAGACTATTTTTTGTTTAAATCACCCAATTTACTTAAAACTTGTAACTCGCGGCTTTTTTGGGTCGCTGATCAAAAACAAAAAAACTTAATATTTAAAAATACAAAATACAAAATTTAAATAATAACACTTATGAGGTAACTAGCCGAAAATAATTCAAGGTGTAAGTTTTACGTCAAAATCAATTACTCGCGAATCTAACAAGGTCAAACCTGTGATACATCAATCCTTACTATAAAAATAGCTCATTTTTTTTGCCATATTTGGCAAAATGACGGTCGCGATTGGTTAAAAATTTCATGATGACGGTCGGGATTGGTGAAAATTTTATGATGACGGTCGCTATTGGCTGAAAAACAATGATGACGGTCACTATTGGTTGAAAATATGATGGTGACTGTCGCTATTGGCTGAAAAGCGATGTTGAAGGTCGCTATTATTTAGATTTCGTAGTGGTGACGCTCGCTATTGGTTTATTTCTGTGTTTATACAGCTTTAACCATAATTAGTTTATTAACGAAAATCTTTCCCCTGCAGTATTAGTACAGTATTAGAACCAAATCGGCGCGCCTATTCTAACTGGTTTCTTAGGGTTTTGTGGCCAAGGGCCAAAACCGTTGTAGCGAGACTTCGGTGCCCGTCCGTAGTTTGTAAGTCTTATGTATTAAGTCCTAAGTCTTAAGTCTTATAGCGAGACTTTGGTATAAAAAGGTCTCAACTCCCCTAAGTAAGACCTAATGTATTAAGTATTAAGTCTTACGCCTTTGGTATAAGAAGGTCTTAAGTATTACGTCTTACGTCTTTGGTATCGAAGGTCTTAAGTCCTAAGTCTTAAGTATTACGTCTTATGTCTTACGTCTTAACAACCGTTACTATGTTAATGTTTGTCATCATCATTACATTACATGATGTAGGCGCATTTCGCCTGCTTCTTTGCCGAATTTTCTGATGATAATCTAAGTTATAACGATACAGTGTTACATAATACAACCATATGCATTAATGCTGTTCTTCCGGTTTGACGGTACTTTGCAAAGTTGCATGATTTCTTTTAAAATGTTTTTAGTTTCAGGCATATGAGAAAATTTGTATTTCTCGAATTAAGAATATATGATAATATTTGATGAAATATTTTAAATAATTTTATTAGAATTTTTGTAAATATTAAATTCTTTTAAAGAATTTCTTTAAGTTCTTTTATAATTTAGAAAAATACAGGAAAAAATACGAGTTTTTAATTCATTTTTAATAATCCCTTTTAGAAATCCCCAATTCATTTCGTTTCATTTATTGAATAAATTCAACCATTTGATTTCTATAGAAAAATTTTATTCAAAATTTAAAAAAAATTTAATTCTTTCGTGAAATTTTATTGAAAAGTATTTATTAAAAAATATTTCGATTTTTTTCAAAAAATTGTATTATTTATAATAATAATAATTGAATTCTTTCGAAGAATGTTATTATTTATGAAAATAATGTAATTTTTGCGCAAAGAATTTTAATAAAAATTTTGAATTCATACTTAAACAAAAATAGTTAATTACTAAATTAGTTAATAATAGTAAATATATATATTGGAGATACCGGGGCGTAATAAATCACTTTTCACTTGTTGTTGCATAACTTCGTCATTCTTGCTTTAATACAAATTTCATCATGTGGAAAACTTAACCTAACATCTCAGCTTTTAATTTTGAAAAAGTACGCCTTAATATCACTTATACTTTTTTTCTAGAACAATGTTTTTGGAGAAATGCAAGGTGAGTAATTTCGCCTCGGGCCAGAGCGTATTGATTTAGCAATGAAATTATAATTTTGATCATAAAATGTTATTTAATATTGACAATTTTGGTTTCTATTGTACAATTATAACAAAGATTATTGAAAATGGAACATATTTAATTTAAACTTTACACATTTTCATCCAATTTTGAAATTTTGAAAAGTTGTAGCAAAATGCAAAATCCATTTACTTAAAATATCTATTCTCCAGTTATTTTTTATTAAAGGTTATTATTGGTACTTATTAATATATAAATTACAAGAAATTAAACTAAACAGGATTATTTTATTAATATTTTAAATATAATAAGTTTTTCTTAATAGATAGGCCAAAGTGATCCATTACGCCCCGGAGGTGTTTATTAAAAATTTTGTTATTTTTTATCAATACTGTAAGTATTAAACGAAAATTGCTTATATTGGATAAAAGACAAAATTGAAAATTGGTTAAATTGGATAAAAGGCAAAATTGCAAACTGGTTATTTTGGATGAAAGGCAAACTTGGAGATTGGTTGTATTGGATAGAAGGCAAAATTGGAAATTGGTGATATTGGATACAAAAGCTGGAAATTGGGTATATTGGTTAAATTGCAAAATTAAAAATTAGTTATATTGGATGAAAAACAAAATTGGAAATTGGTTGAATTGGATAAAAACGCTGATAATTGGTTAAATTGGATAGAAAGCATTATTGGAAATTAATTAAATTGGATAAACAGGAAGTGGGAAATTGGTTACATTGGATTAAAGGAAAAAAGTAAATTGGTTATATATTGGATAAGAGACAAAATTGGAAATTAGTTTTGGATGAAAGACAAAATTATACATTGATTATATTGGATAGAAGGAAAAATTTAACAGTTTTGAATAAGGAGAGAATTGTAAATTTGTTGTTATTTTCTATAAGAGGCAAAAATTAGTATTAACATTGAAAAAGGGGAAATTATAAAATTTATAATTAAATTTATAAAACTTGATCTTAAAATTCTAATGTAATATTACTATTTTTAAAATTTTTATTCTTAGATATAAGTAAAGTATTGTTGTCACTGAAGGAACAATGCTAAATAATGATCATATGTATGAATTTCTAAAGCTATTAGGAAGACAATCAAATTTTTTTTATAAAATTCAAAATACTTTGTGTTTACAAACACTTGATTTGATAGTTCCAATGGAGAAAAGTAAGCAGCACATTCAAATACTTTTTAGTGGATCTTATAAATCTGGTCATTGGATTTGTACTTATTATGATAGAATAAGCCTTTACATTTTTAATAGCCTTAATAAAACATGTTTAAATCATGATCAAAGAGATTATTTAATTAGATTATATCGCTTTGAACCACCAGTAGTTTTCACAACTGTTGATTAACAACTAGAACAAAGAATACTCGATTAAAGCATCAAATATAAAATGAGTTAAATGGTAAAAATTATCTAGGTCCGATAAATAATTACTGCACACATTGTCAAGCTAAACATTTTAAAGATGGAAAAATTGCTGGTAAAAAAGTTAGTTTTAAAGACTGCGTAGTCATGGAAGTGTTGTGTTAACTTCAACACTATACTTAGCTAAATTAAGGCTTTTGTTAGAAGGGTTTCATAAAAAATCACTGTATAATAAATATTTTTTTTGCATCTTTAAATGTTAATGTAATTAATTTTAATGGTAGAAGAAGAGGACCATTCTGTTATAAAATTCAAGGTCAAATTTACTATCAAATTAATAGTGCTTTATATCCGGATAAAGGCGTGGATCCATGTTTTGGTCAATATTATTTATTTATGATCCTGACGAATCAATCAAATACAGATTAAAAAGTAACGAAAATTTGGATGAAAATGTTTTAACATCTATATAAAATAATATGAGAAATTCTAATGCATACACAAAATCTTAAATGGTGATATCAGAGGTGATTCAAATAGAAGCTGAATTAGCAAGACAAAAAAATTAAGAAATTCCTGAGTTACAATTATTGTTCACGTTGAAAAAAGGCTTTGATAAAAATAGATTCAATTTTCAAAGATTTAATGAAGTTTCTGCAATTTTTGATACAAACTCTGAAGGAGAAATACCAGAATCTTATGTAACGGTTTATAATAAATCTACAAAAGAATTGAAATTAGTTAGTAATTTAGATCCGAATGTTAAACCATGGATTTATCCCATATTTTAACCACTTGGAAATAAGGGTTATAATAACAACTGTTATATATATAAATTATATATAACAGTGTTGATCGTTATATTTGTGCAGAAATTCTTGATAAAAATATCAATCTTATTTTACATAAAATAATAATGCAAAATAATATTCATGGACCTTGCGGACGACCTCGAAAATCCACTAAGTAAATAGTTTCAGGCAAATCTCATCATTTTTTTAAAAAGTCATCCGCCATATCTGATCCACCATTTTGAATTTTAAAAAATCAATATTATATTCGTTATCATCGACCCCAAAAAACCCCCGAGAAACAATTTTTAAGCAAATTCACAGAAAAAAAGCCGACTCATTTTTGTTGCAACTCATTTGGAAGTCGGTCTCGAAATGAGTAATCGACAACTTCAAGTGACTCGAATTGAGTAATCGGCAACTTCAAGTGACTCAAAATGAGTAAAATAACAATATTCTAGTTACTTTCTTTTGTATTTCGCATGTTTCGTGTTCCATGGTTGCCCATCCCTGTCTGTCAATTGACAAATGTCTAACCTAAAAAATTTTTTCCATTTCTCATAAAAACAATAAATCGACGGCAAGTATTAATGTTTTGACAAGTGCAACGTGTTTATTGGTTATAAACAAATATTTCAATTCATATTTTTATAAATTATTCTTAGCTTTTCCAATGTGAATGTAATTTTATCGTAAAGAAAAAATAATACCCCTTAAGACTCATTTTGAGTCTTTTCCCTAGAAACTTAGAATTAGTCGAAGGGGTATCATTTTTGTTGCAGTTCAAAATGAGTCTCATATGCGACTCATTTTGAGTCCGGTTTTTTCTGTGTTGTGCCATTTTTTTAAAAAGTCATCCGCCATATTGGATCCGACATTTTGAATTTTGAAAAAACAATATTATATTCGTTATCAGCGACCTCACAAACCCCCAAATAACAATTTTTAGGCGAATTGAAACCACTATGCTTTTACAATTTGATTATAGGCAAATTTTGGCCCTTTTTCAGCACCGTTCTTTCCAAATAGTTACCAAGAAGAAACTACAATTGAAGAAAATTACTACACTACCATCCGAAATTGTGCGAACGCTAACATCTCGAGCTATTAAAAAACACACCCACACAGAAACAGTGATAACTCGGTTAAAAATAAAGCTAGATGCTTTTTTTAAATTGCATTGGAAAGCTTATTAAATTTCCAATGAAATGTCACTATTTTAAGTTGTATTGCATAAATAGGAAGCAAGATATCATGTTATGAAGACAAAAAAATCATTCTATTTTTTCGGAATTTCTTACTCTGACTTTGACTCCTGGCACAGTTTAGCAAAGTTTATGAAAAAAATTGTTACTTTTACAGACTATTCCTTGTAACCTAAGCTTTAAATAGAGACAAAGAACAGCAAAAAATATTTACGGGTTCCCGAGATATTGCTTTGCATGATCCGACTCTTTTTGTAGTATCTCGGGAACCTGTCAATATTTTTTGCTATTCTTGGTCTCTATTTAAAGCTTATGTTACAAGGAATAGTCTATAAAAGTAACAATTTTTTTCATAAACTTTGCTAAACTGTGCCAGGAGTCAAAGTCAGAGTAAGAAATTCCGAAAAAAATAGAATTATTTTTTTGTCTTCATAACATGATATCTTGCTTCCTATTTATGTAATACAGCTTAAAATAGTGGCATTTTATTGGAAATTTAATAAGCTTTCCAATGCAATTTAAAAATAGCATCTAGCTTTATTTTTAACCGAGTTATCACTGTTTCTGTGCGGGTGTGTTTTTTAACGCTTGAGATGTTAGCGTACGCACAATTTCGGACGGTAGTGTTTGTTCATTGTCGTCGAAGAAATAATAAAGCGAATGAATGACTAAATGGATTTAATGTTGATAATTCTAATGTTGTTCCGTATTGCCCTAAACTTTCAGAAATATTTAATTCCTATATTAATGTAGAAATAGTTTCAAGTATCAAGTCTGTTAAATATTTATATAAATATATTCTCAAAGGGCATGATGCTGCATTTATTGTTATAACAAATGCAAATGGAAAGGTAACTGTTAATCATAATGAAATACATCATCATGAAGAAAATAGATGTGTTGGTCCAGTTGAAGCAGTTTGGAGAATTCTAACAAAACCTTTATCTTTAGGGAAAAAAGTCATAGCGTTAATCGCTTACCCATACATTTACCAAATGAACAGAATGTTTATTATTCGAGAAGAAAAAGATAGTAACGGCATTTCTTTCGATTGAAATAAAAATACAAAACTTCTGGATTATTTTAAACTTAACCAACGAGATAGTAATGTTCAAACGTATTATTATTCAGAAATATCAAAGCATTATACATGGATAAAAAAATCTCTTGAATGGAAACAAAGAATTCGTAAAGAAAAAGTATCGAGTAGAATGTATTCTGTTAATCCACACCAATTGAAGTTATTTCACCTTAGATTATTGTTACTTACCGTAAAAGGAGCAACTTCTTTTGAAAGTTTACGAACAGTTAATGGAGTAGTTCATGAATTTTTTACAACTGGTTGTTTGGCATTAGGACTTGTAGAAGATGATAGTGAGTGAATTAGGACAATGGAAGAAGCTGCATTATGGATGATGCCTCATTCACAAGAATTTTAATTCATTGTCATCCTGTACATCCAGCTAAACTATGAAAACAATTTAAGGGTAAAATGTCAGAAGATTATTCAAAATTTAACTACATTGAAGCTGAACAAAGGACTTATAGAAATATTAAAACAATGTTATTTAACGAAGGATATAATTTAACTGACTTTCGCGGGTTATTAGATATACACGGAAAAAATTTTGGGTGTCGAGCCGTTCCAAGTAGACCGAAAATTTACGAATGCGATACGACTCTAGTATTAGTGATGCACATCGATACGAGATACTCGTCTGTATCGTATATTTCAGTTCGTACGACGAGCAATTATTATTTCAAGCAGCGATAATGTTCTTTTGTTATATCTCGTCTTAAATTTGTTTATTCATCTCGTTACTAACGAGAGAAATAAAACGTCATAAAATAGATTTTTGTGTCTAAATACGTGTCTATAAATTAATTTTGAGATTAGTGAAGAACTGAACAAAAACATGGAATTTTCTAAGTAAATTGAAATTATACGTGACATTAATAATAAGATTTTTTACATTTACTAATTTAATTTTAACGTATACAATAGAAATTCTCAAGAGGATGGAAATCCTAACCCTAAGCGTCGAAAAAGAAATGGAAAAGCACTTGAAGAATCGTTTTTATTTACTGTTGACAGTAACGGAATAAAATGGGGAAAGTGTAAAATTTGTTTCGCCCAAGTTCCTCCAGTAGAAAAATTATTTAAAATGACTTCAAGTAACACGACTGGGCTTAAACGGCATCTGCAAAAATTTCATCAAGCAGAATTTCAAGAAACTTACCCGCCAGCAAATAATTCAGACAAAGTAATTTTTAATTTTTATACATTTTAACATTTATTTTTATTTTAAGTTTTAACATTAATCAATTAAAGTGTTACATATAAGCGCACCTATGTGGAAAAATTTCGAGAAATATTGCGGAAAAAATGAACAAAAAAAGGAAATTTTGCATAAATGACGTTCGAATAAATATTTCCGGAAATCCTTTCACTTGGTCAGTTTTTATATTATTTAAGAATAGTAACAATACATAAAATTTTACAGCTTTTGGATCAAAAGTTATTTGAAGAAAAAGTAATTGATTGGGCCGCTAAAAAATATTTACCCTTAAACTTCTTTGACGACGATGAAACTCGAGAGTTATTTGGCTATTTAAATTCCTCTGTCGAAATTCCAATGAGAAATAAAATGAAATCAATTGTCTCAACTAGGTTTGAAAAAATGCAGGGTGCTGTGAAAAATATTTTGAAGAAAAATAACTCGAAACTATCTTTTACCTTAGACGGCTGGTCTTCCATTACGCGCAGGAATTATAAAGGAATCACTTGTCATTTTATCAATAATAATTGGGAAATACACTCTCTTCTTCTTGACTTTGTTCCTTCTCACGGATTACACGCTGGCAAGGATACTGCAAAATTGTTCTTCGAGGCAACAAAAAATTTTCAAATCACGGATAAAGTTCTTGGAATAACTGTAGATAACACCAGTGCAAATTTTAGGTTCATGATCGAACTATCACATTTGATAGAAACGTTCGACCACAAAAATCAACATTTTCAATGTTACCCACACATTTTAAATATTGCTGTTCAAGGAATGTTGAAACAATTAGGATTGGAAATTATAAATCATGAAAATAATGTTGAAGAGGATGATGAAGTTGAAGATGACGAAAGTGAGGAAATAAGTAGCGATATAGTTAATGAAATTTTAGCGGACACAGATTCAACTTTCCAAATGTCTCCACTATCAAAATTACGAAATCTTTTTAAATTGTTAAAAAATTCGGAGCAATGGAAGAACAAGCTTGAAAGCAGTTGTGAAGTTTGTGGTATCAAATCTCTGTCGCCGAGCATTGATGTATCAACGAGGTGGGACTCCACTTGCGACATAATTTACTTGGGATTACGGATGCAGAAAGCGTTAATTTTACTTTGCATAACCAACAAGGCTTTAAATAAATTTATTATCTCCGACAATGAATGGTCACTTTTAAACGAAATATACAAACATTTGCGTCATTTCAAGGTTTTGTCGAAAATTTTAGGAGGAGAAAAGTACCCAACTCTAAATTTAGTCGTCGTTGGATTCAATATGCTGCTGGACAAGCTGGAAGATTCGATTAATGATTTACAGAAGAAATTCAGGAATGCAAAAACTACTGAAACATTACGACAAGAGCAACTGGATCTACTGTGTTGTACTCATTTTGGATCCTAGATATAAATTGGAAACTTTTTATGCTACAAAATGGGAAAGAGAAATGAAAGCGTCTTTTTTTGAAATATTTAAAAATATTTTCAAAACTCAGTACTATAAAGCACCTAAACAAATGGTATTAGTAAAAAAATTTTATTAAATACTATGTTAATTATATAAAAAATAACAATGTTATAAAAAAAGATTATCTTCAAAACAGAGTTTCTTACTTATTATAAATATTAAAAAATTTCTTTTCTAGAATGAAATTCCTGTTCTTTGAGTTGATTAAACTTTAAATAATTTAACTTTAAATTGATTTTTAATAAAATTAAATCTTTTGAAACTATTTAAAGATTTGTCTAATATTTAAAAAAATGAAAATAAGCTTTCTAACTATTTGATTTTAAAAATCTATAGGAGGAACAAGTTTCTGCTGAATCGACGAACCAGTCGGAAACTGAAAATGAAGTTGATGACCTTATAGATGTTTTTTCCTTATTTAAAGGAAACGAAAAAACCTCTGCTACGTCATCGACAAATGATTGGCAAAGGGAAATAAATTTATTCACTTCAGAAGAGAGAGCAGTTGCAAACGTAGATGTATTAAAATGGTGGTCAATAAATGAAGAAAGATACCCGAACATGGCACGCATGGCTCGAGATTTTCTAGCCATTTCTGCATCTTCTGTACCAACTGAACGAATTTTCTCTCGCAGTTCGTTAACCGTCAGAAAACATCGTAACCGATTAGCTGACAAATCAATAAGATGTTTAATGGTAGTCAATTCGTGGGTTACATGCTCTCTTTCCAAAGATATTAAATAGGCAATAGCTGACTGATTCTTTCATTAAACGAACATTTAAATCATGAAGCAATTATTTTTCTTAGCTTCTTTTATCAATTAACATTTATTAAATAAATTGTACCTAATAAAATTTTTAAAAGAAAAAAAATGTTTTATTTGAATTTAAAGTCTAAAAGAGAAAATTGCAAAGTAGTTAAACTTTATATCTCAATTGGAATACAATTTTTAAAATTATGTCGTTCAAAGTTTAAGAACAATCAATCGGTTACGTCATATACGAATCTAAACTTTTGATGCAACAAATTTTAACTTTAATGTCTATTAAATATACCCAAAACCACAAAAAATAACTTTTTTTTAGAAAAATTCTGGAAAATTAAGGAAAAATTAACAGAAGAATCAGGACTTTTATTTAATTATTATTAAGAAACGTTTTTTATAAAATGTTACGGCGCGAAAAGAACATAGTTAAGCTTAATGAATAATATTCGAAAACTGCTTTTTTGTATTACCCAATAAAATTATATGTGACCACGTCTTAGAAAAGGAACCGGGACCTTATGACCTAACTCAAATTTTCGATGAAAATGAATTTTAAGTTTTCCATTAAAATTACTCATTTTAAGCCAAACTACCTGTAATCATTTTTGTTATAAAAAAAGTATATTATTTCATTAAAAAAATTTTTGAAAGTGAAAAAATTTTTTTTTTTAAATTTGTTTAAACCTTCAAACAGAAATTTTTTTTTAACTTTGGACTAATTGCATTACATTTTACGGATCTTGAAGTGTAAGAAACCTTCTAACTCTACAAATCAATTTTTTTGTCATAAGGCCCCTTTTCTCAGACGCGGTCACATATAGTTCTAGTCACATATACAATTTTAATAAAATTCTTTTTAGCACTTATTGGACTTGACATATTTAAATTTAAAAGTCTAAAAATGTAAAGAAAAATAAAAAAATCTCAGTTTAAAAATTTTCGTTAAAACAATGAGAACGTAATAAATTATTACATACGATATAATATATATTTTTAACAAGAACCTGCTTTTAAACATACAAATTATGTGTCTAAATAACTATTTCTCCATTTATTGTTATTCAAAAAGTATTTTTCAGGTTAAATTTTTAATATTTTTACTTTTGTTTTTAATTAAACATATCTTCGATCATAATCGTTAAGTTAAAGCTGTTTGATAGAAAAAAATGAATCAAGACAAGAACTTAGTAAACAAAAAAATTAGTCTCGCCAAAATGTGGTTATTTCTCGATTGTTTAATTGAAGTGCATCACTATCTAGTATGGAGGAGCCGCATTTCCAACTCGGGCGTGCTGAGCGCCCAAGATGCGGCTATTGCAGTCCCAAGGTTTTGAGTCTCAAATCTTGGGTGCTCAGCGACACCGACATAGAAACGCAGATTTTCCGAACTGAGATCGCAGCACACCCAAACTATAGTTTCTCCACTTTCCGACGAATGGGATTGCACGGTACTTAACATTTTTTCAGTGTACAAGATGAAATTCTTACTCAAAAAGTTAATGATATAAGTATTGCAGAACATATTAACATAGGACAAACAGAATTATGCTAAATTAAATGCAAAACAAAAACTTGTAGTTGATTATGTACTTTATGCCCTAAAGGATTCTTCTTTTGATGGTTTTAAGTGCTTATATGTTGATGATTGTGGAGGATCTGGAAAAACATTTTTATACATTACGCTATGGCATTTGTTAAAAAGTAAAGGAATAAATGTTTGCTACATGGCATTTTCAGGTATAGCTGCGCCTCTGCTTCCTAATGGAAAAACTGTTCATAAAGTTTTAGGCTTACCCGTTCCATTATACAGTGATTCATCTTTAGACATTAAAGTTCAATCTAAAGAAGAATATTAAAAAATATAGATGTTTTTATTTGGGATGAAGCACCACTGGCTCTAAAATATGCTTTAGAAATTATGGATTATCTATTAAGAGATATAATGATTACCAACGAACCTTTTGGTGGTAAAATTGTAATTCTAGGAGGAGATTTTTGACAAACTTTACCAATTAAAGAACTGGGCACTAGATCGGAAATAGTAAATTAATCAATATAAAATAGTAAACTATGAAAATATTTCAAAAAAATACACATTAACAGATAATATGAGAGCTTTACCACAAGAAACAGAATTTGTAGATTTCATACAAAGTTGGCAATGGTGAATTAAATGATGCAGATGATAATGTTATATTATCAGAAAATATTATTCAAGAAAGGAATGTAGATATTGCTGAAGAAATGTATAGTCAGTTTATACAACAAAATAAATTGGAGGAGATGTCGGAGTGTGCTATTTTAGCACCTAGAAACGTTGATGTTGGTGATATTAATAAGAGAGTGGTGCATCTCCTAGACAGTAAAGGTGAAAAAATATATAAAAGTATTGATTCTACTGAAAAATGTGATAATGGAAAATTTACTTATGTATTCTTACCAGAATATTTAAACACTCTCTTTCCACCTTCTTTGCCACCTCATGAATTGCATTTAAAAATTAATTCTGTTGTAATGCTTATTAGAAATCTTAGTATTAATGAGAGCTTGTGTAATGGAACAATGTTGCTTGTTTTAGATTTATCACATAATGTTATTAAATGTCAAATATTAACGGGAGATAAAAGTGGAAATATTGTCTTTTTACAAAGAGTAACTTTATATTGTGAAAATTTATATCCGTTTACCTTTAAGAGAAGACAATTTCCTATAAAATTGGTTTCGCAATGACTTTTAACATATCTCAAGGATAAACATTTAACAGAATATTTATTGATTTAAGAAGAGATGTCTTTAATCAAGGTCAGATGCATGTTGCATTACACTGGGTAACAAAAAAATTGTCATGTTGTGTTTATTTCAAAATTTTTGTGTTTATTGAAAGTTTGGGTGTCAGTAAACAAAAAAATAGCAATAAAATTTGTTTTAATTTATTTAAACCCCTAAAATAGGGGGTTGATATATTAATAACGGCGTTTTTTGCACTTTTTGAAGTCCTGTAAAAAGAAAATGGGAAGACATAAAAAGCTCTAATATAGCTTAAAAGAAAGGCCAAACCTTTATCTTTAAGAACCAAAACTAAAAAGTAATGTGAAAATTGCAAGGGACGTGTATATACCGAGTATTTTTACAGGTCTTCAAAAAGTGCAAAAAACACAGTTTTTTAATAAATCAATCCCCTATTTTAGGGGGTTTGAATAAATTATAAATTTTTTATTGCTATTTTCTTGTTCACTGACACCTAAACTTTCAATAAACACAAAAATTTTGAAATAAACACAACATGACCATTTTTTTGTTACCCAGTGTTATCAAGGGTACGTTCATTTTATTCCGTAAAAATATATTTGGGAGATAGTAGAAATAATATGTATATACAAAATTATGTTTATAGTAAAATTTTTGAATAATTGAGGGGCTGGATATATCATCTGCCACTACGCAAAGTCTATAGTTCCCATCACTTCCAGGAAAGCACAAAAAATGGGAGAACAGAGATGTTTTAACCGACTGAAGTACTTTTTCTTTTCCATTTATTTATAAAAATGTTTTTAAAAATTAACAAAATTGTTTAAAACATTTAAAAATATTTCTAAATAATAAGAAATATCGAGTTGTATCTTAACAACAAACAAAGGTTTGTCTCTCTAAAATTTGTTCTAATGTCAAACCAAGCAAAATGTAAAAAAAATTATTTCCACTCAAAACTTATTTTTCTATAAAAATTGTTTATAATTTTTTTAAATATTGTTAAATAAATTTAAATTAAAGTTTGAAACTTTAGCAAAATTTTGATTGCAAGAGAGTGTAATGTAATAAAAAAAATTTCTAAGAATCCACTTCATGTTCTGCAAATTGTTTATAATATTGTTAATTAACATCATATAACAATGTTTTTTGTCGAAGCAACATTATTTTATTCAAATGAAGCATAAAAGTTAAAAAAATAATTTTAGTATTTTTTAAAATTATTTTTCCATATTTGAATATTTTGGCGGCCTTTTTTAAGGCGCCATTTTGAAATTTGAAAAAATTTGTTTTCGGTTTCATGTCTATTTGATAGTTCCAATATTTTGGACGCGATATTTTCCTAACCCGGATTTTTTCCTAACCGATTTCGATTGAATAATCTGATTTTAAAGAAAAAAAAACACTTCCCGGCTCCTCAATTGTAAAAATTAAGAAATTAATACTTTCTAGCTTAAGTCTCTCAGAACGTAGAGTCGATAGTGCAAAATTTGAATTTTTATTATATTTATAATACACATAATTTTGAATTATTTATTTAAATTATTTTTTTGTGATTTTTTTATTCTGTCCTTTTACTTTTTTATTCTTCTAACTTATATATTTGTTTATTTATTCTTTTATTTGACTAATTTGTGTTTTTATTTTATTTGTTCTTCTACAATTTTATTTTTTGATCTTTATATATATATATATATGTTTAGTTGATTCATTTATGTTTCTTATGTCCGTCAACAATTTTATTTTTTTAACTTTTTAACATTTGTTCCTTTACTCTTTAATATTGCACCAGCGACAGATATAGAGCGCCACCCTCGAAGGTTTTAGTCTTGCGACAGTTCCGAGGGTGGGTGAAGGGCTTCAAAAGAAGGGTTACGGGTTTTAGTGGGTCGGGGCTGACAGTAGGTCGCTAGCTAACTAAACAATTTTATAATTTGTCTTTATTTTATATTCTTCTATTTTACCAACCCCACATAACCTTGAAATGCGGAATCCAAGGTATCTATCTGTATGCAGATATCTCACATTACCTAAGCAAAAAAAATAATTATTTAATTCAATTAAAGAATCATTAGTCTTAATTAAAAGAATTATTTGTGATAAGTAATTGAATTAAAATTTTTAAAATATTTTTTATAAATAAAAATGAGAAAAATTTGAATAATTTAAACATATGAAGGTTGAGGCAATTTTATACGTAAGCTTAAAGAAGCTTGTTTCAAGATTGCTGAAAAATTGGTGCAATTTAGGAATACAACATTTAATACAAAATTTAATCCTTTAAGATTAAATTTTTTTAATAAATATGTGTGTTTATCTTTAGAATCATGTTAGAAACTGTTTTAATGTTAAAATATTTTCATATGGAATAGCAGAAAAAGGCGCGCGCGTAGCGCGCATGTAAAAGTAACTAGTATTTCTTAATACGTGAGATAGGATCCGTGTTTAAAGTTTCTTATAACAATAGACACGTAATGAAATTCTCAGATTTTTAATTACAATTTAATAATAATAGCTGAAGATTTAGGGTTACATTTATTGTTCTGTCGGTGGCAATTGTTTTGCACACAATTTTGAATAAACATTTTATTGCACAGAAAACCGAATAAGCATTATCTTGAACCAAAAAGTAAATAAGAATCATCTTGCATTCGCTTTTGAATAAGCATTTTATGAACGGGAGGCGTCGAAACTTATTATTTCTCTTTGACAAATATTTTTTTTTGCATTAAAGTGTCCTCTATCCAAATATGATGTTAGAAATTTGATACTCGATATACATTTTTTTAAAGTTTGGTTTGAAAATGTTTACTTGGGGGTTTTCGGGGTCGCTGATTACGAATATGATATTAATTTTCCAAAATTCAAAATGGCGGATCCAATAAGGCGGACGAAAATTTCAAAAATTTGTTGGATTCTCTTACAAATCCGTACGCGGAGGTTTTCTGGGTCGCTGATTACGAATCCGATATTAATTTTCTAAAATTCAAAAAGGCGGATCCAATAACGTGGACGAAAATTTCAAAAATTGGTTGGATTCTCTTACAAATCCGTACGCGGAGGTTTTCTGGGTCGCTGATTACGAATCTGATATTAATTTTCTAAAATTCAAAATGGCGGATCCATTATGGCGGACGAAAAGTTCAAAAATTGGTTGGATTATCTTACAAATCTTTACTCGGGGGTTTTTGGGGTCGCTGATCACCAACCTGATATTAGTTTTCCTAAATCCAAAATAGCGGATGTAATATGGTGGACAGTATTTTCAAAATTCAGTCGGATTTTTTTGAAAATCATTACTCCAAGATTTTTCGGGGTCACTGATTATGAATAGGATTTTAGTTTTTAAAAATCAAAACGGCGGATCTAATATTATGCAATTATTATGGTAATAATAATTATTACATTTTATTATATTTATTTAATAAAATATTTATAAAAAATTTGTAACGTGGCGTTACGAATTCTCCCGCGTCTGTTGTCAAATCATGCGATGGAACCCGGAAACGGCCGAAGGGCCTCAAGGGTGTCAATCGCCAGATTCGCGAGCAGACGCGACACTTGTTGCCCAGACTCGTTTCGTGTAATAGTAAGCTATTGTGATTGTTTCGCCTCCTTCGACTGGATAGTTCTTGTGCTCATCTTCGAGTCTATTGTGTATTAATTCTACAGAATCTCAGTAAGTTAATAAACAATGTTTTAATTTACATGTTTGTTGATCCTTTCATTCCCCCATTTCCCACTTTTCTTCCCATAAGTAATTGGAAATTCGGGCAACCAGTTACAAATTGGCGCCCTACGTTGGGCGCCAATTTATAATAGGTTCGTCCGGATTGCCGGTTATGACGGAAAAAGGGGGAGAGGGAAACTAAAGGAAAAAACAACTTAATAAAAGAATACTATTTATTAGTGAGACTTACAATTGCAAACAGATATCCAAGAAGACTAGATACGGGAGGGCTAACTCAGCTGTTCCAACCAACCAATTTTTGAAATTTTCGTCCTCCATATTGGATCCGACATTTTGAATTTTGGAAAATTAATGTTAATAATAAGTTTATTAGAAAATATTTATGTTTTAAGTCAGACTAAAAATTCAGTGCATTAAGGCGTTAATGGGTTAATACTATCATAAACATGTAGCACTTGTCTATCACAATAAGTACAAATCCAATGACCCTCTTTATCATCTACACTAAAAAGTATTTGAATATATTATTTTTCTTTTACATTAACTTCCTTAATAAAATCAGGCATCTGCAGCAACAAAGTACTTTGCATACGAAAAACTAATCTTAACTCTCTTTCCAAAAGCTTTTGAAATTCATAAATGTGAATATCATCCAACATATCTTATTTAGATACTTCAATCTTATTTTCAACATTAGAAGACATATTTCCATATAATATTTGCAATTAATGACAATATTTATCCGTCAATCAAATACAATCCAATTCAATACACCAATCTAATACAATCCAATTCAATAAACCAATCTAATAAACCAATCTAATAAATCAATCTAATAACCCAATCTAATACGCCAATCTAATAAGCAAATGTAATTCAATAATCCAATCCAATATCACTTCTAACAGTTTAACCCATCCCAAAAACCAATTACATCTGCTGGAACACCCGAAATGAATTTAAAAAGTTAATAAAACTGAAATTTTATATATCTCTTTATTAATAAAATCGTAATTTTATCTGTATATATTACACAAAGTTTATAATTTCTATTATCAGCATCCTTATGAACATCGTATAAATAACAACAAATTTCTTTACTACTTTTGTGCCCATACTGACGACACAAGAGAGTATCAGTTCGACTGTTATTTCCAATAATTATTAATAAAAAATATATATCTTATTAATTATCAAATAGATAAACAACCGTGTCGCCAGCAGTACCGTCAAACAGGTAACCATTTACGAAATAATTTTTGAATTTAAGTTATTCAAATTATTGTCAATTTTATTTTTAAAAAATAGTAGATTAAATTTCAAAAAAGAAATAGCTTTTATCTTACATATGTTTATTTTTATAAATAAGTTTTTCACAAAGTTTAAAAAGGATATAAAATCTGGTGAAGATAATTCCGTTGCGTCAGTCAACTTGATTTTCTATCTTTTTGTGGAACATATATTTAAAAAAGACATAACTAAAAATGTCTGATACAATGGGATCGACACCAGATGTCGTATCGCATTTCTATACTACCCTAGCTACCGGAAGAATAGACTGAAATTGTACTGGGGAATTAGACTGAGAGGTCAGTGCTATTTCCGTGAAAATTTGCTGCGTTTTAGCACTGAAAATGTACTGGGAAAAATTACCTGCAAAAGGTTTGCTATAGGTGGTGTTTATGACCTGCAAAATTTTATAAAATAATTGTTAAAATACTTTTAAAATAAATGTATAACAGATATTTTTCCAGTGGAAATTACTTTCAGTGGTTTATTAGTTAAATAGTTGTAACTGTGACATTAATGTTTAAATCGAACAACATACTTAGTGAAGAGAACTTGTTTTTATTTATGATGATGAATAAAAATAGCGAAAAAAATAAGTAGTCGTATACAAATTTTACGGGTAATACACTTTCTCCACACAAGGATCTGACATACCGTCATCATTCGAGCGTAGAGCGCGAAAATGTGATCTGCCCGATATAAAGTCGGCCAATTTAAACTAGTTTCTCTGACAACTTATCAGCTCAACTATAATTTTAAAAGTTTTATTGTTTAATTTCAAATCTTATTTTTTTGGTGAACTAAAACAGAAAAGCATGCTGATTATCAGCAAAGAATGTGTTAAATTTAAGACAATTATGCTAAAAATCATCAGTTGTATACTTAAAATAAAAAGTTGAACTGTAAATTCAGCTTGCATATCCTTATTTTCACTCAAGCTGAGCTTAGATTAAGACTACTATTACTTTCAAGACTTGTTTAATTAAAGCTTGTTCTAAAAATAAGATTTACTTTTAACTGTGTACGCTTTAAATCAGTTTTTTCCATATTTATTTTGTTCTTGAAAATCTTATAATTATGTGAAATTTTCTTATAATATTATTGTTTGTTTTGGTAACAGCATGTGAGTATAGGTTCTCGTTGATAATTATTTCGTCCACTTTTCTTTTAAAAAATATTTAATAAATTGAGCTGAAATATTGTACAAAAGTCTATAATACAATAAAGAAGAGCAGAGATTTGCAAAAGTTTTAATATTTTTAAAATTAATCATTGCAAATTACTTAAAAATTATCAGTTGTCATGGTAACTTCTAAGCAATTTACACTGCCAGTCAAAACTGAGCAACCACTTGCAAAAATGGTATTAAAAACATGATATTCTTTAAATATTGATAACTTCGTTAAATATTAACGTATAAAGATATTGAAGCCAGTTTTGGAAAAATTATAAAATTTGGCGTTAGATGATTCTATGTTTAAGACTTATTGAAAAATATAATCGGAGATAAGAAGTAATAAAGATAGGTATAATTTTCATTATCAGTGAATTTTCATTGTCCAAGTTTCATAGGATGCAATTTTTTGAAAAGTGTTCAGAAAAATTTGACATTTGTACTAAATGAAAGCTTGTATTTTCAGCTTTAAAATAAGAATAAGAACAATTTAATATATGCATTGGTTTTTAAGTTATAAGTAAATTATTTTAACCATTCACAAAAGATTTTTAATGCAGTGATTCAACTGTTTGCTTGTCCGACAGCGCTTGTCTCACAGGGCTGAAATAGGTTATTGTACCAGTCGCGATTAACGAGGCAACATATTTTACAACGAAAATACTTAGATTTAAAATGCTTTTATAACAATGTAATAAAATATTAAATAAAATAAAAAATTAAAATAAATTAATAAAACTTCGTTAATAAAATTTCCAAATTAAATATTCTAAAAAATTTAAATTAAGAGTAATTAAATAATTATTTGTTAAATTTTCAAATTCTAATAATAAATAGTTAATTATATTTAATTAAATTAAAGTAATTAATACATTTTTTAATTTATTAACAAAAATATGTAAATTTAGCACTTTATAAAAAACTCAATTTTATACTTTACTTTTGTATAATACATGTACAATACTTTTAATATTCTGAAGAATTTACGTTAACAATAACTAAATAATTAATTTTCATATTTTCAGTTCATAATATTTTGTAAATTTGTTAACATTATTAAAATTAACAATTTTAATATATCTTAATAAATTAAAAAATTAATTGATTATAAATTATTAATTAATAATTAATTTAACTTAACATAATTAATAATTTATTTTTTTAATTTAAAAATATGACAAATAATTATTTAATTACTGTTAATTTAAATTCATTAGAATATTTTATTTATATATTTTATTAATGAAGTTTTGTGAATTTATTTTCTTAATTTTTTTTAATTTCTTATTTTATTCAATATTTGAATAATAGTTTAGTAGTCTTCCTGAATAAGTACCTTTTCTGTACCAATCAGTAATGACGTTGTTTTCTGATCTTATAATCTTTAAATTTAGAAAATTTATTTCTTTATTACATTCTGATTCATGAGTGAACTGTAGTCTGCTATGAAAGGAATTGAAGGCATTTTCAACTGTCAATACTTTATTTTTTGGAACACTTAAAAAAGTGTCAACCACATATCTTTTGTATGAAATAATAGGAAATTCTAAATTATTAATTACAGTTTCTTTCAAACCTTGCATAACTATGTCAGCAAGAATTGAAGAAATTGAAGCACCCATGGGCGTGCCAAACTTTTGTCTATAATACTTATTATTAAATTGAAAAAACATATTGTTCATAATGAATACAATACAATTTTTAAATTTATCTTTAGGAATCTTAGTGAATTTTTCAATATATGCCCGTCTGCCTTCAATACTCTTCATAACAAGTTCAATAAGTACATTAGTGAATATAAGGACGAATCATCAAGAGACAACATAACATAAGACTGTGGAATTTTTAAGTCATTAATAGATTCTTTAAAATGGAACGAATTTCTTATATAAGAAAAAGGTTTTGTTAATGACTTTCTCAAAATGTTTGTAAAAAATTTAGACATAAAATATATTAGAGAATTTATGGTTGAAACAACAGGTCTAAGTGGACAATTATCTTTATGTATTTTAGGCTAACCATAAAATGTTGCCAAATTTGTGTTTGTTGCTATTAAATCTTTTCTTTTTATATTTTCATCCAAATAGCCATTATTTCTTAATTTGTTAAGTGTATTGAAAATTTTTTTTTGTAGAGGTACTAATGGATTCTCAGTAATAAGGTCATATGTATTCTTGTCATTTAACATAGAATTGACCTTATCAAAGTAATCTTGTTTATTTAAAATAACAGTTGTATTACCTTTATCGGCCTTAGTAATAAAAAGATGTTTGTTGTTTTTTAGAAAATTAGTACTTAAATTAATATTTTTAGTTATTATTCTGTCAGATTGTGAAATAAATTTAGGTTCTTTATATAACACGAACTAAGAGTTAGAATTTTTTGTCTAATTTCCTCTCTACTTTCAATATAAATACTCATTAAGCCATTCTCTAGATCTTTAACAATATTAAAAATGTGTGAATTTTTCGAAGTCATAAACGTAGAACTGAATTTGTCACCTAGTCTTAAAATATCATTTATCTCATCTGGTATGGTCGTATCAGTACAATTTTTAATCCATGGATCATTAATATTGTTTTCAAGAATTTTCTTATGTAAATTTAAGACAATTTGTTTATTATTATTAGAATTTTTACTCACGTTTTCAAACTTACTATTAAAAGAATGCGTATTATGTGGTCTGTTATAATTTACTATTTCATGAATTTTATTATCAGAAATATAGTTCCTTAATTTATCCAGAACATTGTTTTTGACCTTGTTTAAAAAATTTATATGATTGTGAATGTCAAGAATTTCAATGTTTCTTATTTGATATTTTATATTATATGTGATAGAAATGAGTTTTTCCTTCACAGAGTTACTATATAAAAATAATTAAAAATTTTTTTTTGTAATATTGTCTATATGTTTTGGAAAGAGATCGCTATGTCTGCAATTAATCAGGAAATATCTTCTTTGATTGCAAATATGTATCTCCTTCCTTATTTGGAGCCATGTTTTAACTAAGTCGAATACCTTAGAGCCATAAGGTGATTTAATTTCTTGTAGAACATTTTATAAAATGGGATGATTTTGATACTTTGAATGTTGATCCAAATCTTAACAAACGATTACTATCAGAAATGTTTTTTATAAAAAAGGAAGGTGAAAACAATCTAAATAAAATGACTGACTTAGATAATTATGATAAATCGTAGGAAATGATTTTGAATTTTATTTCCAGCAATTTAACGTAATAAATACTCATTAAGTTTCATTCTCTGTTCTTGTTTAATTGATTGTTTTTGTTCTTCTCCGTTTAATAAGTGTTCATTGTAATGACTAGATAAAGTATAAAGCTCAGTTTTAAATTTGACTTTGCAGTTTGCAATACGTTTTTAATTTGATTTGACAGAATATTTGTTTTAATTTATTGTGAACTGTCATTTATTGTAAACTGTTATTTATTTATTATCTACATGTTATTTATTATTTATTTATTGTTTTTTTGCAAGGATGGATTATTTATTTATTTATGGTATGTTCATTTTTTAAAATGTTTATTATTTTTTTTTTCTCTTTCTTTTACTGACTATTATTTTTACCAGTTATTAATTTTCTACTATTTATTATTTATTAATTTTTATAAATTAAAATTTTTATTAAAAAATTATTATTTTTATTGAATAAATATTTAAATTTGTATTAACCTGTTACTAATGTTCTTAGTGATTATTTTCACAACTTTTAATAATTTTTGTCATTTATATGTTAAAATTTTTTCAATTATTTTTTTAAATTATTTTTAATATTAAGTTCCTTTATAATTTTATGACTCCAGACTCTACTCCATCGTCAGGGCATAGAAATTTAAGTCTTCGTCTATTTTAATTATTATTTTTTGGTAAATTAATTATTTATTTATTGTTAAACTAAGTTTATTATTTCTTTTATTTTTAATTTTATTATTTTTTCTTATATAATTTATTTATTATTTTAATTTTGTATATTTTTTGGATAGACTCCCTGAAGAGGAAATCATTAAGATTTCGAAACGTTGAAGTAAATAAATATTTTATTCATTGTCCGAACGTTTTCGTTTAATTTGCCTTAATTTATAAAGGATCTCGGACGTTAAAGATTACTTAAATAATGAATTTAATAGTATATGCTTTTAAGTCAATGACTATAGTTTTTAAATTTAAAAGTCTCATTTTTATGATTCAAAAATTTGTACTTTTAATTTTTTTAGTTGTTGCTTTCGTTTAAATAAGACCATAATTTTAAGTCAATTCTTTTATGTGGTTAAAAATATACCAACGATAAATTAAAAATAAAAAATTAGACATGATACCGAAAATAATTTTTTTCAAATTTCAAAATGGAGCAAAAAAAGGCCGTCAAAATATTCAAATTTGGAAAAATAATTTTAAAAAATAATTTTTTTTAACTTTTATGCTTCATTTGAATAAAATAATGTTCCTTCAACAAAAAATATTGTTATATGATGTTAATTAACAATATTATAAACAATTTTATAAACAATTAGAAAATTATTTGTCAATGTGGTTACAAAAATTTTATTTTCATCAATTCTTACTTCTTTTTGCAGGAAAAATGGATAATGAAAAAAACCTTATTTAAATTTTTTTTTACAATGTTTCACAATGTTATAAACAATTTGCAAAACATGAAATAAATTCGTAGAAATTTTTTTTAAAATTACATTACGTTCTTTTCTAATCAAAATGTTGCTAAAGGTTCTAACTTTAATTTAACATTATTTAACAATATTAAAAAATAGGGGAGACCGGGGCTAAACCGGACGGATTTGGTCTTTGACCAGAAAACTCATACAAAAACAATATACTTTTTGCTAAAGTGTAATATACCGTTTTCAAGCTTGTACTTTCACCTACAAATCGCACTTGTTCGATTTAAAAAAAGTACAATAGCTTTAGAGATATATTGCTTCGAAGGTGACTACCTCAAAAATGAAAATCCGAAAATTGGTGGGGCTAAACCGGACACCCTATGGGGCTAAATCGGACACGGCCAATTAATTAAAGAATGAGATACAAATTTTCTTTTTTTTTTGGTAAAAAAGTCAAATCAATTCTTCTTTTATTTATTTGTAGATAGTTCTATACAAAGAATATAATATAATATGTGAAATCGGTAATTAATATAATATAAAATGAATTACAGTTTTCAGGCTTGTCTGTTTGTAACAACTCGCTTGCGAATTCGAGTTTTAAAATAAATTCTTTATTTATTTATTTAAAAAGTGGTTCTAAGCAAAGAATATAATATAATATAGTTAATTAATATAAAATAAATTAAAGAATTCCAAGATTTGGTTGTTTTTAATCACGATGTCCGATTCAGCCCCACACCGACATCTAATAATTAACCTGCAATATATTTTTTCATCTTAATGTTTTCCATTAAACTTTTTTTCTACTAAACTCAGTACACCTTGAGCTAAAAGAAAAATGACCGTATGATATTTGCACTTTAATTTTAACGATAAAAACCGAAAAAAATGAAGAAAAATTTTTTTTACTTTTACCTCAAGAAGTGACATTTTTACATATTAACGGCAACTATTATTACAAGAAAATTGACACGTCCCTAAAACCTCATGCAGCATATGCATCACGAAATTGCGCGTTCATAGGTTATTTACATGATTTGAAATTCTTCACGGTTTCGGAAATATTTGACTTGTCCGGTTTAGCCCCGGTCTCCCCTATTATAAACACTTATTATAAACAATGTTCATAGAAAAAGAAGTTTAGAGTGGAAAGAAATGTTTTTTTTAAATTTGGCTTGGTTTGTTATTAGAATAAATGTTGAAAAGATAAACCTTTTGAAACACACGTGTTGGTTAGCAGACCGAGGGAAGTATATATGAGCGATTCCATCTCAAGTGATCAAGGTGGAGAAAAATTTTTCTCCAATCGTAGCAAAACTTGGGGCTTTTGTAGTACTCATAGATAGTAATTTTTCGCCAAAATATTTTTTTACCTAGTCCAATATTTTTCGAGGGGGAGGGGGTTAAATTTTTGGGTTTTCCAGTACAATGTTTATTTCAATAATTTTTTACTCTTAAACAGTTAAACATACAAATTTGACAAAGTACATTTTGGAAAGGTTTTTTCATCCTCTTTCGATTGAAAATAAGCATTTTTAAAAAAAAAATTTTTTGACCAAAAAAAATCAAAATTAAAAATAAATTTCAATTTTTGAGGGAGATGGATACGATTTTTTTTTTTTTTTTTTTAAACGAAAGCTGAGGTTTTTTCCTAAAAGGACATATAAATGATAAAGTGGGACTAGAACGTTTAAACATTGAAAAAAAGAGTTTTCTACTCGCCGGAGCGCTCTAAATCCGATTTTTAGCTCCGTTTTGGAGAAAATTCTTTTTTTCAATGTTTAAACATTCTAGTCCCACTTTATCATTTATATGTCCTTTTTGGAAAAAACCTCAGCTTTCGTTTAAAAAAAAAAAAAAAAAAAATCGTATCCATCTCCCTCAAAAATTGAAATTTATTTTTAATTTTGATTTTTTTTGGTCAAAAATTTTTTTTTTTCAAAATGCTTATTTTCAATCGAAAGAGGGTGAAAAAACCTTTCCAAAATGTACCTTGTCAAATTTGTATGTTTAATTGTTTAAGAGTAAAAAATTATTGAAATAAACATTGTACTGAAAAACCCAAAAATTTAACCCCCTCCCCCTCGAAAAATATTGGACTAGGTAAAAAAATATTTTGGTGAAAAATTGCTATCTATGAGTACTACAAAAGCCCCAAGTTTTGCTACAATTGGAGAAAAATTTTTCTCCACCTTGATCACTTGAGATGGAATCGCTCATATGTATATATTTTTCCTTTATTGTGATTTAAAGCCCACTGCACGGTAAATTTCTGAAAACCCACGTGTTTCTAACATGAGAAATATCTTATACATGTGTATGAAATATTTCTCATTCTTATATAATCTGAATAGAAAGAATGTTTTTGTATAAATTTAAAAAGATATTGTTTCCAAAATTTAAAGATCCTCTGACATTGAGGCACGCGACAAATTATATCAACAGATAAGATCTTGTTTTGACAACATTTAGTACAAATGAAATTATGTAATTCAAATTTCTTTTTAATATTATATTTTATTTTTGAGAAAGTTTGTCGCTTTGTAACCAAATTAGAGGAATCTTCTCCAATAATTATTCGGTAATTCAGCTTTTATTCATTCTAAATTATCCACTACTTAATAAGATAGTTTTGTTATCTTTCTTTCGTTGGACTAAAATATAAATAAATTAAAATTAAATTAACACAATTTATTTTAACTATAAAGAAATCTTTTCTTATGATATAGTTTATGTAAATAAATAAGTTTGTAAGTTCAATTGCTATGGTCTATATGTATTGACCCAATATATATATATATATAATAATAATAATAATAAAAAAAGTCATTCACCTTGGGTTTGTATATAAATTTTCACGCTAGAATTTTTCGGTTAGATTGTCCGTTTAGATATTCTATAAACAAAATTAAAATAAAAGTTTAGTATTTAATTCTTACAAATCCTGCCTAATAAACAAGGTCAAATTTTCCCTAAACCCTAAATTATCTATTCTATCAATAAATAAATATTCTTTTAAATTATAAATTTTTCTAAATCTGGATTTATTTTGGATATGATAAAATTATTATATTGAAAAATGATCAAAATTTATTCAACTCACATAATAAAATATATTTATTTCTCTGGAAAATTAACTAAAATAATTAATTCAAATGAATTAATTATTACCTATTGTAAATAATAGTTTTGTGGGTTAGGTTCAATATTTATTGAATCTGTTACGTCCGTAACTTATTCCTAATATACTACATTTACTTATAATAATTACGTGTTTATTCTCTTTTTAAATATTGAATCTTACCTATATATTGTAAGATATTATTATTGTTATTAAAATGCTTGTTATTGTATTAATACAATCTCTACATATTGTTGCATTATATTCAGTATTTTTATGGTCATTGTTTAATATATGTCTTACAACGAATATATAAATTGTATCAAATACAAGAAAGAAGAGTAATATTTAGAAGTATGTAAAAACTTTGCCACAGACAATATTAACCTTGAATAATATAATCAGAATAACGATTAAGCCTCATTTAAACGACCTTTCTATAAGCAAGGAAATCAACAAACGAGCAAGAAATAATCCATCAAGGGATTAACCTGTGAGGAACAGCTAACCGAACGAGCGGCACATATCCCCACTTACAATACATGCGATAACTCCAGAGGCACGCATAAAATTAGAAAAACAATAAGGAATAACCATCTCTTCACAATTCCATTTAGCACCAAAGGCACAAAGCTTATGGGGGAAGTCTTATAAATAAAGGGCACTAGCTCTCTACATTCAGAGAGTATTTTTTTGAAACACCAAGTTATAGTCATCGAACAATCAAGTTGAACACATCGTCTACAAGTGAACTAAAAGTACAAAGTTTAAAGTGAACTCCCAAGTGTTTAAAATCAACCCAAGTTTATTAACAAGTATAAATTTCCAACAAATATAATTTGAAGTAAACACAAATATTTTTCCAAGTGTTTAAGTTAAAACGAACTTCGATTTAGACTTTTTTCCCCTGTTCTTAAAATAGAACTTTAAATAATTCTCAAAAATTATTATTTGGGAGATAGATTCAAGTTTCGATAAAATCTATATTTAAACAAGACATTCCAAATTTCGAACCATCGAAATTTGCTCAACTGCTGACAATTGTCTGGAAGAAAGCAAATATTTTCAAAACACAATACACTATCACATTAGTGTAAACAACAGTGATAAAATCTCACACTAAGGACAACTGTCGGAGGCCCACTTTGTGAAGGACCATCTCAAGATTGGATTAACAGATTATTATCACCAGCTCATTCACCACCACTAATTGTTATTCTGAAAGTAAGATTTATAAACTAAAATTATACTCATTGTATTTTTGTCAATACTTTTCTTTCTTGTTGGGTTTTAAATAAATTATTCTCTCACAACATTTAGTAGTCTCATTGACTTATCCTCATCCCAAATTAGATTCAATTTATTTGAAACTAATTTAAAACGAGGAACGTTAGGTATATTTATTAAAGGTTTCTCGTTTTGACGTAACAGAAGCCCTTTTTAAATTTTGGTGCATCGGCCCGGGAAAATTATAAAGTCGATCAGCCATAATTTTGTCAAAATTTTAATAAAATTCAAAAATTTTAATGAATATAACTTTTAATTTACTAAAAAATTTTAATAAATCAATGAGTATACCAATTGTTAAAAAAAAGGGGAAATTTTTTTTTGAAGATCAATAATAGTAATAAATAATATCAAAAATAATTAATGACATTCAATATTTTCATTTAATTTGGTACATTTTATATTGATTGATAATATTATACCAGACTTAAGTCGCAAGGTGCATTCATTAATATATTTTATATTGGTTTTAATGAATAGGGGTTCGAGTCCTCTTAACTTATAATTTTTAAAGTTGCAAGGTGCATTCTTAAAATAAATCCAGTATTATATTGATGAATAGGGGTTCGAGTCCTCTTGACTTATGGAATTTTTTGTCTCGTATATGAATCTTTTTAATATTTAATATGTGCTAAACCAAATTTTGTTTTATTTTTTAAATTGTGATTTGTTATTATTATTGAGTGTTTAAAAAATTTTATCGTCCTGAAGCTTAAAAAAAATTTTACTATAAAAGAAAAGTTTATTTTATATTCAAGAAACAAGATTGACAATTTTACAATTATTGCGTATATTGTAAATTTTGATATTATGCAATTTTTTAATGTCTTCTTTGAATAAAAATACAACCGATTCCTCACATTTAACTTGCTCTCAAATAAAAAATAATCCAGAATTGTTATTGAATTCAGGAATTCCTTATTATAAAGAAAAACCACACACAAGTACACCTAGATATTCTAAAGAAAATCCTGATTCCGAAGAAATACATAGAGAGTTTGACTCGGGTTTTGTTAATTCTAACCTTTTTGACACTGACGATAATTCTTCAGAAACTGACGATAACGACAGCAAAGATTCTATATTAGAAAATACTCTAGTAGATATAAATTTACCAAATCATTCCGAACTAAATTCAAGCTTAAATAATTCTTTAATTGAAGAACGCGAAACAAACGATCATTCTGAAAACAATTCTTTTGATAACTCGACAAATAATATTAGTTTTGAAGAAAATATGGCTCTTCCAAATAATCAGCAAGTGTCTTTACGCGATGCATTAGAAACTATACCATTGTTTGACGGAAAAAATATTCCATTATCTATATTTATTGAAAGTTGTTTAGAAGCAAAATCTATGCTTCCTGAGAACGCACAAGTACAAACAAACTTAGTAAAATTAATTAGGAGTCGAATTTCGGGTGAAGCAAGAAGAATTATAATAGGAAATAATTTTAATACAGTAGAGCAGTTGACAGAAAGGTTAAAACAAATTTACGCGCCAGCAAAATCTGTTTATCAATTACAAGGGGAACTAGGAGCAATATATATGTGGGAGCACGAAAATGTAATTTCTTACGGTTCAAGAATCGCAGAAGCAGCAGAAAGAATATTAGACGCGCATAGGCTTAGTAATGAAAACGCAGTAGATGAAGCGTTTAAAACAAATTTAGATAAAACAACTGTCGATTATTTTTCTCGGGGACTTAGACCAGAAATTGAAATAAGAATTGGTACAGCAGACACATTTCAAGAAATAGTTAATAAAGCAGTAGAAATAGAAAGAAAATTATTATCACACCGTGAATTAATAAAAAGTGAGCATAATACTGAGTATAATTCTCATCCTAAAAATAATAAAGAATTTGCAAAAACAACCAAAATTAATATCGCTCAAGATAATGAAATAACTTGTTTAGTTTGTGGAAAACAGGGTCATTTTGCAATAAATTGTTTTCAACTTAATAAATTGATAGGAGCAAGACGAGAAAACTCCTTTTCTCCAGGATCACGCCAAAATTTTTCAAATCAAAATCGATTTAATAATCAAAATCATGGATTTAATAAATTTCAAAGTCAAAATACTTATAGAAATCCACAACAGAATCAAAGACAAAATCAGTTTAGAAACACGCCACAAAATCAATTTCATACCTCATACCAACGACAAGATCAACAACAAAATTTTTTCCCTAATCAACCACGAATCTTTTCTCAAGAATCACGAACTAACAATACATCAAACTTTGCAAACAGAAATGAAGGTATAACGTGTAACTATTGTAAAAAATTAGGACATATTTCCACTAATTGTAGAAAAAGAATGTGGGATAATAGCAATAAACAACAACAACAACAACAAACAAATTCGCAAACTCAAACTCAGGGAAACTCCAAAATTCCTCTTCAGTAGGATGCTCTGACGAAGAATTAAAAAGAAATTACTATGCATCCAGGAACATAAATTTAGCAAAAACCAACACTATACCATATATTCGAATTGACACTCAAGAATTAAAAATTCCAATAACAATGATGATTGACACAGGTGCAGGACCAAATTTATTAAAAATCCGCGCATTAAAATCAGATATAAAAATTGATGAAAATAAATGTCTAAAATTAACAGGAATAAACGATCACGCTGTTTACACTTTAGGTCAAGTTGAGATTAATATTTTTGGAATCCTAACAACTTTTAATCTTTTATCAAATGATGTTCCAATTGAACATGAGGGAATATTAGGAACAGAATTTTTCATAAAAAATAAAGTGAAAATTAATTACGAAGAAAGACATCTAGAAATTAATAAACAAAAATTTACTTTTGACTCGGAAAATTATTTTACAGTACCAGCAAGGTCAATTTACAATATTCATGTAAAAATTTTAAATAAAAATAAAAAGGTAGGTTACATTCCAAGATTAGTAGTAAAAGAAGGTGTTTACTTAGGTGATGCGGTAGTTTCAAATATAGAAGGATTAGCTTACTTACAGGCTATAAATACATTAAACGAATCAATTGACATCCCAATTTTGGAATTAAATTTAGAAGATTTTGATGAAATAAAGCAAGAAAGTTCAGTAAGCAAATCTGATAATAAAAATGAAGATTCAACAATTAAACAAATTATTGATGCATTTTCAAAAAATATCAAATCTGAAAATGTTTTTAACATTACAGGAAACGATAGAGTTGAAGAAATTAAAAAATTACTTCGTCTCGAACATTTAAATAAGGAAGAATTAGAACACATCATGAATTTAGTAAAAAATTATTCCGATAGATTTCATATATCTGGAGAATATTTGGAAGGAACAGATCTTATAAAACATAGGATAATAACTACAGATGATACACCAATTATTACTAAACAATATAGATTTCCACCTATTCATAAAGAAGAAATGACACGTCAAGTAAACGAATTATTAAAACAAAAAATTATTAAACATTCTGACTCACCTTTTAATTCACCAATATGGATTGTACCAAAAAAAGATGACTCACAAGGAAATAAAAAATGGCGATTAGTTTTAGATTTCAGAAAGCTAAATGAACGCACGGTAGGTCAATTTTACCCCCTCCCTAATATTACGGACCTACTAGATCAACTCGGAAATGCTCAATATTTTTCAGTCTTTGACTTGGCGTCAGGTTTTCATCAAATCAAAATGGATCCTAGAGATTCTTATAAGACGGCATTTTCAACGCCATTTGGACATTATGAATTCGATAGAATGCCTTTTGGATTAAAAAATTCACAGAGCACATTTCAAAAACTTATTGATCAGGTATTATTAGGACTACAAGGATCAGAATTATTTGTTTATTTGGACGATATTGTAATTTATGCAGATACCTTAGAAGAACACGAAGAAAAATTTTCGAAACTTATGGAACGACTACGTTATGCTAATTTAAAACTACAACCAGATAAATGTGAATTTTTGAGGTTAGAAGTAGGATACTTAGGACATATTATTGATAAAAATGGTGTGCGGCCCGACCCGAAAAAAGTAGAAGCTGTAAAAAAATTTCCGAAACCAAAAAATGTTAAAAATATTAAACAATTCTTAGGACTAGCGGGTTATTATCGAAAATTTATAGACGGTTTTTCTAAAATTGCAAATCCTTTAAATCAACTTTTGAGAAAGGATACACCTTTTCTTTGGACCGATAAACAACAAGATGCTTTTGATACTTTAAAAAATAAACTTTGTGAGGAACCACTTTTAAAAAGACCAGACTTTTCTCAACCATTTATTTTAACAACGGACGCTTCAGGTTTTGCAATAGGAGGAATTTTATCACAAGGAGTAATTGGCAAAGATCAACCAGTCGCTTATACTTCACGAACTTTAAATGAATGTGATAGAAAATATGATACTTATGAAAAAGAAGCCTTGGCAATTATATATAGTGTGCAACATTTTAGACCATACCTTTATGGAAGAAAATTTACCTTAGTCACGGATCACAAACCACTAGTTTGGTTCCAAAATTCTAAGGATCCTTGTTCAAGAGTAACAAGATGGAAACTTAAATTAGCAGAATATGATTTTAATGTGGTCTACAAAGCTGGAAAAACAAATGTTAATGCTGATGCCTTATCCAGAAATCCAGTTGAAGATATAATTGAAGAAAAAGTACAAGGAATAAAAGAAGAGAAAATTCAAGAAACTCAGGAAATTCAAGAAAATATAATGAAAAGTGTGCACGAAAAATTGAAACATGTAGCAAATGAAAATGAATCAAACTTGGAGATAATAAGAAGTCTCCACGATATTGAAAAAATGTTTATGGACAATGAATCCAATGGAAATTCGGAGATACTAAGAATTCTTCGATCTTTTAAAAATTTATTTGAGGACAATGAATCCTATTTGAATTTGGAGATAAGAAAATGTCTCCAATCTATTGAAAGAATATTGATGGACAAAGAAAATTCTCCTATCTGTTAAAAAGATATTTAATGAAAGAAATTATTGTACAAGTATTGAAACTTGTAACGTTATTACGAGAAATCAAAGAAGAATACAAGAAAATGGAAATCAAGAAAAGAATATATATAAAAAAGAAAATAAAGAAATACAAGAAATTGAAGATAATGAAATAAAAGCACACAAGAAGAAAAAAAGAGGTAGACCGAAGAAACAAAGCACACATTTGAATACCTCCTTTTCAAAAAAGAAAAGGGGAAGACCGAAAAAGGTATGTAATACAAATAATGAAAGAAAACAAAAATTTTATAATGAAGCTTATACTGATGAAATTAAATCTGATCCTGAGTATATGAAACAAATATCAAAACCAAAAAATGAAGAAATTGATCAAGGCTACGAAAATTCAAACTCCGAAGAATCATCTGATGAAGAAGATAACATAATGGATAATGAAAATTGTGATAAATTGAACGTTAAACAAGAAAAATGTATTGTCGACTGTAGAGACCAATTACCAATGCGTAGGGATAATCTAACATAGTTCCTTTCAGTCGATGGAGATCGTCGAGATAATGGATCTAGATCATTAGCAAAACGCGAAAAATTACTAAAGTTTGGTAAACTCTAATTAGGAACAGCAGAAAATAAAGAGAGGTATGTATTACCATATTGCTCTCCCAATTAAAAATGAAATAAAGGAAAATTTATCTGATACAATAAAAAGAATTAAATCTTCAATTGTTTCATTGAAAAATGTATGTGAAGAATTAAAATTAAAAAGTATCAGTGTTGCAAAAACAGCACAAATAAACAATGTAACATGGGACGAAATCCTGTCAATGATTAAATTAATTTTTGAAGACTCATTTGTAAGAGTTGTTAGTTGCAATGGATATACAAAATATCCTACGAAAGAAGAATATATAAAATTAATTGAAGAAGCTCATTCAAGCTCAGTTGGAGGACATAAAGGTGTAACAAAAACTTATGGAAGAATACGACAAAATTATTTTTGGGAAAATATGAAAAATAATATTCAAAAATATATTCAAAGTTGTCTCCAATGTCAATTAAAAAAATTAGTTAGAGTTAAAACAAAAGATCTAATGATTATAACAGATACTCCAGGTACAGCATTCGAAAAAATAGCAATGGACATTGTTGGTCCATTACCAAAGACAAAAAACGGAAGTGAATATATATTAACAATACAAGACAATTTAACTAAATATTCTTTAGCAATTGCACTTCCAAATCATCAAGCTAGTACAATAGCTGATGCATTTATTAAAAGATTTATTTGCATTTTTGGATCACCTAAAGGAGTTTTAACAGATCAGGGTACAGACTTCTTAAGCAATTTAATGAGAAGATTAGCGAAAAGATTTAGAATTAGACAATTTAAAACAACTGCTTTTCACCCTCAGTCTAATGGTTCAATTGAAAGATCTCTTCATGTTTTACGAGAATATTTAAAACAATTTATAAATAAAAATGAAGAATGGGACGATTGGTTAGAATTAGCTATGTTTTCATACAATACAAGTATTCATGAAGGCACTAAGTGTACTCCGTACGAGTTAATTTTTGGAAAATTAGCAAGATTACCTTCCAGTGATCCACCACTCGGACATGAAAAATTAGAAACATATGATCAATACTTAACGGATTTAATAACAAGACTTCATGAAATGAGGAATATTGCTAGAGAAAATTTAATTTTAGCAAAAGAAAAGTCAAAATTTTATTACGATAGAAATTGTAATCCACAAAATCTTAAACTCGGTGATGAGGTATTTCTACTACATGGGGGGAAGATTCATAAATTTGCTGATCAATATACAGGCCCACACAAAATATTAGAAATATTAAATAAGGGAAACGTTAAAATACAATTTAAAAATAAACAAAAAATAGTACATGTAAACAGACTTAAACTTTCCCGTATTAAGGAAGAAAAATAAGGAAATTTTATACTAAAATCTATTTCCAGATAATGGAAACTGGAATAATAATCTACTGCAGGAAAAAGAAGGTAATAAAAACAACGAAGAAGCAATTCAACTATATCCACAATTACATCCTATCCACAACAATTCAACAACCTTTCGATTATAAAATGGCAACTTCCTTCCTAAATATATTACATATCTTACTAAAAGAAAACACGAAAGATGAGATCCTAATTAATTCAAATTATCAAGCACCAGCAGACGCCATTAATCAACCTCAATATGTTACAGAAATAAGATATAAACATTTTATAATTTGTAGTACAAGTGACAATCTAGAGTTATCAAAAGAAAATGCAGCATTTCGTTTGGTTGAAAAATTAACTAATGGAGAAAACTCTTTTTTGAAAAATTCAACAGTTACATTTAAAATAAGACTGATTCAAAAATTGAATGATTATTGTTATAAAAAAGAAATGGGTATTCCTAAATTTTCAATATTCAAAACAAATGTGTCAGAAACAAGAATCAATTGGATTATAATTTGCACTGTAGGAAAAATAAATAAAACCGCTATATCAAGTGATGCTTTGACAGCAAAAGCAATATCTGCATTAATAACCTTAGCAACTTTACATAATATAGACAACTATACTAATTCACTCGAAAAAGTAATAACTAAATGTTTTGAAAATATGACAGTCGCGAATGAAAAGAAAAATTCCTTTGAAAACAGAAGTTTTCCTTCCACTTCAAAATCCTATGAAAATAAGGAAGAAAAAAGTTTTAAAAAATGTACTCTTTGCGGACATCGCAAACAGAACATTTACCATAAAATATAAAAATAATTATACTTGATTCTGTTTCAGGAATGCAGTTTAAAAATAAAATGATCCTAATAATTTTTGCCATTTTGATAGAAATAAACAAGGGCACATTCCAAATAATACCACAAGACGTTCCATTCACACAATCACCAGGATTATATTATGAACCTCTAAAAACTACAGAGTTTCCTATTGGTGAAGTAAAAATTATTTATCATATTAATCACAAATTATTGTTCAGTAAATTAAAAAATTTTAGACAATTTTATAACGACACACAGACAACTTGCATACTATTCTGCATACAATCAAGAAATGAACTTGGTATTTATATTAAAGAATTTGAGAATATAATTTATAATACAAAAAAACTTATAACTGAAATAACAGAACCAGTACAGAAAAATGGCATTTTTAAGTTTATAGAGGAAAAAGAAACAATTAATAACAATACAATGAAAACTGCAGATAAGAACATTTTCACACAACAAATTTTTATTTTAGAGTCTACTAATCCAAATGACATATATCAACAATTATATTTAATTAGAAAATACATCAAAACACTACAGAATATACAAGAAATTCTCGTAGCATCATTAAATAATAAATGGCATCAATCTATTCCAATAAATTTAGATCTTTTAAATTATACTATAAACACTAAAAATCTATTTAAATTTTTAAAAGTAGAAACTTTTAGTTCAAACAAAAACTTATTTATTGTACACTCATTCCCGAAAAAAATGTCAAAAAGCTTTAAATTGTTTAAAATCTATCCCTATCCAATGATTTACAATAAATCTTTTATTTCTATAAAAACAAATTATCAAATTATAGGTCTTTCCAGTGATAATAAAAATTATTTCTTAAGCTCAGGTCTTAAAGAAAAATTTACACCATTCATTAATCACGCAGAGTTAAATCCAACTTGTGAATCCAACATACTAATTAATTCAATGTATTTTAATTGCAAGTTTATAAGTTTAAATAAATTACCAATATTAACCCCATTATTAAAACATAATTCCTGGATTTACGCTACGCAAAAACTAATACAAATTGACATTCAATGCTTTAAAAAATCATTTACTAAATTATTAAAAAATATAGGAATACTAAAATTGCCATTAGACTGTTCAATAAAATTAAATAATCAAAATTTACCTATAGAAATAGAAGAAATATCTAACTTACCTTTAGAAACACCAATTATTATTCAGGATAAAGCATTAATTCAAGATTACAAAAACAAAATTTTTAATTCAGATAATATAAGTTTTCAAAACACTACTAAAATCATTCATGCAGAAAAATATTATATTGAAAAATACTTGTCTATAATATTTATAATAATAATAATTAATCTAACTGTTACTTTACTATTATACTTAATAACGAAAAAAAAATTTAATAAATGGAATATAGATAATTTACTGAACAATTATGTGAAAAATGATGTTTGCACAGACGTTATGGAAGAAAAGGTTAGGGAAACAGGAGTATAGAAAAATGAGAAACAAAAGTTATTATAAATTGTTATTTATTTATTTTTCTATACAATTATATACAAAAGAATTATAAAATTTTTGTTTTTTTTATCTCTTCTATTGATAAATTTTTATACGATAAAAATCTCCACATTAAAGTCCAAAGTACTGTAAAACAAAGTAATATATATTGTTTACTTTATAACAAGTAGGTAAGAAGAGAGAAATTTTACAAATAACGTATACTTACACGTTTCACTCTATAACCATCTATAATCCATTTCACGCCACCAGCCAAAAAAGGTGACCCTAAAGGATCTCTAGATTCCAGTAAATGTCTTTTCAGACAGGTAACCCCATCATGAAAAGTACAATGGAAGTTAATTTGCCACTCAAAAGGAACTTCCAAACGCAGGTGACATAATTTCGTTGCCATTCTTCTGCTGCCATGAGCAAGTACAGTAAGGTCGTCCCTGTACCATTGGTCATATTCACAAACCTAAAAATAAAAAATAATAATAACAATAAGTCTAAAGAAATAAAAAACACAAATAAAGATACTTACTCGAATTAGTATATTCCCAGTAAATCGCACTTTTCGATTATAAAGGACAAAGACCTCCTCAGTGTTATAAAAATTGTCAAAAAAAGATATATAATATTTAAGAATAGAATCCATTTTGGAAGCAAATTCAAGAGGCAACAGAATAATATCATTTTTATAATTTATTGTAGGAATCTTTTAAATTATTCTTTTATCATTTTTCCATGAAACAAGTTCCTTATCAACCTAAGAATAAAAAGAATTACATAGTAAAAAAAAAGAGGTCAATTATTAACCATTAATTAAGATTAGTTTCACATAAAAATAAAGTAATACAAAAACTTACAATTTTAATCTTCATGTCCTCAAAAATAAAATATTCTCCTTCCAGGAAAAATACTCCGTCAGCTCCATGCGCAATAAACTGTTTGTGGAGAGCAAATCTTATTAATTCTACACAAGGTAGATTACACCACCAATCCATCCCTCTATATTTCTTTCCTTCATAAGAGATAATAAAACAAAAGAAGGGTGCCTCTCTTGGTTTCCAGATATCGAACTCTTTTAATGAATGTGTCATTCTTTCATAAAGAGACAAAGTATTCAAAGAAGACTTTGAATTAAATAAAATAAAAGATGTGTTTCCTATTGTTAAAAATCTGTCATTTGTATTGACATTAATAATATTAATGTCATTAATGTCATTATTAATAATATCCCTACCATTTGTTTTTTCCAAACATAAGAAACCAATTGAAAATTCAGATATAGGTAGGTGGGTTGTACCTCGAGTGATAAAGAAAATTATAGTTAGGAAAAATCTGAATACAGTCCCGGATTCAGCATAAAAAATACACGCAAAATAAAAAAGAATGACTGAAATCGAGTAAGAATTAAGGAAGTCATGACCACTTTTAGAATTTTTAGTTAATAAATTTCGTTTTTGCAGGAAAAAATTTTTTTTTTGATAAGCAAAAAAAAAAAAAAAAGGTTGTTCAAAAATTATTTTGTGTACAATTTTTTTTTTATATAAATTTTAATTCGCACTAAAACTGTGTACAGATTAAGGACAATAAATCAGGAAAATGCATAAACAGTCATAGCACAAATAGCCATTGTACTTTAAAAAAAAATATATATATTTTGAATAAAAATTGTGAACTAAGTATGTGCATAAATGATAATAGCAAAACTAATTATTGTACTTTCAGATGAAAAAGATAAGAATAAGTTTGAATGAAAATCATTTTTCTGAATGTAAAAGAAGAGTGGATTGAATATTTGCGAAAACGGTCATAACATTTCCTCTACATTTTCTATTAGTTTGAGCATGTTTCATTTCATTCCCATGCTCAATCTAAGGGGGGAGGTGTTACGTCCGTAACTTATTCCTAATATACTACATTTACTTATAATAATTACGTGTTTATTCTCTTTTTAAATATTGAATCTTACCTATATATTGTAAGATATTATTATTGTTATTAAAATGCTTGTTATTGTATTAATACAATCTCTACATATTGTTGCATTATATTCAGTATTTTTATGGTCATTGTTATAATATATGTCTTACAACGAATATATAAATTGTATCAAATACAAGAAAGAAGAGTAATATTTAGAAGTATGTAAAAACTTTGCCACAGACAATATTAACCTTGAATAATATAATCAGAATAACGATTAAGCATCATTTCAACGACCTTTCTATAAGCAAGGAAATCAACAAACGAGCAAGAAATAATCCATCAAGGGATTAACCTGTGAGGAACAGCTAACCGAACGAGCGGCACATATCCCCACTTACAATACATGCGATAACTCCAGAGGCACGCATAAAATTAGAAAAACAATAAGGAATAACCATCTCTTCACAATTCCATTTAGCACCAAAGGCACAAAGCTTATGGGGGAAGTCTTATAAATAAAGGGCACTAGCTCTCTACATTCAGAGAGTAATTTTTTGAAACACCAAGTTATAGTCATCGAACAATCAAGTTGAACACATCGTCTACAAGTGAACTAAAAGTACAAAGTTTAAAGTGAACTCCCAAGTGTTTAAAATCAACCCAAGTTTATTAACAAGTATAAATTTCCAACAAATATAATTTGAAGTAAACACAAATATTTTTCCAAGTGTTTAAGTTAAAACGAACTTCGATTTAGACTTTTTTCCCCTGTTCTTAAAATAGAACTTTAAATAATTCTCAAAAATTATTATTTGGGAGATAGATTCAAGTTTCGATAAAATCTATATTGAAACAAGACATTCCAAATTTCGAACCATCGAAATTTGCTCAACTGCTGACAATTGTCTGGAAGAAAGCAAATATTTTCAAAACACAATACACTATCACATTAGTGTAAACAACAGTGATAAAATCTCACACTAAGGACAACTGTCGGAGGCCCACTTTGTGAAGGACCATCTCAAGATTGGATTAACAGATTATTATCACCAGCTCATTCACCACCACTAATCGTTATTCTGAAAGTAAGATTTATAAACTAAAATTATACTCATTGTATTTTTGTCAATACTTTTCTTTCTTGTTGGGTTTTAAATAAATTATTCTCTCACAACATTTAGTAGGCTCATTGACTTATCCTCATCCCAAATTAGATTCAATTTATTTGAAACTAATTTAAAACGAGGAACGTTAGGTATATTTATTAAAGGTTTCTCGTTTTGACGTAACAAATCTTTTAAACTGCCACATCGATATAGCCTATTACTATATGAACGCAGCTCATAAGAATATTCCATTAACTTACGATATGCTTTTAATACCACTTAACCCTTTAAGGACGGGACGGACACATTTCTGAGACAGCTTTTGACGGTAATTTTCTCGTCGACCAAGGGTTTTAAAAAATTTAGAATAATTATTCCTTATGTCTTGGACATCGCTCTTTCAGAATCTGCACTAGAAATTTTAAAAAAACCAAAAAGTTACGGACATTTTTTTAGAAAAAAACGTTGTTTTTTTAAAAATTTTTTTTCCAAAAATAATTTTTTTCGCAGGTAGTGAGTCCGCACAAGTTCGTAAAACCTTTAAATATCGCGTCCAAAATGTTTAAGCTTTTAGATGGTAAAGTTTACTTGGTTAAAATTCAAGATGGCGGATTAAAAAATGGCGACCAAAAGTCAATTTTTTATAATGTAAAAACCTCGTGTGCGAAATTTGTAAAAAATGCTCAAATTCAGTTGAAACTATTTACTCGGAGGTTTTTGGGGTCGTTGATTACGAATCTAAACTTCGTTTTAAAAAATTCAAAATGGCGGATCCAATATGGCTTACGAATTTTCGTAAAATTCATATAATTCGATAAATATTTCTTACTTGTGGGTTTTTGGGGTCGCAGATTGCGAATCTGAACTTGGTTTTTAAAAAAATCAAAATGGCGGATCCAATATGGCGGACGAATTTCCGAAAAATTGATCAAATTTGATTAATATTTCTTACTCGGGGGTTTTTGGGGTCGCTGATTGCGAATCTGAACTTCGTTTTAAAAAATTCAAAATGGCGGATCAAGTGTGGTTGACAAATTTTCGAAAAACTTATCATATTTCATTAAAATTCGTGTAATTATTTTACAATTTTTTATTATTATTTATTTTGTTATTTTATTAATGTTATGTGTTATTTTATGATATATTATATAATAAATTATTATAATTATTATAATTAAAACTAATATAGGGTCAAAATAAGTGGAACCGGCCACTTGAATAATTTTTGTCTCCAATTTTCAAATTATCTATGATTTTTGGTAGACATATGAGTAAAATTTTTTCCGCCTAAAATATTTTTAAAAAAATATTTTAGGCGGAAAGTAATGAGATGTTGAAGTTTTTGGTAATCATTTTATTTTCATTTTGTTATTACTTTAAAGCAAATAAAGATAATTGCAAAACTTCGAAAATATTAAAAATAATAAATGACATTAAAAAATATTAATTCATGACATTAAATTCTTTTCAATTATTAAAAATGAAGATTTTTTATGATAAAATTAATATTGCAGAAATTTAAGAATACCTGTGATATGATACGTGCATTATGCTACTAGGGAAAAAACTTTAATAGTAAAATATTGTTTTTTTAATTATAGATCTAACTTTTAGGGATGTTTTGAGCATTGCAAAGGCAAAAGTTAAACAGGTTGTCTATTATTATTTTTGTTTAATAAACTATTCGGTTATTCCTAGCTTTGTCAAAATTTTTCAAGGTGTATCTTTTTTTATCAAATATAAATTTTCTTAATAAGTATTAACGATAAATAAGACTACAAATGGCTATTAAAATTCACTTATTTTATCAAAAGACTCTTCGACGGGTTTTTCTTTTTCCTAATACTTTTAACAGGGATTCTATCAACTGGAAAAAATGGTAAATATGCAGGAATTTAATTTAATCGTGAAAAACTGTAAATTCAGCTTCCAATATAGGTCTTATTTTAGATTTTAGCAATTATGATACAATTAGTTTGAATTCGACTTTACTATACCTCCAAAAATAAGTGGAAATTTTTGATTAACTTATTAATACTATAATTAAATTTTTACAAATAATTGACAAACATTGTTTTCTACATTTTAATTAATAAAAAATAAATTATTTGATGATAAAAAGTCAATCACTGATTTAAAATAGTAATATTTTTCTAATGAAATAGTTAATGGTAGCTAATTATTATTTTTTCTGGTCAAATTAAATTCCCCACTACTCCCCATTTTTGAAGACTGGAAGACACACTATTGAATGTATTTAAAGAAACTAAAACCCGTCGAAGACGGGTACGACAGCTAGTAATATATATATATATATATATATATATATACTGAAAAAAAATTGTAATTGAACCAAGTAAATGCATTTACTTGGCAGAGTTTACTTAAATCAATCCCATATTTATTTGAGGAGAGAAATTAATTTTCTTGTGCCAAGTACTTATTAGCATTGGATAGAGTTCTTAAATTAATAATTCAGTATTTGGTGGAAGTAAATATGTTATTGATCAAATCAAATATTTTACTTATCCGAAGTACCAAAAAGGATTGAATCAAGAATATTATGTTCTTAAGCGAAATAGTAAAGTATTGTCTGAAGAAATCGTTTTTCTTAAATCAAATCATTTCATTCATTTGATTTGAAACTTTTTTTTACTTAACACAATGCCGGTGTTCTTGATCCAAGAAAATATTTCTCTTCAAATGGATGTGCAACTTAAATAGCAGTTTTTGAAAACTGTCCATTGAGGCTTGGATGGCATAGTGGTAACGGTACAGCTTCTGATGCGCGCAACCCGGGTTCAATTCCTTCGACCGAGGAAAATTTTCTTTCAAGATATATTTGTTGTATTTGTGTTGAGTATTAATTAAATGTAAATATATATGTAAAATAACAATTATTTAATTATTTAAATAAAAAATTAAAATGTTAATTAATTAAATAATAAAAATGTTTGATCTAAGTATTAGAAATGATGGGATGGGGGTAAGGGGGGGGGGAGAATTTAAGTAAATAATTTACTTGAATTGAGAAAATATTTTTTTGATTGAAATCCATAATTTTCTCAAATCAAGAAAATTTTTTCTTGATTTGATACAAAAATGTTCTTGAATTAATATAATCTGCATTTCTTTCATGTAACTTAATTTCTTGACTGAATTCCATATTTTCTTGGATCAAGAACATATACTCTCCTACCAAGTATACTATGTCAAGAAAATCATTTTCTTGAACCAATACTATAATACTCTTGGCCGTATTCAATCCCACCATTTGCTTCAACCAAGAAAAATTTTCTTGGTTCAATACTTTTTTTTCAGTGTATATATGGCCTTAAGCCAGTGTAAGAGCGATAAGAATTAGAGGTTACAATGAAAATTCTATTTTTGTCAAAAAGTGTTATTAATATATGTTTTCCAGTAACATAATAATTTGAAAAGTTGAAAAAAGTATCATAGTTTAACGTAAAATAAAAATATGTTCGGATAATAAGTTTCATAATTCAGGAAATTGTGATTTAGGATCTTTCCCATGAATTATTTCAAATTTTGACCTAAGTGCCAATCAGTACCAACTATATTTGTAGTCAAGACTTTTCACACTTTCAACTTAAGATTTCACGGGGGTGGTGTGGAGACGATTTTGACATTTTTTGTAAATGTATTTTCTACCGTCAGTAGTATATTAACCCAGGTGAGAACTGACGGCTAGTTCAGGCTTTACGAAGATTGATTCAGGCCTGGTCAGGATTGATTGAGGCTGGGTAAGACGGCCGATGCAAGGTTGCTTGAGTCTATAAATGTAACACCGATTTCAGCCTGACGCGCAGTCTTTGTTGAAGATTGGCGTTCAATATTCAATCAATGCTGCGGAAGCCTAATTCAGGAATGAAACGAGACTGCTTCCACTGTTCCCAAATTTACGCGTTCCTCGCCCTAATTCAATATAATATGAAAATATCAATACATAATAATAATAAATATTATTGTTATTATTTTTATTCATATTATATATGTGTATAAATTTAATTGCAATATACTATTAGAACAATAATTATATTATTTTCATGTAAATAATATATTACTAAAAATAAATGTCATTTGAAATAGGAATATTAAAAAATAATTTTAGTAAAAAAAGATATTTTTTCTGTTAATCGGTACATTTTGTTCTTGAATTTTTAATACACTTTTAATATTATTTACAAACATATTCACATTTTTTATTCACAACACAACACACCATTTTATTATTTTATATATCGCTTAGAAACGAAAACTGAAAAAATATTCGCTTGCATGTGGGATCGAACACCCGACGCATACCCGACACCCCTATAAACGCACCTATTTAAACCGCACGGCCAACGAAGGTTGGAAGGGATCCTGCTTAATCAAGTATATGAATGCCAGAGCATGGTAACTCAACATTGATTCAGCATGGGACACCAATGTTCGTCCCATGCTCGATTCAAGACTTGGTCAATCTTCGTGAGCGAAGATAATTCGCATTCTTTATTACCGTGTGCACTGAACAATATTAAATATAAATATTTATTAATTATTTAATATTACAATATTTTTTTTGATAATATGTTTAATTTTATTATATTTTTTTTCTTGCACAGTGTCAAATTATTATTTTTAAAGATCAAGAGTTTCGTTTGTCTGAAAAATGTTCAGTGATCAAAAACTTACAGTGTAAAAAATGTTCATTAAGGTGCAATAAATATTTATGCCAAATATTTACACGAGGATTAAGCGTTTAGTAAATATTATCAAAATACTATTTTTTGTCAAACGCGTGTGACCTTGCGGCTCAGCGTAGCCAACTCAACACATGTCACATACGTTAAACTCTTGAGTTGGCAACGCTGAGTCGCAAGGTCACACGCGTTTGACAAAAAATAGTATTTTGATAATATTTACTAAACGGTTAATCCTAGTGTAAAAATACTTGGCATAAATATTTATTACACCCTAATGAACATTTTTACACTATAAGTTTTTGATCACTGAAAATTTTACAGACAAACGAAACTCTTGAACTTTAAAAATAATAATTTGTAAAAAAAATAATATATAATTTAACTTTATTTATATGAATCTTATATAATTGACATAAATATTATACACTAAAACTAAATAAATATTTATATTTATTTATTCATTGATATCTTAATGTTAATTAAATTATTATGGTTTAAGCTTCACTCACGAAGGTTGAACGAATCTAGAATCGAGCATGGGACGAACATTGGTGTCCCATGCTGAAACAATATTAATGTGACAATGGTATAAAGACTGCTTTAACTCTTGGTTATTCACGCTGTGCGTTCAGAGCTCAATCAAGCTTCAACTCATCGTGAACATTGGTGTTTCTCACCTGGGAATGCATGATAAAGAGATTTGTACAACCTACTTTATTTTTACCGGCTTCATATTTAGTAAAAAGTCGTATTTACAAATATTGTGATGTTTCGTTAGTGTACAATGTCACAGAAAATTAATACAAGAAAAATCGTAAAATTCGGTATACATTATTTAATAATATTTTAATAAGAATTAAATTATTATTGAGATTAAAATTAAAATTTTATCTATAATTTTAATTTGTTTGAATAATTTACTATAATTACAAAGTTAGACAAATATGTTAAGTTATTATTATCTAATTAAATAAAAATAAATAATGAATAAATGAAAAGTAAAATATTAATTTTTTCTAATAAATTTATATTTACAAATATCCATAAAGTTTTTTTATCATTTCTTTGAAGTTTATTCAAAAAACAGTGTTGGCAAAGATCGTTGTGAACATATTCTTCTATACTCAGTCAATAATTGCCTCCAAGGACTGTCTAAGCTTAGGAAGAAAAAAATGTTGTACTCCGCTAACACAAATTGTGCATACTTGCTTGGGTTACGGTTGAAAAAAATTATTATTTTTTTAATAAAAAAACTACTTTATTTCGTAAACCTAAAAAATTGTTTATTCATTAAAATAAAAATATAGAAATATTTTTAATTATTAAAACAATATTCTTGTTTACAAATTTTTAACTTATTTGTATATCTATCAGTAAAAGAATATTTTTATTTACAATAATTCGGATTAAAACTAAAAAAATGTTCTTCTTATAAAAATAAAAAAATTATTTTCATTCGTAAAAATGAAAAATTATTTTTAAAAAGTATTTAAATTGTCTATGTATGAATTATATTTTTAAATTTAAAGAATACAAATTTCTAATTTAGAATTTTTCTCATACAAAAACAATGTAATCAAAGTTTGTATTTCTTGATCTAGATTAACCGATCTCGAAGTTCTTTTTCCTATACAATTTTTTTCATGTAGACTAAAGTGGAATTTAATTTTTTGTTTGTCGACCTTTTGTTCTTTTTATAGCCTTTTACTCTTTTTTATGCCATCATTGTATTGACTACTTCTTTAAACTATCATGTATATCCGGTATACTTTCATTTTTCTATGAAGAAAGGAACTCGGCCAGTGATCATTCCTTGAAATTTTTATTACTTTCTTCCAGTCAAGGACAAAACATTGTAAACTGCTCACTTTTCAGTATTAATGTTTTGTTGAATTTTCAATTTAATAAATTATGTTCTAGTTAAACTTGCCTTTACGTATAAATGGCGCAAAAAGGAAGTAATTTAATTATGTACAAATTACATTCCATTTACACATTGTTCACTTAAATATTGAAGACGTTTTTTTAATGGAAAATTATTTTTTAAAAAATTAAGTAACATTTTCTTTAACTTAAATAATTTTTTTTTTAATTTTTATAAGGTAATAAATAAAACATTTAATTAATTAAATGTCATTTATTTAGGATAAAATAACATTTTATTTTAAGCTAAGTAACATTTCTATTAAATTAATTAACATTTCTATTAAACATTTATTTTTTTTAGTTTATCCATTTCTTTACATATTAACAAAACTAATTAACAAATTGAATAACATTTCATTCAAACAAATTAAAATTATTTTTAAAGTAAAGAATCTTTTGAAGATTTTAATTTAAAATTTATTATTTATTTAATTTTTTTAGATTTTTTTAAATTCAAACATCTTTTCTTTAAAATAAGGAACTGTTTATTATCAAAAGAGACGTCTTATTAGAATAATAATAATTTTAAAAAATTTAATTAGTATTTTTAAAACATGTTCCTTCTTGAAATATCAGTTCTTTAGAATTCTTTAAAATAAACATCCATTATTCTTAGAACGAAAAAAGTTTTTGATAGAAAATTAAAAAAACTTTCTTTACTTTAAAGAACAGGTTTTTAAAATAAGAATCTGATTTTTAAACGAAAAAACTTTTCTATAAATTATTGTTTAATTTTAAAAACTTTTTTTAATTAACTTCTATAGATAAACAATTTTTTAAAGTGTTTTCTGTTTAATCCCTTTACTGTTTGAGAAAAATTTATCATGATTGTCCAGAAATGTCCAGCAAAATCTGTTTAACGAAATTTCATGCTCTTTAAAAGAAAAATAATATATTTCAATAATAATAACTAATAACTTAGTAAGAATTTGATGTAATCGATCACACTGAGTCAAGGGAGTTAAAAATTAAAAAACTCTCTTTTTACGTTTCGACAGCGCTGCCGTCCTCATCAGAAACAGAAAAAAGAATATATTTACGCGTTCACATTAATGAAATAACGTCCTACACGAAATGTGACACATTTCGCTTATAGCGTGTAGGACGTTATTTCATTAATGTGAACGCGTAAATATATTCTTTTTTCTGTTTCTGATGAGGACGGCAGCGCTGTCGAAACGTAAAAAGAGAGTTTTTTAATTTTTAACTCCCTTGACTCAGTGTGATCGATTACATCAAATTCTTACTATTTAATACGACTGAGTGATAGAATAAATCCATTATTCTTAACTAATAACTTAATTAGTACAAAAAAACATCAAAATGAATCTTATTGGCATAAAATATTTATATGCCGACAAAGAATACAAAAATTAATGAAGAACAAAAGAATATGAATAATAGAAGAAAATTTTTATAATCTTAAAAAGAATTTTTTTCTCATCTATATGAATTAGAACTCATTAAAATCATAAACATGAATTTGATCGCATTATTATTTTACATGATTTTTTGATGACGTTTCTATATGTCGCTTATTTCTGGTGAAAGGAGGCAATTTAATTTAAATTATAATTATGAAGTAGATCTTCCAAATGAGTTGAAATATTTATAATAAACATTTCTTTTTCATTTTATTCCTTTTTTATATAGAAAATAAGGTAATTTCTATACGGAGTAGCAATTATCATCAAAATTGTGACTACGAGGTCTTTGCTTTTGATCTCGCAAGTGTATAAAAAAGATTATATAATATCACTATTCTGCCTTGCAAAATGAAGAAGTCTATAAACTTTCATTTGTTTTTAGGTTGATGTTAGCTTGTTTGTCTATGGGAAAAACAACCTAAAAGAAAATATTAGTTATAAACTTCTTTATTTTGTAATGCAGTATTTTTACTACGTATCACTATTATATATATAGCTAAATTGTCTATTCCCTCTCTCTCTAGATGAAAAATAAAATTTTTAATTCCTCTTTTCTTTCTTGAAAAATTTTAATCAGACGATTGTTTCTTCTTCTTACAATCGGAAACAGTATAGAATTTTTTTTTCTCTGAGGTCATCGTAAATAGAATTTAAAGTAAAGAATAAATATTAATAAATTAAACACACGAATAAAATAGGTTATAATAAATTTTTCTTTTATTTTTGTCTTTTTCATCGCATCCACTTTCTTCTTGTCCTATAAATATAGGAAAAGTTGTAAAAGAAGTTTTAAAACAATGAAATCATTTTAAAATCTTAAAAACAACAAATTCAAGACTTTAACCTAGTATAACACTGATTTTACATTCTTTTGTACAAGCGAAATTTCCCTCCCGCTCTATATATTTATATGGAAAGTGGAAGAATCATAAGGTTAAGAAACAATTGACATACTACATTTTTACCAATTTTTATAATAATAATTATAAGTTTACAAAGACTTTTTTATTTAGAATAGGGTAAGTGTGCCAATTACTGCAAATGCCCCAACTACTGTCAGTTTGAATAAAAATGATGTTTTAAAATATTTAGTATAAATATAATTTTTGTAATGAAAGAATTAATTTTATTTATAATATTATTTAAATAATTACAATGAAAATAACCATATAAAAATAGTTTTATAATTTTTATATTAATGTCAAATATGCAAGTGACAAAAATGGCTAATTTGAGCAGCTGGATCGTAGAAGGGCACGTAAATTTTTTTTGACCGAAATCAAAGCTCTCTTAGACACTCAAAATTCAACTTTTGAGTTTAAATATTTTGAATGCATATCCTTAAAGCAAAAAACATTACGCATATAAAATATTTATAGTTAAAAGTAAAGTTTTGGGTGACCTGAAGGATTTTGATTACGGTCAAAAAAAATTTACGTGTCCTTCTACGATCCAGCGGCTCATTTTACTTCAGAGATTCGTGGACATGCCATGTACGCGTTGTGGAAAAGTATATATATATATATTTTTGTCATTCAAGAAAAAATATTTATTGCAATAGTATTTTTCGCTTTAAAAATAAATAATTTTTCAAAATATGTAAAATAAAACAAAAAAAATTAATTATTTTAACCTTTTTTTATTGAAACAATATTTGGGACATGATTTTTCTCTTTTCCCCAATTACTGTCAGTCGCGAAAAATGTGTGACATAACCAAGCAAACTTGACATAAACGTCAACGCTATGGGTCTCACGTGAGATTAAATTTTTGCTTAGCTTAGTTTAGTTTCAGCTTATAGGTTTTCAACAATAGGAAAACAAGTACAACGAGTAACCGAAAGAAAAAAAATGTTTCAAAGAAGATGGAGAAAAAAAACCAAAGAGAAGTAGAATGCAATATTCTAAAGATAGTGTAAAATTAGCTCTAGAAGAGGTTATGTTCGAAAAGAAAAATTAATGAAATTAAAAAACTGAGTAAGTGGGGGAAACGGGCGAAATAAGAAGAATGAATTATTTCGCCCGTTTTTGATTTTCTAAATAATTTTTATGAAAAAAGAGGTTAACTTGTCACTTGCTTGTGTATATATAAGACGTATATATACAAGGAAAGGTTTATTCAATGACAATTTTTTCTTCGCAGTGTCTATTACGAAATAAGAGCAATGAATTATTTCGCCCGCAATGAAAACTGAGTAAGTGGGGGAAACGGGCGAAATAAGAAGAATGAATTATTTCGCCCGTTTTTGATTTTCTAAATAATTTTTATGAGAAAAGAGGTTAACTTGTCACTTGCTTGTGTATATATAAGACGTATATATACAAGGAAAGGTTTATTCAATGACAATTTTTTCTTTCGATAATTATTTATTTTAATGTTAGACTCACTTTAAAAAATTTCCAAAGATGGAAGTCGGAGAAAATTAGTCATTTTGATTTTTTACACGAATTTTCAAAAACCATATATTTCAACAAAATTATTATTTCCTCAGCTCATAAGCAATTTTTCTTTAGTAATTATTTATTATAATGTGAGAAATTATTTTAAAAAATTGTAAGAGGATCTAAGGCAAGGAAATAAGTGATTTTTAATTATTTTTGTCGTGGATTTTCCAAATATCCCGCAATTTCAACTAAATTATTATTTCCTCGCTAGAGAAGCCATTTTTTCTATTGCTAATTGTTTATTTTTTAATATGGATGCACTTGCAATTTTTTAAAGGGCTTCTTACATTAAAAACAATTAGCAAAAGAAAAAATGTTCATTACATAAAACTTGTTAACTTCAGTTTCAAAACATTTTTTGGGTTTCTAAAATGTATTAATTAAAAAAAATTTTAAAGGAAGATATTGACTAAAAGAAACTAAAATTTAGAAATGCCATATTCATTTCAATTGTAAGCACTAAATTTAAAATCAAAAAGTTGTATAATGTCAACAAAAAAATTGAGTTTTTAGTATCAGGCTGAATAAAAATTCCCTGACAATTCCAGGTTTTCCAGGTCCGTGGCAACCCTGATTAAAGTTTGAAGTTCAGTTCTGAATCTACGAAACATTATTTATTTTTACATAATCTTTTGATGTTAAAATTTAAAGTTTTTCTTAGTAAGAACATTTTTTTAATTTTGTATTTTGGTTTTGGTTAAATATGATACATATTTTCAATTATTTTTTAACATAATTTAAAAATTTGTAATATAGTCTTAATATATATCAAATTGAAGCTTAAAATCTACCGTTTATTTTTCAGTTATATTTAACTTCAATAAAACAAAAGAAATTTTAAAAATAATTAATTAAAAATTATTACTGGCAATAGGAGTAAAAATTTAAATTCATCTCCGAAGCCTCGTTTTTCAGTTAATAACATCATATTTTGAAACTGTTTTTTAATTATTCGAAATCTATATATAAATATTTGATGTTGTAGCCCAAAAAATTTGTTAAATTATGTTTCAATATTTTTAAATTTAATAAAAACGTGGATTTTTTACAGAAAATATCAATTTTGAACTTTAAATGATAAATTTAAAAATTAATTACCATTTTTTTCCGTTCAATATAAAAAAATATATATTAGTTATTTTGAAAAGATAAAATAGTTATAAATAAATAATTAAATGCACAATTCATTAAATTATAAATGAATGATGTCAAAAGTTTAATAAATTAAAGAAATTAAATTTAAAAGGAATTTTTTTTACAAAAACTCAGATCAACGAAAACGAATCTAACCTATATTCACAATCCTTAAATATGTACGTCTTATATACACAAGCAAGTGACAAGTTAACCTCTTTTCTCATAAAAATTATTTAGAAAATCAAAAACGGGCGAAATAATTCATTCTTCTTATTTCGCCCGTTTTCCCCACTTACTCAGTTTTCATTGCGGGCGAAATAATTCATTCCTCTAATTTCGCCCGTAAACGGGCGAAATAGACACAGCGAAATTAAAATTACAAAGAGAATCCGAGAAATTAATGAAAGAAGGACAAAAAATGAAAGATTTAAAAAAAAGAAAGAAAAAGAAGAATTTCTTTTAAAAAAAAGTTGATAAACAAAAATAAAAAATCTTTGAGAGTTTTCTAAAAAATGTGTTCTTGTTTATTACCCAATTTGAGTATTTGGGGCATTGATTGACAGTAACTCACACAAACTGACAGTAACGCCAGCATTGCAAATTTTTTTAAAATGTGTATTTTTCTAAGTTAAATATGTTTCTTTTAGAGTTGGAATCCTACATTTACTTTTATTAGATCCAAATATTGCTAGAAATACTAGTTTTATATCATTATTTTACTTAATATAAATGTTTAATATCTTTAAAATCGATGCTGGATTAGAAGTGACAGTAATTGGCACATTTACCCTAGTTTTTCTGAAATATGAAGTTCCTATTTTACTACTCTCGTTTCTCTCTAAACTATTTTTCTAGAAAACTTTGTTTTTTGAAAAAGTAACATTTTCAAAAAATAACTTTCAAGAAATTCTTTTTTTTTGCAAATGTCACTTTTAATAAAATATTGCTGAAAAAATACCCCCTTAAAAAATTTACTTTTTTAAAAAATAAATACAATTGATTGTTAAATATTAAAAAAAACGTTGTTAAAAAAAGTTAATAAATTGTAAATGTTACTTTTTTAAAAAAAATTTCTTTTTTAAATAAAAAAAAATAAAATTTAATAAGAAATTAATAATAATAAAATAACAAATAATAATAATAAATTTAATAATAATAATAATAAAATAATAAATAATAATAATAATTTAATAAGAAAATTTAATAATTTTATTTTCTAGAAAAATTTATTTAACAATAGTTATTTTTACACAAGGTCTTTAAAAAACAAAAGTTTTCCATTTTTTATAAAAAAAATGGAAAAGCTGAACAGCATGTAATAAATTGAGCTGAAAATTTGTAAATAGGTCTAAAATTTAATGAAGTAGGATAGTGATGTCCAAAAGTTTTAATAAAGTAAGTCCTGGGGAGATGGCCCTATGGGAGATATTACTAATTCAAATATTCTATAGAATTTGCTGGCAGATGTCGCTTATTTTAGTTTATTCTTGTGCATTTCGTGACAGAAAGTAAACATAAACAAAAAATTGTTAAAATAGAATGAAAAGTAATTATTGTAAACCTTCTGTATTTTATTTGTGGTTTTAAAAAAGTTGAAGAAATTCAAGTTTCTCATTGTAACATTCATAATTTTTACCTATTTCTAAAATTCAAGATTTTTTGAGAAGTGCACGCTTTGATAAAACCTGAGATTCAAAGGCCAAAATATTTTATTTATTTAATCATTAATGTTTACATTTGACATATTATATTATCGGGTGAGAAGGCCATGTTTTGTTGGTGTAAGATGGCCATGCTATTTAAGTTATCAAAGTCAAGAAAAAAAATGAATTTGGTTTAGAAATGCATGTTTTATTGTGGAAATTACTATGTAACACTCTAATAAAGATTTTCAAGCTAAAATATTAGGAGAGACCGGGGCATAATGGATCACTTTTCACTTTTTGTTGCTTAACTTTGTCATTCTTGCTCTAACCCTTTAACGACGAGATGTGCTGCTTTTCAACATGAATTTCAAACGCCTACAATTAGTAGAAAGAAGCCATAAAATTTTTCAAAAGTCCATATCCTACTCTTTTTAGGGTCACTCTTTCGAATGGCGTGGTCAAAATTTTCAAAAAATGATTTGAAACCCTTCTTTTTTCAAAAATACTTAAAAATGTCAAGTTTTTTTAATGCAATTTTCTAACAAGAATTTTTTTCGCCGCCATAACATTTTTTAAATAGATCAAAACGTATCAGAAACGTGTTCTCGATAGTTGTACTTGAAAAATATTAATTTATAATTTTATTTTTATCCATTTTGAATTTAAAATGGCGCTTGAAGAACAAAAAAATTTCCTAATTTTACGTAAGATTACAAACTTTTTCAAAATTGTTCACATCTAATTGAAATTTGTTACTCGGAGGTTTTTGGGGTCGCTGATCACGACTCTGAAATCAGATTCAAAAAATTCAAAATGGCGTCTTAATTTTTCAAAATTACTCAGATTTGCTTGAAATTTCTTACTCGGGGGTTTTTTAGGTCGCTGATTACAAATATTAAGTCAGATTCAAAAAATTCAAAATGGCGGATCGAAAATGTCAGCTTAATTTCCCAAAATTACTCAGATTTGCATGAAATTTGTTATTCTGGGGTTTTCGGGGTCGCTGATTTTGAATATGAAGTCGCCTTTAGCCTTTAAATAATTAAAGTTGCCTGATTCTCACCACTTTTTTTTTTACTTTTTCAGAGATTTTTAATTTTTTTTGAATTTAATTTTGTTTGTTTTTTCAATTTTATAATTTACTTCTTTCAACTTTATATTAAAAACTATTAATTTGTATTATGCGCTTTTTTGAAGAATTTGTCACATTAACATAACTTGCATGCTTTGCAGCATTTACTTGTTCGGAAAAAGAAAGTACAAAATTTTTGGCTATGTGCATCAGCAAAGATTATTTGAACAAAGTAAGAACGGGAAAGTCGTAAGTATATGAGACCTGGGTGTTTTCGGCAAATGGTCGGATTATACTCCAGATTACTTCAATGGTGCTTACTTTAATTTTTGAATATTGCTTCTATTACTGTGTAAGTAACTCGTTATAATTGGTTACTTCGGTAAGTTCTTAATTTTTATTGGTTCAAATATTATGAATTGTCACAATCTGTAAAATATCCCTTAGGTTCTAGAAAAATTGTTTTAAAACCCAACTTTCCGTTTGGTAATTTCCTTGAAATTCCCTAGAAAAATGTTACCTGATAAACCAGATTGTGCTCTCACTTCGAATTACGATCACACTTTGGTTTATCTGGTAAGATTTTTTCTAAGGAATGGAAGGAAATTACCAAACGGAAGGTTGGGTTTTAAAACAATTTTTCTAGAACCTGAGGAATATTTTACAGATTGTGACAATTCATAATATTTGAACCAATGAAAATTAAGAGCTTACCGAAGTAACCAATTATAACGAGTTATTTACACAGTAATAGAAGCAATATTCAAAAATTAAAGTAAGCACCACTGAAGTAATCTGGAGTATAATCTGAGCATTTGCCGAAAACACCCAGAAAACATCATTTACCTCAATACAGTTGCACCTCAAAATGCAAAATCCGTAAAAGGAAATACTGCAAAACATGCAAGTTATATTACTGTAACAATTGCTTAAAAAAACGCATAATACAAATGAATAGTTTTTAATAAAAAGTTGAAATAAATAAATTATAAAATTAAAAAAAAAATATTTTTTAAACAAAAAAATTAAAAATTACTAAAAAAATTAAAAAAAATGATTCTGTATATCACCTACCTCCTCGTGGTGAGAATCAACGACCTAAAAATCCCCCGAGTAACAAATTTTAGGCAAATCTGAGTAATTTTGAAAAATTAAGCTGACATTTTGGATCCGCTATTTTGAATTTTTTGAACCTGACTTCATATTTGTAATCAGCGACCTAAAAAAACCCCCGAGTAAGAAATTTTAAGCAAATTTGAGTAATTTTGAAAAATTAAGCCGCCATTTTGGATCCGCCATTTTTAATTTTTTGAATCTGATTTCAGATTCGTGATCAGCGACCCCAAAAACTTTCGAGTAACGAGTTTCAACTGAATTCAATGAATTTCACGAAATTCGACCGCCATATTGGATTCACCATTTTGAATTTTTTTAATCTAACTTCAGATTCGTAATCCGCGACCCTCAAAACCCCCGAGTAACAAATTTTAATTAGATGTGAGCAATTTTGAAAAAGTTTGTAATCTTTCGTAAAATTAGGAAATTTTTTTTCCTTCAAGCGCTATTTTAAATTCAAAATGGAAAAAAATAAAAATTAGAAATTGATATTTTTCAAGTACAACTATCGGGAACACGCTTCTGATACTTTTGTTCTATTTAAAAAATGTTATAGCGGAGAAAAAAATTCTTAAAAAAATAATTGCTTTCAAATGACTTGAAATTTTTAATGATTTTTGAAAAAAAGAAGGGTTTAATATAATTTTTTGAAAATTTTGACTACGCTATTAGAAATAGGGACCCCAAAATTAGTAGGATATTGCCTTAAAAATTAAAAAGTTAATTTATTTAACAAACTATATTTTTTAATTAAATTTTTTAATGTTTATCGAAAGTACAATTTCTCAGGTAGACTCTCCACCAATTTTTATTAAAATCGGGTCATCTGATCGCGAGTAATTTGCTATTTACTAAAACGCTACAAAAAAATTTAACCTTTAATAACTTTGACAAATATTCGAATTTCGGAATACTATTTACAGGTTTATATTATACCATCATATTCTATCGAAAAATATAAGAATGAAAAAAATCCATCGACCCAATGAAAAATTGGGGGCCACTTCAGGAATTCTTACCCATTTGTTCATAAATTAAGATTGAATTATTTCAAATATTGATATTTTATTTTTACCTATTTGTAGTTAATTTTAAAGTATTAATTTTCTAATTATAAAATAAAAATATTTCTACTTACATATATATATTCCCTATATTTTGTAAGTCTGAAAATATTGAGTTTAGGAAAAAGTTATCAATGAATGAAAGTTTTAGTTTTCTTTCGACTTTTAAGAAATGTAATAAAAAACTTTTTTTTAATAAACAAATTAATTCTTTTTAATTGTAGGTTATATTATTTTTATATAAACTGACTTAGAACATGTGCAGTATAGGAATCCAAAAATGAACGTTTATTTTAAAAGGAAAACTTAATTTGTTTTTAAAAAACTTTTTTCATTTCTTAAAAGTCGAAATAAATCTAAAACTTTTATTCTTTGACAACTTTTTCCTAAACTCAATATTTTCGGACTTATAAGCTACTGAATATAGGTCTACAATTGAGGCTCCCAATTCAAAAACCGGTTGGATGCTCGGACGACACGCGCTAGTACCAGTCGGGTAGCAGTGAGTGGCTCAGAGGAGCTCACTGCTCACTGACTGGCAGTTGCGCGTGTCGTCTGAGCGTCTGACCGGTTTTTGAATTGGGACTCTCAATTATTGACGGTCCCTATCAAATAACTCGATTGACGCTCGGATACACGCGCCAATGCAATGTCAGTCAGGTAGCAGTGAGCGCCTTTGGGCGATTTTGCATTTTTCAAAAAATATAATTTACTTCAAGGAATGTAAATGTTATTAAAAGCCGAGTAATATTTAAAATGTCTCGAGCAATTTATATTATGAGCGAAGCAACTTTTATTATATATCAGAGCAATTATTACTACTTTGTATAGATTTTTAGTTTTTACTCGAAAAAGCAATCCCTATGGAACAAAATTTCAGTTACACGCATATGGGGCATTCCACGTCAAGTGATCAAGGGGTCTTTTGGTGTAATGTTTATTTTAATAATTTTTTACTCTTAAACAATTAAACATACAAATTTGATAAAGTAAATTTTGGAAAGGTTTTTTCATGCTCTTTCGCTTGGAAATAAGCATTTTGAAAAAAAAATTTTTTGACCCAAAAAATTCAAAATTAAAAATAAATTTCAATTTTTTAACTCCGTTTAGGAGAAAATTCTTTTTTTCATTGTTTAAACATTCTAGTCCCACTTTTTCATTTATATGTCCTTTTAGGAAAAAACCTCAGCTTTCCTTTAAAAAAAAATCGGGTCTCTCCCCCCCCCAAAAAAATTGAAATTTATTTTCAATTTTGATTTTTTTGGGTCAAAATTTTTTTTTTATAATGCTTATTTCCAATCGAAAGTGCATGAAAAAATCTTTCCAAAATGTACTTTGTCAAATTTGTATGTTTAATTGTTTAAGAGTAAAAAATTATTGAAATAAGCATTGTACTGAAAAACTCAAAAATTTAACCCCATCCCCCTCGGAGAATATTGGAATAGGTAAAAAAAATATTTTCACGAAAAATTACTATCTATGAGTACTACAGAAGCCCCAAGTTTTGCTACGATTGGAGAAAAATTTTTCTCCACCTTGATCACTTGACATGGAATGCCCCATATATCCCTTTCCCATATATATAAACGTAACATTACAGTAATATTATAGTCATATTAAATATCTGTCTGATGGGTAAGATTGTCCATCAATATTACTGTAACATGACAATAACATTATTTTAATGTTACACGGTTATGGAAAAATTGCAAAACAGTTCACAAACAGCACGTAAGGTTATAGTGACATCACAGCAATAATACACTGGAGATTCGTAATCTCCACTATAATATTACAGTGATCTTACTGGAATATCAAAATGTTCGCCTGGAAGTAATATTATGTTGTACTATTACGGTAAATTAATGGGAATATTAAGGTAATATTACCTCACAATGTTAAGGTAATATTACACTGTAATATTAACGTAATGTTAATATAATATACAGATAAAATTAGAATAATTTTATATTTTAGAAATAAAACATTTCACCAAGTCTGGACTCGAACCCTGAACCTTATGTTTAAATCAAACATAAAATTTTTAAACATATTTTTTGTTTAAACCAAAACAAAAAAAATTAGAATTTAACATATTTATTCAAACAAAAATTATTTTTGAATTAAAGCAGTAAATATTTTGGCTTTTTTTAAATATTGCTTCTGTTACTTTTGGAATCAATAAATTAAAAAACGCTTTGAGAATAATTAGTTACTTTATAACAAAGTTTTTTTCCAAACAATTATTTATTCTAAAATATTTACCTTATTCATTAATAAAATAAAATCCCATAGAAAACATGCTCATAAAAAAGTAACCTTATTTAAAAAGTTACTTTCCTAAAAATTAATTTTTCAAATGATACTTCAACAAAAGTAATTTTCGATATATTTACTTTTTCGAATTAAGTACATATATCCATTCTATAAAAAATTGTTAAAAAGATTTCTAATATAAAAAAATAAGAAATTTTGCTAATAAGCGATAAAAATTAGCTAACTCACATTCACCTCTTCCATACTTGTTTCAGAACACTTTTCACAATATGCTTTTCCAAAACTTATTTTCCTAACAAGGAGTATTTTCAAGAATAAAATAATATTCTCAATTTTTTTTAACAAATTTATTTTTTTTCAAAAGTATAAAAATTATAAAACGAAATATACAATATATTTAAAATATTTAGAGTCTGATATTGTGTACAAAGAAGCAAAGATACTTCAAAATTTCGCTCTTCTCTTTGAAATCTTCAAATTTATTGAGCCAATATACCTCATTCTCTGTTTCGACTGAAACAATTTTTTTCTCGGAGCTGCTTTCACTAATCCCTTTTAAACAAACGGAGAAAAATATAAAGTAACTTTTGCTACTATCATAGCAAAACATCCCAGGCAGAAATCGACGATAGGCGCATTACTGGTTCAGTACGTAAACTGACAACCAGTACTGTCTTCAATACTGGCACAAAACGTGCTCAACGTACATCAGCAGGTAACGTCTCTGGCTTGGGCTTATTATTGATAATACTAAGTGATGGGTTAGTACGGATTATCTGTTGAGGCCAGTAGTAGACTAGTATAAAGCACGAAGTAATAAAAAGGAGACTTCACTCTATGCGCGATCTGAGCAAAATATGTCCCCACTTTAGGGAATACGATGACGAAAATTTAGAGCGTAGCAGAGGTGGCGTTCCTTCCGGCGAAACGCAGGAAACAAATGTAAATAACATAACCCATATTTTGTATAAAAGTTACGTATTATTATACAAAATTTAAAAATATGAATAATATAATACAATTAAATATAACAAACATAAACTATAGTTGATATAATATGTTTGTTGTCTAATTAAAATATATTACTTATTTCTAATTTAACAATTATAATTTTTCCATAGTCTCTAAAAGATTATTAATTACTTCTTGAATACTAGAAATTTTTATAAATGTTTCTTAAATTCACAGAAGATTAAATTTTTCTCCTAAGTGACAAGTTGCTAATTTGTGACATTAACTACGAAATATAAATTAGTTTTAGATTTTTTCTTCAAAAACGTTAACTTATTTAACTGTTCACCTAACGTTTCGAAACTTATAAATTTTCGTTTTTGAATAACATGAATATTATATACAAAACACAAAAGTAGGGGAGAGGGCCCCAAGGTGGTCAGGGCCCTAAGGTGGTCACCCTAAGAAAATTTTTGTATATTACTTAGTATCTTCAAATGTTTTCTGTTATTGTTATTATTTGAGAAGACAAAGATTTTAGTAAAGTTTTGAGGTAAATAGTCGTATGAGTCTCTTTGTAACGTGAACGTTGTAAAATTTCTGTTTTTAAATGATCTAGAACTTATTTTCTCAGTGTGTTAAAAGCATCGAAATTGGCTATTTTAAATTAGTAAAAATCGTTATAATTATCTTTATATATCGTACAATAATATTCCAAATGAATATAATTAATATTATGCTTTAAAAAAATTTTTCATTAACGTTTAAAAAATTGTGTCTTGGCCCAAAGGTGGACAGTTTTTTGGCCACAAGGTGGTCACTTTTGATTTATTATAAAAATGTGTTTATACGCTATATTTATCAACATTTATCACTGTGAATGTGAATTTTATCTATTTTTCAGTTTTATGATGAATATTAATGAAATAGAATTATTTTCAAAATTTTACTGTCTAATACATACACAAAAAGTATCTTTTTTGACGAAAGGACAAAGTGCAAAAAAATATGTAATATGTTTCTATGATCCTGAAAAACAATTAATATTAAATAAACAACTTAATAATACGTTTTTTACATTTTTTTAAAACTTTTTCAGTGAATTTTTGTATGGTGACCACCTTGGGGCCACTTTTTTAAAAGTCTAATTTTCAACTTTTTTAAAAAAGTGACATAACTTTTTTTTTATTAATGAAATGAAAAAAACTTAATGATAGGAAGTTAGGTAATAAGACAAAGCTTCAAACGCCGTATTATTGACCTTTATATGTAATTCCATTTGAAATCTACAGTCGTTCAAAAGATGGGTGACCACCTTAGGGCCCTCTCCCCTATTTAAAATTATTTTCAAAGTAAATAATTTGTTTTTGTTTATTAAATATAATTTTGAAAATAAATTCAAATAAACTTTAAAAGCATCATGTTGTGGTCGCGCCATAACAAAACAACAAAAGCAGACGACGCGAGGTTAAAAAATGTTTTGTTTTTTATTTCCCCACAAGGAACACCACCTCTGTTACGCTCTAAGTTTGTCGTCATCATGTTCCCTAAACTGGGGACACTTCTTACAACAAGTTAAGTCTCCTTATTATTACTTCATGGTATAAAGTAATGCTGGAGAAACACAATCTCTAATTGCTCGTACTACTACTTTATTAACTTTTTTCTTTATCTGAAGCATAAATTATGAAAAAACTACAATTGTTTGAAATCGACAAAAAAAATTGAAATTTTCGTTTTTTTTAAACAGTAATTAAACATTTAAAAAAATTTTTTTTTAATTAATTATTTTAAGATTGTTAAAGTAGAAGATGTAAGCTTTAAAATGAGACCTTGAAAACCTCGATATCTTTACTAGATATCAAAATATAAAACTTTTTGTAACACCTTTAACTGTGACAGGGTGGGCAAATCCTGCTGAGCGGCACTGTACATTGTTTGTAAAAAAGTAAAAAACACGTTATTTAAAAGATGTTTTCTGAATGTTATGTTATAATGTTAAATAACCCAGGCGCAAAAGACCAATTCTGACGATGGATTGAAGCTTTATTGAGCCTTGGACGCCCAGCGTGGGTAATCCAGAGTTGAAGTAGAAAACATTGTCACTCAATGTTGGTTCAACATTGGAGACCAATATTCGTCCCATGCTTGATTCAAGACTCGATTAATCTTTGTGTGTGAAGCTTGAATATCCAATCTTTATTCAAGCTTGAATCAAGGCTTGAATCAACGATGATACAATATTCAGTTTATTTATTACCGTATGCACTGAACAATATATTGTTCATGAATCATTTTTAAATAATACACTGAAAGAATTGATTTCGGTATTATAGGAATTTGGTTATGTTTATGAATTTCTGTCAAGTTTTGAGAAACCAAATGTTGATTTTACCTCAATAGTTAGGTTAAATGAGAAATTTAAAAATGAGAAGCACTTAACCTATAATTTGTAATATATATGTCAGAATCACACCTCTTCCTCCTACATTTAATATATTACATGTAAATATTATTAAATAATTAAATAATTTAGATAAAAAATTACCTAAATTAATAAATAGGGGAGACCGGGGCTAAACCGGACGGATTTGGTCTTTGACCAGAAAACTCATACAAAAACATACTTTTTGCTAAAGTGTAATATACCGTTTTAAAGCTTGTACTTTCACCTACAAATCGCACTTGTTCGATTTAAAAAAAGTACAATAGCTTTAGAGATATATTGCTTCGAAGGTGACTACCTCAAAAACGAAAATCCGAAAATTGGTGGGGCTAAACCGGACACCCCATGGGGCTAAATCGGACACGGCCAATTAATTAAAGAATGAGATACAAATTTGCCTTTTTTTTGGTAAATAAGTCAAATCAATTCTTCTTTTATTTATTTGTAGATAGTTCTATACAAAGAATATAATATAATATGTAAAATCGGTAATAATTATAATATAAAATGAATTAGGGTAAGTCCGGGGGAGATGGCCACACGGGAGAGATGGCCAGTTCAAATATTTTACAGAATTTCTAAAGAAATATCACTTATTATGGGGTATTCTTCAACCTTCTGTGATGCATATTAAATCTAAACAATAAATTGATAAAAAATAATTAAACTGTAAGTGTAATCCTTGTTTATTTTTTTTTGCATGGGTCTAAAATAAGTTGAAAATTTCAGATTTCTTGTCACCATATTTTTATTTTTTAATATAATTTTTAATTTTTAATTTTAATGCGTAGTGCATAACCCACGCTTCGATGTAAACAAAAAATGAATGGGGAAATTATTTTATTTATTTAATATTTTTATGTTTACTTTTATCATTAATTATTGGGTAAGATGGCCACTGATGACTTTTATTAAAATTTTTTGATGTTAATGTTATATACTTAAGAAATATTAATGAAAAACAAATTAAAAATGTCTGAGAATAAAATAATTGATCCAATTCACACCAGAGATTGAGATTTATTTGTAGGTTGACGCAGAAGTTACAATCAAACAACGTTAATTGAAGATTGGATTAAGTGCAATATTTGAAATTTTTGGGTACATAGGAACTGTACTGAATGTCATGAAAAATGTTCAAAATACGACCAGAAAAAGAGGAAAGTAATGTGGACGATTAGAAATTAAATTTAAGTTAAAATTAAAAAATTATAGATAGTGGCCATCTCTCCCGCACACATGTGGCCATCTCACCCGGACATTCGGGGAGAGATGGCCAAATGCACTTTTTCGAAAATGTAAATTTTAAGATTCTAGCTATGAAAATATTTTATTTTATGTTTCGTTATTTTAAAGTGAAGTATTTAATATTCAATTACCAATAAAAGTTTAGACAAAAAACGCTTTTTCATAATTTTTACAGTACTTTAAAAAAACTATGGCCATCTACCCCGGACTTACCCTACCGTTTTCAGGCTTGTCTGTTTGTAGCAACTCGCTTGCGAATTCGAGTTTTAAAATAAATTCTTTATTTATTTCTTTATAAAGTGGTTCTAAGCAAAGAATATAATATAAAATAGTTAATTAATATAAAATAAATTAAAGAATTCAAAGATTTGGTTGTTTTTAATCACGATGTCCGATTCAGCCTCACACCGTCATCTAATAATTAACCTGCAATATATTTTTTCTTCTTAATGTTTTCCATTAAACTTTTTTTCTACTATACTCAGTATACCTTGAGCTAAAAGAAAAATGGCCGTATGATATTTGCACTTTAATTTTAACGATAAAAACTCAAAAAAATTAAGAAAAAAATTTTTTACTTTTACCTCAAGAAATGACATTTTCACATATTAACGGCAACTATTATTACAAGAAAATTGACACGTCCCTAAAACCTCATGCAGCATATGCATCACGAAATTGCGCGTTCATAGGTTATTTACACGATTTAAAATTCTTCACGGTTTCGGAAATATTTGACTTGTCCGGTTTAGCCCCGTGTCCAGTTTAGCCCCGGTCTCCCCTAATTATTAAATATTTACTTCTAATATATTAAATGTAAATATTTAGAAATTATTAAAAAATAAATAATAATACTATAATTATAATATTAAGATAACAATGGTAAATAAATATTAATAATTATTTAGTGTAATAAATATTTATTATACCCTCATGAACAATTTTTACACTGGAATTTTTTGATCACTGAAAATTTTTCAGACAAACGAAACTCTTGATCTTTAAAAATAATAACTTGGTGTCCCATGCTGAATCAATGTTGAGAGATATAGTAGATTAAGAACTATCCCTTATAACCTTCGTTCGCCGTGCGGTTTAAATAGGTGCGCTTATACCCAGTGAGAAATTTCTCACCGGTCCAATATCGGTCCAATATTGGGAGCCAAGAGACCGATCATCGGTCCAATAAAGGCTCCCAATATTGGACCAATATGGGCTGATGCTTGGGATGTAACGGCATCGCCAATCATCGGTTGTTAATATTAGTCCAATATTGGCCGAATATTGGCAACCAAGAGAAAAAAAAATTTTAAAGAAATTTTTTTAATTAAATAATAATAATAATAAATTAATGTTCATAATTTTTGTTTATTATATTTATTTAATTAATTATTTATTTTTAATAATTTATATAAATAATATATTATTTATAAATTATAATTATTTAAAAATGCAGCAGCTATTAGGAAACAGTATTCTGCAAAAAAAATCCTATCATTGAAAAATCAATGATAGGCGAGAGCGAGAGATATCCGCGTCATTAAATAGATTCGCAGATATACTCTGGTCTCGCGATGAATCTCTCGATACTTATATACACTGGAGTCGCCGTGTCAGTTGCGGCAGAGATTGGATTTTTCGCGTGGTAAAGTGAAGTGTGAAAAGTGTGTATGAGCCGTCGGTAACATTGATTTCTCTTCTCCCTAAAGTTCATTTGAACGTTCAGAACTTTAGAATTTACCACGCGAAAAATCCAATCTCTGCCGCAAGAGGGACGCTGTAACCGTTCTCGCAACTGACACGGCTACTCCAGTGTATATAAGTATCGAGAGATTCATCGCGAGACCAGAGTATATCTGCGAATCTATTTAATGACGCGGATATCTCTCGCTCTCGCCTATCATTGATTTTTCAATGATAGGATTTTTTTTGCAGAATACTGTTTCCTAATAGCTGCTGCATTTTTAAATAATTATAATTTATAAATAATATATTATTTATATAAATTATTAAAAATAAATAATTAAATAATTAATTAAATAAATATAATAAACAAAAATTATAAACATTAATTTATTATTATTATTATTTAATTAAAAAAATTTCTTTAAAATTTTTTTTCTCTTGGTTGCCAATATTCGGCCAATATTGGACTAATATTAACAACCGATGATTGGCGATGCCGTTACATCCCAAGCATCAGCCCATATTGGTCCAATATTGGGAGTCAATCGGCACCCAGCACGGCAACCAATATTGGACCGATATTGGACCGTTTAAAGTCTATTGGCAATTTCTCACTGGGTAGAGGTGTCGGGTATGCGTCGGGGTGTTCGATCCCACATGCGATCGAATATTTTTCCGTTTTCGTTTCTAAGCGATATATAAAAGAATAAAATTGTGTCTTGTGTTGTGAATAAAAAATGTGAATATGTTTGTAAATAATATTAAAAGTCTGTTAAAAAATCAAGAAAAAAATGTACCGATTAACAGAAAAATTATCTTTTTTTACTAAAATTATTTTTTTAATGTTACTATTTCAAATGACATTTATTTTTAATAATATATTATTTACATGAAAATAATATATATAATTGTTCTAATAGTATATTGCAATTAAATTTATACACATATATAATATGAATAAAAATAATGTCAATAATATTTATTATTATTATTATTATCAATTGATATTTTCATATTATATTGAATGAGCGCGAGAAACGCCTAAATTTGGAAACAGTGGAAGCAGTCTCGTTTCATTCCTGAATTAGGCTTCCGCAGCATTGATTGAACATTGAACGCCAATTTTCAACAAGGACTGAAGCGCGAGACTTAAATAAGTGTTACATTATGGCTAGAAGCAACCTTGCTTCCGCCGTCCCCCCAAGGCTTGATCAATATTGACCAATCCTCATCCAAGCTTCAGTAAAGCCTGAATCCAGCATCAGTTCGCGCCTGGGAATGGTTTTTTTCTAAATTAAAATAAATTATTTAAACTTAATGCTAAATTAAGTACACGGAAAAAAGTACGTAACATTTTCATTGACTCGCTACTTGACTTTTGGATACGACACAAAATACTAGAAACATTAATTAAATAGTCTTTAACGTCCGAGATACTTCATAAATAAGTCAAATTAATGAAAACGAAAACATTCGGACAAAGTAACAAATTTTATTTACTCCAACGTTTCGAAATCAAATCGATTTCCTCTTCAGAGAGTCTATTCAAAAAATATATACAAAATTAAAAAAAATAAAACTTATTTTAACAATAAATAAAAATAAATAAAGTACATATTCAAAAAATTATCTTACCTAAAAATAATAATTAAATAAACGAAGACTTTTAAATTTAAACCCTGACGATGAAGTAGAGTCTGGAGTCAGAAAATTATAAAAATTGAATTAGAAAAAATAAAAATAAAAAATAGAAATAAATACAAATTGAAAAAATTAGAAATAAAATAAGTAAATAATAAATAAACTCAAATAAGAAACAATAATCAATAAATAAATTTTTGAAAAATCAATAAAAATTTTTATAAACAGAATAAGTGAAAAGAAATAAAAAATAAAATTAACATACCATAAATAAATAAATAATCCGTCTTAGAAACACATAAATAATAATAAATAAATAATAAATCACTATACAAAAAATAAAAATCACAAAATAATAAAATAAAATGTATTGCACACTGCAAAGTCAAATTTAAAACTGAGCTCCAAACTCTAACGACACTTTACAATAAACATTGAAGAGAGACAAACAAAAACAAATAAAAACAATAAGATGAATAAGAACAGAGAATAAAACACAATGAGTATTATCACGTTAATAACTTGAAATTAAATTTAGAATCATTTCGTAAGATTTATCAAAATTATCTAAATCGGTCATTTTATTTAAACTATTTTCTCCTTCTTTTTTTATGAAAAACATTTCTGACAATAATCTTTTGTTAAGACTTGGTTCAATATCCAAAATATCAAAATCATCCCATTTTATAAAATGTGGAGAAGTGACACTATTAGAATTTGTCAAATGGTTAGTAATGGCATTATGATATTTGTCATTTAAATTAGAATTACTCATATGTTTCTTTTTACGAATATGTAGCGGTCTTTTGGCTGCCCTTTATATGATTTACCACATTTACATTTGAATCTATAAGCACAATTACATTGATTCTGTCCCTTGAGCCTATCCTTACCAAGTTTAATGAATTTATTAAATTTTGAATTAACGCTAAAAACAGTTTGAATATTAAAAGTTTTAAGTAATCTTTTGATATTTTCTGATATTGATCCACAATAAGGAAAAACTATCTTCTTAACTAGTGTATTATTATTGTTGTTATTACTAATGTTATTTGAAAATTTTCTATTATTAATTTCAATAATTCTTTTATTCACATGTTTGTTAATAAATTCATCCGGATAATTATTAAGTTTTAAGTCCAGTTTTACTAAGTTAAGGTTTTTATTATGAAATTTCTTATCAGAAAGCATCAAAACAGTATCAACTAGATTCTTAACAATTGCAATTTTATGTTGTATTGGATGATTCGAGTAATAGTTTAATAGTCTTCCTGAATAAATATCCTTTCTGTACCAATCAGTAATAATGTTGTTGTTTTCCGATCTTATGATCTTTAAATTTAGAAAATTAATTTCGTTATTGCATTCTATTTCATGAGTAAATTGTAACTTATCATGAAAGGAATTGAAGGCATCAACAACCTGAGTTACTTTATTAATTGGAACACATAAAAAGGTGTCATCCACATATCTTTTGTATGAAATAATTAGGAAATCTAAATTATTGATAATATTTTCTTCCAAGTCTTGCATAACTATGTCAGCAAGAATTGGAGAAATTGAAGCACCCATAGGCGTGCCAAATTTTTGTCTATAATATTTATTATTAAATTGAAAGAACATATTGTTCATAATGACTTAGCAAAGGCATGGCTCCAAATAAGGAATGAGATAGCTATGAGCAACCAAAGGAAAGATTTTCTGATTAATTGCAGACGTAGCGATCTTTTTCCAAAACACATAGATAACCTAACAAAAAATATTTCAAAATTAATTTTATATAGCAATTCTGTCGAGAAAAAACTTCATTCTATTAAATATAATATAAAGTATCAAATAAGAAAAAATTGAAATTCTTGACATTCATAATCACTTAAATTATTTAAACAAAGTTAAAGAAAAAATGCTTGGTCAACTAAGTAATTATATTCCTTCTAATAAAATTCAAGAAATTGTAAATTATAGTAAACAATATAATACAAAACAGAATCGTTATAATAGAAACTTTGAAAAATTGAGAGAAGATCATAATAATAATGAACAATTTGAAATAAATTTACATAAAAAAATGCTCGAAAACAATATCAATGATCCATGGATCAAAAATTATACTGACACCATTATACCAGACGAGATAAATGACTTTTTAAGATTGGGTGACAAATTTAGTTCTAATTTAAGGCTTAAAAAAATTCATACGTTTTTAATATTGTTAACTCATTAACGCCTGAAACCTCTAAAATTTTGTGTTTAATTTAAGATATAATTTTATATACTAAATATGCTTCCTGAAAATAAGTGATGCGTTTCTTTATGTTTTTTCGGGGTCGCTCTATAAGATTCCGTGCTCAGATTTTTAATTTATTGCAAGAAAAATTAAATATGGCGAATTTTGTGCATCAAATTGCGAAAAAAATGAAATTTTTTTTCAATAATTTTTTTTTACAAAAGAAATTTTTTTTAAATGAATACAAGTGTCACAAGTTAGCACAAACTTATTAAACTTTCAAAATATGCAAAAGCGGAAATGAAAAAAACAAATATACTATTGGATTATCAAAATTCAAAATGGCAGATCCAATATGACCGACAAAAATTAAAAAAATTTACTCCATTCCCTTGAATTTTGTTACTCAAGGGTTTTTGGGGTCGCGGATTATGAATCTACTATTTGATTTGCAAAATTCAAAATGACGGTTCCAATATGGCCGACGAAAATAAAAAAATAATACTTGATTCCCTTGAATTTTTTTACTCGGGGGTTTTTGGGGTCGCTGATTATGAATCCTTCTATTCGTCTCAAAATTTGTAAAATGATGACCATGTATTAGCCGTATGAATAAGACGTTTCCCAACTCTCATCACGTGGACGTTGATGGCCTTGAGAGTCATATTTTTTTAAATTTTTTTAAAATTTTTTTTTATTTATTTTTTATTTTATAACATTTATATTTATAAATTGCAACAGTATTTAAACGATGATTAATTATTTTTTTGTTCGTGCGATTCAAGAAACTTTAGTGGCTTTTAGGAAAACAAACTTTACAAAAGTACAAATTGCAATCAGAGCAAAATTTGTACGTTTTTATACCACAAGATGAGCATTTAGCTTATTTATTTATTCTTTTAGATACATGAGGTGTCTTTCGATTTATGAACGCTGCATCTAAGTAATACTTGCTGATGCTTAGAGCAAATGCTTTCGTACCTTCCTTTTTATTTTCACTGTTGGCTGCATTGAACAAAACCATCGAATTTGTGATAGCAGCTTGAATCAACCGTACAAAAATAACCCATGTACACTTTTTAGCTCTAATACATGGGAGTAAATTGTTGCAATGCATGTCATGAATATCGACACCGCACATGTATTTATTATGCAAGTGAATTGCCCTTTGAAATGGAATCTCAACCTTGGCATGTTCTTCAGAGCAATATCGTCTGCAAGGTGTGAATGGAGTAACGCCAGCAGCACTTGATGCTACTGATACCTGCTTTGAATCGACGATTGAAATATAATTTATACCACTCTTCTTGTCATTTTTCACAGCATATGTTCCTCTAGTAGCTTTTTTATCAAATACTATCTTATCATCTTTTTTTATTCGATTCTCTCTAATTGTACCAGTTGACTGTAATCCTCTCTTTTTTAGATGCAAAACCATATTAAAGCTAGTGAAAAAATTGTCAATATACAAGTGGTATAAACTTATTTTTCTGAGAGTTGTTTTATGCAGGAAATCCTTCAATAAATACATTACCACTTGAGAACCCATTGCGCACTTATTTAAAACTCTGTCTCCAATTGCACTGTTTTTCTCACAGTATAAATCAAAATATAAAACAAATCCATCGGAAGTACACAATGAGAATATTTTTAGTCCAAATCTAATTGGCTTACCTTTGATGAATTGTTTTAACACTGCCCTAGCATATGACTTGACCATCATTTCATCAATGGATAAACCAGTTCGAAAATATCCGAATAAAACTATATTCTTTTGAAACGAGTTCATTAGAGCACGAACTCTCTAGCCTCTATCGTTAGGATCATTATCTTTTAATTCAGAGTACTTAATATTCGACTTTATATTTTCAAACTTTTCACGTGACATTGCTGATAAAACAATTTGAGATGATAGATAAGGATCAGTTGACCAATAGTCTCGTTGTGACTTCCTTTTATTGAACGAGGAGTAAATAATAATTCCCATGAATGTATTCAAGTCGTGTAAATTGAGATCATATCCATTCTCCTTTGTTGATGAAATAATATAATTTTTCATTTCCTCAGAGAAGAAGGTTTCAAAAAGTTGAACAGGTGAACTTTCAATAATTTTTTTTAACTCTTTTAGATAATAGAATTTTATCTTCAATTTCATCAGAATAAACTTTTTCACCACAGATCCAGTGATATTGATGATCATTTTCCAACTTAGTTTGTGTATCTGTATAGTTTTTATATACACTCGCATAACTCATTTTAGTAATAAAATCTTTGTCATTAGAAATATTCTCTTCGTCTTCAGATTACTCACTATCAATATCTGAATCTTCTGCATTCAGAAGTAAAACCAAATCGGCACAATCTTCATCAGAATCGTGTAATTCGAATTGTGGTTCACGAGAAGCAGCTTTAGAACGTTTAGTCACTGAATTTTCAGATTCAACTTGTTTTCTTCTTGGCATTGTATTTTTTCAAGAATAAAATTCAGCTAAATATACAGAAGTATGAATAATAATTTGAAATTCAAGAATATCTCCTTTTATGAAAAAAATGGCACAACTTAGATATTCATTTGTTTGCCATAATTATTTTGCTAGGTTACCAAATAACAAAAATTAATTTACGGAAAGCAAAGACGATCACAGTTTTTCATTAATCCTCAGCAAGTTCATTGCAATGAAGTTGCTAAGGATTCATGCAAAATGCAAAAAATAAAATAAGTTTAATCTGAAAATTCAGTGACAAACGGGTACGTTTTCAGGAACACATATCCTGCAATATAATTTGAGTTACACGATTCTGATAAAGATTATAACGATTCAGTTATACTTTTTGATGAAGATGATTTAGATAATGATAATGAGGAATCTGAAGACGAAGAGAATATTTGTAATGAGAACGATTTAATCACTACAATAAATTATGCGAATTTGTATAAAAACTATACAGATAAAGAAAGTAAATTTGAAAATAATAATCAATATCACTGGATCATGGGTGAAAAAGATTATTCTATAATGAGACTAAAACTAAAATTCCATAGTATTGGTCCTTATCTGTCATATCAAATTGTTTCATCAACAATCTTAGGTTATAAGTTTTACAATATTAAGTCTTATGCTAAAAGAGTGTAGAACAATTTATCAAAGCTAAGCCAATTAGATTCGTCGGCCATATTGGATCCGCCATTTAAAATTTTAAAAATCCAATAGTAGATTCATAATCAGCGACCCCAAAAACCCTTGAGTAACAAAATTCAAGGGAATGAAGTAAATTTTTTTAATTTTCGTCGTTCAAATTGCATCCGCCATTTTGAATTTTGATAATCCAATAGTATATTTCTAATCAGCGACCCCGAAAACCCCTGAGTAACAAGTTTCAAGCGAATCTGGTAAATTTTTTTAATTTTCGTTGGCCATTTGGGTCCGCCATTTTGAATTTTGAAAATACGATTGCAGATCCATAATCAGCGACCTCGAAAACATATAAATACTATGTTCTACTACATTTCATAGCCATTTTCTGAATCAGTGCACTATATACAGATTTGATTAATTTTTTTCTCAAATTAGCGCCATTTTGAAGCCGCCATTTTGTTTTTTTCATTTCCGCTTTTGCATATTTTGAAAGTTTAATAAGTTTTTGCCAACTTGTGACACTTGTATTCATTTTAAAAAAAAGTCTTCTGTAAAAAAAAATTATTAAAAATAAAATTTAATTTTCTGTGCGATAAATTTAAAATCTGAGCACGGAATCTTGTAGAGCGGCCCCGAAAACATAAAGAAACGCATCAGTTATTTTCAGGAAGCATATTTAGTTTATAAAATTATATCTTAAATTAAACACAAAATTTTAGAGGTTTCAGGCGTTAATGAGTTAAAGATCTGAAGAATGGCTTAATGAGTATTCCAAAAGAAAATAGAGAGGAGATTAGACATAAGGATTTAACTCTTAGTTCTTGTTACATAAAAAACCCTAAATTCATTTTAAATTCTGACAGAATCATAGCAAAAAATATTAAATTAACCACAAATTTTCAAAAAACAATAAAAAAACTTTCATTACTAAGGCCGATAAGGGTAACACGACTGTTATTTTAAATAAACAAGAATATTTTGATAAGGTAAATTCCATGCTTTGTGACAAAAATACATATGATTTAATTACTGAAAATCCATTAGTAAATTTACAAAACAGAGTTTTTAATAAATTGAATAAATTAAGAAATAATGGTTATGGGGCATTTCATGTCAAGTGATCAAGGTGGAGCAAAATTTTTCTCCAATCGTAGCAAAACTTGGGGCTTTTGTAGTACTCATAGATAGTAATTTTTCGTGAAAATATTTTATTCCTAGTCCAATATTTTCCGAGGGGGAAGGGGTTAAATTTTTGTGTTTTTCAGTACAATGCTTATTTCAATAATTTTTTACTCTTAAACAATTAAACATACAAATTTGACAAAGTACATTTTGGAAAGGTTTTTTCATGCTCTTTCGATTGGAAATAAGCATTTTGAAAAAAAAAATTTTTGACCCAAAAAAATCAAAATTAAAAATAAATTTCAATTTTTTGGGGGGAGAGACCCGATTTTTTTTAAACGAAAGCTGAGGTTTTTTCCTGAAAGGACATATAAATGGTAAAGTAGGACTAGAATGTTTAAACATTGAAAAAAAGAATTTTCTCCTAAACGGAGCTTAAAACCGGGTTTTGAGCGCTCCGGCGAGTAGAAAACTCATTTTTTCATTGTTTAAACATTCTAGTCCCACTTTACCATTTGTATGTCCTTTTAGGAAAAAATCTCAGCTTTCGTTTAAAAAAAAATAAAATAAAATTGGATCTTTCTCCCCCAAAAATTGAAATTTATTTTTAATTTTGATTTTTTTGGGTCAAAAAATTTTTTTTTCAAAATGCTTATTTCCAATCGAAAGAGCATGAAAAAACTTTTCCAAAATGTACTTTGTCAAATTTGTATGTTTAATTGTTTAAGAGTAAAAAAATTATTGAAATAAACATTGCACGAAAATACCCCTTATTTGGATGAAAATATAAAAAGAAAAGATTTAATAACAACAAACACAAATTAAGCAAAATTTTATGGTTTACCAAAGATACATAAAAATAATTGTCCGCTTAGACCTGTTGTTTCAACTATTAATTCTCCTATTTATTTTATGTCTAAATTTTTTACGGATATTTTAAGCAAGTCATTACCTAAATCTTTTTCTTATATAAAAAATTCGTTCAATTTTAAAGAATCTATTAATAATTTAAAAATACTACAGGATTATGTTATGTTGTCTCTTGATGTTTCGTCCTTATTCAGCAATGTACCTATTGAACTTGTTGTGAAGGGTATTGAAGACAGATGGTCATAAATTGAAAAATGTACCAAGATTCCTAAAGACGAATTCAAAAATTGCATCGTATTCATTATAAACAATATGTTCTTTCAATTTAATAACAAATATTATAGACAAAAATTTGGCACGCCTATGGGTGCTTCAATGTCTCCAATTCTTGCTGACATAGTTATGCAAGACTTGGAAGAAAATATTATCAATAATTTAGATTTCCTAATTATTTCATACAAAAGATATGTGGATGACACCTTTTTATGTGCTCCAATTAATAAAGTAACTCAGGTTGTTGATGCCTTTAATTCCTTTCACGATAAATTACAATTCACTCATGAAATAGAATGCAATAACGAAATTAATTTTCTAAATTTAAAGATCATAAGATCGGAAAACAACAACATTATTACTGATTGGTACAGAAAGGATACTTATTCAGGAAGACTATTAAACTATTACTCGAATCATCCAATACAACATAAAATTGCAATTGTTAAGAATCTAGTTGATACTGTTTTGATGCTTTCTGATAAGAAATTTCATAATAAAAACCTTAACTTAGTAAAACTGGACTTAAAACTTAATAATTATCCGGATGAATTTATTAACAAACATGTGAATAAAAAAATTATTGAAATTAATAATAGAAAATTTTCAAATAACATTAGTAATAACAACAATAATAATACACTAGTTAAGAAGATAGTTTTTCCTTATTGTGGATCAATATCAGAAAATATCAAAACATTACTTAAAACTTTTAATATTCAAACTGTTTTTAGCGTTAATTCAAAATTTAATAAATTCATTAAACTTGGTAAGGATAGGCTCAAGGGACAGAATCAATGTAATTGTGCTTATAGATTCAAATGTAAATGTGGTAAATCATATAAAGGGCAGCCAAAAGACCGCTACATATTCGTAAAAAGAAACATATGAGTAATTCTAATTTAAATGACAAATATCATAATGCCATTACTAACCATTTGACAAATTCTAATAGTGTCACTTCTCCACATTTTATAAAATGGGATGATTTTGATATTTTGGATATTGAACCAAGTCTTAACAAAAGATTATTGTCAGAAATGTTTTTCATAAAAAAAGAAGGAGAAAATAGTTTAAATAAAATGACCGATTTAGATAATTTTGATAAATCTTACGAAATGATTCTAAATTTAATTTCAAGTTATTAACGTGATAATACTCATTGTGTTTTATTCTCTGTTCTTATTCATCTTATTGTTTTTATTTGTTTTTGTTTGTCTCTCTTCAATGTTTATTGTAAAGTGTCGTTAGAGTTTGGAGCTCAGTTTTAAATTTGACTTTGCAGTGTGCAATACATTTTATTTTATTATTTTGTGATTTTTATTTTTTGTATAGTGATTTATTATTTATTTATTATTATTTATGTGTTTCTAAGACGGATTATTTATTTATTTATGGTATGTCAATTTTATTTTTTATTTTTTTTCACTTATTCTGTTTATAAAAATTTTTATTGATTTTTCAAAAATTTATTTATTGATTATTGTTTCTTATTTGAGTTTATTTATTATTTACTTATTTTATTTTTAATTTTTTCAATTTGTATTTATTTCTATTTTTAATTTTTATTTTTTCTAATTCAATTTTTATAATTTTCTGACTCCAGACTCTACTTCATCGTCATAGTTTAAATTTTAAGTCTTCGTTTATTTAATTATTATTTTTTGGTAAGATAATTTTTTGAATATGTACTTCATTTATTTTTATTTATTGTTAAAATAAGTTTTATTTTTTTTTAATTTTGTATATATTTTTTGAATAGACTCTCTGAAGAGGAAATCGATTTGATTTCGAAACGTTGGAGTAAATTCGCGTATAACTTAAATATAAACACACACTTAACATTTAAAAGTACGTATCGAATTGTTCATAAAATAATAGTATATTTACATCTGAAATAACTACAAATGAAAACAGACGATCAGCTGTCATTTACATTGGATAGAAACGCGCAACGCACACTGTGCATGCTCTACAGAATTTTCAAGCGCAATCAACTAATCTTTTACGTACTTTATAAAACTTAACAAATGACTTTTGGTTAAAATTGGAAAACACTGTGGCCCACACTAGTACTAGAATAATTCTAGGACTTTCTTATATTTTCTAATAAAAAGTATATGATACCGCCTTGTATTTTGTGTCCTATCCAAAGGTCAAGCACTTTCAAGGAATGATTCACGTACTTTTTTTCCGTGTATATATTGCCTGATATTAACGTAAAATTTAGAAATTCAAATAAAAAAATTATATACTATTATTAAAAATTAAAATTATTTTATATATTTTTATTTATTTTCTAAATTAAGCATCATTAAATTATTATTAAATTGAATAATGATGAAATTAAATTTATTTATGAAAATAATTAAAAAATTGGAAGTTCCTTTAAAAAAATAGTATATTCAACAATCCGCACAGCACTTGAATATTTAATGGGTTTTTGAGTCGCTATATATTCCTGAAAAGTCTAGGCTTTAGGAATAAAATTAATATTAATAATTAATTAATTAATAGTAAAGATATAATGGAAGAACTCTTTCATTTTCCTCTGACGCACTCACTTCTTGCGGATTTAGTTCCAGATTTAAAACTAGATTAAATAGAACAAAATTGGTAATGACAAAATATAATTTATTATGTGTTTAACTTTAAATAACCATTTATTTCTGGTAACTTTTACTACTTTCAGTGTAAATTTTGCTATGTTCAAAGTCAATTTTACTATGTTTAAAGAACACAGGTATTTTAAAAAAAAAAGTAAAATTAATTTCGAACGTTGCAAAATTTACTCCGAAAATAGTAAAAGTTACCACAAATGTTGGACTATGAAAGTAGTAAAACCTAGTTTAAATTTTTCTTCGCGTAGAATATTTTTTTCCCCTAAAATAATTTTGGAGAAAATTAGTTAGCTTAGGAAAATTAGTTTGAAAGTTTTTTGTTGGGAAATATTGTATTGGGAAATATTGTATTGGGAAAAAGAGATTGGAAAAAGTGTATTGCAATCCTTCCACTGATAACTTCGCATTCTCAATCATCCAATTATTATTTAATAAATTAAAATCACTAATGGGAGAAAATCAAATTTTTGTTTAATTTCAAAAAATTTACAAAATTATCATTTAATAAATTTTCATCTCATCAATGATAGAAAATAAAAATTTCACGTTTTATGAACAATCCTCGAAGCAAGAGGAAATTTTTAACTGTATATAAGAAATTGTTTCGCTCGTTTGTTACAAAGCGATTAATAAAAAAGATGTTCGCTTTTAATTTACATCAGTGAAACCGTAACAAGCAGTCAATTTATTTCTCAGCTACCAACTACTTAGGATCATTTTCCAAGATAAGCAACTAATTCACAATTTTGTTCGATTTTCCATTACTTATGTCTATATATATATATATATAAAGTCGATCGAGCACCTTTCTTTATTGTTAATGCCTTTGTTTTTTGTAAATTTGACTGAGATTCGAATTCTCCGCTCTATTTGACGCATATCCCTACTTTATCACCTCTGGATTGATGGTACCTCTCCAAGTGGCCGCAAAACTTGCCTATATACTTAACTATGGAGAATGTAATATGAATGTCGAAAGGCAAAAAGGAAAAAGGACCGGTAGTTCTTTCCTATATATAGTGCAACTATCCATTCGTACAATTCAGTACAAATCACGCGACCCGTCAGTGTTAATCTCGTCGAAGGGGACAGAAAATTTTTTTTTTGTCTCGAAAACCTTTCTCCCCCTCTCAACCCTTTTTAAAGTGTCCTTCGGCGAGAGTGATTTGAGCGAAGGAGAAGAAATTTTTTTTTTCGTTTTATTTATTTTATTAAATCAAAAATTGTAGAAAAAATTAATTAACAATAAAATGATATATAATCAAGTGAACGGCCTATTGTTGCCCTTAATTGTTGTTATCGTATTTTCGACATTCGCACGTGCCGCTATTGAACATGGTACGGTCAGTCAATCAATTGAGGATACACCGGATAATTCGGCTACAATTTTAAGTAAAGATTGTGGTAAATCTTATAGTGCCAAATGTCTCAAACTTGATGTTGTGTCATTTCTCGATCGGCTTTCCGAGAAGGATGATTTGGGTACGTGTTATATGTGTCTGTAAATGTATGTGTGTGTGTTTTCTGAAATAATAGTTTAATTTAAGTAATTGAAATGTTAAAAAAATAATTACTTCATTAAAAATTATTGAAAACTAATAACTTTAAGAGCACTTAAATTATTATTAAACTGTGACGTCATCGTGGTTCAAATGCCCTTAACATTAATTAAAATTTCTCAAATTGTGAGAAATAATTTATAAAGACAAACAGGAAAAAAATTAAAAACAAGCTGTGAATTAAGATGTTCATTAGATGAACATTTTGCTTCTTCTTTACGATAAGCAAAAAATTTGCTTTAAAGTGAATTTTTTCATTTTATTTAATTCTATTAATGCTAATAAAATATATTCTTTTTATACATCAATCGATTCATCTTGGTGAAATGTAGATTTTTAGTTTGTTTTTAAGTCTAGATTAACATTTTATTATAAAGCAACATAATTTTTAAGAAGGAAATAAATTTCTAATAAAAGTGCGAATTTTTGGTTTTAATTATGTTTAATTCTATAAATTCAAATAAAATATATACTTTATATATACCAATCGATCCGTTTTAATGCAACGGATAAGATTATTAAAAAAAATGAGTAAAATCTTATTGTACTGGAATATAATTTTGATGAAAGAACTAAATTTTTAATAAAAAAAGGTAATTTTTTTGCTTTAATTGTCATTACCTCTATAAACTCTCATACAATTTGTACTTTATATATACCAATCGATTCGTCTTGATGCAAAGAAGAAGATTTTATTGTATATTAACTTCAATATTCAATTATAAAAAAATTTTTTGAAAAAAGTAAAAAAAAAAATTTTTTAAGATTTTTTAATGTCCATCAATCCATTTCGAGATATTTTTATGATAAATATGCCTAGCAATTTTCAGCCCAATTCGTTGAAACCTCTTCGAGTTATCGTGTTCACAAAAAACGGGATCCACACACACACACACATACATACATCCGGACAATTGTTCAGGGGCTTAAATAACATAGTCCTATATAGAAGAAAATTTATTTGAAGGATTTTTAAAAATTTTATAAATTAAACGACTACAAAGCTTCCTCACGAGGAAGCAAAATACTATTGTTTATTGAATTTGTTTGTGGTCTGTATTTAATTAATTTTTTTTTAATAACGAAAAAATATTTCAAAATGATATTCAATATCTTGAAATGAATAAATAAAATAAATATTATTATTGATTTTTAAAAATGGGGTTTTAAAAAAATTGTTAAAAGAAAATTAATTAATAATATTACATTTTTTAATCATCAACCTCACGATCTAAAGTTATTCACAAAAAACTAATTTAATTTATTTTATGTTTTAAATTTTTAAGAGAAAAGTGGTCGAAAAATTAAACAGTAAAGTTCTAACAGTCTCATGCTGTTAATAGAAAAATTACTCATAAAATAAAAATTTTAATCAGAAGTATATATATATATATATATATATATATAAAATTATGAATCTGAAAGTGAAAAAAAATTAAATTCAAATAAACAAAATGCAAATAATAAAACAAAAATTTTTCCTCAGGTCTTCTTCCTGGGGTGTCAGTTGTCAAGGACGCAAGTACAACTGAAATTCCCTCCTCAGAAATGATGGCTAATTTAGCGAGGGATTTCCCTCACGATGCCGACAAAAGACTCGATGCATATTTAATACACAAAGTGGGAAGTTATCTCAACAACCATGCAATCTCCATAAAACTCTTTGATCCGCGAACTTTCGAAGCTGCCCGAAGTTTTAACGATGAGACACTTAATCGACTGGGACTAATTGGAGATAAAAATTTCGAAGCTGGTGAGAAATCATCTAAATTTTGTCACTTATTTACTTACCCTTGCCCCTCAAAAAAGGAGCTATAATTCAAAAAATTTCACTTTTTTATCGAAACATATATTTTTTATATGTATTTCAATTTCTCTAAACTTAATTAATTTAATTGATAAATATTTAATTATTTTTTTAATTTTAAACATCTAGAATATTTAATTATATTTTAAAAATTCTGTCACAATTTTGTTTAAATTTTTTGGTTTGTATTAAAAGTTAATTTTTTTTTGTTTCCTTTTCTCATTTTTTGACAAGATAAGAAAAAGGGAAAATAAACAGACTAAAATTTACAAAGAAAGTAAAAAATATTGGATAAGAAATTAAAAATTTTTAGGTCAAAATAACTGCTATAGAAGAGAGAGAACCCAAAAATGTTTTCTCTTGAAAGTGGAACAGTAAATTTGACTACAAAAAAATTACTGAAAATTCTTGTCGATTTCTTATTTGTTTTTATACTTTTTAAAAAAATAAAACATTTCTTTAAATTGCTAAAAGTAAATGTTTTTCTTAAAATTTTAGTAGGTAACTAAATTTCAGAGTTTTTGGTCAAAATGATTGTTCTAGGGAAAAGGATCATCATTATTGTCTCGGTTGATAGAACAGTAAATTCCTTTTTAAATTAAAAGAAAAGAAATAGCGAAAATTCTTAGCAATTTTTTATTTCAAGTACATTCAAGTACATTCTTACTGGGATCCTTTTTTTAATTTAATTTATTATATATCGATATTTAAAAAGTGGATCCCAATATGAATGTACTTGGTAAAATTAATTTTCGACACTTTTTTGACAGACAAGTAATTGACTTAACGGCCAATTAGAGAAATCGATAATTAAAAATTCTGCTTTGCACGGTCCGACTCTTTTTGTAATATCTCGGGAACCCGTAAATATTTTTTGCTGTTCTTGGCCTCTATTTAAAGCTTAGTTTACAAGGAATAGTCTATAAAAGTAACAATTTTTTTCATAAACTTTGCTAAACTGTGCCAGGAGTCAAAGTCAGAGTAAGAAATTCCGAAAAAAATAGAATTATTTTTTTGTCTTTATAACATGATATCTCGCTTCCTATTTATGCAATACAACTTAAAATAGTGGCATTTTATTGGAAATTTAATAAGCTTTCCAATGCAATTTTAAAAAATCATCGAGCTTCATTTTTAACCGAGTTATCACTGTTTTTGTGCGGGTGTGTTATTTAAAAGCTCGAGCTGTTAGCGATCGCACAATTTCGGACGGAAGTGTATGAATGAAAATAAGGTAAAGAGAAACAAACCAAAAAAGTTTATAGAAAGAAAATTATTATTCAAAATGACTGTTTTAGGGTAGGGAAAGAACAGAATAATTAAATATTACATTTGTAACATGTAAAAAAGATACAATATTAAGATTGAAGCTTTTAAAGTTAAAGTTCGGTATAGATCTAAACTATGTTGTAGTGAATCTTATAGTATGATCATAATAGTGAAGTAATATAATTAAATAATAAATTTTGTTCTCTGGGGAGTCCATTAAAATAATGAACTGCTGAGTGGATCTTACAGTGTAGTAAAAAAAGTGAAGTAATATTCTGCCATACTTGGTAAAAACTTACATAAGTCACATTGTCGCTAGGGGCGAGATTCATACATCATGATCGTTGAAAATCTGCCTTAGTGACAAAGTGATTTATGTAAGTTTCTACTAAGTATGGCAGTATTATTATGAAATAAATTTGTTTTTCTGTTGAATGAAATAAAAAAAAAGAGAGAAAATTAAAAAACAATTTTTTTTATGTTTTGCTAAAAAAATAACAAGATAGAAAAAATAGCTAAAAACGCTATAAAAAGAGAAAAAAAAGATTTTAAATTTAAGATTTTTAGGTCCAAATGATTATTCCTAGGAAGGGGGAGACCAGAAATTTATAGAATAGTACATTTATTTTTTACAAAGTGAAAATTCTTTTTTTTTATAAAACAAGAAAAATTTTACAAAGAAACAAATTAAGACTGTAAATTTTAGATTCTTATGTCAAATTTACTACTCCACTGGGGGGGAGAGACCAGAAATTATTGTCTGTTTCAATGGAACAGTTAATTTTAGGTGCTACTTTTATCATTTTCTTTTGTTCAAAAAATATCAAAAATGAAAAAATATAAATAAGTAGAGATTAATTTGTACATAAGAAAACAATAGAGAAAGTTTAAGAAATTGGAAAATAGTTTCTAAACAAGTCAATGTTTTACTTGATTTATTTTATCGCCAGACAAGAAAATTATTAAGTCCACCTTTTTAAAATCTACTATTCATTAATCATTTATAACTCTTTGTCATTCATTATCATTACTATTCTTACCACTTTCAGTGGTAAATAATTTAATGATCCGAATCAATGAAAAATTGATTTTAAATCTAAGAAGAAGAAAGGAACTAAAATAAAAAATTTCATAAAAATTGCAAATGAAAAATTTCCTCAAACTTGAATTATTGAACTTCAAGAAATCATCTACAAAAATAATAAAAATGGTTATGAGTGTATTAAATTGGAGGAAAAAAGAGAAAAAGAAGGAGCGTGGAAGGGATAATTATTATATTGGGAATTTTTTTTTTCTCTTCCCTGTTTTTAGGTCGTGGCAAGAAGGACAAGGGTATGGGTAGTTTAATGGCCGGTTTAATGATGATGAAAGGAACATTGGGCGCAGTTGGATTTGGTGCACTTGCACTACTTGCTGGCAAGGCATTAATGACAGGCCTAATGGCACTGATGCTTTCTGCAATTATTGGATTAAAATCACTGGCAAGCGGTGGCGATAAGAAAACAACGTATGAAATTGTCAGTAAACCAGTTTATTCCACATCGCATTCACATAGTTCTGAGGAGCATCATGGACACGGTTATGGACACTCGGGTTATGGTAGATCTTTGGATTATGCTCAGGAAGCCGTTCACGAAGCTGTACGAAAATATGGAAATGTTCGCGACCGCAGATCGCTATTGTAATAAAATTTTTTTTTTTAAATTTAGACGTACCAAATAATCGAGGTAGGATAAAATCTCATTCAGAGTTTACATACTTCATCAATTTTTTTGTTTTTATTTATTTTATTGTTATTTTTGGTTTTTAAGGGAAACATTTTTTTTTATTTTTTATTCGGACCTTTTTGAATCTTATTCTCCTTATTCTAACTTATGTCATTCCTACTTTTTTTTCTTTTTCCATTCAGAATTTGTTTCAATCTGACTTTTTTATTCTGACTTTTTTACTCCGACTTTTTTATTACAACTTTCTTATTTCGACCACTTAATTCTTACATTTTTATTACGTCTTTTTCATATTTACATTTTCATTCTAACTTCTTCTTTAATTTTTTACTCTTTTTCTTTCATTTTTTACTTTTTTCCTTTCATTTTTCAACATTTCCTTCGCTTTTCTTTTTTCCTGCTTCTTATTTACATCAGTCTTGTGAATCTTCTTTCTCCATTTCTGTGATCTCTCTTCCTGTAATTCTACACTTGTGTATACCTCTTTCTCTCTGTCTTTCTACTTCTATTTTTAACTAATTTGCCTATCACTTCTATAAAAAATAGCTCTGAATCATTCTCAGATTGTTTCTATTATTATTATTATTATTATTATTATTATTATTATTATTACTATTATTATTATTATTTAGTTGTTTAAGTATTTATTTGTGAATTTCTGTTCATATTCAAATGTACAACTGGGTGTAGAAAATATATTTTTTATTTATATTAAATTATAAATAAAGAATCTTTATAAAATATCGTTTTTAGTCTCCATGATTCGTAACTTTACGAATTTAAATTAATTTCTTTAAATAAGTTATTAAAAAACAATTAATAAAATAAATAAAGTTTATTTGTGAAGATAGTGGGATCTCTAGTTACATAAAAACCCCGAATAGGGTGTACATAGATAATTAACAAAAATTAAATATTGAAGACAGTAAAAAATTAGTAAATAAGAAATTAATAAAAAAGCGAATCAATTAAAAAAAATAACATACATTGACCAAATTAATCTCTAAATTAGAAATTAAATATAAAATTTAGGCATAAACTATACTGGAATCAGACGTTCGTGATTTAAATAGGTCTCTAAAACTGAATTTTCGAGGTATATCTGATCCAAAGATTAGTAGTGTAAAGAATACGTATTTTTCATGTCTAAAAATGTTATCAGAAATCTCAAATTTTATGATATGGAACATATAGTTCTAAACTATAAAATTATTTCAATAAATTGAAATCTAATATCTAATATATTATTAAAATTTTTAGTTGTATAGATACAGAATTCGTATTTTTTGTAATAACTCGATAAAATAAGAATTTAATTTATCACAATTTAGAGATAATTATTCAAAAAATCTACACATTTATATTTCTTTTGCATAAACTTAGAAAACGAATACACTACCTGTCGAAATTGAGAGACCACTTGCAAAAGTGTCATTAAAAACATGACATCCTTTAAATATTGATAACTTCGTTAAATATTAACGTAGAAAAATTTTGAAGACAGTTTTGGAAAGTGAATTCTCATTGTCTAAATTTGATAAATTGCATCTTTTTGAAAAGTGTACAGAAAAATTTGACATTTATAGTATATGAAAGCTTGTACTTACGGCTTTGAAATAAGAGTAAGAACACTTTAATCAATGCATTGGTTTTTAAGTTTTGAGTAAATTATTTTAACCATGCACAAAAGATTTTTAGTGCAGTGATTCAACTGTTTGCTCGTCCCACAGGGCCGAAATAGGCTATTGCACGAGTGGCGATTAACAGGCCAACAAAGTTTACAACGAAAATACTAAGATTTAAAATGCCTTTTTAATAATATAATAAAATATTGAATAAAATAAAAAATTAAAACAAATGAAGAATATAAATTCGTAACTCTTTATCAATAAAATTTACAAATAAAATATTCTAAAGAATTTAAATTAATAGTAAATAAATAATTATTTGTCAAATTTTCAAATTAAAATAATAGATAACTAATAATTAATTATATTAAATTAAATATTAAGAATATTTAATAATGTTAACAAGTTTAAAAAATATTATGAACTGAAAATATGGAAATGAATTATTTTATTATTGTTAACTTAAATTCTTCAGAATATTAAAAGTATTATACATGTATTATACAAACAGAAAGAATAAAAGAGTATTAGTAATATTATATATGTGTTATAGGAAAAGTAAAGTATAAAATTGCGTTTTAATTAATTTAATACACTCGAGTCGTAAAGTTTCAGTACATTTAGACTGACTACATTTGAATGATCGCTTCACTTTAAACTCAAATATTTCAGTAAAAATTGATGTAAAAGCTATCAAATTAGTATCATTTTAAAGTTTAATAAATTTAGAGACAAATGGGCGAAGATATAAACAATTTAATCATGTAAATGTGTAAATATAGTCCTTTAAAGTAAGAGATTTTTTGTGAAAATTTAATTTTTGAAATCTTAAGTTCAAGTCAATGCCAATAAAAGACAAATTTTTTTTGAGAATTGTCAGTTAACCAATATGTTGTAAAAATCCTACTTTTTAATTCTAAACCAAAATCATTAACAAACATTTTGTTTTTTTTCAAATTCTATAAAAATAATTTCTCTTGCTCTCTAAATTTCTCAAAGGATATAAATTGCAAATTCATCGATTCGTTCATTTGTTTTATCAATTAACCACACTTTTGAAAGAATATATAACCCTTGATACAAGCTCAAGAAACTATTTGCCAGAATGCTTCGAATTTGTCAAGCTGTAATTAATGCAAAAGGCGGTTATTTTGATAAAAAAAATCTAGTTGCAATTATATTTTTTTAGAAAAATGAATATACTTATTAACTTCTATATTCTTTTGAAATTAAATATAATAAATAATTATAATGCTAATATTTAAGCTGATAAATTATTCAATAATTAGGAAAAAAACTTGAATTAGATAGTTATAATAATTATTGCTAATTATTATTATATTGTTTATTATTATATTATATTTCATTAGTATATATTATAATGTTATAATAATAATTATTATTATATTGTTTATTATTATATTATATTTCATTATTATATATTATAATGTTATAATAATAATTATTATTATATTGCACAGTTATAATCTTGTAACAATCAAGGGTTATATATTTCTTCAAAAGTGTGGTTAATAGATAAAACAAATGAACGAATCGACGAATTTGCAATTTATATCCTTTGAGCAATTTAGAGAGCAAGAGAAATTATTTTTATAGAATTTGAAAAAAATACCAAATATTTGTTAATGATTTTGGTTTAGAATTAAAAAGTAGGATTTTTACTACATATTGGTTAACTGACAATTTAAAAAAAAATTCTCTTTTATTGGCATTGACTTGAACTCAAGATTTCAAAAATTAAATTTTCACAAAAAATCTCTTACTTTAAAGGACTATATTTACACATTTACATGATTAAATTGTTTATATCTTCCCCCATTTGTCTCTAAATTTATTAAACTTTAAAATGACCCTAATTTGATAGCTTTTACATCAATTTTTACTAAAATATTTGAGTTTCATGTAAAGCGATCATTCAAATGTTGTCAGTCCAAATGTACTGAAACTTTACGACCCGAGTGTATAAATAAAGATTAATTTAATTTAATATAGGGGAGGGTGGACCCATACCGACCCCCTAAAGTGCAAAGGCTTAAAATGTGCCAAAAATGTGTTTTTTTATTTTCCTCGAAATTAATATTATTTCTTTATTTAAATAAATTTTATGGCCTTCTTTGAAATGATAATAAATATAAATTGTTAAACAGTGTCTAAATTCCCAATATAATAGCAGCAATGGTTTTGCCTGTTTTAATTTTCGCCCTATTTTTAGTAAAATATATACGAAATTTGTTATTAATCTTTTTTCGTTTCTGTATTTAACTGCTTCCAAAGATGTCGAAAAGTACAACGTTTCTTAAGGGGTTACATACCTTTTTAGGACTCAAAAAATCGAAATAGTTATTTTGCGCCCATAATGCAAACATAATTTTTTGTTCAAACTGCAGGGAAAGTATGGCATTGAGGGCACGCACGATTAAACGCTCGTTTTAGTTAAAAATTAAACTCTATATAAATGTTGACTCTTTGAAGTCTATAATGATAAACCTAGTGGCACCTAGTGATTTACCTAGTGCAGGCTGTCTAGATGTCAGGATGACATGTCTCCTGAAAAAGTGCCAGGACGTGATAATTTAGTTAGTTTGGTTTTGTGTCGACACGAAACTAAATTCAGTTTGTCAATTTAGTTTCGTGTCGACTCAGAATCTGAAACGAAACTAAACTTTGGAGACGGTCTCTGGTTACATTATTTTTGATTTTTAGCAAAAAGCTTTATTCTTATTAATTTATCTACAGAAAAAAGCAAAGAATTAACATGCGGGCGTAAAATACTTTCAGAGCGGGCGGAAAATACTTTACCGCCCGCTGACGTCACACAAGCGGGCGGTAAAGTATTTTCCGCCCGCTTCCCATACTCTCGAGCAGAATGTGCTACTTTGCGCCCGCCTTAAGTGCCCGAAATGACATTCTTTCCGTGCAGGAAGGACAAAAAATTTTATTGCTTATTTTAAAAGTATACATTTTCGAGAATGTTACGTTACCAGAGTAAATTACGTAATCACAGTCACTTAAGTAAATGTTCAAAATTACGTAAGTTTTGTAACTAGAATAACTTACGCAATTAATCAACAACTAGAATAACTTATTAAATTAAATGAACTTACGTAAGTTGCGCAACTAGAATAACTTATCCAATCAAATTACGTAACATACGCAATTAATCAAACACACGCTATTAAATGAACTTACGTAAGTTACGTAACCAGAATAACTTACGCAATTGAATGTACTTACGTAACTTACGTACCTAAAGTAACTTACATAAATGGTCAAATTTACTTACATTACGTAAATAATCACATTTACGCAAGTTACGTAACTTACGTAAACCATTTAATTGTGTATGTTATTATAGTTACGCATCTTACGTAAGTTCGTTTAATAGAGTGCGGTTGATTAATTGCGTATGTTTCGTAACTTACGTAAATGGTCAAACTTACGTAAGTTACACAACTAGAATAACTTACGTAAATAAATGAACTAACGTAAGTTACGTACGTACAGTAACTTACATAAATAGTCAAATTTACTTAAATTACGTAAATAATCTCATTTACGTAAGTTACGTTATTTTGTTATGGTTATGTAACATACGTAACTTTCCTTAATTATGTAAGTTACTATAGTTACGTAAGTCAAGGGAAACAATTTTTCTGATTGGCACTAAATAATTATGTTTTTCAATATTTTGTTTTGAGTCGACACGAAACTAAATCCAATTTTTTAATTTAGTTTTGCGTCGACACGAAACTAAACTCAGTTCGTTAATTTAGTTGCGTGTCGACTTGAAACTAAAGTCACTTCCTTAATTTAGTTTCGTTTTAACTCAAACTTTAAAACGAAACTAAACTTTCGAGACGGTCCCTGCTCGATTGTATAAGATGAGACGAGATTTAAAACAAAACAATGGGATATTGTCTCATTGTTTCTCATTGCTCGTATATCTCGCTCAAATGCATCACTAAAAAAAGCAAGTAAGAAAGAAATCAAATAATAAAGTAAGAAATAATAAGTAAGAAAGAAAACAGAAAGTAAATAAGTAAGTAAAGAAAGAAGAAATAAGCAAGTATGTCTGCTGGAGCGGTACAAAGACGGATCCGACCGCCGGATCAACATTTATACTGTGTTGTAATGGCTGTACGTCCGGAGATTTGATGCCGCCGAACAACCGGCGTTGTACTGGCATTCGTCCACCTGGTAATCGGAGCAGTACAGCTATTCTACCGATTGAGAACTAAAATCATTTATATTGTTATTATTAAGATTTCAATTAATAATAATATGCTAAGAATATGGTTATTGTCATTGTCTTTTTAAAACAATTTAATGTTTTCTAGGATAATGATTTTTTTTAATTAACACATTATTTGAGCCGCCGAATAATATAACCACGCATAAAATTTTGATAGTAATTTTAGTTGGCTATTAAAACACACAAATACAAAAAAATTTCTTGAATTACTTTCTTAAAAAAAACTTAATAAAATGTAATTAAAAATTAAAAAAAGTGTTCTAAGTTTATTTGTACGTGAAATAGGCCATCTAAAATGCCCATCAAAATTTTATGCGTGGTTATACGGTGGATCATTTAGAATCTTCAGAAATAGATTTTTTACAATGCAAAAATTTAGCTATAGTTTTATTGTTTTCAATAAAAATTAATAAATTAAAATGAATAAAATAATAATTATTGTAATAAAAATTTTAAATTCACTTTGTTGTAAAACATTTTTGTAGGAGAATTGTTTAAAGTTTAAATATTAGAAAAAGAATTAACAATTTAAGAACATAAAATTTAATTGTAAAAATTAATGAATTTGAAAAATATGTTTTAATTATATTTTTTATTTTTTAATTAACAAATAAATTAAAGAATTAAATTTTTTTGGTATATTCAAATATCTTTAATAATTATAATTAAAGTATACAACTAATTATTTATAAATATAAAATAATTAATATTAAAAATAAAATAACAACTGTCTTTCAAGGCCAGGCTGAAGTCACAACTGTGGTCTCGACGAAGTCAGTAGAAATTTTACACCTCGATAAGACCGTAGTTGTTTTAGGAGTGCTAAAAGCAGTTAAAAGCTTTCTGGGCAAGCCCGAGTTAGACGTTCCTTGTCAGTTAGTGTCCCGGTATGGAGGTACGCATATGGTGATTCTGCGTCTGCCAGATGCGGACGCGGAGTTGCTATTTAATAGCAAGGAAAGGAAAGGTCAGAATCGGCTGGGTCAATTGCAGAGTCCGAGCCAGAGTAGAAGTAGACAGATGTTTCAGATGCCTGTGTACGGCCACTTGGCACGAGGCTGAAGGCCGAGACAGAAGAGATGCTTGCTGAAAGTGTGGTGGTCTCGACCACAAAAGCAAGTCATGTAAGGGTTCTGCTCGTTGCATGAAATGCTCCGATAAGGGGTCAAAAGAGACAAACCGTCTTCCGGGAAGCAGGGCTTGTCCAATTTATTGGGGAATCCTTTCGGGTCTAAAGGCAAAATACAGGATTCTCGAGGTTAACCTCTGAAGAGGAAGATCCGCGCTGGATCTTCTGATGCAGACTGCTAGACAGAGGAAGACTGATATACTGATCTTCAGAGAGCAGTGTAGAAAGACAGAATTCTCTGTCTGGTTTCAGGACGCATCAGGAAGGTCCGAAATACAAATATGTAACCCGGACATCATTATCAGTGATTTCTTGGAGACTGAGAAGGGTTTCGTTTGGGTAGAGGTGGCAGGTGTCCGTATATACAGCTGCTACTTCTCCCCAAACGATCCTCTTAAAAAGTTCGATACCGAGATCCGCTCTCTTGAAGAAAGCATAAAAGTTAGGACAAGAGGGGGATCTTGGTCACCGACATGGTCTCGGCGAATGACCTGGTAGTGATGAACCGGGGAAAAGAGTTTAATTTTTGGCGGGGAGCATCAGGATCAATTATTGACCTGACATTAGCATCTCCACGCCTGACCCGCAGTGTTAAATATTGAAAGGTACTGGATCAGGTGACCATGAGTGACCACCAGTACATTGAGTTTTCAGTCTCCGAGGAAAAGGCGGGAAAGTGCATTCGCCCACAAAAGGGTAGTAATAAACCCTCCTGGAACATTAGGAGACTGGACAGGGAGAAGTTGGCAAAATCTTTGGCTGAGACCCACCTTATTAAGAGACTCAACTGGCAGAAGGAGCCAACTTCTTTAAATGGCATAGTGCGAGAGGCGAGGCAAATTATAGTGGATGCTTGCAATCACTCCATACCTGGCCGGCACCAAACAAAAGCAAGGAGAGGTGCTCTGTACTTGTGGAGCGTTGAACTAGCCAGCTTAAGAAGAAAATGCAACGCTGCAAGGAGGAAATATACCCATTCTAAGGGAGACCTCGCGCTGCAAGAAGATTGGCATAAAGCCAGACGCATCTTCAAACGGGCTATAAGGAGTGGCCAACGAAAGTGCTAAAAGGACCTAATAAAAGCGCTATTTCCCCTCGTGGAACCGAGCCCCAAGGAAGACTATACTTGCGTAGTACAGAGGGAGGAGCTCTTCAAGCTGGAGGAACTTATAATAGTGGCAAGGACGTTGAAGAACGGCAAAGCGCCTGGCAATGATGGAATACCGAGCGAGATCCTAAAAAAGGTGATTGCAGTGTACCCAGAGTTGCTTCTCAACGTCTTTAATGCATGTTTAAAAGCTGAAGAGTTCTTAAGCTACTGGAAATGCAAAAGTTGGTCCTCCTTAGGAAAGGCGATAAGCCTCTAGATGAAGTCTCATCGTTCAGACCAATTTGTCTGTTGGATACGATGGGAAAACTTCTGGAGGCTATGAGTCTAGAAAGACTTCAGGGAATCCTGGTAGGCGAAAATAGCCTATCGGGGAACCAGTTTGGCTTCTGCAAAGGTCGGTCAACAGTTAATGCAATACTCTCTGTTGTGAACCTGGTAAAGGAAGTAAATCAGAATAATGGACAACAATCTTAGCGACAGATGGGTCGTCTACGAAAGCAATGTGTGCCATCTCAAAGAAGAAATGACCTGCGGGGCACCACAGGGGTCGAAGATGGGTCCATTTATATGAAACGTCATGTACGACGGACTCCTGAGAATGGAACTGCCTGAAGACACAACCCTGAAAGCCTTCGCAGATGACGTACTTCTGGTGTCTATTCATCAATGATGAGGGGACCACATGTGGGGACCGCATCTTTTTCACATATTGCAAGATCGTCACTTTCTGGGGCGATTATTGCAGAAGGCTATCCCAGGGTTGTGATGACAACAGAGCATCTCGATCAGCTGAGGATAGTTATTCATGGGGAGATTGAAGGGGACGAAGCAGAACCCTATCCTCGTTTTGGGGAAGTTCGGCTCACCAGAGGAGCTGTCTTCGTCGAGTGCCTGGATTCTGATTCTAGGGAATGGCTAAATAGCCGTATACCGAGACTTAGACATGCTATGGGGGGCCTCACCCTAAAGGTAGTGGACCCGTCCCAGCTGATCAAGTTGGTGAGAGTTGTTGCCTGGGTACCCGGTCCAAGGGTGAACCAGGCCTCAATGCTTAGAAACCTTGGAAGACATAATACCGGGGTGGATACATCTAATTGGAGGGTGTATTCGTGTGGCGAGGGAAGGATAGACCAAGCTTCGGCTGTGGACTGGACTCTCGCGTTAGTATTACCGGAGAGCGACATAGGGGTTCTCCAGGCTCGGCAGTGTAAACTGTGCTTTGGACTTGGCCAAATCCCTCTAAGAGTGCCGAGGCCAGGGGCAGACGCAGCTGCTGAGCAAAGTGCTCAGGGTGGGGACGCGACTGAGGAGACCGTGAATCAGCCTTAAAATGGCAACTTCTGGGATTTAATGTACGCAGATCAATTTGCATCAATGTAAAGGCGCTTCGGCGATTTTAGCCAAGAGCTTGACAAAGATGCAGATAGCTTTAGCCTTTGTTCAAGAACCTTGGGTTTTTAAGGGGATAATCAGAGGTCTAAATGGATGCGGAGAGCTAGTTTGCTCGCCACATAAACCGATTCCAAGGGCGTGTCTGATCTATAAAGGTCTAGACGCTTTCCCTTTGTTGGAATTGACAACTAGAGACTTGGCTGTTGTAATGCTAAGTATTCAGAGACGAACGGAACTAAAAGGGAAATAGCTTCCGCTTATTTTCCGGGTTCGGAGAGAGAACCTGCGCCACCAAAAGAAGTGGAAAAGTTGGTAGAATTTTCTCAACAGCAGAGTCTAAAAGAAGTTGAAAAGTTAGTAGAATTTTGTCAACAGAAGAGTCTCCCTTTGATAATAGGTTGTGATGCCAATGCGCACCATGTTATTTGAGGTAGCACTGACATTAACGACAGGGGCAGAAATCTACTAGATTTTCTGATAGATACAGATTTAGAAATTTTAAATCAGGGAAATGAGCCAACCTTCGTTACTGTTAATAGGAGGAAGGTTTTGGATATTACGATCTGCTCCAAGTCTGTGTGGGGTAGTGTGAGGAACTGGAGAGTATCTGACGAAGATTCACTCTCGGACTACAGACTTATCACATTCAGATTGGAATCGAAAGATCGGGAACATAAGTAGAGACGCGACCCTAGGAGTACTAATTGGGACTCATTTACTGAGGACCTCAAGGTCTCCATGGGTCAGTTCCCCATCTCGTACGGAACGTACGAAGAGTTAGAACTCGCAACAGAATATCTGCGAGATTCGGTTGTCGGCTCCTTTGTGAAAAACTGAGTAGCCAAAAAGGTGGACACCAACAGGAGTAATACGTGGTGGAGCTCCTGATTGGAGGGTCACAGGCAAACAGTAAGAAAGCTTTTTAATAAAGCCAAGAAACGTAAGAATCAGCAAACATGGGATTACATGCAGCTCGTAATTCTTATAAGAAAGAGGTAAATAAAGCACGGGGTGTTAGTTGGAGGAGTTGTTGCGAAGGAATCAAAAAAGTACTAGAAGCATCAAGACTTCATAAAGTTCTGGCTAAAGATCCTTTGGCAAAACTATCTACCATTAAGTTATCTAATGGACAATATGCTCAGGATAAAAAAGATTGCTTAAAGTATCTGATGGAAGCTAACTTCTCGGACTTTAAGGAGAGAACGTTACATGACTTTGGCGCACCCCGGTGGCATTGATGAGTTAAAAGTGTACCAACTGTTGAAAGTTGACACCGATGGCGCCAGCTATGCACAGGCCCTGTTTCAATTAAAATACATGGGATAATGCATAAAAATTGTATTTTCTTTAACTGAAATTAATTCAATCATATTTTTTTTACATGAAATGAATCTATAAACTTTTAAACATATTTTGTAACAATTGTTACTTTATTAAAGCGTGGAATAATGTATTTAGAACGAAATTTCTACCTAAATTTTTGGCGGGATTTTCAAAAATATGTAAGTTTTTATAATTATTTTTTAATTTACTATTATTAATATTTCAAAACTATATTGAGTAGATGAGAAAAAAAAATTTATAATAAATAATAATAATAAAATTAATATTTTTTTGAAATTCCCGCCTAAAACTGAGATGAAAATTTCGTTATAAATTAAATATTCTACTCTTTTATAAGGCTATAACTATCAAAAAATATGTTAAAAAGTTTCTATATTAATATTGTGTACAAAGAAATACGATTTAATTAATTTTAATTAGTGAAAATTTAATTTTTTTGCAATATCCCATGCATTTTAATTGAAACAGGTCCCGTGCATAGCTGGCGCCAGCTGGTGGACACTTTCAGCTCTCATGTCTTTTTATACAATGGAAAAAACAAGCAATGTCACCGGGGTGCTTTGGCGAGGGTCAACGTAGAGCCCGAAGAAACCGGGAACACTGGAAACTAGCAGCCAGAGCTGGGACTCCGGAGGGTATTGATTGGGCAAAAGGCTTTTTCAAACCGATTAAAGCCTCAGGGGGGACGGTTTATTTCCGGTCATTTTACAAAGAGGATTGTATTGTATTAGATTACCCCTGTGTAAAATCATGAGAGCGTGTATTGCTCTTGGTTATACATCTGAGTCCTGGAAAAGGACGAGGGTGGTATTTATCCCGAAGGCCGGTCGAACAGGGTATACTGCTGTAAAGGACTTCAGACCAATTAATCTAACCTCCTTTATATTAAAGGAGTTAGAAAAACTGGTGGATAATTTTATCAGACAAGAATGTCTAAGTGATTATTCCTTGCACTCGAGACAACATGCGTATAGAGCAGGTTTCTCAGTAGAATTACCCCCCACTCTGCAGTAGGTAGAATAGACGAGCAAATTGGCAGGGGGGGTTATGCGGTTGGTACCTTTCTTGATGTTGAAGGGTACCTTTCCTAACACCTCTAGCGAAGCTATCTGCAGGGCAACCAGAAAGCGAGGCGTGCCTAAGCAATTAATTAAATGGATCGACAGCATGCTTCGCGAAAGGGCTCTCGAAGCAGAGTATGATGAGGCCAGGCTAACAGGCGTCGTCTCAAAAGGATGCCCACAAGGAGGAGTTCTCTCTCCTCTATTGTGGTGCTTAGTGGCAGATGAGTTGATTAGGAAACTCAATAATTAGGGATATTATACGCAAAGCTATGCGGATGATTTCCTTATAATTATATTTCACTAGGAAATACAAGATACCGAGTTTAAAGAATCCGGTATTTCATGGACAAGAGATTTCTTTTTCCGAATCGGCTAAATACTTGGGAGTAATCCTGGATAAAAAGCTGATTTGGAAAGAACATTTCGATTATCAGTATAGGAAATTCTGTACTGCGTTCTGGGCGTATAGAAGGGCGATAGGGTCATCATGGGGACTAAAACCCAATATGGTCAATTGGCTCTATCAGATGATTCTAAAACCCAGGTTTCTTCACGCGGTGGTAGTTTGGTGGTCTAGGACTCAATTGATCATGGTCAAAGAGAAACTAGACCAACTCCCAGCAATTGTTTTTAGGGGTATTACAGGGGCCATGAGGACCACGCCTGCAGCGGCGTTGGGATTCATACTGGCCGAAGTACCTCTGTATATTACCTCGCTTTAAGATACTAATACCTTGTCAATTTGACTGAAAGAAGGGGTTTCCACTTGGGGACGAGGTGTGGTATACGGACGGCTTCAAGATGGATTGCGGTGCAGGCTTCGGAATATATCGAAAAACTGGCTGCATTAAAGTGGCTGAGTCACTAGGACAATAGGATTAGTATTTGTGTGGATAGTCAGGCGACCCTAAGGACTCTAAAGAATCCCACAATAGAATCGAAACTTGTCTGGGAATGCCGTAGCATACTAGACGAGTTAAGTTCAGTAAATAAACTTTCGTTGATTTGGGTACTGGGCCCCTCGGGAATCAAGGGCAATGAAAGAGTGGACGTTTTGGCAGAAATAGGTTTTTAAACGGTATTTTTAGGCCCTGAACCAGCAGTGGCATTAATGCCGTATCTGGTTAAGGGAGCCATTGAAAGATTGGGTCAAAGGGAACATGAAAAGTATTGGGCGGGCATTGGGGTAGGAAGGCAAGCGAAGGCTCTCTTGGGTTTAGTGCCCAACAAGAGGCGAGCGAGCGATCTCTTAAAACTCGATAAGATCAGAGTTAAAACCATTGTTCGCCTTTTTACAGGACATTGGCTTTTGAATTATCATCAGCATAAAATAGGAAACAAAGTCTCACCTATATGCAGACTGTGTGAGACGAATGACGAGACGTCGTCTCACATATTATCTGAATGCCCGGCATTAGCTAGGATCAGACTTTCTAGCTGGGGTCAAGCAATTATAGACCCTATGCACGTAAGTAACCTATCTATCTGACTCTAATGGGTTGTTGTAAACAAGCAAGCTGGAGTTTGGTACAATGAATTCTTTAATCTAAGTGCCAACTTTCCCTTTTGGGAATATCCAGCTTGAACTCGGTAATTGATTAGATTAGATCAAACAGAATGTTATAGATGATTGGATTGGATTCGTATACTTCTCGTGGAAAACATAACCATATTTTTTAGAGCACTAAAGTTGTTAATTATTTATTTGACATTTTATTTAAATTGTACATAAGAATTGTCAATAAAATTAAACATTAATAATTTGTTTAATTTTCAATTAATTAACTAAATGAATTTAGTGTCGCACACTGGGTGTGCGACACCAAGGGACTTTTAGGTGTGTTCTCCAAGTTGGAATTGGATATTACATTTTAGAAAAATTATCTTATACAGCTCAATACATCTATTTTGAAGGAGAATAGGTTTCATAATGATTTATTTAATTTAAATCATTAAAGAACAATTTATCCTAATTTCCTATTAATTTTAAATTACAAAAAAAAGTTATATCTAGGGATGTAACAGTCCTCCCCCTTACTTTATTCTTTGTCCTCAAAGAATTTTGTTTAAAATTGTAATTATAGTTTAATAATGTTAAAAATGTTTTTAAGATTATCAAGGAAAAGCTTCATCGTGTATATAAGTTACATGTTATTGAAATATAATACAAGACCTAGTTAAGGTAAGATAAATTGCAGTTGTTACACAAATTCAGCTTACTTCTCTTCTTTTTCTTTTAGATTTGTTTAATTTCATTTTTTTTTACTTGAATTGTCACCTAGTTGTAGGGTGTGACTTTTAGTGTTCTTCGAACTATCATTTCGTTAAGATGTCAGAAAGTTATTCATCCTCTTCTCCGACAATTTTGTGGGAAACTATTGAAAGTGGGGATGAACCAATGGATTTATCTAGTTCATCATTTTTTGCAAAATGGACACTGTTTTTAATAATGAAGTTAAAAATACTATTCCTTCTTGTTCAACAATAAATGCAGTAGTTGATAACTTGTCAACATTTGATTCTAGTGACTATGTTAAAGAATTTGATCTTTCTGTTTTTGATGCCAGTGAAAGTGTTGTCACCACATTTCATTCTAATTTTCATGCAGATTCTGTGCCAAAATATAAGGGTTTACTTCTTCGATTCACTCGCATTGAAGAAATTTTAGGAGTGTTTTATGTTGCTTTTTGGCGAGTAAAGAATAATATTGCTGTAGAACGTATGGTGCATATTTGTAATGATAAACTTGGCTTTTCCGTTTCTAGTAATGACTTTAAAATAGTTCAAAATTTAGATAGTCGTCGTAAGGGAGTTCTCTTACAACTTTCTTCTTTTGGGAAATTTTATAAAAATATATATAATCATATATAAAATTTGTTTATTATAGATTCTAATGAGACGATTCCTAGAATACCGAAAATTTCTTCCGACAACTTGTTGAAAAACTTGCACCTGCTTTCCTTAAAATTGGAAAAAAGTATTGAAGTCACTGAGGAGTTAGTTACCCATACGTCGTGGTAGAGGTCGTCCTCGAAAAAATTCCAAAATTGGTGCTGTTATTGACATGCCTAGGGTTCGTAACCTGGAGCTTCAATATGTTACTTCGGAGATAAAAGAGTATGTTGAGGAGTTAAAATCTTCGCTTGTGTCGTGCTAGAACCACTACTCGAGTGATAGAAGTTTTAAAACCTTGCTGTTGCCATCAGAGTAGTGAATTAAGCACCAGCGATTCCGAAAATAGCATCATTGATGTTGCAGGTGATATTAATTCAATTCTTGAGAATGGAGATCTAGATTGTATGTGAACTGCAGCTCTGATTTTGTAATTTTATTATATATTCTAATAAAAACTTATCATTGATAATCCTGTTGTAAAATTCATTTAGTTTATAAGAAATTTATTCAAATTATTATTATTATTTTTTTTTGAGATTTCTTGATTTAGAATTACGGAATTAATATTATTATCTGCTATTCATAGTACAATTATAACCGTTAATAATTCTGAATAATTTTTAATTACAACTTTCATAATAATAATAGTAGTATTCTAAATTAAACTAATTTATTTGTTATAATTGGTTTACATTAAATGAATATAGAGACACAATTTTTGAATTTGAATTATGTGGTTAAAAGACCATTAGTGGGTAAAAGGACTGCGTACAGAATATATTTATTCATTTGTATGAAGGTGTCCGTGAGTTTCTGTTTCGGTGACGAAATGCGCCATTAAATTTTGTTAAGTTGCGGTCTTTAAAATTGCGGCGCTATGTACGTTTAAGATTACACTGTCAGTCAATATACCTAGGTGTTGAGAGAATTATAAGGACGGCGCTATACAGGGTGTGTTGCAACGGCGTGCTTAGAGAGAGAGAGAGACAGAGTATGCGCGTCGCATCGTGTCTCGCGCTACAGGATCGATTTTGCGGTCGATTCACAGTACGGACGGCACGCAAACAGTGGAGCGAGTAGTATATAGGGACGGCGCGTCAGTAGAATAGACGTTGCAGCGCAGGACAGGGCGTTAGACAGTACATACGCGTCGCGTCGTGTTGTTACGTGCACACATGAATTTAATTGCGCAAACTCAGTATGCTATCATTTGATTCGTTGAGTTCAAACTTTGGCTAAATCCTTAAGAGGAACCGGGAATTACAAATAATAAAACAATGATATTTCGTTGAAACGGAGGAAGAAACCTCACAAGAAGAGAGTATCAATCAATAATTAATAATATTAATTATTGATGGAAATCAAACTTCTAGAGAGTAAACCCAAATAATTTATTAAGTTAATGTTTATATGAAATTACAAAAAGTGACTAAGGAAGTTTTACAAGAAACAACCTTTCTAGTCAACCGTCAACTTAAATCTAATCTTTTTGTAGTTAAAATCTAGCGGAGTAGCTCTCCACTTTTAGTCTATGTTGGGGGAAATGCGCATGTCCCAAGTGAGGCGCATCCCCCACTACTCTATACACTTTATGCACTTTACTAACACACATACAGTCTCATACGTCACACCTGTAGATGTTACACACATATTCGTCATAAGTTCCTTATATTCTTATCCTTATCATATTATAGTTATTTCAATAATTCAATTTATATACAATTAGCAAATTAATAATATTTACAATTAAAATAGAAATATTTATTCTTGTACTCACACTCACATACGTTTACAAAATATAATACACATCATAAACAATGATATAACGATGATAGTCATGTTAGTTATAACAAACTCATTGTTTAACTATGAACATTGAAAACTGTTTCTTTACAAGTGTCATTTCATTATCAATTGTATAATACTAATTAATTGAATGTTAGATAAAATGATAAAATGTACAAATTATAATTATTAAAAAGTATTGGAATAATGAATATTTCTAGAAGTAATATAAAATGGGTTTTTCCACTACGTGACAATTTCGAAGGTAAAAGGATAGGAAGTTTTTTAGATATGTAATTTCGGTGGTATTACCTGAATAAAGGATCTAGTCTATAAAAGTAAGCTGTTCTGATTTTATGACTTCCTAAAGGAGTATACCTTTTCGGATATTTTACAATTGTACCTAGTGTTAGAAAAACAGATTAGCTTGTAGGGAAATCGAAGAGTTTACATTTTATTAGAAAAGTGTGTTTCTTAATCCATATTAAGTTTATGATGTTTTAGAAATATTTTGAGTTTCTTAAAGTATAATTGTTTATTCTTTAAGATCTTGAAGTAACATGTGTTAAAAACATGAAAATATGCTTGGGTATTTTATTATATTATTCTTTAGTCATTCTCAGTCTCAGGTTTATAGTTTGTTAAATTGTGAATTTTACGATTTCTTTAGAATAATTTAATTTCACCGCGACATATAATCGCAATTCGATAAATCTCGAAGTGTGATTCGAGCGAGATAATAGTCGCTCGTAACACCTTCCCCCTTAATAGAATTAAATTACTACTGTATGTTTTTTTTATTTCTTTTATCTTTTTTAATATATATACGGTTCATATATGTACATTATTGTTTTCATCAGAGCTATTATTATGAACTAACCTTAATGTGTTCATTTCATCAGTTTGAAGCTTGTCTATGTATGAAATATTTACAGTTAGTATTTGTTTACATAGGCAATACATTTGTGTCTTTGTAGAAATTTATAGTGTTATTGTAAATGGAGAGGATATTATTAATAAATTTTATATATTTTGCTATTTTTATTGTTAAGGCGAGCAAGTCCAAGTTGCTCGTTACACACTCCCTCCCCAAAATAAGAAAGAGGTCGCGATATCATTATAAACAGCACTACGAAAATTGTTTAAGAAATGTCAACAATATTTGAAAGTGTATTAAAAGTTATTATTTAAAATATGATTATGACGTAATGTAAGTAAAAACAGTTGTTAAAGATTATTGTTTCAACAATTCATAAAATATTTTAAGTATTTGAGGTCGCAAAAGGTTAGTGTACTATTTTTGTTTTACCTCTTTTCATTTCTATTTCAACATTACCATCATCAAAAACTTTGTTGATTTTAAAAGGACCTTTGTAGTTATGTTCTAATTTAGATGTTTTATCATTTCGTTGAAGGTAAACAAGGTCACCTTCATTATAATTTTGAGAATTGAGTTTTTGATCATAGTATTGTTTAGAACGTTCTTTAGCTATTTCTAATTTTTCTTTACACGTAGCTTGCGTTTCCATTATTCTCTCAGCTAATGTTTTTATAAACAAATTGTAATTTAATGAAATTTTTTTTTGTTTAGCAAACTCTTATGGTATTCAAGCTTTTTGCCAAATATACGTTCGTGTGGTGTATATTCTGTGGCTTCGTGTCGTGTAATGTTATAAGAAAACATCGCGTAATGTAACCATCTGTCTCTATTTTTTTTTCAAAAACAAAAACTTTGTTTAGAATCTAATTATTTAAAATAACATTCTTCAGAGGTCGTTTTAGTTTGTATAGATAAGTTATTACAAAGAAAATATGGATGAAATTACTGTATTTAAAATAACATTTTATTCTATACATCAATTCTCCAACTCCAAATTATAATATTAAAATTTACTTATTTTCAGATTTATTATCACTAGATTTTTTCGAATAATTGCCGAGCCCACTCCCCTCATGTATCTCACCACTCTCATAGTGACCTGATGCAGGAAGGAAAAATCTGCCACCAGCGTCACCGCAATCCTCGTGATCCCACGCTTGAAATTAATCTTCGTCTCTTGGATCACGATTAATAGGATTAAAATCGAATTTCTGACAATTTGTAGAATTCTCATGATCCCACGCTTGAAATGAATCTTCGTCTCTTGGATCATTATTAATACGATTAATAGGATTTTTCAGACAAATTCCAGAATCATTGTGATTACACGTTTGTAGTGAAGGTTTGTCTACGTTATCAGTACTAATCGAAAAAATATGAGTTTTCTGACAAGTTTCAGAATCATCGTGACCCCACGCTTGAAATGAATCTTCGTCTCTTGGATCACGATGAAAATAATTTTGAGCTGGCAACCCAATTGAACCAGGCTTGGACACGTTATCCAAGTCAGGAACGCCATATAAGGTTCATGCTTCGTTTCGAGCCGTCTTCCCTTCAAGATACCCTCTGAACATGAACCCTTCACATTAGTGGTAAGAAAACACAAGCGAGCGACTCCTTAATTGCAACTAAATCGAATCAATCAAGAGATTTTTTAAATTAATTTATTTTATATTATGTTTTAAACAAAATTAGACAAAAGTTAAAATATAAATAATCAAATATAATATACTTCAAATTGTTATATAATCTATTTATTTATATAACATTCAATTATAAAGGCAATCAGTGTCAACAATACTATATATATTTTTTGTTTTGGAGTAAATAATGGACAACATAGGTGGCTATGTCACCTCATGTATGTAGGATGTAATTGGAATTAAGATTGTCGGCCTTATCATTCATACTGGAAAAATCAGTAATTGTTAACACTTCTCCCCCTAAGAATTTGAAAAACATTATTGATTCATTTATCTCTTTCTTATTAAATAACAGTGTCTTAATACACTCTTAATAAGCACACCAAATGAACTTTATGAAGTCAATATTTTAATTTCATTTTTTTTTCGAAAAAGTGAAATGAAAACTACTTTTAGTTTGTCAATGTAGAGTACAATTTCTGTAACTCGTCAATTCTTTTTAAATAACAATTTGAAGTACAATGACCTTTTTTTGTACAAAAATCGCAAATATCTTGTTTACTAGAATAATTATTATTGATTTTAGAAATTTTAATGTTTTTGTTTTCTCTGTTCTTGTCATTAGTAGCGTTCTGTCGTAGTTGTTGAGGACAATTTTTAGAAATATGACCTTCTTTATTGCAAGTAAAGCATTAGATATGGTTTTCTTGTTCGTCATGTGATTCAATATTAAAAACATGTCGTGATTTTTTAACAGAAGGTTCTGATATGTTTGTGTTTTTATTGTCATTTTTTGTGTCTTTATGTGAGGGTGTATTGTCTACTTTACGTTTATTTAATCGAATAACGTAATGTTCTGCTTTTAATGCAACTTCTACCGCGGCTTGTAATGTGTTTGGATGTTGTGATTTAACTCTTAATTCAAGGTGTGGCAGTAGTCCTCGAATAAAAGAAGACATCACATGCTGATCGTGTTCTTCTATATTTGATTGTAATGCTATTGTCGGTCCGTTTTTCCTAGCTATTTCGACCATTTTTGATAAATATTGACGCGCTCTGGAGGAATATACATATATAGATTCGTTTTCCGATTGTTGTAAAGAAGCAATATCAACATAAAGACTTGATAAGTCTTCACCAATTGCAAACGCTCTAAGAAGTGCGTTTACCAAATTCTGAAGAGTATCAATTTGCATGTGAGTTATGTATAGTTCGGCATCCCCTTTGACCTTTTTTAAAACATGTTTGAGGAGCATAGACCTTATTCCCACAGGTGTTTGCTCTTTAGCATGTTTGCATTCGCGAATAAATTTATTGATAGAAATATTTGTACCGTCAAAAGTAGGAATGTGTTCCGTGGTAGCCTTAAGGGTCATAAGATCGTACGGATTTTTACCCATTGAGTAAAAATTATGAGAGTTTTCTACTGAGGTGCTATTAAGGATATTAGGTTTCTTTTCCTTAGATTTATCTAATTTTCGAACTAACTCTGCTATTCGCACAATGTCATCGCCGCTGACTCGTGCAAGCAAGCCCTGTGACTGAGAAAGACTAGGAGACCTAACTCTTTGAGACATCTCATGAGTTGCAATGTCGTCGATTGTTTATAAGGATTCCCTACCGTCTTCTACATCATACAAATATTCCTCATTCATATTAACATTATTTCCACCAAGAGGAGTTTCAGAATCGTGGTTTGCATCAGTACAGTTTTCCATCTTAATTGTTATTTAAATTGTGTTATAATTTATTTTATTTAAATTATTTAATTTTCACAAAATATTAAGTTAATTAAAATTATTATAAAATGAAAAGAAAAAGAATAATTTACACAAGTTGAAAATATAATGCAAACATTTAATGATTATTGTAACAATAATTATTATTATTTAAATCATTTTGTATTTATTCGTAAATCAATTGCTTTTCATTTTGCTCTTAAGTGATATCAATGGAAAACCGGCTGTTTATTTAATTTACAATGTGTAGTTATTAGTAATTAACCAAACCTTTTTGTAGATTTTAGGACACTAAAAAAACACTTAAAATTCACTTCGGAAATGACTTATAATATCCTGATTCAGGATTCACTCCCGCACAAACACAACACAATTTTCATGTGACAGTTGTCCTTCTTCGACCAGGAACTTGGAAAATATTTGCCAGGAACACAGCAGTGATAGTGAGAAAATTTAATATTCTCTCTCTTTGCAGGATTTCATCAGTCCGATGTATTTTGATGATAAATAAACTTTTAGCAATTATACTCGAGTATTATTTACACTACCGTTATTTATTTATTATTTTAAATAAAAAAAATCAACTTTCCGAACATTTGAATTTCCGCGCCAAAGACCGGTTACGAGCCCCCAATTTTGTTACGTGCACACATGAATTTAATTGCGCAAACTCAGCGTGCTATTATTTGATTCGTTGAGTTCAAACTTTGGCTAAATCCTTAAGAGGAACCGGGAATTACAAATAATAAAACAATGATATTCCGTTAAATCGGAGGGAGAAACCTCACAAAAAGAGAGTATCAATCAATAATTAATAATATTAATTATTGATGGAAATCAAACTTCTAGAGAGTAAACCCAAATAATTTATTAAGTTAATGTTCATATAAAATTACAAAAAGTGACTAAGGAAGTTTTACAAGAAACAACCTTTCTAGTCAACCGTCAACTTAAATCTAATCTTTTTGTAGTTAAAATCTAGCGGAGTAGCTCTCCACTTTTAGTCTATGTTGGGGGAAATGCGCATGTCCCAAGTGACGCGCATCCCCCACTACTCTATACACTTTATGCACTTCACTAACACACATACAGTCTCATACGTCACACCTGTAGATGTTACACACATATTCGTCATAAGTTCCTTATATTCTTATCCTTATCATATTATAGTTATTTCAATAATTCAATTTATATACAATTAGCAAATTAATAATATTTACAATTAAAATAGAAATATTTATTCTTGTACTCACACTCACATACGTTTACAAAATATAATACATATCATAAACAATGATATAACGATGATAGTCATGTTAGTTATAACAAATTCAGTGTTTAACTATGAACATTGAAAACTGTTTCTTTACAAGTGGCATTTCATTATTAATTGTATAATACTAATTAATTAAATGTTAGATAAAATGATAAAACGTACAAATTATAATTATTAAAAAGTATTGGAATAATGAATATTTCTAAAAGTAATATAAAATGGGTTTTTCCACTACGTGACAACTTCGAAGGTAAAAGGATAGGAAGATTTTTAGATATGTAATTTCGGTGGTATTGCCTGAATAAAGGATCTAGTCTATAAAAGTAAGCTGTTCTGATTTTATGACTTCCGAAAGGATATTTTCGGATATTTTACAATTGTACCTAGTGTTAGAAAAACAGATTAGCTTGTAGGGAAATCGAAGAGTTTACATTTTATTAGAAAAGTGTGTTTCTTAATCCATATTAAGTTTATGATGTTTTAGAAATATTTTGAGTTTCTTAAAGTATAATTGTTTATTCTTTAAGATCTTGAAGTAACATGTGTTAAAAACATGAAAATATGCTTGGGTATTTTATTATATTATTCTTTAGTCATTCTCAGTCTCAGGTTTATAGTTTGTTAAATTGTGAATTTTACGATTTCTTTATAATAATTTAATTTCACCGCGACATATAATCGCAATTCGATAAAACTCGAAGTGTGATTCGAGAGAGATAATAGTCGCTCGTAACAGTGTCTTGCGGTGTACTTGGGGTCGATGCTACGGTCGATTCACAGTTTGACGATGCGCACATACTGTTTTAGCGTTATTGCGCAAGGTGTGTTTTTAGTTGCTAAATTTTGATGTACTTTATAATTTTTAGAATTTTTATGAGCTGTCCTCCCTCCTTAGAATTTCCATTGCCCTCAATGGTCCTTTTAAAGCCTAGTTGGTTGATTTGTCCGTCTTCGTCTCATGGAAATTACTATATAACATACGTATAAATTTTTGAATACTATTATCGCTAATAGTAGTAAGAGTAGCTTAAAGGCAATTGAAATGTAGTCAATTGCTTCGGAAATTGATCCAAGGATTCGGATATTCATCTGTGAAAATAAATTACAATTAAACTTTTTATTTCCGAATTTAAGGAATATGTAGAGGGAATTTGAATTTAATTTTACTAGTGACTTTTAATTGTTATGGTTATATATTGAGTTACGAGTATTTATTTGTTATTTATATTGGTTTTAATTTTATTTATTGTTATTTTAATTATTTATTTGTTATTACGATATAATTTATGGTATGTATATCATTGGTGGGTATTATCATTATCGAATTCGAATAACGATATATCGATTACACAGGCCGACAAATTTTAATCAACTGCATGTTGCCTAAAATATTACTGCCGATTCTTACAGGATTTTGTCCGTAGAATACGAATCTGACCTTGAAAATATTGGATTGGCTCTAGTTTTTAATCAATTTACGTTTCAATATACAAAATATGCATTTTTAGCATTTTTTGAATGAATGTACAACAATACACCGAATCAGTAAATCTGTCCGCATAGCACAAAATGAAAGTTTAAACACTGCTCTTCAATATCCAAAAACAAAAAATGTAATTTATGTACACTTTAACCTCTAATGTCAAAAGAGACATTCGCTGTTCCACAAGCATATTGAAAACAACAGTACTTTTGACCATGTAAGGTATTTTAAATAACAATTAGTCTCTCTAGGGGTTTTTATGGTCGCTGCTTACTGATCTGTATTTAGATTTTAATATTCAAAATGGCGAATCCAATATGGCAGAATTTTTTTAAAATTTTAAATTTTTATCATAAAAGGCGTAAATTATCTTTAAAAATTTGGTCCGCCACTTGTAATTTTTATATTACATAGCAGATTTGTAACTAGCGATTATAAAAACGCCAGAGACACTAATTTTTACTTGAATTACCTTACATGGTCAAAAGTAATATTAATTTTAATACGTTTATGGAACAGCGTATGTTTTTTTGGACATTATAGGTTAATGTGTACATAAATTACATTTTTTGTTTTTGGATATTCAAGAGCAGTGTTTAAGCTTTCAATTGATGTTATGCGGACAAATTTACTGTTTCTGTGTATTGTTGTACAATCGTTCAAAAAATGCCAAAAATGCATATTTTGTATAATGAAACGTAAATTGATTAAAAACTAGAGCCAATCCAATATTTTCAAGGTCAAATTCGTATTCTATGGACAAAATCCTATAAAAATCAGCTTCTATTGGTTAGGCCACAAAATTTTGTTGGCCTGTGTTATTGATATCTTTCGAGTTTTTAATAAAATTAATGTTTTTATTAATAAACTATTTGTTACATCCGACATATTTTAAACTTTTTGTAAATTTAATAATGATTGCTAATTTAGTTAACTAATTAACTAAATGAGAATTAAAAATACAATAATTGAACAATGTCCAAAGGCATGGTTCAAATTAATACATTACTTTTCACGAATCCTGTAATTAGAAATATAAAATAGAAATCATAATTAAATATTATAATTCTTCATTCACATGAGTCACTAGCACGTGTTACTACTCATATGAATGAAATAGTAAAACTGCATCAACGTACTATGCCTTTGCGACAAGTGTCAAAGCCATGAATGAAAGAGATGACGCATGATTAAAAGAATGATAGAAAGAATAAATGCAAATTATGAAATTAATTAATATTATCAAGAATAATCATTTAATAAGACTAAACGACATTTAAATATTGTTATTTGTTGTCTGCTATCAACAATTAATTTAAAATTTCATTAAATTGGTCGAATCGAAAATTAATCGATAGTCGACAATCGATTGTCGATTCGAGTAGTAGAGCAAAAACTCGTATCAATGTTTGAATTCAATAGATATCAATTTAAGCATTGATTATAAGTCTCAATAATAGATAGATAGAAACTAGAATTAAAAATAAAAGATCATATTACATCCGTATGTGCTCAATGCTCTTTTAGCTAAAAACGTGACAAATGCTCGTTTGGCTAGAAACGTGTTAAATGCTCTTTTGGCCAGAAACGTGTTTTTTACTAATTTCCCCACACGATACATAGACCAAAAGTCCTATATAAGCCGATGCAAAATCAAGAGCGATTGTCAAAAGTTCCGGTGTAATTCAGAGCGAATAGTATCATTGTAGAGCGACCCTTCAGTTTAAACGCGAGTTACTGTATTCTTTCTGTAAAAAGGTGCAAGTTAGATTATTTATCACTTAGAAACAAGTTTCTTTCCGTAAAAAGGTGCAAGATAATAATTTAACACTTAGAATCATTAATGTTGTTGTTTTAACTGTTGTATTTGTTATACACAATTAACAGTGTAAATTTAATTAATTCTTTTCGTAAAAGGTGCAAGTTATATTATTATCACTTAGAAACAAGTTTCTTTCCGTAAAAGGTGCAAGATAAATAATTTAACACATAGATAACGTGAAACTGTTAATTTATAGCAAAAGTCTTACAAAGTTGTGAAAGTTACATAAGTGTAACATAACAAACTTTAAGTTTCATTCACTTGAAACGAAACCAATCAAGAACCTAAATATAACGACTTCGCTGTACTTATCAACGAAAATTGTGTAATAAACGTAAGTAACTACTGTAATAATTGTAACTTTAATTAATATTATAAACAATAAATTTATAAAAAGGAATATTATTCTTGTTTTTAACGCAAAACCCATAGTTTTGACCAGTTATCACGATCCTACTATAAAAATAAAGATCAGGCCTTACCAACCTGATTAATCAGCTAACTGGTTTTAAAACCTGTTTTAACTAAATAATTAAATTTATTTAAAAGCCTTTCTCTTGCTCGGGACATAACAGTATTAATCATCAATTATGAACTTGTTTAATTATTTTTATCCTGATTTTATTGATAATTATTGGAAAATTTTTAAATAAAGAGGAAAGAAGAAGGCGACCACCAAATCCCCTTCCTTCTTTTTCTCTCGTCTTTCTTTTTGTTTTCTTTTATTTACCATGAATTGATCAATACAGTATAATAATTGTCTAATAAATATAAGTTTTATATATTATTTTTATAATGTAGTGAAATAAAAGTTAACTTATAGTAATATGGAATGATAGATCGATAATTACTAAGATCGATATATTGTTCGATATTAATGCTAATTGTTGGCAATTTTGTTTGTATCTTGTTTTATTTGTTAATTTTTTTGATTAACAACCATTTATTATGGTATTCCTATAGTGAAAATTTCAAATTAAAGAGGAACGAAGAAGGCGACCACCAAATCCCCTTTTTTCGTCTTCGTTTTGTGTGTTATTTTTATTTACATGTAGTTATTTATTACAGCATAGTTTTTCATCAAGAATTGTTTAAATAATCTTATTCTATTGTTTCTGTTTACAATATAATGTATTTTTAAAGATATTTAGTAATTGTATACATATATCGAATGAGAACCTCGAATGACAACTCGAACGCTATATCGATCGAGATATCATTCGATAATAATTTAATTTTTAGCCCTTTTGATTATATATTGTGTCTTATTGTTATATTTTATAATATACATATGAGGCGTTATTTCTCAAACGTCCCAGTCCAAAATTATAAGTCTTTGGATTGTGTTGGTATTTTGGGAAATTGTTGCCCTATATGAAAGTAATAAATCTGTAAAATATTAGCTCTTTAAAAAAAAATTGTAGAAAGTGGTGGGGGTTAAAGTTTTGACATTTTAAGTAACACTGCCATTTTCAAAACCATGTAACTTTTATAAAACTTTATCGATTTTAATTTGTTTATAATGGATTTCAAGCATTTTTCATCTACTTTCTAAAAATTTTACAAACAAATTTTTAAAAAAATTTTTAAACAATTTTTTTTCAAAAATTAAGTTTATTTTTTAATTTTGACCTTGATGGGTATTTAAAAAAAATTTTTTTTTATTTTTATTGGAAAGCTGACATTTTTCCGGAAAAAACCATATAAGTTTCATAGTGGGATGACCAGAAGTTTAGAAGATATTTGAAAGCAAAGTAAGCGGTGCGCCCGGGTTACTGTACGTTACGCCGGCGCTGCGCCGTTAAACGACATAAAAATCACTCTTTTATCTTCATCTGCTTCAGTAAAAGCTTTGCATTTAAACAGGGTTGATACTTCCTATGAATCTTTTTCAATAGTAGCTCTGTGCATTTAACAGGGTTGAGACTGTCATTAAAATAATGCCTGCATTACTTTTAACGAAAAAAATTTAAATATATAATTTTGAAAACGAATGTTTAAACTTTTATAAATTATAATTATTATCAATTAAAATGAGTAATTTTGAAAAAGAAAGATTAAAGTTTTAAAGGAACAATAATTATCATCAATTAAAATAATTAATTTTGAAAAAAATATTGATGTTTCGTAAGTTAAAATTATTGTTATTAACAATTGGAAAATTTAATTTTGAGAAACAGAAATTTAATTTAAGTTAAATGCAGAGAGCTAGTATTGAAAAAAGATTCATAGGAAGTATCAACCCTGTTTAAATGCCTCATATATATTGTAAACATTATCTTTTATAGTGATAGTTTTTATTAGTTTATAATGATATGAGTATAGTATTATTATTTATTTTATATATTGATTTAATTTTTATTCATTTTCATATTATTATTTATTTATTTTTAATTAGATATATATGTATATATATGTTTTAGATTATTTGTTATATAGAATTAAATTATTTGCCATTCTTTGTTGTAATTTTGTGTTAATTTGAAAAGGCTTCTGGAGAATCCCAAGAGTCATTTTGAGATTCTTCAGTTACTGAAGTGTCCTAGTTTTCATTAATAATTTCAGTAATGTTTGAATTGTCAATTGGCGTTCCTGGGATTTCCCAGAATTCGTCGTTATTAATAGTATTTTTCTAGTTTTAGGTAGCAATTTTTTGTTTCTTATTGGCCCTGTGCATTGAATTTTTGTGTGCCCTCTTAAAAAGCAAAATTCACAACAATTTGTCCATTTATATAATTTAAGTTTTAATATTGATGGTTCTTCTTGAGACATAACGAAAATGGATCCTTTTTGAATATATTCTCTTTCTTGTTCAGAGAAATAATATGTTTTATTTAGTAATTTTAAAATTTGTCTGGCTGCTGCATGTTCGCCGTCTTTAATCTTTCTCTCGTCTCTGGATCTCGCAACAAAGACGTTATCATGACTTAAGTCTTTAACAACGCATTTTATGTTATATCGTCTGTTATTGGGAGGCCCAGATACTGATTCTACTGAGTAAATAGGTTTAGTAAGATCATATTCCGCCGTAAACTCTTCCAAAATTCCTTTTGGAAATTCAATAGCTTCAATGTTTCCTTTCGGGAAAACATTTATGCAGATGAGTTCTCCGTGCAAGGGAGGTGTTTTGAGCGTCATTTCTGCCATCTATAATACATAAAATAATGTTAGTGTCTTATTCATTAGCGAGTTTTCATTTATCAACATGCTTTTGAAACCTTTGGCCTTCATTTGTGATTAGAATTGCGGTATGTTTATCTAAGAGATCCACATTTTCGTATGGTCCGTGATAATATGGCTCGAATTTGCTTTTCTTAACTTCTCTTAAGACATAAGCTTCATCTCCTATTTTCCCTAAGAAGAGATTTATCTTTTTATCGTAGTTTTGTTTGGACTTAAGTTTGGCTTGTATGAGGTTCTTCGCGGCCATGTTTCTTATCTCTGTTAGCCTCGATATTAATTCAACTAAATAGGAGCCGTAAGTTTCGAGTTTTTCTTCTGAAGGAGAGGAAGTAGAAGTTCTGGCTATTTTTCCGAATACTAATTCGAAGGGAGTGAAATTTGTAGCTTCATAAACTGATGTATTATAAGCAAGCATACAAAATGGTAGTAGTTTGTCCCAATCGTCGTATTTTTCCGAATATTGTTTTAAGAAATCTACGAGAACTATATGGCTTCTTTCTAAACTGCCATTTGTTTGAGGTCTATATCCTGAAGTTGTAACTTGTTGAACTCCAAACATTTTTGACAATTTTCTCATGAGTTTACTTATGAAGCTTCCTCCTTTGTCAGTTAAAATCGACTTAGGAGCTCCATATTTGGAATATAATTCTGCAGCTACAGCATGTGCTATTGTTGTAGTTGAAATATCAGGGATTGCTACTGCAATACAATATTTTGATAAATGATCTTGCATGGTAAGTATGTGGCAATTACCATCAGGAGTCGTAGGAAGTTTTCCTACTGTATCCAAGGATACTTTATCAAAAGCATCTAATGGCGTGTCCGTAATTAGCATTGGTTCTCTTGTTTTTACTCGAACCAGTTTTAGTTCTTGACAAGTAGGACATTTTCTTATGAATCCGGTTACTTGGTCTTTGAGACCGGTCCAGAAGAACTTTTCAAGTATTCTTCGGTAGGTTTTTGTGACACCTTTATGTCCTCCAATGTTACTGTTATGGTATTCTTTGATTATGTCTTCTCGAATTTCTTCTTTTGGAATTGTAGCTTGACCATAACATATAGTGACTTTTATGTCGCTATTTTGGAAAATTGTTTCTATCATGTGTGAAAATTCTCCTTTCACCAATTCGTCAGTTAGGTCATTCTTTCTGGAAATTCTAATTTCCTTTGAATTTTCTTTTTGAAGAATGATTTTAAAGTTTTGTAATGCATCGATAACATCTTGTTTCAATAGTGGATCAAAGTGATTATGCTTTACTATTAAAGTGTAAATTTTATATTGTCCTCGAGAGGTAACTAGTATTTGTCCTTTTTGAGGATTTTTAAATTTTATTTCTTGAGGATCAATTGCTCCAATGTCAATGAGTACTCTACCAATGGGGGTTACAAATTCGCAATCTGCGGATAGGAAATGAGCGCAGTTGTTTCGATAGTAAGTTAAGTTTTCCCTACAACTGCTTATGGTTTTTGTTGAAAATTCGTTTATGTCGTCTTTTATTTTTTGAATTTCTGGTGGAATACTAGCAATATATGTTTCTGATTTTGACCTAACCGTTTGGTTTTTTATTAATTCGTTAGGTGATGATTGATTTTCTCTATCTTCTTCTTCTGATTCAGATGTTGCTTCTCTTATTACAGGATGTTTATAAGGTGTTGATATTGCAAGAGGTTGATTAAAACTTAAAGGTGTTATAGACTTTCTTGTTTGGTCTGCGAAAGTTACATTCTTTCCTTTATATAATTCTTCTGTTGTTTGCTTCTTTTTACTTACGTTATCACTTTTTATGTTTTGAATCATGTCAGTTAATTCTTGTATCTCCTTGTGTGTACCCTTTAGAATTTCGTTTAGCTTTTATACAAAATCCGAATGGCTCCCAGGTATATATTCGTTTGCGGCTTTGTGAACGTCAGAATCATCATCTCCAACCGATGCATTAAGCCAATCTCTTGCTGGTAATTCTTCTTCTGTCAACCAATCTTCATGTTGGGCCATTGAAGTTGGGTCTTTAATTGTGTCAATCCATTTAAGTGGTTCGTGGTCGCTAACTAATGTAAACTTTTTTCCGTAAATATATGGTTTAAAATGGTTAACCGCGTAAAGAACGGCTAAACATTCTTTTTCAGTAATCGAATAATTTTGTTCGGGAGCATTTAAAACTTTTGAAAGGTATGCTATTCGTAGATCGATGCCATCTTTGTCTTGACTTAAAACAGCGCCTACTGCAAAATCCGAAGCATCCGTTGTTATGGTGAACATTTTGGTATAATCGGGATATTGTAGTATGGGGCTATTGCATAACATAGATCTAAGTTTCTTAAAACTCTTATCTTGTTCTTGTTCCCACTCTAATTTGACGTTCTTTTTCAATAAGTTTGAAAGTGGTTTTGCTTTTGCGGAAAAGTCTTTTATGAATCTTCGATAATAACCTGCGAGGCCTAGAAATTGTTTTACATTTCTAGGCGTTTTTGGTGTTTTTGTCATTAAGGGCTCTGAAATCTATAACTATTCTCCATTTTTTCTTTCCCGTAGCATAAATTTTCTTAGGTATGATGAGTAATGGTGAATTGTAAGGTGAAGCAGATGGTTTTATTGCTCCTTCTGAATTCATTCGATCGATTACCTTGTCTATTTTTTCTTTTTGGGCAGGAGAGAATCTATAAAGTCTGGTATGAATTGGAATTTCGTCTACGGTTATAATTTTATGTTGTACCTTATTGGTTGGTTTTAAGGGTTCTCCTGTTAAGTGAAAGCTTTCAGGAAACTCTCTTACTATATCTTTGACATGTTCTTGTTCTTCAGCGTTTAAGTGATCCAATCTTAGATTGTCAATAATAGCTGAAATGCGATCTATTGGTTCTTCATACTCTTCATCTGAGGAGTCCTCATCTATTTCTTCGCCTGGTAATGGATAATATTCGAAAGTATGAGTTCTTGTGGCGGAACATCTATATCCACGTCTTCTACTGTGGTATTTATCGGAAAAATGTGGCACAATCCATCATTATTGCTTACTATGCCTTCTCCTATTATTAGCCCTTCTTCTGTTTTTATTAATGGTAAATATCCTTCTTTTACATTTTTATTTAATACTTCTATTGGCATTACTTGTCGGCCTCTGGCTTTGATGGTTAATCCTCTTCTTTTGTTTTCTTTATTTTCCACTAAATTTTCTCTGCACGTGATTGGTTCTGCGTCTTGAAAAATATGGGGTTTACCGGATTTGCGTGGGTAACAATATAATTATGACAAAAGGAAATTTCGGCTTTTTTTGTCGAAGATATTCCCGTCCTAATATGCCATCAGGCTGCAAGGGAAATTCTGAAGACACTACTTGAAAGGTAACAGGTTTTTTATTTACATTGACTTGGACTGTCCCAAGTGTGGGTCTTTTTACAGGGGCTATTCCTTTAAGTTGTATGGTTTCGTTTATTGTTACGTTTAATTCTGGTTGTAAAATGTCCAACATTGTTAAATTTACGTCGGCACCAGTGTCAACTAATAGTGATGCCTTTGAATTTAAGAAATCTGGAGATTTTAAAATTATTACTGGGGATTCTTTGCTGTGTTAGGCTTGCAAGATTGTTTTTGTAGAATCCTCACAGTTGCTTGACGCTCTTGTTTTTCCTGACGCGTCGTCGCATCTGTCCATCGAGCTGGATATGGGTTTAAATGTTTTTCGTTATTTGGAGCTGGAGATTAAGCGCGTGGGGGCGTTTTAGATCCTCCATATGAATTATTATGTCCATCCATTCTTTGTAGTTGTGGATAGAACAGATAAGGATGATAGGGCATGAAAGGTGGTTGATTAAATTGATTAGGATAATAAGGGTAAGGTGGATAAAATCCAGCGACTGGTTGTTGCGATTGGGGTAAATTAGATTGCCTTAAAATTCCTATGGGAGTAGGAGAGTGAGAACGCGGTATATTTGATTGAGTTTCTGGATTAAAGCGTACACGAGGGCTAGGGCTCCTATTTCTAGTCTCAAAATTATTATTATAGGTTCTATTTTCACTCGGCTGCTGATACCTCGATACATGATAAGTATAGTTATTTTTCTCGGATTGATGTTGGTGTCCAATTTCGAATTGTAGTGCAAATTCTACTGCATCTTTCATTTTTTTATATTGCGTGCTTCTATTAAGCTCGCGATAGAATAGGGTAGGCCATTAATGAATGCTTCTAAAGCACAATCATTTAAAGGTTCTAACATGTTATTCATTTTATCTGCTCCATATGAACTTGTGAGTGCAGACATTGCTCCGGATACTAAAAGAGTTAGTCTGTCATAAAATTCGCTTACACTTTCACCTCGGGCCATACGATTGTGGATATCTCATGAAGATACCAAACATAGGACTTTTTTGGGGCATATCTTTGTTTTAAATGTTGTATAAGGTCGTCAAGAGTGTTAAAGGTTTTACCATAAGTACTACCTCGTGCAACACCTTTTAACTTAGATAAAACAAGTTTAATATATTGTCTTTCACAATTAATGGGAATAAAAGATTCCCCGTTAGATACATCTTCAAGAAATTCTCTTAAAGGCATATTTTTACCATCATAAAAAGGAATATGCATAGTTCCTTGTTGAAGTGCGAAACATTCCGCCATTGTAGTAATCATGGGGTCATTAGTGGTGGACTCGTTATCGTCAGGCATTTTGCTGATTTGATTGCCTATTTTCATATGAATTTGACTAATTTGTCCTTTTAAATTTTGTTAATAATGTAAAAATTAAAGGGTAACCCTTAAACGCCGGTTATGTCCGTGAAACCAGTATAATTAATAGAGTGAAATTCAAATACCGTGTAATTAACACAAACTTGATCTTGCCCTAAGGTTTCTATCGTACCTTCTCTGAGAGAGAGAATTTTAGTGAAGTCAATTCCAAAGAAAGAGTTTAATTCTTTGCTTTTTATTAAATTTATAGGTAATGAATGATGGATAATAAATTTTGCTTAAAAATCCTTAAAGAATGTTGATTTTAACAAAATAAGTGGGTATAAATTATTGTATCTTTCTATGAAATAAAAATATGAACTCATGAGGGGTTCGCTTGTGGAGACCGCTTAAAAGCTTAAGCCTATTAAGTGCAGTTGTTTCCGCGGTATGGGCGTCCGACTTGACTCGACTTGAACAAAAAATTGAATTTTTTTTGAAATTCAAGATGGCGAATACTCGAAGGTTTTTGGGGTCTTCATCTTCTTCAACTTCAATCTCTTTACTACTACGAAACCGTTTTTGTAATTTTGCTCTCGACATTATGCAAATAATAAATCACAAGTCTTTGTGGGAATAATGATCTTCTCGATTAGTAGAAAACAGTTCTGTTTTTTACTAATATCAAACAAGTTAGTCTTTGTGGGAATAATGATCTTCTGTTTTTTACTAATCTGTTCTGTTTTCTACTAATCAAAAATTTCAGTTTTCCCACAAAGACATTTGTGGGAAATACAATTCTTTGATATTTATATTTTTCTGAAGTCAGATTCGCAATCAGCATCCTCAAAAACTACTGAAAGACCATTTTCAAGCAAATACAATTACTTCAAAAAAAATTTCAGCCATATTGGACCCACCATTATGAATTTTGAAAAAGTAACATCAGATTCGTAATCAGCAACCTCAAAAACCTCCGAGTAACCATTTTCAAGTAAATCTAGTAACTTTTTAAAAAACTGTCCGCCATATTGAATCTGCCATTTTGAATGTTAAAAAAATAACATCAGATTCGTAATCATCGACCTCAAAAACCCCCGAGTATTTAATTTATTATCATTGTTATGTTAATTATGTAAATTGCCATGTTTTCCAATTTATTTATGAATAATTTCGGATTTAAAATAAAAAGATTGCTTCACAAATATTCATTTTCAAATTTGATAAAACTTACTGAATGAAATTATATTCAATATGTTTTCAATCATTTCTCTATAAAATTTAATTATTTTCAATATAATTTTAATATTTTTGTAAAGAGTTCAATTTTTAAATTTTTTTTTATAAAATTCTTTATAACTATTCAATTATTCTTATTAGAATTTTAATTAAATCACTCAAAAAATTCGATTATCTTTACAAAATTTGAATAAAAAATTCTTTAAAAAATTTATAAACAGTTTCAACTGTCAAAAATGACATTTTTTAAAACACAGAAACTTTCACATATTAACGCAAGTTGATAATAATTATAATAATGATAGTGTCCATAGATAATTAATAATACTGCCTATTAACAATAAAAACGGGTACCTACACGTATGTGATCACAAAACATATTTTAAATACCGTCAACAGGGGTATTTATGAATCATCAGAGGTAAATATGGAACGCGTAATTCTTTTTTATGTAAAATGTTTGTGGTAAATTATTTTAATTTGGTTCTTGTTGTAAATAATAGTTTAATATATTGCCTACAAAGTTACTGAGATGTTTATATTTTTATTGTTATTGGCAACGAGAAGATAATTATTAAACATCGAAAAAGTGGAAAGGTTATTTCAAGAAAGTGTAAAAATCTACTAATTTCTTGGAATTAAATTCGCGTTTAATTTACTTTTATTATCTATTATTATTTTACTCTGCAGTACTAAATCGCGTTTTTTGTTATATATATAATATATTTTTAAGAAATTAAATAAACAAAATCTCGCCGCCAGACTACAATTAATTTTAAAAAAATAATTAATACACTTTTCTCTGACTTGGCCAGACACAAAACAATACAACACCTCTGAGTTTACTCTCTTACTATGGTGGGTCGATTTCGGACTTTTTTCTATTCGGGATGTTGCAGCTCTTAGCTAACCTGTGTTGGTTATTGTTTACCCAGAACCCACCACGTAGAGGTGGCTGCTCTGACGAACGGATAGAAGTAAGAAAGTTGGCCCTTGACCGCCTTCTGTCAGCCAGAAAAGCAAAGACTGTCACTGTAAATGGATGGGTTAGATGTAATAAAGTGCCAAAGCTGAATTTCAAAACTAATAATTATTACGATATGATTAACTGGAAGACTATTACCTTGACTGTTCCACCAGTTCTTCGTTCAGTTTCTAACGAAGAACTCATAAAAGGGTTGTCGGGACACACTGCAGAAATATGAAAATTTAGTGAATTCCCCTCTCACACCATGGCAGTCGAGAGAACCATCAAACTGGTGACGGGGGCATCTTCTAAAGTTATTGGCCCCCAGTCTCGTGATCGTTTTATACGCTCTACACTGAAAACTAGGCAACAACTGCCAAAGTTTAGTACAAAATCTGATTTTATTAACAAAATTTGATACAGATTCAGACTAAAACAAGCCTGACATATGGTTGGTTCTTTAGGGTGGGCTTGGAAGGAACCCGAAGAGCAGCCACCTCCACGTGGTGGGTTCTGGGTAACCAATAACCAACACAGGTTAGTTGAGAGTTGCAACAATTTTCACCTTGCGCTGCGGCGCGCTGCCTTTTTGCTCGTATCTCGGGAATTGGAGGTCTCGGGAATGGTTCGTCCTACGGCCATGATCACATATACGAATTCGGTAGCTAATGATGCGACAAACAACTTTTGTTTTGAACATTTTGCCATAAGAGGCGTATTTCAGGGGCTAGGTAGTCATTTCACGATTTTAGGCGAATTTCCAAAATTTCAAGACCGGAGTTGGGGTTGAAGATGCAGTCTGATCTCAATATAAAAAATTGCATTGGTATCAGGTGTTACGCCATTTTCGTAACAAAAATTTTTACAAAATTTTATATTTATTAGAATTTATTTATTAATGATGCATGATCAGCATTTCAAAAATCGCGCAGAAAACGAACTCGGTTCAAAGACCGTAAGCCTTTCCTTCCGTCTGAAAGTACTATTTCAGCAATTAAAATATTTTATTTTCATGACTTTCAGGTAAATCAATTAATGAAGGGCTATCATCGTTTATTTTTTTTACTTTAGAAACTACAACCGCATAAGCTAATTGAGTGTGTGTGTACATACATATTACGGTGGCCGTTAAAAACAACATTTTGGAATTTTGTCCATTTCCAGGTCTCATTTTGTCATAAATTGAAAAAAATTAGAAACGTATTTTTTTATTTTTTTTTTAAATTAATATTTAGTGGTGCCTGTAGGCTGGTGAAATTTTGCATGTATTTTGCATGGAAAAAAAAACTTTTTTTCGTAGATTTCCTGTAAAATCGTTGAAAATTAATATTTTTTGACCAGACTACTCTATTACTCTTCACAAATGTTCAAAGAACAATATAAAATTTTTAACAAATGAAATTTGTTAAGTTAACTATTTTTTACAGGACTCAAAAGTTGACCAATAAAAACCAAAATAGGTTATTATTAGCAAAAAATATTAATACTAAAAAACGATAAATTTAAACTGCTAATCATGGTTTCTATGGTTTTTAAGGTCGCTCATTACAAAACTGAAGTCAAATTTCAAAAATTTAAATTGGCAGCTCCAATATGGCGGCCATAACAAATTTTAAATTAATATATGAGGAGTTTCATATGAGATTGAGGGGTCAACTCCTGGATTTTTTTTAAATTTTATTTTTTAATAGAGTTTGTTTGCCTATGTAATTATCCCAAATATTATTTAAAAATATTTAATATTTTGTTAGATATTTGCATTAACAAATTAATGCAATATTTTTTTAAAACTTGAATAACTTTTTGATTTTTGCTTATAGAAAAAAGTTGTCTGAATGTTTTTTGTTTAGAAAGAATCAAATTTTTTGAAAAAAATTAATACCTGCACTTCAATTTTTAAAAAATTTTTTCTCAAAAACAAAAAATAACGTGTTCGCCAAATTTGGCATGTTATTTTGTAGTGTAGTAAGCAATATTTATCTTTTTTCAGCTTGATTAAAGGCCGATAACAGGTTTAAATATTAAAAAACAAATTTATTTTTTAAATAAATTTACTAAAAAAGTTAATTGTTATTTAATTAATTTTTTTTTCAAAAAATTTGATTCTTTCTAAACAAAAAACATTCAGACAACTTTTTTCTATAAGCAAAAATAAAAAAGTTATTCAAGTTTAAAAAAAATATTGCATTAATTTGTTATTGCAAATATCTAACAAAATATTAAATATTTTTAATTAATATTTGGGATAATTGCATAGGCAAACAAACTCTATTGAAAAATAAAATTTAAAAAAAATCCAGGAGTTGACCCCTCAATCTCATATGAAACTCCTCATATATTAATTTAATTATAACCTATTTTGGTTTTTATTGGTCAACTTTTGAGTCCTGTAAAAAATAGTTAACTTAACAAATTTCATTTGTTAAAAATTTTATATTGTTCTTTGAACATTTGTGAAGAGAAATAGAGTAGTCTGGTCAAAAAATATTAATTTTCAACGATTTTACAGGAAATCTACTAAAAAAAGTTTTTTTCCATTATATTGTTCTTTGAACATTTGTGAAGAGAAATAGAGTAGTCTGGTCAAAAAATATTAATTTTTAACGATTTTACAGGAAATCTACTAAAAAAAGTTTTTTTCCCATGCAAAATACATGCAAAATTTCACCAGCCTACAGGCACCACTAAATATTGATTTAAAAAAAAATAAAAAAATACGTATCTAATTTTTTTCAATTTATGACAAAATGAGACCCGGAAATTAAAATAATAAAATGCAATATATACATATATGGGGCATTTCATGTCAAGTGATCAAGGTGGAGAAAAATTTTTCTCCAATCGTAGCAAAACTTGGGGCTTTTGTAGTACTCATAGATAGTAATTTTTCGTAAAAATATTTTTTTACCTAGTCCAATATTTTCCGAGGGGGAAGGGGTTAAATTTTTGTGTTTTTCAGTACAATGCTTATTTTAATAATTTTTTACTCTTAAACAATTAAACATACGAATTTGGCAAAGTACATTTTGAAAAGGTTTTTTCATGCTCTTTTGATTGAAAATAAGCATTTTGAAAAAAAAAAATTTGACCCAAAAAAATCAAAATTAAAAATAAATTTCAATTTTTGGGGGAGAAAGACCCAATTTTTTTTTTAAACGAAAGCTGAAGTTTTTTCCTAAAAGGCCATATAAATGGTAAAGTGGGACTAGAATGTTTAAACATTGAAAAAAGAATTTTCTCCTAAACGGAGCTTAAAACCGGGTTTTGAGCACTCCGGCGAGTAGAAAACTCTTTTTTCAATGTTTAAACTGTTTTCTTTTTTGAAAGAAAAGAAAATTAAAAAAATATATATAATAATAATGATAACCTTAGCGTTCCCATCTATATAGATACCAGAAAATTATTAAATGTATAATTATTTTTATGTTAAGACCGGGCTATCATTCACCTTGTATTTAAAGATTTAAAGAATTAAAAGATGCATTTTAATTTTAAGAGACGATTACAATAGTATTCGTCATTGGTAGGAGAGAGAAAGAGTACACTATATTCTGTAAGAACAATAGGCCTGAGAGAGAACGCTTCAATGTTATACTCAATCTTCTTTCATTCCCGCACAAAGTCAAGGGGAGCGTGGAGAGCGCGGAGAGCCTTCACTCAACGCGTTGAGTAAAGCCTCTTGTCCATTCTTCGTATATATATATATATATATATATATATATATATATATATATATGGGGGATTCCGCGTCAAGTGATCAAGGGGTCTTTTAGTGCAATGTTTATTTCAATAATTTTTTACTCTTAAACAATTAAACATACGAATTTGGCAAAGTACATTTTGAAAAGGTTTTTTCATGCTCTTTTGATTGAAAATAAGCATTTTGAAAAAAAAATTTGACCCAAAAAAATCAAAATTAAAAATAAATTTCAATTTTTGGGGGAGAAAGACCCATTTTTTTTTTAAACGAAAGCTGAGGTTTTTTCCTAAAAGGACATATAAATGGTAAAGTGGGACTAGAATGTTTAAACATTGAAAAAAGAGTTTTCTACTCGCCGGAGTGCTCAAAACCCGGTTTTAAGCTCCGTTTAGGAGAAAATTCTTTTTTCAATGTTTAAACATTCTAGTCCCGTATACTTGCGGAAGGTTTCTACGCAATATTAAAATATTTATTGGGACAATTAATTTAATGTTGGACTTGTAACAACCTTTTAAAGGGTTTCAAAATTGAATGGAATTTCTATTTATGAAATGTCTACTACTTCCAACTTACATTAATCCTATTTTAAGAGATTAATTTGAAAAAAATAAATAAACAAATTACAAATTGTTTTATTAATTAAAATATATTCTTTTCTAAGAATAAAAGAAAAAGGAATTATTGCAACATATTGCAATGAACCGATTCCATAAAATGCAAGTTCAACAATTTTGGCATGGCAACAGGTCCAACGCCCTGTCCCCACCATCTTTTATTGCAATATTTTCCCACCTAATTAGAATTCAATCAAACTATAAAAGAAGCATTTATGGCCATCCAAATTGTTTAGTTCGGAGACCGAACGGTTTCGTAAAGTCACCGCGTTCGCCCTGTATTCAGAGGTTTGAAAAATTAATAATTAAGAACAATTAAAAGATTCATAATTTTTTTTACTTTTTTTGGCCCAAAAAATTTGGTTTGTTTGTTATGTTATAGTCAGAAAAAATATGATTTCAAGTATGATTTGTTTGCTTGTCAAAGGTAAAGCTCCTCAGTTTTTTAAAGTTTATATTGGTTTATTTTCTCTTTCTTACCATTGTGGACTGTGCAAACCAAATGTATGTTTGAGTTTTTGTGTAATGTTCAGTGATTTTAACTGTTGAGATCTGTTTTTGGCATTTTTTGACTTTATTTATTGACTTGATGGATTGTGCTATGTTTTCTGTCAGAAGCAAAGATGATATTTAAATGTTGTCTAGTGATGTTTTTTTGTGTACTGCATAAGTAGGTCTTGATAATTTTCATATTCAAGTGTTTGAAACTGTCTTTCTTGATATACATTATGTTGTATTATGTGCATATGTTTGTGTATTTATGTATTTATTTATGAAACGGTTGTCAAATAAAAGTTGCTGCCATCTATGACTTTTTTGATTAATTTCTCTGACAACTGGTTTTTGAAAGCTGCTTTATTGGATGCACTCTATTAAAATTCACGTATGTCCTACGGTTGCCTACTGATCAGGAGCTGACAGAGCTTCTTCTGACATGTGCTTTTGGTTGCCTAATGTTCAGGGGTGAGGTATAAGTCAGAAATTTACTGTTTTCTTCTGTTCTACATTATTCATAGGCCTATTGAACTTGTTTCTTTATCTTAAAATGCCTGCAAAGTGTAGATATTGTAAAAAAGTGATCGTTAAAACAGCTATATATTGCAGAAAGTGTGATAAATATTTCCACACAAATAAAACCTGCTATTACCACAAAGTATATAATGAGAGAAATGAACTTGTGGAGTGTACTAAAAGTCTTGTTAGTGTCAATCTTAACCCATTAACGCCTGAATGCACTGAATTTTTAGTCTGACTTCAAACTTAAATATTTTCTAATAAACTTATTATATTCTCTTTGACAAATAATTTTGTTTTGTATTAAAGTGTCCTCTATCCGAATATGATATTAGAAAATTAATAAAAAATTGTTTAACAATATTTTTTGCATATAATGAAAAAATTGCACGATTTTTTAAGGTTTTTTATTACAAATTCTTAAATTTTAAAGTCAAAATTTTTTTTTGACAGCTAACATTACCATAAATCGTGCACTTGATTGTTATACTTTCAAAAAATATATTAACTTTTAGAATTTAAACATTTGATTTTTCAAAATGGCGCCTAAAAACTCAAAAATATTTGAAAATTTTAAATTTTATGCTCGATATACATTTTTTTAAAACTTTGGCTTGAAAATGTTTACTTAGAGGTTATCGGGGTCCCTAATTACAAATCTGATATTTATTTTCCAAAATTAAAAATGGCGGACAAAAATTTTTAAAATTGGTTAGATTCTCTTACAAATCCGTACTCGGGGCTTTTTGGGGTCGCTGATCACCAATCTGATATTAGTTTTCCTAAATTCAAAATAGCGGATGTAATATGGCGGCCAAAATTGTCAAAATTCAGTCGGATTTTTTTTAAATCCTTACTCCAGGATTTTTCGGGGTCACTAATTATGAATAGGATTTTAGTTTTTTGATAATCTAAATGGCGGATCTAATATTATGTAATTATTATGCTAATAATAATTATTACATTTTATTATATTTATTTAATCAAATATTAATAAATTTTTTTTATTAAATTTCATTTTATATAAAATAATGCAAAAATTATAAAAGTGAATATAATAATAATAATAAATCACCACGCGGTGAGAATTGGAAACATCAGTTTACGACCTGATGGCTAAAGATGTTTAGAATAATTGAAAAACCGTCAGTAAAACTCTTGGGTAAGGATTTTAAAAAAAATCCGACTAAATTTTGAAAATTTTTGCTGCCTTATTACATTCGCTATTTTGAATTTAGGAAAACTAATATCAGATTGGTGACCAGCGACCTCAAAAAACCCCAAGTACGGATTATTTATAAGAGAATTTAACCAATTTTTAAAATTTTTGTCAGCCGTTTTGAATTTTTGAAAATTAATATCAGATTCGTAATCAGCGAACCCAAAAACCCCCGAGTAACAAGTTTCAAGCAAAATTAACTATTTTAAAAATGTATTGTCTTTCATATTGGATCCGCCATTTTGAATTTTAGAAAATAAATATTAGATTTGTAATCAGCGACCCCGAAAACCCCCGAGTAAACATTTTCAAGCCAAAGTTTTAAAAAAATGTATATCGAGCATCACACCAAATTTTCGTTTATATTTCAAATTTTTTTAACTAAAAGATGAATTTTAACCTTTCTTCTCTGATTGAAATTATTCCTCTCAAATTGAAACAAATTTATACTGAAAAGAAAATTTTCAAGTTGTTTTTTGTTTTTCTGAACGCAGCTTCAAACTGTTTCAAAAGTGACATTTAATGGAAAATATAAAAGAGGAAAATCCTCTTAATTAGAAATGAAAACTTTTGTGCCCATATGTATGAAAAAAAATGCTGCAAAAGAAGAGGAATAGTCTAAAATTGAAATTATTTTTTTTCGGTGCAAATTTCAAATTTTCAAATATTTTTGAGTTTTTAGGCGCCATTCTGAAAAATGAAATGTTTAAAAAATATATTTTTTGAAAGTATAACAATCTAGTGCACGATTTATGGTAATGTTTGCTGTCAAAAAAAAATTTTGACTCTAAAATTTTAGAATTTAACGCAACTAATGTTGCGAATGGTGCGGGTTTTCGGATGGATGTTTCGAGCGGTCAATTTGCACAGCTTATGTTAACCATTACTGGTTTCACGAATGTTGTTCATTCACTACGTTCTAAACGGAATGCATTGAATACTGACTTGGCTGACATAAAGCAAAAAGTTGAGTGCCTTCCTAATCTTCAGCTTATGATCAATTAGAATTCTGAGAAGTTGAATGACATTTCTCAGCAAACTCATGATCTCAATCTAAAAGTCTTTCAAGTTTTTGATATTGTTTCAGTGAATCATGTATCGTCTGGTTCATCTAATTCCTCTTATAATAATCCAAGCACGAGAAACAGGAATATCATAATTCGTTTTTCCTCAAGTAAACCTGCTAGTGATTTTGTTTCCGCGATGAGAAATAGAAGATCTCTCTTTTTAACTGAAATATGTTCTACTCTGCAAAAATCACAAACAAAAGTCAAGGCAAGACAATTAAATTACAAATACGTGTGGCATAGAGATGGAACTATCTTTGTAAGACGTCAGGATAAGGAGGAAGTGATACGAGTCAACTCTATTAAGGACCTTGATAATTTAAAGGAGTGACTATCTTTGGTTCCTGCGCAGCCATCTACACTTGGGAATGTTTCTGCGGCTGTAGTTAGTGTTTCTGATCGTGTGACAGGCACGTCATTAGAGATCTGTCATATAAACATTAATTCACTTAGATCTAATATAAATCTTCTACGTACGCATTTATAACTGAATACGTATGATGTTGTTGCAGTGAGTGAAATGTGGCTCACTGAGGAGGTTGATGATAGCACGGTTAACATCAGTTATTTTAATTTTTGATTCTTTTAACTTGTTTGTTGTGCCATTCTCGGCAACTCATAATACTGATGAGTTGCCCGCAAGAACGACAAAAGAGAAATTAATTGGACCCCGGAGGCTGAAAAAGCTTTTCTTAAGTCCAAGGAAGCTCTGGCAAAAGCTACATTGCTCGATTTTTCTTCCGCAGAAGATCCCACGCGTCTGGTAAGAGACGCATCTGATTCAGGGATAAGGGCGACCTTAGAGCAGTTGGCAGGTGATTCATGGCGACCGCTTGCATTTTTTCCAGAAAATTCAATTCGACTCAAAGCAGATACAGCGCGTACGACCGAAAGTTGACTGCAATTTACAAAGCAGTGAAATATTTTCGATATTTCTTAGAAAACCATTGGTATACGCATTTCAAAAAAGTAGCGAGAAAGTATCGCCTAGGCAGCAGAGGCAGCTTTCAATGCTGTCTCAGTTTACAGGACGAAACTTCTTTCTTGATTCTTAAAAAATTTGAGTGGAATGGTTCGGCGCTCATTTGCGATATTTCGGGAGATGAAATTCGTCCTTACATCCCTCTCTTACTTCGTAAACGCATTTTTAAAATTCTTTATTATTCCGCTCACCCAGGGGGTAGAATAACCGATAGAGTTATTAGGAAACACTATGTCTGGCCTTGTATGAATAGGGACATTAAAAAATGGTGTAAGGTGTGTCTTGTTTGTCAGCGCGCTAAAGTTTCAAGACATTCTATTCTTTTGTCCTCTCATTTCACAGCTCTGGATAGCAAGTTCCGTCACGTTCACATGGACATAGTCGGTCCTCTGCCTGTGAGCGACGGTTATAAGTATTGTCTCACCCTTATGGATAGATTCTCGCGGTGGCCTGAGGCCATTCCGCTTAAGAATATAGAGACTTTGATAGTTTGCCGGGCATTTTTCGGCGATCTTTTTTCTTGTTCTCACGTGATTCTAAAAATTAATACCATAAAAAAGGTATTAGAGTGTTCTTACTCTCGACCGCATAAAGTGTTAAATCGACCTTCAGATAAATTTTTTTAAATTGATATTAATGGAACACGAAAAGTAGTTTCAGTTGAAAATTTAAAATCCGCCTCTTTTGCTGAAAATAATGATTCTTTTAACAAGGTAATTGTAGAGTAGGCAAGCAATTCGCCTTCGATTTCAAATAAAACGACAAGCAATTTACTTTCGACTTCAAAAATTGTAACAAGTAAATTGCCTATGATTTCAGAAAATATAATTAATTTAAATAATACTAATGAACTAGTTTTTAGACCTAAGTTGCGTACGTACGTAAATAAAAAGAAAGTTTCCTTAAATATTCTCGGAAAAAAACATATAGGCAATTCCACGTGAAATTTTAGTCGACCTCTTAAAATCGGCAAAAATATTTTTTTTCTATTCTGTATCGAAAAAAATAGATACGTTTTTTTAAATTTATGTTTTTAATTAAAAGTACAGCCCTGACTGTCAATACGTGGTTATAATCGCTCTCTCATTTTTGAAGTTATTTACGTGTTTAAACTGGTTTTTTAAAATAGTCACCTATACCTATTTATGTACTCAAAAAGTGACTATACCTTCGAAGATTATTTTTTTATTTTTGGTCACCGAGACGTCAACAGACAATAACAATGACACGTTTTCTCACTCTACACCGGCTACTTCTATAGAAGCGCTCTCTTTCCAAATAGCTGCAATGTCGTCAACAGTAATGGACAGACTAAATAAAATAGAAAACTCTGTCACATCGTTAAATAATGACTTTTCAGATTTTGGGCGAAGAATCGATGATATCGAAGCTAATCTCAGTATCTTAAATAACGATACTACAACCATATCCGATAGAGTGGATGTTAATGAAGTAAAAATTTCCAACTAAGAAACCATCACATCTCATTTTCAACCCTACGATACAATTCTAGGTGAGTTCGAGGACAGGTTGCGAAGAAAATCAAATTTTCTAATTTTCGGCATGCTTGAATCTACCAAAACAACATACAGAGATGTCAAAATGAATTTCGATACAAGAATGAAGAATGGCGAGACAAACATAAAAATAAAGTATATCAAAGGAATCCCAACGATAACTACAACTTAACTTCGTCTTTATTAACTCCGTCTACACAAGTAAATTTTCTATAGCAGAATGTAAGAGGTATAAATACCAAATCTGACCAACTAGAATCCTTTACAGATTATAATTTTTTTAAAGTAATTATACTAACAGAAACTTGGTTAAATCAAACTTTCAACTCAAATAATGTTTTTCCCAACGATTTATTTCACATATATAGACATGACAGTAAATAAAAGAGGAGGAGTTCTTATAGCAGTCAAAGGTACGTTAAACGTTTGCGAAAATTTAATTACCTTTCCTGAAAATTTACAATCTTTGATTAATTGTCTTAGTCTAAGAATCTTTTTTCACAACTCTCCTGTCGACGTGATAGCATTGTATATTTCACCTAATATAACTGTTCAGACTTATATATCAATTTTTGATTGTATAAAATCTCAAGCTCATATTTTTACAAAAAATTTAATTTTTTTAGGTGATTTTAACAATCCGTATTATACACAATATGACTTTTCTACTATTGCTTGTACAGCCATTCCCGATGGTAAAACTCAATCTTTAGTTTATTTCACAACTTATTTTGGCATTGAGCAAACCAATAATATTAAAAACGGTAATGAGGTCATTTTGGATTTAATTTTTTCTAACCTTATATGCATCTCTTCACATTTCCTCCCTCCTTTAGTCTTTGAAGACTTTCACCATCCCGCTCTTCACATATCTGTTTCCTTACCCAAACAGAAACAATCTCAATACATTCAAAACAATAATACAAAGCTACAGAGTAAACCTAGATTTAACTTTAAGGCCGGCGATTTTCCAAAAATTTTGCCGAACTAGCAATTTGGAACTGGGATGCAATTGTTAGATTTGAATGCGTAAATGACATGTGTCAGTATCTTAACGAAACAATCCTGAATCTCTTTAAAGAATATATTCCATTATTCGGTAACAAATATACAATTAAAACAAAATACCCTCCTTGGTTTAGCCGAGATATAATTAACGACATTCAATTTAAAAATTCCCTTTTTCGTAAATACCGTGCTAATAAATCTGAGAGACTAAATGAACAAACACGTTGTCTTACTTCTAGCTTAAAAAAAGAATAAGAGACAATAAAGAAAAATACTACAACAGTGTTGAATCTAACTTTATTACTGATCCCAGCGCTTTCTGAAAATGTATCAATCGAAACAGAAATCACTCTCGCATACCCACTTCAATGAAATTAGATGGTAAAGTTTTGGAAACACCACAAGACATTGTAAACAGTTTTGCTCAATATTTTAATAGTGTTTATTCAACTTCTTCTTTCACTAGTTCAGATGATACTAATAATAACTTCATATCCTACCCTCCTGATTTTCTCTTAACATCTCGCGACATTACAACGGCCCCAAAGTCTTTAAAAGACAAAAACACAGCAGGCATCGACGATATACCAAGTTTTTTCTTGAAGGCATGCTCTACAATTTTAAGCCAACCTCTTCTTACTATTTTTAACAAAATAATTATATCTCAATCATTTCCCACAATTTGGAAATATACAAAAGTGGTGCCTGTTTTCAAATCAGGGGACAAGACTAATATAAGAAACTATAGACCGATATCCATAATTAGTAATTTTGAAAAAATTTTCGAAAAATCTGTAGTTCGGTATCTGTCCTTTCCCCTTCAATCATCACTAGCTGACGAACAGCACGGATGTATTAGTAACCGTTCTACTATCACCAACCTTGTTTGTATTACACAAAGCATAAACGATGCAATGTCTTCTGGCTGCCAACTTGATGTGGTATACACTGATTTCTCGAAAGCGTTTGATAGTGTTGATCATCACCTACTCTTTTCAAAACTCTCTCTCTTAAACATTCCAAACAGTTTGATATCCTTTCTTCGTTCCTACCTAGTAAACATACCTAACATAGTTCAATATAATGGTTTCTCCTCTTTCACCTTCTTTCCTTCTTCTGGAGTTCCTCAAGGTTCAGTTTTGGGATCACTTCTTTTTAATATTTTTATTAACGACGTCACACTTTGCCTTAAATTAGACAAACTACTCTACGTTAACGATTTACAAATTTTCCACCGCGTTAGTTGCTTAGAAGACGCAGTTGATCTCCAAAATGACCTCAAACATTTTGAACTTTTGTGTTCTTCAAATAAGCTTGAAATTAATTTTAAAAAATGCTCTGTAGTAACCTACTCTAGAAGTAACAATACCATCGGATATGACTATTCATTAAACGACTCGATACTAGCTAAATCTGATTTTAAGTTAGATCTGGGCGTTCATTTTGACTCTAAATTAACTTTCAACTTACATGTTCAAACGGTAGAATTTGAGACAACGAGAGCTTTAGGATGCTTAATACGGAGCTCCAGGAACCTCAGGAACCTTAACTTCCTTATTACCTTATTTAATGCTTTTGTCTTATCAAAATTCACTTATGCACAAATTATTTGGAACCCAACTTTCCTAAAATACATTGATGCTCTAGAAAAAATTCAAAAAAGGTTCCTGAAGTACCTGACGTTCCGAAAAACACAAATATATCCGCCCCCTGGATCTGACTATATTACTCTTTGTAACGATTTCAATTTCATCACATTAGCCGAACGACGACTAATTAATCAGGCCATGTTCATTTTTAAATTAATTAATAATACTATCTCTTGCTCTTACCTCTTAAAATACATTGACTTTAGAATACCTAGGATTACCTCTCGATGTCATCAACCGTTTTTATTACCTATGTCTAGATCTGCGATTGGTTTTACCGCACCAATGCTTTCAGTGTGCAATGTAATTAACCTTATGTTTTCCAATTTCGATCAAACCATCGATTTATATAACACAACAAATGCTAACTTCAAAAAATCATTACTAAGTTACATAATGTCGATAAGATAGATACTTTTGCTGTAATATAATTTCTTTAAATCATAACTGTAAAAACTAGTCTTTAAGTTAAATTTTAATATCTCCTATTATAATACAATAATGTAGTGCCCTTTAATGGTTTACACCGTGGGCTAATTCTTTTGCAAATAAAAAAAAATTTTCGAGATATGAATTTTCGAAATTTTGCACTTTTAATTGTATACCTATATTTAGTAGCTTATAAGTCCGAAAATATTGAGTTTAGAAAAAAGTTGTCAAAGATCAAAAGTTATAGTTTCCTTTGGACTTTTAGGAAATGAAAACAAAAATTTTTGTTCATTTTTTACTAAAAAAATATAAAAAAATTATATACAAACAGAGAGAAACTGAGAGTACGCACGTAATGCAAACCGCGCTTTCCTTTGAGAGTCTGCCCTCTCGCGGTCAGAAGTACTAAGCTTAGGTGGTTGAATATATATATATTGCCTAAATGGGTGAGGTTGCACACATGTGTAAAATGTAATGGCTAAGCCGAATTATAATCGGAATCGTTCGTGATCACTCGTAAAATGCAAGGAACGCGAGAAATACCGAATAGAACTAAAAAGAGGTTATGTCAATGTTTTGACACTTTTACACAATGTATATGCAATGTTTTTTTGTGATTTTGATGCTGATAAAATTTTATATTTACACCAAAATTTGTAATAGTTCAATGTGATAGATAACAATAAATTTCCAGTTTAAATCCGGCACTTTTGTCTATTTAAAATTTTTGGTGTCAAAACTACAAATTCTGATAAAACAAAATTTCAGATGCGTATTAATCGCCGAAAGACTTTTATTTACATTGTTCATATGTTCATATTTAGGTATACATTTTTCTAAAGAGAAATATATAAATTACACTGAAACATAAATTTTCAGTACATTTACATTTTTTTTACTGAAATTTATCAAATAACGTCTTTAAAAGTAGCGAATTTACAATCCCTTTTTAGTGTCAATTTTACAATTTTCTGTAAATTTACCACTCCAAATGTAGTAAAAAATACTTCAAATTATTACTGATTATTACCTGCTTTATTAAGTGTAGTAAATTTACAGAAAATTGTAAAATTGACACTAAAAAGGAATTGTAAATTCGATACTTTGAAAGACGTTATATTACAAGTTTCTGTAAAAATTGTAAATTTACAGAAAATTTTTCTATAGTGATATTTTAGAGATTTGAACGTTTTTAAATATTTACAGCAACAAATTCTCTTTAGAAAAAGAGGAATTAAAATTAGCAAATATATATTGTATTAATAATTTTAATTCTCAACATTTATATCAGTATTTTTAATACTAAGCGATAAATCCATAATATTTCATAAATCAGGAAAACTTTTGGGAATTTAATCAAGAGTACTGGAAAAATATTAAATTTCTAAAATTGAGAACAAAATTCTTGTTTCTTTCATAATATTGAAAGCATTAAACTCTTACAAATTTTAATAGACACAAAACTTTCGCAGGGTGGAAACATTGTCAGTAAAGTCAGGAATAACATTTTTTATCAGTTAAGTCAGGGAAAAAAATTTCTTGTCAGTAAAATTAAGGAAATACCAGGATTAAATGCTAAGTGAAAATTTTTTGCCAGAGAAATTAAGCGAATTGAGACTAATTTTCAAAAATTACGAATTTTTCAACTTTTGTCCAAACATTAAAACAAAATATAACAATTTTTAGGTAATTTTTTTCTATAAAAAGAATTTTGTCAAGGAAAATAATTTTAATGTTAGTAAATTTTCAGGAAAATTGATAAACTGAAACTTGTGGCCATCCTATTTTGGACTTTTTCCATTTCCTCAATAAATAATTCAACTTTATGGCATGTTAAATTAATTCATTTTAAATTATTAGATTATTAAATTTTTTAAGATTTGTGATTGCAATTTTAATAAATAATTGAGTTTTAGAAAATTGTATGTTTATAATTTCTGCAAATCCAAAGTCATGTAAGAAAATAATAATCACTAGTCGACTTTAAAAAAGTGAATAATTTTTTACTTGAGTTCCGGATTTATTATTAAATGTTAATGGAAGAAAAAATTATTAATGTTTCGAATAAGTTTAGAATTAAAAATATTCGTAAAAATTAAAAATTTGATATCTGGAAATCAGGAAAAAACAAGAATGAATTAAATACAAATTTGTACACGGAAAAAATAGATTTAGCAGATTTTACAAAACTTTTACTAAGTGGAGGATACAGCTTTTAACGAAACTGAGTTTTGTAAAATGTAAGAAATATTTCAAGGTAATGTTCAAAAATTTCGTAGTATATACTGAATATTTTTAGAGATTATTCTGAAATATTTCTCACATTTTACAAAACTCAGTTTCGTAAAAAGCAGTATCCGCTACTCCGTAAAAGTTATGTAAAATCTGCTAAATTAATTTTTCCCATGTAGTACTGTTGACTATAATTTAAATCGGTGACTAATTAATTAATAAATTGAAACATTATACTAATAACTTAGTACAAATTACTATTTATTGATAAAATTAATATTTTACTAATTAAAATGCAAGGGTTTCTAAAATTACAGTCGAAGAAGAGCATCGAAATTTTTTTTCACAAAACCAAAAAAATTAACCATTTTTTAAAGGCTGTAGATTGAAAAAAGTAAAATTTTCGAAATAAAAACCAAAATTTCACTCAGTAATTCAAAGTTAAAAAAAAATTTATTTCAACAATTTTGTAGTGTGTTTAATTTAAATTCAGAGTTTTTCTGAAAACTGCATTTTTAATTGTATGAAATCATTTAGTGTTTATCAACGTTGAGTTAATAATAAATAAATAATTTTTGATGATATACAAAATTATATGTTTTCTACGTATAATTTTACGATATAAAATTTATTCGAGATAAACTAAACAAAATTAAATTTCATTTAAAATTAATTTTAACAAACAGTAATTAAATTTTCTATTCGGAATGTTCATAATAATTATTATTTTTAAAAAATTAATTTGTTTTAATTTAACTTTTGTTTTTAGTTCAATTTATTAAAAAAAATTTATTATTTTAATTTTTAGTATTATTGTTCTACTTATTGATTATATTAATTATTGTTATAATTTTTATATCAAAATAGTATAAGAATGAATAAAAGAAGGAAACACAAATTTCACTGCCCTTCTCTTTTTCATTCTCAACTTTACGATAGATTTACTTTTGGAACTCAAAACCATTTTTCGGCCTATTAACAGATTAGTTCAGTTCGTTCAGTTCTATTCGTCGCGTTCCTTGCATTTTACGAGTGATCACGAACGATTCCGATTATAATTCGGCTTAGCCATTACATTTTACACATGTGTGCAACCTCACCCATTTAGGCAATATATATATATTCAATCACCTAAGCTTAGTACTTCTGACCGCGAGAGGGCAGGCTCTCAAAGGAAAGCGCGGATTGCATTACGTGCGTACTCTCAGTTTCTCTCTGATACAAATTAATTTTTTTTAACTTTGGGTATGATAAATTGTGAATTTTCTTTTTTCAAAACATACCTGGAAATGATAAGAAGGTTTTGCAAAAAGTTTCAGAGTGGGCCTGACAAGTTTAATGGGTTAAAAAAAATAATTAAGCAGACCGTGCAGGTCGCACGCCCGCGGCGAATATGATTTTTTACAATTTAGTTTTAAAAATTGTCTAGACCCTACAAATTTTATTGGATTTTGATTATTAATAAATTTGCAGGCTCTTGATAATTTTTAATAGTAAATTGTAAAAAATCCCATTATCATAGCTTTAAATTTGTATTTCAATTAATATTGTTTGACAGTGACGTCTAGGTTTAGATATTGTTACTTCTTCTAGAATTTAAAACTTGGTCGATATTGTAGGTTTCTGCTTATTAATGGGGCCAAATTTCTGAAGCGGACCTCCCAAAAAAAAGTTCTGGGATTGAATTGATATGAAAATTTTCAAAAAAGAAATTTTAACAACTTTCTTTTAAAAATTAATTTTTATACCAATTTGGGTAATTTTTTTATAATTTCATTGTAAAGCAGAGGTTTTTTCCGATGAAAAATGTAATTTGCAGAGTGGGACATAAAATAGTTTAAGAGAAATTTAATTAAAATGTTAACGTTGCGCGCTGTTGGTGCACCTTTCACGACTGCGATTTCTGACTGCACCTAATTTAGTAATAGCTCGCTCTGCATTGTTCAGGGTTGAGACTGTCATTAAACAATAATGCCTGCATTACTGTTACTGAAAAATTTAGAATAACCTGTTTTTTAAATTTTACTTTGAAATTGATTAAAATTATAAATTATTATACTGTTACTTGCCGAAAAGTAAGTTTATTATAGAGTGGATTTTAAGAAATTGTTCCGAAAATGAATGAATGACTTTTGTTGAGAAGCTCTTGGTTTAGATTTTACAATGAAGTAATCACATTTAGAAGCGGACGTATATTTTTTAACTGTAAAGTACCATCTTGTGTACATAAAAATGCATGGTACTGTAGTGTACCTTGTACCGTTTGAGCATTATCAAATCGACTTTTCGAGAATTGTGCAGTTTCTTCATGGATTTTCTTGTCACTGTAGAAAGTCAATGTTTCCTTGCAAAATTTTGTTGTCCATTTAAACAGTGCTTTTGGAGTCATAATTCGATTTTCAGTTGAACATTGTAGACTGTATCGTGCTGCATTTTGGTTAATATTCGCTCCAATCTCATCATAGGCACCCTTGTCATGATCTGTTGCATGAAAATGCCATTTAGCTGGGATTCCAAAATTTTTCTGGTGAGCCAAGAGATTCGCAAAACTTCTTTTATTTTTAACATGCTGCCCATCACCATCGGAAAAGTAATAAACCTTCGATCAAAGTTTTTTTTTAAATTCTCTATTATAATTTTTTTAAATTCATAAACGGCGACAGTATTGTGATTTAAGTTATCAGATATTATTGCGATACTTTTGTTCTTTAATTCCTGAGACTCTTTGTAATAAATAACCACTGTAAATATAGTATCTTGATCGTTGTGCCAATGGAATGAATGGGCAGCATTTTGAAGAACGAAAGCATAATTAACGGCGAAATCAAATGAAATTATGAATTCATAATTTTCAAGAGAGATTTTTAAATTTTTCAGGAATAATTACACAGGTCAAAAAAATAAGGCTTACTTTTTTATGAGATATGATAGTGGTTTCCGAAGTATTTTTTGACGCTGAACACGATCATGGGTCCAAAAATTAGCCAGCACGTCAGGATTTTGAGAAAAGTGGGGGTAAATACCCCAAAAAACGTGTTTTTGAGCGTTTTCAATATTTTGTTTCTCCTAAACCTGACCAAAAATGTGTATTTTTGGGTTGCTTTAATGGATTTTTAAAAATTGTCTTGGATTCGTATGGAAATTGTTACTCGGAGGTTTTTGGGGTCGCTGATTACGAATCCGATATTAGGTTTTAAAAATTCAAAATGGCGGAATCAAAAACCCCCGAGTAACAATTTTTAAGCGAATCCGATCAATTATAAATTTTGACATCCACCATATTGTATCCGCCATTTTGAATTTTTGAAAACTAATATCGGATTCGTAATCAGCGATGCCAAAAACCCCCGAGTAACAAGTTCCAAACAAATCCAAGACAATTTTTAAAAATCCATTAAACATTTTTTTGGGTCTTTACCCCCACTTTTCTCAAAATCCTGACATGATGGCTAATTTTTGGACCCGGGATCGTGTTCAGCGTCAAAAAATACTTCCGAAACGACTATCATATTTCATAAAAAAGTAAGCCTTTTTTTGTTGACCTGTGTTATTGTTCCTTAAAAATGAAGTCATGTAATTTTAATGTCATTAATTTGTTGCAAAGCTTATTTACGAAATCATCTGAATTCATTACAATTCTATTTAAGGAACACTTATCTGTTTGTGTCCAAGCATCAAATCTTACTTCATCAATTTCATTTTTGTCCAAATGTTTAAATAAATTATTTTTAATCTTGGATTCACCAACACAAGTTTTACAGATTCCCAAGTAGCAGGAGTTTGTTGGATTGGAGCAAATAAGGAGATTAAGATAATCACGATAATTGTTTAGAATCAATTCTGAATCGCATCCCAAAGATTGAATATTTATATTCTCTAAAAAAATTTAACGTTTTCGTGGTAAATGCAGACGCATACTGTATGTGTACCGCTACTTCCTGCTAATACGCAGTGAACTGCTCTCAATTGACAAAACTTCGAAAGACTTATACGAATTTCATCATTGTTGGGTATAAAAAGAGAATAAGCTTCATTAAGATTATAATGATTTAATCTTTTTTTGCTTCCTCGTGAGGAAGCTTTGTAGTCGTTTAATTTACAAAATTTTTAAAAATCCTTTTGACAAATTTTCTTCTATATGGGACTATGTTATATAAGACCCTGAACAATTGTCCGGATGTATGTATGTGTGTGTGTATGTGTGTGTGTGTGTGTGTGGATCCCGTTTTTTGTGAACACGATAACTCGAAGAGGTTTCAACGAATTCGGCTGAAAATTGCTAGGAATATTTATCATAAAAATATCTCGAAATGGATTGATGGACATTAAAAAATCTATTTAAAAAAAATTTTTTTTTACTTTTAAAAAAAAAAAATTTTTTTCAAAAAATTTTTTTTTAATTGAATATTAAAGTCAATATACAATAAAATCTTCTTCTTTGCATCAAGACGAATCGATTGGTATATATAAAGTATAAATTGTATGAGAGTTTATAGAGGTAATGACAATTAAAGCAAAAAAATTACCTTTTTTTATCAAAAATTTAGTTCTTTCATCAAAATTATATTCCAGTACAATAAGATTTTACTCATTTTTTTCAATAATCTTATCCGTTGCATTAAAACGGATCGATTGGTATATATAAAGTATATATTTTATTTGAATTTATAGAATTAAACATAATTAAAACCAAAAATTCGCACTTTTATTAGAAATTTATTTCCTTCTTAAAAATTATGTTGCTTTATAATAAAATGTTAATCTAGACTTAAAAACAAACTAAAAATCTTTATTTCATCAAGACGAATCGATTGATGTATAAAAAGAATATATTTTATTAGCATTAATAGAATTAAATAAAATGAATAAATTCACTTTAAAGCAAATTTTTTGCTTATCGTAAAGAGGAAGCAAAATGTTCATGTAATGAACATCTTAATTCACAACTTGTTTAATGTGCTCTCGAGTCCCTTCGCTTTTGCGAACCGATACGAAATCTTTTACTTCTGTCAATAAACGACTAATATCATCCTGGTCATAAAATTCTTTCACGAGATTTTCAATTTCTATACTTAAGGGTGTACCCTTTTTTGGACTAGGAATTGCTAAGACTCTCTGTTCGGAAAGTAACTTTTTTGCAGTTCTAACAAGGCGTTGAGATGCACCGAATATTTTCATAGTTTCCTTTTTACCCTCAGATCTTGGAACAAGTGCAAGAAGTTGATGTTTTTCAGTCTTATTAATAGATGATTTAAATTTTTCAAAAACGCTTCTTAAACTTCAACACCTGCTTTATGATTTAGAACATTGCATTGGATTGTTTTACTGACAATCTTACTTTTTGAAAAGTCTTCGTCGTAATCTTCATTATCATTGTCGTCGGAATCATCATCATTTTTTTCAGTTGCAGCTTGAAAACTATTAACATCGGAAGAAACAATAGCAAAAGAAAGTACACCAGAAGAAGTTACATTAGAACCAATAACATCAGAAAAAGAAAAGTTTGATTCTACATTTAAATCTCTTTGGCAATTTTTTTAAAATATGAAGCTCTTTTCTACATTTACTGCAAATATTAGAAAATTCTTATAGGAGCGGAAATTTTTATCGTAAATTATTTCAAACACGACGTAAATCATTTGTTTTGTGATCTTGTTTTTAAAGGATTTACGCATTGATACCTCCAAACACTATTTTTTTAAAGATTATTCTGGCCTTCAGCCATTACAGCTGATATATTTTAAGTTTAAATATTTATTTAAGTTTAATAAATTATTATTTAATAAATTAATAATATTAAAGGTGATTACGAATCTAAAGTCAGATTCAAAAAATTCAAAATGGCGGATCCAATATGATGGTCAAATTTTGTAAAACTTATTGAATTCAGTTGAAACTCGTTACTAGGAGGTTTTTGGGGTCGCTGATCACGAATCTAAAGTCAGATTCAAAAAATTCAAAATGGCGGATGCAAAATAGCGACTTAATTGTTCAAATTATTCAGATTTGCTTGAAATTTGTTACTCGGGAGTTTTTTAGGTCACTGATTACAAATATGAAGTCAGATTCAAAAAATTCAAAATGGCAGCTTAATTTTTCAAAATTACTTAGATTTGCATGAAATTTGTTACTCTGGGGTTTTCGGGGTCGCTGATTTTGTATATAAAGTCGCCTTTATCCTTTAAATAATTAAAGTTGCCCGATTCTCACCACGAGGAGGTAGGCGATATAGAGAATCATTTTTTTTACCTTTTCAGTGATTTTTAATTTTTCTTGCTTTAGAAATTTTTTTTGTTTTTTCAATTTCTTTGTTCGGAAAAAGAAACTACAAAATTTTTAGCTGTGTGCATCAGCAAAGATTATTTGAACAAAGTAAAAACGGGAAAGTCGACAGTACATGAGACAGAAAAACAGCATTTACCTCGATACTGTTGCATCTCAAAATGCAAAATTCGAACAAGGAAATAGTGCAAAACATGCAATTTGTATCTGCCATTTTGAATTTTTTGAATCTGACTTCATATTTGTATTCAGCGACCTAAAAAACTCCCGAGTAACAAATTTCAAGCAAATCTGAATTATTTGAATAATTAAGTCGCCATTTTGCATCCGCCATTTTGAATTTTTTGAATCTGACTTCAGATTCGTAATCAGCGACCACCATAACCCCCGAGTAACAAATTTCAATTAGATTTGAGTAATTTTGAAAAAGTTTGTAATCTTACGTAAAATTAAGAAATTTTTTTGTCCTTCAAGCTCCATTTTAAATTCAAAATCGAAAAAAATGAAAATTAGAAATGGATATTTTTCAAATTCAACTACAAACTATTCATGTTAAAAAGCAGCACATCTCGTCGTTAAAGGGTTAAATAAAAAATTAAAGATAACAGATTGTAACGCCTCTAGCGGACAAACTGTATACTTATAATTTTTCACAATGTGTCGTCTGCTGTCAAATATTAAAATCATTTAAGCACGCAGTAAACAACACCAGTGTTAAGTGAAATAACAATAATTAAAGTGTATAAAACGATAATAAAATCTGCAAATATAAAAAATAATTTTATATTTAAAAAAATATATTTTAGAAAATACCGAAAACGAGGTAAGTTAAAGTTTCTTTTATAATAAATATATATATATATATATAAGCGATTCCATGTCAAGTGATCAAGGTGGAGAAAAATTTTTATCCAATCGTAACAAAACTTGGAGCTTTTGTAGTACTCATAGATAGTAATTTTTTGTCAAAATATTTTTTTACCTAGTCCAATATTTTCTGAGGGGGAGGAGGTTAAATTTTTGTGTTTTTTAGTACAATGCTTATTTCAATAATTTTTTACTCTTAAACAATTAAACATACAAATTTGACAAAGTACATTTTGGAAAGGTTTTTTAATGCTCTTTCGATTGGAAATAAGCATTAAAAAAAAATTTGACCCAAAAAAATTAAATTAAAAATAAATTTTAATTTTTTGGGGAGAGAGGTACGATTTTTTTAAACGAAAGCTGAGGTTTTTTCCTAAAAGGACATATAAATGATAAAGTGGGGCTAGAATGTTTAAACATTGAATAAAAGAATTTTCTCCAAAACGGAGCTAAAAACCGGGTTTAGAGCGCTCCGGCGGGTAGAAAACTCTTTTTTCAATGTTTAAACATTTTAGTCCCACTTGATCATTGATATGTCCTTTTAGAAAAAAACCTCAGCTTTCGTTTAAAAAAAATCGTATCTCTCTCCCCCAAAAACTGAAATTTATTTCTAATTTTAATTTTTTTGGGTCCAATATTTTTTTGCAAAATGCTTATTTCCAATCGAAAGAGCATGAAAAAACCTTTCCAAAATGTACTTTGTCATATTTGTATGTTTAATTATTTAAGAGTAAAAAATTATTAAAATAAACATTACACCAAAAGGCCCCTTGATCACTTGACGTGGAATCGCTCATATATATTGGAATTAGAATATTTCATTGAATCAAATTTTAATCAAAAATTTATATAATTCTATATATTTAAGAAATGTAGATAAAAAAACAGGAAATATAAATGCTTTATGTAAATAGTAGATGTAATTTTTTGAAAGAGATCTTTCTTTTTTAGGTTATATTATCTCTCCCGAAAACACTATCTGTGTAGTGAATAATGGCAAATGCAAGAAATCATACGAGAAATGTAATTTGCACATTTAAATATTTGCAAAATAACTTATACCAAGTAAACATGCCTTCTAAAAATTGGCCTTATTCTAAGGGAAACAGTTAATTCTTTGGATTTTAATAATGGAAGAAAATGGTGATGTTAAAAAAAAGAGTGGCATTATATTCTGAGTCAGGTGTGCGCATTTACATTAACGATAAATTGATTCCTTTTTCAAATCACGTTAAATTTAGCAATATTGAAGATCTTAAAAATCTTTTACAAGACATTGAAGATTATAAGCAATGATGGACACAGTGTACAAGAAGTGAATTGTTATTTTTGTTTATACAATTTTTTAAATGAAACATCAAGCCCTATTAGTCGTACTATTAGGTATATACAGACACACACATGTAACTAACACTATCGCGTGAACTGTAATTCTAAGCTTATCCGCCAGAGTTGCTGGTATCTGTTATATCAATTTTTTTAATTACTACCGGAAAACAGGGGGCAAGATTTTTTGACACGGCCTATAGAGTACGTGCTCCTTATACTACTTCATGATAGTAGTTTTCAAAAATTTTAAATGTCGGATCTAATATGGCGGACACATTTTTCAAAATTTCATCGGATTCACTTGAAATTGGTTACTCGTGGATTTTTGTGGTCGCTGATCACGAATATGATAGTAGTTTTCAAAAATTAAATATGGTGGATTCCATATTGTCGAAATTTTTTCAAAACTTCAACGGATTCACTTGAATCTGGTTACTCAGGGTTTTTTGGGATCGCTGATCATGTTTTGCACGTTCTTCAGCCGTCAAAATGTCTACTAGTAATGACGTTACCAACTCTCACCGCGAGGATAGATTTTGGAAAGTCTTATAGCTTCCTCATATAGAGGACGTATTGTAATACCAAAATTTTCAGACTTAAATTTTTTGACATACCTTTATGTTATTTGACCTCAGGAGTTTAAAAATGGAATTCCGTATGTGGGGGATTCCGCGTCAAGTGATCAAGGGGTCTTTTGGTGCAATGCTTATTTCAATAATTTTTTACTCTTAAACAATTAAACATACGAATTTGGCAAAGTACATTTTGGAAAGGTTTTTTCATGCTCTTTCGATTGGAAATAAGCATTTTGAAAAAAAAAATTTTTTTGACCCAAAAAAATCAAAAATAAATTTCAATTTTTGGGGGAGAAAGACCCAATTTTTTTTTTTAAACGAAAGCTGAGGTTTTTTTCTAAAAGGACATATAAATGGTAAAGTGGGACTAGAATGTTTAAACATTGAAAAAAAGAGTTTTAAGCTCTGTTTAGGAGAAAACTCTTTTTTTCAATGTTTAAACAAAAATTTAACCCCCTCCCCCTCGGAAAATATTGGACTAGGTAAAAAAATATTTTCACGAAAAATTACTATATATGAGTACTACAAAAGCCCCAAGTTTTGCTACGATTGGAGAAAAATTTTTCTCCACCTTGATCACTTGACATGAAATGCCCCATGTGTGTGTGTGTGTAAACATCACATTGTCATAAATATCTCCAAATTATGAAGAGCTTTTTGACTAAATTTTTTTTAATTGTAGGTCTCATCTGAGGACATAAAATGAGAGTACTTTGAGACAGATTAATAAAGTTTAACTATATATTTTTCTGATTTTTAATTTTTCAAAAGAACGTTTTTTGCTTATAACTTTTTTAAAATGTTAGGACACCTATGAATGTTTTTCTCTAATTTTGTAGAGTTTTTTTAGATGCATGTTCTCTATTTTTAAATTCACTTTTCATGATTAAATTTAAAATATTCTTTGCAAAAGTATGATATGCACGTATTGCAATGTAAGACTGTTTTAATATCACAATCTGAAAATGCTTCAGGCAATGCAGTTGATAAACAAGACAAAAAAAATTATTTATTCTTTTTAAAAAAATTATTTAGAAGAGAAGGAAATTTGGTAATCTTAAAGCCCACAAATTAAAAACATTGCAAAAAAGAAAATATTACTTTAATGACAGCTGTGATATTAGAAAATTTTTACATTGCAATATGTGAAAATAATACTTTTGCAAAAAATGTTTTAATTATAATCATGAGAAGTAAATTTAAAAATAGAAAACTGTATTGAGAAAAAAAAATAAAAATACAAAACTAAGAAAAAAATAAGAGTCAAAAATCTACGTTTATCTCCACACGGTGAAAGTTGGTAACAAACAGCATTCCCAAAATCCCCCAAGTAACCAATGTCAAGTGAATCCGATGAAGTTTTGAAAAAATGTCAGCCATATTGGATCCGACATTTTGAATTTTTTAAAACTACTATCATATTCGTAATTAGTGACTCTAAAAACCCACGAGTAACCAGTTTCATGTGAATCCGAAAAAGTTTTGAAAAATGTGTCTGCCATATTGGATCCGCCATTTTGAATTTTTGAAAACTACTATCATATTCGTAATCAGCGACCCTAAAAACCCCTAAGTAACCAGTTTCAAGTGAATTTGATAAATATTTGAAAAAATGTGCATTTTAGGTCGGACATTTTTTACGCGATATTTATACCTTTAAGATGCATTTTTTGCCATAAATTACATAAAAAAATTGATTTTTAAAGAAATTTTTTTAAAAATTGTGTTTTTTGTTAATTAATTGTATGTTATTTGTTTATTTATGAATTTACAATATTTTTTATTCCGGCATTCGAAAGAGCGGTTTCAGAGCTTTAAGAAATGTATTTTTTAAAATTATTATCACTTCGTTTTCATTCTAAAAAGTTCTGTTGGATTTCAGGTAAAATTTTTGTTCATTTGGTCCTTAAAAGGTTAATTTATTGATAAGTCCTCTAACATCCGTGCAAAACACAAGTGATGAATCTTTATCTTTTGTGAAATACTTTCGGAATTCCTTGTCTCGTTCTTGGTAAAAAGAAACCTTCGTGCTTGGTTCTAGACAATGTTTATTCCTTAAATATAAGGCTAAGTAATCTGCACCATCTTTGGGTAAAACTAAATTTCGAATAAGTTCATTTAATTTTGATTGTGAAGTTAATGACGGTGGATCTGTCACTTTCTTTGTATATGGCACGTAGTCTTTGTTATTTTCGTTATTATTATCGGTATTTGAACTGTATTCGTCAGATTCTTCATCCGATTCTATGTTTTTGTTATTTTCAGTGATGACGGTATCAATTAAATCAGTTTTATCTCATTCATACAAAAGTAGCAATCTTCTTCACATGCAGGTTTTGTTTCAACTATTAGATAAGAGTATTTGATAAACTCCTTATTTTAAACAGATTTCCAACCAAAGATCATTTTTCTGCTGCAATTACAAATGATGTTCGGAACCCAATTAGAAGTTAGATCATTGTAACAGGTTTGCTACGTGTGTCTGCCATGGCGGCATCAAAGCCATTATCCAGGTACTTAGTCAGATACCGGACAAACTCCGTTGCCCACCGTCACCGCGTGGAGGTGCCCTGGATGCAAACACATGTAGAAAAATAAAAATAGTTTACTTCCGTACTATATTACGTTAAATTCGTAATCAATGACTCCAAAAACTCCTAGATAACAATTTTCGTTAAAAAGACAACTATTTTTGATTAATCCGACCGCCATATTGGATCTTCCATTTTGAATTTTATACATCTGACGGTAAATTCGTAATCAATGAATCCAAAAATCCCCGAGTAACATGATTCAAGCAAATCTGTTATTATTTAAAAGTAAGAAATGAGCAATTTTTGTTGTGAAATGTAAAATATAACAAAATCTTTTTATAATCTTTTTGTACAATATAACAAAAGATTTTGTAAAAAATAACATGAACAAAAAAAACAAATTTATTTTGTACAAAATAACATTTAAATTTTACATTTGTTATTAATGCAAAAAATCATATTTCATAAAAAATAAATGTTTAAACAAACTCCTTCAAAAAAGTTAAATGTAAAAATAACATTATTTTATTTTTAAAAATTGTTGATTGCAGAGTAATAATTCTACAAATTTTATTTCAGCTAGTGATACTTGAGAGTATTTAAGATTTAAGAGTCCCATGAAAGCGTAGCATAATTATTAGCGTGCATGATTTCGATGCGTAAATGCCTTAAGGCATGGTTATTGCTCAAGGTTTGTTTACACAAGCCTACAAAATTTAGAATTTTGTCAGACCCAGAAACGGGATAAGTCATTTCCAAAGTAATTTATCACCCTGAATCCAAAACTGACAGCAAAATTGCTCTATCGCGTCAGGATTCTGAAATATTCTAACCTAAAAGAGTGAAAAACGTCATTTTTGGCAACATTCGACTCTCAATAAAATCTACAAAAAACTTTTTTTATCATTGGAACAAATTTTAAAAGAAAGTACAATTAATTACTGCGACCAAGGAAAAGTATCAATTGAATTATTTAATAAAATTCTCAATTTTTAATTATTTAAATAAATCTCGGACAATTCCCTAGACTTTATTTGCTATTTTAAATTTAATTAGTCAAATAGGCTTTCTGTCTAATCAGCAATTTATTCTCATATCTCTCACGAACAAATTTACTTAAAGAAAAAGCTCAGTTGAGCGCCAGTTAATTTATTTGTTTAAAAATTATTAAATTAACAAAATAATTTATCACGAATAATACTCTATTAACCAAAGAAAATAATGATATTCTAATAATTCGGGTGAGATTCAATTAAACCGCCATTGAAAACACATGGCGTGAAGCACAATTTCTATTAAAATTTAAATGATCAACTCACCAATAATTCAAAAAGGAAAAATCAAAATACATTGGAAATTTTCAATACAATTTATTAATCCCGAAATTTCGACTTGAACTTGTTAGATTCCGTATTTCACAAGTTTCACTCACACTCTACTCTGAGCAATTCACCCCCTCTCTACAATGTCTAAAAAAAATTGATTCTCTTCACACTCGCAGAAAATTACCTTTCTCGATAAACTCAAAACTCGGAATCACGCTCACTCGTTTATTCTCAAACTCGCAGTACAAAAAAATTCGTCTGCTAAAGCAAGACGCCGATGAATAATGTGTCAAGCGGAAACATAGTCAAAACTCATTCCAAAAATTAAAAAAAAGAAAATAACAATTAAGAAACGCCGATTTTTATATAAACAGAATCAAATCTTGAACTCAAACAAGGTCATTGTCAATTTTCAACCTGTATTAAACTTAAAAATACTCAAAACAATTATTCAAGATTTTACAATCAAAAAGGAAGTATTCACTTTAGTACAGGGGCGGAATCGTTATGGGCACCGAAGTGTTCTAACAATTTCAGCCACAGTGACGAACCATTTGTCACATCACCTTTCAAAATATTCTACACCCAATCCGATCCGACTTTTTTTCACTATGGTACAACAATTTAAAGTTTCGATTACACGACCTAAAAACTGAGAAAAGGAAAAATAGAATAATTAGAAAGTACTTTAACTTAAGCATTTGATTCTTAATATTTTGGGATCGTTGCTAAGAAAACCGATGTTAGATTTTGAAATTCGAAATGGCGGATCCAATATGGCGGCTGTCCAAATAAAAAATTGATCGGATTCGCTTGAAACTTTTTACTCGGGGGTTTTTTTGTTAGCTAAATACGAATCTGATGTCGAATTTTAAAAATAGAGAACTTTTAATTTTTAGGCTGTTTTTTTGTCCGGTCATTTATTATCAAATTTTGTAGTCTATTTAATCGAAAGATGTTAGTAAAATCGAGAAACATGAAATTCGAACATTTAGGGCATGATTCATACACTCTTTTAGAGAAGAAAATCAAGTTTTATTTTTCCTTATAGAACTTTACACGTTTTTCTTCAAAAGATCTTTGTAATGGCTTTCGATTTATTAGAATGTAAAACAGAATCACTTTTGATTGCTTGAAAAAATAATTCTCACACCTATCGATATCTAAATTGAAAAAAGATGTTTTTACATGTCTTTCTTTTTTTTCTTTCTTTCTCGTTTTTCTTTAAACAAAAATGTGTAAATGTTCATAAAGACAAATAAAACATTTAATTTTCTTTACTAAAACTAAATACCATATTTGATCCGCCATATTAAATCTCGATAATGTGACATCAGATTCGTAATATGCGACCTCACAAACACCCAAGTTAAGAGTTTCAAGCGAATCCGTTAAATTTTTAAAAAATATGTCGCCATATTACATCCGCCATTTTAAATTTCGAAAATCTGACATCAGATTCGTAATAAGCGACCTCAGAAACCCTCGAGTAAAAAGTTTCAAGCGAATCTGATCAATTTTTGTATTTTGACAGCCGCCATATTAGATCCGCCATTTTGAATTTCAAAATCTAACAACGGTATTCTAAGCAATGATTCTAAAATATTAAGAATCAGATGCTTAAATTAAAGTACTTTCCATTCATTCTTTTTTTCTTTTTCTCAGTTTTTTGGTCGTGTAACCGAAACGTTCAATTGTACCATAGTGAAATAAAATCGGATCGGATTGGGTGTAAAATATTTCGAAAGGTGATTAATTGTACTTTCTTTTAAAATTTTTTCCAATGATAAACATTTTTTTGTAGATTTTATTGAAAGTCGAATGTTGCCAAAAATGGCATTTTTCACTCTTTTAGGTTAGAATATCTTAGAATCCTGACGTGATAGAGCAATTTCGCTGTCAGGTTTGGATTCAGGGTGATAAATTACATCGGAAATGACTTATTCCGTTTCTGGGTCTGAAATTTGTAGGCCTGTGTTATTGTTTAAGCCAAGAAGACTAGAGACAGGAGGGCTAACTGCAGTAGTGGGGGTAGGACAAATATAGGGGGATTATGAATGCGTGGTTAGATTGCGCCAAATATCGTGTTTTGATTTTGCACTTCCATTCACACACGCGTGTCACGTATTTAAATATATAACGTAAGAGTGTGCGAGATGTGCAGAACCGAAACAAGATAATTGGCGCAAACAAACCACGCCTTCATAATACTACTAATACTGACTCACTACTGTGAGTGAGAAAACAGCCGAGTTAGCTCTCCTGTCTCTAGTCTTCTTGGTTCAAGCTCAATTCGAACTCATAACTCGACTATGGCTCTTGGTTTAATTAGTGCTTATTCCTTGTTTATCGCTCCAGGCTTGATTATGGCTTAATTTTGGACTATAAGCCAGTTTGATTTTTGCTAAAGGCTTTATTATGGCACAAGTCTTGATTATGACCGGAAGGTTGTAAAGTTACGCGTAACTCATGTTTTTCCACGTAATATTACATGCCTACAGTCCGTAATGTAACTTTTGTAGGTATAATACAAAATCTACTGAGAAATACATAAATGAAATAACGCCTTGAATCGTAATCAATCCATAATCAAGGCTTCAATAATTATTAAACCTCGAGTTATGATCAAACTTTGGGCTACAATGAAGCCTTGAGTCTTAATCAAGCTCTGCGCTAAAATCAAACTTTGAATCACAATAAAGCTTTGAGCCGTCAACAAAACATGAACCATAATTAAACTTTGCACCATAACAAAGTTTTAAGCTGTTATCAATGAAAAGATCCTTTGATCAAGCATGGTCGCTGAAAACGAATCAAAACTTCGTTTTGCTCCATCAAGTCAGCAATTTTCCTAATGCAAATAAAATTTAAGTGAGACACTACATTCTAAAAATATTAACAAAACTCTAAGTACAAAATAAGCAACCGAAAAAAATCTTTAATACCAAGATTGAGGTAAATCTGTCAATATTTAAAGAATTTTGTGACTCACATAAAATCTAATATGTATTTGGGGGTTAGGAAAATAGCTGACATGGTGGAGCAAAACAAAATTTAAAATCGTTTTCAGCGACCTCAAAACATATATTACACCATTTTTGGTCAAAGAAATTAAGGATTTTTTAGGGCCTGTATAAAGAATCTTCTAGCTATGATCAAGACCTGAGTCTTGAACAAGCTTTGCTATTTTTGACCTTTCGTATGGCCTAACAGGATGTAGGTAATAAACTATTGATTTTTTTAAGTTTTGTAAACAATGTAACTAATAGATAAATAAGAAGAACTTATTTATATACAGTAAAGCACATTAATATTTAATTTCTTTAAGAAAATTAAAGTAGCAATATGCCTATTTCGAATAAACAGCCATTTTTCAAAATTTTTTTCTCAAAAACTATAAAGTTTATTAAATTTATCTTATCTTACGACGTTACAGGCGTTGAAATTTAAACTTTTGATTTTACGCGGTACAGTCTATTGGTAACGAGAGTAGAAGAAGCATATTAGACCCCGTGACGAGTACAATGATTCAAGAAAAATCCTTTTTTTGAAAATTTCAATTTTGTTCGTTAACTAAAAATAAGTGGTGCACTATTTTTTTCTATGCTCACGAGTGTAGAAAAAAGTAGAAAAAGCATACTAGATCTCGTGACTTACATACTGATTAGAAATTTTTTTAATCCATAATAAGATTATACAGTTAAAAAAATTATATAAAAACTATTAAAAATACATTTTTTAAAGACAAAAAATTTTCTTTAAATACTTTGTTTTATGACGAAGAAAACCCTTTTTGTTATGTTTGAATTTAGTAAAATAATAAATATATCAAATACGTAATAAAAGAAAACAAAAAATTAATAACAATACATAACAGACAATAAATAAAGTAAATTAAATTTCAATCGTGACTGACCATCAAATAGGCACAATTGAAACGTTTTTCTTTCTTGTTATTAAAACCACTCTGCAAGGATTTAAAAAATTATTTTAGATAAAAAACAAAATTATTTTTTTTAAAGTGATCCGTTTGAGAAATTCTGACTCTATAATTTTCTGTCATATATAAATATCTTACGCACAATATATTTACTACGATGTCATAGAAATCACATGTGGATATCCTAGAATATCCCGTATATTTTTAGTTTGGATATTATGGGAATTACATATGGATATCCTGGGATATCCCGTATATTTTTTGTTTGAACATCATAAAAATTGCTTTGGAGTATCTTGGGATATCACATAAATTTCATTCTGGATACCATAGAAATTACTCTGGGAAATTCTGTATATTATTGTAATTTTTTATATATACTTTAAAAGTAATTTTTTATACAAAATAAAAATTGTAACCACCGGAATATCACGAAAATTATGATTGGATATCCGGGGACATCCGGGATATCTTGCATAGGTTATGGGTATGTATGTATGCATGTTTGTATACGTATGCACATAAACACAATTACTATAAAATCTAAAAGAAACTTTATTGTGAATTATAATTTTAATTACTAGAAAAAAAGGAAATAATCATTTTATTGTGTATCGCGTTCGCACCTACACACCTTCGGATGGCTATGGCGACACACACGCATACATAAAACTCTTTAAGACTATGTATAGCACATGCCACTTACACATGGTTGGCCTCTACTCTTTGCTTCTTCTCCTTCGTTTTATCCATTCCTCTTCCCCTATGCCCCACATACTTGACAAGCAAACGCACGTGTTTAATTTAGGCTAATATTATTTCTTTTAAAGCTCAAAGAAATAATAAAGTAATTACTTATTTTAAAATTGTTACACCCTTTCAAATTATGTGGTGTTTCTAAGGTTATTAAACTATTATAACCAGAGCAAAGGCACTAATTATATTATTAGTGCAATTTTATTAATAAATAGTTTAAATTTTTTATTAATATTAACAATAAACCAATTTTTTTCTCTAATTTTTTAATTTAATTTTTTTAATATTATTTAAAAAAATTTATAATCGTAATCCTTTAAAATAATAATTCCAGAAAAGTATCAAATTTCACTTTTCGCTGTCTGCTAAACAAACGCACGTGCCATCGCTTCTTTTTAAGCTCAATTAAATTAAAGGGAAATTATTGATTTAAAAAATTTTTTTCACACTTCAAAATAATATGGTGTTTCTGAGTTATTGAACAATTATAATTAGAACCAGCATTATTTATTAATGCATTGTTATTAATAAACATTATTAAAAAATTTTAATTATTTATTAATAATAATAATCAATTGCTTCCTCATACTGAGGAAGTTTTGTAATACCAAAATTTTTTAGGTTCAATTTTTTAACATATCGTTATGTTATTTGACCTCAGGAGTTCAAAAATGACATTTTTACAAAATGTCATTCCGTACGTGTGTGTGTAAACATCACATTTTCATAAATATCTCCAAATTATAAAGAGCTTTTGGGCTGAATTTTTTTTAAACTTTAGGTCTCATCTGCGGACATAAAATGAGAGTACTTTGAGATAGATTAATAAAGTTTAACTATTTATTTTTTTGATTTTTAATTTTTCAACAAAACGTTTTTTGCTCATAACTTTAAAAAAATGTAAGGACACCTATGAATGTTTTTCTCTAATTTTGTAGAGTTTTTTTAGACGTATCATTTAAGTCTTCAATGAACATTTTTCGTTCATATTCACCGGAGATATTAAACTTTTAAAAATCAAAAATTTTGGAAAATAGGACTTTTTAAAAAATTTTGTTAAAATTGTAGAATTAACTTAAAAACTATAGTTACCAACTTGTAGAGCATTTTAAAAAACCCTTTGATAGACCTATTTTTGAAGCTATTTCGATTTGAAATAAAGAAGTTATTGTTATTTTAAAAAACAGAAATTGTGAAAAAAATTTCATGTGAAAGTATTAAATAAAGAGAAAAAAATATTACAGCACTTAAGAATAATTGTTCAAAATTTATACTTTATTGTTATTAACATCTCTATGAGGAAGCAAAGTGTTCATGAAATAAACACAACAAGATTTACGAAAACGAATAAAATAAGTACCAAAATTATAACAAAAATTTTTAACCTGGCAGCGGTTTTTTTAATTTTATTTTCTTAAATTATTTTTGATTTTGGCCTATGATTATAAGAATTAAAAAAAATAATTCCCGAAAAGTATCAAATTTTCTCATACACTTTTCCGCTTCTTACGCCAAGCGTAAGATCTTCAAGTCATCAAAAATTATAGTAACCAATGGGCCTTAATTTCTAACCCTACTTCTACTCCCACAACCACCTTTTCTAAACCCAAATTTTCCCCCAGATTTAGAAGCAAGGACTAGAGATATAATTAACATTTTGAAAATTCGTAGTACAACTTTCCCCTTGTTAGTAAGCTCCTCGTGAAGGCATCAAAGCAATCGCGAAATGCCGGGACTCACCCGTCTGTTAATCGGCCTCTAGTCTGACAGACCACTGCAAGATAGTCTCTAAGATCTAGGACAGACAAAAATAAATCAAAAGGATGGGCGTGTACTTGCCTGAGTCACCCAACTTGAGGGTCTAGGCAAATTCACTCCAAGATAATTAAAAGAAAGACGTACAAAGTCTTAATAATTGCTATAATCACTTTATAAATGAAATGAAATATTCTTAATCTATTTTGATTTACCATGACATTTCCTGAATTTTGTTTACTGACACGGTCATTCACCTCACATCAGTTAATTAAACTTTGAAAATTATATACATTTTATTCACCAGTGTCCAATTGTAATCGCCACAACAAAGACATTCCTTTGGAACCTTTTTCAAATTTTATTTATTTTTTCGGTAAAAAAATGTTTTATAATGATTAATTTTATTTTTTTAAAGAATGTAATTAAATTTAATTGTTATTTTTTATTTAATAATTTATAGTTTCTGAAGTAGGAAGCCGCGTTGTCGAAACGATAAACAACATTTGATCAAATTTAAACACCTGACTCGAAATGATCGTTAAATTCAGTGTTTAGTAAATAGTTAGATGTTTTACTTTTTACATGCGACTTAACTTAGAATTATGATTAAATTCAACAATTACTTAAAATTAAATTGTTACGACCCGATAAATATTGAAATTTTTGCTTTGAAGTATAAACAAAATAGTATTTAAAATACATTTTATAATAATAATTGTAATAATTAATTGTTATTTAATTAACTAATAATTATTATAATTATTAATTAGTATCAAATATTAATATAGCGATCAACTTAAATGTTCAAAAAATCTACACATGATAATTAATTATCGACATAGACTTATATTACTCTTAATCGATACATTATCAATGCGAATATTAAGATTTAATTATGCAGTGTCGGTAACATAGGACACAATATTTTAAAGATAAAGAAAATACATACACATAAGTTAAATAAAGACTCATTGTTCTAAAGAGTATATAATCCGCAAAAACACTCTGACTGTCGTCAAAATACTCCGGTCAGCTTCTGCCCGAACAGTATCGCCGAGTCGGCCCTTAAATTGTTTAAAATCGCGTTACTTAAAAGTTGTGTTAAAGAAGCTGGTTTCTTTTAAATTACAGAGGTAAACTAACAACAGATTTCCTTAACGGTTTTTAATACAATTGTCGTATAAACTTTATTATAGAGTTATTTTTGCTCTATTATTAACAAATTAAATATTATTTACTTAAAAATTTATGTTTATTTCTGTATGAAAGAAACCAAATTCTTTTGTTTTTTCATACAGTGATTGTAAAATTAATAGAAAATTTTATTAAAATAACTGTGTGATGAAGTTTCAATAGTCGTTTCCTTAAGAAGTGTAATATGACTAAAACGAACTGAGAAATTGTTTTAAAGAATTACACTAGCAATCTATATAACTACTGTATAAGGTAGGTTGCTGTTCGAAATCATTAAATAAATATCAACACACGTAAACTAAAATTGTAAGTAACAAATCTGTTTTAATATTGTTATAAAATAAGATTATAATATTGTTAAAGAGAGAATATGCATTGATTATTTAACAAGAATTCATAGTTCTTATAAAATAACACAAATCCACACAAAAAATAAACGTCAAGACTTACCAACTTGACTAATCAGCTACTTGTCTCCAACTTATAATTTCTAAATAAAAATTAACCTTTTCCTTGCTCGGAACGTAACATAAATCATTAAATATTATTTGTAAAGATTTAATTTTTAAGATTAAATTATCTTAAAACTTAAAAATATAAATGTGATTATTAAATATTAAATACTTTTTGAATAATAAAGATTCGAAAAATAAACGGTTAGATTGTCTCGCCTATTTGCGGAAGAAAATAAACTTCCGGAAGCAACTACGGAAAGAAAATTAACTTTTGGAAGATAAATTATTTGCGGAATTTTTCCGGCGATTTGCCGGAAACTTTCACATGGTATGGAGTTGTTTTCTAAACTAATGCCTAATTGATTTCTAGATAATTATTTACAAGTGGATGAAATAATTTTTCTTAAAACTACTTTTAACGTTGTATTATTTTTTTATTTTCTTTATAATAATTTTATGTACACTGGACAATAAAAAGTTGAAAATTCATAAATTTAAAGAAACAAATTTAAAATAAACGTGTTTTAATAAATATTTGATCAATAAGAAAGTAAAAAATTAATAAATAGACAAATAAATAATTATATAAACAGTTTATAAATAAATGAGCGAAGAAATTAGTAACTGGTAGAATTTTTAAGTTTGCCTCTTCACTTCTCGTGTACTAAAATTATTTGGATACATAATACTGCGATTAGTCGAAGAATTATAATTCCTCCAATCCTTGACATAAACGGGTTGAAGATGTTTTAATGTCAAAGTACTATTTTGCATGTTTTCATTAAAAGTCTCGCGATGATTCTTCATACCATCTTTAAAGTTTAAATTATTTCGATCTTTCTCTTTAAAAATCTCACGATGATTATCAATTCTATCTATACTCTTAAATAAAGTAGAATTAAAATTGAAAAATTTGTCACTATCGGTGAGGTTTGTATTGAAATTTGAAATTAAATTTGACACCGATTCGTCAATGAAAGTTTTTCTATTTAATTGTTGTGGATTACTGAAACTTCTTCCCCAGCCACCACCTCCTGATGAGTATCCACCACCTGAAGAATATCCACCTCCGGATGATGACGCTCCATAGCTATTTGATGGTGGTGCACCATAACTGTCTGGTACGTTAGACGAACAACCACTTCCGTGTCCTCCACCTCCGCAACCACTGTCGCCACTGCTTTTTGTTAGTAAAACAACTTCTTTATATTGACCTGTAATTAAAAAAAGAAGTTTACATTTTTTTGCAAATAGAAATTATTCTAATTGTACATTGTTTTAATTATTCTGTTTTCCTTTTTTTAATATTACTTATTGAGTAAAATTTACCACCTCCGCCTCCATGGCCACTGCCACCGCCTCCTCCGTAACTCCAACCACCTCCGCCACCTTTGATGCTCATCAATTTCTGTATCAACATTGCTTTCGACATCATAATTGACATTCCGGAAAAGAGCATTCCTTTCATTGCCATCATTCCCACCATTCCTGTTATGAAAATTTTTGCAATCACTTTAAATTATCAAAATGTTTCTTTAAACAGTATTATAAATTAAACAAATTGGAATCGAAAGTAAGCATAATTGGAGCATATTGTATATTTGGATCAAAAAACAATTAATGTTATTGGAACATTAACAATCACATTGGGAATTGTATGTGAACATAGAACATTATTCTTTTCTTTGAATCATGGACGAGTCAGCATAATTGGAGGACCTCGACGTGAATGCATGAATGTACATGTAAATTTGTGAGTAATGTAAGTGCGTCTATCATTTCTAATTTATTGTGAGGTCAAGCAAAATATTGGGTGTTTGAGAGTGTCAGGTGCAAATTGTTTATTGCATGTTGAGAGTATAGACAAAAAAATGATAAAATGGAAATAAGAAATAAGTAATTAGCAAAGTTTTAAAATCACAACTAACAAAATTTAAAACATTAATTGAAGATACCAATATTAATGTGAGTAAATGGGATGAATTAGATATGTGTACTTGAAATTGGAGAGTATTGAAACAAATGATGAGGAAATTCGTGAAATAAAAATCGCGTGAGACAAATAAGAGGAAACACATTTACTTTTTTTCTTATTGACCGATTAACCCATTAACGCCCATTAACGAATGCACTGAATTTTTAGTCTGACTTCAAACTTAAATATTTTCTAATAAACTTATTATTTTCTCTTTGACAAATAATTTTTTTTGCATTTAAGTGTCCTCTATCCGAATATGATATTAGAAAATGAATAAAAAATTGCTTAACAATATTTTTTGCACACAATTAAAAAATTGCGCGATTTTTTAAAGGTTTTTATTACAAATTCTTAAATTTTAAAGTAAAATTTTTTTTTATTTATCTTTAAAAGAACTGGTGAGAATTGAAAACATCAGTTTACGAACTGATGGCTAAAGATGTTCAAAATAATTGAAAAACCGTCAGTAAAACTCTTTAGTAAGGATTTTCAATAAAATCAAACTGAATTTTGAAAATTTTGTCTGACATATTACATCCCCTATTATGAATTTAGGAAAACTAATATCAGATTAGTGATCAGCGACCCCAAAAACCCCCGAGTACGAATTTGTAAGAGAATCAAACAATTTTTAAAATTTTTGTCCGACATATTGGATCCGCCATTTTGAATTTTGGAAAATTAATATCAAATTCGCAATCAGCGACTTCAAAAACCCAGGAGTACGAAATTGTAAGATAATCCAACCAACTTTTAAAATTTTTGTCTGCCATGTTGCATCCGCCATTTTTAATTATAGAAAATTAATATCAGATTCGTAATCAGCGACCCCAAAAACCTCCTGACTACGGATTTGTAAGATAATCCAACCAACTTTTAAAATTTTTGTCCGTTATGTTGCATCCGCCATTTTTAATTATAGAAAATTAATATCAGATTCGTAATCAGCGACCCCAAAAACCCCCTGACTACGGATTTGTATGATAATCCAACCAACTTTTAAAATTTTTGTCCGTTATGTTGCATCCGCCATTTTTAATTATAGAAAATTAATATCAGATTCGTAATCAGCGACCCCAAAAACCCCCTGACTACGGATTTGTAAGAGAATCCAACTAATTTTTGAAATTTTCGTCCACCATATTGGATCCGCCATTTTGAATTTTGGAAAATTAATATCAGATTCGTAATCAGCGACCCCGAAGACCCCAGAGTAAACATTTTCAAATCAAACTTTTAAAAAAATGTATGTCGAGCATCAAATTTTTAATATCATATTCGGATAGAGGACACTTTAATGCAAAAAAAAAGATTTGTCAAAGAGAAATAATAAGTTTCGACGCCTCCCGTTCATATAATGCTTATTGAAAAGCGAATGCAAGATGATTCTTATTCACTTTTTGGTGCAGGATGATGCGTATTCGATTTTCTATGCAATAAAATATTTATTCAAAATTGTGTGCAAAACAATTGCCACTGACAGAACAATAAATGTAACCCTAAATCTTCCTATTAATATTATCCACCTGTTCATAAAGAAGAAATGACACGCCAAGTAAACGAATTATTAAAACAAAAAATTATTAAGCATTCTGACTCACCTTTCAACACACCAATATGGATATTACCAAAAAAAGATGACTCATAGGGAAATAAAAAATGGCGATCAGTTTTAGACATCAGAAAGCTAAATGAACGCACGGTAGGTCAATTTTACCCCCTCCTTAATATTACAGACCTGTTGGATCAATTAGGAAACGCTCAATATTTTTCAGTCTTCGATTTAGCATCCGGTTTTCATCAAATCAAAATGGATCCTAGAGATTCTTATAAGACGGTATTTTCAACGCCATTTGGACATTATGAATTCGATAGAATGCCTTTTGGTTTAAAAAATTTGCCGAGCACATTTCAAAAACTTATTGATCAGGTATTATTAGGTTTACAAGGATCAGAATTATTTGTTTATTTGGACGATATTGTAATTTATGCAGATGCATTAGAAGAACACGAAGAAAAATTTTCGAAACTCATGGAACGACTACGTTTTGCTAATTTAAAACTGCAACCGGATAAATGTGAATTTTTTAGGTTAGAAGTAGGATACTTAGGACATATTATTGACAAAAATGGTGTACGACCCGACCCGAAAAAAGTAGAAGCTGTAAAGAAATTTCCAAAACCAAAAAATGTTAAAAATATTAAACAATTCTTAGGACTAGCCGGTTATTGTCCAAAATTTATAGACGGATTTTCAAAGATCGTAAATCCTTTAAATCAACTTTTAAGAAAGGATATACCTTTCCTTTGGACCGATAAACAACAAGTTGCTTTTGATACTTTAAAAAATAAACTCTGTGACGCTTCAGGTTTTGCAATAGGAGGAATTTTATCACAAGGAGTAATTGGTAAGGATCAACCAGTTGCTTACACTTCAAGAACTTTAAACGAATGTGAAAGAAAATATGACACTTATGAAAAAGAAGCATTGGCGATTGTATACAGTGTGCAACATTTTCGACCTTATCTTTATGGAAGAAAATTCACGTTAGTTACGGATCACAAACCGCTTGTGTGGTCCCAAAATTCTAAAGATCCTTGTTCAAGACTAACAAGATGGAAGCTGAAATTAGCAGAATATGATTTTAATGTGGTCTACAAGGCAGGCAAAACAAATGTAAATGCTGATGCCTTATCCAGAAATCCAGTTGAAGATATTATTGAAGAAAAAGTACAAGAAATAAAAGAAGAAAAAATTGAAGATACTCAGGAAGTTCAAGAGAATATTACTCAAAAATATATTAATAAATGTGTAGCGATTCGCCCCTTGAACACGAAAAATTAGAAACTTACGACCAATATTTAACAGACCTGATAACAAGACTTCATGAAATGAGAAACATTGCTAAAGAAAATTTAATATTAGCAAAAGAAAAGTCAAAAGTCTATTATGATAGAAATTGCAACTCACAAAATCTTAAACTCGGAGACGAAGTATTTTTACTACACGGAGGAAAAATCCATAAATTTGCTAATCAATATACAGGCCCACACAAAATATTAGAAATTTTAAACAAAGGAAACGTTAAAATACAAGTTAAAAATAAACAAAAAATAGTTCATATAAATAGACTAAAACTATCGCGAATTAAACAAGAATAATAAAATAGTTTGAATAATACATATGGTATAATGTTGCAAAAAGAGACTTCAAATAGAAAAAAAAAGAAACTAAATTCTTTTTAATACATTAAACTTTTCTAATACACACATTTTTATTAGTTTTTTTTGTTTCACTATAACAATAATCTAATTTGACAAATTATTTCTTTTTAATGTTTGAAAATTTAAATGATATTTTTAGATTTTGTCAATTTTTGATTTTGTAATGATTTTATCTTAAATCTGAAACACTATTTTGTATACTTGTTTAAAAGTAAATGAAATGGAACCTAATTTTTTTAAGAAGACTCTAAAATGGCATTATTAAAATTTCTGATAACAAACATGTCTACTTACAAATTGTACTTCATTATTGACTAAATTGTATAATCATAAAATTACTTCAAAAGATTCATGTAAAAATATTACTTGAGAAAGAAAGAAATTTGTATGAATAAAATAACTAAAAATTGAATATAAGTAATAAAAATAGGTTTAAAAATTTATATGCGTCATAAACAAAGAAATATTTCATGTCTGTAAAATATAAATTAGTATATTTTCAAATTCCCAAATTCCTAAAACTTTTAAAAAAAAATTTCAAGCAATCTAAAACAAATTTCGATACAAAAATTCTACGCAAACTCAATCCTTTGTATAAAATAATTTTTTTCTGTAAAAAATTATAAGTATCAAATTGTAACATACATAATTACTAAAAATGTGACACATAAATTCTTTGTATGTAGATTCAAAATCACAAATTAATAACTGAAATAATTATTATAATTTAGATAAGAGTTGAATGAAATCATGTAATTTGAATATTTTTTTTTAATACAAAGAATGGACAGAATGTATGTATAAACAGTAAAAACATCTCCTCTATAAAAATAGGCGTTTGAAAAGTTTGAGCATGTGTCGTTTCTCTCCCATGCTCAATCTAAGGGGGTAGGTGTTACGTCCGTAACTTCTTATTAACGTACCTAATTAAGTACAATACTTATGTATGCATTTTGTGTTTGATATTGTATTTTACGTATATATTTTACGATTATATTTTATGTATCTCATATTATTCCATTATAATTATAATATTTTTGAATATATGGCAATTGATATTATATGACTTATATGAGGCTGAATAAGTTACAAATCATAATAATTCTAAGAAAAGAGAATAATATTTTAAATCATGTAAAAAGAATAACGATAGTGCATCAGTTGAACAACCTTCAAACAATTTCGCCACAGGAAGGAAGAAATACCATCAATACACAAAGAGAGGGCTTGAAGAGACACAAAAATTAGAAAGAGAGAAAAGATTATTCCACAGCAGCATCGTAAAAGTAAACAGGCTATGATCATCCCTACCACTATTTTGAAGAGACATAAAAATTAGAAAGAGAGAAAAGATTAGTCCACAGCAGCATCGAAAAAGTAAACCGGCTATGATCATCCCCACCACTATTTTGCAGAGACACAAAAATTAGAAAGAGAGAAAAGATAAATCCACAGCCGCAAGTAAAAAGTGCACAGGTGTTCATAGTTACCTTGCTCTCCCACTCTCAATGTATGTAAAATCGACACGTGTATGACTCTAAACAATGAAACAGTTTCGTATAAAAAGAGAGACAAATTAAGCAGAGATCAGAGAGTAATTTTTTGGAAATCAACAGTATTCATCTAATCGTCAACAAGTATACCTTTGAACATTATTTAAAAGTGTACTTCAAGTATTAATTTAAACATACTTCATTACAAGTAAATTATTCCCCAAGTATTAATTTGAAATCAGTTTCAAATCAACACTCCATTCATCGATCTTCGAAATATAACTTTTATCAATTTCCAAAAATATAAATTTGGAAATTCTTTCGAGTGTCTACAAAACTTTAATATTGAAGGATCACATTCCAAATTTCGAAACATCGAAACATCGAAATTTGCTTAAGAGGCGACAACTACCTGGGACTAGCAGATATTTTCTCATTAGTGTAAACACCAGCACAAATACAACCATTAGGCGGTCCCTTTTCGTCTAGTGCTCATCACCACTGAAGATTGGATTACAAGATAATCATCACACCACAAGTAATCGTTATTCTTAAAGTAAGATCCATAATTTTGTACTTATTGTATTTTTGTCAACTCTTTTCTTTCTTGTTGGTTTTTAATAAATTATTCTCTCACAACATTTAGTAGGCTCATTGACTTTTCCTCATCCCAAATTAGATTCATTTATGAAACTAATTTAAAACGAGGAACGTTAGGTATATTTATGAAGGTTTCTTGTTTTGACGTAACAACGGACATAAAAAACAGAAATAAATCAACTAAACATATACATATATATATATATATATAAATAAATATAAATAAATAAAATATAGTAAATATAAAGATAAAAAAATAAAATTGTAGAACAAATTAAATAAAAACACAAATAAGTCAAATAAAAGAATAAATAAACAAATATATAAGTCAGAAGAATAAAAAATTAAAAGGACAGTATAAAAAAAGCACAAAAAAATAATTTAAATAAATAATTCCAAATTATATGCATTATAAAAATAATAAAAATTTACATTTTGCACTATCGACTCTACCTTCTGAGAGACTCAAGCTAGAAAGTATTAAGCTCTTAATTTTTACAATTAACGAGCCGGGAAGTGTTTTTTTTTCGTTAAAATCAGATTATGCAATCGAAATCGGTTAGGAAAAAATCCGAGAAAGGAAAATATCGCGTCCAAAATATTGAATCTATCAAATAGACATGATACCGAAAACAAATTTTGTCAAATTTCAAAATGGCAACTCAAAAAAGGCCGCCATAATATTCAAATATGGAAAAATAATTTTAAAAATACTAAAATAATTTTTTAAACTTTTATGCTTCATTTGAATAAAATAATGTTGCTTCAACAAAAAACATTGTTATATTATGTTAATTAACAATATTATAAACAATTTGCAAAACATAAAGTGGATTCGTAGAAAATTTTTTTTAAATTACATTACGCTCTCTTGTAATCAAAATTTTGCTAAAGTTTCAAACTTTAATTTAAATTTATTTAACAATATTTAAAAATATTATAAACAATTTTTACAGAAAAAGAAGTTTTTAGTGGAAAGAATTTTTTTTTCACATTTTGCTTGGTTTGACATTAAAATATATTTTAGAGCGACAAACCTTTGTTTGTAATTGTTTAACATTTTTTAACAATATTATAAACAATTTTTACAAAAAACTATGTTCAGAGTGGAAAGAATCTCCTTTTCTTCGACACTAACTTATTTTGACAACTTATTTTAACATTACAATGGAATTGGTGTATCAATCGTTTATCTGAAATTTATAAACAATTCTTACAAAGAATTTGCTAAATATCAAGTACCGTCATAGATAAAAGCATTTTATGATTATATAATGCACTCTTGTTATCAAAACTTTTATTTAAGATACAACTTGACATTTCTTATTATATAGAAATATTTTAAAATGTTTTAAACAATTTTTGATAATTGTTAAAAACATTTTTATAAATTAATGAAAAAGAAAAAGTACTTCAACCGGTTAAAATATTTCTGTTGTACCATTTTTTGTGCTTTCCTGGAAGTTATGGGAACTATAGACTTTGCGTAGTGGCAGATGATATATCCAGCCCCTCAATTATTCAAAAATTTCACTATAAACATAATTTTTTATATACATATTATTTCTACTATCTCCCAAATATATTTTTAAGGAATCAAATGAACGTACCCTTGATAATGCAACATACATCTGACCGTGATTAAAGACATCTCTTCTTAAATCAATAAATATTCGGTTAAATGTTTATCCTTGAGATTTGTTAATAGTCATTGCGAAAGCCAATTTTAAAGGAAATTGTCTTCTTTTAAAAGTAAACGGATATAAATTTTCACAATATAAAGTTACTCTATGTCTAAAACAAGCAACCTTGTTCCATTACACAAGCCCTCATTAATACTAAGATTTCTAATAAGCATTACAACAGAATTAATTTTTAAATGCAATTCATGAGGTGGCAAAGAAGGTGGAAAGAGAGTGTTTAAATATTCTGGTAAGAATACATCAGTAAATTTTCCATTTTCGCAATTTTCAGTAGAATGAATACTTTTATATATTTTTTCACCTTTACTGCCTAAGTGACGCACCACTCTCTTATTAATATCATCAACATCAACGTTTCTAGGTAGTAAAATAGCACACTTTGTCATCTCCTCCAATTTATTTTGTTGTATAAACTGACTATACATTTCTTCAGCAATATCTACATTTCTTTCTTGAATAATATGTTCTGGTAATATAACATTATCATCTGCATCATTTAATTCACCATTGCCAACTTTAAGTAAGAAATCTACAAATTCCGTTTCTTGTGGTAAAGCTCTCATATTATCTGTTAATGTGTATTTTTTGAAATAATTTTATAGTTTACTATTTTTTATTGATAATTTTACTATTTCTGATCTAGTGCCTCGTTCTTTAATTAGTAAAGTTTGTCGAAAATCTCTTCCTAGAATAACAATTTTACCACCAAAAGGTTCGTTGGAATTCATTATATCTCTTAATAGACAATCCATAATTTCTAAAGCATATTTTGGAGCCATTAGTGCTTCATCCCAAATAAAGACATCTATATTTTTTAAAAAGAGGTCTTCTTTAGATTGAACTTTAATGTCTGAAGAAGAATCACTGTATAATGGAACGGGTAAGCCTAAAACTTTATGAACAGTTTTTCCATTAGGAAGCAGAGTCGCAGCTATACCTGTAAATGCTATGTTGCAAACATTTATTCCTTTACTTCTTAACAAATGCCATAGCGTAATGTATAAAAAATATTTTTCCAGATCCTCCACAACCATCAACATATAAGCACTTAGAACCATCAAAAGAAAAATCCTTTAGGGCATAAAGTACATAATCAACTACAAGTTTTTGTTTTACATTTAATTTAGCATAATTCTGTTCTCCTATGTTAATATGATCTGCAATACTTATATCATTAACTTGTTGAGTAAGAATTTCATCTTGTATATCTAATAACCCCCGAAAGTCAGTTAAATTATATCCTTCGTTAAATAACATTGTTTTATTATTTCTATAAGTCCTTTGTTCAGCTTCAATATAGTTAATTTTTGAAAAATCTTCTGACATTTTCCCCTTAAATTGTTCCTATAGTTTATCTGGATGTACAGGATGACAATGAATAAAAATTCTTGTGAATGAGGCATCATCCATAATGCAGCTTCTTCCCTTGTCCTAATCCACTCACTATCATGAGTATCATCTATTAACGCTATGACTTTTTCCCTAAAGGTATACTTTGAATTCTCCAAACTGCCTCAACTGGAACAACACATCTATTTTCTTCATAATGATGTATTTCATTATGATTAACAGTTACCTCTCTATTTGCATTTTTGATAACAATAAATGCAGCATCATGCCCTTTGAGAATATATTTATATAAATATTTAACAGACTTGATACTTGAAACTATTTCTACATTAATATGGCAATTAAATATTTTTGAAAGTTTAGGGCAATACGAAACAACATTAGAATTATCAACATTAAATCTTTTTGCTCATTCATTCGCTTTATTATTTCTTCGACGACAATGATCATAGTAATTTTCTTCAATTGTGGTTTCTTCTTGGTAACTTTTTAGAAAGAACGGTGCTGAAATAGGGCCAAAATTTGTCTATAAGCAAATTGTAAATGCATAGTGGTTTCCGACAGTTTGAACCCTGCTGAAACCGAAAATGATAGTGAAAAAGTTGCAAAGTGGAGGGAAAGGGGTGAAAAACTACCCCTAAGTCATAAATTCCAATAATTTATTAAAATTAATAACATCTAAAAAATAAATCAAAATCGCTTTGAAAATTGTTACTCTGGGGTTTTTGGGGTCGCTGATTACGAATCTGATGTTAGTCTCCCAAAATTCAAAATGGCTGATCCAATATGGCGGATAATTTTTTTTAAATGTTTCAATTCGCCTAAAAATTGTTATTTGGGGATTTGTGGGGTCGCTGATAACGAATATAATATTGTTTATTTAAATTCAAAATGTCGGATCCAATATGGCGGATGTCTTTTTAATAAATAATTCGCTTAAAAATTGTTTCTCGGGGGTTTTTGGGGGTTGATGATAACGAATATAATATTGATTTTTAAAAATTCAAAATGGTGGATCAGATATGGTGGATGACTTTTTAAAGAAATTATGAGATTCGCCTGAAATTATTTACTCGAGGAATTTTCGAAATCGCTCCGCAAGGTCCATGAATATTATTTTGCAATATTATTATTATTATTATTTAATCAGGAATTTATGGACAAATATAACGATCAAGATTTTCAACTGTTAATATTTTAGAATTTTCTTTCAATATAACTAACAAATGAATGGGTGGCAATCCTCGCTTTTGAAATTCAATAACATAAACATAAGATTTGACCTCTCCAAATAATTTATTATCAACAATAAGTTTAAGTACACTACCGTCCGAAATTGTGCGTACGCTAACATCTCGAGCTATTAAAAAACACACCCGCACAGAAACAGTGATAACTCGGTTAAAAATGAAGCTAGATGATTTTTTTAAATTGCATTAGAAAGCTTATTAAATTTCCAATGAAATGCCAGTATTTTAAGTTGTATTGCATAAATAGGAAGCGAGATATCATGTTATAAAGACAAAAAAATAATTCTATTTTTTTCGGAATTTCTTACTCTGACTTTGACTCCTGGCACAGTTTAGCAAAGTTTATGAAAAAATTGTTACATTTATAGACTATTCCTTGTAACCTAAGCTTTAAATAGAGACCAAGAACAGCAAAAAATATTTACGGGTTCCCGAGATATTACAAAAAGAATCGGACCGTGCAAAGCAGAATTTTCAATCTTCGATTTCTCTAATTGGCCGTTGAGTCAATTACATGTCTGTGAAAAAAGTGTCGAAAATTAATTTTACCAAGTACATTCTACTGGGATCCTTTTTTTAATTTAATTTATTATATATCGATATTTAAAAAGTGGATCCTAATATGAATGTACTTGGTAAAATTAATTTTCGACACTTTTTTGACAGACAAGTAATTGACTTAACGGCCAATTAGAGAAATCGATAATTAAAAATTCTGCTTTGCACGGTCCGACTCTTTTTGTAATATCTCGGGAACCCGTAAATATTTTTTGCTGTTCTTGGCCTCTATTTAAAGCTTAGGTTACAAGGAATAGTCTATAAAAGTAACAATTTTTTTCATAAACTTTGCTAAACTGTGCCAGGAGTCCAAGTCAGAGTAAGAAATTCCGAAAAAAATATAATTATTTTTTTGTCGTTATAACATGATATCTCGCTTCCTATTTATGCAATACAACTTAACACAGTAGCATTTCATTGGAAATTTAATATGCTTTCCAATGCAATTTAAAAAAAGCATCTAGCTTCATTTTTAACCGAGTTATCACTGTTTCTGTGCGGGTGTGTTTTTTAATAGCTCGAGATGTTAGCGTACGCACAATTTCGGACGGTAGTGTAGATGTTTTACTTTTAATGCGAAACCCCTAGTTACTATATCAGGTCTATCAGCAGCAGTTTAATATTGCGAGGTGATCCTATAAAAGTACAAGGCAATATAAGCGTTTTTCCAACGTGTACATCATTTTTCAACTCATGATTGTGTAAATAATCCATCAGTCCTTTATATGATTCACTTCTAAATTGAGCTTGATTATTTGCACAAAATCTTAATCTATCTTTTTCTACTTTTACATAATTGTCAACGACCCATTGTTAAAACAATCTTCCTCCATATAAAAATTGATTAAATTCCTTATCTCTAATAGCAATTTTGTATTTACAATAGGCAGACCTAGAAATAGTATGATTTCTACTTCTGTAATCACTATCACTACGAATCATATTAATATTATTACCCTTATTTCCATGTAAGATTTTGTGTATGCATTAGAATTTCTCATATTATTTTCTATAGATGTTAAAACATCTTTATCCAAATTTTCGTATTTTGCATATTATAAAAAAAATTTTGATTGTCTTCCTAATAGCTTTTGAAATTCATACATATAATCATTATTTAGCATTGCTCCTTTAGTGACAACAATACTTAAATCATGAGTAGTCAATTTAATAGTTTCTCCTTTGTTAGACATTGTTCTTTTATTTTATAAAATTTACTTATATCAAGGAATAAAAATTTTTAAAATAGTAATATTACATTAGAATTTTAAGATCAAGTTTTATAAATTTAATTATAAATTTAAAAATTTCCTTTTATTGAATGTTATAACTAATTTTTGTCTCTTATAGAAAATAACAACAAATTTTCAATTTTCTCCTTATTCAAAACTGTTAAATTTTTCCTTCTATCCAATATAATCAATGTCCAATTTTGTCTTTCCTCCAAAACTAATTTCCAATTTTTTCTCTTATCCAATATATAACCAATTTACTTTTTTTCCTTTAATCCAATTTAACCAATTTCCCGCTTCCTGTTTATCCAATTTAATTAATTTCTAATAATGCTTTTTATCCAATTTAACCAATTACCAGCGTTTTTATCCAATTTAACCAATTTTCAATTTTGTCTTTTATCCAATATAACCAATTTTCAATTTTGCAATTTAACCAATATACCCAATTTTCAGCTTTTGTATGCAATATCACCAATTTCCAATTTTGCCTTTTATCCAATACAACCAATTTTCAAGATTGCCTTTTATCCAAAATAACCAGTTTGCAATTTAGCTTTTTATCCAATTTAACCAATTTTCAATTTTGTCTTTTATCCAATATAACCAATTTCCAATTTTGCAATTTAACCAATATAACCAATTTCCAGCTTTTGTATCCAATATAACCAATTTCCTATTTTGCCTTTTATCCAATATAACCAATTTTCAATTTTGCATTTTATCCAATTACAGATGATTTACAAATTATAACAAATTTTCTTATTTATAAACATAACAAAATTATAACAAATTTTTTAACTTTATTAAAACTAAACACAACTTAATTAATTAGTTAAATAAATAATGATTGAAAAAATTTAGAAAACAGTATGTTAATGAAATTCTATTATTAATTTACTATTCACTTATTATCACTAATTATGTTCACTAATACTTACTATTCAGTAATTCACGAAGTATTCACACTTATTTAACTTTATATTCACTTACATATAGTGAGTGAATTCACCAGTGAATTATAAATTTTTTTTAATCTTAATTTTTTCGTTAAAGACACGTAGAACGTGCGCCAAGGAAAATAATCGACGATATGATTTTGAAATTAAATTTTCGTTCTTTATATTTAAGAACGTGGTGGTAAGCCCTAAGCGTGAGTGTCCTCTTCGCACTTGTAGATTGATTCTGAGGCCAATATATATATATATATATATATATATATATATATATATATATATATATATATATATATATATATATATATATATATATATATATATATATACCAGTATTAGACCCTACGAAGGATTACCACAAACAATACGAACCCCTTGTAAATGAGGGACCCAGGTATCTTCCTTCATCGCAAGGAAAATTTATATATATATACTTTCTAATTGCATCACAATAGGTAACGTCTGGGTAACGCCGGCTCTGGTAACGGCTAGGGCGATGTCCAAGTTAGTCCCGTGAGGGGAAGCAGCTTATCCCCACCATGCGGCACACCAAGTCGAAACTGAGTCCCGCGCGATCCTCGCAGCGGGGGCGCTCGGACCCTCAACCCTCATTAAGGAAAACTCTTAATGACTTTTTATATAAAAATATAAATTTTTTAAATATTAACATTTTTAATTTTTTATTAACATATTCAAATTTCTTATTTTCTTACGATTTCATACATATGTTATAATACAAAAAAATGTTAAAATTTAACAAATTCATTATTTTTATCAATTTGATGCTATTTTTTTTAAAAAAGAATGGGAGTGAAATTTACTTTCTAGTTGGTACTAGAAGGTACCCAACCCATAACCAACCCCCCCTACAACATTTAAAAAAAAATCTTTTTTATATTATTTTTATGAATTTAATGCTATTTTTTAATATAGAATGGTAGTCAAATTTACTTCCTAGTTGGTCCTAGAAGGTACCCAACCCATAACCAACCCTCCCTACAACATTTAAAAAAAAATTTTTTGTTAAGAATTTTTTCCTTCACATTTTTTCCAGGCTTAGGACTGGCAGTAATTTGTTAAATTTTATCATTTTTTTGTATTATAACATATGTATGAAATCGTGAGAAAATAAGGAATTTGAATATGTTAATAAAAAATTAAGAATGTTAATATTTAAAAAATTTATATTTTTATATAAAAAGTCATTAAGAGTTTTCCTTAATGAGGGTCGAGGGTCTGAGAGCCCCCACTGCGAGGGTCGCTCGGGACTCAGTTTCGACTTGGTGTGCCGCATGGTGGGGATAAGCTGCTTCCCCTCACGGGACTATCTTGGACACTGCCCAACGGCTACCTTTCCTTCTTTCTCTAAAGGCAATATAAATAAGAGTGTCTCTCTTTACCTAATTTGCATATCTACTCGTTTCATATTAAGGATTTTGTAAGCAGTTGCAATTATAAATTATACTGAATTAAAAATTTCATAAAATTCATAGAATAAGCTAATTTCAGAATGTACATTTTCGCATAGAATTTTAAATAAGCATTTTATTACAGGGAAAATCGAATAAGCATTGTCTTGCACCAAAAAGTGAATGAGAATCATCTTGCATACGTTTTTCAATAAGCATTATATGAACGGGAGGCGTCGGTTTATTAAAAAATATTTAAGTTTAAAGGCAGACTAAAAATTCAGTGCATTTAAGCGTTATACAGTGCTCCGGACTGCTGCAGTCAGCGGACAAAAATCTGGTACTTCTTCGTTACTGCTACAAACGTTTACTGACGTGTTTTTGGGGTCGCTGATTACCAATCTGAAGTCAAAATTTTAAAATTCATAATGACGGAACCAATTTGGCGGTCGACATTTAAACGAAATATATAACGACAATACAGATTCCGTACCCACATAGCACAAAAACTTCCAGGACATTTCCAGAAAATAAAATTATTTCCGCAGGTTAGAAGCTTTCCACGGAAACTTCCTGGAAATTTCCAAAAATTATTTAAAATTTTGGTTAGTGAAATTATTATTTAAACAAGTTGTTCATTTCATGACCATTTCGCTTCCTCAAAAAATTATAAACCAATTGCTTAATTTAATTTTAATATGTTAAGGTAATATTTCAAATAACACAAAATTTGAATTTTTGGTGAAAAAGAAATTTTATAAATTTTGATGAAATGTGCACTTTGTATATATCAATCGATTCGTTTTTTTGTCAGGAATGTAATTTTGAGAATAATTTATGAAAATATTAAGAAACAAAAAAGTTATTTAAAAAAATACAAATTTTTTTTTTAAATTTCGAAAAAATTGTATAAAAAAATTTTTGTAGATAAATTTGAATATCCTTGTGTCAGATTTTAGGTATTAATGACTGCAATAAACCTGCAAAATTTCAGGGCAATCTATTAAAATTTGTTTGAGATAATTTGTACACAATTTTTTGTGACATATACACACACACACATACATACACATACACATACACATACACATACACATACACATACACACACACACACATACATCTGGACATTTGCTCAGAATTTAATATACATATATCCTAGATGAAATGTGTGTAGTAGTTGTGCAGTAGTTGTGAAGATCATATCTGTTTAGGTAAACCCACTTTTGTACATTAAAACAATGCAAATTTTGAATAATTTAAATTTTTTTTAAACCTATTTAAATAATAATTTCACAAAACATTTTTCCAGGAAGTTCTCAGGAAGTTTCTTTAAGAAGCTTTCAGAAAGTTACCAGAAAATTTCCATAAGAAGCTTCTAACCTGGGGACATTATTGTATTTCCTTGAAATTTTCAGAAGGTTACTAAAAATAACTTCCGATGGTTCCCACGGGAAACTTCCTGGAAGCTTTTGTGCTATTTGGGTAAATTGCATTGATTCCGAAAATATATCCTGATTTCCAATTCCGCACGTTTTCGCATGCAATTTTAATTGGAAATTGAAGAACAGCTATGCACTAGTAACATCCATATCGACTTTTGCTGGAAGCTTTTGAAAGGTTCAAAATAATCAATTAGAAAGATTGTGCTTTTAAAAATAACATCAAAATTTTCTAATTAAGTGACTATCTAATATGTAAGACTTAAAATGATTAAATTTTTTATTGACTTATAATTTATAGTTATTTTGAATTTTTTAATAAAAGACATAATCGTATAAAATACGGTTATGGACAAATATCTATTATTTTTATTCCAAAGGCGACACGTCAATTTTTATTTTCAAACTTTATAATTTGCGTGAGTAAGTGTTTAAAAGTATTTAATACTTTTACAAAATATACTTTACATAATCAAGAATTGATGTTATAAAGAATTCTTTATTTTAAAGACTATTGTAAAAATGAACTTTTAACCAAACGCCGGACCACTGGGCGTTAATGGGTTAACAAAGGACATTTAAATAAGGATCAGTTAGTTTATTTAAGTAGATTATTTCCTTTGAAACCACAAGTATTTTTTACATGTGTTCAACAACAATCGTTTGGTACTTATGATTGTGGAGTATTTGCAATAGCATTTGCTTCTTCTATATTTTTCAATGAATTTTCGAACACTCTTGATTATGTTATTTTGGATGAAAATGTAGTAATTGATATTGCTCAAACTGAAACAAAGTGAAATGAGAAAAAATATAAATGTAATGTTTAAAGAAAGTCGTTTAATTCTCTTTAAAACGAAAAAAACAAATGACGTAAGGTCTTTTATTATTTAGAAGAATTGGGGACGCCTTTTTGATGAATCTAAGTAATTTTATGTAGAAATTTAGAATTTGTACATGAAAATGTTAATCCAAAATTGTTTAGTTCAATCCTAAAAAGTAAGAAAGAAATAACAGAAAAAATAATTTTTTACGTGCTGAATGTAATAAGGTTATTGTTTTCAAAAATGGTAATTATATTGCGAGTTATAAATGTCAGAAAGCAAATGAAAAAATAAAATTAGGCTATGAAAAGAAAACAGTGGAACACGAATTTTTAATTGAAAATAAAGATAAAAATAGGTATGAGTTATTTGCATGTGTACAAGAATTATCGAGTAATAATGATTTAGGAGCATTAAAATTAAAGACTCAATATTCTAGACAAAGAAGATATCGCGAAAAGAAAAATAAAGACTAGTTATCTACTAATAATGATTAAGTTTCTAAGGAGATTTATACCATTAATGATAATCAAATAAATAATGTTCAGGAAGTGATTACAATTTTAAATAATAGAAATGTTAACCTAAACGAACAGGGTTCTTTATGTTCTTTAAATATTGATTGTGCGTTGAAGTGTATTCTGTTAATAATGATTTAGGAGCATTAAAATTAAAGACGTAATATTCTAGACAAAGAAAATATCGCGAAAAAGAAAAATAAGAAAAATAATTATTTATTAAAAAAGATACGTTTCTAAGGTTTGTGACACTATTGATAATCAAATGAATAATATTCAGGACATTATTACAAATTTAGATAATAGAACTGTCAATTTAAGCGAACAGAGTTTTGTAAGTTCTTTAAATATTCATCTGTTAACAACAATTTTGGAGAACTGAAATTAAAAATACAATACACAAGACAAAAAAGATATATTGAAAAAAGAAAGAATGTTATATGTATGGGAAATGTTTATAACTCAAAAAATGTAAAACTAATCATGATCTTATGTGTAATGAAAATTATCTTGGAAGAATGAATTATGTATGTCAGCATTGTGATGCTAAATATTTTAGTGATGAACAGATACAGGGAATGAAAAATTCTTATAACGATTGCTGCGGTCATGGTGGTGTAAAACTACAATCAAAAGAATATCCGCATGAATTAAGAGTATTGCTAGATGGATAGCATTCTAAATCTTCTTACTTTATGCAATGTGTTAGATGTTAAAACAGTTCATTTGCTTTCGCCTTATTCAATGCAAATATTATTGATTTAAAAATAGAATACCAGGTCTTTATTGTTTTAAAATTTAAGGTCAAATTTATTATCAGATGAATAGTGCTCTTTATCCAGAGGATGGTGTTGATCCTTGTTTTGGACAGATGTTTATTTATGATGCTGATGATGCAGTTCAATTTAGATTAAATTACAATGAGAATGTAGATACTCTAATTTTATATAATACAGAAAATGTTATGAGAATTTACAATATTTTTACCAAATCAGTAAAGATAATGAAAAAAGTTATTAAAATAGAATCAAAGTTAGATAAAGCAAACGATAAAGAAGTTCCTGAATTCAAATTACTATTCATTTTATAAAAAGGAATGGATCGTAAAAGATACAATTTTCAAAGAGTTAATGAAGTAGCTGCTATTTTTAAAACTAATTCAGAAAGAGAAGTTCCAGAGTCCTATGTTGCAATTCAGAATAAACATACTTAAGAATTACAGTTGAGTTGAGTTGAGATCTAAAAGTTATAATGGATTAATGGATTACATGCAAAATATTTCAAATGAACATGATGCTATGGCTATTGTCCGCAAAACATGGAAAACCTGATTTGTTTATAACAATGACATGTAATCCACAATGGAAAGAAATACAAGAAAATTTGTTTGTGAATCAAACGGCATCTGATAGACTCGATATTGTAGCAAGAGTATTTTCCTTGAAAGTAAATCATTTAATAGATATTATTGTCCGAAAAAAGTAGTTTGGTGAAGTTAAATCTTTTGTTTATGTTGCAGAATTTAAAAAAAAGAGAATTACCGCATATTCATATGCTGGTTATATTGAAAGAAAAATCTAAAATTTTGTCACCTGAAAGTGTAAATTGTTTTCTCTCAGCAGAAATTCCAGACGAGAAAACTAATCCTATATTACATAAAATAATAATGCAAAATAATATTCACTGTCCTTTTGGAGATTGGTGCACAGTTGATAAGAAATGTTCTAAAAAATTTCCGAAAGCTTTTCAAAATAAATCTACAATAGAAAATGATTCTTATGTTTTATATCGGCGAAAAGATGTAGGTAAAACGTATCATAGACCTAATGGTTATGTTGTAGATAATCGATAAGTTGTTCCTTATTCTCCAATACTTTTACAAATATTTAACTGTCAAATTAATGTTGAAATTGTTTCAACTATAAATTCTGTAAAACATTTATTTAAATATATTTATAAAGGTCATGATGCAGTCTATTATTATTACGAATGTTGATGGATAAAATAGTCTTAATCATAATGAAATACGTCATTATGAAGAGAATAGATATCTTGGTCCAGTTGAAGCAGTGTGGAGAATTCTTTTTAAACCGTTACGAAAAAAGAGTCACAGTGTTAATCGTTTACCTATTCATTTACCAAATCAACAGAATGTTATTATTCGTGAAGGTCAACAAAATCAGATTTCTTTTAATTTAGAAAGAAACACGAAACTATTAGACTATTTTGATTTAAATAAACGTGATAGAAATGCTCATCAGTATTATTACTCAGAAATTCCAGAACATTATACATGGATAAGTGATACTCTTTAATAGTGATTAAGAAAGCGTTTTGACAATGTAATATGTAGAATATTTTCTGTTTGTCCTTCTTAAATAGAATTGTTTCCTTTAAGATTGATGTTGCTTACCAGAAAAGGTGCTACTTCGTATGAAGATTAACGAACAGGTAATGAAGTAGTTTATAAAACTTTTACTTTAGCTTGTTTAACATTAGGTTTTATACAATATGATCATGAATGGATTAGAACAGTTAAAGAAGCTGCAGTATGGATAATGCCTCAACTACTTCGTCGATTATTTGTTAGAATTTTAATTCACTGTCATCCAGTATAACCCAATGAACTGTGGGATCGATTTAAAAGAATCATGGCGGAAGACTATCGAGGAATTGACAATTATTATTTTTTATTATTATACCAAGAAGGATATCGTTTGACAAACTTTAAAGGATTATTATATATAGAAGACGAGCAAAATATTTGTATAGAAAATAATATTATCAATGTTGAAGAGCATATTATTCTTGGAAATAAAACTTTTGTGTATAATATCTTGTGGCATATATTAAAAAGTAGAGGGAAAAATATGGCATTTACAGAAATTGCAGCATCTTTATTACTGTTAATAAAATATTGGGTTTACCTGTTCCTTTGTATAGTGATTCATCTTCAAGTGTGAAAGTACAATCTAAAAAAAGAATTTTTTTAAAGGATACAGATGTTTTTATTTGGGATGAAGCACCAATGACTCCAAAATAGGCCTTAGAAATAATGGATAAGTTATTGAAAGACATTATGAAATCAGGTAAACCTTTTGGTAGAAAAGTATTGGTTTTAGGTGGAGACTTTCGACAAATATTACCAATTAAAAAAAGAGGCAATAGATCGGAAATTGTAAATTTATCAATAAAAAAAGTAAAGTTTAGAGATATTTTATAAAGCTTACTTTATCAGAAAATATGAGAGCTTTGCCAGAAGAAACTGAATTTGTAGACTTTTTATTAAAAGTTGGAAATGGTGAATTAAATGATAAAGATGATAATATTGAATTACCAGAAAAAATCATTCAAACAGAAAATGTAGATATTGTTGATAATGTGTATGGTGTTTTAATGGGAGGAAATAGATTTCAAGAAATAGCAAACTGTGCAATTTTAGCACCTAGAAACGTTATTGTTGATGACATTCATAAAGGAGTTGTGCAATTATTAGATAGTGATAAAGAAAAGGTTTAAAATAGTGTTGATTCCACTGATAATTGTGATAATGATGATTTTAGTGACACAATTCTACCAGAATATTTAAATAGTCTTTCACCACCGGCTTTACCACCTCATGAATTACATTTAAGGATACACAGTGTAGTAATGCTTATAAGAAATCTGAGTACAAATGAGGGTTTGTGTAATGGAAGAAGGTTGTTAATCTTAGATTTATTTAATAACGTAATAAAATGTCAAATATTGACTAAAGATAAGCGTGGGAATATTGTTCTCTTGCACCGTGTAACATTATATTGTGAAAATATTTATCCTTTAACGTTTAAAAGAAGACAGTTTCCTTTAAAACTTGCATTTGCAATGACAGAAAATAAATCTTAAGGTCAAAGTTTTAATAGGATCTCAATTGATTTAAGAAGAGATGTTTTTAATCATGGTCAGATGTATGTAGCATTGTCTAGAGTACGTTCATTTAATTTAATAAAAATATATTTAGGTGATCATAGAAGTAACAAGTTAATAAAAAACTATGTTTATACTAAAGTTTTAGAACAAGTTGATGATATTAGCAATACTTAAAAGTACTCTGATTGTTTGTATTAAGTAGTAGGGGAGACCGGGGCATAATGGATCACTTCAATTTATTCAAAAGTGGTAAATCAGAGAATTGTTATTTATTATATATATATATATATATATTATATATATATATATATATATATATATATATATAATATTATATATAATATTATATATAATATTATATATATATTATATATATATATATTATATATTATATAATATTATATATGATTATTGTTAAAAATATGGTAGAAAAAGTAATTTTGACACTCGAAAGTAAATTTTTGAGATCTTTGTTTTTGTTGTTATATATTTTTAAAAATTACTTGTAAAAAAATTTAGTTTATGATCTTTGGAGCTTTAAACATTTGTTTAAAATACTTACGGTATTGATAAAAAATAACAAAATTTTTAATAAACACCTCCGGGGCGTAATAGATCACTTTGGCCTATATATTAAGAAAAACTTATTATATTAAAAATATTAACAAAATAATCCTGTTAAGTTTAATTTCTTGTAATTTATATATTAATAAGTACTAATGATAACCTTTAATAAAAACTAACTGGAGAATAGACATTTTAAGTAAATGGATTTTGCATTTTGCAACAACTTTTCAAAATTTCAAAATTGCATGAAAATGTTTAAAGTTTAAATTAAATATGTTCCATTTTCAATATTCTTTGTTATAAATGTACAATAGAAACCAAAATTGTCAATATTAAATAATATTTCATGATCAAAATTATAATTTCATTGCTAAATCAATACGCCCTGGTCCGAGGCGAAATTGCTCACCTTGCATTTCTCCAGGAACATTGTTCTAGAAAAAAGTATAAGTGATATTATTTTGCTTTTCCAGTATTTTTTTAATTATAAAAGAACTTAAAGAAATTCTTTGAAAGAATTTTATATTTATGAAAATTCTAATAAAATTATTTAAAATATTTTATCAAATATTATTATATATTCGTAGTTCGTGAAATACGAATGTTCTCATATCCTTTAAACTAAAAACATTTTAAAATAAATCATACGACTTTTCAAAATATGACAACCATTGCTATAGTAACGGTTGTTATGGCAAACATTAACATAGCAGCGGTTGCCATGACAAACATTAACATAGCAACGGTTGCCATAGTAAAGGCTGTTATAACAAAGATTAACATAGTAACGGTTGTTACTATGTTACCAAAGACGTAATACTTAAGACCTTCTTATACCAAAGGCGTAAGACTTAGGATTTAAGACCTTCTTGTACCGAAGTCTTACTATAAGACTTAAGGCTTAATACATTAAGTCTTACTTAGGAGTTAAGACCTTCTTATACCAAAGTCTCGCTATAAGACTTAGGACTTAATACATAAGACTTAAAAACTACGGACGGACACCGAAGTTTCGCTATAAGGTTTTGGCCCTTGGCCACAAAACCCTAAAAACCAGTTAGAATCGGCGCGCCGATTTGGTTCTAATACTATACTAATACTGCAAGAGAAAGATTTTCGTTAATAAACTATAATTATGGTTAAAGCTGTATGAACACAGAAATAAACCAATAGCGAGCGTCACCACTACGAAATCTAAACAATAGCGACCTTCACCATCATATTTTCAACCAATAGCGACCGTCATCATAAAATTTCCACTAATACCGACCGTCATCATGAAATTTATAACTAATCGCGACCGTCATTTTGCCAAATCTAGCCAAAAAAAATTAGCAATTTTTCTAGTTAGGATTGATGTATAACAGGTTTAACCTCGTTAGTTTCGCGTATAATTGATTTTGACGTAAAACTTATACCTTGAATTATTTTCGGCTAGTTACCTCATAAGTGTTATTATTTAAATTTTGTATTTTTGAATATTAAGTTTTTTTGTTTTTGATCAGCGACCCAAAAAACCCCTGAAAATCCACAAAAAGGATAATCCTTTCAGACCTGTCGTGTCAACTATTGGTTCTCCAACATCCTTTTTATCCAAACAATTGTTCGAAATACTTGATAAATCTATTGTGAAACATAAATCTTATGTACGAAACGGTTTTGATTTTATTGAAAAAATTAAACATTTTATTATTCCCAATGACCATATTTTAATTAGTCTTGACGTTTCATCTTTGTTTACTAACGTTAGTTCTGGACATGTACGTGATTCTATCATCAAACGTTATAGAACAATATCTCAAAATTTTAATATTGATTTAGATGAATTACTTAACATATGTCGATTTCTTTATGGTAATACCTTTTTTAAATTCAATGATAAATACTACCAGCAAATTTATGGTACGCCCAATGGAACATCAATTTCTGGTCTTTTTGCTGATATTGTCATGGAAGATCTTGAGACTCATTGTAATGCTCAATTATTATCTTTTAAACCACTTTTTTCTAGAGATACGTCGATGATATAATTACTTGCATACAAAAAGATAAAATTGACGAAATGATTAACATTTTTAACAACTATGACGAAAGATTACAGTTTACTTTTGAAATACAAAACAATAATATTATTAATTTTTTGGATGTTCTTATTATTGTTAACGAAAGAAATCGGCTCATTACTGATTGGTATAAAAAACCTACATTTTCTGGGCGAACCATTAATTACCATTCTAAACATCCTATGGCTAAAAAAATTGCTATCATTTTTAACTTAATTGTTAGAGCTATAAAACTCTCTGACAAGCAGTTTCACTCAAAAAATATAGAGAATGAAAAAGAAATGTTATTAAAAAATAATTATCCTTTAGAATTTATAAAAAAGTTGAATAATTATGCTATTTTATCAATTCCTTGCAAAAATAAAAACATGAATCATAATTTTGTTAAAAAAGACAAGGATAATAATGTAAAATCTGAAAACACTAATACTGTTTATAAAATTAACTGTGAAAATTGCTCTGCATGTTATGTGGGTCAATCAAAAAGAATAATAGGTGTTCGTATTAAAGAATATAAAAATTCAACTTCTAATGTAATTGCTACTCACAATGATTTTTTTAGGCGCAAATTTAATTGGAACAATTTTCTTATATTAGACAAAGAAGCAAACTACAATAAACGTTTAATATCAGAAATGATACACATTAATTTACAAAAAAATCCGGTTAATAAAAAGAAAGATATACAAAATTTTAGTAATTGCTATAATCACTTTCCTTATATGAAATCAGCAGATATGCAAATTAGGTAAAGAGAGACATTCCTATTTAAACTTCCTTTAGAGAAAGAAAGAAAGGTAGCCGTTACTAAAGCCAGCGTTACTGGCGCCGTTACCCAGACGTTACCTATTGTGTTTCAATTATAAAGTATATATATATATATATATATATATATATAGACTTTTGTCTATAATTTTCCTTGCGATGAAGGAAGATACCTGGGTCCCTCATTTACAAAGGCTATTGTTCAAGGGTTCGTATTGTTTGTGGTAATCCTTCGTAGGGTCTAATACTGGTATATATATATATATATATATATATATATATTGGCCTCAGAATCAATCTACGAGTGCGAAGAGGACACTCACGCTTAGGGCTTACCACCACGTTCTTAAATATGAAGAACGAAAATTTAATTTCAAAATCATATCGTCGATTATCTTCCTTGGGGCACGTTCTACGTGTCTTCAACGAAAAAATTAAGTTTAAAAAAAATTTATAATTCCTGGTGAATTCACTCACTATATGTGAGTGAATATAAAGTTAAATAAATAAGTGAATTATAAGCGTGAATACTTCGTGAATTAGTGAATAGTAAGTATTAGTGAATATAATTAATGATAATAAGTGAATAGTAAATTAATATCCTTATATGAAATCAGCAGATATGCAAATTAGGTAAAGAGAGACATTCCTATTTAAACTTCCTTTAGAGAAAGAAAGAAAGGTAGCCGTTACTAAAGCCAGCGTTACTGGCGCCGTTACCCAGACGTTACCTATTGTGTTTCAATTATAAAGTATATATATATATATATATATATATAGACTTTTGTCTATAATTTTCCTTGCGATGAAGGAAGATACCTGGGTCCCTCATTTACAAAGGCTATTGTTCAAGGGTTCGTATTGTTTGTGGTAATCCTTCGTAGGGTCTAATACTGGTATATATATATATATATATATATATATATTGGCCTCAGAATCAATCTACGAGTGCGAAGAGGACACTCACGCTTAGGGCTTACCACCACGTTCTTAAATATGAAGAACGAAAATTTAATTTCAAAATCATATCGTCGATTATCTTCCTTGGGGCACGTTCTACGTGTCTTCAACGAAAAAATTAAGTTTAAAAAAAATTTATAATTCCTGGTGAATTCACTCACTATATGTGAGTGAATATAAAGTTAAATAAATAAGTGAATTATAAGCGTGAATACTTCGTGAATTAGTGAATAGTAAGTATTAGTGAATATAATTAATGATAATAAGTGAATAGTAAATTAATAATAGAATTACATTAACATACTGTTTGTAAATTTTTTTCAATCATTATTTATTTAAATAATTAAATTAAGTTGTGTTTAGTTTTAATAAAGTTAATTTTTTACGTTTATTAATAAGTTTATAAAAATTTGTTATAATTTACAATAAATTATCTATAATTGGATAAAAGGCAAAATTGGAAATTGGTTATATTGGATTAAAGGCAAAATTGAAAATTGGTTATATTGGATACAAAAGCTGGAAATTGGTTATATTGGTTAAATTGTAATATTGGAAATTGGTTATATTGGATAAAAGGCAAAATTGGAAATTGGTTATATTGGATAAAAAGCTGAATTAAAAATTATTGGATAAAAAGAAAGCTGGAAATTGGTTAAATTGGATTAAAGGAAAAAAAGTAAATTGGTTTTATATTGGATAAGAGACAAAATTGGAAATTACTTTTGGATGAAAGACAAAATTGGACATTAATTATATTGGATACAAAGAAAAATTAAAAAGTTTTGAATAAGGAGAGAATTGTAAATTTGTTTTTATTTTATATAAGAGTCAAAATTTGGTAATCACATTGAATAAAAGGAAATTATAAAATTTATAATTGGGTGATTCTCCACGTAGCGCACAATTTAGTTATTACTATCACTAATTTTTTTTTCTCAAATTGAGTAAAAGTCGATATAGAATCTTCAAATATAGTGTTTATGAATGAAATATCAGTGGTGGGCCGGACAAAATATTTATAATTTTTCTATTTTTTAAACAAATAATTTTTATATATCTGTATATACTTTGCGGCTATACTATCCAGTCATGGTAAGATGAAAGCACCTGTTATATTTATAGGCAAATGGAATAATAATTATCTGTATATGTTATTTTGCAAATTACAATTGTTTAACAATTATTGTTTAAACAAATTATGAAAACAGTAACATTTTTTGAAAAACTGTGTATTCTAATCAATTCTACACGAAAAATTAGAAAGGTTGTCTAAGATTCTTTTTCTGGAAATTTATACTTTAATTAATAGTAAATTGTAAAATATAATTTTAAATTTAAAAAAACTTTTTGGGAAATTTATGTTTTAATGAACAGTAAATTATCATATACTATTTTACAGGAAAAAAACATTTTCGGGAATTTATGGAAATTTATAAAATGATTTATGGAAATTTATGCTGTAATTAACAGTAAATTATAAAATGGAATTAAAATTTAAAAAAAACTTTTTGGGAAATTTATGGTAATTTATGCGGTAATTTATGGAAATTTATATAATTATTTATTACTTCCATAAACTTCAACGATTAAGACAATTTGCTTTACTTTACTTTGTTTGTATTATTCACTTCACTCTGTTGTTACACGCTGTTTAATACAGAAAAGCCGTACCATGAAAAGAAGGCCAGACCATGACGCTCAAGAAAAACTTATTTTTTAAACAATTTATTTGTAATTTTTATTCTGTTTCATATTTATGTTATTTGTATTTACTGATCTAATACTACTACACTTTAATTGACGTAAAATATAAATAATTATTAATTTTATTGAGAATTATGTGAAGGCCAGACCATGACGATTCTGTGATTCCCTATGCAAGTTTGGTGCTTTTAATGTATAAAAAACTAAACAATTAATTATCAAATTAGTTTATCTCTTAGTAATTTACTTAGGAGTGTTTGTTGTTGCGTTTTTATAATATTGAGTAAAGTTTCGATTTGATTTTTATGTAAATAATACAATTTTATAAAAATGCCAGACCATGACGCAAAAACGAGGGACAAGAATTAACATAAAAAAACAATTTTCTAAATAAATTTTTTTTGCAAGTTCTTTGTTTTTCACAATTTTATTAACATAAACAATACAAAACTATTAATAGTTATTAGATTAATTAGTGTATTTTATTAAAAATAACAATTTTTTTATATACATCGTACTGGGGACAGGCCTTACCATGACATTTTGGCACCTTAAAACAGCTTTTAAAGCCAAATTATAAATTTTTAAATGTAAACGACTATTGGCTTTTGTTTGTAAACACAGAAATTAGATTTTCTCTTTGAATTCATGGCAATATGTGCAACTAATTTCTTAAAAAATACGAGGGACATTGAATTGTGCACTACGCGGAGAATCACCCAATTAGATTTATAAAACTTGATCTTAAAATTCTAATGTAATATTACTATTTTTAAATTTTTATATAATTCCTTGATATAAGTAAATTTTATAAAATAAAAGAACAATGTCTAACAAAGGAGAAACTGTTAATTTGACTACTCATGATTTAAGTATTATTGTCACTGAAGGAGCAATGCTAAATAATGATCATATGTATGAATTTCAAAAGCTATTGGGAAGACAATCACATTTTTTTATAATATGCAAAATACTTTGTGTTTACAAACACTTGATTTGATAGTTCCAGTCGAGAAAAGCAAGCAGCACATTTAAATACTTTTTAATGGATCTTATCAATCTGGTCCTTGGATTTGTACTTATTATGATGGAATAAGTCTTTACATTTTTGATAGCCTTAATAAAAAATATTTAAATCATGATCAAACAGATTATTTAATTAGATTATATCCCTTTGAACCACCAGTAGTTTTCACAACTGTTGATCAACAACCAGAATACAGTCTTTCTTGTGGAGTATATGCAATAGCATTCGCAACATCGTTGTTTTCCAATATTATGCCCCACTCTGTCAATTACTATTATTGTAATATGAGAAATCATTTAATGCTAATATTCGAAAACAATAGTTTATATAAATTTCCCTCTGTACAACTTTCTAATAGTAGATCTTGCATAGTTGCTTATGACTGGAATTGCCTTTTAAATAAAAATGATATTCAACTTCTGTATGGAGAATCAAACTTTTCTAAAAACTCTATGAAGAAAGAAATTTCTTTCCCGAGCATAATAAATGAAATAAATGTAGGAAATAATGCATCAACAACACTTAAACAAAGTAAGGCTGAAATACAAAAAAGTTATCGTGAGAGGCAAAAATTAAAACGTAAAATTGATAATGCAAACTATTCAGAGAAGGCACACACTTCCATTTCTTTTCCGAGAGAAATAAATAAAATAAATGAAGGAAATATTGCATCAACAACACTTAAACAAAGTAGGGCTAAAATTTAAAAAAATTATCGTGAGAGGCAAAAATTAAAAGGTAAAATTGATAACGTAAATTATTTAGGTGGAAAGCACACTTCAACTAAGAAAAAACTTTAAGTCGAATCCAAAATTGAATATAACTATATAATAATTCTTTTTCTTTTGCATCTTTAAATGCTAATGTAATTAATTTTAATGGCAGAAGAAGAGGACCATTTTGTTATAAAATTCAAGGTCAAATTTACTATCAAATTAATAGTGCTTTATACCCAGATAAAGGTGAAGATCCATGTTTTGGTCAATTATTTATTTATGACCCTGACGAATAAATCAGATACAGATTAAAAGAGCGGGAGTTTTGACGTCTAGGTGCGACGGTATGCATTGTCGATTATTGTCCGATGCCTACCGCCGAAACTAGACTGTCGATAAACCGGTTGTACTCAGAAGAGGTTTTTCTACAGTTTTTCCCTCTTCTCTGGCGAGAAAACCCAATTACAGGTGGTCCAGGCAAATGCGAGTACTCCTATCTTCGAAAGCCGCACTGTAGGCGCATTAGGTTAAAATAAAAATTTGCTAATATTTGTTGAATGGTTATGCTTAATCCATAAAAAGTATCAGCAGGGACTCTTGTCGAGTGCGTAAGGCCAATAGGGCAGGAGTATAAACGACAAAAAAAAAGATATAATTATCAAAGTTACAATGAAGTTGCTGCTATTGTTGGTCGTCATGGTAGACCAGATTTATATATTGCAATGACGTGTAATCCAAATTGGAAAGAGATACAAGAAAATTTATTACCTCATCAAACTGCTTCTGATAGACCTGATATAGTAACTAGAGTTTTTGCATTGAAGTTGAAACAACTTTTAAATGTTATTGTTGACAACAAATTATTTGGAGAGGTTAAGTCTTATGTTTATGTTATTGAATTTCAAAAGCGATGATTACCACATATTCATTTGTTAGTTATATTAAAAGAAAATTCTATAATATTAACAGTTGAAAGTGTTGATCGTTATATTTCTGCAGAAATTCCTGATGAAAATATTAATCCTTCCTTGCATAACATAATAATGCAAAATAACATTCACGGACCGTGTGGAGATTGGTGTTTAATTGATGGTAAATGTTCAAAAAAATTTCCAAAAAGTTACCAAGAAGAAACTACAATTGAAGAAAACTTATGTCCGTTGTCGTATAAGAAATAATAATAAAACGCATGAGCGACCAAATGGATTTGTTGTTGACAATTCTAATGTGGTTCCATATTGCCCTTCACTTTCGGAAATATTTAATTGTCATATAAATGTGGAAATAGTTTCAAGTATTAAATCTGTTAAATATTTATATAAATATATTTTCAAGGGTCAGGATGCTGCATCCATTAATATTACAAATGCAAATGGTGAGGTAACTGTTAATCACAATGAAATTAATCATTATGAAGAAAATAGGTATGTAGGTCCTGTTGAAGCTGTTTGGGGAATTTTAAGTAAACCTTTAGGGAAAAAGAGCCATAGTATAAATCGTTTACCCATACATTTACTAAAAAATGAACAGAATGTTATTATTCGCGAAAGGAAAGATAATAACAATGTTTCTTTTGATTTACAGAAATATACAAATTGCTCGATTTTTTTAAACTTAATGAGCGTGATAGTACTGCTCGTCAGTATTATTATACACAAATACCAGAACATTATACGTGGATAAAAAAAACTCTTGAATGGCAAAAAAGGAGTCGTAAAGAAAAAGTATTGGGAAGAATGTATTCAATTAATCCACGCCAATTAGAATTATTTCCCCTTAGATTATTGTTACTTACAGTAAAAGGAGTAACTTCTTTCCAAAGTTTAAGAACAGTTAATGGAGTTATTCATGAATCTTTTACATCTGCCTGTTTGGCATTAGGACTTATAGAAGATGATAGTGAGTGGATTAGGGCAATGGAAGAAGCTACTTTATGGATGATGCCTCATTCACTTCGACAATTATTTGTAAGAATTCTAATTCATTGTCATCCTGTACATCCGGAAAAACTTTGGGAGAAATTTAAAGGTCAAATGTCAGAAGATTATTCAAAAATTGACAATATTGAAGCTGAAAAAATAGCTTATAGAAATATAAAATCAATGTTATTGAATGAAGGATATTGTTTAACTGATTTTCAGAGTTTATTAGATATAGATGAAAATTTTTCTGCGCAGCTTGATGATATAAATATTTTTGAACATATAAAAATAGGAGAGCAGAATTATACTAAATTAAATGTTAAACAAAAAAATATAGTTGATTATATACTTGAAGTAATAAAAGATTCTTCTTCTAATAATTTTAAATGGTTATATATTAATGGTTGTGGAGGATCTGGAAAAACTTTTTTATATACTACCTTATGGCATTTATAAAAAAGTAAAGGAATAAATGTTTGCAACATGGCATTTACAGGCATAGCTGCCACACTGCTTCCTAATGGGAAAACTGTACATAAATTCTTAGGCTTACCTGTTCTATTGTACAATGATTCATCTTCAAATATTAAAGTTCAGTGAAAAGAAGGACAATTTTTGAAAAATATTGATGTTTTTATTTGGGATGAAGTACCAATGGCTCCAAAATATGCCTTAGAAATTATGGATAAGTTATTAAGAGATGTAATGAAATCAAATGAAGTTTTTGGTGGAAAAATTGTAATTCTAGGAGGAGATTTTCGACAAATTTTACCGATAAAAGAATGATATAGATGATAACATCGAATTACCAGAACATATTATTCAACAAGGAAATATAGATATTGCTGAAGAAATGTAAAGTCATTTGATACAACAGAAAAAATTTAAAGATTTGTCAATGTGTGCAATTTTAGCACCAAGAAATGTTGACGTTGATTATATTAATAAGAGGGTGGTAAATCTCTTAGACAGTAAGGTGAAAAAATATATAAAAGTATTGATTCTACTGAAAGTTGTAATAATGGAAAATTTTCTGAAGTTATATTACCAGAATATTTAAATACTCTCTCTCCACCTTTTTTACCACCACATGAATTACATTTAAGAATAAATTATGTTGTAATGCTTATTAGAAATCTTAGTATTAATGAAGGATTATGTAACGGAACAAGGTTAATTGTTTTAGATTTATCACATAATGTTATTAAATGTAGAATATTAACCGGAGGTAAGAGTGGAAATTATGTTTTTTTACATCGAGTAACTTTATATTGTGAAAATTTATATCCATTTACTTTTAAAAGACGACAATTTCCTATAAAATTGGCTTTCGCAATGACCATTAACAAATCTCAAGGGCAAACATTTAATAAAATATTCATTGATTTAAGACGAGGTGTTTTTAATCTTGGTCAGATGTATGTTGCATTATCAAGAGTAAAATCATTTGATTTCGTAAAAATATTTTTAGGAGAAAATAGAAGTAATATATATATAAAAAATTATGTTTATAGGGAAATTTTGGACTCTTTTTAATTTAGTTTATTTTGTTATGTTGAATTCCTTTGGGATTTCGAATGTGAAACATTACATTGAAGGGAAAGATCAGTGTAAATTTTATAAAATACAAATATTTCTCTCTGCTAACAACACCAAAACATATAACTTGATTATACTGAAAGAGACTAGACTCTTAATAATAATTATTATGATTAATAATTGAGGAGACATAAGCAATAAAGAACGAAGTGCAAGGATTGATGCTCCTTTACAATGAGGTAACGTAAATCCTATGTAAGTATTAAATTTTTTTTGAATTTTCTCTTCAATAGGTCCTTTTATCACAGTATATTAAGTTCTAAAATATGAATGAGAAGACAAGGTTTGTAAAAATATGTATAAATTCAATTTTTACTCGTATTTATATCAAAAACGAAATGTTTTTAAATTTATTGTAGGAAATTTTTAATCTTTTAAGTTTTTTCAAAAGTATATTGATTTTAAATTATCAATTTCGCTTGAAATGACATAATCGTGATCTTCACAATTTACGTAATTAATTTTTTAAAAATTTAATATTTTAGGATTTTATCATTTTTTTGTATAACAGTTTATAAGAGACATGCTTAAAAATATTTTATTTTATTTTAATATTTTATTTTTTCTAATAAATTTTTTGAAATAATTCTAAATTTACATTTTCATCTTATACAGGGCAGCTCTATATGTTTTTAGGGTTATTAATTGTGAATTCGATTTTAGTTTTCCAAAATTAAATATGAGAGACACATAAAATAAAAATGTTAAATATTTATTAAATTAACGCCATATATTATCACTCACAGAAATAATCTATTAACTTTAAAACTAATTTTCGTTTAAATCATGTCTTTTAACCATTAGGAGTAATAATTTTATTGTAAAAGGATAATTTGAAGTGATTTGACGTATGTAAACATGTCAAAATAATAAAGAAAAATTAACTACTCTTTAAATAATGCAAATGTAATCTACACAATTTTTACAATAATTCTTTATTTATAAAATAAAACATTGGATAAATTCAGTTATTAAGATAAATTAGTGATAAAATTATTATTTTATAATATTAAATTATTCTCTAAAATTTCAACCGTAATTCTTTTTTAACTCAATTTTTATTAAAAAATTCTACAAGAATTCAATTATTTAAATAGAAAAATAAATAATTTATTGAATAATTAAATGTTTCTGAAAATTTATTGTTTGTGAAGAATTTTAATAACAACTTTTAAAAATAATCAATTTCTCTTACGAAATTTAGATAAAATTTAGTGAAATTTATTGTATTGAAGAAATTTATACTAATTTTTGAAAATAAATGCAAAAACTTTTTAAAGAATTTTATTAAAATTTTTAAAAATAATTGAATTTACGAGAAGAATTTAAATAATTTAATTTATGAAAATAATTAAATTCCTGCGAAGAATTTTATTACATTTTTTTTAAATAATTAAAATTTTGCCAAGATTTTTATTTAAATTTTTTACAATAATTGAATACTGGAGAAAGTTACACGACCTATTTATAAACATAATTTAATTCTTGACGAGAATTTTTAAAAACTGTTGAAAATAATTCCTTTCAAGCATTTTATTACTTTTCAAACAATTGAATTCTTGTTACAAATTTTGTCATTTATCAAAATACCTAATTGAATTTCCACGACGAATTAAAAGTTATTTTTTAAAATAAATAATATATATAATATATAATAAATAAGTAAATAAATAATAGATTATTCTAACGAATTTTATTATTTAATTAAATATAAATTGAATGTTTCTTAAAATTAACTTCTTTCGGCAAGTATCAATAAAATTATGAAGAATAGTTATTACAATTTTCAAAGAAATTATTTAAAATTGTATTAAAAAAATTTGAAATTTTGCGATGACAATAATTGTATTCAAAATGAAATTTTATTTTATTATTTATGAAAATAATTAAATGTTTTTGTAAAATTATTTGATAGATTTATAAAAATAGTAATTATTGAAAAATTTTTAATTGTTAAAACATTTTGAATATAATTGATAACTGAATTCTTGACGAGATATTAGTAAATTTTTTTACGAATAAAATTTTTTAAGAATAATTGAATTTCTTTAAAAATTTTATTACTTTTGAAAAAAAGAATTCTTGTGACGAATATTGATATTCTTGGAAATAGTTGAATTACTCTAAATGAGTTTATTATATTTTATAAAAATAATCAAATACCTGAAAAAATGTTTAAAATTTAAAATTATGTTGTGGTATTGGTATAAAATTTAATTTGTAGCATAGAAGTTAATAGCTAAAAAAATTGAATGGGCGCGCGTAGCGCGCAGAGTTTGTTCTAGTATAAATGAAATGAAATATTCTTAATCTATTCTGATTTACCTTGACATTTCCTGAATTTTATTTACTGACACGGTCATTCACCTCACGTTAGTTACTTATACTTCGAAAACTATACACATTTTATTCACCAGTGTCCAATTGTAATCGCCACGACTAAGATGTACTTTTGGAACGTTTTAATATTATTTTTTAAAGAATGTATTTTAATTTTTATTATTTTTTTCTTTTGTTAAATAAATTATAGTTTCTGAAGAGGGCAGCCGCGCTGTCGAAACGTTAAACAACTGTTGTTATTTTATTTTATACACCTGACTCGGAATGATCGTTAAATTCAATGTTTTTAATATTTAAAACAACCAAGTGATAATATCATATAATTTAAAAAAATTTAACACCGTAATATTTTCTACTGTTTATTGTGGAAAAAATTATCAAAAGTTAGTCAAGTGTCTGAAAATCATCAAAATTTCCATGAAATTTGATCTTGAATGGACTGTTGCTCTCTCAATTTTTATTCAATTTTATTATGTAATATATGAATTGAAGATATTTTAATTACCTTTCCAACGACATCCTATTCATCATTTCTGGACGAGTTGATTTTCCTACAGGTAAATTTAAGTGCCGTCGCTGTGTGTGTGTGTGTGTGTGTAAACATCACATTTTCATAAATATCTCAAAATTATGAAGAAATTTGGACTAAATTTTTTTTTAAATTGTAGGTCTCATCTGCAGACATAAAATGAGCGTACTTTGAGACATATTAATAAAGTTTAACTATATATATATTTTTTATTTTTCAAAAAAACGTTTTTTGCCCATAACTTTAAAAAAATGTTAGGACACCTATAAATGTTTTTCTCTAATTTTGTAGAGTTTTTTAGATGCATCTTTTGAGCCCTCAATGAACATTTTTCGTCCATATTCACCAGATATATTAAACTTTAAAAAATCAAAAATTTTGGAAAATAAGACTTTTTTGAAAATTTTGTTAAAAAATGTAGAAATAACTTTAAAACTATCATTATAATTTTGTAGAGCATTAAAAAACGTTTTAATTGACCTATTTTTAACCTAATTTGATTAGAAATAAAGAAGTTATTCATATTTTAAAAAACAGAAATTGTGATGGAAATTTTTACAAAAATTTTGTAATGTGGAAGTAACTTTGGAAAGTTAAAAATTATCATTTTTCAAATCATTTCTAAAATTTTAAAAAAGAAAATAATTAAAGTTATAATATACCATAGAAATCAAAATCGCTTATGTATCGAAACTGAATTTTTAATCAAATAAAGGGAAAAAAATATTACAGCAATTGAGAATAATTGTTTCAAATTTATACTTTATTATTATTAACATCTCTATCCTGAGGAACCAAAGTGTTTATGAAATGAATACAACGAGATTTACGAAAACAAATGAAATGAACACCAAAATTATAACAAAAATATATAACTTGGCAGCGGTTTTTTCATTTATTTTACACAAATGATTATTGTTATTCCTTAACTTTTATGTGTATTTAAAAACAGTTTTTACTAATTTTGCAATTTAACAAACTTTCTATAATTATTGATAAAAACTGAAGTTAAATTTACAATTTAGGGAACTTTGAAGAATTCTGAATGATGATTGTAAAAAATTAATTTCTCTATATAATAAAAAAATTTCCCCGTCAGATTTAGTCTAATGAATTTGTTCACAAATGGTCTGATACTTTCTGAGTTTAGGTCAAAATGTATGTCAAATTTTACCTACTTTTTAACCTTCAGATCAATGAAGGACACATTAAAGCTTACAAGTAGTCGATACTTTATTAAAATTTGATATATTTTTTGACACGTAAGTCAAAATAGCCCCTTTAAAGACCTTCTAAGGGATCATTATTTACTTCAAAATTTATGTTAAATTTTACCAAAAGAGGCTTTGTAATGGAGCATTCATAAGGAACATTGCGTTACGTCAAAATTTATTATATTTTTCGAAGTATAGGTCAAAAAGAGGAACTACATTTGCCCTACAATTGGTCGTTTTCATAGCTATAGGTGAAAAATTAGCACTATAGGGTCCCTTAAATGACATCACATATCAAACACTGAAGCTTCACTTATTTTAACCAAGACCACATAAATCAACAGACAAAAATGCACTCCTAGTGTTTCACGTCGATACGAGGAATGAATTTTTTTTCGCTCGATGTCGCTCGTAATCGGATTTTTTATTTCGACGATCTATCGTCTTTTCATTTGTTTTATTTTATATCGTATCGTCTCACTTTTTCGAACCATATCAAACGAATTTATCGGAACGTCAATTTGATAGTTGTTAAAGTTTAATTCAATATAGTCATTATTGTTATGAATAATTGAAAATCCTTTGAAGATAAATCTTACTGGGTAAAAAATAATAATTATTATTAAAATTTAAATAAAATGAAATTATTTTTATCAATATATGCAGTTTATAAATTCAAAATTTCTTTTAGAGATGAGTCTTAGAATGCAGAAGATGTTTTACATGGAAATGTTTGTAAAATAAATTTAAAAAATAAACATTAAATGGAATTTCCGAATACGCTTTCACAGAAAGTAAAGAAAATTAGCTTTTGAAATATATTAATTTTATATCTAAATATTTTTGTACTGAACTCATAAATATATGATAATATATCTTATTGTGAATCAATTTTGGTGTCGTCAACATATTAAAACATCTCAAAAACTGTCTGTTTTTCTACAATAAAATTATGAAATAAATATAAGCAAATAAAATTAAATAATTAGATTTTTTTTATAGATATTTGATCAGAATACATGAAATCAGATGGTGGTAGAATTGGTGGCAAAAAAACATCTTCCTATTAGCTTTTTCGATGACGATGTGACTCAAGAGTTTTTTGCGTATTTGAATAATACTGCAAAACTTCCACAAAAAAATGCTCTGAGATCATTGATTGATTATTACAACAAGATGTAATGGACAATTTGCATAGGAATCAATAAAAAATATCCTTTACCTTAGACGGTTGGACATCGGTCTCAGGTTCTAGCTTTTATGGAATCACGGGTAAAATAATTGAAAATAATGTTGTTTATGATAAATTATTTACATTGACAAAAAATTGAAACAAAATTTTCAATGTTCAGTAAAATCTGAAACATTTAATCAGGTTGCCACAAAAATTTAAGTTGTTTTTTCTTTGACTTTTCTTTGATTTTCAGACAGAATTTTGACTGTTTTCCTGACCCTAAAGAATATTTTATTGATTTACTCTAAAAATTATCAGATATTGAAAAAAGTGTTCTGATTTATTTAGTTACAAATTTTTTTCATTCTTTTTTAAATAAATATTTAATCATTATTACTTATCCATAGGAATTATTTTAACATCTTCGAAATTATTTTCATCATTTAAATTTAATTATTTCTAAAAATTCACCGAATAATGCTTCTAGTATTAAATAGTTATCTACCAAATTTTAAACGAAATTCATTTTTATTAGAAAATTGTACGAGAATTTATTTATTTAAATACAAAAATAAATTATTGATTCCATAATTGAATGTTTTTTAAAATTTAACTTTTACGATGAATTTTATTAACAACTTTTGAAAATAATTAGGGTCAGCCGGGGTAAATCCGAACGCGGGGTAAATCCGTACGCTAATTATATCAAGCCACACAAAATTGTTTTTATTTGATTACACTATTATTTTAACATTATAAAAGTACATAGAAAAAAGTTTTTCTTTCTATATGTATCCTCGTTAGTAATTAATAAGCAGAAACTTAATCTCCGTTCTCTCCAAGGAGTGTTCCATTTTTTTGCCAAATGGTTTGTTGAAAAAAGTTTTTCAGGATCTTAATAAAATTTAGTATTCTGGGGTTTTTGGGGTCACTGATTACCAATTTGAAGTCAGTTTTTCAAAATTCAAAATGGCGGATCCAATATGGCGGACGAAAATTAAAAAATTCATTGGATTCGCTCGAAAATTGTTACTCGAGGGATTTCAGGGCCGCTGATTACGAATTTGAAGTTAGTTTTTTAAAATTCAAAATAGCGGATCCAATATGGCGGACGAAAATTAAAAAATTCATTGGATTCGCTCGAAAATCGTTACTCGGGGCTTTTCAGGGTTGCTGATTACGAATTTGTAATCAGTTTCTCAAAATTTTAAAAATCACTTAAAAATTAAAAGAAGCGGATTAAAATTTCTAAAACTGGAGGAATTTTTATGAAATTTGTGTATCATATTGTACCCGCCATTCTGAACGATGATGCTCTGATGCCCAATTCGTCATCAGCGACTCCGAAAACCCCCAAGTAACGATTTTCGAGCGAATCCAATGAATTTTTTAATTTTCGTCCGCCATATTGGATCCGCACATTTTATATTTTAAAAATCTGACTTCAAATTTGCATTCAGCGACTCCCAAAACCCCCAAGTGGCAAGATTTAAACAAATTTGATCATTTTTAAAAATAAGTTTTAGGAAAGTCTGCCATATTGAATCCGCCAATTTGAATTTAAAAAATTTGACTTTCATTTTTGTATTTACATTCAATCACTCCAAAATACTTTCTGTACCAAGTTTTGCAAAAATCCGTTATAATTTGATAAAGTTACTGAAGGTTTTAATTGTGTAATGCATTTTAATTTTTAACCTGTTTGATTTTTGTATTTATATATGATGCATTATTACGTAATAGGTTTATTATCGTTTTTTTGAGTTTTTATATAAGTTTAACAATTGCAATACTTTAAATTTATTTTCCCTAAGATTTTTCTGAAATACTGTGGCGTTCGTATTTACACCGGTATTTTAGGAAAGTTGCAAAGTATAGGGGTAAATACGAACGCTAAGTTTCCTGCGATTGTAATTTATCAAAAATTTTTGCTACCCCATAAAATTGTTCTATGGAAGTAAAGCAACAACTTCATGCACTAGAATACCGGAAGTATTGTCTTTTAAAAGAAAAAACTTATGTTATTGTTGAAACTTACTAAAAGCGTTCAGATTTACCCCGGCTGACCCTAATGATTTTTAAATGAATTTAATTTAAATTTAACTGAAATATATTATATTAAAGTATTTTATAACATTTTTTGAAAATAATTAAAAACTTTTTGAAAAATTTTATTAAAATTTTTAAAAATAACTGCATTCTTGACGAGATTAATTCATTCTTGTCATAAATAGAATAGAATAGAATATTAATTAAATAATTAAATAAACCTGAATAAATAAATAAAATGTTGAAGGTTTTGAATTATAATTTTTGGTAGTTTCATTATTATTTATGTGGCAAACAAAAAAGACACAAAGAATTCAGAACTTTCTTATGAATTCAAAAAATTTAATATTTTCCAGTACTTTTAATACAAATCTCTTACTTTTCCCTGATTTCCTGACCAATTCTACTTTTCCTGACTTTTCCCTGAATTTCCTGACATGTGGCAACCCTGATTTAAATTTCCGTAACAAGATTTGTACGAATAAATAATTGATTAAATAATAATAAATAATAAATTAAAAATAATAATTATAACAAAAAGTTTTATTAACTTAAAATTTATTTAATGCAAAAAATAACCTGGATTTATTTACACGCAGCAGTGTTTGAATATTAATAATAAATATTAGTATTAAGCAAGTTAATAATTAAAAAATCAATTATAATTTTTAAAAAATAATAATGAATAAATAAATAAAAATTGAACTTCATAGCAGGTTAAAAGTTGAAAATTATAGAAATTTCTTTATTATTTTTTTAGGTCATTACATCGATAGCAATTGGGTTTTACAGTCTTTGACATTAGACTTTTCTCCTGCAAATGGTGCTCACACAGGAATGGACATTGCAATAATTTTTCAAAAGTTTTTAGAAGAATATAATCTTCAATACAAAATTCAAGGAATAACCTTGGACAATGCTGCTAGCAACACCAAATTTATTGCAGAATTTAAATTACTCATGGATGAAGACGGTATCGAATTTGATGTAAAAAATCAGCATTTCAAATGTATTGCACATGTCAAAAATCTGGGCTTTCAAGATTTTTTAAAAGAATTGCAACTGAAAAATGAAATTGAACTTGATTCTGATTATGAAAATGCCGATGACGAGGAAACGGAGGATTTAAACGAAATGGATGAGACGATTTTAAATTATTCGCCTATTCAAGAATTAAGAAAATTGTTTATTAAATTAAAATATAGCGAACAATTAAGAAAAAAATTGTAATGTTTTTGCATCACATCGGACGTGCAAATGATATCGCCTAATAATGACGTTAAAACTAGATAGCATTCAACTGATGACATGATATCGACAGCACTGAAAATGAGGAAACCAATTAATTTACTCTGTGATTCGGATTAAAAAAAATTATGCTGCCAAGGAGCAAAAAACTAAAAATCAAAAAAATAAATCTTCGGAAAAATGGAGAAAAGAAATTAATGAGTATCTGTCATCTGATCGAGTTGATGAAACGGTAGAAATACTCTCTTGGTGGCGAAATCATCAAAATGTTTACCTAAATTTAGCACGTATGGCCCGTGACTTCCTTGGCATACAGGCAACATCAGTTCCCGTCGAACGTCTCTTCTCGCGATCGTTCTTATTAATAAGAAAACATATAAACAGGCTAAACCCTGACATTGCTCGCGAACTCTTATGTATAAATGATTGGACGACAAAAAAATTACTTAAGTTTCAACTTCATAAAGGCATCCGGAATATAAAACGTTTAAATCAATTATTTATATTAATATGTTTTATTACGAATTTCAATAAAATTAACAAAAACCTTTTTTCTTACAAAGAATTAATTAATTTTATAATAGGGTCAAACCATTATATTTCGAATAAAGTCGTTGCGGCCTAATTTAAAAAAAATTGATACTTTTAGAATTGAATCAGTATGATCTCTGAATAACGAAATGAAAATAATTATATTAAAATATTTATTACTTTTTTTTAAATATGAGTGTAAAGTGGAGAAGGTGCAAAAAAATGCCACTTTTTTAGCAATTAGAAAATATTTAAAAAAGTATTGATAAATTCTTAAAAGTGCAAAAAAATTTATTGATTCATGTTTAAAATTAGTTGAATAATTATTCTTTAATAATAAAACTAGTAAAAATATAAAAATAACACAGGCCAACAAAATTTTGTGGCCTAACCAATAGAAGCTGATTTTTATAGGATTTTGTCCATAGAATACGAATTTGACCTTGAAAATATTGGATTGGCTCCAGTTTTTAATCAATTTACGTTTCATTATACAAAATATGCATTTTTGGCATTTTTTGAATGATTGTACAACAATACACAGAAACAGTAAATTTGTCCTCATAACACCAATTGAAAGCTTAAACACTGCTCTTGAATATCCAAAAACAAAAAATGTAATTTATGTACACTTTAACCTATAATGTCCAAAAAAACATACGCTGTTCCATAAACGTATTAAAATTAATATTACTTTTGACCATGTAAGGTAATTCAAGTAAAAATTAGTGTCTCTGGCGTTTTTATAATCGCTAGTTACAAATCTGCTATGAAATATAAAAATTACAAGTGGCGGACCAAATTTTTAAAGATAATTTACGCCTTTTATGATAAAAATTTAAAATTTTTTAAAAATTCTGCCATATTGGATTCGCCATTTTGAATATTAAAATCTAAATACAGATCAGTAAGCAGCGACCATAAAAACCCCTAGAGAGACTAATTGTTATTTAAATTACCTTACATGGTCAAAAGTACTGTTGTTTTCAATATGCTTGTGGAACAGCGAATGTCTCTTTGGACATTACAGGTTAAAGTGTACATAAATTACATTTTTTGTTTTTGGATATTGAAGAGCAGTGTTTAAACTTTCATTTTGTGCTATGCGGACAGATTTACTGATTCGGTGTATTGTTGTACATTCATTCAAAAAATGCTAAAAATGCATATTTTGTATATTGAAACGTAAATTGATTAAAAACTAGAGCCAATCCAATATTTTCAAGGTCAGATTCGTATTCTACGGACAAAATCCTGTAAGAATCGGCAGTAATATTTTAGGCAACATGCAGTCGATTAAAATTTGTCGGCCTGTGTAATAGATAAAATAGGTTTTTAAAGTCGATCTACCAAATAACCTAATTTTGACGTTTTTATCAATTAATTACGAGAAGGTGGAATTATTGAATTAAATAAAAACTTACCGAATATAGAGTATTTTTATGAACTTTCAGAATTTCTTATCAGTTTTTTAATTTTTCTTTTAAATATACAAGAAATATTGAGTTGAAAGTACGCGATTTCTGAATTGTTGCGTACTTTACAACTTAATAACTCTGTTAAAGAAAAATAAAAAAATTTGGCACTTTCACAACTTCTAAATAACAACGAAATCTATAAACTCAAAAATTTTCGTTTTGGTCCCGAGACTACTTTAAAAAATATTAAGGTTTAAAAATTGCACACTTTTTCAGGTTAAAACTATTTATTTTCTTAAAATTGAAGTTGGATGTTAATTTAAACACTATGATCGGAACGTGATTAACAACAAGAAACCAACTTCAAATTTAAGAAAATAAATTGTTTTTATCTGAAAAAGTGTGCAATTTTTAAACCTTTATATTTTTTAAAGTAGTCCCGGGACCAAAATGAAAATTTTTGAGTTTATAGATTTCGTTGTTATTTAGAAGTTGTGAGTTATTAAGTTCTAAAGTACGCAACAATTCAGAAATTGCGTACTTTCAACTCAATATTTCTTGTATATTTAAAGGAAAAATTAAAAAAGTGATAAGAAATTCTGAAAGTTCATAAAAAATACTCTATATTCGGTGAGTTTTTATTTAATTCAATAATTCCACCTTCTCGTAATTAATTGATAAAAACGTCAAAACTAGGTTATTTGGTAGATCGACTTTAAAAAACCTATTTTATCTATTATTTTTATATTTTTACTAGTTTTATTATTAAAGAATAATTATTCAACTAATTTTAAACATGAATCAATAATTTTTTTTGCACTTTTAAGAATTTATCAATACTTTTTTAAATATTTTCTAATTGCTAAAAAAGTGCCATTTTTTCGCACCTTCTCCACGTTACACTCATATTTAAAGAAAAGTAATAAATATTTTAATATAATTGTTTTCATTTCGTTATTCAGAGATCATAAAGATTCAATTCTGAAAGTATCAATTTTTTTAAAATTAGGCCGCAACGACTTTATTCTTAATATAATGGTTTGACCCAATATGTATGTGTGATTACTTCTTAAATGAGTAAAATTGTGAAATACTGCTTTCATAAAATCCTTTCATGTAATTTATTAATTAATTAATAATAATCACTTAATTAAATAATTAATTCTAATTTTTTTATTGAATTCTTTTTTTTCTAATTTTTAAAAAACAAAAAAAAATAACTAAAATAAAAACAGTATTATCATTTTCTGATAATTTCGATAACTTCTTGAAGTAAAAGAAATTAATTTAATTTATTAATAATTCATCATTTTAAAGAAATTAATTAGCTGCACTTATAGTGTATTTTCAATAATAAATTAAATTTTGAATTCTGGAAAACTATTTTTAAAAAATTTGCATGACAATTTTTTGTAAAATTGTAGATTTAAAACATTTATTAACGAAAGGTTAAAATATTTATTGATTTTGTTTTCTTGAGATTGATTATACTTCCTTTTTAATTTTGTATTTTAAAGTGTTATTTTTTAAAACGAGCATCTCGGTTTATTGATCGTCTTGTGCGAATTAACGAGATGTTTGTTTAAAACGATATGAACAAAAGATTCAGCTCGGTTGTCAAGACGATCAATAAACAATATTTTAATCGTTCCTCGGATCGTGTCGCTCGAATGAAACACTATGCACTCCCTACATAGCACAAAAATTTTCTGCAAATTTGCGGCAAGATATCAAAGCCAAATTCGAAAACTTGATTGGTAAATTTACAGCACACTTGCGGCAAATACCAAAATGTCCGTTTGGTGGCAAGTTTGCAGAAAATTTGCATGGCAAAGTAAATATTAAATGCAAGCGCAGTAGTTTTCTATGACATCTAGAGCTGCGCACTACATTTATGCCACCTTCGCTGTAAGGGAAGGCAACGTTTATCAAAATACACACACTTTGAAAACAAAAAGATTTTTTTTGAAATTTTTAGTTTTTTTGAAAGTTTGCTGTAAATTTTCCTTAAGTTTTCTACAAAATTATATGCAAGTTTGCCACGCAAGTTTTCTGCAAATTTTCTCTGCTAACTTGCCACCAAACGGATATTTTGGTATTTGCCGCAAGTGTGCTGCAAATTTACCAATTAAGTTTTGAATTTGGCTTTGATAACTTACTCTCTATATTTGAATCAGCGAAAAGGCGCTGATTTAAATTTAGAGAGTACCGCAAAATTGCAGAAAATTATTGTGCTATGTAGGTCATTTTAACTCTGAGACGTAATATTCAAGTTGATTTTATTAGTGGATTCTTTAGCATCAACTAATCGGAATGCACGAACAATCTTTTAAGTTAACCTTTTATAAGTTCAAATAAGTGAGAAAAGAAAGTATAACAATTTTTATTTACAGATACGAGGATGTAAAGTAAACTTAAAATTTATAGATTAAGAGAATTGTTAAATTACAGAGAAATTTATTTTGAATGTTGGGGGGAGTAGGGCAAAATGTGGTAGGCGGGTCAAATGGGGTACCCTTATTTTTTCATGATGGGTACTTTTAATTTTTTTATTTTCTTAATAAAAAGGACATTCTGCAAATTTACGTGCCGATAGGAAAAAACTTCTGCTTTCGTTTGCAATAATTTATTTTTAAATAAAGCGGACCGATTATTTGGAAATTGAAAATTAAATATTAATTATAAAAAATTAGGGCCAACTTTAAAAATAATAAAAAATAAAATTTATCATTGGAAAGAGCATGAGAAAACCTTTCAGAAACATATTCAACAAAATTTTCCCATTACAAATATGTACGGAAAAAATTGAAAAAGTAAACGGAGTATGGAAAAAGTGAAAAAATGACCCCCATCTACACCCTACAAATTTTCGAAAAAGTCAAAAATGTTTCTCATACCTTTTGACAAGATAAATATAGCATGGTAACGCAAAACAAAACAATATGTATAACCAAATATAAATTAATAACATTATTTATGTTCTAGTTTTAATATCTACATTTACAATAATTAAAGAGACGCCTGTTTATTCCCGTTTATGCAAAAGTTCTAACAGTCATTTAATCTAATTAAAAGGTTATAAATGTTAAAATGATCTAAAGAACATTGAATATAATGTGGTTTTATATAAAAGTCTAATTAATAAAATGAGTTTATTCTATAATTTGTTTTTAAGCCAATGATCAAAATCTCCAATTCGAATTTTCTATAATCATAAGCAATTATAAAATTTTTTCACGCAAACTTTCAACTGATAAAATAGTTGTATAAGCCAAAGTTTCTTTTTTATAATTTTATAATAACCCAATTTTAAAGTGTTATAATTTTTAATTTGTATAAATTTTAATTTAACAAATGTCTGTCAAATCTAAATGTAGTAAAATATAATTTATTTAAATAAAATATCTTTTTTAAAAATGCTAAAAACATCAAATCGGCAAATGGTCGAATCGTCAAAACGTCTAATCGTCATTTCGTCCAATGCTAAAAACATCGAATCGTCAAATGGTCGAATGCTTAAAACATGGAATCGTCAAATGTTCGAATGCTTAAAACATCGAATTGTCAATTGATTGAATATTAAAAACGTCAAATCGTCATTTCATCTAATGCTCAAAACGTCGAATCGCCAGAAATTCGGAAAATTTGCTTGGTTTAAATTAATATTAACTTACATTTTTCATTGTGGGTTTTGGACTACGGATTGGGATTCCGAAATCCCAAAAACCCCCGAGTAAGCATTTTTAGCAAGATTTATTAACTTTAAAATGTCTTTTTTCGATTACTCTATAGCGGTAATAGACATAGAGGGCACCACATTTTTGTGCCGTTATAGAGGTTTGTGACAGTGCAGGGGTAAAAAAATTCAAGCTCATTTTAAATTGTATTTTTTAAAAAATTTTAAAAAATATTCCAAAAAGCAAAAAAAAAATGAAGACTTAGTTTGTAAAAATTTGTTCTTCTACTAGTAATAAAAATTATAAGGTTATGCACAAAAAAGACAAGATGTAAATAAACCATGATAAAATCAAATAAAAATTAGGGGGGTTGAGTCCCTTAGCAAAATGCAAAAACAAGTGCTCATTTTGAGAAGTTTTGTACCCATATTTGAAACTCATAAGATATCTAGTGTCCACATATTTGTAACAGATATGTGTCTCATTTTAAGACGTTACAAAGTGTCTCACACATTTAGCAATGCATTTTGAGACACATTATGTGTTTCGAGTATCCGTCTCACGGTAAGAAAGTTTAAGGTAGTTTTAAAATGAGACTCGAGATGAAATTAAATGTCTCTATATAAAATAGATTTTGTTTCTCAATGGTTTAAACACTTAAACCATCTTACTTTAAGACACGAGTGAAAATTAGGAATACTCGCATTTGCCTGGACTACCCGCCTAATGGGGTTTCTCGACAGAGGAAAGGGAAACTGTAGAAAACCTCTCCTGAGTTTTACGGGTTTATCGACAGCCGAGTTCTTATGTTGTGTACTGGACAATAATCGACAGTACACATCATTATACCTCAATGTCAAAACTCCCGCTTGATAAATCACGAAAGTAGTGAGAAAATCACCGGGCTATAGCGGACACCAAGGTGGTCACTCATCCAAGTACTAACCACACTGAATGTTGCTTAATCTCGATGATCGCAAGCCACAGAGTCTCACCATTGTGATTTACGATCGGCCTTTATTTTACCTATTTATTAATTTATTTAGTAATAAGTTTGAATTTTCATAATATGTAGGAGAAAATAAAGCTTTAAAATATTAGATTTTTTAGAATCTACTTGTTTGTTTTTCTGGAAAGATTACAAATTTACAATAATAAATTATTCAAACTACTAAATAATTGACAACAACGTTAGCTGTAGGTCTAGTAAAACTATGTACAATGTTATATTAGAAATTTCCATTTATTGTGTATTCATATAAAAAAATACTCATAACTTTTATAATTTTCAAAAGTTTTCTTTTGTTTGAAAGGGGAAAAGCACATCTTTTTCTATTTTTATTCTTTTTCTTCAACTTTAACCCTTTGTGGCATAGTAGTAACCCAGATTACCACCTTTTCTATTTACAAAATTTCTCATTAGTTTCAATATTTTTAAAGTAAAATCAAATAATCTTTTTCTAATGATAAATGAAACATTATTAAATTTAAAAACGTTAATAGTAAATACAATTACGCAAAATTATAAACAATTATCATTAAATAAATTTCAAAAAATAAGAAAAAACTGTTTTCTTGCAAGTTTGTTGGTATTTTAAAGTCAAATTTCGTACTAAAAAATTAGTGTTGTAATGTAATGTATGCCGCAAAGGGTTAACGAGGATTTTAGAATAATATATATTTGAATTTAAAGATTTTTTTTTAATAATTTATTAAAAGTGTACTTAATTTTTGCGTAAAATAAGTATTTTTTCATACGAAAAAAACAATTTTAAAAATCGGTTAAAAATTAAGAATGTTATAAGTAACTCTTTACATGAATAAAAAAACGGCTTTCCCCCTAAAATTAAATTTTAAGGGTATTTGAGTGATATAACATATATATTACTTGTTTTAGTTTTTCAAGATCAAACGAGGTAGGATAGGGTCGATTTAAACTGTTATTTTACTGTTACACAGTGTTATTTGTTGTCTCGCAATATTTATGTGAATATAATTACCCATTAGCTTCATTTTGAACATCATCATCATGCACATCATCATTTTCTTGCATTTTCCTCCTTTTTGCTTTTTGCCACGTCCTGAAATTATTATTATTATTACTATTATTATTTAATGGATTTAAAAGCAAAAATAAAAATATTAAAAAAATTAAAATCATTTAATTAATTTAAAATTAGATAATTTTTAAATAAATTTAAAATCTTTTATAGTTTCTCGTTTTGTAATTGTAATTCTAAAAAATTTATGAATGAATTTGCATTTTCAGTTAAATTTTGGTTCTCTTTTGTTTATTTAATTTTTGTGAAAATCGTTTTCTTGTAACTGGCACTAAAATATAATGTGGATGGACAGTGAGGTGCAAAAGTTCTAATTACTTTGAATTTGATTATTATAAAACACTTTTTTATCAGTTGAGACTATTACTATACTGTTAAAATAGTATATTTAAATGAAATACAAAAATTATTTCAGGTGATTTTACTGAATTGAAATTATTTTGTAACCCTAAAAAAGTGAGGTTTGAATACTCACTTTTTTAATATTTTCAAAATGTTTTATATAATGAATTAAACATTTTTTCAAACTTTTGCACATTCTGATTATATTTTAGACTTTATCACAAAATATCAGCTCAATTTATTCAATACAATCTTCTCACATACCTTCGATGTCAGTATCATCGAACATGAGATTAATTTGATTATTTTTTCCATTCCATTTTGGCAATGTAATCCGAAGTACAAATGTCTCGAAAAATTCATCGATGGTTCTATCAATTTTCTCCTTAAGTCCATCGACAATTAAATTACGATCACTTTCCACTGGTTTTGCAACTTTAGTTCTCACCATTTTTACCGATTGACCATAAAGTGTAATCTCCTTTAATTGCTTAACAATATCGAGAAACCGTGAAACACGTTTTTGAACGCAAACCATTGACAAATCAATAATACAACGTCCAATTTCTTTAATTGGAAATTTTGGAAAATGATCATCAATATTTTTATTTATTGTATTATTTGAAGGATTAACAATTCGAACATCAACACGAAATCCATTTTTTCGATAATTAAAAATGGGTTTTTCCGTTTGCAATGAATTATCATAGGGTTCAATGTCAGGTTCATAATAATTATTATTTAAAGCAATTACATTTTCTTGTTTTTCAGTCACAAATGCTGCGTTATTGAAAGTAAAATAAAACAATTGCAAAATAACTGATACATGAATTATTGATTTTGTAAACATATTGAGAAAAAGATATACAGAAAAAAAATCCCGAACAATGATTCTCGATTGAATATTTGACAATGACTGTTTGCAGACTATGATGCTGGAAATCATTTTATATAGCAGAATTATGCCATTTGATAATATTTTTTTGTGGTGTTCCAAGTCACGACTGTCATTACGTGGTCTTGAGTAAAATGAATAACGTAATGATTAGGTTTGAACAAAGCGAGTTAAAAGTTTATTTAAGTTTGTTCCTGTTACCTCGCAGCCTCCTTTGTCTTATTCTTGATTCTTAATTCTCTTGTTAATATGCAAACGGAGAATTTTATTAAATTTTTTGTACTAATAAGAAAACGAGGTCTTGATCCATTTGCCAAAGCCGGATTTACTGTATATTTTACGGTAAACATATTCTATAAAAAAGGCGGAAAAATTACACTTAATTCTTTTTTTAATAAAAATATTTATTGTTATAACTAAAAAATTCAATTAAAAATAAAGGTAAGAAAAGAAAAACAACGAAATACGAGTAAAAAACCAAAAAAATTACAGAAAATAAAGAGACAAACAAAAGAAATAATAAAGTAAAGGAAAAAGAAAATGTAAAAAAGAAATAAAGAAGAAAAATAATAAAATAAAATAGAAGCAAAAGAATGGAAGGAAAAATTTGTTTGTTTTAAGTTAATGTTAACTTAAATCAAACAAATTTTTTTGAATTTTTGGCAATTCGACGAAATGGCAATTCGATGTTCTGAGCATTCGACGATTTGACAATTCGAATAAAAGAACAATATGTCTCATAAAAATAAGGTAGAAATAGATTTATGTTAAATAATCATTATAACAATTTAAAATTAGGTGATATTTTTTTTGCCAATTTTGCCAATTTTTTTACATACTTATTTCATGATTCTAAACAATCAAGCGTATGGATTTTCTAAAATTTTAATTTTTTCAAAAAATCGAATTTTTTGAAAAATAAAAAAAATGTGAAATCAGTTAACCAATTTTGATTGGTTTAAATTTTACTACTGGTACTGAAAAAATTCAACTACTTCTACATTTTTTAATATCTTTTGTTACCAATTTTTTTATAGGCTCTTTTTACGATTCTGAATAATCAATCGTATGAATTTAAAAAATTTTAATTTTTTCAAAAAAAAAAATTTTTCAAAATGGTCAAAAATTTTTTTTTTTAATTTTAACATTATAGAATAAATTAAGATCTTTAATAATGCCAGAAAATAAATTGGCACCTCTCAACAGCGTAAATATCGTATGGTTAAAATTTCACCGGTCCCTCCCCTTAAGGCAACTGGTGTTTCAGCATTTCAGGTTTCAAAAAAAGTCTATTACTATGTTCTTTGAGTCACTGAAACTGAATAACACCACGAAAAATAAATGTGTTCTTTCCTTTACCTTCTAGAACTCTCTAAAAGAACCTCTGGAAAGGGTTTAACTTACAATTTTCATAAAAAATTGAATCGGAGTTTATTACTATTTTTTGGATTGCTATTGCCAAAAAAGCAAAAAATTTAATTCGTTCCCTTCTTCACCCCTCAGCACTCCTCCAGTATCCCGAGCGAGGAGGTTAAACTTTTCGTTTTCATGAAAAGTTGTGAATACCACTAAAAATAATACTAATAATAATAATAATATTTATAATAATACTAATACTATATATACTAATACTAGAAATACTACTGAAAATTTTAACCCCCTCTCCCACATAGCACAAAAACTTCCAGGAAACTTCCCGTGGGAACCTTCGAAAGTTACCCTTGGTAACTTCCTGGAAATTTCCAGAAAATACAATAATGTCTGCAGGTTGGAAGCTTCCCATGGAAAATTCCTGGTAACTTCCCATAGAAACTTAAAAATTAAAAATTTTTTTAAGTGAAATTATTATTTAAAAAAGGGACTCGAACCACCATAGGCCTCAAAAGTGTGCTGCTGGGACAGCGCTTTATGCGCTCAATCAAATCGTCCCTTGACTTCACAGGGCTAATTTCTATATTATATATTTCATTATATCATTGAGGATTTTTGGAAGCTTCATGGTAACTTCCAAGAAGTTACTAAGGGTAACTTCCGAAGGTTTCCACGGGAAACTTCCTGGAAGTTTTTGTGCTATGTTGGTTAGGGATAGTAGAGAGTGCTAAGACGTGAAGGAGAGGACTAATTTATTTTTGGTGGTATTTTTCGATTTCAGAGATCCAAAAAACATAAGAATAGACTAGAATAGAATTGCGAAAATTGTGATTGTAACCCCATCCAGGGTATTTACTAAATTGCTAACCCCTCACTCCCGTGAGAGGGTCACGGTAGGCTTGAAACAACTTTAAATAAAAAGTCTTGAGAAATGGGATTTTTTTGTGGATTCCAACACTGGAGACCTGCTTGAGTTTTTTGCAACAGAAATTAAAATAATCCCTCAGCTTAAAATCCCCGTACAGGATCCTTAAAGGTTCCTCTCAGGAGCCTGTACAGTTCCTGTGCAGGATCCCATACAGGATCCCGTACTGGTTCTGTACAGGATCCTATACGGGATTTCGGGACAGGGTTCCTGTGCAGGTTCCGATGCAGGAACCTCAGTTATCAAAGATTTCTCTAAAGGTTCCTGTACAGGAACACTTGCAGGATCCAGTACAGGAAACTTTGTAAAGGTTTCTATACAGGAACCTTTTCAGTTTTGTAAACTGCAGGTACTTAAGTGTAAAGGATCCTGTAGGAAACCCGTAAAGGATCCTACACGGTTTTCTCAATTAATTTATTTATATTTTTAACTCCTGCGCAGTAGTTTTCTATGAGTTTCTCGAATGTGCAATACATTTTTCTGTCCAACATTGATATACGAGCCTAACATATTAAAATGTGAAGTCTATGTATGTCAAATGTTGCTTAACATATAAAAACTTTAAAAAATTTAAAAGTTTCCTGTACAGGATCCTGCGCGTGTTCCTGTACAGGAACCTTTACAGAAACATTTGATAGCTAAGGTTCCTGCATCGGAACCTGCACATGAACCCTGTCCTAAAATCCCGAACGGGATCCTGTACAGGACCAGTACGGGATCCTGTATGGAATCCTGCACAGGACCTGTACAGGATCCCGAGAGGATCCTTTAAGGATCCTGTACGGGGATATTAAGCTGGGCCATCAGGCCGCTTTTGAAAAATGTAATTTTTAGTATTTCCATCCTGAACTCTGTATACAAGCACTTTAACCCTTTAACGACAAGATGTGCTGCTTTTTAACATGAATTTCAAATGCCTACAATTAGTAAAAAGAAGCCATAAAATTTTTCAAAAGTCCATACCCTACTATTTTTAAGGTCGCTCTTTCGAATGGCGTGGTCAAAATTTAAAAAAAATGATATTAAACACTTCTTTTTTTAAAATACTTAAAAATGTCAAGTTTTTTTAATGCAATTTTTTTTTAAAGAATTCTTTTCTCCGCCATAACATTTTTTAAATAGAACAAAAAGTATCAGAAACGTGTTCCCGATAGTTGTACTTGAAAAATATCCATTTCTAATTTTTTTTTTCGATTTTGAATTTAAAATGGAGCTTGAAGGACAAAAAAATTTCCTAATTTTACGTAAGATTACAAACTTTTTCAAAATTACTCAAATCTAATTGAAATTTGTTACTCGGGGGTTTTGGTGGTCGCTGATTACGAATCTAAAGTCAGATTCAAAAAATTCAAAATGGCGGATCCAACATGGCGGTCGAATTTTGTGAAACTTATTGACTTCAGTTGAAACTCGTTACTAGGAGGTTTTTGGGGTCGCTGATCACGAATCTAAAGTCAGATTCAAAAAATTCAAAATGGCTGATACAAAATGGCGACTTAATTGTTCAAATTATTCAGATTTGCTTGAAATTTGTTACTCGGGAGTTTTTTAGGTCACTGATTACAAATATAAAGTCAGATTCAAAAAATTCAAAATGGCAGATACAAAATGGCAGCTTAATTTTTCAAAATTACTTAGATTTGCATGAAATTTGCTCGATATTTACCTCGATACTGTTGCACCTCAAAATGCAAAATTCGAACAAGGAAATAGTGCAAAACATGCAATTTGTATCTGACATTTTGAATTTTTTGAATCTGACTTCATATTTGTATTCAGCGACCTAAAAAACTCCTGAGTAACAAATTTCAAGCAATTCTGAATTATTTGAATAATTAAGTCGCCATTTTGCATCCGCCATTTTGAATTTTTTGAATCTGACTTCAGATTCGTGATCAGCGACCCCAAAAACCTCCTAGTAACGAGTTTCAACTGAATTCAATAAGTTTCACAAAATTCGACCGCCATATTGGATCCGCCATTTTGAATTTTTTGAATCTGACTTTAGATTCGTAATCAGCGACCACCAAAACCCCCGAGTAACAAATTTCAATTAGATTTGAGTAATTTTGAAAAAGTTTGTAATCTTACGTAAAATTAGGAAATTTTTTTGTCCTTCAAGCTCCATTTTAAATTCAAAATCGAAAAAAAAAATTAGAAATGGATATTTTTCAAGTACAACTATCGGGAACACGTTTCTGATACTTTTTGTTCTATTTAAAAAATGTGATGGCGGAGAAAAGAATTCTTTAAAAAAAAATTGCATTAAAAAAACTTGACATTTTTAAGTATTTTAAAAAAAGAAGGGTTTAATATCATTTTTTGAAAATTTTGACCACGCCATTCGAAAGAGCGACCCCAAAATTAGTAGGATATGGCCTTTTGAAAAATTTTATGGCTTCTTTTTTCTAATTGTAGGCATTTGGAATTCATGTTAAAAAGCAGCACATCTCGTCGTTAAAGGGTTAAGAAAAGGCACAAAATCAAATTTAATTTCAATTTCATGAGTAGAAAAAGTATTTTAGAGTCACTAAATCTAAATCCGAATTTCCGTATTTGAGAATAAGGAATGGTGGATTCAATGTGGTAACCAAAATTTTTATAATAGTATGTGGAGTTAAAGGTTTGTATTTTTGAAATATTTTTTAACCCTTGGTCGGGAAATTTTGTTTTCTTTTTACTATAATATGAATTTTAATGCATTAAATTTAAAATATAAAAATGATTATTAAGGTTCTAAATTTAACAAACTGTTAGGTTTGCGAAGTATCCTGGGAAATACACACACCGTTCTGAGTGCAAAGCAGGATTAATTTGTGTAGTCGCAAATTTCTGAAAAGAAAAACACTATTTTGTTATTTGTATATAGCACAATTAGTACAATTTTTACCCTTATGACATTGCGGGGTTCTCTAGACCCAGTTTGTAAGTTCGTGCTTGTAAAATGTTTCAACACCCATGTGATATTATTTACAGTTGGAATATAAAAATTGTAAAAATATTCAGATTATTCGGTTGTACTTTTAACTATTCAACATAATTTCTAGAATGAACTGTCTTTTTTGATCGGAATTTGAAGAAATTTGAAAAATAGATACTTGCGGGGTCTGATGGACTCCGTTTTCGCGTCCAAGGATTAATAAAAGCAGTTTTAATTGATTATTTATTACAGTGTAAATAAGTAAATAATTATTAATGTGTAAATATGTGTTAATTTTAATGGTAAGTGATGTCATTATGTATATAATCCTATTTGTATATTTCCTTTTTAAAAAAAGTTATTTTTTCAAAAACGGAAATTCGGATTCAGATTTAGCGACCACAAAAAAAACCCCAAGAGTTGAGTTTCAAGTGGATCTAAACAATTTTTAAACTTCTTGGTCGCCATATTGGATCCGCCATTTCTAATTTTTAAAATCTAACAATGAAGTCAGAATTAGTGACCCTGAAAACCCTCAAGTATTTAAAAAACGGCCCGATGGATTATTTTAATTTTTGTTACAAAAAACTCAGGCAGGTCTCCAGTGTTGAAATCCACAAAAAAATCCCATTTCGCAAGACTTTTTATTTAAAGTTGGTTTTTTGATATAAAACATACCATTTCGATGAAAATCTATAAGAGCGTTGCACTAAAGAATTTCTAACTATTAACCAGCAATTAATTTGAATTATTATAAATTTTGAATTAATACATTGAAAACACGAACAATAGTATATTTAAAATACCGTTTTTTAAAAATGCATAACCTTATTTTATGTGGTGACTTTCGACATTTCATAGGTAAGTTTTAAAATTAATTTTTATCTATTATTCAGGGTATGTTTAAGTAATAATCTATTTATACAAGTAAATTAACACATTTTTAACAAATATCAATCAAGAAATTTGTTTTATCTAAATTACACTGGGTAACAAAAAAATTGTCATGTTGTGTTTATTTCAAATTTTTTGTGTTTATTGAAAATTTGGGTGTCAGTAAACAAGAAAATAGCAAAAAAAAATTTTTTTATTTATTCAAACCCTTAAAATAGGGGGTTAAATTATTAAAAAACAGTGTTTTTTGCACTTTTTAAAATCTTGTAAAAAGAAAATGGGAAGACATAAAAATCTCTAATATAGCTTAAACGAAAGCTCAAACCTTTATCTTTAAGAACCAAAACTGAAAAGTAATGTAAAAATTGTAGGGGACGTGTATATACCGAGTACCCCCCCTAATGATTCATACGCCCTGGTAAAAATGACTGGGAATCTAAGCATTGGTGCATATCAATTTTTCATCATCGGATTGGCTGCAAATTTGTTACTCGGGGGTTTTTGGGGTCGCTGATTACGAATCTGAAGTCAGCTTTCAAAAATTCTAAATGGCGGCTTCAACATGGCGGGTAAAATGTTAAAAAAAAGAGTCGGACCGTTCCAAGCAGAATTTTCAATCATCGATTTCTCTAATTCGCCGTTGAGTCAATTACTTGTCTGTGAAAAAAGTGTCGAAAATTAATTTTACCAAGTACATTCTTACTGGGATCCACTTTTTAAATATCGATATATAATAAATTAAATTAAAAAATGGATCTTAGTAAGAATGTACTTGGTAAAATTAATTTTCGACACTTTTTTCACAGACAAGTAATTGACTCAACGGCGAATTAGAGAAATCGATGATTGAAAATTCTGCTTTGCACGGTCCGACTCTTTTTGTAATATCTCGGGAACCCGTAAATATTTTTTGCTGTTCTTGGTCTCTATTTAAAGCTTAGGTTACAAGGAATAGTCTGTAAAAGTAACAATTTTTTTCATAAACTTTGCTAACCTGTGCCAGAAGTCAAAGTCAGAGTAAGATATTCCGAAAAAATAGAATTATTTTTTAGACTTCATAACATGATATCTCGCTTCCTATTTATGCAATACAACTTAAAATAATGGCATTTCATTGGAAATTTAATAAGCTTTCCAATGCAATTTAAAAAAAGCATCTAGCTTTATTTTTAACCGAGTTATCACTGTATCTGTGCGGGTGTGTTATTTAATAGCTCGAGCTGTTAGCGTTCGCACAATTTCGGACGGTAGTGTAATTTTAAATTTATAATTAAAACATTAATTAAAACATGTTTAAAAAGAATGATCGAAAGTGAATTCTATAGACATAAATCATTATATGTACAAATTATAAGATTTTTCTAAAAGAAGTCCGCAACGACTTTAGGTGAAATAAAATATATACTCAATTTTTGAATTTGTTATTTAATTGAAAAATCTTTAAATTATCCAAATATCGTAAACTTTAATTCAAAAGAATTTATCTTAAGTAGAAATTAGTTTCCTCAAAGATATAATAAAATATATAATATAAAAATTAACCCTGTAAAGTCAAGTGGCGATTTGGTTGAGTGCATAAAGTTCTATCTCAACAGCTCACCGTGAGGATTATTCTATATGACTTCGGGTTCGAGTCCGCCTTACCCTTATGTGTCTTGTAGTTGTGAAGATAATTTTTTTTAATTAAACCTACTTTTTTATTTTAAAAGAATGCAAAATTTGAATCCTTTAAATTTTCTTAACCTTTTTAAATATTAATTTCACTAAACAAATTTTAAATAATTTTTGCAAACTTCCTGGTAGCCTCCAGGAAGTTTCTATGGGAAGCTTTCTGGAAGTTACCAGGAAGTTTCCATGGGAATCTTCTAACCTGCGGACATTATTGTATTTCTTGGAAATTTCCAGGAAGTTACCAAGGGTAACTTTCTTTTTCCAGTGCCAGTAATCGATAGAAATTTCCCATTGAAAATACATGGAAGGGGGTAAAAATTTTCAACTTTTGTTTAACATTACATACTTTAATGACCTGTATTTTCTTTAAAACAAAACAAAAAAAGTATGATTTATTAATTTTTAGGTTTTTTCACTAGCTTTTCAATTATAAAAATCATTAAAAAAAATTTTTTAATCTTCAAAAATGGAAAACAAATATAAAAATGGATTTTTTTATAAAAAGGGCAGTTTTTTTCTCGAAAAGTTCAGGTGATTTCCTAAAAATAATGTATAGGTCAAAAATTTATTTTTCAAATTACCGGATACAATAAGGCAGATTCAACCATTTGTATGTATGTATGTAGATGACCAGTGTAGTTGTATTGGAAAGTAGAGGGGCAGCTTTTCTGAACAACCATAACACTGAACCAGCTCATTTTTAACAGTAATAACAAAAAAATCTATAACTAAAAAGTATTTTTGACGCTTGTATGTGAAAGAGCAACTTAATAAATATTAAATGATATACATAACTCGGAATTAATTTTTTTGGACCTAAGGTCCATTTTGTCGCAGCACGTCACATATATGTATATTAGGGTGTCCGTAGGATACATGGGAAATTTATTTTTTCGAATTTTGTTAACACTACCCCCCTGTTTGGATCTAATAAAATAAAAAAAATCCCAAAATTTGAAGCCGATCAACATGTGCCAGCAATCGATAGAAATTTCCTATTGAAAATACATAGGAAAAATGCATTTAAAAAAATGCATAACTTATTTAATTTTTATGCAAAAAATTCTCCAGGTCACATTTGTCTTCATGTTTAGCTACACTATAATAAGATAGTTTTTCGACAAAAATTCAATTTTCAAAAATTGTCACAATGGTGGATTTTTAAAGTGGGTCATAAAAATGTTCAAAACAAATTTACATCATGCATGTAAACTTTACATAAATAATGTAAATTTGTTTTACATTTATATTTCTATAATTTTCCTCTGCTATTAAAATCGATTGTTTAAGGAATTTATAAAAAAATTGTTTGAATCCGCCATATTGTATAGGGTAATTAGAAAAATAAATTTTTTACATTAGATTCGTAAATATCGCTTTCAAAAATCGCCCTTGACGTTGTTTTAGAATATTTACTTCAAAAATGTGGAAAATCAAAATTTTTAACCCGCCATATTGAATCAAAAATTTTGAAATAGTTATTTTCGTATCAAGGGCGCAAAATAGGTGATTTCGCCAGAGTCGTAATCAGCTTGGCGCCCATGATGCTAACATAATTTTTTGTCCAAACTGCATGGAAAGCATGTCATTGAGGGCACGAACTATTAAACGCTCATATTAGTTAAAAATTAAACTCTATATAAATGTTAGCTCTTTGAAGTCTATAAGGATACAAGTTTTAATATAGAAATAAGCCAACAATGTATTCTGGAAATATAGTAATTGCCAATTTTTATAACCGAAATGTGAACAAAACCAAATGTGTTATAATTTTTTTTAAAGAAAATCGAAAAAAATTGCACATTTTTCTAGACAAAATAAAACTAGTTGAAAATGTTTGCATTTTTATAGTCAACATAACAAACTCGAAAATATCATATTTTAATGAAGAAAATCGAATAATTAACATGTGGGCGCAAAATACTCTTCTGCCTGCTCGAAAAATGTGCAATTTTTTTCGATTTTCTTTAAAAAAAAATTATAACACATTTGGTTTTGTTCACATTTCGGTTATAAAAATTGGCAATTACTACATACTTTCCGTGCAGGTAGGACAAAAAACTAATTTCTGATATCAGTTTCATGATAAATAATCAAAAATACCCCCGAGTAAGAAAATTCTTTGTATTTCAGAAAATATTTATGACAGGTTCCACATCAAGCGATCCAGGTTAAAGTTCGGAATATCTGGGATCAGGTTAAAATTCTATTTAAACTTTAGTCCTAAATAATACAAGTTCAAATACTAAATTTGACTTATTTATTTAAACAATTGTAAGATTTGGAGGGGGTAAAAATTTTTAAATTTTGTTTAACATTACATACTTTGATGACCTGTATTTTCTTTAAAACATAACAAAAAAAGTATGATATATCAATTTTTAGATTTTTTTCACTGGCTTTTCAATTATAAAAATCATTTTTAAAAAATTTGTTTTAATCTTCAAAAATGAAAAACAAAAATAAAAATGTATTTTTTTATAAAAAGGGCAGTTTTTTTTATTTCTTATATTTTTTTCGATAAGTTCAGGAAATTTCCTAAAAATAATGTATAGGTCAAAAAGTGGAACAAAAACTTTTAAGTGGTCGAATTAAACGATCATTTATGCGCTACGCCTTTGACGCGCCATTATAGATCAACGTTGCCTTCTGTCTCGATCTCAATACAATTAATTTTAAAAATGTTACCTATTAATTGTGTTTCGAACGCTCTCTGCATGTTACAGGGTTGAGATTGTCATTATTTGAATGCCTGCATTACGCTTTATTTTAAATTTTGAAAAAAATATTAATTTTTTAACGGAATTATGTTATATAAGATTAGAAAAAAATTAAAGTTTTATGATATAAATTTGCTAACGCCAAAAATAAAAAATTTTATTACGCTAGTTAATTAATAATTGTAAATATTATTTACAAAATCATTGTAATTAAAAAATTTATGTACTGTTGTTTTTTTAATTTTTAAAATTTAAGTTTAGTTAAGTGTCTGTATTTATTATATTTTTTATTTTTCTTTTATTAAAAAGTAGCTACTTTTTAAATTATTTAATATCAAGATAAAGGATATAAACTGTATTAATAGTTATTTATTAATTAAATAACAATTTTTGAAATCTATGCAGATTTTTGTTTTTTAATTACTTTTTTTGCTTGGGTTTTGGCAGTTCGTGTTCGTTTGTTCTCTTTTGGAAAATACTCGAACTTTGTTGAAAAGGAAATTTTTTTTAATTGAAGTCGTCCATCAAGAGTAGGTATAACTGCATGATATCCCAATGTTTCCTTAATAGTCACTGCATTATCGAATCTTTGTTTTAATGCTTTAGCAGTTGCTTCATACTCTTTTTTGTCACAAAAGAGAATTTCGGTTTCCTTGCCATATTTTTTTGCCTAATGAAATAATGCTCAAGGATCTAAAATGCGATTTTCATTGGAACATTGAAGGCTGTATCTCGCTGCATTTCTCTTAATATTTCCCCCAATACCGTCACATGCTCCTTTCCCGTAAGCAGTGGGGAGAAAATGCCACTCAGCTTCAATTTCAAAATCGGTCTGATGAGCTAATAGATTAGAGAAATTACTCTTATTTTTAAAATGCTGACCAGCTCCATCAGTGAAATAATAGACTTTTTTGGGTCGAGAAATATTTTCTTCAATATATTTTATTATCATCGTCTAATGCTGAAATACTGCAACGGTATCATGATTCAAATTATCTGAAATGATGGCCATGCTTTTATGCTGAATTCCTGTATCATTCAAATAATACAATAATACTGTAAAAATTGTAGCCTGGTCATTGTTCCAATAAAATCCCTGGGAGGATTTTTGGAGAACGAACTTGTAATTTTCTGCGAAATCAAATGTAATCAAAAATTCAACACATTTCAAATTTTCCTTTAAATTTGTGAAAAACAATGCTTGCTCTTTATTAATAAAATCGTGTGGTCTCAATTTCAGCAATTCATTACAAAATTCATCAACGAAGTATCAGTGTTCAAACACAAAGTTTTTAAATTGCATCTATCAGTTTGTATCCACGAGTCACATTTTAATTTCATCCAAATTTTCTTGTTCAAAAGAATGAATCAGACTTTTTTTAATTTTCTCTATACCTGGACAATTTAGGCATGTTCTTAAGTAACATAAGGAAGTCGCATCAGGACATATTGTCAATTTTAAGCAGTCACAGTAATCAGTTAAAATTAAATTTGGATCATCAGTTAAATACTGCATATTTATTTCCTTTAGCATTAGCTTTATGTTTTCATGATAAATACAAATACAGACAGTGTGAGTTCCACTACTGCCTGCTAGAACACAGTATTTTGGTCGGAATTCTGCAAATTTTGACAAGCCTATTTTAACATTCGGATATTTGGTTTTAAAAATAGAATACAATTCATTTAAATTGCATAAAATCAATCTTTTTTGCATGTGAATTTTTCGATCGTTTATTTTTACTGATACATAGTCATTTTTTCCTGGCATTAACCGACTTACTTCGTCAGACTAATAGAATTTAAGTGGGTTAAAATAAGTGAAACCGGCCACTTGGAAAATTTTTGTCTCCAATAAAAAAAAGAAAAATCAGTAACCTCCAATATTATAGAAATTATGTAGATTTTTTTGACAAAATGCAGGCAAAAATCCACTTTTAATCTTAAAAATCCGCATAAAAACGTGAAGTTTCTAACAAAGCAAAAGACGATCTTATTTATTCGATTGCAATTCTATCTTTTTCCAGTAATTCGAGTTGAATTTCGCCTGCATTTTGTCAAAAAAATCTACATAATTTCTATAATATTGGAGATTACCGATTTTTCTTTTTTTTATTTCAATGCTTGGAGTTTTGCGCATCAATACATCGTAACTTAATCTTTCAAAAACATTCAGAACATTCTTCAATTTGCAATTGTTTAATTAATTGTTAAAAACAATTATAAATTTTTATTTTTTAGCAATCGCTTTATTTATTCCTTGAAGTATAAACTTTAAGCTTTAATTTAAAAAATATTCACTTAATTATCTTTATTTGTTTCAAAGTAATAATAAAATGAAAATAAAATGACCCAAAACTTTAACACCTGATTACTTCAAAAATAAATTTTTTTTTGAAAAATTTTTAGGGGCAAAAAGTGTACTCATATATCTACCAAAAATCATAGATAACTTGAAAATTGGAGACAGAAATTTTTCAAGTGGTCGGTTTCACTTATTTTGGCCCAAGTACGAGAGTTTTTGTATCGGGGTTCAAAGATTTTCCTTTTCTCGGATTTGGCAAACCTAAAATCCCTCGTTCTTTAACTACACTTTTCTAGCTAATCTTTCAGATATTCCAAATTCGGACATTAATTTATTGCGACTCCAAGATTGTGGAGTTAGAGTGAGAAGTTGATATTTTTCAACTTTACTACTTGTGCTTTTCTTTATTTAATGGATTAAAACATCTGACCCTCCAAGTGTCTGAATTTTCTTCCATTTTAACAACAATTGCACCGCTTCCCCTACCTTCGAGCAGGCAGAAGAGTATTTTGCGCCCACATGTTAATTATTCGATTTTCTTCATTAAAATATGATATTTTCGAGTTTGTTATGTTGACTATAAAAATGCAAACATTTTCAACTAGTTTTATTTTGTCTAGAAAAATGTGCAATTTTTTTCGATTTTCTTTAAAAAAAAATTATAACACATTTGGTTTTGTTCACATTTCGGTTATAAAAATTGGCAATTACTATATTTCCAGAATACATTGTTGGCTTATTTCTATATTAAAACTTGTATCCTTATAGACTTCAAAGAGCTAACATTTATATAGAGTTTAATTTTTAACTAATATGAGCGTTTAATAGTTCGTGCCCTCAATGACATGCTTTCCATGCAGTTTGGACAAAAAATTATGTTAGCATCATGGGCGCCAAGCTGATTACGACTCTGGCGAAATCACCTATTTTGCGCCCTTGATACGAAAATAACTATTTCAAAATTTTTGATTCAATATGGCGGGTTAAAAATTTTGATTTTCCACATTTTTGAAGTAAATATTCTAAAACAACGTCAAGGGCGATTTTTGAAAGCGATATTTACGAATCTAATGTAAAAAATTTATTTTTCTAATTACCCTATACAATATGGCGGATTCAAACAATTTTTTTATAAATTCCTTAAACAATCGATTTTAATAGCAGAGGAAAATTATAGAAATATAAATGTAAAACAAATTTACATTATTTATGTAAAGTTTACATGCATGATGTAAATTTGTTTTGAACATTTTTATGACCCACTTTAAAAATCCACCATTGTGACAATTTTTGAAAATTGAATTTTTGTCGAAAAACTATCTTATTATAGTGTAGCTAAACATGAAGACAAATGTGACCTGGAGAATTTTTTGCATAAAAATTAAATAAGTTATGCATTTTTTTAAATGCATTTTTCCTATGTATTTTCAATAGGAAATTTCTATCGATTGCTGGCACATGTTGATCGGCTTCAAATTTTGGGATTTTTTTTATTTTATTAGATCCAAACAGGGGGGTAGTGTTAACAAAATTCGAAAAAATAAATTTCCCATGTATCCTACGGACACCCTAATATACATATATGTGACGTGCTGCGACAAAATGGACCTTAGGTCCAAAAAAATTAATTCCGAGTTATGTATATCATTTAATATTTATTAAGTTGCTCTTTCACATACAAGCGTCAAAAATACTTTTTAGTTATAGATTTTTTTGTTATTACTGTTAAAAATGAGCTGGTTCAGTGTTATGGTTGTTCAGAAAAGCTGCCCCTCTACTTTCCAATACAACTACACTGGTCATCTACATACATACATACAAATGGTTGAATCTGCCTTATTGTATCCGGTAATTTGAAAAATAAATTTTTGACCTATACATTATTTTTAGGAAATCACCTGAACTTTTCGAGAAAAAAACTGCCCTTTTTATAAAAAAAATCCATTTTTATATTTGTTTTCCATTTTTGAAGATTAAAAAAATTTTTTTTAATGATTTTTATAATTGAAAAGCTAGTGAAAAAACCTAAAAATTAATAAATCATACTTTTTTTGTTTTGTTTTTAAAGAAAATACAGGTCATTAAAGTATGTAATGTTAAACAAAAGTTGAAAATTTTTACCCCCTTCCATGTATTTTCAATGGGAAATTTCTATCGATTACTGGCACTGGAAAAAGAAAGTTACCCTTGGTAACTTCCTGGAAATTTCCAAGAAATACAATAATGTCCGCAGGTTAGAAGATTCCCATGGAAACTTCCTGGTAACTTCCAGAAAGCTTCCCATAGAAACTTCCTGGAGGCTACCAGGAAGTTTGCAAAAATTATTTAAAATTTGTTTAGTGAAATTAATATTTAAAAAGGTTAAGAAAATTTAAAGGATTCAAATTTTGCATTCTTTTAAAATAAAAAAGTAGGTTTAATTAAAAAAAATTATCTTCACAACTACAAGACACATAAGGGTAAGGCGGACTCGAACCCGAAGTCATATAGAATAATCCTCACGGTGAGCTGTTGAGATAGAACTTTATGCACTCAACCAAATCGCCACTTGACTTTACAGGGTTAATTTTTATATTATATATTTTATTATATCTTTGAGGAAACTAATTTCTACTTAAGATAAATTCTTTTGAATTAAAGTTTACGATATTTGGATAATTTAAAGATTTTTCAATTAAATAACAAATTCAAAAATTGAGTATATATTTTATTTCACCTAAAGTCGTTGCGGACTTCTTTTAGAAAAATCTTATAATTTGTACATATAATGATTTATGTCTATAGAATTCACTTTCGATCATTCTTTTTAAACATGTTTTAATTAATGTTTTAATTATAAATTTAAAATTACACTACCGTCCGAAATTGTGCGAACGCTAACAGCTCGAGCTATTAAATAACACACCCGCACAGATACAGTGATAACTCGGTTAAAAATAAAGCTAGATGCTTTTTTTAAATTGCATTGGAAAGCTTATTAAATTTCCAATGAAATGCCATTATTTTAAGTTGTATTGCATAAATAGGAAGCGAGATATCATGTTATGAAGTCTAAAAAATAATTCTATTTTTTCGGAATATCTTACTCTGACTTTGACGTGCTGCGACAAAATGGACCTTAGGTCCAAAAAAATTAATTCCGAGTTATGTATATCATTTAATATTTATTAAGTTGCTCTTTCACATACAAGCGTCAAAAATACTTTTTAGTTATAGATTTTTTTGTTATTACTGTTAAAAATGAGCTGGTTCAGTGTTATGGTTGTTCAGAAAAGCTGCCCCTCTACTTTCCAATACAACTACACTGGTCATCTACATACATACATGCAAATGGTTGAATCTGCCATATTGTATCCGGTAATTTGAAAAATAAATTTTTGACCTATACATTATTTTTAGGAAATTACCTGAACTTTTTGAGAAAAAAAACTGCCCTTTTTATAAAAAAATCCATTTTTATATTTGTTTTCCATTTTTGAAGATTAACAATTTTTTTAATGATTTTTATAATTAAAAAGCTAGTGAAAAAACCTAAAAATTAATAAATCATACTTTTTTTTGTTTTGTTTTAATGAAAATACAGGTCATCAAAGTATGTAATGTTAAACAAAAGTTGAAAATTTTTCCCCCTCCCAAGTATTTTCAATGGGAAATTTCTATCGATTACTGGCACGTATTAATATTAATCAACTGGCTCCAAATTTTAGGAAATTTTTTTTTATTTTATTGGAACCAAACTGAGAGGTGGCGTAATCAAAATTCGAAAGTTGCATTTTAACAAACACCCTAATCTCTACCAATCAGATACGCTCTACTTCAATCGCCTTTCCTGCAAAATTCACTATTGGGAGCTAAGGTACCTTTTGTCACATAACGTCATATATACATATATAAAGACTACAGAATCAATCTACGAGTGCGAAGAGGACACTCATACTTAGGCCCTACCACCTAAATAAGAAAGAAATTTGAATTTAAAAAAAAATCATATCGTAGATTATTTTTCATAGGACATGTTCTACGTTTCTCTAACGCAAATTTACTTTATAATTCACTGGTAAATTGACTAACTATATGTAAGTGAATTATTAGTGAAATGGTGAATACTTTGTGAATTATCAAATTGTGATTTAGTGAATAGTAAATATTAGAGAATATAATTTATGATAATATGTGAATAGTAAATAATAATAGAATAAAATTGTGATACTGTTTTTAAATTTTTTCCAATTATTAAAAATTAATGCAGTTGTGTTTAGTTTTTTAATGTTAATTAATAAAAGTTATTTTTGTTTGTTTGACCGTATTATATAATTTGTAGATATTGATAATTTAGATAAAGTTTACTATAATTTAATTACTTCTTTTAAAACATAATTTAAAAAGTTTAACAACATAGAAATCTACTTTACCAGATATACCGGCACCCTACTAAAAAAACAATCCAACCTTTCTGTCAAAACTCTCTGTTCATAGAAGCACATTTTTAGAAAAAAATGTGTGTCTACAAACTCTTTAAGATTGGTTAAATTATTATATAAAATAATGTTTTTTATAAAAAAAAATTTTGAAAAGTTTTTTTTCTTTTTTATACTTATAATGCTCTTCTGAGAGGTAAGAAACTTTTTTATTTTACTCAAAACATAACCTTATAATACCTGTCTAAATTAAAATTCAAACAATTTTTAATTTTTGCTTTCAGATATTTAATCCTCTTTGATTTATTTTTATAATGTTTCCAATTTGGATAATATATATGTAAAATTGTTCATCCCCTGATAAGGAACCATATATGGTTCGAAACTAGTTGGGACTTTAAATAAACACAAAAAAACTGTATTTAGTCCTTTTTATTAAACTATAAAAGTTAATTAATAAAGTTAAAAAATTTGTTATATTTTGTTTGACGTTCATTAATAAATTAAAATATTGTTATAATTTGGAAATCGTCTGTAATTAGATAAAAAGCAAAATTTGAAATTAGTTATATTGGATAGAAGGAAAAATTTGTAAGTTTTAAATGAGGCGAGAATTGTAAATTTGTTGTTATGTTCGATAAGAGGCAAAATTTGGAAACATTGAGTAAATGGAAATTATAATATTTATAATTAAATATATAAAATTTTATGTTAAAATTCTAATGTAATATTAGAATTTTAAAAATTGTAATTCCTTGATATAAATAAATTTTATAAAATAATAAAAGAACAATGTCTAACAAAGGAGATACTGTTAACTTGACTACTCATGATTTAATTATTGTTGTCACTGAAAGATCAATGCTAAATAATAACACAGGCCGACAAATTTTAATCAACTGCATGTTGCCTAAAATTATACTGCCGATTCTTACAGGATTTTGTCCGTAGAATACAAATCTGACCTTGAAAATATTGGATTGGCTCTAGTTTTTAATCAATTTACGTTTCAATATACAAAATATGCATTTTTAGCATTTTTTGAATGAATGTACAACAATACACCGAATCAGTAAATCTGTCCGCATAGCACAAAATGAAAGTTTAAACACTGCTCTTCAATATCCAAAAACAAAAAATGTAATTTATGTACACTTTAACCTGTAATGTCAAAAGAGACATTCGCTGTTCCACAAGCATATTGAAAACAACAGTACTTTTGACCATGTAAGGTAATTTAAATAACAAATAGTCTCTCTAGGGGTTTTTATGGTCGCTGCTTACTGATCTGTATTTAGATTTTAATATTCAAAATGGCGAATCCAATATGGCAAAATTTTTTTTAAATTTTAAATTTTTATCATAAAACGCGTAAATTATCTTTAAAAATTTGGTCCGCCACTTGTAATTTTTATATTTTATAGCAGATTTGTAACTAGCGATTATATAAACGCCAGAGACACTAATTTTTACTTGAATAACCTTACATGGTCAAAAGTAATATTAATTTTAATACGTTTATGGAACAGCGTATGTTTTTTGGGACATTATAGGTTAAAGTGTACATAAATTACATTTTTTGTTTTTGGATATTCAAGAGCAGTGTTTAAGCTTTCAATTGGTGTTATGCGGACAAATTTACTGTTTCTGTGTATTGTTGTACAATCATTCAAAAAATGCCAAAAATGCATATTTTGTATAATGAAACGTAAATTGATTAAAAACTGGAGCCAATCCAATATTTTCAAGGTCAAATTCGTATTCTATGGACAAAATCCTATAAAAATCAGCTTCTATTAGTTAGGCCACAAAATTTTGTTGGCCTGTGTAATCATATGTATGAATTTCAAAAGCTATTGGGAAGACAATCAAATTTTTTGAATAATATGCAATATACTTTGTGTTTACAAACACTTGATTTAATAGTTCTAATTGAGAAAAGTAAGCAGCACATTCAGATATTGTTTAGTGGATCTTATAAATCTGAAGTTTCCAAAAATTATTTAAAATTTTTATAGTGAAATTATTATTTAAAAAGGTTTACAAAATTTAAATTATTCAAATTTTGCATTGTATTAAAATAAAAAAGTGGGTTTAATTAAAAAAAATTATCTTCACAAGTACAGCACACATGAGGGTAAGACGGACTCGAACCACCATAGGCCTCAAAAGTGTGCTGCTGGGTAACGCTTTATGTGCTCAACCAAATCGACAATTGACTCCACAGGGTTAATTTATATATTATATATTTCATTATATCTTTGAGGATTTTTGGAAACTTCCAGGAAGTTTCTATGGTAAGCTTCCAGAAAGTTACCAGGAAGTTTCCATGGGAAGCTTCTAACCTGCGGACATTATTTAATTTCCTGGATGTTATCAAGGGTAACTTCTAAAGGTTGCTACGGGAAACTTCGTGGAAGTTTCTTGAAAGCTTTTGTTCTATAGATTATTTAATTAGATTATATTTTTTGAACCACCAGTAGTTTTCACAACTGTTAATCAACAACCAGAATACAGTCTTTTATGTTGCATTTGCAACATCGTTATTTTTTAATATTTTGCCCCACTGTGTCAATTATTGTTCTTGTATTACGAGAAATCATTTAATGTTAATGTTCGAAAACAATAGTTTATGTAAATTTCCCTCTGTACAATTTTCTAATAGTAGATCTTGCATAATTGTGTATGACTGGAATTGCCTTTTAAATGAAAAAGATATTCAACTTCAGTATTGAGAGTCAAACTTTTCTAAAAACTCTATAAAAAAAGAAATTTCTTTCCCGAGAATAATAAATAAAATAAATGAAGAAAATATTGCTTCAACAACACTCAAACAAAGTAGTGCTAAAAATCAAAGAAATTATCACAAAAGGCAAAAATTGAAACGTAAAATTGATAATGAAAATTATTTTGAGGTAGCACACACTTCCATTTCTTTCCGGAGAATAATAAATAAAATAAATAATAATAAGATGCTATCACTCAGTAGTTAGATTAACATAGACGTTGAAGTCATCGATCACTCCGAGTCAAGTTATTAAGAAAAAAGGAAAAAATCAACAAAACTATTCCTTAACGTTTCAACAGCTAGGCTGTCCTTTTCAGAACTACAATTTATTATAAAATTTTGATAATTACAAATTATAAAAAAATTCAATAAAATTACAAAAAAATAATAAAATTACCGTAGAATGTTCACATAACGACGAGAAACGTCTGTATCGCCACAGATACGATTAGACACTAATTCACAAAATAAGAAATTCAAAGATACAAGTATAAATCGATAAAGATGAGGTGAATGACCCATCAGTAAACAGAAATTAAAAACAAGCGAACAGTCAAGGTACATCAGAGAAGACAGAGAATTAAATGTATTTCTTTTCGTTTAGAAAATGAATGTAATAACTATTAAGAAATTGTATATCGTCTTTTTTATTAACCGGATTTTTTTGCAAATTAATATGAATCATCTCAGAAATCAGGCGTTTTTTATAATTAAGCTCCCTGTCAAGAATTAAAAAGTTGTCCCAATCAAAGGAATGGTTAAGTGAATTGATGTGGTCCGCAATAACACCAGTTCTTGATTTTTTATGTTCAGTAATACGAACCCCCACCATTCTCTTAGATTGACCAACATAAGAAGAGGAATAATTATTACACTTTATTTTATAAACAGAGTTTGTACTTTCAGTTTTTCAGTTTCTATCTTTTGCTTTAATAATTAGGTTATGGTTTATATTTTTCTTATTGTTGGGAATAGTTAAAATATTGTAATTTTTAAGACAATGTGATGTCTTCTCATAAAGGCCAGGAACGTAAGGAAGAAAAACCTTAGGAAACCTACTGTATATGGAGTTATTACCATTGGAGATAATGTTATTTTGTTCGATAAAATGAATACGATTTTTAATATGTTTGTTAATAAATTCCAAGGGATAGTTATTCTTACATAGTTTCAGTAACAAATTTGATGTTCTTTGTGTGAAATTTTTTATGAGAGAGTTTTATCGCTCTATGAACAAAATTATAAACTATGGCAATTTTTTGAGCAAGAGGATGTTTTGAATAGTAATTGATGGTACTTCCGGAAAAAGTGGGTTTTTTGTACCAATCAGTAATAAGACAATTATTTTCATTAATGAGAAGAACATCAAGAAAACTAATAGAATTGTTATTTTGAATTTCAGAAGTAAACTGTAACCTGTTATCATAACCATTAAAAACACCAATAATCTCATCTATTTTATTTTTTGGTATGCAAGTGATTATGTCATCAACGTATCTATAGTAAAATAACGGTTTGAAAGAAAGTTTTGAGATACAGGATGTTTCTAAATCATCCATAACTATGTCAGCAAATAATCCCGAAATAGATGAACCCATAGGGGTACCATATATTTGTTGATAATAATTGTTATTAAATTTAAAATATATACTGTCAAAAAGAAATTGGCAAGACTCTAGCAAATCATCTAGAGAAATGTTTGAACATTGTGATATGGTACAATAACGTTTGATGAGTGAATCACGGACATGCTCAGAGTTAACGTTTGTAAATAAAGAGGTGGCATCTAAACTTATTAAAATATGATCATCAGGAATTAAAAAAGGTTTAATTCTATTTATGAAATCATAACTATTGCGTAAATAGGACTTCGGTTTTTTAATGGCATTATTGAGTATATTAAATAACTGTTTGGATAAAAAATGAGTAGGTGAGCCAATGGTAGAAACAACAGGTCTTAACGGGATATTATTCTTGTGAATCTTCGGTAAACCATAGATTTTTGAGAGATTCGTATTTGTTTGAGTGAGTTCATTGTCATTAAATTTTTTATAAAAAAGGTTGTTATTATTTAAATGTTTTAAGATGGTATAAGCTCTATTCTTTAATTTCGGAAGCGGATCCCTAATGATTTTTTTATAAGTATTATTATCAGAAAGCATGGATTCAATTTTTTGTAAATATTCAGTTCTGTCCAATGCAACCGTGACATTTCCCTTGTCAGCTACAGTAAATATAATATTATCATGACTCTTAACAAATGACTTAGCATTACTAAGATTTTTGGAAAAAATTCTGTCATATATATTGATATGCCGTGGGCTATTATTATTATGATAACGTAGATTATTAATTAAGCTATTTCTTATATCATTGGAAATTTCCTCATTTAAATCATAAGTAGTAATTAAATTTTCAACAGATTTTATGTAATCAATGTCATTGTTCAAGCTAATATTATTGTAATTATTAACGTCACAAAATTTAAAATTTCTTCCCAATGACATAACATGAGTAACATCATCAGGAATGTCAAAAGAAGATAGATTTAAAAACCAATTAGATTGAGCATTAAACGGATTATCTATATCTGGTATCGAATTCTTACATTGTAAAAAATGAAATTTCTTCTCCGAATGACTCTTAAGACTATTAGTAAAATGAATTAGTCCTTGGTTGTGTACATAGTCAATAGATTGCAAAATATGCAGAGAAAAATTATTGTCTAACATAAATTTAATCTTGTCAAATAATGTAAATGAATACACTTATCCTCAATAAGAGCACTCAACAATTTATTTTTAAGTTTTTTAAGAAGAGAATTAAATTTAGTTTTACCAGTGTTACTATGAAAGAAAAAATGGTCCAAAGTCATACTGATAGAGTCAACATGCTTAGGTGTCAAATCATAGGTGCGACATTTTAACAGGAACTGCAGTTGAGTAGTACATCTAGCAGCACGTTTATTGATGTTGATCCATTTCTTCAAAATATCGTTTTGTTGAACATTCAAACAAAATTTGAAAATGTTAAAAGGGTTGTCACATGACCGTTATTGCGGACCACATCAATTCACTTAACCATTCCTTTGATTGGGACAACTTTTTAATTCTTGACAGGGAGCTTAATTATAAAAAACGCCTGATTTCTGAGATGATTCATATTAATTTGCAAAAAAATCCGGTTAATAAAAAAGACGATATACAATTTCTTAATAGTTATTACATTCATTTTCTAAACGAAAAGAAATACATTTAATTCTCTGTCTTCTCTGATGTACCTTGACTGTTCGCTTGTTTTTAATTTCTGTTTACTGATGGGTCATTCACCTCATCTTTATCGATTTATACTTGTATCTTTGAATTTCTTATTTTGTGAATTAGTGTCTAATCGTATCTGTGGCGATACAGACGTTTCTCGTCGTTATGTGAACATTCTACGGTAATTTTATTATTTTTTTGTAATTTTATTGAATTTTTTTATAATTTGTAATTATCAAAATTTTATAATAAATTGTAGTTCTGAAGAGGACAGCCTAGCTGTTGAAACGTTAAGGAATAGTTTTGTTGATATTTTCCTTTTTTCTTAATAACTTGACTCGGAGTGATCGATGACTTCAACGTCTATGTTAATAAATAAAATAAATGAAGGGAACATTGCATCAACAACAGTTGAGCCGCCGGATAGTATAACCACGCATAAAATTTTGATGGACATTTTAGTTGGCCTTTGTCACGTACAAATAAACTTATAAAATTAAAAAAAAAATTTAATTACATTATTTTAAGTTTCTGTAAGACATAAATTCAAGAAAAAAGTTTTTTTTAATTGTATGTGTGTAATTCATAGGCCAACTAAAATGACCATCAAAATTTTATGCGTGGTTTTAATATCCAGCGGCTCAGTTAAACAAAGTACGGCTGAAAATTTAAAAAATTATCGTGATAGGCAAAAATTAAAATGTAAAATTGATAATGAAAATTATTTAGAAGAAGCACACACTACCCTTTCTTTCCGAGAATAATACATCACGGTGGTCTTGAACAGTGCCGAAAAAAGAAATAAAAGTACCCGATAACTGTTTGAAGTTAGCGTTCCCTTAAACATGCTAGATACCGAAAATTGTCAAAAGAAAATAATTCCCTTAGCCAATTTTTTTTAATGCAAAAAAACAATATTTTTAATAGTAAACGAAAGATTTGAAAAGTTGACCGTGTAAACACAGTGATTTTGATATATAATAAGATGGAATCATAAACAAAAAAAAACATTAAAAAACCGCGTGAACCTTTGGAATAACACTTATACCTAAATCAAAATAGCTCTTTCGGAAAAGTGTTATATTGTTACAATAAGACGCTTTCAAATCAGTAGAAAACAAGAATCAACGACATTTTTGAACTTCTCAAAACATGTAACGTATTTTATACAAGAAAAGCTCTTCATTGTTTTACAAAGTTCTTGCAAAATACAAACTTTATTAAGTAAAGTTTTGCAAGGATTGCCGGAAAATCCTATAATTCCATATATAATTTCTCGGCTTACGTTACATTTTTTCGCCCATATTTCACTATTGTCTTCAAAATTTTGTGCATGATTTCAAACAAATAGTTAACAACCCCAATCAATAAATGTAATTCGGGTGGTGGAATCAAATCGATTATCAATTGATCTCTATCGGATGAAATGATTAGTTCATGTGAACAATTGTAAAATTTTTTACAATCTTGTTTTTTTCCACCACTTGCTTTCCAAGCTTCATAATTTTCAAAGCAACTTCCAATTGTCCTTAATTTCGCCATATCCTTAGCAGGTATTAAATATTCTTCATAATTTTTTGTTGATGAAGAATGAGAACCGACTGTAACTGTGATCAGTTTCTTATTTTCTCTTGATAACTTTGTAATTCTCTTATTATTATTTTCAAAACATTGATCATTGATTTTTTTAATGACAACATTTGATGCAAGTTGTTCATTATCCTTTTGAGTGAGCAAATTTTCTAAGCTTGATTTTAAATTATTAGTAAGCGTCTTTTTCGTACAAACATGATTTTTACCTTTTCCAATGATCGATAGGCAATCCGCACATTTACAGTTTACTGATTTCTGCTTAGCTGTATGATTTTTTCTTTTAAATTCGTTAGAGCCGTTTTTTGTTGTAAAATTGAAGCCACTTCTATCATTAACGACTCTACACAATTTACACTTACATAATTCTTCGGACTTCGAGCGAGTATTGTGCGGTAAATTATGACCAGAATAATTAGGTAAATTAATCGAACAAGCATTGTTTTTATTTGCATATAAATTAAAAGTACTATTATTATTTAAACAATTTTTAAATAAATTCTTATTCTAGTTTAAATTATAATTTTAATTTTAATGTAAATCGATATATCAAAAAAGTTTGGTAAATTTGCATGATTAGAAAAAAATGCATCTTTTAAGTATACTATTCAGTAAATAGTTAGTATTCAACAATAATAATTTGTTTAAATCTTGCTTAAACAATAATAATTATGTTTTAAATTTGCATCGGTATTTATTTTAGGTCTGGTAAGTTTCCAAATTAGAAAAAAATACATCTCTCTAGGTACAATATGTAAAAAGTTAGTTATTGACAACAATAATAATAATTTGTTTAAACAAATATAAATTTAAAAAATGCACAGTCATCTTACAAATTTATAGCCTGACATTTTCCAAAAAGTAATATTGAATTCGGTAAAAATTTACGACTTATAGGTGATTTTGAACATTAGTTTATTTATTTCTTTATTTTTCCTTAGAGATATACCATTTTCAAAACTTCAAAAAAAAATTTAAAAACCTCGTAAATCTAAAACTTTTCAAAATCGAATTTAGGCTTTTTACTGACATGTATTCCACTTCAAAATTTCGAAGTTTCAACAAAATCGAAGAACTAGGGTACAACTTTGATTTTTTAGGCATGGAGCTACCGAAAAGTATGTTATTTTTAGTATAAACAAAAAATTCAAAACTTATTATTGAAGAAAATTTATTAACACTGATTCACTTCCAGTCCACTGATTGTTTGATGAAAAAACTCTATTTTCTTTAAACGTAGAAAAAATTAGAAGATAAATGGAAATTTATCCTGTTCTGATATATAAATATATAAATATATATATATATATATATATATGTTTGTTAACAATTTGTTATGTAAAGTTTTTATATTTTTATATTTATATATATTTGAATGAATCTTAACACATGATTGTTTGTAATGCTTTAAAGAGGCTCTGCGTCGTAGAGTGAAAGCTCAGTTAAACTGAATAAAAAAATATATGATCAGAAGAATAAAAAAAAAGTTTTTAACATCCTTTCGTTAACTAATATTGTTTATAACAATTAAAATAATTTATTTATCAAACAAAAAAATCATACGTACTTTAAATGTACCTAAGTTAAAAGATAAATGTGAAAAAAAAATTTTGTTGAGAGAATCCTAAATTAACAATTTGTTAACTAATATTGTTTATAACAATTAAAATAATTTGCTTATCAAAAAAAGAACATATATTCTGAAAATAAGCCTAAATTAAAATATAAATGTGAAAAAAAATTTTGTTTGAGAGGAACCCAAGATAACTATTTGTTTACTAATATTGTTTATAACAATATTTATTCTTTATTTTTCATCTAGAGAACATATTACATGATTTTCAATTGATTCTAGTCATCTGCAGTAATAGAATTAAAAATTCAACGTACTTTTTTTTAAATTGTATAATTAGTTATTTTTGACTAAAATAAATAATTATAAAAAATGAAAATTTGAAAAAATTTATTTCTCTTTAATTTAAAAAAAACTCAAATCGGTTAAAAATTGTAAGCTCTAGACATTTTTGAACAGTAAATTGTAAAAAAATCCCACTGTAGCGTCGCTCCGTTAGCATTAGATACCGAGAAAGCTGGCGCACGGCGAGACTAAAAATGATAGAACTTCTAAACTTCTTGAGAGTTCCGGTTTTTTATTTTTGCTATGGAATCATGAAAAGTCCCTCTTTATGATGCTATAAAAAAGTGACCAAAATCGTTTGCGAACATTCTTTATTTATAGTAGTTTTTGTTTGTTTGACCGTATTAAATATTCATTTGTAAGATAATGAAAAAGGCCTATTTTACGGTTTTTAAAGATGACATTTATTATTTTAATCCCAACTAGTTTCAAACCATATATGGCTCCTCTTCAGGGGATGAATATTTCACAAATACATAATCCAAAAAAAACAAAACAGCACACAAAAGATTTCAAAAAGGATTAAATTTTTAAATTATCTGAAATAAAAATTAAAAAATTAAAATTATTTTAGAATTAAAAATTGAAATATGTATTTTAAGGTTATATTTCAATTAGTGAAAAAGAAAGCAGAAAGAAACTTCTTACCCTTTAGAAAAAATATAAGCATGTAACAAAAAATTTTTCAAAAAATTCTTTGTTATTATTATCCATATTATTATTTTTTTAAATTAATTTATTTGAAAAATTTTGTAGAAATACATTTTTTTTTTAAATGTGCTTTGAAATCTTTTGTGTGCTGTTTTGTTTTTTTTGGATTATGTATTTGTGAAATATTCATCCCCTGAAGAGGAGCCATATATGGCTTGAAACTAGTTGGGATTAAAATAATAAATGTCATCTTTAAAAACCGTAAAATAGGCCTTTTTCATTATCTTACAAATGAATTCTTTATTTATAACAATAAAAATTATAAATATATATATTTTTTTAAATTAAATTAAACTTTTTATTCATATTATTTTTTTCTGGATAGTACATATTCTTATCTTTCTAACGATAAAAGTTTTATTGAAATTGGTTTAGCCAATTTCGAGAAATTGAATTTTTTCTAAAACAGTGCAAAAAAGTTTAATTGTTTATAAAAATTACAAAAATTAAAATTTTGAAAAATCGTTTGGAGGTGTTATTATTCATATCATAGACTATCAAAACATATAAGTATAATTTATTTTTTTAACCTAAAAATTTTTGGGCGCCATTTTGAAGCCGCCATGTTGAATTTTCAATTTTCAACGGCAGATTTGTATTCAGCTACCTAGTAAACCTCCGAGTTAGCATTTTTAGCCACATACGTAAACTTTGAAATAACTTTCTTCCGATGGACCTATAGAGCTTATGAAAATACAGGGCACAACATTTTTGAGACTCCATAGAGTTCAGTGACAATGAAAGGGTTAATTAAAAGTGTAGAAAAAATGAAATTACAAATTTTACTTTTGTTGGGAAAGTAAATCAGTAAACGTTTAATTCATTTTCTAAAAATTAATGTACTGTTAATTAACAATTATTATTAATTGTATTTTTATATATTTTGTTATAACAATTCCTATTTAAATTATTATATTTAGATATATAAATATTTTTATTAGATTCATTAAATTTTATTATTTATATTTGTTACATCCCAAGATATAACTTTTTAATTTTAATTATAAAAATTGTAAATAAAGTAATAATTTTTAATATAATTAATGTTTTAGATATTAATTGATTCATTATTATTACTATTATTGATAGGCAAGGTTTAAAAATAAAAAGCATGTATATATATGAGGAGTTTCATATGAGATTGAGGGGTCAACTCTCGGATTTTTTTCAAATTTCATTTTGCAATAGAGTTTGTTTGCCTATGTAATTATCCAAAATATTAATTAAAAATATTTAATATTTTGTTAGATATTTGCATTAACAAATTAATGCAATATTTTCTTTAAACTTGAATAACTTTTTTATTTTTGCTTATAGAAAAAAGTTGGCTGAATGTTTTTTGTTTAGAATGAATCAAATTTTTTGAAAAAAATTAATTAAATAAAAATTAATTTTTTTAGTCAATTTATTTAAAAAATAAATTTGTTTTTTAATATTTAAATCTGTTATCGGCCTTCAATCAAGCTGAAAAAAAGATAAAAATTGCTTACTATACTAAAAAAAACATGGCCTGAGACGAAAATTTCTTATTGTCGCGTCAGCTAAGTCGGCTCGCTACCTGCACTTCAATTTTTGAAAATTTGTTTCTCAAAAACAAAAAATAACGTGTTCGCCAAATTTGGCATGTTATTTTGTAGTATAGTAAGCAATATTTATTTTTTTTCAGCTTGATTGAAGGCCGATAACAGGTTTAAATATTAAAAAACAAATTTATTTTTTAAATAAATTTACTAAAAAAGTTAATTTTTATTTAATTAATTTTTTTTTTTAAATTTGATTCATTCTAATCAAAAAACATTCAGACAACTTTTTTCTATAAGCAAAAATAAAAAAGTTATTCAAGTATAAAAAAAATATTGCATTAATTTGTTAATGCAAATATGTAACAAAATATTAAATATTTTTAATTAATATTTTAGATAATTACATAGGCAAACAAACTCTATTGAAAAATGAAATTTGAAAAAAATCTGAAAGTTGACCCCTCAATCTCATATGAAACTCCTCATATGGGGGATTTCGCGTCAAGTGATCAAGCGGTCTTTTGGTGCAATGTTTATTTCAATAATTTTTTACTCTTAAACAATTAAACATACAAATTTGACAAAGTACATTTTGGAAAGGTTTTTTCATGCTCTTTTGATTGGAAATAAACATTTTGAAAAAAATAATTTTGACCAAAAAAAAATCAAAATTAAAAATAAATTTCAATTTTTGGAGGAGAAAGACCCAATTTTTTTTTAAACGAAAGCTGAGGTTTTTTCCTAAAAGGACATATAAATGGTAAAGTGGGACTAGACTGTTTAAACATTGAAAAAATGAGTTTTCTAATCGCCGGAGCGCTCAAAACCCGGTTTTAAGCTCCGTTTAGGAGAAAATTATTTTTTTCAATATATAAACATTCTAGTCCCACTTTACCATTTATATGCCCTTTTAGGAAAAAACCTCAGCTTTCGTTAAAAAAAATTGGGTCTTTCTCCCCCAAAAATTGAAATTTATTTTTAATTTTGATTTTTTTTGGTCAAAAATTTTTTTTCCAAAATGCTTATTTCCAATCGAAAGAGCATGAAAAAACCTTTCCAAAATGTACTTTGTCCAATTTGTATGTTTAATTGTTTAAGAGTTAAAAATTATTGAAATAAGCATTGTACTGAAAAACACAAAAATTTAACCCCCTTCCCCTCGGAAAATATTGGACTAGGTAAAAAAATATTTTCACGAAAAATTACTATCTATGAATACTACAAAAGCCCCAAGTTTTGCTACGATTAAAGAAAAATTTTTCTCCACCTTGATCACTTGACATGAAATGCCCCATATATGTATATATATCTATATATAATGAATGTAGAAACCCTGTATGATAAATTAGTAAGTTGCGCATATAAGTTACCACCTAAGATAATTGAATTTATAATCGACCGTGATCTAGAGAGGTGTGGTGAGTGGTCGGCGGTCGGTTCATTATCTACACTCATGGTAATTAATCTGTCGCCGCGCACTTATCATAAGCAGCGCAAAGTGATACAAGCGTAAGCGGGTTCTTGAATTAGACACTAGAGTCCTGAATTTAAAAACGTTTAGCTACTATATAAACCCCTAACTATCTTAGAGCAATTGTCAAATACTCCGGTGAGCTTCTGCCCGAACAGTGTCGTGAGTCGGCCGTTCGATCGTTTAATTGAGTTGTAATCTCGGTGTTTAACGAAAAGAAGACTTGTTTTCTTTATAAAAGAAGTAATTAACACTAATTATTAGCAATTTCAATTATTGCAATCGTCGTATCATTAAAACAGTCTTTTTCATTATTTTCTTTCTAATTTTGATTAAATTAGTGCAAGTTATTTCGAGACATTAAGAAAACAACTTTTCTTTTGTATCAAGGTACGGCGTTCGAAAGAACACTTAGAATCTGTGAATTAACTGTTTAAAAATAGTCGTTTAGTGCTATAAGTGCTAAAATGACGAACTGAAAACAAAACATCATAAATCATCCTTGTGAGCAGCGAAGCATAGCTGGTTGCAGCGCATAATTGTATCATTGTGCTGCGTACGCAACAAATTGTAAGTAAGAAACATTTGTTAATATAAAATTGTTTAGTGAATTAATAATATATAGGGGAGTGCTGTTAGGGTTGGACAGGTATTAGGGTTGAGCCATCGCGTTTATTTTCTCTTATCACACTAGCGCCATCTGTTTTTGTACTTAAATTCTTGCTACTAATGCCAGTCAACTTTTCACATGAGTTTCAGTCAAGTATACGAACGTATACTTTTGTTATTTGCGAGTCATTGTTATACGCTCAACAGAAACTTTTTTGTGGTGTCAAAAAAAGGGAAGTAAATGTAGAAGAAATATACCAAAGACAAAGTAAATTTATTGAAATTGTTTATTAAGATGTTATACGAAAATGTGAAAAGAAATTTGGGGTTTTGTGTGACGCGTTTGTGTTCTGTGTGGTATGTCGCAAAACAACGCGTGAGTTAGCGTTGAGCCAGGCGGTGTCATCAGGGTTGAGTCGCCCAAAATATTGCAATTACGAAGCGTACTTGCAACAGAAATTCATTTTTTGACTTAAAGAGGTGTCAAAAACTTTATTTCTAACGAAAAAAGAGGAAAAAAATTTCTTCGATAATCTTTTTTTATTGTTTTAATTTAAAAATTTTTGATTTCATTATTAAGAAATAAAATATCTAATCTTATGTAAAAATGTACAATATGGGATTTTATTTTAATTTCATGGTTCATTTCCTCATTTTCAAGCGTAATTCTATTATTTGAAGGACATATTTAACCATTTACCTAAATATTTCATTGATTTTCTACAGTGGCTCAACCCTTACACCCATATTCAACCCTTACAACATTTTTTTTTTAAATTGCTTATAACTTTGAAACTTTTGGCCGAATTTTTTTGCAATGTACAGCAAAAACATTGCATTTGAGTTGATCTTTCCAACAATATGCGCGAAAACATGAAATTCGCACTGTAGAGGAAGTGATGAAGAAAATTCAAAACTATGTCCAACCCTGACAGCACTCCCCTATATCAGAGAGAAACTAAGAGTACGCACGTAATTCAAAGCATGCTTTCCTTTGAAAGTCTGCCCCCTCGCGGCCAAAAGTCCTAAGCTTAGGTGGTTAGCTATATATATTGCCCAAATAGGTGAGATCGCACACGTATGTCAAATGTAATGGCTAAGCCGAATTATAATCGGAATCGCTCGTGATCACTCGTAAAATGCAAGGAACAAGAGGAATAGAACTGAACGAACTGAACTAATCTGATAATAGGCCAAAAAATGATTTTGAGTTCCAAAAGTAAATCTATCGTAAAGTTGAGCTGTTGAGATTGAAAAAGAGGAGGATAGCGAAATTTGTGTTTCCTTCTTCAATTCATTTTTACACTATTGCGACATAATAATTATAACAATAATTAATATAAGTAATAAGTAAAACAATAATAATAAAAATTAAAGTAATAGAAGAAATTAAAATTGATTGAACTAAAAACAAAAGTTAAATTAAAATAAATTGATTTTTTTCAAATAATTATTATTATGAACATTCCAATTGAAAAAATTAATTAGGTACTGTTTATTAAAATTGTTTTAAAATAAAATTTAATTTAATTTTTAGTTTTTCTCGAATAAATTTTGATACTGTAAAATTATTAGTAGTAAAAAATATAATTTTGTATCAGCAAAAATTATTTAATTATTATTAACTACACGTTGATAAACACCAAATAATTCTATACAATTAAATATGCAGTTTTCAGAAAAAATATATGCCTTTAAATTAAATGCACTACAAAATTTTTCAAATTAAATTTTTGGTTTTGTGAAAACAATTTTTTTCGATTCTCTACTTCGGCTTTAACTTTAGAAACCCTTGCAATTTAATTAATAAAATAATTATTTTACCAATAAATAGTAATTTTTACTAACTTATTAGTAAAATGTATCAATTTATTAATTTGTTATTATATTAACGTAAAATTTATTATTAAAAAGTCAGTCACTGATTCAAATTATAGTAAGCAGTAGTAATAATTTGTATTTAATTCATTCTTGTTTTTTCCTGATTTCCAGATATAGAATTTTTATTTTTTAAGAATATTTCAAATTCTTAACTTATTCGAAACATTAATAATTTTCTCTTTCATTAACATTTAATGAAAAATCCGAAACTCAAAGGCAAAAAATTTTTACTTTTTTTTAACTAAACTAGTGATTATTATTTTTTACATGACTTTGGATTTACAAAAATTATTATAAACATACAATTTTCTAAAACTCAATCATTTATAAAAATTGCAATCACAAATCTTTAAAAATTCAATAATTTAATTATTTAAAATTAATTAATTTAACATGTTATAAAGTTCAATTATTTATTGAAAGAAATGAAAAAAGTCTAAAGCAGGGTGGCCACAAGTTTCAGTTTATCAATTTTCCTGACAATTTACTGACATTAAAATTATTTTCCTTGACAAAATTCTTTTTATAGAAAAAAATTAACTAAATAAACTAAAAATTGTTATATTTTGTTTTAATGTTTGGACAAAAGTTGAAAAATTCGTAATTTTTCAAAATTAGTCTCAATTCGCTTAATTTCCCCGAAAAAAATTTCACCTATAGGATTTAATCCTGGTATTTCCTTCAATTTACTGACAAAAATTTGTTCTTCCTGACTTAACTAATAAAAAATTTTTTCCCTGACTTTACTGACAATGTGGCCACCCTGCCAAAGTTTTTGTGTCCATTAAAATTTGTAATGATTGCTAACTTTCGAAGGTAAATTGAAAATATAATTTTTTCAATTCACCTTCGAAACTTAGCATATTATGAAAGAAACAAGAATTTTGTTCTCAATTTTAGAAATTTAATATTTTTTCTGTACTTTTAAAAAAATTCCCAAATGTTTCCCTAATTTATGCAATATTATGAGTTTATCGCGTAGTGTAAAAATACTGATATAAATGTTGGGAATTAAAATTATTAATACAATATTATATTTGCTAATTTTAATTCCTCTTTTTTTTAAAGAGAATTTGTTGCTGTAAATATTTAAATACGCTCAAATCTCTAAAATATCATTATAAAAAAATGTTCTGCTTTACAATTTTTATAGAAATTGTAATATAACGTATAAAAGTATAGAATTTACAATCCCTTCTTAGTCTCAATTTTACAATTTTCTGTAAATTCGCTACTCTGAAAGCAGGTAATAATCAGTAATAATTTTGACTAATATGTAGTAAATTTACAGAAAATTGTTATTTTACAAATTTCTGTAAAAAAACCTAAATATGTACAGAAAATTTATTTTGCAGTGTAATTTATGTATTTCTCTTTAGAAAAATGTATACCTAAATATGAACATATGAACAATGTAAATAAAAGTCTTTCGGCGATTAATGCATTTGAAATTTTGTTGTATCATAATTTGTATAGTTTTGAAACCAGAAATTTTAAATAGGCAAGTGCCGGATTTAACCTGGGAATTTATTAATATCACATTGAACTACCATTACAAATTTTGGTGTAAATAGAAAATTTTATCAGCATCAAAACCACAAAAAAACGAAAAAAACGTTGCAGTATAAAAATGTCAAAACATTGACATAACCTCTTTTTTAGTTCTATTCTTCTATTCGGTATTCCTCTTGTTCCTTGCATTTTACGAGTGATCACGAGCGATTCCGATTATAATTCGGCTTAGCCATTACATTTGACATATGTGTGCGATCTCACCTATTTAGGCAATATATATAGCTAACCACCTAAGCTTAGGACTTTTGGCCGCGAGGGGGCAGACTTTCAAAGGAAAGCATGCTTTGCATTACGTGCGTACTCTCAGTTTCTCTCTGCCTATATAAGGAATATGCATATGTTTAATTAACGAGAACCCGTAGTTCTTTCAAAATCAAACAAATTCACACTTAAAAATAAATGTCAAATCTTACCAACTTGACTAATCAGCTAATTTCCTCCATTTTACTAAACAATTTGTAAAATTAACTAAACCTTAGCTCGGGTCGTAACAATATTTTATTTGCTTATTTATTTAATTTTTTTGACCCTTTATTTAATTGTTGTTCTATTGTTACTTTTTCAGTTTTCTTTATTGTTCATTTAATTTTTTTGTTATATTATTCTTCATTCAATTATTTTATTGGTTATTTAATTTTTGCTCTAATTATTATTAATCCAATTGCTTCTTGATTATTAAATTTTTTATTGTATTGCTATTTTTTAAATTTATTTATTGTTAATTTCGTAAAAGGTAATGCACTTTTCAATCGTTACCTCAATTTTCATACAAATAACAATTTTTTCGAATTTTTTTTGTTAATATTTAGCACAGTTAAATAGGTAATTAATGCAAATCATGACTAAACGTCCTAGGAAGTAATTATTATTGATTATTAAAAAAGTAATTATACTTATTGAGTCAGTCCATTTTATTTCACCCAAAGTCGTTGCGACCTATTTTCAGAAAATTATGATATTCAGGAATAATAATTTTAATATTTGAACAACACATTTTTAGGAATTATTTTTAGGAATTTAATTCATTTAATTTAGTAATTAAGTTTTTAAGTTGAGTTGCACGGAAAAAGGTTATTTTGACCGCTCTGCAATTTACAAAAAAAATCACATAAATAATTTAAATAACATAAATATTTTCATTGATATTTGTGAGAAATAGCCTATTTAACTTATATTAATTGATTTTTTTGTAAAAAAAGTTAAAAATATTATGTGAAAACTTATTTTTAAGGACTCATGTCAAATGGAGAAATTTATCATATTTCAATCACAATTTTTTCAAAAGTTTTTTAATATTTTGAAAATAGTAATTACTCAATATTGAGTAATTTTAACCGACAGATTAGCTCAGTCGGATAGATGCCTGGCTCGGTGGGCGTACCAAGGGTACTTGGTTCGCGCCCATTAGCCTGGGATTTTTCCGGCACGTGAGATAATCTGAGCGGGAGGTTTGACGTCGAAGTATAATGATGTGCACCGTCGATTATTGTCAGGTACACACCATTAGAACTCGACTGTCGATAAAACCGGTTGAACTCGGAGAGGTTTTCTACAGTTTCCCTCTCCACTGGCGAGAAAACCCATTAGACGGGTGGTCCAGGCACATGCGAGTACTCCTAATTTTCAAGTCGCTCTGTAGGCGCAAAATTTAGTATTAAGAAATGTATTTATAAGAAATATTGTAAGAGAAATGTAAACACACTTGTATAGCTAGATAAGCTGAAGACGGGTGTATAAACAAATAAAATAATAATATTGAGTAATTTTAATGTACTTTTATTCGGTATGCTGACATTTTAATTCTATATGGTAGAAATAGGAAAAAATGTACCTTAAATATTGCATTTTTGAAGATTTTCGTCAACTTTAAACTATTATATCTCCTTAGGCGGTTAATGAAAAAATCAGATTCTTTTTGCAAAATTTAAGTTAGATCTTCTTTTCCACTATATTAAAATTTGGCGTTAGAGAACGAGCTAATTTTTAAGTTTATTCATTTAAAAAAATCTACTACTGAGAACGAAATTAAAGGTTAACATGCAAGTAGTTTTATAAAACTGAAGTCAGCTGTCACGATATCTATTTTTTTAATTCAAATTTATGTAATTATAATTAATAAATTAAATAAACGAAATTAAATTAAAATTAATAAATTAAATTTTGAAATAAAATAAATATTAATATTATTTAATTATTTAATTATTATTAATAATATATTAATTATTAATATAATCAAATATCTTTTTTTAAATAACCTTAATTATACTGACGTTCTTCATTAAAATCAGAGATAAACATTAATATTTTTCAGAGAGTTTAAGTTTAGTTTATTACTTACAATTACTTACATTATTACTGCTTATTAATAATAATATAATATATATATATAATATAATAATAATAATAATAATTTATATATTATTAATAATAATTAAATAATATTAATATTATAATAATTATTTCATTTAATTTCAAAATTTAATTTTTTAATTTAAATTTAATTTCGTTTATTTAATTCAATAATTATAATCACATAAATTTGAATTAAAAAAATAGATATCGTGACAGCTGACTTCAGTTTTATAAAACTACTTGCATGTTAACCTTTAATTTCGTTCTCAGTAGTAGATTTTTTAAATGAATAAACTTAAAAATTAGCTAGTTCTCTAACGCGAAATTTTAATATAGTGGAAAAGAAGATCTAACTTAAATTTTGCAAAAAGAATCGGATTTTTTCATTAACCGCCAAAGGAGATATAATAGTTAAAAGTTGACGAAAATCTTCAAAAATGCAATATTTAAGGTACATTTTTTCTTATTTCTACCATATAGAATTAAAATGTCAGCATACCGAATAAAAGTACATTAAAATTACTTAATATTGAGTAATTAATATTTTCAAAATATTAAAAAACTTTTGAAAAAATTGTGATTGAAATATGATAAATTTCTCCATTTGACATGAGTCCTTAAAAATAAGTTTTCACATAATATTTTTAACTTTTTTTACAAAAAAATCAATTAATATAAGTTAAATAGGCTATTTCTCACAAATATCAATGAAAATTGACTTACTATCCCCTCTACCGACATTACAAAAGACCATTTTTTAACTAAAAATTGCGACTAAAAAAATTTTTTTTCTTTTTTTTACTCAATTTTATGCACTTTGCGTTTTCTCTAGTTGATAAATAAAAATTTAGTCCCTGTTCAAGTAAATTAATAAAATTGCGTAAAGCGTCATTACAAACTTTAAGCAAGTTAGTTAGTCAATTTAGTGATATCGATTGGAAGGGTAAAATTAGTAACAAAGCAAAGTTTTAAACCTTCGTAAGAAAATATATTTAAAATAAATAAAGAAATATTACAAAAATAATTATTTACGAAGATGAATTTAAAATAAACCAAAGAAAATTAACAATACATAATAAAAATACATGACTCGATATAATGCAAAAATTATATAAAAAGAAATCAATCAAAACCTAATCTAACTTATAACAATTCAAAAATAACTAAACTAACTAAAATAGAATTAAAAGAAATAGAAAAATAGAATAAATAAAGCAAAATTATAAGTATAAAAGAAGTAAAAGAATAAAACATTAAAAGATAAGAACAGAAAGATGTAGCATGCGAGAATGAGAGAGGAAAGGTAAGCAAGCGTTAGAGAGAGTAAGTGAGAGAGAGAGTAAGCACAAGAGAGTTAACGCGAGTCTGTGCCGCTGTCTTGGCGACTAAAAAGCTTCCCTGTGGCTACGCTGTAAAATTAAGAAAGGTTATTTCTTCATAAGCGATAATAATTTTCTACCCGAGACCGACGCTCATTATACGCGAGGGTAGACTCTAGAAACTACCCCTAAATGTCGGCACGGTCGATAACTAGGGGTCGTGCACGCTAGGTCGATTTAGCAAAATCGAAAAGACTAGATATCGCGATTCTAACGGTATTCATGCCCGACACGATATAGAGTTGCATAAAAGAGAAAGAGGGAAAGTTTAAGGGTAGAAATACAAGCTTCATCTTCCCCCAAGTTGTACCTTGGGTCGAACAATCTACCTGGTGCATCAACTCTGTGAAGGTCGATATGTACCTCTTCTTCACAGGGTTGGTTCACATTCTTATGTAGGAAATTCATTGCCTTGGTCTTACACGGCTGTACCCCTGCTTAGACCAAGAGCAATGACAGGTGAAAAGAGAGAGAGAGAGAGAAAGAAACGGAGAGGCGAAGGGTGTTACTACTGTCCAGTTGTACCTGAGTCTTAAATACATCTCCTTTTAGGAAGTACAAGCAAGCAGCCCCAGTTGTACCTGAGTTACCGCCTGCTGGCACCAGGAAAGAAAGGAAGATCTCATTCCTTGGGAGAGTCGTACCTCAACCTCGGCGTTAGATCGTAAAGGTAAAAGGAGAAAGAGAAGAGAGAGTTACTGTCGTCCTGCCTCGGAGCAAGCCCCGAGTCCGGTTGACGGCGAACTGAGGAAATTGTACGAGCATCCAAGTATTATAGATCGCTGGGCCCACAAGAGGTGTAGCGTGAGGTTAGAGAACCCACGTGATGCGCAGCAATAAGTGCGCCATCTGTACTCTCTACCTGTCCGCCGAGCAGTGAGCTCAGTAATATATATAGATATATTACGCGTACAAAAATGAATGAATTTTACTCTTTCAGAAACTTTGAGTTTTAAACGTCAAAATGATACAATATCATTACATCCCCCCTACTAGAAAAGCGAATTTTAATGAGCGTCTCGGGAGAATGCAAAAACAGTAATAATTCCAAGGATTTTAATTAAAAAAAATAAAAAATTTCGCATTTCAGTACCACTTACATTAATTTTTGAACTCTACGCACAACTCCTGTTGTTCTCTCCATCCTCAATAGGAATTTTTCTCCTCCAACTGGCAGACGGTAACGAGAAGTACCAATTGGTATTTGGATCCACGGACCAAACGGAAATTTTACAATATTAAAAGGAAGATGTGCCAACTCCTTCACCAAAGGAATCGGATTTTGCAGCAAATTCTCAACATTATTGTTCAAGTCAACTTCCTCGACAGTGTTTTCAAGGTCTTTAAATAACTCTTCAAACGAATTTAGACAGTTGTCCTTTTTAATCTCGGGATGCGCGACAATTTTTACTGGTATAAAAACAATTTCCTCCGAAATTACTTTAGGTACTTTTACCACGTTAACCAATGTATTGTTTATTACTGACGAAATTGCGGCACTATTTTTACGCGATTTATTACAAATTGAAGCAGATGGATTTGCCTGCTTGTCTAGTTTCGAGCTCTCCATCTGCTTCTTTATTTTATTTTTTGCGACAATTGTGATTTTGTCACCTTCGATCGTGGTTGTTTCACAATTTTTTTAATGTCCTGATTCTTGGGTGGAATAACTCGAGCAAGATTTACTACCGGTAGGTTCGATTTAATTAATTTAGATTTAACACGATCCAATTTCTCCTTTAACATCTTTCTCTCCTCTTCTTAACAGATGTTAATGAGCGTAGATTCAAAATCTTCTACGCAAAGTTTTGGCGGGCTCTTGGCGTCCTTCCTTGCAAGCTGTCGAAACGGTGGTTTTGCAGCTACGGTACAAACTTTATTTAAGAACGTATTTCGTCCTAAAAAAGGCTGTAGCGGCACATTAATTTCATCCTTAATTGTAGAATTAGCCATATTCTCCGCGAAAAGTTTTTGATATAAGAAAACAAATTCAGGGATCGACAAATTCAATTTACCACAATCGATAGCTTGCTCACGAATGTCTTGCCGTACGCGTTGCGCGATTTGTTTTGCTAATAGCATAGCGGGTGACTTTGAGGAACTAAAGAGGTATTTCTCGGAAACAAGATTTTATATTCTTCTCAAAAGGTCTTTGACTTCACTATTTTGGAGGGAATAAATATTATTGGTCATTGACAAAATTTTTCAGGTCTTTCAAATGGACATGACGAAAAATTTTCCCCTGATCATTTATAATATCAAAAATAACTGGAGAAATTTTTTTCTTGATTGTAAAAGGTCCACTAAATTTTTCCAACAATTTAGCATTTTTCTTTTCCATTTTTTTCGGTAAATGAAAATTTCTTTTCAGCACTTTATCTCCAACATTTGGTTTCCATTCACGTTTTCGAAGGTTATAATATTTTTTCTGTGTGTTGAAATTTATGGCAAGATTAATTCTAACTAACTCCAAAGCATTTTGCAATTTTTATTATCCTTGTTTCAGAAGCAGTATTAGAATTTAAATTCAGACACGTCTCTTGAAAACCAGGCGGAAGAAATTCACGGCCGGCGGTAAGGTAGGCAGGTGTGAAGCCGGTCGATGAGTGCTTAGCGGTGTTGTACGCGAACTGAAGTTCCGGTAGATGGCGGTCCCAGTCCGGTTTCTTGCTATCCAAGTATTGTCAAATCATGGTTTTGACTACTTTGTTGACTCGTTCTACTGGATTGCACTGCGGGGAATAGGGCGGTGTTAGCCGACGTTGAATACCGAAATCTTCTAAGAATGATTTAAATTCTTTAATTATAAATTGTCTACCATTGTCTTAGACAATTTTCTGAGGGCATCCGAAACGATACAAAATTTATTTCAATGTTGAAATAACTAACATTGACGTTGCTTTACGTAATGGTTTTAATTCAATCCATTTTGTAAAACGATCTTGAACTACACACAAACTTGAATTTCCTGAAGTTGTTCTCGGTAGCGGTCCAATGAAGTCGATAGAAATCATTTCCCATGGCTTTTCTACTAATGTGGCATGCATAAGATTTGCTGCCGCTTGTTGTGAGCTTTTGTTGAATTGACAATTTTTACAATTTCTCACATATTCAGCGCCTTCACGTAGCATTCCGGGCCAAAAGAAAAATTCTCCGACCCTAGCTAGTGTTTTAGCAACACCAAGATATCCAGCTGTTATTTCATCGTGAACTTTATGTAAAATCTTTTTTCTATCTTCCTTAGGTATACACAGCTTCCACTGATCTTCATATGGTGTGTCCTTAAAGTCCAAAGAATGAATTGCGTGATGAAAAAGTTTTCCATTTTCAATCCTGAAGTCCGGGCATCTTTCTGGGTTGTTTGTTGTTTCTTCAAAATGGCGTTGATACCATTGACAAGATACTGGTTCAGCCATTTAAGAGCTTGATGATCCGAGACAACTATAAAATAGTAATCTTCTAGATAGTGTCTCATTTTCTAAATGCCCCATTTTACAGCTAGGCATTATAATTCGGTTGCTGAGTAGTTCTTCTCTGCGGGATTTAAAGTACGGTTGGCATAGGCAATAACAACTTCAGTAGTTCCAATTTTTTGCGTTAAAACTGCGCCAAGACCTTCTAAATTGGCGTCGGTTTGGAGATAAAATAGTTGAGACCAGTCAGGACAAGCTAAAACTGGTGCTTCGGTGAGTTTCTTCTTAATATTATCAAATGCTAATTGTTGTTTCTCATTCCAGATCCATGGTGTATCCTTCTTCAATAGATGAATCAGCGGGGCTATAAGCACGGAGATATCTTTTATGAAACGACGATACCAAGAAACCATGCCTAAAATTTTTCTCAATTCTTTCAGGTTTGTGGGAGAGGGTAATTTAAAAATGGCGTCCGAGGTATCAACGATGTCATCGAGGTATGAAAATACATTAGGTGCTATATCAGCAGGGATTACTAGGTCGATTAATCGTTGAAATGTTGCAGGTGCTGAATGTAGTACAAAGGGCATGACTACAAATTCGAAGAGTCCTAAACCTGGTACTGTGAAAGCTGTCAAGGGTGCACTATCTTTAGTTAGCTCAACTTGCCAATAACCATTTTTTATATCGAGGGTGAATAAATATTTAGCACCTTTTAACTGATCAAGGATACTATTTATCCGGTGCAAAGGGCAAGTGTCTTTTTCAGTCACTTTATTTAGTCTTCGAAAGTTAATGCAAAATCGTAATTTACCGTTTTTCTTTTTAATTAACACGACAGGAGAACTCCACGCACTACGCGATTTTCTAATCACTTTTTGATTTAACATTTCTAGGGCTTCTTGTCTCATTAGTTCTTGAGTTGCTGCATTATGAGGTTGGCAACGTTGTTTAATTGGTCTATCATCTTCGAGGCGAATTTCATGCTTCAAAAGGGGAGTTTGACCTTTAATGTCTTTAAATAAAAGTTTTTGTTGAATAATTAAAGCATTTAATTCATTTTCCTGCGTTTTATCTAGCGAAGTTAATCCTGAAGAGCCGATTTCACACACGTCAACTTTAAACGTATTTTTAAATAACCGAATATCTTGATTATTTATTAAAAGGAAAAAGTTGTCAGTCTGCACGGCGATGTCCTGGCTTACTACAGCGCCAATAGTCGGTTTTTGGGTTATAAGGTCTATTAATCTCTGCTAGTGGTTCTATACTCTTCACCTTTTGTTCCTCTTGAGTAACCGCTTGGAGAATTTCGGTAATCTCTTCCACACCTTGAATTAGAGTACTAACTGAATCCAATTCGTTGCGGCGAATGTGAAGTCGATAAATAGGTCTCATATTCCAATAAAGGGTGTCCATTTCGCGTGTAAAATCATATCTCCCATGAGGTCTCATGAGCGTTCTTAATGTTGTTGTAAACTCACGAATAGATTCATTACTACCCTGTAATTTTGTGGCAATTTGTGTTTCTAAGTGTCTGCATTCACTTGGCGAAAGATAAAACCTTCTTAGAGCTGTGGTTAATTCTTCTAGGGTGAATATAGTTCTTATTTCGTTACGATACCAGAGTAGTGCTTCTCCTTTCAATAATTCGGGAAAACCTCGAAGAAGTTGTTCGTCGCTGAAGCAATACGCCTGCTGCAGTTCTTCCACACGTTCAAGGAAAGCATAAACGTCCTTTCCTTCGAATTGGCAGTTCCATTTCCTCATTCGTTCGAGTACATAGGTATCACTGTCTGAATTTCGTGGAGTTGATGAGCGTACAGTTCTAGGAAGCATCCTCTGTTAATTGATCAAAGTCTCGGTGGCCCTAAGTTCTCTGGAGAGAGCTTCAGATTGTCTAGGACCGTCTCCATCTAGGTGGACTAGCAAATTTGGGTCTTCTAGGGCAATGTTGTCTCGTGAGATGTCTTCTTCTTCGATGTAATCTTCTGGGTCTATGGTTTGGTTAAACAACTCTGGTTTCGTTTTTACAAAAGCCACAAAACGTTGTCGAAGCTCCGTGAGGGGTACTGAGGCATTGATCCTATAATTCTCTAACTGAGTAATAAGATCTTTTGGAAAGCCTATAAATCCACTGGACTCCCATGATGTCTCAAAGATAACTTTACTTAATGAAGTGTAGCAAAGGACTGTGCTAAATAATTATCCACAGTTGATTATATACCTGTTCTGTACTTTTTCAATTTTGACCCATTCCACATTGTAATATAAGGACCATGTCAGAGAAGCAAATTCTACCAATGATCGAACTAGTGAAAAATATAAAAGTTTAATTGTCAAAGCATTTCTAAAATCGGATGCGTTTCTTATGATGAAACCAAGTGTTTTGACAGCTTTGTTTACTGTACAATCAATCTGATAAGCAAAAGAGAAAAACTTATACATGATTACACCCAGATCACGCACCCGACATACTCTATTAAGTTCAGTTGAATCAATATTATATCGATGTCTCAAAATTATAGATTTCTTCGAGAAAGAGATAACAGAACATTTTTTTTGATTAAGCAAAAGATGATTTTTTGTACACCATTCTTGCAGACGATTTAAATCACGTTGCACGTCGGTAAAGTCAAAATAATTTTAGAAATAATTCTAAAAATAATTTTAGAAAATTTTAAATCGTCAGCAAATAGTTAAAACAAACAGTGTTAAAATACATATCTAACATCGTTAATAGAAAGTGTAAATAATAATGGGCCAAACACAGAACCCTGTGGTACACCGGATATGGCCAAAAAATGTTTTGAAAGAGTTTGAGCAACACGAACTATAAGAGATCTGTTTGATAAATAAGATGTAATTAAGAAAAGTATGTTACCATAGAATCCCATATGAGCTAATTTGGTCACAAGAATAAAATGTCTACCTTATGAAACGCTTTAGAAAAATCAGTTTACACTGCGTCAATTTGCAAACCATTTTCTAAGTTATTAATAATGAAATCAGAAAAATAGCTAAATTAGCATTAACATATTTTGTCCTGACAAAACCGCGCTGCTCAGGAATAATGATATTATAAGTTGACGCAGAAATTACTTCCGATAGTAAACTTTCAAATATTTTAGCAAAAACATTTAAAATAGTAATTGGCCGATAATTTTTTACCTCAGAGATGTATCCATTCTTAAAAACCGGTACTATTGTACACTGCTTCCAAAGCGAAGGAAAAACTCCAGATGATAAGGATTTATTAAATAATAAAAATAAAGGCTCAACAAGAGAGCAGCAGCACGATTTTACGAGGTCAGGAGGAACACCATCTGGTCAAGGTTCTTTAGATACATTAAAATTAATTTGATTCCTAAAGATAAAAGAAATCTTTTGAATTATATAGAAATAAAATTATAAAATAGTTATTTCAGAAGTTTACAAAATTTTATTTACATAAATAAAAGAAACTTTGTTGTTTACATCTAAAAAGAAATTAAAAAGTAGAAATTAATTAAAGGTTACACAAAATATGTAAAATATTTATGAGCCATTCTCATGATCGGGACAAATGACAGATACATTAGATTTTTTTAAATAAATAATAACACTGGCACACAAAAAAAATTGATGCTCTGAGCTTTTGATCAGACTATGACTACTTATGTTTTTGGGGTCGCTCAAACCGAATCTAAAGTTCATTTAACCCCATCTCGTCAGGGTTTTGAGATAAGCTGAAAAACTCAAAATTTGACACAAAAATTGTTTATTCATCAAAAATTTTTATTTTTAAGTCTCACTATCACTACTCTATGTTTTTGGGGTTGCTGAAACTGAATCTGAAGTTTATGTAACCCCATCACGTCAAGGTTTTTAGATGACTTTAAAAAAACTTAAAATATGACACACAAAAATTTTTTATCAAGAACTTTTTTAAACAAATTTTGAGTTTTTTGAGGTTATCTGAAAACCCTGACGTGATGGGGTTAAATGAACTTCAGATTCGGGTTTAGCAACCCCAAAAACAAAAATTAGTGATAGTAGAAAATGGAAATTTTCTTTTTTTGTGTCCAATTTTGGGTTTTTTTGAGTCGACAGGTTCCAAAACCATGTCGTGATGGAGTTAAATGAACTTTTTTAGGTTCGGGTTCAGCAACCCCAAAAACATAAAGTAGTGATAGTAAGACATGAAAATAAATATATTTCTGGTTCAAATAAATTTAAAGTCAAATTTTGAGTTTTTTCGGGGGTTATCTCAAAACCCTGACGTGATGGGGTTAAATGAACTTCAGATTCGGTTTCAGCGACCCTAAAAACATAAAGTAGTTATAGTAATACTTAAAAAGAAAAATTTTTGTTGATTAAAAAATTTTGGGGTCAAATTTTGAGTTTTTTTAGGTTACCTCAAAACCCTGACGTGATGGGGTTAGTTGTACTTAACATACAACTAATGTTAACGAACTTTAGTTTAGTTTTATGAATTCGTCATAGAATCAGAGACGGTCAATTTTTTTTTATAAGTGCAAAAAAGACAAAATGATCTTCGGATTTTTAAGTTTTTCGATTATTATTTTTGAGACTTAATTTAGTCGACAAATTTCTTTTGATGGTATTGGATGTCTTTTTTCAAAATATATATGTAGTTTTGTTTGATTTCAAAAAGATTTATTTAAATTTATTCTGAAATGGAGATAAACGTTCGGGGTAAAGTCGCTCACATGAATTTGGGGTAAAGCCGCACACTTATTAAATTTGTGTAGAAAGCCGAATCAGTATTAACAGTGTTTGCGTTTTTTTGGCGATCTTAAAATATTTTATATTAAAAATATTTATTAAAAGAGAAATAATATTCATTTCCTAATAATGTTATTGAATTATTGGGTAATTAGTTGAATATTTAAAATTTTGAATGTCTCGCATTTCGCGATTTGTGGCGATTTTTTTAATAGATGGCGCCGAACTATCAATATTTGTTGGCAACATTGAGTGGAATCATGTCTATATCAGTCATTATTAGTGATTATTATGTTATAACGGTTATAACAAACAACGCAAACAAATAATCAAAATTTGTCGCTGTCTTTTTCAAATAAAAAAAGACATAAATCTAGTTTGTTGTCTTCGTTCAATTCACGTTTTATCATTGTTTATTTTTAAATTTAAAATTTCGAATTTTTTTGTTATATTTTATCAATAATAATATCTATAACTTGTTACATCCAAAATTGTATCTACATTTTAATTTTCTCTTAATAAAATATTATTTAAATTCACAGTTGCATTTCATGAAACCTATACTTATTATTTAATAAACCAATATTTATTGTTTATAGAACTCATAATTTATCATTAATAAATCATACTGAAGACGGAAATAAGGAGAATGTGTATACAAAATAAAACTGTCGGGATTACCTTAAATTCTTTAACAAATTAAGTGATCGGGTTTACCACAAGGGGTGAGCGGATTTACCCTGGAAAATTGTGATTTTGAAATTTGGTATATGTGAATTAAAAATTTTCGCTAAGTAAAACTAAAACAGATAAATCAAATTTTTTTTAATTTTGTTAGTAGAAATCATAAGCTTTCAAATTATATAAATTAACTTGGATTTAGAGAATAATTTCCTAGGTTTTTACCGTTTTAAAAAAAGTGAGCGGGTTTACCCCAGTCTCCCCTATATTATATATTTCATTATATCTTTGAGAATTTGTGGAAACTTTCTGGTAACTTCCAAGAAGTTTTCAGGAAGTTTCTATGGGAAGCTTCTAACCTGCGGACATTATTGTATTTCCTGGAAATTTACAGGAAGTTACCAAGGGTAACTTGAAGTTTCCTTGAAGTTTTTGTGCTATGTGGGTATTTATATTTTACTTGTTCTTTAAACAAATTATACAATTTTATTATATTTTAGATTCTGAAGAGGACAGCCGTACTATCGAAACGTAAATAAAATAAATCTTGTCATTTCTTACTGACTCAGAGTGATCGCTTATTTTAACCATTCACATAATAATTATTATTTTTTATTCTATGAAAAATAAATAGAAAATATGAAATATTTAAACAAGTAAATTTAGTTTTTAGGAAATTAATAATAATAATAATAATAATTAATAATTTTAAACATATAAATTTACTTAAAAACATAGAAAACGAATCTATATTAATTTAATTATAAAATTTATTTTTTTACATTAAAATGAAAACATTTCGAAGTAGTCTAATGGACGAAAACTCCCCTTCGTCATTAATTACGAATTGCAAGTCATTTTTTTAAAATTCAAAATGAGGGATCCAATATGGCGAAAACTTTATTGAAACATCAGATTTGCTTAAAATGAAAAATAAATCGTATATATAAGGTGTCCCAGTCGAGGTTGTACATAATAAAGGGTTTTATTCTGCTGAAAAAATTAAGACGAAAAGTCCTTTGCACTTTTTAAATAATTTCAGTAATTTTTCCATAAATCGCAATTAAAAATTAAAAAACTACGTATAGCTATTGGCCATGCACGATCAGTGAGCCAGTAGGCGGGGCGTACTTTTCCAACGTTTGCAGAGCTAGGCGTGTAACAGCAATGAGCGTAAAATAAATTTTTGACAGTAACTTTTCATTTCTAGATTTACACTGTATAAAAAACACTAAACTTGTATTCCAGAAAAAAATTACTGTCAAAACTTTATTCTACGCGCGTTGCTGATACACGCCCAGGCCCGCGAGGCTCGAATAATACGTCCCGCCTACCGGCTCACAAAGCGTACACGTCCAATAGCTATGTGTAGTTTTTAAATTTGCAATTGCGATTTACAGAAAAACTACTGAAAATATTTAAACAGTGCAAAGGACGTTTCTTCTTAATATAATCCTTTAATATGTTTAATACCCTTTAATAATTTATAACCCTTTAATATCTATCCATGTTAATATAAAATCATTTCGCCGCCGCCACTGATTTAGTCATTTCCCTTTCCCACAAACCTTAAAATTTAGGTCAATTTTGAGGGCAGTTTTGACCTAAACGTCAAAATTTAAAAAACAATTCTTGATAATCTCAAAATTTGGTTCATTTTTGAGGGCAGTTTTGACCAAAACGTCAAATTTTGACAAACAATTCACGTTAGCCTCAAAATTGATGTCAATTTTGAGAGTATTGACCTAAACGTCAAGATTTGACAAACAATTTCCGCTACCCTCAAAATGTAAGTTAATTTTGAGGGCAGTATTGGCCTAAACGTCAAAATTTTACAAACAATTTCCACAACCCTCAAAATTTAGGTCAATTTTGAAGGCTATTTTGACCTAAACGTCAAAATGTAGGTCAATTTTGAGGGCTGTTTTGACCTAAACGTCAAAATTTAACAAACGATTTCCGCTACCATTAAAATATAGGTCAATTTTGACCTAAACGTCAAAAATTGTCAGAGAATTTCTGCTACCATCAAAATATATGTCAATTTTGAGGGCGGTTTTGACCTAAACGTCAAAATTATACAAAAAATTTCCGGTGGCTTAATCAATCATTGCGACTAAGGCACATATATATCAGAATATCAGTTACATATATACAATATATATATATATATATATATATATATATATATATATGTGTGTGTGTTGAGTTACATGTATAGGGGCCAAAATAAGTAAAACCGACCACTTGAAAAATTTTTGTCTCCAATTTTCAAGTTATCTATGATTTTTGGTAGATATAGGGTAAGTGCGTCAATTGTGGCAGGTGCTCCTATTATGGCGACTTTGTGAAAAATACAATTATTTACTATTTTAGAATAATATAGTTACTTGAAAATGTTTAAAAAATTATTTTCAACCTTACTCGATAGAATTGTACGAAAAGAAACACACTTAAACTATTATTAAATTAATTATTTAAGAACAAAAATTTTGCCTCGCCATAATTGGCACATTTCTATTGAATGCACGTGCTTCAGTTTTGACGCGCAACACAACCTCTAAATACACGTTATTTTCCCCGCCGTAATTGGCGCGCCGAAATTGACTCAATCCCGCCACAATTGACGTTTTTGACCTTATTTTTTATTGCTTTAATTTGTTTAGATAATTAATTTTTATTAAGTTTTTATTGATGTTTTATTATCTAAATTACACGAGCTTTTAGTTTATTAAGACATAAATTTACTTCTTTCATTATAATTTTTTAATTTTCTATTTCAATGATGGCTAAAGCAGAACCGCGCCATAATTGGCACACTTACCCTATGTGTACACTTTTTGCCCCTAAAAATTTTTCAAAAAAAATTTATTTTTGAAGTAATCAGGTGTTAAAGTTTTGGGTAATTTTATTTTCATTTTATTATTACTTTTAAACAAATAAAGAAAATTAAGTGAATTTTTTTGAATTAAAGCTTAAAGTTTATACTTCAAGGATTAAATAAAGCGATTGCTAAAAAATGAAAATTTATAATTGTTTTTAACAATTATTTTAAACAATTGCAAATTGAAGAATGTTCTGAATGTTTTTGAAAGATTAAGTTACGATGTATTGATGCGCAAAACTCCAAGCATTGAAATAAAAAAAAGAAAAATCAGTAACCTCAAATATTATAGAAATTATCTTTTTCCAGTAACTCGAGTTGAATTTCGCCTGCATTTTGTCAAAAAAATCAACATAATTTCTATAATATTCTATAATATAGAAATATAGAAAATAATATATAATATTCTATAATATCTTTAATCCTTAAAGTATAAACTTTAAGCTTTAATTTTAAAAAAATTCACTTCATTATCTTTATTTGTTTTAAAGTAATAATAAAATGAAAATAAAATTACCCAAAACTTTAACACCTGATTACTTCAAAAATAAATTTTTTTTTTGAAAAATATTTTAGGGGCAAAAAGTGTACTCATATATCTACCAAAAATCATAGATAACTTGAAAATTGGAGACAAAACTTTTTCAAGTGGTCGGTTTCACTTATTTTGGCCCATAGAAATGAAAATTAACGTATAAATTTATTAAATAATTGTATATTTTTTAAGTAAATTATAAATATATAACATTGACAAACATTGAAGATGTTAATATAGCCAAATATAAAAATATCATTCAAAGTTTTTCAAGATACGTAAAATTCTAATAGAACGTTAAATAATTATAGTTTTTATTTAAATTAAACATAAATAATTAGTATCATGCGTATTTAAATTAAATTATTTATAGTTATAAACAAAATTTTTCACTTACCTTACGATAAAAGTCGATTACAAAATTTTTGTCGAGGGAAACGCACATGCGGTTCACACAATCAGATTCTTCTCACTATACTGTCAAGGTACACTACACAAGTGTATAATAAAGATCGGTAGATGCTGGTAGTAATGGATAACTTTAGAGGTTTTCCACCAGATGTCAGGCCATGCTATATACACTCAGTGTTGGGCAAGTAAAATAAATCAAGTAAATTAGACTGTTTCATTTATGACGTCACAGGATGTTTCCGACATTCATTCTCTGAGCGCTCTGAAACTACGAAACATGATTGGTTAGATTAGGGGAATTGTGAATAATGTTAGGTGAATTGTGGATTTTGATTGGCTAAAACTCTAACTCGACAGTTTCGTGCTCTACTTTTTTGCTCCATGGAGATATACGGAGCGAAAATGCAGAGTATAAAACTGTCAAGTTAGAGATGTAGCCAATCAAAATCCACAATTCCCCTAACATTATTCACAATTCCCCTAATCTAACCAATTATGTTTCGTAGTTGCAGAGCACTTAAGGCCTAAGCACAAATGCTTCGCGAATGTCGTTCGCGAACGCAGAGCATGACTTAGAAAAGGACACAACTATATCTTTGTCCTTTTCTAACCCATGCATGGCGTTCGCGAACGACTTTCGCGAATCAATTGTGCGTTGGTCTTTAGAGAGCGAATGTCAGAAACACCCACAGTAAATTAAAGGAGGTTCGACACTCTGTACCAAAACATAAGTTAGTATGCTCATTATGCCGAATTTACAATTTAGAAATGACTAAACGCGCGAATCTTCAAAAAACTAAATTGTATATTGAATGAAATTCAAAAGTCAAGAATAATCTTTTAATATATTCTGCATATTAAAAAAAATAAGTTAAAACTAATTTATATTTTCTAAAATTTGTAAGTATTGTAATTTTTATTTTTCGAATTTTTCCCATGTGAAAGGAATTCGGAAAGTTTCCGGAAGCGGTTTCCGGCAATTTGCCGGAAGCCATTTCCGGAAAGTTTCCGGAAAATTTCCGGAAATTATTACTCTTCCGGAAGTTAATTTTGTTCCGGAAAATTTCCGGAAATCTATTTTATTTTGACAGGAGATATTCTTCCGGAAGATTTTTTTTTCTTCCGCAAATAAGCGAGACAATCTAACCCTTAATTTTTCGAATTTTTATTAATAAAAAAATATATTCAATATTTGATAATTTTTTTTCTCCTAAACATAAATCAATTTTTTGTGTGTGTCAATTTGATTTAATTATTCCAGATTAAAAGTTTATAATTAAACCAAATTTAATTGATTTCCGCAAAATTTCCGGAAATCTTATTTATTTTGACAGGAGATATTCTTCTGGAAGCGGTTTCCGCAAAATTTCCGGAAATTATTACTCTTCCGGAAGATTTTTTTTTCTTCCGCAAATAAGCGAGACAGTCTAACCCTTCATTTTTCGAATTTTTATTAATAAAAAAATATATTCAATATTTGATAATTTTTTTTCTCCTAAACATAAATCAATTTTTTGTGTGTGTCAATTTAATTTAATTATTCCAGATTAAAAGTTTATAATTAATCCAAATTTAATTAATTTCCGGAAAATTTCCGGAAATCTAATTTGTTTTGAAAGGAGATATTCTTTCGGAAGATTTTTTCTTCTTCCGCAAATAAGCGAGACAATCTAACCCTTAATTTTTCGAATTTTTATTAATAAAAAAATATATTTAATATTTGATAATTTTTTTTCTCATAAACATAAATCCATTTTTTTTGTGTGTCAATTTGATTTAATTATTCTAGATTAAAAGCTTATAATTAAACCAAAAATTATTTAAAAAATTTTTTATTGAAATTATTATTTAAAACAGGGATTTGAACCACCGTAGGCGTCAAAAGTGTGCTGTTGGGATAGCTCTTTATGCGCTCAACCAAATTGTCACTTGACTTCTAAGGGCTAATTTATATATTACACATTTTATTATATCTTTGAAGATTTTTGGAAACTTCCTGGTCACTTCTTAGGAAGTTTCCATGGGAAGCTTCTAACCTACGGACATTATTATATTTCCTGGAAATTTCCAGGAATTTAAAAAGGGTAACTTCCGAAGGTTTTTACGGGAAACATCTTGGAAGTTTCCTGGAATTTTTTTCGTTTTTCGGATCATCATTATTCAAAAATTATATTTGATATTTGATAATTTTTTTCATATAAACATAAATTTATTTATTTTTTGTGTAAATTTGATTTAATTGTTCCAGATTAAAAGATTATAATAAAACAAATTTAATTAATTTCCAGAAACCTAATTCATTTTGACATAAGATATTTTTCCGAAAGATTATTTAATTTGTTTTTGAAAATTTTCTAGAAATTATTTCTAAAAGTTGGATATTTTCCGCAAATATGCGAGACATTCTAACCTTTCCAAAATTGTTACTTGAGTTTTTTTAAAAAATTAAAGTGATTTTAAATGAAATGTAATTGAAAATTAAATATTTTAGCCAGTGAGAGAGAAGTTTTATGCAAAAATTCAAAAAGACCTATTATTCCATCAAAAAAGGTAAGTGGAAAATTGGTAGTATAAAGGCAAAAATTAAGGTTAACAAAATGTGAATAAAACATTTTTAAAAACATTTAAATCTAAAGAAAATTTTTATTAATATGTAATTAATTATTTATTTATCATTAACTAATTTAAAAAGAAATTATTTATAAACAGTAAATAAAAAATAAATATTTAAATAAAATTATTAAATTTAATTACTTTTTAATAAGTTATATTATATTCTAAAATGCTTTTTATCATAACAAAATTTCTTTCTTCTTAAAAAATTATTAATTTAATTAATAAATAATTAAAAATAAATTGGTTCGATAAAAATAATTAATCAGTAAGAAAAATAAAGAATTAATTGACATTGATAAATTATTTTAAAAAATAATTTACAATATCGTATACTTAAGGACAAATATTTTTATGATGGTCTTTTAGCAGCTACCATCTCGCGGCGCTTTGTATTACAATAAATTTCTTCTTCACTTCTTTTCTAGGAACTGTAACTTCTCTTTAAAACTATTTAAGGAAAAAACAACAATTTTAATTTCCTTTTAATTTCAGTTTATTAAAAATTTTTTAAAAATAGGTCATAAATTTATTATTTTATACTTATTTGTTCTTTATAATTTCAATTTCTGTCATAAAACTTCTTTACACTTTTAATATTTCCTGACTCATTCAATTGTATAATGTTGTAAATCTCATAAACAAACATATTGTGAACGATAATTTTTAATTCTACATTTTACCTACAGTAGCGCTTGAAACAGTTTGGTGATAAAAAGTCTACTACACTGACCACTCATATGAGATGTTCTTCGTGCACACATTTGAACAATGGTTACCACCCATGATCGTATTACATCTGTCTTATGCAAATTAATTGAAAACGACAGATTTATTTACGATTATTCGAAACGTGCAAAATAAAATCAGTTTTTTTAACGAAAAAGCAAAACCGGATCATATATAATTCAAATTAATATCTACTTCTTATTCTTAGCATATTGTGCTGCATTATTGTTTAGAAAACAAACTCTAAAACATGGTTGATGATGATAGAAGAAGAAAATTTTTATTAAATTCATTTACGGAAGACGGATGGTTTAACATTGTTGATAAAAGAGCTTTACTAGTCACCGACGATTCAGAAATAAAAATTGGAGCTTTAGTACAATTTGCATACTCAAGTAATGTGGACAAGTCAAAAGTTCGAAAGGGGAAAATTATAATGGAATCAGGTAAGAATATACTTTTACTATACATATATTTTAACAAATTTAATTAACAAATTTATATTAAAAAGCCGTAGAAATATTAATGGAATAAATTTTGAAAAAATGAATCTTAATTTTTTAAAATACATTTATTCTTAAAATCTCATCAATTTTTTGTGTTAAAAAATTATTATTTAATAATAAGGATCTTTTAAAATCTTATTATTAAACATTTTTTGAATTTCAAATAAAAAATTTACATATACATTACATATATTACATATATTTTTTACATATATCCCAAATAGAAATGTTGGGAGATAAGTCGGAGCTTACCACCGGCATGGTACTGACTCAGTACTGACTGTCAGAACTGATTCTCGAAATCTAATCAGTACTAGGAGTATACTGACTCCAAAATCGAGTCAGTACTATGTGGGAGTTTAAAAAGTATTAAAATCAGTACTGGCAGAAAACTGTCTCTACAGCAAATTATTATTGCAAAAGAGTTAAGAAAAAAAAACAAAATTTGTTATAATGACATTAAACATTAAACAGCGTCTACTATTAATAACATCATTTGATTTATCAATTTATTAATTATAAATTTTTAAATTTTCTGTGGCGAATTTAATGAAAGTTGGAAATTTTTTTCGAAAATCTTTGGATTTCTTTGCTCTCTCTTCAAACCTTTTTTAAAGTCTTCTTCTAAGAAAAACAAAACTAGAAAAAACTTTGCCAACAGCAAGAAAATTTTCCTTTCATAAAAAATTATCAATTTTCTAATTTTCTGTGGCGAATTTCAAGAAAATTGGAAATTTTTTCCGAAAATCTTTGGATTTCTTTGCTCTCTCTTCAAACCTTTTTTAAAGTCTTTTCCTAAGAAAAACAAAACTAGAAAAACCTTTGCCAACAGCAAGAAAATTTTCCTTCCATAAAAAATTATCAATTTTCTAATTTTCTGTGGCGAATTTCAAGAAAATTGGAAATTTTTTTCGAAAATCTTTAAATTTCTTTGCTCGCTTTTTAAACTTTTTTAAAGTCTTTTCCAAAGAAATACAAAACTAGAAAAACTTTTGCCCACGGCAAGAAAAATTTTCTTCCTTAAAAAATTATCAATTTTCTAATTTTCTGTGACAAATTTCAAGAAAATGGAAATTTTATTCGAAAATCTTTGGATTTCTTTTCTCCCTCTTCAAACCTTTTTTAAAGTCTTCTCCTACGAAATTGGAAACTAGAAAAACTTTTTCGAACGGCGAAATAAATTTTTTCTTTTAAAAATTTTGAATTTTCAAATTTTGTGTAATGGATCACTTTTCACTTTTTCTTGCTTAACTTTGTCATTCTTGCTTTAATGAAATTTTAACCATCGGGAAAACTTAGCCCAACATATCAGCTTTCAATTAAAAAAAGTACGCCCTAATATAAGTTATATTTTTTTTAGAACAATGTTTTTGGAGAAATGCAATGTGAGGTATTTCGCCTCGGGCCGGGTCCTAATGGATCACCAATGAAATTATAATTTAGATCATCAAATATTATTACTGTATTTGCAATTTTGGCTTCTATTGTATATTTACAACAAAGAATATTGAAAATGGATCATATTTAATTTAAACTTTAAACATTTTCATGCCATTTTCTAATTTCTAAAAGTTGTAGCAAAAGGCAAAATCCATTTCCTTAAAAATCTATTCTCCAGTTATTTTTTTAATAAAGGGTTAGCATTGCTATTTATTAATACATAAATTACAAGACATTGAACTCGACAGGATTATTTTAATAATATTTTAAATATAATAGGTTTTTCTTAATAAAATAAAAAAAGTGATCTATTACGCCCCGAAAGTGTTTGTTGAAAATTTTTTTATTTTAAATCAATACCGTAAATATTAAACGAAAATTGTCAATTGTTCTTTAAGAGCAAATGTTTGAAGATCAAACCCTGATATAAGGTAAACGTACATATTTTCGTGCTAGAACCTAATTCCGTGCTATTTTATTTATTAATTAAAATATGGAATTGATAAAATATTTCAGCAAGTGGAAAAATGTAGAAAAAATTTTGCTAGTTAGTAGATTGATATTATGGGTTTTATTTTACTAAAATATTTTACTAATTTTTTATATTAATTAATATTAAATGATAGCACGGAAATATGTACATTTACCTTACAAAAATTTTTTTCGGCGAAATTGACATACGAAATTCGTATGAAATTCGAACGATTTAAGAACGAATTTATTTTAGAAATTTTTTAAACTTTAAAAACTACAATTTTCGTAAGGAAAGTTGGCTAAATATTTTAGAAGAAATTTTTTAAAAAAATTTCATACAGATTTCGGAACGAATTTTTTTTTAAATCTATTTAAAAAAATCCGGGTACTATTCGCACGAATATTCGTACGAAAAAACGTTTCAAAACGCCATACGAATTTCACTAGTAATTTTATACGAATTCGATAGGAATTCTGTACGAATCTGGTCGGATTTCCGAAATTCATACGAATCATTTTTACCTTTGTAGAAAATTAAATTTAAATAAATTTGTATTTTTGTATAAAAAAATCTGTTTTCATGGAAAGAAAGAAGTCTTATATAACAATTCTTATATAACAATATATAACTATTCTTAATCGATACGTGTAAATTATATTGATTTTTTTCAATACGGTTTGATGAATTTAAGATTTTTTAAATGAGATTAAATTATCTAAAAAGAGTAAGAGAAGATAATGTATTCATGGCCTTAGAACTCGAAAAAGAATTAGATTTAGAAAGGAGAGAAAGAGAATATTTAAGAAATACAATGTCCGATGCGTTTGCATTAAGTGGAGAAACCAATACAACACTGCTAAATATTCAAAAGGTAATGACTTCAATTAATATTTTAAAATCTAAGGGCTAGATGCTATATGGGGATAGCATCTAGTGCCTCAATTTCTAACGTTTAACATTTCTGATATATAAATTCAAGGAGCTTGAAACAACAAATATGGAAAGGGAATGATGAATTTCTTCAATAAGGAAACTCTGGAATACTGACAAACGTTTCGTAATCAGAAAAGTTAAGAAATTTAATTGAATCCTTTAAAACATACATATTTGTTAAGTGCCATTATTTGTCTTCTAATGTAATCAAAATTTTTTAAAAATAATTTTAATACCTTTTATATATCAAATTTCTTTGTCATACATAATTAAAAATATTCCCGAAAATCTTATTAAATTTATCTAAAGTCAAATGTGTTCTCTAGTTTTGTAATTCAATTAATTATATTAATCTTCATTTTCATTCATTCATTAAGTCCCATTATGTTCTCAATTTGAAGTTAGTTTCTGTATATGCAAGAATAAAATAACATTACAAATTAGATAATTTACAATTCATAAATGAATTAAAAATTACATAGGAATTCAATTAATAAAAATGTAATGATTATCAAAAATTGTATTCAATTTTGTTAAAAGAATGCAATTTTTTAATAAAAATGTAGTTTGTAAAAAAATGCAACTATATGTTTTTGAGTAAAATTTTTTCCTTTATTTTCTAAAAATTTAAAAATTTTCAAGCTCAAGAAAGTTTTTCTCCACCTTGATCACTTGACATGAAATGCTCCATGTATGTGTGTGCGTGTGTGTGTGGATCCCGTTTTTTGTGAACACGATAACTCTAAGAGGTTTCAACGAATTCGGCTGAAAATTGCTAGGCATATTTATCATAAAAATATCTCGAAATGGATTGATGGACATTAAAAAATCTATTTAAAAAATATTTTTTTACTTTAAAAAAAAAAAATTTCAAAATTTGTTTTCTTAATTGAATATTAAAGTTAATGTACAATAAAATCTTATTTTTTGCACCAAGACGAATCGATTGGTATATATAAAGTATAAATTGTATGAGAGTTTATAGAGTTAATGACAATTAAAGCAGAAAAATGAGCTTTTTTTATTAAAAATTTAGTTCTTTCATCAAAATTATATTCCAGTACAATAAAAACAAGTTGTGAATTAAGATGTTCATTACATAAACATTTTGCTTCCTCTTTACGATAAGCAAAAAATTTGCTATAAAGTAAATTTTTTCATTTTATTTAATTCTATTAATGCTAATAAAATATATTCTTTTTATACATCAATCGATTCGTCTTGATGAAATGAAGATTTTTAGTTTGTTTTTAAGTCAATAGTAACATTTTATTATAAGGCAACATGATTTTTAAGAAGGAAATAAATTTCTAATAAATGTGCGCATTTTTGGTTTTAATTATGTTTAATTCTATAAATTCAAATAAAATATATACTTTATAGATACCAATCGATCCGTTTTAATGCAATGGATAAGATTATTGAAAAAAATGAGTAAAATCTTATTGTACTGGAATATAATTTTGATGAAAGAACTAAATTTTTGATAAAAAAAAGGTAATTTTTTTGCTTTAATTGTCATTACCTCTATAAACTCTCATACAATTTATACTTTATATATACCAATCGATTTGTCTTGATGCAAAGAAGAAGATTTTATTGTAAATTAACTTCAATATTCAATTAAAAAAAAATTTAAAAAAAAATTTTTTTTTGAAAAAAGTAAAAAAAAAATTTTTTAAATAGATTTTTTAATGTCCATCAATCCATTTCGAGATATTTTTATGATAAATATTCCTAGCAATTTTCAGCCGAATTCGTTGAAACCTCTTCGAGTTATCGTGTTCACAAAAAACGGGATCCACACACACACACACACATACATACATCCGGACAATTGTTCAGGGTCTTATATAACATAGTTCCATATAGAAGAAAATTTGTCAAAAGGATTTTAAAAAATTTTGTAAATTAAACGACTACAAAGCTTCCTCACGAGGAAGCAATTTACTAATTTTTTTCAATAATCTTATCCAGTGAATTAAAACGGATCGATTGGTATATATAAAGTATATATTGTATTTGAATTTATAGAATTAAACATAATTAAAATCAAAAATTCGCACTTTCATTAGAAATTTATTTCCATCTTAAAAATCATATTGCCTTATAATAAAATGTTACTCTTGACTCAAAAACAAAATAAAAATCTTAATTTCATCAAGACGAACCGATTGGTGTATAAAAAGAATATATTTTATTAGCATTAATAGAATTAAATAAAATGAAAAAATTTACTTTATTATTAAAATTTTATACAATTTATACTTTATATATACCAATCGATTCGTCTTGATGCAAAGAATAAGATTTTATTATACATTAACTTATATATTTATTTAAGAAAAATGTTTTGGAAAAAAGTAAAACAAAATTTTTTTTATAGATTTTGTAATGTCCATCAATCCATTTCGAGTTATTTTTATGATAAATATGCCTAGCAATTTTCAGCCGAATTCATTGAAACCTCTTCGAGTTATCGTTTGCTTATCGTAAAGAGGAAGCAAAATGGTCATGTAATGAACATCTTAATTTTTACTTATATACTTATATAACTCGACCTGTAGCTTTAATATATACAATTTGCCAGCTAACTGTTATTGTTTCTAAAAATGTAATATATAATTTTATATAAACACAACAACTTTAAAACCAGCATATTACCTTATTAACAAATATTACAATTTTATAGAAAGTGAATTTATTATTCGGTTTACAAATATAAAATGAGAAAGGAGCTATCAATTTTTCGAATCAATTTACAAATAATTAAATATCTTAAATAAATCTTCACCATGATACCACTTTTTTCTGAGTTCTTTGATAATTTTGAAATTATTAATTGATTTCGAAAATATTTTTCAGATTAAGCAGGTTTCTGCATTTAGGGCAGCTGTGCTGTCGATACATATTAAACACATAAGCTTATAGAGATTTATTTAAGATATTTAATTATTTGCAAATTGATTCGGAAAATTGATAGTTTCTTTCTCATTTAAATATTACAATTGTTAATTACTCATTTACTATTCCTTTATGTTATATAATAATTATATATAATTCAAAAAGTGTACGTTTCGTCGTGAGTTTAACATTATGTTGTGTACATGCCTGGTGTATTAAAATTTTGGAAAAAAATTTAATTATTTTTAAAGATAATTTAAATTTCAAACATAATTTAAAATTCAATTTTTTAGAGTTTTTAATTAAAATTTTTATTAATTGATATTCAGGTCCGAATAGTCGTAAATTTTTTTCGGTAGAAAAATCTTCATAGAAAAGTACTCAGCCTATTAAAATCTTATAAATTAAAAAATAGCTTTGCAATGAATAGGTTTTCTTTTATTTACAAGAATAGTTGACTTGAACGACAAGGAAAATCTGTATTTTCTGGTCGAAATAGTGGTAAAGTATTTTCGGTAAAAAAATCTTCATGGAAAAGTTCTCAGCCTATAAAAATCTAATAAATTTAAAAATAGCTTTGCAATTCATAGGTTTTGCTTTTTTTACACGAATAGTCGATTTGAACGATATGGAAATTCTGTATATTCAAGTCCGAAAAGTTGTAAAGTATTTTCTGTAGAAAAATCTTCATGGAAAAGTACTCAGCCTATAAAAATCTAATAAATTTAAAAATAGCTATGCAATTCATAGGTTTTGCTTTTTTTACACGAATAGTCGATTTGAACGACAAGGAAATTCTGTATATTCAGGTCCGAATAGTCGTAAATTTTTTTCGGAGAAAAATCTTCATAGAAAAGTACTCAGCCTATTAAAATCTAATAAATTAAAAAATAGCTTTGCAATGAATAGGTTTTCTTTTATTTACAAGAATAGTTGACTTGAACGAAAAGGAAATTCTGTATATTCAGATCCGAATAGTCGTAAGGTCTTTTCGGTAGAAAAACCTTCATGGAAAAGTACTCAGCCTATAAAAATCTAACAACTTTAAAAATAGCTTTGCAATTCATAGGTTTTTCTTTTTTTACACGAATAGTCGACTTGAACGATATGGAAATTCTGTATATTAAGGTCTGAATAGTCATAAAGTATTTTCGGTAGAAAAATCTTCATGGAAAAGTACTCAGCCTATAAAAATCTAACAATTTAAAAAAAACCTTTACAAAGAATTAGTTTTCTTGTATTTGCAAGAATAGTTCACTTGAACGACAAGGAAAATCTGTATTTTCTGGTCGAAATAGTCGTAAAGTATTTTCGGTAGAAAAATCTTCATGGAAAAGTTCTCAGCCTATAAAAATCTAATAAATTTAAAAATAGCTTTGCAATTCATAGGTTTATCTTTTTTTACACGAATAGTCGACTTGAACGATATGGAAATTCTGTATATTAAGGTCTGAATAGTCATAAAGTATTTTTGGTAGAAAAATCTTCATGGAAAAGTACTCAGCCTATTAAAATCTAATAAATTAAAAAATGGTTTTGAAATGAATAGATTATCTTTTTTTTACAAGAATAGTCGACTTGAACGAGAAGGAAAATCTGTATATTCAGGTCCGAATAGTCGTAAGGTCTTTTCGGTAGAAAAACCTTCATAGAAAAGTACTCAGCCTAAAAAAATCTAACAAATTTAAAAATAGATTTGCAATTCATAGGTTTTTCTTTTTTTACACGAATAGTCGACTTGAACGACAAGGAAATTCTGTATATTCAGGTCCGAATAGTCGTAAATTTTTTTCGGTAGAAACATCTTCATAGAAAAGTACTCAGCCTATTAAAATCTTATAAATTAAAAAATAGCTTTGCAATGAATAGGTTTTCTTTTATTTACAAGAATAGTTGACTTGAACGACAAGAAAATTCTGTATATTCAGGTAGGAATAGTCGTAAAGTATTTTCGGTAGAAAAATCTTCATGGAAAAGTTCTCAGCCTATAAAAATCTAATAAATTTAAAAATAGCTTTGCAATTCATAGGTTTTGCTTTTTTTACACGAATAGTCGATTTGAACGATATGGAAATTCTGTATATTCAGGTCCGCATAGTCATAAAGTTTTTTCTGTAGAAAAATCTTTATAGAAAAGTACTCAGCCTATAAAAATCTAACAAATTAAAAGAAACCTTTACAAAGAATTAGTTTTCTTGTATTTACAAGAATAGATCACTTGAACGTAAAAGAAAATCAGCATTTTCAGCCCGGAATGCACAAAAATGCACAAAAAGTGAGCATTCCCTTCCCCCTTAACTTCTAAACTATTCAACATGGAAGGCTACAATTTGTCAAGGAAAAACTAAAAAATTAAATTTTTTTCTAATTTCCACATTTTTTCATAATGAGCTTAAATTTGGTTTATTACTATATTTTTACAGTCTAATCACAAAAAATATATTAAAAAATCTAAAAAAAAATTTAAAAAAATTTTTTTTCATTACAAATTTTGTTTTCTTATTTCTACATTATTTGATCTAATTAATTAAAAATGAGTTTATTAGTATATTTTTACAGACTGATCATAAAAATATTTTTAAAAAATTAAAAAATAAAATTAAAAAAAAGTGGACAAGTGCGAGTTGCACTCGTACTGAATTGACGGCTTCCGTACAAAAATATAAAAATAATACTTGTGATATTGTAACAACAATTGGTAGGATTTTTTGCACTTTTTTATTATTTTGGTAAGTTAAATTTTCGACGCTAGGTTAGAAATAAATAACAAAAAAAAAGAAGTATTACATATTTTATATTATTAGCAATAAGCGAAGAGGAACCAATTTTTTAAATTTGTTCTAAATTTGTTACACAGCCACACAAAAAAAATATGTGTTCTGACCCAGAGGTCTCACTATGTGCACTTTATGTTTTTGGAGTCGCTAAATCCTTATCCGAGGTCCATTTAACCCTATCAGTTCAGGGTTCTGATATAACCCCAGAAAACCAATATGGCGGACACGTTTTGAAAAAATTCATCGGATTCGCTTGAAAATCTTTACTCGGGGGTTTTAAGGGTCGCCGATTACGAATTTTATGTCAGTTTTCAAAAATTGAAAATGGCAGATCCAATATGGCGGACACTTTTTTGTTAAATTCTTCGGATTCGCTTGAAAATCGTTACTCAGGGGTTTTAGGGTTCGCTGAACCCATCAGGAGTGGGTTTGATCCAAACTGTAAAAATAATGTTTGAATTTTTGAAAACTGACATCAAATTCGTATTCGGCGAGCCTTAAAACCCCCGAGTAACGAGTTTCAAGCGAATCCGATGAATTTTTTCAAAAGGTGTCCGCCATATTGGTTTTCTGGGGTTATATCAAAACCCTAAACTGATGGGGTTAAATGGACCTCGGATTCTGATTCAGCGCCTTCAAAAACATAAAGTACACATAGTGAGACCTCTAGGTCAGAACACAAAATTTTTTTTGTGTGGCTGTGTTATTTTTATATTTTTATACTGAACCCGTCAATTCAGTGCAAGTGCAACTCGCACTTGTCCAGTTTTTTTAATGACAACACAAAATTTTTAAGAATTAACTGTTTACTAATAACTAGGCACCAGTTTCAGCTTCATTAAAAATATCATAATACTACTTCTTAAAGAGTAAACTTTCTACTTCATAACATGTAATTCACATTTAACAGAAAACGTAACTGTAACAATCATTATCATTCTAGAACCATTCTGAGGATTTTTAATTATTTGTGACCTTAGTTGACAATATTTATTTATTACACTTTAGAAAAATTGTAATTTTTTATTTATATGTAATTATTTTAAATGTTAATTAAAGTATATATAATTTAATTTTAATTTAATGAGTAAAAGTGACCAAGTCTGTGAAAAGCCTAAGAAAAGTTTTTAAAGAGAGATTAAAACCTTGTTAAAATCATGAGTGAAGTTAAATACTGATTTTGCCACTACCCTTGCTAACGAATATTTTTGAGGGTCTGGGAAATGCCTGGATAAAGGTCAATAATAGAACTTATAATTTTTATAACAAAATAATTAACTTTTCCATGGCAAAACCATGTCTAGAATTTTGCAATAAGAATTTTAATTATATTCTTCATTAATATGTTAACATAATTGTTTTTATGATCTTTTTGATAATATACAAATGTAATTTCAGATAATTTTGGATTCATTGGAATACTATAAACAAGAATAATATTAAACTACTTACAAATTTGGAAACAATAATAGGACTTATTGAAAAACTATTTATAATTTTATTAAAATTATTAAGATGGTAAGATATCATTTTATTAAGGGATTAAAAAAATTATTTAATTTTGAAAACAAACCCAATAATAAAAGTTTTTCTGAATAATTGAGGTGACAGATGCAATAACGGACGAAGAGCTCGAACTGATCCGATCAAAAACTTGTGAAAATTAAGGAAAAAAATATTTACAAAACTTGTACTTTCTGTATTTTCTTCTTATCTTTCGAGAAAATATATTTTTTAGACAATTATTTCGTTATCTTGTTGTAAGAAGATCAGTCCGAGTGCCTCGTCCATTATTGCATTTGTCTCCTTACTTCTATACACCATTTAATATAAAATCATTGCTTTCAGAGTTCTGAACCGGATGACAATGTTGATGAATCATCTTTATCAACAAGTTCTAATCCTTATAGTATGTCTGAATTGGAAGATGTGTATAATAGATTAACCTCAAGAGAAACTTCAGAAATGGATATTTTAATTACTTCGTCTTCATCAAGCTTAAATGAATTCATATTTGATAATGATGATGTTCAAATGGAAGAACCTATTCAACATGCTTAAGAAGATGAAATAGAACATAATGAAGTAAACGAACAAAATTTATCAATAAATACTGTAAGTGTATCTTCGCCAAATTTAAATCTTCTCGAATCAAACGTTTTCCTGTCCTCATCTTCTGAATCGCTCTTGCGTACAAACTCTTCATCAGATGAAAGTGATAATAACATTGATAATGATGAAAGCAGAAATGGTTGGCTGGAGCAACCAATATATACAGGCGCAACAATTAACGGCGGATATGCTTTGTACCAAATATTAAAGATATACGTTTCAAACCGATTAACCAAGAAAGCCATGAGCGATATGTTATCAATAATCGATTTATTGCTTCCCAAAAATCATACAATACCTACATCAAAATTCAAACTATTGTCTTTAATTGATAAAGTATTAGATACTTCTCAGTCAGATTTTGTAGTAAAGCACAGGATTTGTGCAGAATGTTTTAAGTATATAGGAAAATGGTCTGATGTGCCTGTAGAGCAATGTATACGATGTAATACTAAAAATCTTTACAGCTTTTTTTAGAACTCAATTTAGAGTCTCAACTGCGAAATGCATTTGAAATTCAAGACCTTCACGTTTTAATAGATGATTTTCGTACTCAAGGTGCAAATCAAAATAAAGAAAAATTGTACGATATAACATCAGGTTCTGAATTTCGTCATCTAAAAATAGAAGCTATACCAGAGTTATACGATTTGTTCCTACTTTGGTTCACAGATGGAGTTCAAGTATCCAAGAGTGGAAAAAGTCATATGTGGCCCATCTACGCACAAATAGTAAATATAGCACCAAAATATAGAAGAACTTTTCAATTTGTTTGTGGAATTTTTTATACTAATCGATCTAGTAAAAAACCTGATATGAATTCATTTTTGCAACCTTTTGTTTCTACTTTACAACATCTATACGAAAATGGATTTGAGTGGAAAAATAAAATTTTAAATCGTACCGTTATTAGTAAAGTTGTAGCTCTTATTGCGTGCTTAGATGCTCCGGCAAAAGCATCTACACAAAACACAATGCAATATTACGGAGAAAATAGTTGCGGAAGTTGTGAAGAAAAAGGAGAAAGTTGTGAAACAGGAAGTGGATCGAATTGGGTTTTTCCAATTGCTCATGATATTGCTCCTCTAAGGACTGCTGAACGAATGAATAAACAAACTATGATTGTAGAAAAATATAAACAACTAAAACATTTTACTTAGAGCGTTTCTTTTATATTATGGACCAATCGTGTTAAATAATCATTTAAATTTTGCGCATTATGACCATTTTCTATTGTTTTCCCGATCGATTTATCTCTTATCAAAAGAAGAAATAACCGCTACTGAACTGAATTTAGCAGATACACTATTGCACATTTTTGTAATCGATGTAGAAAAACTATACGGTCGTAACAAGTGCTCTTACAACATTCATCAGTTGAAGTATATCACATCTCACGTCAGAATGTGGGAACCTCTTTGGGCTTAGTCAGCCTTCTCACCAGAAGACCATAATGGAGAACTAATCAGAATGGCACATGGTACTGAAAATGTTGATGTCGAATTATCAAATACAATTAAAATTATCCATGTTCATCAAAGCATAAAATATTTGATGAATCAAAATAAGCAGAAAGTCGGAAACGAATGGCACACTTATGGGCCACCAATTACAGGAAAAGTAGACGATAGCGATCTTCAAGCAATTTTGCATTCTACAGGTCTCACAAAACAGCAGTTTCTAGAATTAAAAATTTTTATTTTTAGCAGATGCTCAGTGAACAACGAAATTTATACATCTCAACTATATACTAGACAAAAGAAACGATCAAATTTTCATGTGCAATGGACAAAGGACAATATTATTTACTTCGGTGGAATAAAGTACTTTCTAACCATCGAAGGAAAGATATACGCAATATTTCGCCAAGCTATAGCTTCCGGTGATAAATCTAAAGAACTTAAAAACAGTGAACTTGAGTTTAGCCTTAATGACATTATACGACATGTATATGATTCGTATTGCATTCATGCTATTCCAGTTTCGAGAATATTATCAAAAATACTCCGTGTGCATGACTACATATGTATATTTGCGAATGACGTTGAGAAGAAATAAGGTCTTTTATTATAAATTGTACAAATATTGTAGTTTCCAATGGTTTAAATCCTACTCAGGCTGAAAATGATATTTGAAAATTTGATATTTAAAATAGCTGGTACAATATGGAAGACATTTAAAAAAAAAAATTTTGCCTAAAAGTGGTTACTCGGGAGTTTTTGAAATCACTGATTACGAATTCATCGTTAATATGTAATACAATTCAAGCGAATTGTTTGTTTTTAAAAATTTATTACCATATTAGATTAGCCATTTAAAATTTTTGAAAAGTATTATATTAGATTCATAATCAATTAAATATTTAATACAATTGGAATCAATTATAAAATAGGCGTTTCGAATATGAAATTGTACAACTCCACTCAGTTTACATTCGATTCGAATTGACCAATTTCAAATTTGAAGTTACGACATTCGAATTAGTGGACTTGATTTGAAAATGAAGTCGAGTTGTAAAATTCATAATTCATAATTCAAGCTTTAATTTAAGCCTTATTAAAGACTTCTAGTACGTCGGCATTATTTTCTAAACGTGATCCAAAAACCAAAAACAGCGTTTTCTGAAAGTTTGAGTACATTTTTTCAAAATCTCGACGTGATGGGCACTTTTGAAGGTCAAATTCGTGTTCAGCGATAAAAATTCTTCAAGAAAATCATTGTCCGATCTTTGAATCAGAAAAAAATTAAATTTTTGTAGATCCGTGTTATTAGGAAAAATTTAATTTAAAAATTAAATTTTAAATATGCACTAACAATCTATTATCATCTTAATTTTAACATTAATAATTTGATTAATATCAATGTATTTTTATATTGTGATAAATGTATTGTATAACCTTATTTAATGAAATTATAATGTCTTAAGAAGACTGCTTTGCTATTGAAAAAGTTAGAGAAATTGTTTTACTTTTTACATGCGACTTAACTTAGAATTATGATAAAATTCAACACTTACTTAAAATTAAATCATTAGATATTTTTTCTAATGATTTAATTTTTGAGATTTAATTATCTAGAAATTATTTAAAAATAATAACACTGCATCAAGGGCAAGTACTCTGTCAAAAAACAAGACCGTTCACATGAAATAAACCAAAAAAAATTTTTTTTTTGAAATTTTAATTTTTTAACTTTACAACTATTCTAAAGCTTTTGTTAAATAAACAAAGATCTTTTATTTACTAAATTACTTGTTTACGTATACGTATACGAAAAGTTAAAAGAAACAAAATTTTCGAAAAAGGACAAAACATGTCTTTTATGCGAAAATATCAGGAACTTTTTTATTAAAAGTTGTAGACGACAAGTTGCCCTACAATATTGATATACAAATATTTGCATCTAAGCGGATTATATTGCCAAAAAAAATCATTTATGCAAAATTTAACTTTTCGCCCCATTCTCCCCTAATGATAATATATTATGATAAAAATTCGAAAAATAAAAGGTTAGATTGTCTCGCTTATTTGGGGAAAAAAAATCTTCCGGAAGAATACCTCCTGTCAAAATAAATTAGATTTCCGGAAATTTTGCGGAAATTCATTAAATTTGGTTTAATTATAAACTTTTAATCTAGAATAATTAAATCAAATTGACACACAAAAAAAATGGATTTATGTTTATGAGAAAAAAAATTATCAAATATTGAATGTATTTTTTTATTAATAAAAATTCGAAAAATTAAGGGTTAGACTGTCTCGCGTATTTGCGGAAGAAAAGAAAATCTTCCGGAAGAATATCTCCTGTCAAAATAAATTAGATTTCCGGAAATTTTCGGGAACAAAATTAACTTCCGGAAGAGTAATAATTTCCGGAAATTTTGCGGAAACAGCTTCCAGAAGAATATCTCCTGTCAAAATAAATTAGATTTCCGGAAATTTTGCGGAAATTTATTAAATTTTGTTTAATTATAAGCTTTTAATCTAGAATAATTAAATCAAATTGACACACAAAAAAATGAATTTATGTTTATGAGAATAAAATTATCAAATATTAAATATAGTTTTTTATTAATAAAAATTCGAAAAATTATGGGTTAGATTGTCTCGCTTATTTGCGGAAGAAGAAAAAATCTTCCGGAAGAATATCTCCTGTCAAAATAAATTAGATTTCCGGAAATTTTGCGGAAATTCATTAAATTTGTTTTAATTATAAGCTTTTAATCTAGAATAATTAAATCAAATTGACACACAATAGTGCGAAAGCTATGATATTAAAATAAAGATTTAATTGAAGTATAACGAAGAATAAATATAAATTCACAAAATTGCAAGATATAATAATAATTAAGAGTTTATAAATTTATTAAAACGTATTTTCAAAAGTTGCTGTGCGAATAATACATAATTTTTATTAATAAGAAGTGTAATTGAGCAGAAATTCAATGTTGTCGAGTTTTAATATTTGCGAAACGTTGCTTCGTAGAATGGTAATTTTACAGAATGTAATCGAAAAGAATATTAATTTATACGAAAGAAAACTGGACCGAATTCTAATTTAGCAGAATATTTAATTGTCTGAATTATAATTTGATAGATCGTCAATTCGATCGAATTTATATTTGTCAGAAATTTAATTTGACTGAATATCGATTTCTGCGAAACACTTTATTTGTTATGTCTAACCTTATTATTATATTCCCTAAATTTTCTCGATTTAACTTTAATTTATAAAAATTAAAGTTGGGACGAGGTTGGATAAATGACAAGAAATAATTCTATTTGAACACAATATATTTGAAAAAGATGAAAGTTATGCAAACATGGAATGAACACGAGCTTTCTAAAATGAGTCTAAGTGGTTTGTCTCTCTGTACCTTGGCTCAGCGGGTGGTGGTCCTAGCTCGTGTTGCAGGAGAACAATGCGTCTGTTCGGCAATTATGCGTTAAGTGGCTGCAGGTTAATGATTTACGAGACTCGTAAATTATCTTCGTTCGATGGGTATTCAGCTTTTGTCACAACTCGAACGATGTTTTCTAACACCAAATTAGACTTCAAGATGAGTTGAATTTAGAATTTTCACGTAATTATTCAGGACAACTACTATACTGGGGATGAGACCGCTTATACGAAGAGAACCACTTATGAAGATTGAAATTTTTAGACTAGTAGTCCAGGTGACTACTACTGACGATTACATCTTTAAGACTGACTTTTAGAAGATAGTGTAGCCCTTTTTATACTAGAACTTTTTGTCTTTTACCATGCATTATTAGAAAATGTTCTTTTAACATTGAATTTTGGAAAAGTATTGTTGTGGCCACTTGTGTTGATTCAGCTTTAGATCGCACGTGTTCATATCCTGTTAGTCATATGTTTTTACAATTTTCGTTATATTTTTATGTTGTTTGTTAATTTATATAGTTATTACAATTTGTTATTAACTTGTTATTACAATTTGTTATTAACTTGTTATTACAATTTGTTATTAACTTGTTATTGCAATTTGTTATTGTTGTTTACAATATTATAACTTGTTATTAATTGTTATTTTGTTACATTTAAATACTATCTTGTTATAATTTGTTACAATTAATCAATATTATTTTGTTATTGTTGTTACAACTAATTATTACTATTTTGTTATTATTGTTACAATTAATTATTATTATTTATTGTTACAAATTGTTATTATTTAATTATTATTGTTGTTACACTTACTACTATTTGTTATTACTTTTACAATCAATTATTGTTATTATTTGTTATTATTATTACAATAGTTATTATTATTTTGTTATTACAAATGATTATTCGCTGTTATTGTTTAAATCTAATTATTATTTTATTATTCTTATTATTACTATTTTCATTAATTAATAATTGTATACAATCGTTAATAATAATGTTAATAACAATTATTTATTGTTATTCCTATTATTATTACTATTATTATTATTATTATTATTATTATTATTATTATTATTATTATTATTATTATTATTAATGAAAAATATGTTACGATGACGTAACACCTCCCCCTTAAAAAATTTGGAAATTGAAAAATGAAATTGAACAATTTCCAAATTCTATCTCTTACATTTAAAACTAAAAAAAACTTACAATCGTATTAAGATTGAGCGTAAAACATACATTTTTAGAAAAAAAATATTTTTTTTTTTGACACACACACACAATTTTGAGATAGATATAATTTGTTATTTGATAAAATTATATGACTAAATGTTTAGAAGATAGCATGCACATATTATACTTGTTAACGAGAGAAAAAAAAATATTTTTTTTATCTTAGTCTTAATAATTTTTTTTTGTAATTTAGGCAATTTTTTGCTACATGATATCTTCTGAAACATCTTTCACAAGAATTGCTCCATTTAATTATTTCGATTTTATCACTGCAAATATCTATTGCTTCTTTTCTTTTGTTAAAATCATATTTTCGTGTTAATCTTATTAGTATTATTTCTTGCTAATTTTCTATTTTGCTTTTTTTTATTTTATAATTTTTTATATTGACCTTAATATAATCTTTAACGTGCGTAATATAACAAGTTTGTGTTTAAAAAGAAATAAAATAGTACAGATAGATTTTCTAAATTGAATTTCTCATACTATTAGTTTTGTTTACATAAAATGATAGCCGTACTAAAGGCAATTAAACAATAATTCTAAAACGAAATTATATTTGTAGTTATTATTTAAATATCTAATTTTTTAGTATTTGAATTTAGAGACTTTAATTTAATGTAACCTGATACGAAAAAGTTTGTTTGGATACAAATATTTATAAAATTTCATGACATTGTTTTTAATTTAAAATGTTATTATGTCAGATATTTTTTTTATATAAAATATTATGATATACGGAATCTCTTAAATTTTTGGACCAATATAGTATTAAAAAAATTTATCTAATTGTTTTAGAAATTATTAAATAATTTTATCAAATGAATTTTTATCCAACAAGTGACTCATTAGTTTTCATTATTAAATTAAATTTATTTTTTTATACTATATAAAATATGTTAATGTCCTTTTGTTACTAAATTGTAAGAAGTAAGATTTAATTTATTCATTTGAATTATAGTTGTTATGAAATTTGGGTTATTATTTAAAGTGTATTTTTTACTAAAAAAAATAAATTTTACTTCCTACATATTTTATTAATCGATCATTTAATTTTTTTAATTCACAGGACATTCTTAAGATTATCTTTTTATCATGTACTAAAGTGGAATATATAGATTCAGATTTAACGTTTGCTTGTATAAAATTATGTTATTTGTAATTTTAAAAAGAATATTAAGAGAAGATGTTTGAGTCTTTGAGTGTAAAATTGAAAATAGAAAGAATAGTAAAAAAAAGTAAAGATAAAAGAGTAAAATAACTTAACCTTAACATGCTGCTTTCTTACTTTCCCTAAAAGAAATTTTTATTATATTATTTTTATTTCTTTCCTTGTTTTTGGTCAATTATTATTAGATTGATGTTAGATCGCTACAACAGAAAAATTTATATTAGTTTAAATTCTAAAAAACATTTATATTGAATGATGTATGTTTTTTATGCATAGGTATAGAAAAGTGATTTGTTAGTTAGTTTATATAATTTGTATGGTATATTTAAATTACTTTTTAATATATAACTATTCTTAATATTGCAATTTATTTGTAAGGTGGAAATTTTCATTTGTTATTGATTATATTTTATTTAGTTTATCTGTAAAAAAAAATTTTTATTTAATTTTGGGGTATTGTTTATTCGTATTATTATTTTTTTAAATTCAATTGTATTCGATAATTTATTCTCTACTGGGAGGTGGTTCTGGAGGCGGTCGATATATATTGTCTAATGATTGAGTCTCTTTGATTAATTGCATATAATTTTTAGTAGGACATTTTGTACGTCCATTGTATGGAGTAACTTCCACAAACGAATTTTTTAAGGATGATTTTATTGTTGAAAGGATTTCCTTTGAAGTTACATTTTTAATTTCTGCTATACGTATATTCTGTTGATTAAAATTTTTGCAGTCTTCTTTTATTACTAGATTATCTTCTTCTTCAGATGATTCTTCACAATTAGAGGATTCGTAGCCTTGATCAATTTCTTCGTGTTTCTTCAATTTTGTTTTCTGTTTAATATACTCAGGATAATATTCAATTTCATTAGTATAATTTTCATTATAAAGTTTCTTATTTTTTGTATTACATACCTTTTTCTGTCTTCCTCTCTTCTTTTTTAAGGAAGTAATAAAACGTGTGCTTTGTATTTTTGGTCTACCTCGTTTCCTTCTTTTATGTGCTTCTTCTTTTTCTTGAATTTCTTGATTCTTCTTTTCTTCTTGAATTTCCAGTGTTTCTTGATTTTTGTTTCCTTGTATTTCTCCTTCTTGATTATTGTTTTCTTGTATTCTTTCTTGATTTCCTGTAACAACATTACAAGCTTCACTATGTGTATCATACTTTTCTAGTTTGCAACATTCATTATTTAACATTTTTTCAATATGGCGGAGATTATTTATTACCTTTAAACTTGAGTAATTATTTTTACTTGATACACAATTTAAGTATTCTTTAAATTTTTCTTCGATTTTTTCTTGCACACACTTATGAATATATTCTTGAGTAATATTTTCCTGCGTTTCTTGAATTTCTTCTGTTTTTATTTTTTGCACTTTATTTTCAATAATGTCCTCAATAGGATTTGTAGATAAGGCGTCAGCGTTGATGTTTTTCGTACTTGCTTTGTAGAACACGTTTATGTCATATTCGGCTACTGGTTGATATTTATTTACTTCTTGTGATTGAATTTCTCCTACTGCAATATCTGAATCGTCTGTTTTTAATATAATTGGTTGGCAGAAGTCTGGTCTTTGTAAAGGTGGTTCCTCACAAACTTTATTTATTAATTTATTTAAAGTGTTTTCTTTATTATCAGTCGTAAAAAGGGGTATATCCTTCTGTAAAGCTTGATTAAAAAGATTTGTGATTTTTAAAAACTTGTCATTATTGTTATCATCCCATATCTTTTTCCTACAATTAGTGGAAATGTGTCCTAATTTTTTGCAGTAATTACAAATTATATTTCGATTTTTAGTTTCAAAGTTTGTTGCAATGTTAGTTCGTGGTTCCCGAGAATAATTTTGTTTATTTTGTAAAAAATTTTGTTGTTTATTTTGTAAAAAATTTTGTTGTTGATTTTGTAAAAAATTTTGTTGTTGACTTTGCAAAAAAATTTTATGTTGATTTTGCCTTTGATTTTGAAACGAAGTATGAAATTGCTTTTGCGGTACGTGTCTAAATTGATTTTGTTGCGAATTCCTGTAATAATTTCGACATTGAAATTGATTGAACATTTGATTTTTGTTATTAAATTGATACTGATTTGGGTTTGCAAAATGTTGTTGAGTGCCTGAATGAAAGCGGGTTTCTTCTCTAAGTCTTAGCAATTTATTAAGTTTAAAACAGTTTGATACAACATGACCATTTTTTCCACAAGATGAACAAGTGCTTACATTGTCTTGAACCATATTAATTTTTGTTGTTTCTGCAAAATTTTTAAGGTGGGCATTATATTCAATATTATTCTCACTTTTTCGTAGTTCACGTTGTAATAACAATCTTCTTTCTATTTCTATAGCTTTATTAACTATCCCTTGAAATGTATCAGCTGTTCCAATTCGTAATTCTAATTCTCGTGTAAGTCCTCGCGAAAAACAATCGATAGTTGCTTCATCTAAACTTCTTCTAAATGCTTCATCTACTCTATTCCCATTACTAATAATATATGCATCTAATATTCTTTCTGCTGCTTCTGCAATTCTTGAACCGTAAGAAATTACATTTTCGTGTTCCCACATATACATTGCTGCTAGTTCTCCTTGTAATTGACATACAGATTTTATTGGTGCGTAAATTTGTTTTAATCTTTCTATTAATTCTTCTACAGTATTAAAGTTATTTCCTATTATAATTTTTCTTGCTTCTCCCGAAATTCGACTTCTTATTAATTTTACTAAATTTGTCTGAACTTGTGCTACTTCAGGAAGCATAGATTTTGCTTCTAAACAACTTTCGATAAAAATGGATAATGGTAAGTTTTTTCCATCAAAAATAGGAACTATTTCTAGAGCATCGCGTAATGAGACTTGATGACTATTTGGCAGATCCATATTTTCTTTAAAATAATGTGTTTCTTTGAAAAAAATTTTAACTGAATAAAAATAAATTTTTAGTATATATTTTGTTTAATAACTTTTTAATAATATATGTGTATATAAATGTTGTTCATAAAATATTGCTATTTGATTTGTTTCTCACTTGCATCGCGTAGCACTTGTGTTTATTGTTCTTGGTAAATAGAAATTATTTCTATAAAGATATGGACAGATATAAAATATGTAAATTTGGAACACATGCAGATATATTCAGAACACTTGTTATAGATAAGATAGTAAATATTATAAGATAAATTGTGAGAAAATTTGTGAATAATAACAATTTTATATTTGTAAGTATACTTTTATGCTAGAATTTTTTGTAAAATATATTTTTCTTTAAATTTTTTTTTTATTTATATATTTTTAAACAATGTGAAATTAATATAAAAAAATTATTTATTATTTTTTTATTATTATTTTTCCTTAAGCTTACTATGTCTTAAAAATTTGTTGTTTTTAAAAAAAAAATTTTAATTATTAAATTGTTATTATTATTTTTATTTAGTAATTTTTAATTCAAACAAAAATAGTGACAGTTTATAAACATTATTTAATTCTAGTTGAATTGAATTATTTGATTTTATTTCAAAATCAATTTTATAAGAAAGAATATTTTAATTATTTATTAATTTTTTATAAAAAATGTATTAAAAATGAATTTATTATTATTGGTAAAAGTTTCAAAAAATTAAACCGATATAATTTTTATTTGTTATTATTTTTGTAAAAATTTATAAAAATAAGTTTATTATTAATAATTTTTTTTATTTATTTAATTTTGAATCGTTTAAAAAAAATGTATGTGTCACTATAAAAATTAATAAAAATGAGTTTTTTATTGTTAACAATTTTTATTTATTTAAATTAGAATTGTTATAAATTTTGTTGTTGTTATCTTTTTACAGAAATTTATAAAAATGAGATTGTTATTGTTAATAATTTTAAATTGAATATTTAAAAAAAAATTTATTTTTTACTTTTTTAATTAAAATTTATAAAAATGAGTTTGTTATTGTTAATAAAATTTTGTTATTATTTTTTTTTTACAAATATTTATGAAAAATGTGTTTATTGTTATTAATAATTTTTTATTTTTTAAATTTTAATATTTCAATCCTTACAATTTTTAATAATTTTCTACGAAAATGTTTACAAAAATTATTTTAATAAAAAATTTGTTAATTCTTATACTTGTTATTTGAAAAAAAAATTGTATTTATTAATAATTAATTTATTTTGTAATTTGAAATTATTATTTTAAATAAACTATATAATTTAAAAAAAATGTTATAAATTTTTATTTGTTAAAAAAAATTTATTTAATTGTTACTAAAAAATTAGAAATTTTGTTTAATAAAATGAATTATTTATTTAAATATATATTATTGTTATTATTCTTGTATTTTTTATGTATGAAATACGGTTATTTATTCAAATAAAATTATTCCTGTTTTTATTAATTTGTTAAATAATTGTGCAAATAAAACCTATTTTACTAATTATTAATGGTAAATTTAGAAAAAAGTAAGAAAATCTATTTTTATTAATCAATTCACGATGTTTTATACGTAAAAATAAAAATTTAGTTCAAAAATCTTTAAATTTATAAATTTGGGACATATGATGCACCAAAAATAATGATACTCTTGTATGACCAAAAATTAAAAAAAAAAATTTTTTTTTAAATTAGTTCACGACAGCTGATGTACTAAAAATAATAAACTATTTCTTCAAATCTAATTTTTTTGCATTTTATCCGTTCACGACGGCCTATACACCAAAAATAACGATATATTCTCAAATTAAATTATCCTTGCATTTATCCGTTCACGACGGTCAATGCAGCAAAAAATAATAATATATTCAAATTAAACTACTCTTGCATTTATCCGTTCATGACGGCCTATGCACCAAAAATAATGATGTATCCAAATTAAACTACTCTCGCATTTATCCGTTCACGACGGCCGATGCACCAAAAATAATGAGGTATGTTATGTCTAACCTTATTATTATATTCCCTAAATTTTCTCGATTTAACTTTAATTTATAAAAATTAAAGTTGGGACGAGGTTGGATAAATGACAAGAAATAATTCTATTTGAACACAATATATTTGAAAAAGATGAAAGTTATGCAAACATGGAATGAACACGAGCTTTCTAAAATGAGTCTAAGTGGTTTGTCTCTCTGTACCTTGGCTCAGCGGGTGGTGGTCCTAGCTCGTGTTGCAGGAGAACAATGCGTCTGTTCGGCAATTATGCGTTAAGTGGCTGCAGGTTAATGATTTACGAGACTCGTAAATTATCTTCGTTCGATGGGTATTCAGCTTTTGTCACAACTCGAACGATGTTTTCTAACACCAAATTAGACTTCAAGATGAGTTGAATTTAGAATTTTCACGTAATTATTCAGGACAACTACTATACTGGGGATGAGACCGCTTATACGAAGAGAACCACTTATGAAGATTGAAATTTTTAGACTAGTAGTCCAGGTGACTACTACTGACGATTACATCTTTAAGACTGACTTTTAGAAGATAGTGTAGCCCTTTTTATACTAGAACTTTTTGTCTTTTACCATGCATTATTAGAAAATGTTCTTTTAACATTGAATTTTGGAAAAGTATTGTTGTGGCCACTTGTGTTGATTCAGCTTTAGATCGCACGTGTTCATATCCTGTTAGTCATATGTTTTTACAATTTTCGTTATATTTTTATGTTGTTTGTTAATTTATATAGTTATTACAATTTGTTATTAACTTGTTATTACAATTTGTTATTAACTTGTTATTGCAATTTGTTATTGTTGTTTACAATATTATAACTTGTTATTAATTGTTATTTTGTTACATTTAAATACTATCTTGTTATAATTTGTTACAATTAATCAATATTATTTTGTTATTGTTGTTACAACTAATTATTACTATTTTGTTATTATTGTTACAATTAATTATTATTATTTATTGTTACAAATTGTTATTATTTAATTATTATTGTTGTTACACTTACTACTATTTGTTATTACTTTTACAATCAATTATTGTTATTATTTGTTATTATTATTACAATAGTTATTATTATTTTGTTATTACAAATGATTATTCGCTGTTATTGTTTAAATCTAATTATTATTTTATTATTCTTATTATTACTATTTTCATTAATTAATAATTGTATACAATCGTTAATAATAATGTTAATAACAATTATTTATTGTTATTCCTATTATTATTACTATTATTATTATTATTATTATTATTATTATTATTATTATTAATGAAAAATATGTTACGATGACGTAACACCTCCCCCTTAAAAAATTTGGAAATTGAAAAATGAAATTGAACAATTTCCAAATTCTATCTCTTACATTTAAAACTAAAAAAAACTTACAATCGTATTAAGATTGAGCGTAAAACATACATTTTTAGAAAAAAAATATTTTTTTTTTTGACACACACACACAATTTTGAGATAGATATAATTTGTTATTTGATAAAATTATATGACTAAATGTTTAGAAGATAGCATGCACATATTATACTTGTTAACGAGAGAAAAAAAAATATTTTTTTTATCTTAGTCGAAAATCCAGCTGATAGAAATATTTGCCGCGAATTTTAAAATTGTCCAATTGTCAATAGCATCCTCGTAGGTTTCTCCATATTAGGTGGTTAGAATGCGTATAATAGGTTTTAGTCCTTGTCCAATGAAATCTAGTGGGGATCTTCATTTCCTTATACTGTTTGGGAGATTTTCTATGTCCACTGGAATGTCTTTCAGAACGGTCAACAAGTTTGTTGCGTCTTGGAAAACGTTGTCTGCCTGAGCAATTTTTTCTTTTAGGATGTGGGGTCTTATTGCTTCTTCACAGGATTCGGTGTATGGCATGGCTCAATTGTTGTTCATAATATCAATGTCTCTAATTAAAGTTTTCATTGCGAAATCGTTTTGTAAATTCTTCATGTCAAGAAATATCTGGTTTTAGTCCCTACTTTGTGTAGGGACTAAAATAAACCATTTTCAAAGTGAAAACATATTTATCTGTGAAAATTATAAGTTATATATTAATTGTAATAGGGGTATATTTTTAAAATGTTTGTATATTAATAGGCTTACTAAGGCGGATTCTATTTCAAATCAGGCAGATTCTCCACCTAACATCACGGAATGCTATGGAAATGAAATATGTTGTTTTTCACAAGCAATTAAGAGATACGTGTTTTCCCGATTTTCCCTAATTAGTCTATTAAGGTTTTCTTTGAGAATTCTAATGTGTATTTATGAACTCTTTTATAATCCATAAGAATTTTTCAAAAATATTCATTATTAACAAAATGGCGACGACTTTAAAAAAAACTAGAAAGTCGATTTTCACAAAAACTACACCTTTATATTTTTTCTGATTTTTTTATTAACATGGTCTTGTTATTAGCAATATAATATGTAAAAATCAGATTCGCTAAACTGTTTTTACAGTAGATAAAAATTTTTAAAAAAATTTATAAAATTTATGTAAATTAAAAAAATTCAACGAAATTAATTGATTAATAATAATAATAATGATTAATAATAATTAATATATATTTTAAATCATTATTAAATGTTTCAATTATATTTTAAAAAACAGTATTAAATAATTTCGATTGTTTGCGTTCGAATTTACAATAAACAATTCCTCTTTAGCGGTTCTGGCCATGCAAGCCGATTTCAATCCTTGATCATCAATTTCTAGCTTCCACATGTGACAACTTTGAATTCAAGGAATAGACTCATACTACTCCTCTGTCTAGATTTTAATTTTCGAAAATCATTTGTGTCTTTTTATCGCAGTAGAATTAGTTTTATCTTAGGAACACATTGCTGTAATTTGTCCACAAATGATTCGGCGTCAGTTATTGCTTCCAAATGTGAATGCTTCAAAATGTAATCAGTAGCAAAGTGTTTCACGATTCCGCTAATTCCATCGCAAGCACCTATTAGCGATCAAAATTGAAATATTTTATTTATTTATTGATTTATGGATAAATAGTGTTCCTAGGGCTAACCAGTCTTCAAAAGAAAAATTTTGTTAAATGAGACCTCGAAATAATAAACTTATATGCGTTTAAACGGAAGCTTTACAATGAGAAAACATTATATTCAATTCAAATAAGAAAATAATTTTAAGTGATTATGTCTAATTGAAATTAGTTTATAGGCTTAATCCTAATATAAAGAAAATATTTATGCTTTAATTCAAAAATACTATTTGTTTGAATAATTATGTTTAATTCGAACATATTTTCTATTTTAGTTTAAACAAAAAATATGTGTTTGATTCAAATATAAAAGTTTATTAAAAATAGTTTAAAATCAACCATAAATAATGTTTCAATTAAGTATATTATTTCTATAAATGAACCTAAAAATATGTTTAAATTAAACTTAAATTTGTTTGACTGTATAGCTAAGATACACAGCTTCAAAATCTGGACAAACTTGTCGACCGAAGTATGTATTTACTTTTCGAACCTTAACCATTGCAAAAAATCCTATTTATTAACTTTAAAAATAACAGCAATATATACTCTGATATTGCAGTGAATAAAATTCATTTTGATTGTATATTGTTTTTATCATAATTACAATCCTTTTGCCCAGAACCGCTAAACACGAATTGTTTATTGTAACTTCGAATGCAAACAATTGAAATTATTTAATACTGTTTTTGAATATATAATTGAAACATTTAATAGTGATTTAAAATAATTATTACTTTACACTGGGTAACAAAAAATGGTCATGTTGTGTTTATTTCAAAATTTTTGTGTTTATTGAAAGTTTGGGTGTCAGTGAACAAGAAAAAAGCAAAAAAAAAATTTAATTTATTTAAACCCTTAAAATAAGGGGTTGAATTATTAAAAAACGGTTTTTCTTGCACTTTTTGAAGTCCTATAAAAAGAAAATGGAAAGACATAAAAAGACCTAATATAGCTTAAAAAATTAAGATGTTCATTACATGAACATTTTGCTTCCTCTTTACGATAAGCCAAAAATGTGCTTTAAAGTGAATTTTTTCATTTTATTTAATTCTATTAATGCTAATAAAATATATTCTTTTTATACATCAATCGATTCGTCTTGATGAAATGAAGATTTTTAGTTTGTTTTTAAGTCTAGATTAACATTTTATTATAAAGCAACATAATTTTTAAGAAGGAAATAAATTTCTAATAAAAGTGCGAATTTTTGGTTTTAATTATGTTTAATTCTATAAATTCAAATAAAGTACACTACCGTCCGAAATTGTGCGTACGCTAACATCTCGAGCTATTAAAAAAAAACACACCCGCACAGAAACAGTGATAACTCGGTTAAAAATGAAGCTAGATGATTTTTTTAAATTGCATTGGAAAGCTTATTAAATTTCCAATGAAATGCCAGTATTTTAAGTTGTATTGCATAAATAGGAAGCGAGATATGATGTTATAAAGACAAAAAAATAATTCTATTTTTTTCGGAATTTCTTACTCTGACTTTGACTCCTGGCACAGTTTAGCAAAGTTTATGAAAAAAATTGTTACTTTTAAAGACTATTCCTTGTAACCTAAGCTTTAAATAGAGACCAAGAACAGCAAAAAATATTTACGGGTTCCCGAGATATTACAAAAAGAATCGGACCGTGCAAAGCAGAATTTTCAATCTTCGATTTCTCTAATTGGCCGTTGAGTCAATTACATGTCTGTGAAAAAGTGTCGAAAATTAATTTTACCAAGTACATTCTTACTGGGATCCTTTTTTTAATTTAATTTATTATATATCGATATTTAAAAAGTGGATCCCAATATGAATGTACTTGGTAAAATTAATTTTCGACACTTTTTTGACAGACAAGTAATTGACTTAACGGCCAATTAGAGAAATCGATAATTAAAAATTCTGCTTTGCACGGTCCGATTCTTTTTGTAATATCTCGGGAACCCGTAAATATTTTTTGCTGTTCTTGGTCTCTATTTATAGCTTAGGTTACAAGGAATAGTCTATAAAAGTAACAATTTTTTTCATAAACTTTGCTAAACTGTGCCAGGAGTCAAAGTCAGAGTAAGAAATTCCGAAAAAAATAGAATTATTTTTTTGTCTTTATAACATCATATCTCGCTTCCTATTTATGCAATACAACTTAAAATACTGGCATTTCATTGGAAATTTAATAAGCTTTCCAATGCAATTAAAAAAAATCATCTAGCTTCATTTTTAACCGAGTTATCACTGTTTCTGTGCGGGTGTGTTTTTTAATAGCTCGAGATGTTAGCGTACGCACAATTTCGGACGGTAGTGTATATACTTTATATATATACCAATCGATCCGTTTTAATGCAACGGATAAGATTATTGAAAAAAATGAGTAAAATCATATTGTACTGGAATATAATTTTGATGAAAGAACTAAATTTTTGATAAAAAAGGTAATTTTTTTGCTTTAATTGTCATTACCTCTATAAACTCTCATACAATTTATACTTTATATATACCAATCGATTCGTCTTGATGCAAAGAAGAAGATTTTATTGTATATTAACTTCAATATTCAATTTAAAAAAAAATTTGTTAAATAGATTTTTTAATGTCCATCAATCCATTTCGAGATATTTTTATGATAAATATTCCTAGCAATTTTCAGCCGAATTCGTTAAAACCTCTTCGAGTTATCGTGTTCACAAAAAACGGGATCCACTAACACACACATACATACATCCGGACAATTGTTCAGGGTCTTATATAACATAGTCCCATATAGAAGAAAATTTGTTAAAAGGATTTTTAAAAATTTTGTAAATCAAACGACTACAAAGCTTCCTCACGAGGAAGCAAAAAAGCTCAAACCTTTATCTCTAAGAACCAAAACTGAAAAGTAATGTAAAAATTGCAGGGGACGTGTATATACCGAGTACCCCCCTAACGATTCATGCGTCCTTGTAAAAATGACTGGGAATCTAAGCATTGGTGCATATCAATTTGTAATCATCGGATTGGCTTTAAATTTGTTACTCGGGGGTTTTTGGGTTTCGCTGATTACGAATCCGAAGTCAGTATTCAAAAATTCAAAATGGCGGCTTCAACATGGCGGATAAAATGTTAAAAATCGTTCGTATTCGCTCGAGACTTGATACTTGAGGTTTTTGTTGAAGCCGCCATTTTGAATTTTTGAAAGCTAACATCGGATTCGTAATCAGCGACCCCAAAAACCCTCGAGTAACAAATTTGAAGCCAATCCGATGATGAAAATTGATATGTACCAATGCTTAGATTCCCAGTCATTTTTACCAGAGCGTATGAATCATTAGGGGGGGTACCCGGTATATACACGTCCCCTGCAATTTTTACATTACTTTTCAGTTTTGGTTCTAAAAGATAAAGGTTTGAGCTTTTTTTAAGCTATATTAGAGCTTATTATGTCTTCCCATTCTTCTTTTTGCAGGACTTCAAAAAGTAAAAAAAACACCGTCTTTAACAATTCAACCCCCTATTTTAAGGGTTTGAAAAAATTAAAATTTTTTTTTGCTATTTTCTTGTTTACTGACACCCAAACTTTCAATAAACACAAAAATTTTGAAATAAACACAACATGTCCATTTTTTTGTTACCCAGTGTTATTAATCATTATTATTTATCAATTAATTTCCTTGTATTTTATTAATTTACATAAATTTTCATAAAATTTTTTTTTTAATTTTTATCTACTGAAAAACCGGTTAAGCGAATCTGATCTTTACATATTATATTGCAAATAGCAAGACAATGTTAGTAAAAAATCAGCAAAAAATTTAAAGGTGTAGTTTTTGAGAAAAACGACTTTATATTTTTTTAAAAAAATCGTCGCCATTTTGTTAAAAATAAATATTTTTGAAAAATTCTTGTGGATTATAAAAGAGTTCAAAATTACACATTAGAATTCTAAACGAAAACCTTAATAGTCTAATTAGGCCAAAAGTTATACAGATTTGAAGAAAAATATTGAGTATTTTTGATTAAAAGTAGGGTAAAAGTACCGTTTGTGGCCACTGCACCGGTTGTGGCCACTTTTGGATTAAAGTTGATATTAAATTTTCTAAAGTTGCTAGTGCATTGTAGATATATTCCTAGAATCCTGATATAAGTAGATGACACTCTGTTAACTTACTTTTGACAGAAATTTAGTTGGCTTAATTTAAGATGACAGTCAACTGTACGAATGTATTGACAGTGTCGAATAACTACAATTCTTAGTAAATTTGATGAAATATCACTTGTCAGTAAATGATTATTTTTCGATATTATTGGCAATATTCTTATATTCTATCTCTTATATACTATATATAGGAGTTAAATAACTATAACAAATACGAATTTTAAAAGAATTAGGTCAAATATTTTTTAAAAAACCCATGACCACAAACGGTACAGCAAAAGTATCAAAACACCTTTTTTGGCCACACTACATTTCATACGTTAAATTCACATAATTTTAGTTTAACAACTCGTATAGTTTTCATATTACAATTTTTTAAATAAATTAACTCACTTTTAAGAATATTTGAAGTATATTATAGTATTTATTCTGACTCCACTGAATTAATGAGTGAATAAAAATAACAGTTATTTAATGTTTAAGTAATACATTTTTTGATGCAGCAATTTTTAATTATTTATCCTCTATAACTCTAAACAAACAAACGACGGCACTTAAATTTACCTGTAGGAAAATCAACTCGTCCAAAAATGATGAATAGGAAGTCGTTGGAAAGGTAATTAAATTATCTTTCAATCCATATATTACAGAATAAAAAACCGCTGCCAAGTTATAAATTTTTGTTATACTTTTAGTACTCATTTCATTCGTTTTCGTAAATCTTGTTGTGTTTATTTCATGAACACTTTGCTTCCTCATAGAGTTGTTAATAACAATAAAGTATAAATTTTAAACAATTATTCTTAAGTGCTGTAATATTTTTTTCTCTTAATTTAATACTTTCACATGAAAAACTTTTTTTTCACAATTTCTGTTTTTTAAAATATCAATAACTTCTTTATATCTAATCGAAATAGCTTCAAAAATAGTTCAATCGAAGGGTTTTTTAATGCTTTACAAGTTGGTAACTATAGTTTTAATGTTATTTCTACATTTTTCAACAAAATTATCAAAAAAGTCTTATTTTCCAAAATTAAAAATAAAAAAAATAAATAGTTAAACTTTATTAATCTATCTCAAAGTACTCTTATTTTATGTCCGCAGATGAGACCTACAATTAAAAAAAAATTCAGCCCAAAAACTCTTTATAATTTGGAGATATTTATGAAAATGTGATGTTTACACACACACACACATACGGAATGACATTTTGTAAAAATGTCATTTTTGAACTCCTGAGGTCAAATAACATAAAGATATGTTAAAAAATCGAACCTGATAAATTTTGGTATTACAATACTTCCTCAGTATGAGGAAGCAATTGAATGAAAATTGAGAGAGCTACAGTCAATTTAAGGTCAAATTTCATGGAAATTTTGATGATTTTTAGACACTTGACTAACTTTTGATAATTTTTTCCACAACAAACAGTAGAAAATATTTATGTTTTAAATTTTGTATTGATAGCTTATTCCATTAAAAAACTTTTTAGCCGTTGTGGACCTTGATTGAATAAAAAATGAAAATTCTACACCACATTTAGTGAACGAAACTACGTTGCCATTTTTAGTATACTTTTCAATATTTGCAGCAAACATGCAAATAGTAAAATTAAGTTAAGTGCTAAAGTTACTAAAATTACACATCAAGAAATTCTAGAGTTGATCAATTCGAATACAATGTCAAAAATAAAAATTTCAAAATGGTGGATCAAAAATAACGGACAAGTTTTTTTAAAAATCGATCAAATTTATGATAATTTCGTTACTCGGGGTTTTTCGGTGTCGCTGATGACGAGACTGATGTCAGATTTTAAAAATTAAAAATGGTGGCTTCAATAAAGAGGACGAGTTTTAACTCTCTGATTAGGTCTCTGATTACATATTCGATGTAATATTTTGAAACTTCAAAGAGGTGGATTCAGTCTGTGCGAACATATTTTAAAAGTTTAAAGATAAACTCATAAAAATTAATACTTTAGGGTTTCTATGGTCTCTAATTCCTAGACCAACGTCGGTTTTAAAAATTTTAAATTGATGTTATGTTGATGGAAAATAAAAACCTTACTCTAATTGCAATAAACTATCTAATTTTTAATTTTCAATAAATTTCCATAACTTTTTAACTGCAATACAATTTAAATCTCATTCGAAAATAAAGACACTGAAAACATCAAGGAGGGGGATGAAGAATGTAAAAGAGCTCGAAAACATTTTAAATAATAATTTTAATTTATTATTTAAAAACTTTTGTTTTTTAAATGTACTTTGATAAAGTTCATTACATATATTTAAAATGTAATTTAAAACATAAATATTTTCTACTGTTTGTTGTGGAAAAAATTATCAAAAGTTAGTCAAGTGTCTAAAAATCATCAAAATTTCCATGAAATTTGACCTTAAATTGACTGTAGCTCTCTTAATTTTCATTCAATTTTATTCTGTAATATATGGATTAAAAGATAATTTAATTACCTTTCCAACGACTTCCTATTCATCATTTTTGGACGAGTTGATTTTCCTACAGGTAAATTTAAGTGCCGTCGCTCCTCAAAAATACAAAATTTGAAGCTACAAAAAAACTACACGAGGAAAAAAAATTAAAACTATGATTTTCTTACTCAGAAAACACCTACTAATCGAAAAAAAATGTTTTGTTCGATTGGCAATTTCACTGTAAACCAGTGTAATAAATAAGCTTTGATTAATCATGTTAAAAAAACATTTGTGATTTTAAGTAAAATATAAATTTATTGATTTTAAGACTAAATTTTGTTCTTTAATCAATTTTTTTACTTGTTGTGCTTGATTGATTAATCAATTCTAATTATTTATTTAAAAATATAATTCACTTAATAATACCATAACAGTTTTTTAAGCAGTGGCCAAAACTGGGACAAAGGGTGGCCACAAGGGGTGCTTGTGTGGCCACTACTGGTGGAAAAGGCTTTTTGAAGCAATTTCATTTTTTAAAAATAATAAATATAGTTAAATCATGTTTTTGATTATAAAAATTAAAATAATACAATTCGCTAGATATAATATAAAAAATAATAATGAAATTAGTGCTTCAATAAATTTATTTTCTTAATGAAAGACGACACACCGCTTAAGGTCATGTTATTCAGTGGGAAGTTTTTCCATAGTAAAGTAAATGGGGCACGTGACCACTGAATAACATAACCTTAAAGTGGCCACAACTGGTACATCTACCCTATATAACTTTCGAGCACTGATAACTTCAAGGAAATTTTTTTTTCCAAATCGGGAAAACACGTACCTCATAATTGCTTGTGAAAAACAACATATTTCATTTCCATAGCATTCCGTGATGTTAAGTGGAGAATCTACCTGATTTGAAATGGAATCCTCCTATATATATATATATATATATATATATAAATATATATATATATATATATATATATTGCAGGCAAAACCCGAAGAATTCTGAAATACCTATAAATTGCCAGGAAAATCGGGTCAGACTTGTAAATGGCCACGGTGGTCGTGACCGAATGTTAAATCAAATTAATAAAAAATACGGAAATATAACACGGGAAATTATTAACATTTTTTTATCAATGTGCGAATTATATCATTTGAAAAAAATTAAGAGAAAACGCGGTTTAGTATCGAAACCAATTTTACATAATGAAATAAACAGTCGTTGTCAGGTAGATTTAATAGATCTACAATCGCAAGCAGATAATCAGTTTAAATTTATTATGGTTTATCAAGACCATCTAACTAAATTCGTCATACTTCGACCTTTGACATCGAAACGCGCAGAAGAGGTAACATTGTTTTAAAAGAAAATGTGTTCTAAAAATAAATAAGAAATTTTAATGCAAATAAGTTTATTTTAGTATCTTATTATTTACAGAAACATACTGTAATTTAAAATTTGCAATATTTGGTAGTTAACTCTTATTACTATTATTATTATTATTATTATTTATTTCTTGTATTTTATAGATTGCTTATCAACTCTTGGACATTTTCCTAACATTTGGTGCCCCTGTGCTTTTACACTCTGACAATGGTCGCGAGTTTATTGACGTTGGAAATAACGTTACCATTCCAATTCCAGATGTCGACTATATTGCAGGTATATCGTTTTCGCTACTTTTCCTTACAAATTCATTTTACAAATTTGAAGACTTTAAATTTCTCTTTTTTCAGGTCCGAATTCGATGTGTGCACAACAAATTTTATTGTCCCCGAGGAAGTTCCGCCTGAGAAGATTTCCTTAAGGTCAATCGCTACACAGCAATCCAATACGGACGGACAAGGATTTTTCCGATGTCATTGTCAAACGCGTTGTCAAACAAAAAGATGTTTATGCAAGAAGAAAGGCGTACTTTGCAATTCAAAATGTCACATTGTTCTTCTTGCTGCAATAAATGATTTCCATCTGTATTTAAAATAAGGAACCAGAATACACGCAATTAAAATGTTATGTAATATTACTTACAAGACGTCGCTAACTAGATTATTCGTTACGATTTTAAACCTAGGAAAATGCCTATAAATCGCCAGCAAATTCAGATAATGCCTATACTTTTATACTTTTTAGCCTGGTCTTCGGGTTTTGCCTGCAACATATATATATGGGGCATTTCATGTCAAGTGATCAAGGTGGAGAAAAATTTTTCTCCAATCGTAGCAAAACTTGGGGCTTTTGTAGTATTGGATCCGCCATGTTGAATTTTTGAAATCTAATTTTAGCAGAGAGAAACTGAGAGTACGCACGTAATGCAAAGCATGCTTTCCTTTGAAAGTCTGCCCCCTCGCGGCCAAAAGTCCTAAGCTTAGGTGGTTAGCTATATATTTTGCCTAAATAGGTCAGATCGCACACATGTGTCAAATGTAATGGCTAAGCCGAATTATAATCGGAATCGCTCGTGATCACTCGTAAAATGCAAGGAACGCGAGGAATAGAACTGAACGAACTGAACTAATCTGATAATAGGCCGAAAAATGATTTTGAGTTCCAAAAGTAAATCTATCGTAAAGTGGAGCTGTTGAGATTGAAAAAGAGGAGGATAGCGAAATTTGTGTTTCCTTTTTCTATTCATTTTTACACTATTGCGACATAATAATTATAACAATAATTAATATAAGTAATAAGTATAAGTAAAACAATAATAATAAAAATTAAAGTAATAGAAAAAATTAAAATTAATTGAACTAAAAACAAAAGTTAAATTAAAATAAATTAATTTTTTTTAAATAATTATTATTATGAACATTCCAATTGAAAAAATTAATTTGGTACTGTTTGTTAAAATTGATTTCAAATTAAATTTTTTTAACTTTGAATTACTGAGTGATATTTTGGTTTTTATTTGGAAAATTTTACTTTTCCAATCTACAACCTTTAAAAAATGTTTCATTTTTTTGGTTTTGTGAAAACAATTTTTTTCGATTCTCTACTTCGGCTCTAACTTTAGAAACCCTTACAATTTAATTAATAAAATAATTATTTTACCAATAAATAGTAATTTTTACTAACTTATTAGTAAAATGTATCAATTTATTAATTTGTTATTATATTAACGTAAAATTATATAGAATTTTTATTTTTTAAGAATATTTTAAATTCTAAACTTATTCGAAACATTAATAATTTTTTCTTTTATTAACATTTAATGAAAAATCCGAAACTCAAAGGCAAAAAATTTTCACTTTTTTTTAACTGAACTAGTGATTATTATTTTTTTTACATGACTTTGGATTTACAAAAATTATTATAAACATACAATTTTCTAATACTCAATCATTTTTAAAAATTGCAATCACAAATCTTAAAAAATTCAATAATTTAATTATTTAAAATTAATTAATTTAACATGTTATAAAGTTCAATTGAGGAGCTGGATGCTATAATGTGTTACGCGCCATGTTAAGTGAATGGCGCGTAACACATTATAGCATCCAGCCCCTCAATTATTTATTGAAAGAAATGAAAAAAGTCTAAAGCAGGGTGGCCACAAGTTTCAGTTTTTCAATTTTCCTGACAATTTACTGACATTAAAATTATTTTCCTTGACAAAATTATTTTTATAGAAAAAAATTAACTAAATAAACTAAAAATTGTTATATTTTGTTTTAATGTTTAGACAAAAGTTGAAAAATTCGTAATTTTTTAAAATTAGTCTCAATTCGCTTAATTTCCCCGCAAAAAATTTCACCTATAGGATTTAATCCTGGTATTTCCTTCAATTTACCGACAAAAATTTGTTCTTCCTGACTTAACTAATAAAAAATTTTTTCCTGACTTTACTGACAATGTGGCCACCCTGCCAAAGTTATGTGTCCATTAAAATTTGTAATGATTGCTAAGTTTCGAAGGTAAATTGAAAATATAATTTTTTCAATTCACCTTCGAAACTTAGCATATTATGAAAGAAACAAGAATTTTGTTCTCAATTTTAGAAATTTAATATTTTTTCAGTACTTTTGATAAAATTCCCAAATGTTTCCCTAATTTATGCAATATTATGAGTTTATCTCTTAGTGTAAAAATACTGATATAAATGTTGGGAATTAAAATTATTAATACAATATTATGTTTCTAATTTTAATTCCTCTTTTTTCAAGAGAATTTGTTGCTGTAAATATTTAAATACGCTCAAATCTCTAAAATATCACTATAAAAAAATGTTCTGCTTTACAATTTTTATAGAAATTGTAATATAACGTCTAAAAGTATAGAATTTACAATCTCTTTTTAGTCTCAATTTTACAATTTTCTGTAAATTCACTACTCTGAAAGCAGGTAATAATCAGTAATAATTTTGACTATTTTTTACTACATTTAGACTATGTAGTAAATTTACAGAAAATTGTTATTTTACAAATTTCTGTAAAAAAAACCTGTAAATGTACAGAAAATTTATTTTGCAGTGTAATTTATGTATTTCTCTTTAGAAAAATGTATATCTAAATATTACCATATGAACAATGTAAATAAAAGTCTTTCGGCGATTAATGCATTTAAAATTTTGTTGTATCATAATTTGTATAGTTTTGAAACCAGAAATTTTAAATAGGCAAAAGTGCCGGATTTAACCTGGGAATTTATTAATATCACATTGAACTACCATTACAAATTTTGGTGTAAATAGAAAATTTTATCAGCATCAAAACCACAAAAAAAACGAAAAAAACGTTGCAGTATAAAAATGTCAAAACATTGACATAACCTCTTTTTTAGTTCTATTCTTCTATTTGGTATTCCTCGCGTTCCTTGCGTTTTACGAGTGATCACGAGCGATTCCGATTATAATTCGGCTTAGCCATTACATTTCACATATGTGTGCGATCTCACCTATTTAGGCAATATATGTGACGCTCCACGAAAGAAGGGACCTATCCCCGAAATAAAATTAGGCTCAGTTTTCATGCATTGTGTACGGAAAATTGAGCCTAATGTTCTTTCGGGGATAGGTCCCTTCTTTCGTGGAGCGTCACATATATAGCTAACCACCTAAGCTTAGGACTTTTGGCCGCGAGGGGGCAGACATTCAAAGGAAAGCATGCTTTGCATTACGTGCGTACTCTCAGTTTCTCTCTGATTTTAGATTTGTCATCAGCGACCCTGAAAACCCCTACATACCCATTCTTGCAAAAATCTATTGCATACTTTTGGAAATAATTCAACTCACCCCTAAAAATTTGTAAGGGTGTTTTCCAATCTTAAAACAGGTTTTTTGGAAAGAAACATAAAAAGAGTGACGAATATTTTTAAAGTAAATGCTAATACTTATAAGTAGCGATCGCAAAACCCGTTATTTAAAAATATTTTAAATAAATCAAAAAAAAAATTTTAATTCGGTAGCCATATTAGATCCGCTATTTTGAAATTTTGAAATCTAATTTCAAATTCATAATCAGCGATCGCGAAAATCCCCAGATACCCAATTTTGAAAAAATTCATTGCATACTTTGGAAAATAATTAAACTCACCCCTAAAAATGGTAAGGGTGTTTTCCACTCTCAAAACAAGGTTTTTGGAAAGAAACATAAAGTGGGTGACGAATATTTTTTAAGTAAATGCTAAAGCTTATAAGCAGCGATCGCAAAAACAGTTATTTAAATTTTTTTTAATAATTTAAAAATTTCTTTAATTCGGCGGCCATATTGGATCCACCATTTTGAAATTTTCAAATCTAATTTTAAATTCGTAATCAGCGACCCCAAAAACCTTCTAGCAACATGTATAGAGTAAATCTAATAAGTTTGCCAACTGTTTCAAGCGAATCTATTTGCTTCTTACATTTTTTGGCGCCATATTGGATCCGTCATTTAGAATTTTGGAATTATGATAGCAGATTCGTAATCAGCGACCCCAAAAACCCTCGAGTAACGAATTTCAAGCCATTTTAATATGCAGAATTATGAATAGCGGTTTGTTAACGTTAAGAACGTTTTTCTCGAAAACTTGATTTTGGACGTAAGGTCCCTTTTAACATTCCAGGTCACATATATACTTTTTCTTTCGATGGAAGTAGAATTAATATCATGATAATCTGCAAATCAACACATATTGGATGAGAATGTAAACCTTAAAGTTGTAGTAACTTTAAGACAAATAAATATTTTAGCGGCTCAAAAAAGATATGACGTGTCTGATACGTAGTCTCAGTTACATTAAAGAAGAAATAAAAACAAGAACGCAAATAATGTACAACAATCGTAAACTACCGCGAGCGAAGCGACTGTTATTCTAGGGAATCCACATTTCGTTTGAACAAACGCGTCGAAACTTTATTTATGAATTGTCATTAAGAGGCAGAAAATGCGAAAAATATTTTCTAATTTTAATTTTCCAACTGTTTTGAATTTTTAGAAAAATAAGAAAATTACTTACTTACAAGTAACACTATGGAAGTGCCATACGCCGATTTTAATGAAACTTTGCACATAAGTTATTCTTGGAAAAATATTTTACACGTATTTTTTTGTTTTTCCCCAAAACCGGTTTTAAGGGTTGCTGATTACGAATCTGACATCAGATTTTCAAAATTCAAAATGTCGGACAAAAATTTTTAAATTATCTAAATTTGCCTAAAATTCATTGCTTGGAGGTTTTCGGGGTTGCTGATTACGAATCTGACCTCAGATTTTCAAAATTCAAAATGGCGGAACCAATATAGAGGACAAAAATTTGAAAAATCTAATTCCAGATTTGTAGTCAGCAACCCCGGAAACCCCTAAGAAAAGAATTTCAGACAAACTTAAATAATTTAAAAAATTTTGTCCGCCATATTAGCTCGGCCATTTTTAATTTTGAAAATCTGATGTCAGATTCGTAATCAGCGACCCTAAAAACCCCCGAGTAACAAGTTTCAAACAAATCTGATCACTTTTTATACATTTCTTTGTGCTGATGTTTTTCGACGTTTTTTAGCCAATTGCGTCCATCTTTGAAACGCAATTATAAAAAACTAATAAAGCTATAGGTGTGGGATTTATTGTGTTGAAAAGAGCAGATCGTTTTCTATAAGAATCACTAAAAAACTGAAAATTGATTTTTTTGGCCTAAGGTCACTTTTAACATTCCAGGATACATATATTTAATAAATCACGAAATCCTACATGAAGAGAAAAATAAATTATAATAAATACAGATTTCTGCATTTATAGTATGAACAATTCAAACGACATGACATGAGCATTTTAGAACCCTACAATAGTACAACAACAAAAGGAACAACTCATGTAATAACAATAATTATTTTTTATTTAAAACATAAATATTTTCTACTGTTTGTTGTGAAATAAATGATCAAAAGTTAGTCAAGTGTCTAAAAATCATCAAAATTTCCATGAAATTTGATCTTGAATCGACTGTAGCTCTCTTAATTTTCATTCAATTTTATTATGTAATATATGGATTGAAAGATAATTTAATTATCTTTCTAACGACATCCTATTTATCATTATTGAATGGGTTGATTTTCCTACAGGTAAATTTAAGTGCCGTCGCTCCTAAAAAAATTGAAGCTACAAAAAACTACACGAGGGAAAAAAATTAAAACTATGACTTTCTTACTCAGAAAACAACTACTAATCGAAAAAAAATGTTTTGTTCGATTGGCAAAAAAATGTTTTTAATTTGTAAACCCGTGGGATTCGTAAAAAATACAATTTTAAATATTATTAATAAATTATAGGTTTAGGTTCTGTATTAAGTCTTACATTTTGAAAGTTATTAGTTTTTTACTTTAAATGATAATATGAGCTACATTGACAACCAGTAATTTTTACAAATCTAGTTCATTTCTGTGGTAAAAGCATTAAAAATCCCATTAAATTAACTTTATTACATTTTTCGTAATAGATATTAAAAATGTGCAAAAATATTTCAAAATGGTAAAAAAATTAGGAATAATCATAATTTCAGAGCAAAAACCATTGAAATTCTTAAATATGGGGGATTCCGCGTCAAGTGATCAAGGGGTCTTTTGGTTCAATGTTTATTTCAATAATTTTTTACTCTTAAACAATTAAACATACGAATTTGGCAAAGTACATTTTGGAAAGATTTTTTCATGCTCTTTTGATTGAAAATAAGCATTTTGAAAAAAAAATTTTTTGACCCAAAAAAATCAAAATTAAAAATAAATTTCAATTTTTGGGGGAGAAAGACCCAATTTTTTTTTTTTTTTAAACGAAAGCTGAGGTTTTTTCCTAAAAGGACATATAAATGGTAAAGTGGGACGGTATAAACAGAAGAATATCGATCATTAAAATGCAATGGGAACAATTACAAGAAACCACACAAGAACTAAAAAACCAAAACGATTTTCTAACACAAAGGCCATTATCTAAATGTATAAAAAAGAGAAACACACCATGGTTCGGAATAATAGGAAAAATAGCAGGCACTGCAATAGGAGTATTGACTTATGAAGATGGGGAAAAATATGAAAATTCATTACTAGAATTAGACGAGGCTCAAAGAAATATTTCCAAATTAGTAGGGGAACAAACACATCTAGTTAGGGCAGAATTACACAATCTATATAAGGCAGCCGAACAACAACAAAAAATAGCAAATAATTGGCAAGAAAAACTGAATAAGATGCAAACAAGTATTCAAAGATTCGATGATAAATTGGACAATATAAATTATACAGTCTGGATACAAGCTACCATACGAAACTGGGAAGAACATCTAGATATTTACGAACACGCACTAGAGCAAACTCTACAAGTCATGTACAGTGCTAAAGAAGGGAAATTACATCCGAGAATGTTAACAAATAATCAATTATCAAAAATAGCAAAAGAAGCTCAAGAGCAATTAGGGGAATTGGTATTCCCAGTAAATTTAAATAAAGTAAACGTAGCAACACTAGGAAAAATATCAATTGTTAATTCTCGAATGAATAATGAGAAATTAATAATGACATTAGACATACCATTACTAGAAAGGGAGAAATTTCTACTTTATAAAATGCAAGAAGTACCAATATTACAAAAACCAACAATCCATGGAAATAGAGCATACATATCACCTCATGCAAAATATATCGCTACCAGCGCAGCCATTAGAAAGTATTTTTACCTAGAAGAAGAAGATCTAAGTACCTGTCATTACATTGAAGATAAATACATATGTCACCCCAACCAAGTAATATATGATTCAGTTTTAGTACCCAGTTGCGAATCAGAATTGTTAAAAGAAGCCAACAATGAAACATTAAAAAGTTGCGATATTAGAATCACAGAAAATCAACAACCCCATTGGAGCCCTATAACCACAACAGGAAGTTGGATTTATTCTTTAACAATCGAAGAAACAGCTTATTTGTCCTGATATAATCTGCCAACTAAACCTTTAAAACTAACAGGAGTAGGACTATTACAAATCGCAACAGGGTGTAAACTAACTACAGACACAATAGAATTGCCAGCCCTACAAATCAAGGAGAATAGGACAAAGAAAACAAAATTACTATACCCACTCGGTATTAGGAACCACTAGCATAGTAATAATGATAACATTAGGATATATAATATATAATTGCACAATTAAAAATAGAAATTCAAAAATCTCACTAACTCCTAGTATTTTACAATTCCGGAAAGACGACGAATCAATACTATACGCAATCCCCAACAAACAGAAAGAAATCGGAAACTTAAAAGAAAAAGATGAAATCCAACAAGAAGAGTTATTTCAAACAGCAGTACAGATAGAACAAATACCTGAACCTAAAAAACGAGACTGCATACAAATACCACCTAACAGTATAGAAGTTTGCTAAAAAAAACAAGAATACGCGACAAAATACCAAATTCAATTCACTTGATTAAATTAAAAAAAAAGCAACTCAGATCAACAAACCGATCATCATTGCAGGTTAAGGCGATAGATGTAGTCAACCACCATTGTTATGCCTCAGAACATTGATATCCACTCCTTCTTTAAGGATTGTAGTTAAGCCTCATTTTCAAGGCTGATGAAAATTCAGGAACAAAACAGCTAGAAAACTTAAATAATCCTCCAAAGATAGCCTCCTCCCAAAAGATCCAAAATAGCGGTACAAGTCAGCTCAAAGATGTCGAAACAAACTGAAATATATTGATAATAATGAGTAAAGAAAATAAATTTTTTTAAATTTTTTGTTTAAATTTCACATAAAAATTAAAATATCAAAACTCACCAAAAATAATAAAAATAAAACATCCTCGTAGAAACTTACTTTTTTTTAGGCAAACACAAAAAAAGGGGAGTAAAACAATAAATTAAAGAAAAAGTCATTTCATTAAAGAGTAACATTATCTTCTTATTTTCAATTTTTTTATATATAGTTATCAAAAAATACAAAAAAAACTCAAAAATTAATTATTAAACTTAAAAAAAAAAAAAATCTTTTAGATTCAATCCCTCCATAAAGATGTCAGTGTTGCACATCCTTGTTACATCCCAGATACATTTTTGTTTTTGATAAGATTGTAAGGAATATGTTTTGTGTATCTGCAATGTAACAAAAAGCTAAAGGAATGCAATTATCTTATTTTGACATATAATACGCGTGTTAAAAAGACTTGAAAGTCCGAAATTGAGATATAAGTAAAATTGAAACATTATACTTGCTGTATTGTCTCAATTTTAAAATCAGAGAAAAACAAAATAAGAGATAGAAATTGGTCAAATAGAGAAGAATGCGTTGCAAGCTCGAACTCGCTCGCTGTGACCTACTTACGCAACCGAGTTCTAGCGCAGCCCGAGTTCTAGGAATCGCTGCGTGTAATTCGAGCTTCACTCTTTCCATATATGGGGTAAAACTTCTGAGTAGTTACCGATGAGACACATTCTTTCTCCGAAGTATAATTAAAAATAGAATTATAAGGAATAAGCATTATTCTTCGGAATTGACACCTTTTACCCCCATAATTGTCATCAAACTCTCCCACTTTTTAATAATTTATTAGTATATAAGCCAAAGCCTTTTCAACAAAAATTGTCAAATGTTCCGGTGCGGTTTTATAGACCAATAGTCATTGTAGAGCGACCCTTCAGTTATACACAATTTTATTGTATTCTTTCTTTAATCGGCAATTGCGGTTTAGAATTGTACTCGATTATTGTGCAAGTCTATTTTGTTTTTCACTTAGAAACAAGTTTCTTTCCCTAAGGGGTGCAAGAAAAGCAAATTGACACTTAGAATCAATAAATTTAAAGTATTAACTGTCATATTTTGCATATCAAGTTCATTAATTGTAGTTTCTACCAATTCTTTCTTTAATCGACAATTGCGGTTTAGAATTGTACTCAATTATTGTGCAAGTTGCTTTTTCTCACACTTAGAAACAAGTTTCTTTCCGTAATAGGTGCAAGTGACGATAAGTAACACTTAGAAGCGGTACTAACTCTTGAACAAATGCAAAAGTTTTAAAGTTGTGAACGTTACACAAATGTAACATAACAAACTTTCTCAGTTTCATTCAATTGAAACAATATCTTGAAAACCAAACTTATACCGACCAGCGCTATAACCTTAAATCTACGACTAATCTGTAACTAAAAGTAAGTAACATTTATGTAACTGTTTGTAATATAATTATTGAATCACTAAATAAATGTATTAAAAGGGAATATTCTTTTGTTTTAACGCAAAACCCGTAGTTTTGACAAGTACAAACGATCCTACTTAAAAATAAAGGTCAAGCTTTACCAACTTGACCATAATCAGCCTACCATTCCTCCAAAAAGTTATTAACTTAACCTTTTAACCTCGCCTTCCGCTCGGGATGTAACAGCTGATTTGGTGGCAGCGGTGGGATTCGTCACTTTTGTTAAACAATCATAATAATTCCTATTATAAAGTATTAAATTCAAAAAATTTTTTTTTAAATTTTATTGACTCTTACAGATTATTAGGAGTATAAATCAGTTAATTTTCAAATTATTCTTTCTCTAACCGGCAATTCAGTCCGCGTTGTACTCGGTTATTGTGCAAGTTGTTAGTTTTAACACTTAGAATTGATAGTCTGCTCGCAGATTAGAGTTGTACTAAACACTATTCTTTCCTTACACTGGGTGCAAGTTAAACACTTACAACACTTAGAATATAGAAAAACTTAACTGACACTCTAACAACATTTTAATATAAAATCATTTTTCATAGAAAATTATTACATTTTATTAATATACAAATATACACTTCTCTTAATAAATAACAAGTTGTATAAAATCGTTCTTACGCTGCTCGGCGAATTTCGATTTTACTAATGGCATTTTACGCTGATCGGCGATTTTGTTATTAGGACAATTATCTTTATTGATCACTCAAGTCCTTGATTTTATCATTTTACGCTGATCGGCAAATTTGTTAAAATAAAGAACTTTGTAAATTTTATTAAATTTAAGGCTTACTTTAGAGTTACTTTTACGCTGATCGGCGAATTTTAACCTTAAAGAAAATCATTGCCTTATTCTTTAATACAATTCACAGAAACAATTACACTATTTTAAATTAAATACAAAACTTTATAATTAAAGACAAAAGTTTGTATTAATTATACGGCAGTAGAATTTCAAACAATAAATTGTAACGACCATTCAGATATTATTGGAGTTTTAGGACTCCCTTTTTCGTTCGATATTGTTAACGAACTATTTTAAATTAACATCACAATGACTCGTAAAAATAAACACCAAAAGGGCAATGATGACGATAATACGGAAGAAGCGAGTGGCGCGACCTTCACAACCACAATGAATAGATCCCTTTATGACACTATGGTAAATTCTGTAGCAGAATGTTTTGCGTTAAAGCAAAATAGAGTAAATGTTCCTTTTTATAACTGTCATTATATATTAGTGAATGATTTTGTTGAGGATGATATGAATTTCGAATCTATTGTTCTGAAACATTGCGAAGATCAGTATTTGAAAATTATTCTTGCTAAACTAGAAGATGATGCTAAAGGGAATATTCACGTTAAGTCATTCAGAATAATTGATCATTTTATAAGACATTTCAAACAAAGATTCTCACAATACAAAAAGAAAAAATTAAGCAAAATCATTGATGAAATACAGTCAAAAAGAGCTATAAGTCCTTTTCGTTCACCATACAATTCACCAATAAGCAACATTCTAAAAAGGGTTGATAAAACTGGTGAGAAAAAGTATAGAACAGTGATCGACTTAGGGCGCTAAAAATTCATAACTACTTTTAAATCTTAATAATAACATAGTTTTAAATTTTAGATAACAGATTCCATCATTTTCTTCATCACGACAACAAAAATGATACCAGCTTTACATTTCCAAAAAGGAATATAGATAACATATCTTATCCAAACGAAATACACATATCTATACAAATGAATAGTAATATATAATTTAATAAAGAAACTTTACTAATCTAGACGCTCATCAATAGAAATTTAAAACTTAAATAAATTCCAGGTCAATAACGTCATAATAATCTCCAAAACGATAAAAGTTAAAAATAAGCAACTAAATAACGTCATGAATAAATAATATCATTAACACTTGAAATATTTACAATTAAAAACTTTATTAAAAACTACTTTTGTTCATTAATAAATAAAAAAAATGTAATCAACCTTAAAGACTTCACATTTGCAATAATTTAAGCAGTTAAGAAAGAATAAAGGTACAACGGTAAGAAATGAAAAGAGCATAAGGTAGCATCACTCAAACGAGCGCGCCAACCTTAAGCTCACGCATCGAATTTACATCGACCTTGCTCAAACCTCTTTCACTATGCGTGGCACACCGCGATGGCCGACCAGTGATTTAACTGAACCGATGCACCAACCCTGTTTAAAGGTAAGACGCGCATGCCTCGCTGACTTCCATCACGAAAGAGCGGCAAATAATTCAAAGTCAAATTAATTTTGCTCTTAAATGATGAAAAATCAAAGGTAAAACCAGAAAAATTTAACATTATTAACAATAGATCATTAATCAATGCACTATATGCTTAAAATTAAATTCAATAAATTAATTATATTGCTATTAATTTTAATCTTATAAATTAAAATTAAAATTTTACAATAATATTAGTAATAGTAATGATGATATAATAATATTGTTAATAATTTATAAATTATATTATATCAAATAAGTAAAGAATTGAATTATTAATTAATGATCATTAATAATTAACCATAGCTCTAATGAATTAACAATTACTAAATCGAATTGTCACAAATTATTATATATAAATTAACAATTTTAATCAATTTTTATTAAAATTGTTATTATTATTATTATCACTATTATTATTATTACTCAAAATGAATTATATGATGATATTAAAAATTTATTATTAATTAATAAATTTTGGTAAACTATAAACCTATACCAAAAATTATATAAATATACAGAAATTGACTTGAAATTTATAAATATCATCAATTTTTAATAGTTAATAATTATTATTATTGATAAATAACACAGGCCGACAAATTTTAATCAACTGCATGTTGCCTAAAATATTACTGCCGATTTTTACAGGATTTTGTCCGTAGAATACGAATCCGACCTTGAAAATATTGGATTGGCTCTAGTTTTTAATCAATTTACGTTTCAATATACAAAATATGCATTTTTAGCATTTTTTGAATGAATGTACAACAATACACCGAATCAGTAAATCTGTCCGCATAGCACAAAATGAAAGTTTAAATACTGCTCTTCAATATCCAAAAACAAAAAATGTAATTTATGTACACTTTAACCTGTAATGTCAAAAGAGACATTCGCTGTTCCACAAGCATATTTAAAAAAAACAACAGTACTTTTGACCATGTAAGGTAATTTAAATAACAATTAGTCTCTCTAGGGGTTTTTATGGTCGCTGCTTACTGATCTGTATTTAGATTTTAATATTCAAAATGGCGAATCCAATATGGCAGAATTTTTTTAAAATTTTAAATTTTTATCATAAAAGGCGTAAATTATCTTTAAAAATTTGGTCCGCCACTTGTAATTTTTATATTTCATAGCAGATTTGTAACTAGCGATTATAAAAACGCCAGAGACACTAATTTTTACTTGAATTACCTTACATGGTCAAAAGTACTGTTGTTTTCAATATGCTTGTGGAACAGCGAATGTCTCTTTTGACATAACAGGTTAAAGTGTACATAAATTACATTTTTTGTTTTTGGATATTCAAGAGCAGTGTTTAAGCTTTCAATTGGTGTTATGCGGACAAATTTACTTTTTCTGTGTATTGTTGTACAATCATTCAAAAAATGCCAAAAATGCATATTTTGTATAATGAAACGTAAATTGATTAAAAACTGGAGCCAATCCAATATTTTCAAGGTCAAATTCGTATTCTATGGACAAAATCCTATAAAAATCAGCTTCTATTGGTTAGGCCACAAAATTTTGTTGGCCTGTGTAATAAACTTTTAAAAGACTCGAATCGAGCCTCTTGTATCAGGCGAATATAAGGAGGGAGGCGTTGACCGGCTATGCGGAGAAGTGAAAGGCCTCACGCCCACTAGCCAATACTCGCGTGCTGGGTCCAAGGCCTCTCCCCTCATACAGAGCGAAGCGAGAGCCGCTCGATCAGCCATGTTGTCGGCCTCATGCCTCTCCCCTTATACCGAACGAGGCGAGAACCGCTTGACCAGCCATGTTGTCGGTCCAGACGTATAATCTCTCTCTCTCTCTCTCTCTCTCTCTCTCTCACTGTTAGAAATATATAGTTGAAGATTCAATAACAACTGTAGTTGAAAATTCAATAACATGGAATTGAAGGTTCAGTAACGTAAAATTGGAAATTCAATAACATAGAATTGAAAGTTCAATACCATTGAAATGAAAATTGAATAAGTTTCACCAGTATTGTGTGTACATACACTGCAAAAATTTTTGAAGAAAAATACTACTAATAATTTAAGAATTTCTTTTTATAAATTTTACAATTAATTATGTGTAATTCCCAAGATTGAAGAAAACAATTGTAGCTTATAGATATTCTTTTTATTTCCCATTATGTGATTGATTACAAAACTATTTCACAAAATATTTTTCACAAAGCATAATAAATCATTATGAAGAACAATAATAAAATAGTGTCAATATTATATAAATTATAACACACGCTAACAATAAAATTACTTATTCCTAGATATTACAATTCGTCAAAATTAACTGATAATACACACAAGTAGATTAAGAAATTCACTATTGCTGTTCACTATTGCTCAATAATTAAAAATAATATTATTATATATTATAATATTTATTTTGAATTAATTTTTAAACACTCATTTTATAATTTAAACACTGTAAAAACAAGAAGACCTATGAAAAAAACTGATATTTGAAAAGTCATAAAATAGAACCTCTTGCAAGGCGAAACCCTTAGCTGCGGTCAACTTTGGACAAACCAGATGTGACAATCATTTCAAAAAAGAGAAAAGATCTTCACAGTTTATTGAATATTCAATAGCAGTAATGAATATTCAATAACAGTATTGAATTTCCAATAACTGCATCTGTATTTTTCAAATACAAATCAATAGATATTCATTTTTCGATAACAGTAGTGAATTTTCAATAACTGTCTGTATTTTTCAATTACAGGTTGATGAATGTTCATTTCAGGTTCTTTAATTTTCAATTCAACCTGAATTGAATTCAAATTCAATAACTCGTGTAATTGAGGGGTTGTTGAATTTTCGATTCTTTTCTAACAGTGTAGTTAAAAATATGAAAAATTCTAATTTTCAAAGAATTGAATCTGAAACCTTTTCAGGATTTAAATATTACTAAAAACTTTACGCTCTAATACTTTTAATACTTAATTGTAATCTAAAATTTTAATTGAAATTCATTTTTAAATCAATTTTTATGATAAAATTCTACTAGAATTTTATTATTTAATACAAAAAAAAATTTATTGAATAATTACATACCTTTCTTGAATTTGAATTCTTTTAAAAAATTGTATCAATCAATTTTCAAATAATTTGAATTCTTTTGCAAAGTTTTATTAAAATGAATATTAAAAATGATTAAATTAGGAAAAATTTTGAAAACAATTGAAATTTTGCCAAGAAATTTATTAGATTTTAAAAATGATTCAATTTCGGAGAAGAGTTTTATAATTTATAAAGATACCTTATTGATAATTTATGCAAAAATGGCATTAAAATAAAATTTTTTTTGCAATAGTTTTATTCTTTAATGAAATTTAATCAAAAATCTATTAAAAATAGTATTTAAATTCTAATAAGTAAATTCTAGCAAAGGTTATTAATATAATTAAATTTCTTTCATAAATTTTAATAAAGTTTTTAATAATGATTAAGTTTTTCGAGGAATTCGATTAAAATTTTATTAAAGGTAATTGAAATTCCGCAATTACCTTTATTATTCCTCAAAATGATTGAATTACTAATAGGAATTTTATTATTTACAAATAATTTTGAAAATTTATTGCATATATTTAAGAATTGAAGAAATAAACTTGTTTTTGTAAAGAGGTTCACAACAAAATTGTGATATTATAGAGTCAAGAATATTATCAATGATACAATGAAATTCTCTAAATATCAATACACTTCAAGGTAATAGCTATTTCACTAAATATCGGTTGAGTTAATTCTTATGAATGATATTTAACTATTATTGTAGAACTCTTTAAAGTAATTGTTCTGTTATAAAAAAAATTGAAATTGAAAGAGATAAGCACAATTATTATAAATTGGTTTCAAATAACCTATACGATTTTACTAATAAATTAACTAACTCGATTAAATTCATAGAAAATTATGTCCAAATTACTTACATTTATTTCGAACAGAACCTCAATTCATCTGTGTATTGTTAATTAGTAAAAAAAAATTTAATTCTCATAATTCAAAATTGTTTAAATTATTAAAAGTTCAAAAAAAAGAAGATGTAAAAAAAAACTATAATAATATAATTATAATTAAACAAAAATGTTAAAGTCTGATGAAGTAAATAATTTGACACTGTAAATTAAGAATATAAAATTCAAAAGAAATTATTTATTTAAAAACACACACTCATACATACTACAAAAGAAACACATATCACAACAGTTCACATTCAAATTAATCGAAACAAAAAAAAACAAAAGAAAAGGTGATTGTAATTAAACACATGAGCCACACGCGCACAACTTTAACTTCAATGGGTCTTCCTCCAAAACGACCTCAACACTTTCGGGCTTGATATACCAGGAAGGACCTGCTTCATCTTGACTCGAATCGTGAGGGATAAAATCTGGACTTTTCGATGATGGGTTCTCCAGAAGGGAACGTATATCTTTCAGATAAACCTTGGGTTGAAGATTTTCACCCAAGTTTGATGACTTCAGGGATAAATCCAGAGGATCATTGTTTATGAAAGTATTCGGCAAGACTATATTTGATGTAGAAATAAATTTGGGAGCATCATCTATCCACACCATTGTGTCAGCTGTCTTCCTCTTTGAAGGCCCAGGTTGAACTGCAAAAAAAACAAACAAAATATAAAAAAAAAATTAATAACAAATGAAAAACCAAAATTTTTACCTGATACTTCTAATTTCCTTTTTTCGGACCCCAATATGCTTGGACATTCTCCACAATAACAATCGATAGGTCGATTAGGTCGACTATAACAAAAAAAAGAATATGTCCTCTTGTAATATATATATATATATATATATATATATATATAAATGAAAAAAAGGAGAAATGAGCAAAAACGTACTTACAACAACAAATTCATCATCGATGTCATTTGTGCCGATTCGTTAGTAACTTCCTTCTTTAAACGTTTTAGTTGTTGACGTAGAATTTTTGCGTCTATTTGGAAATTTTGAAGCTCCCCCTTCCTGCGGCGGCCAGGACGTCCTAATTCTTCAAGACATCCAATCTCCAACATGGAATAGTGAATTGATGCGGCTAGTGCATGTAATGATTGCAGAAATATTAGAATATTAACACCACACCTTCTTTCGTTTGACACTAAAAAGAAAAAAGGAAAATTTTTCAAAAATTTAATATCACTAACAGTTTAACGACCGAAGATCAACACAATATAATGACAATGCTCACTTTCTTTACTGGATGTGCTCTCCATCTCAAAAAGTAAAATACTAAAGATGTCCTGAACACCAGCATCATTTATAGGGATGCAAAATGCTGAAGTTAACAAAATTACATGAAAAACAAAGGGTCAACGACTGTCCTGCGAAAGAAGAAATCCACACCTACCTTAAGAAGATGATTAAAAACATAAACAACACATATCACTACACACCGAACACGTCAAAATATCATTTCACCATTCTTATCTAGGCGCCGCCGAATGTAAGATAAGCGCAAGGATATCAATATCACCTAGAACGCTGTAGGAATCTTGTAATTAGGGTAAAAAAAGACAGTGTCAATTTCGGCATTTCAAGTCTCCACATAGGTATCTAAACGATAAGAATTAAATTTCATCGGGACGATGAAAGAGTAAGGAGGGAGGACTGTTACATCCCAGATACATTTTTGTTTTTGATAAGATTGTAAGGAATATGTTTTGTGTATCTGCAATGTAACAAAAAGCTAAAGGAATGCAATTATCTTATTTTGACATATAATACGCGTGTTAAAAAGACTTGAAAGTCCGAAATTGAGATATAAGTAAAATTGAAACATTATACTTGCTGTATTGTCTCAATTTTAAAATCAGAGAAAAACAAAATAAGAGATAGAAATTGGTCAAATAGAGAAGAATGCGTTGCAAGCTCGAACTCGCTCGCTGTGACCTACTTACGCAACCGAGTTCTAGCGCAGCCCGAGTTCTAGGAATCGCTGCGTGTAATTCGAGCTTCACTCTTTCCATATATGGGGTAAAACTTCTGAGTAGTTACCGATGAGACACATTCTTTCTCCGAAGTATAATTAAAAATAGAATTATAAGGAATAAGCATTATTCTTAGGAATTGACACCTTTTACCCCCATAATTGTCTTCAAACTCTCCCACTTTTTAATAATTTATTAGTATATAAGCCAAAGCCTTTTCAACAAAAATTGTCAAATGTTCCGGTGCGGTTTCATAGACCAATAGCCATTGTAGAGCGACCCTTCAGTTATACACAATTTTATTGTATTCTTTCTTTAATCGGCAATTGCGGTTTAGAATTGTACTCGATTATTGTGCAAGTCTATTTTGTTTTTCACTTAGAAACAAGTTTCTTTCCCTTAGGGGTGCAAGAAAAGCAAATTGACACTTAGAATCAATAAATTTAAAGTATTAACTGTCGTATTTTGCATATCAAGTTCATTAATTGTAGTTTCTACCAATTCTTTCTTTAATCGGCAATTGCGGTTTAGAATTGTACTCGATTATTGTGCAAGTTGCTTTTTCTCACACTTAGAAACAAGTTTCTTTCCGTAATAGGTGCAAGTGACGATAAGTAACACTTAGAAGCGGTACTAACTCTTGAACAAATGCAAAAGTTCTAAAGTTGTGAACGTTACACAAGTGTAACATAACAAACTTTCTCAGTTTCATTCAATTGAAACAATATCTTGAAAACCAAACTTATACCGACCAGCGCTATAACCTTAAATCTACGACTAATCTGTAACTAAAAGTAAGTAACATTTATGTAACTGTTTGTAATATAATTATTGAATCACTAAATAAATGTATTAAAAGGGAATATTCTTTTGTTTTAACGCAAAAACCGTAGTTTTGACAAGTACAAACGATCCTACTTAAAAATAAAGGTCAAGCTTTACCAACTTGACCATAATCAGCCTACCATTCCTACAAAAAGTTATTAACCTAACCTTTTAACCTCGCCTTCCGCTCGGGATGTAACAATCCTAAAAAAAATATATATATAAACATTCATAAACACCATTTTCCCAAACTAAAATGAATAAGTCATAACCCATAACCAATTGGTCATTAGCCTCCAAAGTAACTTAAAAAAAAGAAGAAAGTTTTTTTAAGAAAAAGAATATTATATGTAAATATACACAAGTTAGAGTATTTCAAAAAAAAACTTACGACTGCCAGAGCTATCACAATGCCCAAAAGAAGGGCGCGGCATCAAGCCAATGGCAAAAGTAGCCGCAGACGCTGGGGGAACAAAAAAAATATAACAATAATAATAAAAAACATAAAATACATACATAATTAACAAAAATAATAATTTAAAAAAATCAATAAAAAATAAAGAAAACCAATAAATAACATACAAGGAAAAGACGCAACCTGCTCCTGGGGCTCCTCTTTTATTTCCTCTATTTTAATTTCATTTTTTTTACAACCACATTTGCCAAACTTGTTGCGTTTGAAGACATGTATTAAAAATAAAAGAAAAAAAAACATTTTAGGTAATTAACAAATAAAATTTTTATCTAAAGTTTTGGTTTTTTGAAAAAAAATATATATATATACACTACCGTCCGAAATTGTGCGAACGCTAACGTCTCGAGCTATTAAAAAACACACCCGCACAGAAACAGTGATAACTCGGTTAAAAATGAAGCTAGATGCTTTTTTTAAATTGCATTGGAAAGCTTATTAAATTTCCAATGAAATGCTACTATGTTAAATTGTATTGCATAAATAGGAAGCGAGATATCATGTTATAAAGACAAAAAAATAATTCTATTCTTTTCGGAATTTCTTACTCTGACTTTGACTCCTGGCACAGTTTAGCAAAGTTTATAAAAAAATTGTTACTTTAACAGACAATTCCTTGTAACCAAAGCTTTAAAAAGAGACCAAGAACAGCAAAAAATATTTACGGGTTCCCGAGATATAACAAAAAGAGTCGGACCGTGCAAAGCAGAATTTTCAATCATCGATTTCTCTAATTCGCCGTTAAGTCAATTACTTGTCTGTGAAAAAAGTGTCGAAAATTAATTTTACCAAGTACATTCTTACTATGATCCATTTTTTAATTTAATTTATTATATATCGATATTTAAAAAGTGGATCCCAGTAAGAATGTACTTGGTAAAATTAATTGTCGACACTTTTTTCACAGACAAGTAATTGACTCAACGGCGAATTAGAGAAATCGATGATTGAAAATTTTGCTTTGCACGATCCAACTCTTTTTGTAACATCTCGGGAACCCGTAAACATTTTTTGCTGTTCTTGGTCTCTATTTAAAGCTTTGGTTACATGGAATTGTCTGTAAAAGTAACAATTTTTTTCATAAACTTTGCTAAACTGTGCCAGGAGTCAATGTCAGAGTAAGAAATTCCGAAAAGAATAGAATTATTTTTTTGTCTTTATAACATGATATCTCGCTTCCTATTTATGCAATACAATTTAACATAGTAGCATTTCATTGGAAATTTAATAAGCTTTCCAATGCAATTTAAAAAAAGCATCTAGCTTCATTTTTAACCGAGTTATCACTGTTTCTGTGCGGGTGTGTTTTTTAATAGCTCGAGATGTTAGCGTTCGCACAATTTCGGACGGTAGTGTATATATATATATTTTTCTAAAAAAAGTTAGTCATCAAAGTTCAATCTTTCTATTTTCAAATCCAATATTATTTACAAAATAAATTTTAAATAAGAAAAAAAAATAAATTAAATATAACATTTAAGGAATTATTTAATTATATCATTTATAACACAGGCCAACAAAATTTTGTGGCCTAACCAATAGAAGCTGATTTTTATAGGATTTTGTCCATAGAATACGAATTTGACCTTGAAAATATTGGATTGGCTCTAGTTTTTAATCAATTTACGTTTCATTATACAAAATATGCATTTTGTATAATGCAAAAATGTAAAAATTAGTGTCTCTGGCGTTTTTATAATCGCTAGTTACAAATCTGCTATGAAATATAAAAATTACAAGTGGCGGACCAAATTTTTAAAGATAATTTACGCCTTTTATGATAAAAATTTAAAATTTTTAAAAAATTCTGCCATATTGGATTTGCCATTTTGAATATTAAAATCTAAATACAGATCAGTAAACAGCGACCATAAAAACCCCTAGAGAGACTAATTGTTATTTAAATTACCTTACATGGTCAAAAGTACTGTTGTTTTTTTTAAATATGCTTGTGGAACAGCGAATGTCTCTTTTGACATTACAGGTTAAAGTGTACATAAATTACATTTTTTGTTTTTGGATATTGAAGAGCAGTATTTAAACTTTCATTTTGTGCTATGCGGACAGATTTACTGATTCGGTGTATTGTTGTACATTCATTCAAAAAATGCTAAAAATGCATATTTTGTATATTGAAACGTAAATTGATTAAAAACTAGAGCCAATCCAATATTTTCAAGGTCGGATTCGTATTCTACGGACAAAATCCTGCAAGAATCGGCAGTAATATTTTAGGCAACATGCAGTTGATGAAAATTTGTCGGCCTGTGTAATCAAAATAATAAACAAAAAAAACAAATATTTTTCTTGGTAGTTTTTCCTTTTTGAAAAATTAAATTATACAAGAGAAATCATTTTTTTAAAAATTCAACGCAACAAACACACATTTTTTTTATAAAAAAATAAATCCCAGGCTCTGCACTCCATTATGAGTTTAATAAAAAAAATAGAAAAAGTAGCCCCGATGACAAAACAGTAGGAATAATAAACACGGTGACAAAAGAGGTACACATAAATTCAAGACTATTAAAAAACAAAAAATAAATAAACAATTAAATATATACACACAAAAAATCAACAATTTCAATTATTAAAATTTTCTTATAATTTAAGTTTATTTAAAAAAAAATAAAACTCCTAATTAAACTCATACGAAATTGAAACTAAATAAATTCCAATTTTTTTAATTGAAATTATTATACAGAATTTAAACTGAAATTCATTTTTAAAAACAAATTTTATTAGATAATTCTTCGAGAATACAATTATTAAAATTGCACAGACCTCGCTAATTCTCAACAAAAATATTTTTTTATTTCAACTACTAAAAACTTAAATTCTTACAGCAAATTTTTGTTATTAAAAAAATCTACATATTTCAAAAAAATTAAATCCTAACAAAGAAAAAAAACAAACAAAATTTTTTTTAATAAGTTAATTTCTTTAAACTAGTTATGTGCAATTTTAAATTTGAATAATCAAATTCCTGAGAAATTTGTCTAATTCATCAAAAGAAATGAATCCTACACACAAAAAATTTCATAAATAAACTGAATTTTTCTTTGGAAATTTTATGAAAACAGCAATAAATTAAAAACATATTTAGCTGCGAAAAGAATTTAAGAAACAATTTAATTTAAAAAAAGAGAATTTTATTAGAATTTTTGAGAAAAATTGTTAATGAATATTATTATTTAGTGAGAATAATTGGTTTATTGTTCGAGGAAGTGTAAGGGGAATTCTTTTTGATTTTTCCAAAATTTTGTTGAAGAAGCTATGAAATTAGGTAGAATTGATTGGATCCCTGTGGAAACTTTATTAGTGAAGAAAATAATCTAATTTTAGAATCGAATTTTACTAAGATTTTTTTTTCGAATGATTGAATTGTTTGCAAAGTTTATGACTTGTAGAGTTTGCTCTAGTGCGTGTTCGTAAATATCTAGATGTTCTTCCCAGTTTCGTATGGTAGCTTGTATCCGGACTGTATAATTTATATTGTTTAATTTATCATCGAATCTTTGAATACTTGTTTGCATCTTATTCAGTTTTTCTTGCCTATTATTTGCTATTTTTTGTTGTTGTTCGGCTGCCTTATATAGATTGTGTAATTCTGCCCTAACTAGATGTGTTTGTTCCCCTACTAATTTGGAAATATTTCTTTGAGCCTCGTCTAATTCTAGTAATGAATTTTCATATTTTTCCCCATCTTCATAAGTCAATACTCCTATTGCAGTGCCTGCTATTTTTCCTATTATTCCGAACCATGGTGTGTTTCTCTTTTTTATAGATTTAGATAATGGCCTTTGTGTTAGAAAATCGTTTTGGTTTTTTAGTTCTTGTGTGGTTTCTTGTAATTGTTCCCATTGCATTTTAATGATCGATATTCTTCTGTTTATACCGTAAAAATTTAAGATTTCTTCGCAATTGCTTGATAATATTTTTCTGCATGGTATTTCTAAACTTTTGAATTTTTCTTCTAGTTCGGGTAGATGACTGTTGAAATTCGCTGTATCCAGAATCACTACTGTTCTCCAGGTTCCGGTTATTCTTTGTATATTGGGCATTAATTCGAAAAATATTCTAGTACTTTTTTGAAAGGAAGTGATCCTTATATGGGGGATTTCGCGTCAAGTGATCAAGGGATCTTTTGGTGCAATGTTTATTTCAATAATTTTTTACTCTTAAACAATTAAACATACAAATTTGACAAAGTACATTTTGGAAAGGTTTTTTCATGCTCTTTCGATTGGAAATAAGCATTTTGAAAAAATAAATTTTGACCCAAAAAAATCAAAATTAAAAATAAATTTCAATTTTTTGGGGAGAAAGACCTAATTTTTTTTTTAACGAAAGCTGAGGTTTTTTCCTAAAAGGACATATAAATGGAAAAGTGGGACTAGAATGTTTAAACATTGAAAAAAAGAATTTTCTCCTAAACGGAGCTTAAAACCGGGTTTTGAGCGCTCAGGCGAGTAGAAAACTCATTTTTTTAATGTTTAAACATTCTAGTCCCACTTTACCATTTAAATGTCCTTTTAGGAAAAAACCTCAGCTTTCGTTTAAAAAAAAAAAAAAAATTGGGTCTTTCTCCCTCAAAAATTTAAATTTATTTTTAATTTTGATTTTTTTTGGTCAAAATTTTTTTTTCCAAAATGCTTATTTCCAATCGAAAGAGCATGAAAAAACCTTTCCAAAATGTACTTTGTCAAATTTGTATGTTTAATTGTTTAAGAGTAAAAAATTATTGAAATAAGCATTGTACTGAAAAACACAAAAATTTAACCCCCTCCCCCTCGAAAAATATTGGACTAGGTAAAAAAATATTTTCACGAAAAATTACTATCTATGAGTACTACAAATGCCCCAAGTTTTGCTACGATTGGAGAAAAATTTTTCTCCACCTTGATCACTTGACATGAAATGCCCCATATAGGGGTTGTCTTCTATTCCATTGATTGTCCTTAATAAGTATAATATTGCCAGGAGGGACTCCGTGATTTTCATCCTTATTTTCTTTATTTTCCTGTAACCTAAAATAGAAAGAGGTTTATTGTTTCGTTCTTCTAAAGTTCTATAGCTTGTTTAGCTAATTTATCGGCTTCTTCATTACCTATTATACCGCTATGGCCTGGTTCAAAAATTAATTCTACTTTTAAATCTAGTGTTTTATTTTTTAGAAGTTCAAAAATTTCTTTATTTACTACTGAACGTTTTCTGTTAGTTTTCCAACCGTTCTTTTCCCATACTGGTAACCATTGATGATAACCATCTATCGTAAATCTAGAATCAGTGTGTATTCTGACTTTCTTATAACCTAATGATTTTATTATATCTAGAGTTCTTAATATGGCTTCTATTTCTGCTCCGTTATTGGTTTGTTTTATTTGAGCCCTTTCACTAATGTTGTTAATATGGTTGAAATTGAACCATACTCCTATTCCAGCTTTGGCCATATTTTTTCCATTGGCTTTACATGCTCCATCAGTATAAACATGTATGTATCCTTCTTTGTCCTTCCTAAACCCTGCTTCATCTTCTAGTCATAAGTAAGCTTTCTTGACTTGATCCTTGTGTTTTCTGAATCTTTTTCCTTCCGCGTCACAGAGTACTAAATTATTATTTTCCGTGATAGAAACTATTTCGTACGGTCCGTGATAATAAGGTTCAAATTTTCCTGTTCTAACTTCTTCACAGACGTCAACTACATCACCTACATTTACATCTACAGGTCTGGACTTATTATCGTATATTTTTTTAAAGGTTTCTTTTGCTTTGATTATATTTGTTGCTGCAATCCTTCTATGAAATCAGTAGATATGCAAATTAGGTATAGAGAGACATTTCAATGTTGTTTGTCTTTGAAAGAGAAAGAAACCAATAGCGTTAGATTTTCTGCGTTATGAACAGAGCGAATGATGTTATTATTACCGAGAGAAAGAAGAAGACAGAACATCTGTAAAGAGAAACCAAAGGTCTCTCTTCGATTACCTGGCCAATTGTTCGAAGGGTTCCTTTTAACCAGTGGAAGTCTATTGTACATGTGTGTATATATATATATATATATATATATATATATATACACTGATATATATATGGGCAATTCCACGTGAGATTTAAGTCGACCTCTTAAAATCGGCGAAAAATATTTTTTTTTCTATTCTGTATAAAAAAAACAGATACGTATTTTTTTATTTATGTTTAATTGTTCAAATTTTTGAGTTATGAATTTTCGAAAATTTGGACTTTTAATTGTAGACCTCTATTCAGTAGCTTATAAGTCCGAAAATATCGAGTTTAGGAAAAAGTTCTTAAAGAATAAAAGTTTTAGTTTTCTTTTGACTTTTAAGAAATGTAAACAAAATAATTTTTAAAAAATTTTTTATTAAAAACAAAAAATTTTTTTATAAACAAATTAATTTTTTTTAACTTTGGGCCGGATTTTTATTTATTTTTTTAAAATGTTTTTGTACCTTATAATATAGAGAAGATTTTTCAAAAAGTCCCGAAATGGGCCTGATGTGTTAAATGAGTTTTAAAATATTTTCAAAAATCACTTGCAAGCATCACAGTGAAATTTTTTTTACATTTAACTTTTTAAAACTGTTTATAGCCCAGACCTATAATTTAAAACAAAGAACTCTCAAATATATTAAAAATTATACCTTGTAGACAGTTTTAGAAAGTTAATTGTAAAAAAATCCCACTGTGATGCTTGCAAGTGATTTTTGAAAATATTTTAAAACTCATTTAACACATCAGGCCCATTTCGGGACTTTTTGAAAAATCTTCTCTATATTATAAGGTACAAAAACATTTTAAAAAAATAAATAAAAATCCGGCCCAAAGTTAAAAAAAATTTTTTGTTTTTAATAAAAAATTTTTTAAAAATTATTTTGTTTACATTTCTTAAAAGTCGAAAGAAAAATAAAACTTTCATTCTTTAAGAACTTTTTCCTAAACTCAATATTTTCGGACTTATAAGCTACTGAATAGAGGTCTACAATTAAAAGTCCAAATTTTCGAAAATTCATAACTCAAAAATTTGAACAATTAAACATAAATAAAAAAATACGTATCTGTTTTCTTTCGAATATTTTTTGCCGATTTTAAGAGGTCGACTGAAATCTCACGTGGAATCGCCCATATACACACTATGCATTGGTGGTAGGCGAGTAATTAGATTTAAAAACAAAGGACCCCGCACTTTTACTATTGAATTTGGCTCTCAAACCAATTTTCTTGCAACTTTGCAGATTTGTAGTTTTTGACAGTCTGAACAAAAAATGTATATAATGACCAGTTTTTGAGCTACAGAAGTTCAAAGTTAAAAAAAATAAAATAATGTGTATTAGTTGTTCAAGAATGTTTTGTTGACAAAAATCAATTGAATTCGCTTAAAACTTGTTACTCGGGGGTTCTTAGGATCGCTGATAACGAATATGATGTTGGATTTTTAAAATTTTAAATGGCGACTCTAATATGGCGGACACATTGTAAGAAAGTCAATTGAATTCGCTTGAAACTGGTTACTCGGGGTTTTTTAGGGTCGCTGATATCGAATATGATGTTGGATTTTCAAAATTCAAAATTGCGACTTTAATATGGCGGACACATTGTAAGAAAGTCAATTGAATTCTCTTGAAACAGGTTATTCGGGGGTTTTTAGGGTCGCTGATAATGAATATGTATTGGATTTTTAAAATTCAAAATGGCGACTCCAATATGGCAGACACATTGTAAAAAAGTCAATTGAATTCGCTTGAAACTGGTTAATCAAGGGTTTTTAGAGTTCATTCAGCAGTTTAAAGAATTAGTATGCGATTTAGCTCGTTAAGGCAAAATCAGTAGACGGTTTAATAGTTTTAGGTAAAACAATTAAATGATTCAATCAATTAAGGCAAGATCAGGGGGTGATTTACTAGTTTATGTCAAGATAAGTTCGAGTCTTTTTGAGACATTTACTTTTTTTTCGTTTCACTTTTATATTTGATCTTATTTTGCATTATTTACGATTGCTACTTATTCTTTCCTAACTATTATAGTATCTTTCTTTATAGCTATCTTTACCAAGGTAAACTAAAAAATAGAAAACAAGTTTTGTGCGCTTTCTTTACTGTTTTTATATTATTATTATAGTTGAAACGTTTTTGTGAATAACTGATGACTATTGTAGTTTTGAAAACGTCATTTACAATCTATTTGAAGGATTCAAGGCAGTAAATGCGATTAATGGTCGATGAAAAGAAAAATATTATTACTATCAAACCGTCTACTGATTTTGCCTTAACGAGTTGAATCGCATATTCATTCTTTAAACTGCTGAATGAACACTAAAAATCCTTTATTAACCAGTTTCAAGCGAATTCAATTGACTTTCTTACAATATGTCCGACATGTTGGAGTCGCCATTTTAAATTTTGAAAATCCAACATTATATTCGTTATTAGCGACCCTAAAAACCTCCGAGTAACCAGTTTTAAGCGAATTCAATTGACTTTCTTACAATGTGTCCGCCATATTAGAGTCGCCATTTTAAATTTTAAAAATCCAACATCATATTCGTTATCAGCGATCGTAAGAACCCCCGAGTAACAAGTTTTAAGCGAATTTAATTGATTTTTGTCAACAAAACATTCTTGAACAACTAATACACATTATTTGATTTTTTTTAACTTTGAACTTCTGTAGCTCAAAAACTGGTCATTATTTTGAGTTTTGTCTTATACATTTTTTGTTGAGAAGGTCAAAAACTACAAATCTGCAAAGTTACAAGAAAATTGGCTGAGAGCCAATTTCAATAGTAAAAGTGCAGGGTTCTTTAAATAAGATTAAATGATTATTGATATTATTAATGTTAAAAATTGATATTGGAATTGAAAATTAATATTGGCATTGGTTTGGTATTAAATTTGAAAATTGATAATGGAATTGAAAATTGATACTGAAATTGGAATTGAAAATTGATACTGGAATTGAAAATTGATATTGGAAAAATTGATATTAGAAATCATTATTGATATAATTGGAATTGAGATTGGAATTAAAAAGGAATATTTGTATTGGAAATTGAAAATTGATATTGTAATTGAAAATTGATATTTTAATTGGAAGTGGAATTGAAAATTAATATTCGAATTGAATATTGATATTGAAAAATATTGTTCGATACAAGGTGCCAAATGAGCGTTTCGTACCTTGTATCGAAATATACTATTTCAAGCAATCAACATTTTTTTAAAAACGTGTGAAATTTCGCATGAATTTCAGAAACTTTTAGAAAGACAATCAAATTCGTTTTATAATATGCAAAGCACTTTGAGTTTACAAGTACTTGACATGATAATTCCAATCGAAAAAAATAAGAGGCACATTCAAATACTTTTTAGTAGTTTCTTCAAATCTGGTCATCGATGGCGATGTGGTCATATTACGCAAAGGTCCCAATGAATCTAAACATAATCACGCTCCAAATCGAGAGGAGGTAACCGCTCTGAAACTTATAGCAAATATTAAAAGAAAAGCCACGGAAAATCCGGATGCACCGCCATCGCGGGTTCTAATGTGTTTACAAGATGTGCCATCAGGTGTTTTAGCAGAACTTCCTGATAGACAAAATATTCGAAAATTGATTCAACGTGAGCGTTTGCAAGATTTGCCGCCTAACCCTCAAAATATTGAAGATTTAAGAGAAATACCAGGTGAATTTCGAAATACTTTAACAGGCGAAGATTTTTTATTGTATGATTCTTTTAAGGAAAATATTAAAAATCTTATGAGAAGCAAAACCTGGTTTATAGACGGAACGTTTAAAACGGCTCCAAATATATTTTACCAAGTGTTTGCTATTTTGGGTTCCGTAATACAAAATTTTAATGGAGAAGAACAAACGCTAGCGTTTCCATTTTTTATGCACTTCTGGAAAATAAAGAGCAAGCAGCTTATTCGAAAATATTTGAAAATCTTCTAGAAAAAGCGACACATTTTGGAATTCAAATTGTTCACCCACAATTTATAATGTCAGACTTCGAATTGGGAATTGTAAATGCCGCTAGATATCATTTTGGAAATATCGTTAAATGTTGCTTATTTCATTTGTGCTAAAATTTATATCGCCGAATTCAAACGGAAGGCTTTCAGCGACAATATAATGATGCAGAAGACCGAAGTTTTAAAGAAACGGCCCAGATGATGTGCGCATTGGCATTTATTCTCGCAGACACAGTGGTTGAAACCTTTGATGCTTTTATGAATGAAGTTCCGGATGTTTTCCTTCTAATTTCAGAATACTTTGAAGTATGTTAATATAATATATTTTATTTCTATAACTTTTTTACAATTTTCTATAGTTACTAAATTATTGAATTTATTTATAAATAGTTTAACTATATTCGCGGAAGACGTGCTAGAGGAAAAAGGAAAACTGTAGCAGTGTGTAAAAAAACCCGTACAGATCGTCAGCAACGTATTGAAGATAGAATTTTCAATATAGTCTCAAATTATCCAGGACGCATCCAAAACGATGAAATTATTGATTACTTAAGAACAATTGGTCACAATTTACATTTTTAAATATTTTGACACTTTTTGGAACTTTTATTCCATTTTATGATGGAACTTTTCTTCTGGAACTTACTTTTTGGAATTCATGTACTTTTGGAACTAATTATTCTTGGAACTTACCTCTTGGTATTTTTGTGTTGGAACTTATTTTTTGAACTTTTGTTCCCCAATCGAAAAATCATTTGAGGTTAATTTTTAAAAATAATTGTTTAAGTCGTTTTCTGATTGAAAAAAATTCTATTAATCCACGTTTATTTGTTAAGTATGATTGGCAGAGTTTTTTAAATGATTCATTTGAAGAACTCCGATGTAAAAAAATAAACAACCAACAAATTATTGATACAAAAATTCCATGTGGCACAATTTTGAATAATACAAAGGAAATTAATAATCCTTTAAAAACGCAAGAATATAGTGCTATACTTAAATCTAAAAGTAAAATTAAAAATATATTTCATTCAGATAAAGTAGACGTTTGCTCTAAACAAATTAAAACAAGTAAGTTAGAATTCCACCGACATCATCCGGATAAAAGTTGAAGTTATCAATAATGCAGTAGACTCTTTTCATAAACAAAGTACTGTACAATGTCAAAAAGAATATAAAGAAGGATTATTAAAGAGTAAAAATTTGTCCAGAGAAGTTAATGATTCAAATGCTGATAACACAAATGAATCAAATCCCACAATAATGAATATACATGATAGTGTGGAGAAATCAATTTCTTTATTCAAAACTATCCTAAATAGTGCAGCAGAAAATCAAAGAAATTATCGAGCCAGACAAAAATTGAAAAGAAAAATTAATAATATAAATAATTTAGACGAAATAGATGTTTCCTTTACGAAAATAAAAAAAAGTAAGGCAGAATACCAAAAAAATATAGAGAAAAATGAAAATAAAAAATAAAATGAAAAAAACTCTTTGTTTGCTGATTCGAAAGAGGGAAATTCGAATCAATCTATTGATTTAATAAATACATTTAATACTCAAAAATAAATTGTTTCTCTGTCAACCATAGCAAATGACAAAGTTATTTATAAATCAAATGTTAATGAAAATTATCTGAGAAACATGAATTATTATTGTATTTATTGCCAAGCGAAGCATTTTAAAGATGAAAGAGTAAGTGGCAAACAAAACAGTTTTAATGCTTGTTGTGGCAAGAGAAGAATAAGAATATTGCTCTTATTGATGATATTAATAAGAGGGTGGTAAATCTTTTAGAGAGTAAAGGTGAAAAAATATATTTATATATATATAAATATCTTTTTCCATCGTGTACTTCCAGCCCCCAAACTGGCATCCATCGTGCACTTCCAGGACATTCTGTAAGTTCCAGGACGGACCTGGTACTATTAATAAAGTATTATGGAGGAAGGATGCATCACCTTAAATTTAAGGTGATGCATCCTTCCTCCATAATACTTTATTAATAAAGTATTATTGAGGAAGGATGCATCACCTTAAATTTAAGGTGATGCATCCTTCCTCAATAATACTTTATTAATAAAGTATTTTGGAAGAAGGATGCATTATAATAAATTTAAGGTGATGCATCCTTCCTCCATAATACTTTATTAATAAAGTATTTTGGAAGAAGGATGCATTATAATAAATTTAAGGTGATGCATCCTTCCTCCATAATACTTTATTAATAAAGTATTATGGAGAAAGAATGCATTAAGACCCGGAATTACACGTTAGATAAACATATATATATTTATTAATATATTTATATATATATATATATATATAAATCTCAAGGGCAAACATTTATATAAGAAGTGATGTTTTAATCATGTTCAGATATATGTTGTATTATGAAGAGTAAAATAATTTGATTCCGTAAAAATATTTTTAGGAAATATCAGAAGCACGAAGTAGTATAAGGAGACCTCACGCCAATGCTTTGCAGCGGCAAAAATCAACACATTTTAGAGGGGTTAGAGTTATGAGTATTTGCCCCACTAGCAGAGGTTGCGCCATTACGGCTGAAATGTAAACCATGGTCGCCATTACACTTCATCGTATTTCTTTAATTTGTAGGTTATGTTCATATACAGTAGCAGACCAAAAAATGTTAGTACAATACTTTAACCACAGAGGCGCAACCTCTGTTAGTGGTGCAATCTCTGAGATCTCTGTCCCCCCAAATATGTGCAGATTTTTTTGTCGCGTGAGGTCTCCTTATACTACTTCGTGATCAGAAGTAATACCTATCCTTTTACCCACTTGCGTCCGACATCTTGGTTTTTATCTCTTATTTCTAAATATGTTAGAGAGAGACGAAATGAAAATACAACTACTAGAAGTGGGTCGACACTAGAGGGCCAACGCAGCTCTGCAGTTGCCAATATATATACAAATTTATGTTTATAAGGAAATTTTAGATTCTTATTAATTTAGTTTGTTTTGTTATATTATAAAGTCTTTTGAGATTACAAATTTTCAATCTGTAATTTTTTGACAGGCCTATTATAGAAAATTTTTATAGTGCTATCATTAACTTGTTACTTCAATTCTCAAGAACATATTTATGGGGTAATAGAAAATTTAAGTTATCTTGAATTGTGAGGTCTTGCTGTCCGCAATTAACATTTATTATCTCTTATTAAAAAAATTTTATTTTATTTTGATCATATTTTTCTAATTTTTCTTCACAAAAATCATATAATAAATACGTTATTTAAAATATTTGAAATTTTTCGATGGCAATAATTGTATTGATAAATGAAATTTAATTATTTATGAAAATAATTGAATGTTTTAGTAAAATTATTCTTGTGATAAATATTGTTATTTATAAAAACATTTTAATTTATCAAAGAATTTTATGATTTATCTATAATCGGAATAATCCCATATGTTTGTAACGTAGGAAACGACTAACAAAATATTTTTGATCAGGATTAGATAAATATTATACTGTTGAGAGTATTTTCATTTGATTCTGTAATAGTTTATGCATGTTGTAATAGAAATAACGATGTTTCTAAAAGCTAAGTTTTTCAAATAAAATGTTTGGAAAAGGTAACCAATAATGCAATCATTACTATTTTAGTGCGTTATAAATAAGGATGGAGATTAGTGAAAAAAAGTAATTTTAGATGATATTTCACAATGTTGTGGTATCGGTATGAAATTATATTTGTAGCATAGTAGTTTATAGGTAAAAGAATTGAATGGGCGCGCGTAGCGCGCAGAATTTGTTCTAGTTCCCCTAATTTCTATGAGCCGTGTTATTAGTTCTTGTATGTATAATTCATAGGTTTCTAATTTTTCTTCGCTTGGAAATGCTGTGGGGGTCCTGGCTAATTTTCCGAAAACTAATTCATATGGTGTGAAATTGGTAGCCTCGTGTACTGAGGTATTATACGCAAACATTGCATATGGGAGTAGTTTGTCCCAGTCGTCACTGGAGTGCGCGTAATGCCGTATGAATTCCGCTAAAACTGCGTGACTTCTTTCAAGGGCTCCGTTCGTTTGTGGCCTGTAGGCTGTAGTTGTTACTTGGTTTACTTTGAATATTTTGGCTAATCTTCTGAATAAGTTGCTAATAAACATTCTCCCTCTGTCTGTTAATATTGTTTTTGGAGCTCCATAAAGTGAGAATAGATTAGTAGCTACTGCATGAGCAATTGTAACTGCACTGATATCGGGTACAGCTACAAATATACAATATTTGCTCAATTGATCTTGCATAGTTAATACATGGCAATTGCCGTTTGACGTTGTAGGTAATTTTCCTACTGTATCTAGGGACACTTTATCAAATACATCTAAAGGTGTGTCTGTAATTATCATTGGTTCCCTATTTTTTGTCCTAATTATTTTTCTTTGCGCACAACTTCTACATTTCCTTATGTATTCGATTATATCATGTCGTAAGCCTGGCCAAGTGTATTTTTCCCTAATTCTCCTGTAAGTTTTGTTCACGCCCTTGTGTCCGGCTATTAAACTTTCATGATATTCTTTTAGTATTTTCGATCTGTTCTCTTCTGTGGGGATTTCTATTTTCCCGAAACATAGTTTGATGTGTATGTCCGTCTCGTAGAATACTTTCACTAGTTTCTCTATCCAACCATTTCCCATGGGTTCTGTTAGGTCCCCATATCTAGATATACGAAAATGTTTCACATTTTCTTTTGTCAAAACTTCTTTAAGTGTATATGTTATAGTGTATATGTTATTTTTACCTCTAGGTGTGATTAATATTTTTCCTACATTAGGTTTCCTATTTTTTACTTCCATTATATCTAAACCCCCTATAGCTATCATTAACTTGGTTATGGAACAACTAGGTTCTGCGTCTCTAGAAATAAAATGGACATAATTGTCCTTAACATTAGTAATATCCTCTCTATCGTAGGTAAGAGTATCTATTCTTTTAAAAAATGATTCTTGATCAACTTTTTTTAGGCGAAACTAGAAATTCTTCTTCGTCTATGTGGGGCATAGTAATTTTTATGCGTTTAGCTGGTTCGAAGTTTACATAACTATTTTCTAAGTTAGTTTTTTGTTTTTCTTTCGGCTTAGTAATGTTTTTATCCTCTTCTACTAATTTTCTTGGGAGTATTCTACCTCTTCTTTGTTCTTCTTTTGTCCCTCTTCTATATTTGTTAGTTCTTGACTAATGTTTCGAGGATTTGAAAAATGGGTTGGAGGATTTTCGATTTGGGCCGTGATTTCGCGTAACTCCGCAATTATTTCGTCTATCGTTTTTCTTTCTTGTTCTATTTCTCTTGCTAAATCGCCTTCTTCCGAATAAGTTCTTTGAGGAATATTCCCTTGGTTGTTCTCTTCTTTTTCCTCGAATAATTCGTCATCCCAGAAATAAGTCTGGTGTTCCGCTAATGATAAATTAAATTTTTTTATAGAATTTTGTATTTCCTTAGCCATTTCCTTGTTTATTGTTTCCTTCATAGGGTTATCTTCGGTTATTGTGATATCTTCTTCTCCTTCTTCTTCTTCTGAACTTTGTACCGGAGGACTTAGGTATACTGCTATGTCTTCTTCTATATGCGGCCTAGCTTGATTTTGTTCCATTTCGTCTTCGCTTGTTTCTAAACTGCTTTCTGTTTGCATTGAAATTGTATTAAGAGAAGGTAAGACACTGTAATTTTGTCTTAAGATGGGAACATCTGAAGGTGGGGGCTGAAGTCCATCTTCTGGTTCTTCACTACTTCCTTCGAGATTAACTGGAGGGTTTTGTATTGGATTTTCGCTTATACAGGGAATTTGTATTTCTTGTCTGGGTCTTAATCTGCTTGCTATAGGACCCTCATCTATTATAACTGAGATTGGCTTACTTTTCATTTTCCCAGGTGGCCTTCCTCTTCTTGGTCTTTTTCCTATTATTTTCTTTGCTGCAGGTATTGCAGACGAATCCGATTTTACTCTTTGTCTGCTAGGTCCAGGAACGTCTACAGTTTCCTTCGGTGTGAATGGTGATTTATTTTTTTCTTGTTTTCTTTTATTTTTGTTTAAGAGCTGGTTAAGAGCTTCGTTGGCTTTAACTTTTGCCCCTCAAGCTTCACTACTGATTGGGAACGCCCTTTTTTCTTCTATTTCCTTAATTTTGCTTAACTCAGCATCAGTTTCTGAGTCGGTACTGTTACTGCTTTCGGTAGTACTTCCGAGTTCCTCATCTGTTATGTCTCCTTTTTTAGAATTAGGATTTTCAGATAGTCCTTTTATCCATATATTTATTTTACCCGGTTTACATTCGAATTCATATTGGTAATCTTGTAATCTTAACAACCATTTTGTCATTCGAGTAGTAGGTTTGATTGCGTCGTTGATAATCTTCAATGGTTCATGGTCACACGACAAAATAAATTTTTTTCCATAAAGATATGGCCTGAAATTTTCTAATGCTGAAATTACAGCCAAACATTCTTTCTGAGTGGGGTCGTAATTCACTTCAGCTCCTACTAAGGTCCTTGAAAAATAAGCTACAGGTAGATCAATTCCGTTTACTTCTTGGGTAATTACTGCACTGAGAGCATGATCTGAAGAATCTGTTGTTACTCTAAATATTTTCGAGAAATCAGGATGCTGCAGGATCGGATTTCTACATAGAGCCCGTTTTAGTCTTTGGAAACTTTGTCTCTGTTCGTTTTCCCATTTAAAAATTTGTTCCTTTTTTAGTAATAGGTACAAAGGTTGTGCTATTTTCGCATAGTTTGCTATGAACCTTCTATAATATCCTGGGATACCTAGGAATCCCTTTACGGACTTAGGGTTTTTTGTTGTGGGGAAATCCTTTATGGCTGTCACTTTCTTTGGATCTGCTTTTATTCCTCCTTCTCCCACTACGTGATCTAAGTATCCTACTTCTTTACGGAGGAAATCACATTTTTACGGTTGCAAGGCTAACTTGGCTTCTTTTAATCGTGCTAACATCCTAGTTATTGTCTTGTCATGTTCTTCTAGATTAGCGGAAAACACTATTATATCGTCTAAGTATACGAATCGACCGTAGGAAAATGCTGTCTTGTGCTGGTCTTCTTCTGCTGTACCTATTTGGTGGTATCCTAATGCTAAATCAAAGACAGAGAAATATTTGGCGCCTCCCAAGCGCTCAAGTATTGTACTAATCATGGGCATGGGGTAGCTGTCCCCCTCCATTTTATCATTTAGGGCTCAGAAATCTATCACCAGTCGCCATTTTTTGTTTCCCTGTGCATCCATCTTTTTGGGCACAATCAACACCGGGGAGTTGTAACTGGAGTTGGATTTTACTAATAAATCGTCGCCGTACATTTTGTTTACTAATTTTACTCCTTCCTGTTCATATTCTGGGGTTTGTCTGTATTGTTTACAATTTACCGGTTTGTCATCGTTTAACGGTATATAATGTTTTACTAGTGGGGTCATTGGTAATTTATCTCCTGGCAGTAAAAATCGATCTTGTCCAATTCGAACCCATTTCTTCACGTATTCTAATTCTTCCTTATTCAGATGATCTAATTTCATTTTATTCAGAATGGCTTCGTACCTCTCCTCTTCTAGGTTTAATGTTTTATTTATTTCCGGGAAATTTTCTGCATTGGTTTCATCTATTAGTTCGTAAGGTAAGATTTCTTGTGGAGGTATGGATTTTGAACTGTATGATTCGTCGCTATTCTCTGATCAATTTGATAATTATGATTTCTATTATTACTGTAGTTCTGCGCACCATTGGGATTGTAAAGTCTAGTGTCCCTGTAGTTTGGATTTTGACTTCTTCCCTGCTCTATATTATAACTTCGATAATTTGTTCGCGGTTGAAAACCCGAACCGTTTCGCCTATATCCACCTTGTTGATTTCTCGAACCGGAAAAATTAAATCCCTGAGTTTGGTTATAGTTCATTGGTTGCATGTTATTTCCTGTACTTGAGAAATTTTGCCATTGTGGCCTAAGTATTCCAGGTGTGTTTTCTGCTGCATTTGCGTAATAGCCTACCACGTTTCCAAAATTCGCACGTATTTTCTTTTGTTGAGCTTGTCGAGCTATCGTGAGAGCTGCTGCTAAATCTGATGGTTCGCGAAGCTCTACCGACCCTGAAATATCATCGGGCAACGCATCGAGGAATGCTCTAAGGGCAGTTTGTTTAAAAGGCCTCATAATGATGGCTATTTCCTGAGGGGTGTAAGTTGGATGTAGAGCAGTTTTAGCCCCGCTTAAATACGAATTTAATCTGTCATGAAGGTCGTTTACAGTCTCGTTTTTGTACATTTTTAAATTAATGATTTGTAAAAAATAGGCCTCATATGGTTGTCCTGGAGCAAAACGTTCCTTTAGGGCATCTATTAGTTCGCCTACTCTAGCAAAATTTTTATTTTTAGTACAATCCCTGGCACTACCCTTCAATTTACACAGAATCTCTGAAATTAAGTCAGCTTCGCAATTTACACTAATTTTTGAAGCAGCGTAATATATATCTTGAATGAATTCTTTGACTGACATATTCGATCCATCATATTCAGGGATGTGTTTCATTGCTCTTTCTAAAGACATATCGTTTTTTAAAGATTGTACTACTACTACTGTCGCATTTTCTTCATTAATCGGCAATTCGACTCGCGGTATTTGAGCTACCATGGGTACCTCTATATCTACCCTATTTCTCATTGTATCTGCTACTGTGATGTTGAAAGGGTTTTGTCCTCCTGGGACTTCTCCTTCAGCTTCCCTCCCATTTCCTGGTGGTGGACCTCCAGGTTGTTCCATTTCGACTAACAATTTACGATTGATTTATAGATTAAATGCTATATATATTTTTTTTTATTATAATCCGAAACTGGCAAAGTAAGCGTCCACTAAAGGATGAGAAATCCACCCTAGGCTACCAGCGTGTTTCCAACCTATTATTGCTTGATAAATATTCTCTACTGTCGGGTATACTGGTTCTATTACTTGAAAATAAGTTTCGTGTCCTTGTACGTCGATTAGAATCCCTCCTATAACCCTATACTCTTCTTCATATAACGTCACTAGTTCTACAGCACAGGGCCAATATTCGATGTTAAGTAAATTTGCCGTAATGTAATTATGTTTTGTTTCTGTCGTTAATACAAATTGTATATTTCCCCCTATTATTTCCGGACTTTGTAGAACTACTTCAAAGTTTTCTTGAACCGCTATTGGTATGATTTCGTTAAATACTAAGAAAGACATAGATTATAGTAAAAATAGTTACAACACTAATTCTAGATTCCTTGATGGTAATTAAAAAAATAAACTATACCGTAATTACTCTTCGTATATATATATGTTAATTAAAATGTTCTTTTTAACATAAATAAATTTTAGTATGAGAGATTTCTACTTTTCTGTTGTATATATCTATCCTATAAATATAGTTGATTTAATCGTTCTGTGATTTGCTCTATATCTTTGCTATTTACTCTAGTATTATAGTCTTCTCCTCTAACCATACACTCTACTAAAATCAAAGATCGCTATATCTTTTCTAATTTTCTATTTAATTGCATATATTTTAGCGATATTTCATGCAAATTTGATACTGCTAAATCTAACTTCTCGTATAGTTCGGTAGGGTTTTTACTTAACAGATGTAGGAATTCTGGTGTCATGTATAGATTTTTTTAACGTAAATTTAATTTTTAAAAATGTGAAACTAAATCGTTTATCTGTTCTCGTTTATCTATCAATTCGGATTTTATTTCTTGTATCGACTGTTTATTTACGTCGTTGCAGTTGCTTAAGGCAAAGAGCCACTTTACTAGAAACCTACCGCGTTTTTCTACTCTATCGATATTGCACTCTAAGATTCTACACTGCAAAGATAATCTTTGACTAAATTCTTCTACAGATTCTAACCTTTCTTTGATTTCGGTTATATTGTCTTGGGAAAAACCTGCAATAACTCGGTTAATACTTGGAAACATAAAAAAAAATTTTTAAACTAGTATTAACAATCCTAATATGCTTACTCGGCTTTATTCTCGACCTTTTTTATACCTTTAGTTTCAACTTATTTTTTTTTAATCTATTATTTGAATGATTATAAGTTTGAAATCATCTACTAAAAGAAAAAAAAATTTTATAACGACCATAATTTTAATTCATTTATAATTATAAAAAAATAGAACTACCTTTACCGCAACTCACTAATGTATATTTTCTATATATAGCTTAACTTAATTATTCTCAATAATGTTAGTTTTGGAATTTTCTTTATTTCTTGGAAGGAAACTTTCGAAAAAAAAATCTCCTTCTAACTGACTCTATTATCCTGCACTATCAGTATCAAAAAAAAAAATTTTAATCCTCTCACTTGTCCAAGTGGCTACACACATCCGACAAGGTTGTTTTTTTATTCGAGGAATATGGGCCGTATTATTGAGGCAACCAGAGCTTGCCGAATGCAAGGGTAGTTACCGTTCTCCAAACTCGACTTTAGCGAGTAAACAAAAATTCGACACCCGCACTTTTAATAATTCGGTATTTTCTGTAAATAAATATTCATTAAACAATAAAATCTTTCATATGATATAAGGTGCGTATGCACAAAATTCAATTCAATGTGTATTTATTTTGTGTAACTGTATCATTGTAAAAAAAAATTTATTAATTAAACAATTTTTTTGAACAACTGTATGACCTTTAACCTTTTCTCATTAAAAAATATAGATTGAATGATTTGAAATAAATTCGTAAACAATAAATTGATGAGTAATAATTTAATAATTTCAATAATATAATAATTTATAATTTAATAAAATAGTTAATTAAATAACATGCAGTTCAAATAAAAAATCATATAGTTTGAATAAATTTTTCTTAACTTTTGGTTAGGGGAAAGTCAAAAGGAGTCTCGAAACTTATCTAAACACGGTGCCGAAAAATCGAAATGAGCTTCGAAATTTTTATCAACAATTTGTTCGAAAAATTCCAAACTGATTTCAAAGTTTTTCGGCATAATTGTTCCAAAAAATTTTTTTTTAACCTTTGCAGAATAAAACTGGCAAACTATCTTTCTAAAAATTAAAAAAAAATATTGTACAGTCTACCCTTTGATCTAAATCAGCAAAATTTTAATAATTTTGCAGCGATAACTATACCACTGATTCAATCATTATATAAGCTAATTTAGATTCTAAACTAAAATTCTAAACTGAAAAATATAAAGAAATAAATATGATGAAAATAAAAAACTATCAAAAAGTAAATAATAAAAAAATAAAAAGTATACACGGAGAAAAATAAATTATACAATTAGGAATATAGAAAATAAGATCATGAGACATTCTCACGATCGTGACAAATGACCCGTACATTAGATTTTTAAAAATAAATAATAATTTTTCAAAACTTTTACCTCCTAATAATAGCATTCATCATGATTTAATCGGATCCTATGAAAAATAAATAAAAAATTTGCAATATTTAGAGATGCACGTTTTTATATAGTATAAAAACTCCCCTCCGTTACTGTTCATAAAGTAAGTTTTATTTATAAAAAAAGGAATTATATTAATTCTGCAATATTAAAAAACCTTTTGCCGGGTAACATCTACTTATTATTCTATTTGTAATTGATTCATTAAGAATATAGTAAAATATTTGAGTGGTATTTTTTCTTAGAATTAAATTTGTTTTGTGCAGAAATAAAACTCCCCTCCGTTACCACTCACAAATATAGTTATAAAATATAGAAAAAAACGATAACATAAAAAAATAAATCAAAACTCTTTGTAGTGTCAGTATAGTTATGGTCATTGCATAAAATGATGAAATAAAAAGAAAATAATCAGTTTTAAAAGGATTTTTAGTGTTTCAGTGTTCATAGACACAATAAAAACTCACCTCCGTTACCTTTACACAGTACCTAAATTACAGACTTTATTTATCATGGGATTCGTTTGAAACTCGTTACTCGGGGGTTTTCAATGTCGCTAATTACGAATCCGATGTCAGTTTTTGAAAATTCCAAATGGCGGGTCCAATATGTCGGATACTTTTTTGAAACATTTATCGGATTCCTATAAGAATCGTTACTCGGGAGGCCGTTACACAGGCCAACAAAATTTGATTCAATTTACTTTCCAAGAATCAGACAACAGTTTTCCGAAGGATTTCGACGTGCTGAATCCGAATCCGACATCAAAAGGGACCCATCACGTCAGGTTTTCGAGATATTTTAACCTAAAAATGCAAAAAACCTGTTTTTAGTTATATTAGATGTCATGAAACATCAAGAAATAATTTTTTTCTCTAAAAGGTTAATATTGAGCCTAAAAGTGCTACTCTTCCCTTTCTAATATCCATTTAAAAAATTTTAAAAATCTTCTATTGTCTCTGAGTAATCGTTTATTGGATTTTTTGAGTTTGTCGAATTCTTCGAAAACTGAGTAGAAACAAGGAAACTTTGATAATAATGCAGAATTTAACTACAAATATCTAAATTTTCAATAGTTCTGAGGATTTTCGATATAACTGAATACGAATTCAATACCAAATTCACAAAATTCAAAATGGCGTATACAATATGGCAGACGATTTATTTAAATTGATTGTATTTCCCTAAAATATGCCATTTTTGAACCTGTCAATCTGATATCGAATTTGTATTCAGTTATATTGAAAATCCTCAAAACTATTTAAAATTTAGATATTTGTAGTTAAATTATGCTTTATTATCGAAGTTTTGTCTATTTTTACTTGGTTTTCGAAGAATTCGCCAAACTTAGAAAATTCAATGAACGATTACTCAGAGAAAAATGAAGATTTTTTAAAATTTCAAACTGGATATTAAAGGGGAAGAGTAGCACTTTTAGTAGAAAGATTGCCCTTTAAGAGAAAAAAATTATCTCTTGATGTTACATGACATCAAATATAACTAAAAACAGGTTTTTTGCACTTTTAGGTTAAAATATCTTGAAAACCTGACGCAATGGGTCCATTTTGAGGTCGGATTCGGATTCAGCACGTCGAAATCCTTTGGAAAAGTATTGTCTGATTTTTGAAAAGTAAATCTTGTTGGCCTGTGTTATGAATCCGATATCAGTTTTTAAAAATCCAAAATGGCGGATTCAATATGTCGGACACTTTTATGAAAAATTCATTGAATTTGCTTAAAACTCGTTACTCGGGGGTTTCGGGGTCGCTTATTACGAATCCTATATCAGTTTCCCAAAATCCAAAATGGCGGATCCAATATGGTAGACATTTTTTTGAAACATTCATCGGATTCGGTTGAAACTCGTTTCTCGGGTATTTTTGGAGTCGATAATTACGAATTTTAAGTCAGTTTTTAAAAATTCAAAATGACGGATCCAATATGGCAAACACATTTTTGTAACATTCACTTTTTTAATCATTATTTGGATACGAAATAAAGTAATAATTAATAACTAATATTTTGAATTTTTTACATTTATTTTTTAAATTAGCGACCCTAAAAATACACGAGTATCTACTTTAAAATTATCCCAATTATTTCTTAAAAGTGTCCACCATGTTGGATCCGCCATTTTGGATTTTAGAAAACTGATATCGGATTCGTAATTAGCGACATTGAAAACCCCCGAGTAACGAGTTTCAAGCAAATTCAATGAATTTTTCATAAAAGTGTCCGCCATATTGAATCCGCCATTTTGTATTTTTAAAAACTAATAAAATTTAACTTTTTTTATAAAATTTCAATTTTGAGTTTGTTCTTTTCTAGAGATTGTCCCATATATGTCCTTTTAGTAAAAAACTTTAGCGATCGTTTATTAAAACGTATCTTCCCCCTCCAAACATGTTAAACAAATTTCTAGTTCAAATTCTATATTTGCACCGAATTTTTTAAAATACTTTTCAATAGAAAAAATTTTTATTCGACTTTTTAAAAATTATTCTTATTATATTACAATAGAAAGTCAATTCGAGAGAAAATATGAAAACAATAAAGTTTAATTTAATTTCATAACTAAATTGTAAAATTAAAGTAAACTAGAGATTCACCGGTGATCAAACTCGTTATAATTACACATGACTTGATTTGAAAGAAGAACTAAAAGACTGCTTATAATCTCCAAACATTCTGTAATCTTCATCAACAAAATGTAATAAATAGTTTCTATACTTTGTTAGACTAAAGTGTTTTACACCGGATGTTCAAGTTACAACTTAATATACTACATATCACAATTTTGCAAAACAAGAAGACATTTATAGATTTCTCTAATTCTTTTTACCCGCTTACATTATTGTAATCAGAAAAATTTTTTAAATAAAAATGTATTGTAGAATGTTAATAATTATTTTAGAATAATTTTAAATACACTTTTTGAGGAAAACAACTTTTTCTGAAAAAGAAGGAAAAAAGTATGATTTGTATAGATATAAAAGAACGAGAAGAAAAAGAAAAATATGGGGGTGTATTTATTTGTGTATTGTCTTCTCACGTAATAGAGTGTTATTACGTCAGTGTAATATTACATAATTTAGAGGTGTATTAAAGTATACACCTTTTCAACCAGTAAAAAAAAGAAAATATTAACCTTTTCACTGTCACTGACCACTATAGTGATAAAAAATGTTGTGCCCTGTATATCTCTGACCGCTATAGCGGCATCGAAAAAAGATATTTTAAGTTAACGAATCAGTCTGATAATGCTTACTTGGGGGGTTTCGGGGTCACTGAATACAAATTCGTTGTCGAAAATTCAAAATGTTGGTTTTAAAATCGCGCCCAAAAAGTTTGTTAACTTTTCAATTTTTTTGGTCACTATTGTGAAGACGCTATTTTGAATTTTGACTTTTGACCTCAAAAACATACAATATAAAAATATTTTGTTTTCATACAAAAATAAATTTTTTAACATTTGTCACAAAAAATTTATTTTTACTGGACTGTGAAGGGGATAATAAACTCATTATATTAAAGATGAAAGAGTTGTGAATCCCAGATATGTTATTAAAATTATTGTTTTCTTATTTAAATAATAGACACAAGACTGATTCTAATAACAGTTTTTCTTTGTATTCTTTTGTTTATACACAGAAAAAATTTAGACTCACATTTGTTGCAACTCATTTTAAGATTATATTTTAAAATATATTTTAAGAATTAAGTAAATGACAAACTTTAATTCTCACTTTTCACTTTCACTCAAAAAATTATCACTCTCACTTTCACTCACAAAATTCTCACTTTTACTTTCATTTAAAAATTCTCACATTTTATTTTTACTCTCACTTTCACTTAAAAAGTCTCCCTTTTCACTCTCGCTTTCACTAAAAAAAATTTCACTTCACTCTCACTCTAAAAAATTATCACTTTTCTTTCTTACTTTCACTCAAAAAATTCCAACTTTTCACTCTCACTCAAAAAGTTAACAATTTTCACTTTTAATTTTCACTTTCACTATAAAAAATTCTCACTTTTCACTCTCACTCAAAAAATTCTCACTTTTCACTGCAGTGCATTCTATAGAATTTGACTGGAAATATTTTATAAAATTTGTGTAGCAGTTAAGAAATTATCAGTTATATTCTATAAAATATTTAATAGAATATTCTATAAAGTTATTCTATATAATTGTTCTATGGAATTTTTTGACTGGTTTGAGGAAATTTAATAACAACATTACTAAACGGCCTAATACGATCCTATTTGGGATCTGAATATATTAAGGGTGACTATATTTAGATTAAAATTCCGTAGATGATCTTCAAATGTTCTTTTATTTCTAGTCCGCAGGCATGAAGTAAGAATAAGAAGACTTCACTCTATGTGAAGAATACAGAAAAAGTGACCCTATTTTCTATAACGTCATTCAGGAAAATTCGAATAGGCAGAGGTGGTTTTTCTTGCGGGAAAAACGTGAAACTGTAGATTTTCAAATTCAAAATGTTCTTCTGTCACAATCACATTTATTTTTGATTATATACAGTCAATAGAATCGCTGTTAATAATTAATAATCTTATAATTCTAATTCATCAATTGTTTTTAAAAGGTTGTTAAAGTCACTCATTGTTGATATTTTTATATTGGACGAAGATGGTATAATTGTATCATCTATATAAATTTTTACCTTCATATTATAAAATACTACAATTCTCTTTCTAATGTCAAAATTATCTTCAACTGTTTGAAATTCAAAAAAGTAAGTTTTTTCCTTTTGTAAAACATCATTTTTCACAGGGCAGTATAACACAGTCCAAATAATTTCTCATCTCCTCAAAATTTAATTCTTTATTAAAATTAATTAGGTCAGTCTTTTTTAACGTATTGAAACCTACGTTAACCTGTTAAAACAAAAAAATTATAATAGTATCAATTATTAAGTTTAATTTTCTTAAATATTGCTTGATATTTTATGATATATTTATAGACAATTAATTATTTAATTTAATTTTTAAACATTATATTTAAATATTCAGGGAAAAATAAAAGTTAGAAAGATTTTAGAACACATACTTACTTCGTAATTATTTGGATTCATGATGCATGTAGTCTTTTTACATTCTCATCACATGAAAAGGTATTAGTTTTGGTCGAAAATTGACTTTTGCTAATTTTATGAAATCTTTAAGTTTTGGGGTCCCCTCAACCCGAAAAACATGGTCCAGCGATGGTGTCTGTTTGTTCTGTCTGTCTGTAGATCAAAAATTTTGTTCCTACGATAACTCTTAAAAAGCTAATCCGATCGTTTTCAAATTTAACACACTTCAAGTTGGTGCTAAAATGAAGGCTATGTTCGTTAAGCAGACATTTTCGTCAAAAACTACATTAGTTTCAAAATGAAAACTCAATTTTTTCAAATTTTAGAATTTTCAATTTTATATTATTTTATATTAGGTATTTAATACAAACAATTTTCCTCTAAAACATTACTTGATAAAAACTCAGTTTCCGAAGTTATAGTTCCTTAAATGGTCAAAAAAGTTTAAAATTGATTGATCGAAAAAATATAAATTGTGCTGCAAGATTTCCAGCTGATCACTTTAGCCGTTTTGAAGAAAACATGCACACCGTAACAGTACTTTAGAAAAATCCAATTCAGTGATAATAGCGGTAATAATTTCAAGTTCAGTTCTGACCTTGTGAGGAGTACCGCGAGCAAAATATCAATGACTTTAGTTTTAATGCACAGAATTCAATGAAAATATGGAAAACATTCTCGGTAATATATGGGTGATTCTCCACAAAGTGGTAACTTTTGAATATGTTACATTTTTTTAAAAATTTTTTTGAAAATTTTTTATGTAGATCTTTTAAATAAAGCTTGAGAATGATTATTTTATAGATATTTGAGCTTAATTCTTTCTTTAGTTTTATATATATAAATAATTTAAAAATTTGTAATTTAGAGATTAAATAATTTATTTGAAAAAGTCCATTTTCTACTGTTAATAATTATAAATAGTGTAAATAAACAAATAAAATGAACTCAACAAGTTTATTAAGTTAGAAATAAGTTAAATTACAAACAAGTAACGTAATAAACATACGTAATCACAAAACAATTCTTAACAATATTTTTTGTTTATCTTTTTTTTACTTTATTTGCTTTTTTCGGCTTTGGAGTAGATTTAGATTTAGATTTACTACCTAAGAAATAATGAATACATTTTTCTCCCAAAGGACATTCGTAGCAGCTCAATTCATCAAAATGGATATCTCCATTTTTTTCCAAGTCCATTGATGCACTCGCATCGTTCCTTTGAACGTTGAAAGATTTTTATGTAGATAATTGTCTACATTTTCAATATCTTTCAAAGGAACAACTTGAATGAAGAAATTTAAATCTTTTGTTGCAGAACTTGAACCAATGCATCGAGATTTTGTACATCTCTTCCATGTGCAATAGCACTATCTGCAGTTCTTTTTATTGCTGCACCAACGCCATCAGCAGTACTTTTACCATGCCCTGCCTCAGTAAAGTTGTAACTTACATTTTCGACTTGATCAAACAATTTGGTTACATACGTTGACAAGAGATAAAACATAAATTTATTTCTGTACTGAGTTGCAGGTCCATCACTGAAAAAGTGAATAGTAGAACTTGGAAACTTAGTCAAATACTTGTTTAAAATAGGGAGAAGATGTGCGATTATTGCAGCTGCATCGTGACGCAAAGATGATGACAAAGTACAAAATGCTTCATGAAAACCTTTTGTATAAATTACACCTGTGTGTAACGTTATTTGATCCCTAGATGCTCCAAAATGTACAGCTTGTGGTTCTTCATTACATTTACAAAGGAAACTTTTTGGAAAATCCATGTGTATCAGTACGCTAGAGGTATCGAGATTACTTTTAATAAAAGTAAAAATTTGATACTGATGTTTCATTCGAGCTATATGTGCCATAAAGATTAAGGTACTAGTACCGGTTAGAATTTTCAAAAAATCGAATTTTTTTTACGTATTCTTATTCCAAATCATCTCAAAAATACCTCTGTAAAGTATTAAGACGAAATTACAACTCAGTAAAAAAATATAACGTTATTTATAACTGTTTGCATGCGCGTCGCCGCTTACAGTGGCGAAAAAAGTACTTTCTCGTTTCAAATCACTCCACAGGTCTCAATTTTTGGTTTAAATAAAAGTTTCTTTCCAGAAATCTTCATAATTAAATTCTTTATCGATCTGTCAAGCTCGATTTTTGAATTTTTATTTATTAAAATATTTTTTATAATAACAAATAATAAAAAAATCAGAAAATCGTACAAAATAGTTTTTTCTTTATTAGAAATTTAGAAAACGCATCAGAGCACGTTTCAGAATAATGTTAAACTGTATTTGATATGCAAAATATATTATTGCGGCTAATTAAATTGTTTAAACAATTTCTTGTTGTTAATTTGTCAATCCATTGGATCTCAGCCTAGACATTTCTAGTTTTTTCTCACTTGCACTACTTTGCATGAGTAAAACAACTGCTTACAGTACAATTGTTACAATTGTTTAAACAATTGATTGTTATTAATATTCCAATATATTGAATGTGTGGGTAGAGACCTCTAGCTTTTTCGGACATGCTGAGTATACATTCAATATATTGGAAAATTAAGAACAAAGAATTCTTTAAACAATTGTAAAAATAATAATAATTTTTAGCTATTGTGTAAGTAATTGTTCTACTCTTGAAAAGTAATGAAACTGGAAAAAACTAGAAGTCTGTAAATTCCCCTTACGAAAAAATATGACATGTAATGTACGGCATGAACAGTTGCAGTAATTTGCGTGACGTTATTTCGCGACGCCACAAACAAAACATTATCATGTACAAACTTCAAGGCACAAAAACCTTTAACAGGATTATGTATATAGTTTAATTGATATTTGCTGTCAAATCTTTAATAATTATCTATCACAACTAAGAAGTAGGCGATGACAGCGGACCACTTCGTTTTGTCAACCATCATCAGTATTTTGAGTCAGTTTGCTCTCATATCAAATAGGTTCTAACCTATTTGATATGACATCAAACTTGTTAGCTATGTTCCTATTTCAACTAACCAATCTTTCTATGCGTGTAAGATTACTTTAAAATTCGAAAAACTATGCAAATTTTTTGTTGAGAGGCGGTTTAAGGGGTTAAAGGACACAAAATAAAACTATAATATTAATATAAATCATACTGTCCGTTAGAAAACAAATTTTATTTTTACTTCTAATTAGAACTTTTGATTGATAATTTAATAAAGGTGAAATAAGTTAACAATATCTCCGAATCAATTTTGATAATTTGGTTAGATAACCTGAGAAGTTAAAAACAATTTGACATTCTCGATTGTGTTTTTTTTCTTGGCGTCGCGAAAAAACGCCACGTAAATTACAACACTCATTTATGTTGTAAATTACATGTCATACTTTTTCGCAAGAGTCGTATTTAATATATTGTAAATTAACAAAAAGAGATTGTTTAAACAATTGTAAAAATAATAATTTGCAGTTTTTTGGAGTAAGCAGCTGTTCAACTCATGTAAATGATGAAAATTAAGAAGTCTCTAAGCTTAGATCCAGTAGATTGGCAAATGAATAACAAGAAATTGTTTAAACAATTTAATTCGTAACAAAAATATTTTTTGCACATAAATACACTTTAACATTATTTCAAAACGCGTTCTGATACATTTTCTGAATTCCCAAAACAAAACAAAAATATTGTCACTTGGACCAAAAATTGAGACCCGTTGAGTGATTTAAAACACTAAAGTACTTTTTTCGTCGCTTTGGTACCGGTAGCTGTTCCCCACGTGTATAGTAAATTTTCCAATCTTTTAATAAAACAGTTTTCTTCTGTATACTCATATTATTTTCGGTGTACTAATAGTATTAGTAGTAGTATTTTAGTAGTATTTTGGTAGTTTATACCAATATTTATATATCGATAAAAATGCCTTCTTATCGAAAAGGCGATAGAACCGAAAAACGTAAAAAGCCAAAGGTAATACGTAGAGTCCGTAAATTTGTTGGCAATCAGCATACTTCTAAGCCCAGTACGTCGTTTACGACTACTTCTGCATCACAATTATCAACGAACGCCGATTTTAATGTGAATTGCGAATCTGGTTTTAGTTATTGTATATTGGCGTTTTCAATTGTTTTTTCAGCCTTGGCGAGTATGCTCAAGTGTAAATCTTGTGATAAGGACGTAACCTTCACTAAAACTGCCATTCGTGGGCTTGGATTCAAAATCAACATTGCGTGCGATTGTGGCAATAGAGGAATTAATTCTTCGAAACTAATAAAGACAGGATATGAAATTAATCGACGGATTGTGTTCGTTATGCGGTTGCTCGGCGTGGGTCGCAACAGTTTGGATCTATTTTGTTCATTAATGGACATGACATCTAGTTTCAGTAAAACAACATATTATCGACTTTTGGAATATGTAAAAATTGCAACGAAAACTGTTGCCGATGTCTGCCTAAAAAAAGTCGGTGCTGAAGAGAAACAAAAAAATGAAGAAAGAAACCTGCCCAGTGACGAATTGTCGGTTTCGGGAGATGGTACGTGGTCAAAACGCGGTTTTTCCTCCCTTATTGGCGTTGCGACAGTAATCGGTAAATATTCAGGAAAAGTTTATATTATTTCGTTTCTTCAAAAACGTGTAAAACTTGTGAAATGATGAAAAAAAAATTAAATCGTACCGATTTTGACATTTGGTTTGATTGCGAGCATCGCGAAGAATGCTCATCGAATTACGAGGGCAGTTCCGGGGGAATGGAAGTTCAGGGTATCACTGAGATTTTTAAAAATTCCATCCAACTTCATGATGCCAAATATGCCTATTACATAGGCGACGGTGACTCCAAGACCTTCACCAATCTTTTAGGTGCCAAACCGTATGGAAGTTTCATCATACACAAACTTGAATGTGTTTTGCACGTTGGAAAAAGAATGTTTAGATATCTCAAAGAACTCAAAAAAACACTGACTGAGCTGCTGAAAAAAAGAAAAAAGAACAAAAGTGCAAAGAACAAAAGATGCAGAAAGTGAAACAACAACGTAAAAGAAAGAAAACCGATAGCACACCGCCACTGCCGCCCCCTGCGAAAACTACGGATTTGACCGGGAATATTATGAAAAAGATGTCAACAAATTATTCACTTGCTATTCAACGAAATCCAAATGAAGGGCGAATGACCCTTCTAAAAATGATGGAAGTTATGGGATGTACGATCGGTTGCGGAGCCTATGAATACGCGCTTCACAAGGATGAGGAAAGAATTATGCTTGCTCAAAAAGCCAAAGACGCCGCAACGAAGGAAGGACGTCTGAAGAAGAAAGAGGCGCAGCAACAAGAGGAAGAGGAATACCAGGACTTAAGTCCTTGGCTGTATGGTCCAGGGATAGCCGATTAACCTATTGTAAGTGATAAAGCTTGATTTTCTTAATTATATTTAACTCTTTAACGTATTCTAAAGTTGAGTTTTTCAATTCTGAAAAAACTAACATTGGATTTGTAATCAGCGACCCCAAAAACCCCCAAGTAGTCAGTTTCATGTGCTTAGCCCCGTTTTTTGAATTCCGTTCCTCCATATTAGATTCGCCATTTTGAATTTTGAAAAACTAACTTCGGATTCGTAATCAGCGACCTCAAAAACCCCCGAGTGGTCATTTTTATGGCCATAGCTCAGTTTTTTAAATTTTGGTCGGCCATGTTGGATCCGCCATTTTGAATTTTGAAAAACTAACTTCGGATTCGTAATCAGCGACCTCAAAAACCCCCGAGTGGTCATTTTTATGGCCATAGCTCAGTTTTTTAAATTTTGGTCGGCCATGTTGGATCCGCCATTTTGAATTTTAAAAAACTAACATCGGATTCGTAATCAGCGACCACAAAAACCCCCGAGTGGTGATTTTTATGGCCTTAACTCAGTTTTTTAAATTTTGGTACGCCATCTTGGATCCGCCATTTTGAATTTTGAAAAACTAACATCGGATTCGTCATCAACGAACTCGAAAACCCCAGAGTAGTGATTTTGGTGAGATTAAATCTACTTTTTTGAATTTTTGGCCGTCATATTGCATTCGCCATTTTGAATATTAAAAAACTGACATCAGATTCGTAATCAGCGACCTCGAAAACCTCTGAGTAGTGATTTTGGTCAGATTAAATCTACTTTTGGGTCTTGAGACGTGGTACAGGATAGGTACCATTTTTTTGATCAGGATAAAGCCATTTCTATCTAAATAAATAAATGCCTCGAGTGATAAAAATACTGCCGAGACTAACTTACTCAAACGCCCATTATCCTTCGCGTAAGGAGCTGCAATGAGCGAATTTGCCCGATTTTTGCTAGCATTCAAAAAATAATTTCGAATAAGCTTGACAATAAATCTGTCGACTAAATCCGCCATTCCATATAACCTTGCGTTGGATATGTACCTTTCATAACCAGCCTCGGCGCATCTATACTTCCCGAGACAGGCCTGTAAACAACTACGTTCTAATAACCTAATTTTTTCTATAGTTGAGGGTCCTATTCCGTACCAAATCTGACACCCATAGGTCAGAATGGGCCTCCCCAGCTGAAAAAGTTCTATAGAATTTCACTAGAATCATTCTATAGAATTTCACTAGAATCATTCTATAGAATCGTTCTATAGGAATTCTAGTGAATATTCTATAGAATTTCACTAGAATGATTCTATAGAATTTCTACATAAATACTATTAAATTTTAGTGATTTTTAATTAGAAAAACTTTAAATTTGTAAAATAATATTTTTCAACAAATTTTAGGCCAAAATAATTGTTTATATCCTTTAAATATATAAAATTCATTGAACTTCGTAACCATACATAACTATAATGTTAAAAAAATTATTTTACGAAATTTATATTCCTTCTAATTAAAAACCACTAAAATTTAGTAGTATTCACGTAGAAATTCTATAGAATCATTCTAGTGAAATTCTATAGAATATTCACTAGAATTCATATAGAACGATTCTATAGAATGATTCTAGTGAAATTCTATAGAACTTTTTCAGCTGGGTCACGAGTAGTATATAACATATTATTTTCATTCTTGTTGATAATTTTGAGAAAAAGAACAATCTTCTGTGACTAAAAAATGAGGCTCTCGCCTTTTGCAGTGATCTTTCCAGACGCTCGTTAAACCTTAATCTATCGTTTATTTATAGATCCAGGTATTTAACGGACCTTTTGTGTTTTAGACCGTAGGCTCGAAGTAGTTTACAAATATAAATATTAAATAGGATGGGCGAATTTACTGCCCCCTGTTGGATCAATTATCATTTTATATACTATTTTGATCAAGTGAACCGAATAGTGTTCCTTTATCAATCTAAATAAAATACCCTCCAACCATACGGATTCAAATGCCTTCTCAAGGTCCATTAAACACGCTGCCACGAATTTTTCTCTGACAATGCTTCACCTATGTAAGATCCCACCTGAAAAAGTTCTATAGAATTTCACTAGAATCATTCTATATAAATTCTAGAGAATATTCTATAGAATTTCTACGTGAATTCTATTAAATTTTAGTGGTTTTTAATTAGAAGGAATATAAATTTCGTAAAATAATTTTTTTAACATTATAGTTATGTATGGTTACGAAGTTCAATGAATTTTATATATTTAAAGGATATAATCATTCTAGTGAAATTCTATAGAATATTCACTAGAATTCATATAGAACGATTCTATAGAATGATTCTAGTGAAATTCTATAGAACTTTTTCCGCTGGGATGTAAACTTAGTGATAGCATGAATTGTCGAATTTTTGCTTTGAAACCCAAATTGTTTAAATGGTATAATCTGATTTTCAAAGTATTTTCTGTAATTTTTAGGGTTCCGTACACCGACGGAACCCTATTGGTGAGACTCTTGTGTCCGTAGCGAAATCGTGTCCCCCCTAGCGGCTGAACTATTTGTCCTAGAGAGATTAAATTTGGTACAGATACGTATTTTCACACGTAGATTACAGGAAAAATATAAATACATAATTTTTTGAAAAACAATTTTTTTTCTAATTTTTACATTATTTGACCTAATAAGCTGAAAATGGTATACTAGTGTATTATAATAGTCTGACGACAAAAAATTTATTTAAGAAACTTTTTGAAAAGAAATGAAAAAGAAAATGTGTTAATTTTTTTTCAAAAAAAGTTTTTTTTTATTTTTTTACTTAAAACAAGTAGCATTGAATATTTTAAAGAAGAGTAAAATTTTAAGAGAATAAATGAAAGATTGTTTTATTCCTTTAGTTTCGTAATTAAAGATAAAAAAATTGGACAAGTGCGAGTTATAGGAGAGACCGGGGCGTAATGGATCACTAGAATTTATTGAAAAGTGGTAAATCAATGTATTTTGCATTTCGCTACAATTTGAAAATTGCATGAAAATGTTTAAATTAAATATGTTCCATTTTTAATATTCTTTATTATAAATGTACAATAGGAACCAAAATTGTCAATATTAAATAATATTTCATGATCTGAATTATAATTTCATTGATGATCTATTACGCCCCGGCCCGAAGCGAAATTGCTCACCTTGCATTTCTCCAAAAACATTGTTCTATAAAAAAAGTATAAGTGATATTAGGGAGTACTTTTTTAACTGAAAGCTGAGATGTTAGGCTAACTTTTCCACACGATAAAATTTTTATTAAAGCATAAATGAGGAAGTTAAGCAACAAAAAGTAAAAAGTGATCCATTACGCCCCGGTCTCCCCTACTTGCACTGTAACGGCGTGTTCCGTACATAAATATTAAAACAATACTTCAACATTTATCGATAATTGGTATAATTAAAAAAAGGAACTGATTTTGAAAATTTTGTTCCTCTTCTTATTATTGTTTACAATATTATATATGCAATACTTTAATTTTTTTAGTTGTCTTTTTTATCAAATGATTTTAGTATATTTTTTTAATTCTACACGGAAAGAAATCTGTTAAAATAATATCATTTGAGAAACCGGTAAAGTTTTAGGATCAATAGGCTAAAAGAGCTTCAGATAGAAATAGTGATGGATGGAATAATGACAGGTGACTTGTGATGAATATTTTGAATATTTTGATGTTGTCATATTAATATTAGTCGCGTTAGATGGTTAAATTCTATTGGCCTATTTATCCTAAAACTCTATAGGTTTCTCCAATGATATTATTTTAACAGATTTCTTTTAAATTCGCTGGTGCATAAGCACTAATAATAAATAGTTTATTTTTATTTTGTGAATTTATTTTAATTATTGAAGTTTCTATTGGGTATATTTTTTTTGACAAATCAGACTCATATGCTCAACTATAATTTGTTTCCTCGTAAAAATTGCTGTTCCCTACATTTACATTCGATTCTAAAAACGTTATAATTTTTAAAATATAAAATTAGCTTTTCTTTTAATTTGGTTTCGTTTACCAATGCAACATCTATTTTACTTGAATTTAAAAAGTATATCAAATTAAACCTTCTGTAATTGGCTGATATTGAATTCACATTGATTAAAATTATTCCTTGTTTATTTAATTAAAATTTTTTTGTTTTGTTTTATAACATAGGTTAACCCTTTAAGCACCAAATGTACAAAAATTTTACCTGAAATTCGACAGAACTTTTTAAAATGAAAACAAAGTGGTAAACATTTTGAAATATACATTTCTTAAAGCTCTGAAACCGCTCTTTCAAATGCTGTAATAAAAATATTGTAAATTCATAAATAAACAAACTATATACAATTAATTAACAAAAAACACGATTTTTTAAAGATTTTTTTTAAAAACCAAATTTTTTTTATAATATATGGCAACGAAATACATTTCAAAGGTATAAAAATTGCGTTAAAAATATCCGACCTAAAATGTAATAACAGAAATTAAAAAAAAACAAAATGGCGGATTAAAAATAGCGTTCAAAGTTAAATTTTCAATAAATAATATACACCAGGTGCACATTTTTTCAAATCTTCAAGGGATTCACTTGAAACTGGTTACTCAGGGGTTTTTGTAGTCGCCGATTACGAATATGATAGTAGTTTTCAAAAATTCAAAATGGCGGATCCAATATGGCGGACACGTTTTTCTAAATTTCATCAGATTTACTTGAAATTGGTTATTTGGAGTTTTTTGGGTTGCTGATTACGATTATGATAGAAGTTTTCAAAAATTCAAAAAGGCGTATTCAATATGGTTGACATTTTTTTAAAACGTCAACGAATTCACATGAATCTAGTTACTCGAGGGTTTTTAGGGTTGCTGATCATGTTTTGCACGTTCTTCAGCCGTCAAAATATTTCTACTAGTAATGACGTTACCAACTCTCACCGCTTGGAGGTAAATGTAGATTTTGGAGATTCCTATTTTTTCTTTATTTTTTCCTTTTTTTCTGAATACAGTTCTCTATTTTTAAATTCACTTCTCATGATTAAATTTAAAACATTCTTTGCTAAAGTATGATTTGCGCATATTGCAATGTAAGAATGTTCTAATATAACAATCTAAACATGCTTCAGGCGATGCAGTTAATAAAAAAACAAGAAAAAATTATTTAAAATGAAAGGGAATTGGAATTTTAAAGACCACAAATTAGAAACAATTAAAAAAAATAAAATATTGATCTAGTGACAGCTATGATATTAGAACATTTTTACATTGCAATATGTGCAAATCATACTTTTGGAAAAAATGTTTGTATTTTAATCATGAAAAGTGAATTTAAAAATAGAAAATTGTATTCAGAAAAAAAATAAAGTAAAAAATAAAAAAACCAAAAAGAAATTGACTCCAAAATCTACGTTTACCTCACCATTGTAAGAGTTGGATACGTCATTACTAGTAGAGACGTTTTGACGGTTTCAGAACGTATAAAATATTCCCAAAAACCCTCGAATAACTAGATTCAAGTGAATTCGTTGACGTTTTAAAAAATTGTCAACCATATTGAATACGCCATTTTGAATTTTTGAAAACTTTTATCATATTCGTAATCAGCAACCCAAAAAACTCCAAATAACCAATTTCAAGTAAATCTGATGAAATTTTGAAAAACGTGTCCGCCATATTGGATCCGCCATTTTGAATTTTTGAAAACCACTATCATATTCGTATTCGGCGACTACAAAAACCCCTGAGTAACTAGTTTCAAGTGAATCCCTTGAAGATTTGAAAAAATGTGCACCTGGTGTATATTATTTAAGACAGAACTTTTTAGAATGAAAACAAAGTGGTAAACATTTTGAAAATTAAAAAAAAATGGCGGATTAAAAATAGCGTTCAAAGTTAACTTTTCAATAAATAATATACACCAGGTGCACATTTTTTCAAATCTTCAAGGGATTCACTTGAAACTGGTTACTCAGGGGTTTTTGTAGTCGCCGATTACGAATATGATAGTAGTTTTCAAAAATTCAAAATGGCGGTGTTAAAGTAGGATTTTAGAAATTTAATTTAATTTTAAAAAACTTCAACTCACGTGTCCTTCGGACAATTGTTTGTAAAAAGGTAGTGGATTCTTTCTCTACTTAGTTATTAATTCAACTAAGAGGTTGAGAACCCTACTCTTTGAATTTAGAGAAGATAGGATAGTTTAGGAACAATTAAATCATAAACAAAATTAAGATTAAACAATAAAAGATATATATTTTCCCCAAAATTTCCCTATTACAAATTAGCTAAATTGGGTGTGTGTAAAGAGTAATATGAGTGTAAGTGTGACTGTAATTAAGAGTGTGTGTGCTGTGAAATATATGTCTCTTTTACTCACTATTCAGAATTCTCTCCTTGAAATATGAATCCAATGATGAGTGTTTTGTCTCTCTTTCGCTTGACAAAAATCTTCCGAAAAATTTGAGAAATACCTAATCTAGGTTCACTAGATTGATATTTCGTTAAACGAATTTAATATTCCTTAATTCAAACAATTCACAAGACCCAAACCCCGTAAATAAAGGCTGCCTTTAAAAGTGTTTCAAGAATCAATATTTTTATTAAAATAGGATATATTTTATTTTTGCTGATGCTAGATTCTTTAATATTCTCTTTTAATGCTTTATATTTATTTTTAATTTCTTTATTTCAATATTACTTTCAATTTAATTATTTTTTAAACTCTTTTTACAAATTACTTATTTTTATAGTCTTTCAATCTATTTTCAATATCCTTTTTAACTCTTTGTTTTTTTATCTTTTTGCAATTTCTTTATCTTTATCTTTATTCACTTAACTTTCAATATCTTTTTAATTCTTTATTCTTTTTATTATTTTTCACTTGTCACTTTATCGTATCCTTTATTTCAATTCAATCTTTTAAAATCAACCTTTGTTTACTTTATTTCTTTTCTTTAATTCTCAATTAAATTCACTTTATTTAAACAACTTCTTATACAACCCTTATTACTTTTAATGTGATTTACACGGCTACTTGCCGGGCTTATACAATGCCTGGCTGAAAACTGCCGGTTACAACTACAGGTTACCTCGACCTGGACAAAACTGCCCAGATTTCCCAGTGTCAATCGTTTTTATTGATTGACGATTTTGGTGGGGAAATCGTGTATTAAGTTCATTGCACTTGACTGTTGCCAAGCCAATTTTTGCCATCTTGCAGATTTAGACAGTGGTGTGATCCAAGTTCAGTGACATGGATGCACCACTCCTTATATTGGGCAATTTTCTTTATATATTTTCTAATTATTTCTTAACAGGGTCAATAAACCATTTTTTCATCAAAGAAATTCCATTAAGAAATACTGTGCCACATTGTTAAGGTTTTTCACCTCGAAATTGCAAAACCTGAAGGAATGTCAAATTCGATTAAATTTTTTATTTATGTAGAATTATAATACAATTGAAAAGTCCTGAATTAAGATATTTAAAGGCGAGAATGTCCTTTTGTGAGATTACATAGAATTATTCTTGTGTAAATGTTTCATGGCGTGCTAACAAAATATTGTGTTGTGTGAAAATGTTGTTTGTAATTGTAGTTTTAAATTATTTATAATAATAGAAAAATTACGGAGTTCGGCCGTAACAGATGTCCCCCTTTTATTAGGCTGACGTCCCTTGGCAGCCGCTATGAATGCGTACTGTTTTATGTGGTGTTCCAGTGTAGCATCCTTGAAGTGTAGTAATGTTGAATAACTCTTTCGAGCTTTACAAAAATTTTTATGTCCTCTATTGTTTTACATAAATGGTTTGCTGAAAGGTAAGTATAATTGTTAAAAGTAAAAAAAAATAATAAAAAAAACGTATAAAATAAATTAAATTCCCTTATAAAAAACAAAAGTAAATAATAATAAAAGAAAATGAGCTGTATTTATTTGTAAATTTGTGGACTTGGCAAGTTTAATTTTCTGTGTCAGTATGACACCAAAATACGTTAGTGTAGTGTGATATTCTGGTGTATATATGTATTCATATATAACAGAAAATTTTGATTAATTTATTCTATCTCAATTAATTAAAATGGAAAAAAATTTAGTTCTTAGCTCTTGATAGACAAAAAAATATTACAAAAAAAAATTTGTATACATAAAAAAAATGTGACAACAGAGGTGTTGTTACTGCCCCCCTTTTATATGAACTGTCGTCCCTTGGCAGTTTATAGCTTTTGTATATTGTTTTTATGGAAAATTTGGCAATTAAGTTTTTTTTTAAATTAGAAAAAAATTATTAAAAGAGAATTTTATTTCTGTAGATATGTATATATAAAAAAATTTTTAAGTTTTGTTTGATATTTCTTTGTTATATGTGTATAGTCCTTTCTCCTTTCTAAAAAAAGACATGGGATAAAAGAATCGAATGCACTAGAAAGTGTAACTCGAAAAGTATCGAAAAGATTAAGCATCGGTAATATGAATAGAAGGGCGAACTCATGTTTCCAAATAAAATTGTAGTACATTAAAAATTCACATATACTTCAGAGATGGAGCAACAGTCGCACTACTGTTTATATCAAAACAATCATAAAGGTACCGCCACAGTTGAAATTAAAATTTTCTTTTTTTTCAATTATAATAATTTTATTATTAATTGAAATATTAATATTATTATTTAATATTAATTAATTACATAATTAATAATAAAATAATAATTCTTAATATATTATATATATTATCTTATTAAAAAAATAATTAATTATTATAAAACATATATAATATCAAATGATTTTTAAATTGAAAAGAAAATATTAATTAATAATCAAAATATTAATTACTTTTTATTCAGTTTCATTAATAATACTTTCATAATACTCGTACAGATTTGTTGTTGTGAAAAAAATATTAATGAAAAATTAAAATTTATTAGAGATTAGAGATTGAAATTACTTCTAAATTAAAAAATAATCATTAAAAAAAATGTATTACTATTTTATGTTATTAAAAAAAAAATTTTTTTAAGTGATGATAATTTTGTTTTATTAAGTAATGAAAATATAATAATATTGTGGATTTTTTAAGTAAAAAAAATCAAATATCCAAAAAATATATTTTGTTATAATTATTATCCTTTCTAAAAAATTTTACTTTTATCCTTTCAAATTAAAAAAAGTAAAACTATTTACACATGTATTATTCATAAGAAAGCAGTTTCTTCATGTGCTTTAACAATTAATTAATAATAATATATATAAATCTGGAAAAATTGTGTTATTCTAATTTTTTTTAAATAAAAAAATAAAATAAAAAAACAAAAAAATAAAAAATGTTTTGTTAAAAAAAATAAAAACTTTAAAAGAAGAAAAATTGATAACACGGGGAGATATTTTTTTTATTTTTTTTATTAATAGAAAACAAATACAAACTAAAAGAAATGTACAAACAACTAATTTTATCTTCAAAAAATATTTTTATTTAAAAATTCTGTTTTTTAAAATTAAATTTTTTTAAATTTTAATATAATATCAAATTAGTTCTAATTATAATATAAAATAAAAAAATATTCATTCTTTTCCTTTTTTTATATAAATTTTTCACTCACTTTCCGGTATTCGCTTTTTCACGTAAATCACATTCTTTTTAAAAGAGTATCTAAAGCGGAAGCTTCATCCTCGTAACTGTCTTTGCCTTTCTGAAAAAAATTAACATATATTAATATGAATTTAAAAAATTATTTTTAAACATTATTATTTTAATAATATTTTAAAGAATAGGTGATTTTATTTTATGTATATTATATTTTTATTACTAAGAAAATAAATAGATTTTTACCTTAGTATGAATTTCCGGTTCATCTGCTGATCCTGACTTCCGTTTATTGTCAACTGAATTGTCATTCACTGACAATGTTGTATTATTAGCGGTTAATACAATGGTTTGAAACCCTTACCGCATTTCAAATGATGAAACAATTTTGTCATCAACTTTTTTAATGTTGTGATGTGTGTGTGATGTTTACCACCAATTTGTAAGCTAGATCCGTTATAGTTCCGGCGCCAAATGTGGAATTTCCTCTTATTATTGGCTCAAATTCGTATTTTACGAATCCATTTAAATCTGAAAAAAGAAAGAAACATTTAGAATTTAACAAAAATTTAAAAAAAAACTATTTACATTAATATTATATTATCTTTCTTAAATAAATAATAATAATAAAATATAACAAGTTGCTCATTTCATGACCATTTCGCTTCCTCAAAATATCATAAACCAATTGCTTAATTTAATTTTAATATGTTAAGGTAATATTTCAAAAAACGCGAAATCTGAATTTTTTGTGAAAAAGAAAAATATTGATTAATTTTATAAATTTTGATGAAATGTGCACTTTGTATATATCAATCGATTCGTTTTCTTGTAAGGAATGTAATTTTGAGAATAATTTATGAAAATATTAAGAAATAAAAAAGTTATTTAAAAAAATACAAAAAAATTTTTTTTTTTAATTTTGAAAAAATTGTATAAAAAAAATTTTTGTGGATAAATTTGAAAATCCTTGTGTCAGATTTTAGGTATTAATGAGTGCAATAAACCTGCAAAATTTCAGGGCAATCCATTAAAATTTGTTAGAGATAATTTGTACACAATTTTTTGTGACATACACACACACACACACATACATACACACACACATACACACACACACATACATCTGGACATTTGCTCAGAATTTAATATACATATATGAGCGATTCCATCTCAAGTGATCAAGGTGGAGAAAAATTTTTCTCCAATTGTAGCAAAACTTGGGGCTTTTGTAGTACTCATAGATAGCAATTTTTCACCAAAATATTTTTTTACCTAGTCCAATATTTTTCGAGGGGGAGGGGGTTAAATTTTTATGTTTTTCAGTACAATGCTTATTTCAATAATTTTTAACTCTTAAACAATTAAACATACAAATTTGACAAAGTACATTTTAGAAAGGTTTTTTCATCCTCTTTCGATTGGAAATAAGCATTTTGAAAAAAAAAAAATTTTTGACCAAAAAAAATCAAAATTAAAAATAAATTTCAATTTTTGAGGGAGATGGATACAATTTTTTTTTAAAACGAAAGCTGAGGTTTTTTCCTAAAAGGACATATAAATGATAAAGTGGAACTAGAATGTTTAAACATTGAAAAAAAGAATTTTCTCCAAAACGGAGCTAAAAATCGGATTTAGAGCGCTCCGGCGAGTAGAAAACTCTTTTTTTCAATGTTTAAACGTTCTAGTCCCACTTTATCATTTATATGTCCTTTTAGGAAAAAACCTCAGCTTTCGTTTAAAAAAAAAAAAAAATCGTATCCATCTCCCTCAAAAATTGAAATTTATTTTTAATTTTGATTTTTTTTGGTCAAAAATTTTTTTTTTTTTCAAAATGCTTATTTTCAATCGAAAGAGGATGAAAAAACCTTTCCAAAATGTACTTTGTCAAATTTGTATGTTTAATTGTTTAAGAGTAAAAAATTATTGAAATAAACATTGTACTGAAAAACCCAAAAATTTAACCCCCTCCCCCTCGAAAAATATTGGACTAGGTAAAAAAATATTTTGGCGAAAAATTACTATCTATGAGTACTACAAAAGCCCCAAGTTTTGCTACGATTGGAGAAAAATTTTTCTCCACCTTGATCACTTGAGATGGAATCGCTCATATCCTAGATGAAAATGAGTCCATATAACCATGTTTTGAAAAATTGAAAATCGTCACGAATGCAAAGCTTCCTTATGAGGAAGCAAAAATTAGTAAAGAAATATAAAAATTTCAAACCATTTAAAAAAAATAAACACGAAAAATTACTACATTCAATATATTTTTGTAAAAATAAAAAAAATTACTTATGTAACGATCAATGAATTTTCCTGCATCCTTCAGCTCAATGAATTCTTCCATGTCGGAATCCATTGGAGTGTAATCTCCTAGAATGTTAACTTTCGTGAACGATTGAACGAACATTTCTATCCGCATCAATTGTTCAGAAACTTTCTGGAATTCAGGATTGGAATATACAATTTGACCCCTTGCAATTTGAACAACCTATTAAATAATAATAAAATTAAAAAATTAATTAATACTTTAATTTAATAATAAAAAAAATATATTATAAATAAAAAAATATAGTGCGATTCCAAATTAGATTTTAGTTTTTTCGCAGTAAGTAAATCAATCGCAAATTTTGCAAATAAATTCAGGAGATATAACTAATTCAAAATTTCTTTCTAAAAATTTTTACATCTCAAAAACTACTGAATAATAATAATTTTGACGTAATATTTGCTGAAATTTTTAGGCGTAGATTAAAATTCTTTAATTTGATTGAAATAGGTTTACTTATTTCGAAAAAAGTATTTTTGAAAAATAATTTTTGCTTTCATCATCATTTTAAAAATTGTATATATTATATTATTGTAAAATTTATATTATTTTTTTATTATCAATCAAAGGAAGGAAATTTAAAAAAGTTTCACTCTATAATAATATAATTAAACTCAAAGGAACTATATTATATATATTTGAAAAATAGAAGAAAAAATAAAAAAATTATGATTAGATAAGATTAAATGAAATTTATAAAATGAATTATTATAGGCAGAAAAAATCAAAATAAGTATGTTTTGTGTTACGTATGGCTCCGTAACTATTTTTAATTTTTTTATTAATTAAAAATTTGTTATATTATATAATTTGATAAAAAATTTGGGACTTTTGTAAATAGAATTAAGTACTCAATAGACATATAATCAGGACATAAGAGGATATTTACATAATTAACTCATCAATTAATTTGTCTTAAAACTATTTTTTCATAATTATATTATCCAAATTTAAAAATAACGATAACTATTCTTCAATGGATTTCATTCCCAATAATATTCAATATTATTTTAAAATTATAATTCTAAAATTGATTGAAAGAATATGGACATCACTCTTATTTCAAAAGGAATTTGTCTACTTTGTTATAAGTTACTTTCCACAGAAAAGACTTTTAATTGTATTGGTAAAATACCAAGAAAAAGTATACACTTAAACATTGGCAATAGATGATACAGAGCATCGAACTATATCACGCCATTTTGAAGAATTTGCAAGCTTGCAAAAAGCTCGCCTGGCAACAACGAAGTTTGGCGAGCCGTGTGCACAGGCATCCCCACTCTATCGTTTTATATTAATTTCAAGGTGTGATCCATACTTTCGATCGTTTTAACTAATGAGTCCGAATTTGTTCCTCCCGCAGTAAAGCTGCGTAGAATTAAGTGTTCCTCCCGAAAATCGGTAGAGAGTTTTAATAATTTGTTTTTCCCGCAAAGCGGTTGATTATATACAGTTGTGAATTTATTTCCCGCAAAAGGCGGAAGTTTATATTTTTGTCCCCAGAAATAAGGGTTGATTTTGAAGTTTTATTGATTAATTGATTTTAATCGAATTGAAGTGAATTGATAATTTATATGATTTTTTTTAATTATATATGAAAAATAAGCAATTTTAAAGAAATAAAGTGAGAAAAGTGATTTACCATATCATTGAAAAGGAATTAAAGTTAAAAAGAAGTTAAATTTAAAAAATAATTGTTTAAAGAAAATATTACTAGAAAATAGTGATTATTAAAAAATAAATAAAAGTGATTCATTTAAAAGGGAAGACAGAGTGTTAAATTTCAAACCTCTATCTCGTGATTATAAAAGCATTTTTTGTAATTGTCTTTACTGCAAATATCAGAGCTGATTAAAAGTTCAAAATCGGTGACCCCGATTTTTGAATATTAAAATCAATTTTGATATAATTTTGAATTAAGATAAGCAAAGAGTCTTAAACTGAAAATAAATAATTAAAACGAAGGAACGAAAACCATTGAAGAATAAAAGAAATTAAAGAAACAAGGAAGAGAAAATCTTGATAAGGAGTATACTACAGGTATGAATCTGAGTGATTCACCTATAAAGAGTAACAGGAGACTTTTCTGTCTCTAATATAAATAAAAGATTTATAAGTTGGTGAGTTGATTATTAATTATTACATACTTAACACATTTATACACTTTTACACATTACGATTTATATTGGCACAACAATTATTATTTTATAAACAAAAAGAAATAATAACTATTGGATATCATAAATGTCATATTATTATTACGCATAAAAAAAAGAATTTTCTATTGTATTTTATAAAAGGAATGTTTCACAATACTAACTATTATGCTTTAATAAACATCAAGAATTTAGAATCTAGCAAAATTCTTGTTAGTTGTATCATTATTTTAAATCAATATTTTAATCTTTTAGAATTAAATAAACAAGAGCATTCTATATTGAATCATATTGCAAGTAGTGTTTTATTACGGTTTTCTAACTGTTGTCACCTAATCCTTTTTTTACTTCTTTCAATTAAAATACCGTCTAACCGGGGTTATTGAATTAATAATAAACCTAAGAGAGGGATCCACTACCTTTTGAATATAAATTTTGTTCCCGAAAAGCAAATAACGTTTACCTTGAGGTGTTTGATTTTGAGTCTTATTCTATTTAACATATTGAAATTACTTTCAATACAGTTAAAGTTGAATTTGCTCAAAATAAGGATTTTTATTAAATAAATAATCAAATTCATCTTTAACAAACTGGTGGCAGCGGTGGGATTTCTTTTTTATATTTTATTAAAAGAATAAAAATTTATAAAGGTTGGGAATAGTTATTTTTAGAAGAAAATATTTTTTTTGACACTTATAAAATTACACGAAACACAAATACACATTGAATTGAATTTTGTGCTTATGCACCATATATTATGCGAATGATTTTATTGTTAATTAATTTATTTTTTCAGAAATAATAAACTTTTTGAATAGTGTGAGTTTTAGAGTTTTTTATAGTCGTCAAGGTCGAGTTTTAGACAACGGTAACTACCCTTGCAATCAGCAAGCTCTGGTTTCCTCAATAAAACGGTTTTTTTCCTCGGATAAAAAAACAACCTTGTCGGAAGTGTGTAGCCACTTGGACAAGTGAGAGGATTAAATATTATGAAAATTTATAACGATTATTTACTGTTTTTATTTAAATATTAAAAAGAATAGGAAAAATTTCTTTTTAATTTTCTTAGATAAAATGCTTTAATATAAATTTTGAATAAAAAAACATTAACCGTAAAAGAATTGAAAACTTTTTTAGTAAAAATATCTTCCTACAAAGTTTAATTCAAGAAATGAAGATATTTACAAAACAAAAATTGTATAATTTTCATTTTAAAAACAATTAATATTTTATAAAAAAAAATATTGTCGAATAATATGACCTAATCATATACCATGAAAGCGAAAGAAGCAAAAGTTAAAGTACTATAAATGTAATTTGATACTTTATTAAAACTATTTTATTTTACGAATTTTCTTTAAGTAAAGTTTATTATTTTAAAATACTTAATTCAAATTTAAAAATTTCTTAAGTTCATAAACTTTGATATAAAGATTAAATAAATAAAGGGAAAGTGTTAATTTAAAAAAAAAATTTTTGAATTTTTTTAATAATAAATATTTAAGGTTTAGATAAAATAAACTAATTATTATTTTTTTTTTACTTATAAAAATCAATTTACTAAATATTAATAAATATTAATTGTTGGTATAAATTGAGATAAATTTATCTTAAGCCATAAAAAAAAGAAACGAAATAATTTCAAGATTGAGGAAGAATGCTGACGAGTAAAAAACGAGCTAGAATTTCAAAGTCAAGGTCGGTCATAACCAGCAAGATATAAAAAGAACAATATATATAAATTTACCTCTAACAAAAATGGTGCAATTTTTTTATTTTAAAATAAATTTAATAAATATGAAATTATTTAAAATTTTGAATAAAATTGATAAATATTTTTCTGAGTTAAATGTTTTTTTTAATTAAAAAAAAAAACAATTCATTAATTGGTACAGTAAAGAAAAATGTAAAAATTTTCTTTTCATTAAGAAAGTCTATTATCTATTCATCTATTATGAACATTTAACGTAATGAACATTATGAAACAGTTTCATTTAAAGATTAGTTAAACAAATCAATTACTTTTTATTGCTTATGTTTTAATCGTATTAAATCATAAAATGGGGTCAGTGTATGAAGCAATGTTACGGAGAGGCTACATAGAAAAATTGAAATCAAAGGGATATAATGTTGAAGTAAAGGACCATGAAAGCATTTTTAGAAAACAATGTTACAAAAATGCGTACCAAGAAAACTGTAACATTAGGCAGGACGGCCACAGGATAGAAAAAAGTGATTATGATCGAGATTTTCATCATTTTAATTACATTAAACCACAAATGGATCATGAGAATTGGTGCAATCATAAAAATGCGAAAAACCAAGGTAACATGTATGAACTAGATGCATCGAAAAAATACGAACAACCATGTAACCGACAGCGGAAAAGAGGAAACCAACGACAAAGGCAACGAGTTCGTAAGAAGGTCCATGTCCATAATGAATTTAATAACCAAAATAATGACACGAATTTTGAGGAACATTGTCAAAATATGGACATGACATCGGAAGGTTATGAGAGAGAAAATTTTTACAACAGGGATCAGAATTTGCAGGAATATAACGTTGAATCCAGAAATCTACAGCACAGATTTATCGACGAAGAAGAAGGTATTTATCTCAGAGACGAATATAGAAGACACAACATACAGGATGATTACGGAAGAGAGAAACATAGAATTTATGAATGCTTTAACTATGATGACTCGTATATGAATTATAAGAAACCATATTTTGTAAATGACAGTTTCGAAACAAATGATTTTATAGAAACCAGGCGTAAAAATAGAAAAATATATGATTATGATTTCACAATACCACCAATTATTTTTAAAGATTCGCCCAGAAACCAAAGCCCTTTAAAGGACAAAAAACAATTGGATCATAATGTATCGCACTCCGTAAAAGAACCACACCTTCAAACAGAAAACGAAGAATCAAGTGACAAGAAAGTAATTCATAATCCAGAGGAAAATTCAGAAATTAAACAAACGTCGTTATATACAAGTCCCATTATAAATACTACCGAAGAGTATATCAGTAATAATAAACAACTTCCAGATAATAAAATAGTAGATAGAATCGGTGATGGTATTATAAAAGTAGAGTTGTTGAAAGCAGAAAACCAAAATCATTTTCTAGACAACGAAATGTTTGAAAACGGTAAAAAAAATAAAATGGTGACTTCACAAAATACTGATACGAAAAGAAGCAAACCTGCAAAGGAGTTAAAGAAAAGAAAAAAATTAAAAATTAGAAAGGAAGAAGAATTTAGTGGTCAAATGGTAAATGAAGACGTCATCATTTTAGCAAACACATATGCTGAGGAAGAAGAATTTCCCATAAATAAGACTTTTTTATCTCACAAAAGTGTTAATCAAGAAAGTTTAGAAATAATTGAAAGAAATAGTAAATTATCAGAAAAACATCAAAAATATTTTTTTGATAAATTTTCAGTGGAATCAAATGAGAAGAACAAAATAAAAAATGAAGAAGTATACAAATTCAAAATGGAAACAGATACTATAAACATGGAGAAGAAAAAGAAGGCAATGACACTAAACACTCTTATTCAGCAAAATTTTCGCACAAAAAGACTATTGTCATTCACACGGAAGAACATTTTAGTGAACCTGAATTCAGATATAGATGACAGAGGAAGAAAATGGATTATTTTAGTGAAAACAATTATTGAGGAAAAAGAAAACCATCTGGTCCAATACAAAGGAATGAATCTTAGTAGGAATTTAAAGCATAAGTTGAATGTGTATTATTTTCAAGAAATTAAGACATTACGAAACAAAACACTAAAAATACTAGAAACAAAACTTAGCTTCAACAGGTTAGGTATAGGTTAGATAAGGGAAAGCTTGATTTCTTTTGTTTGGCTTCTAAATATTATAAACGAATTATATAATAATCACGGGTAAATCATTTAACTTAAAATATGGGTACATATATTTCTAGCAAAAATACGGATCAAGTGAAAACAGGCCAAGAGTTGCGCCTTTAGTTCAAGGGAATTCTAAAGTGCTCATTAAATAAAAAATGGAACCATTTTTTGGAACTTATTAACAGATTCCCCATTTTTGTCTTTACTAAGTACGCAAAGTGCTCGCCGGCGGCCGCCGTCAAACATAGTGGTCGTTGCCGACCACAACGACTGCCTCACAGTGCGAAAAATGAATACGTGCTAATTATTTCTGATTCTTATTTGATTCTTTTAAAAGGTTTCTTAAAACCACTTAATTTAAAAAAATAAATAAATAAAATTTTTTTCCTATAAATAAATTTTTTATGAAAATGATTAAAAATATCTATAATAAGAGAGTTGAGTTTACAAAATTAATCAAGACATAAGAGGACATTTTCAAAAATCATCTATAAACAAAACATTGAACTCATATCTAAATTAAATAATGTTCATCTTTAAATTTTTTTTAAGTCTTGAGCAAAAGCAATTAATAATAATTTTTTGGGCAATATTAATATTAATAAAGATATAAAATTTTTTAAAATAATTTTAACAACATTTTAGGCAATAATTTCCAAATTTCTTTTTAATTTAAAGAGAATATATCATGGAAAGAGGAAAATTACATGTTAACATAAAAAAATAGCATGCTGAATGGGATTGTTCTTGATATGTTTCTTTAAAACAAAATTCCAGAAATTAGTTCAAATTCAATGCTATTTCCAGGGTTACCAGGTTATGCAAAAACAAAAAAATCATTGAATTGCAAATTTTTTTTTATCAAAATGTTTAAAGAATTAAATTTGCACGACAGTTTTATTATTTTAGAAAATTATAAAAATTTTTTTTAGTTTTAAAAATTCTCCATTTAGTTAGTATGTAACAAATATTACGAAGTTTTTTTTAAATTCGATTAATTGAGTTTTTTTTAAAAGCTTTATTTTTGAAATTTTTACTATTAATTATTTTTATTAAAAAAAGGGGTTTGTAAAACTAATTGTGGTTTTTCAAAATATTGTTCAAAATGTTGCAAGTCACAAGAAAAATTTCCCATTTCCTTTCAATGTCCAAAGGAAATACAAAAAACTCGTCTTATTCACAAAATTTGTTTATTCACAAATAATTGACAAAAATTCAATTTCAAAATTCTTATTTTTCTAACCTTTTACTAAGTTTTATCAAAAATATTTTTTTTCTAATCTGCTAAAAATTGAATCTAATGTACGAATTTTATTATCCATGAAATGATTTAATATAATTTAATTCTCGCGAAACATTTAACAGAAAATAATTGAAAATTTTTTTAATATTCAATAAAAAATATCATTATTTAAAAAAAAAATAATAATAGAATTTTTTTAAAGCAATTTTGTCATTTACAATTATGATAATTGATTAATACTTTAAACAAATTTTGTTAAAATTGAAAATTATTAAAATTTTTCTTGGAATATTTTATTATTTGTAAAAAATAATGTAATTCTCGCAAAGAATTATATTAATTAAATAATAAGTAAATTTTTGCGGCAAAATTTCTTAAAATTAACGAAAATAATTGATTTTCTCTAGAATTTTATCACAAGTTATTTTGGATAATTAAATTCTGTTTGGTGAATGTATGAATTTAAGTTAACCGAAAGGCAAAATAGATTAATTTTATTAAATACCGTTTATTAGGAAGTTATTACCGTATCAAAGGGTAACAATATAAATAAAATACTTGTAAATATTCTGCTTGTTTCTGTAAATGGACATGAACTAAACTTCATCAAAACAATAATATTTAAAAATAAAAGGGATAAAACTTAACTAACACAATTCTTAATATCAAAATTCTCACACATTCCGTTACTTTATCTTCTTATAAAAATATTAAATACTATGATTTTATTGAATAACCATCAACATTTTAAGCTGAACTTACTAATAAATCAAATGACATTTAAACTCTAATAAAATTGTGATTTTAATTTTTTTTAATGTAAATGTCCGCATATAGTACTTTAAAAGTAATATTTAACACAAAACAGCACTACAAAATATTTCTTATTAACAATATTTGCAATAATTAAAGTGTTCTATCTAATAAATAAATATTGAAATAAAAAATATTTCAAAATTTTTGTTATTAAAATTGTGTTTTAATTAAATTTGTTCTAAAAAAAAGATTCTGTACAGTTATCATCTAAAAATGTAACAGAAATTGCGATTTCCAAGGATTTCAATTTAAAATTTTTGCAAAGTCTAATTTTCTTCAGATCCACGCTATAATACTATTAATGTGCAATTATTATTTACAATTGTAAACAAAATTATCTCCTGAATTCAGTTAATTAGAAAGGCCCAACCACAGTATAATTTTTAAATACAAAAATTAATGATTGAGATAAAATATAGAGAAAATGTATAAAATTAGACAGGTGTACGAACTTGGATACACGACTCTGTATAAGGTTACATCTCAGGTGACTAGATCGTTAGGAAGTATACATTGAAAGAAATACCTACATAGACAATTAAATTCTCATTTTTTATGTAATTTAAATGATAAATGATAATTCTCTAAAAAATTATAGGCACTAAATTAAAAAAGTATATTTTAACGAAATTAATAACCAAAATATACACAATATCTAAGAAGCAAAGTTACAACGCATAGAGCAATTTTTACTTATTATTAATTATTATTTATTATTAATTTAAGCTACATAAGCTTAAAAGCTTAAAATTAGCAAACATAACTTTTCTTTAAACATTAATTTGAGGCAAATAAATAATTTCAAATTATCACAAAAATTGAATTAGAATTTCAAAAACTAAAAACAAAAATTTTTAATTAAAGCAATCTTTCATATTTACAATAAAATCCTCCTGGAAAAAGAGAATTAAAAATACAACCGCTTAACAAGCTTTATAAAATGGTTTTGTCTAAATACTAAAAAAAACACCTACACTAAAGATTGGTATTAAAATAAAAGTTTTATTTAAAACAAAACTTTTACATGATTAAAATGCTTATTTAACGTTGTGTATAAAATCAAGAAAGCTCTAACATTGTTTTAAACAACAACTGTATATATAATCTTTATTAATATTGAAAAAGTAAAATATTATTTATGTTCGAATTAAAGTTCAAAATATCAGTAACAATGTATTTATGAAGAATAATTATAACATTCATTGAAATATCACATAATTACGTTCCATGGAAGTTCTGATTAAAATATGCTAAATTGCAAATTAAAATACGTTTTAACTACTTCTAGAAACTGCAACTAATTTTCTTATAACACCTTAGAAACCATGAAACAGTAATATCAAAGAAAGAACACTCTAAATTTCGAGCATAAATAAAACTATTGTAATACCACTAACACTAACATAAATCATCAAGTTAACTACTATAAATTTTAATGTTAAAAAAATCATTTTTTCAAAGATAAAAGCAGAAATAAAATTATTTTTTTTATAAAACTTAAATTTATTTATTTTTGTGTTTGTTGAAAATTAAAAAAAAGATAAATAAATTGAAATATAATGTAAAACAAATTCTGAAAAACATTTTAAACAGTGAAATCATTTTTAGATTACAATTTAGTTCTTCCTTTTCGTATTACAAAAACAGAGGTTAAATGATCATAAAATAAACAGTTAGACGTTTTAATATAAGAAATAATTTAAAAGATATTTTTGTTCTTTTTTAACGCTATATCGAACTAAATTCTTTTAAGCACTTCCACAAATTGGTGTAGTACATAAATATAATTAAAAACAGTGTTCAACACTTCACCTTTAAGCTTTATTTTAAATTAAAGAATTATATGTAAATTCATTCTCTGATAATGTTTGCATTTTTTTTATATAAATCTTAGTACATTTCATGAACCAAATCAAGATAAACTATGGTTAAATATACACATTTTTTTAAAAGTCTTAATTAAACCAAATTTTTCTTGCTACGATGTTATGTAATAATTCAATAAATATCAAATTTAAGGAATATTTTTAATACGTTTCCCTTGTCAGAATTATGAGAAAAATTTGAAAGGAAATATTAACATAATTTATAGTATACAAGTATTCAATATTAATTTCATTATGAAAATACAAAAAATATATATATTCTAATGTTGTATAATACAATTTTCTTTTTTGTAAACAACTTTATAAAATCACTACAACTTGTTATACTCTTCTTACAAAACGAATGATTTATTTATATGTAGAAAACAAAAATTGTATACAAAGCATTTTTGAGTTAAACACAACCCATACTCAAATGAAATTTAAATATTGCGAACTTACGCTATAAAGTTTGTTAAAAGAATAATTTTTCATATGTATTCTTCGTTTACAATTAATGGAAATATGTACTTAAACTGCTAATTATAAAAGAATATATACGTTTATCAAATTAAAACAGAGATGAACTTAAAGGTAACCAAAATTATCCGAATCTTAAACATTGTAAATCAAGTAAACTAAGTTATTTATCCGGAAATAAAAAGTATCTAGTTTGTTAAAATACAACAAATTCATATAAAACTAAATAAAAATAAAACATTTTTTTTACCACGCTAGATCTTTGAATTAAAATCAGAATCTTAAAAGTATTACATTAAATACAAACAAAGAATGTACTAAACAACGTCATTACTTTCTGACATTGTAAACCAAATGAAATAAAAGCAAACATTTCTTTAAAAAATTTCATGAAACAAAATAAGAAGAAACGAATCATTCAACAAAAAAGTTTGCCTTTATTTAACGAATTATTTCAAATGTTAACAGAAAATAACGAAAATTTTTAAATTGTAAAAAGAGCTGTCAAGGGACGACAGCGCACAAAAAGGGGGGTATTGGGTCAGAAAATCAGAAATTTTCAATTTTTTATGCCCATATACATAAATTTTATTGATTTTTTGTCAATTTTTTTATGATATTGTTTCCGGATTATATTAAAGAAACAATGTCAGTATTTTCTCGTAAAATATTTTTTTTATATAAAAAAAACTTTAATTTTTAAAAATAAACTATCATTATTATGTTAGCAAGTCGCAATTGAATGATTGTAGGAAATAAAACCATCGCATATACATTTGTTAAGGCTATCTCATGCAAACGTACAAAAATTTTTTAGATAATTTTAAAAAAAGAGAGACATGAAATAACTGTATCATGAACATTAAGGGTTTTTCTTCTTTATAATCACATATAATGTATTTAAAATTTGTTCAAATTATTCAGGCAATTTTTATCAATATTATAGAGAACACTGGCATATTCAATCAATGCGTTCATAGCTTTCTATCTACAAAGAAAGATTATTATATATTAAAATAAGGCAAATAGTATCAAGTCTGGTAAAAACGCATAAATATATAAATAATAAATTTTGAATGCTTTCCGTAACTTGACAAAAAGACAGATGTTAAATAAGTATATATTTAAAACGTATTTTTTACCATGCTCGATCATAAAGATTTGAAATACAAAAATTACTTGTTACTACACAACGATAAAAATTTCCGACTTTTGTTAGTTCTAATAAAGCAAAAGCAAACTTTATTACCTAAAAATCTTCCTAAAATAAAAAAAAAGAGGAAACGAATTATTTAAAAAAAAGTAGAACCAAAAGTTTGCTTCGGTTTAAATACTACTTATTTTCAACAGGACCAGCATTTCAAATGTCTTAAAATAATTGAAGGAAGGACTTGTATGTAAAAACTTTACAAAACCATATGTTTAACATAAAGCTGCCAAGGGACGTCAGCCAGAAAAAGGGGGGTATTTGTTACGTATGGCTCCGTAACTATTTTTAATTTTTTTATTAATTAAAAATTTGTTATATTATATAATTTGATAAAAAATTTGGGACTTTTGTAAATAGAATTAAGTACTCAATAGACATATAATCAGGACATAAGAGGATATTTACATAATTAACTCATCAATTAATTTGTCTTAAAACTATTTTTTCATAATTATATTATCCAAATTTAAAAATAACGATAACTATTCTTCAATGGATTTCATTCCCAATAATATTCAATATTATTTTAAAATTATAATTCTAAAATTGATTGAAAGAATATGGACATCACTCTTATTTCAAAAGGAATTTGTCTACTTTGTTATAAGTTACTTTCCACAGAAAAGACTTTTAATTGTATTGGTAAAATACCAAGAAAAAGTATACACTTAAACATTGGCAATAGATGATACAGAGCATCGAACTATATCACGCCATTTTGAAGAATTTGCAAGCTTGCAAAAAGCTCGCCTGGCAACAACGAAGTTTGGCGAGCCGTGTGCACAGGCATCCCCACTCTATCGTTTTATATTAATTTCAAGGTGTGATCCATACTTTCGATCGTTTTAACTAATGAGTCCGAATTTGTTCCTCCCGCAGTAAAGCTGCGTAGAATTAAGTGTTCCTCCCGAAAATCGGTAGAGAGTTTTAATAATTTGTTTTTCCCGCAAAGCGGTTGATTATATACAGTTGTGAATTTATTTCCCGCAAAAGGCGGAAGTTTATATTTTTGTCCCCAGAAATAAGGGTTGATTTTGAAGTTTTATTGATTAATTGATTTTAATCGAATTGAAGTGAATTGATAATTTATATGATTTTTTTTAATTATATATGAAAAATAAGCAATTTTAAAGAAATAAAGTGAGAAAAGTGATTTACCATATCATTGAAAAGGAATTAAAGTTAAAAAGAAGTTAAATTTAAAAAATAATTGTTTAAAGAAAATATTACTAGAAAATAGTGATTATTAAAAAATAAATAAAAGTGATTCATTTAAAAGGGAAGACAGAGTGTTAAATTTCAAACCTCTATCTCGTGATTATAAAAGCATTTTTTGTAATTGTCTTTACTGCAAATATCAGAGCTGATTAAAAGTTCAAAATCGGTGACCCCGATTTTTGAATATTAAAATCAATTTTGATATAATTTTGAATTAAGATAAGCAAAGAGTCTTAAACTGAAAATAAATAATTAAAACGAAGGAACGAAAACCATTGAAGAATAAAAGAAATTAAAGAAACAAGGAAGAGAAAATCTTGATAAGGAGTATACTACAGGTATGAATCTGAGTGATTCACCTATAAAGAGTAACAGGAGACTTTTCTGTCTCTAATATAAATAAAAGATTTATAAGTTGGTGAGTTGATTATTAATTATTACATACTTAACACATTTATACACTTTTACACATTACGATTTATATTGGCACAACAATTATTATTTTATAAACAAAAAGAAATAATAACTATTGGATATCATAAATGTCATATTATTATTACGCATAAAAAAAAGAATTTTCTATTGTATTTTATAAAAGGAATGTTTCACAATACTAACTATTATGCTTTAATAAACATCAAGAATTTAGAATCTAGCAAAATTCTTGTTAGTTGTATCATTATTTTAAATCAATATTTTAATCTTTTAGAATTAAATAAACAAGAGCATTCTATATTGAATCATATTGCAAGTAGTGTTTTATTACGGTTTTCTAACTGTTGTCACCTAATCCTTTTTTTACTTCTTTCAATTAAAATACCGTCTAACCGGGGTTATTGAATTAATAATAAACCTAAGAGAGGGATCCACTACCTTTTGAATATAAATTTTGTTCCCGAAAAGCAAATAACGTTTACCTTGAGGTGTTTGATTTTGAGTCTTATTCTATTTAACATATTGAAATTACTTTCAATACAGTTAAAGTTGAATTTGCTCAAAATAAGGATTTTTATTAAATAAATAATCAAATTCATCTTTAACATTTTGATTGACTAATACTGATGTTATATGGCGAGAAGATTAAGGAAGAGAAACTTTGTTTTGGGACGATATATAAACTTCAACGAAGGTTAAATAATAAAATAAATTAAGACGAAACGTACAATGAATAGAAAATGAAAATTAAATTTGGAAATTTGAATTATGTTATATATTCTGAATAAGTGTTATATATTTTTAATTTAAAAAAAATAATATATATTATTATGAAATTGAAGTTAAAATTTTGATAATTATTATTATTTGCATTATATTATTAAATATAATTAATATAATTATAATAAATTATTATAATAATATTATTATAATTATAATAAATTATTATTATTATTAATATAATAAATAAATTGAACAAAAAAATATAACTAAAAAAATATATTCATATATTTAAAGAAAGTCTTTTACTTTATTTAGAAGCTTCCCTTCAAATTCCACCTTCCGTGGTTTCCAAACTAAAATTCGAAATTTTCTTCCCATGAGGTTACTAAAGATGCATCTCAATGGGGTGTTATCATTTTCCTCCTTTTGTTCAACGACGAAGCTCGAATTCGAATCACCGGTCTCCACCGATCTTCTAAAGGAAGTCCTTTGTTGCTTTCGGTAAGGAGGATCAATTTTAATAATTACGCCTGTAACTTCTCTGTAAAAAAATAAAGATATTTAGAATTTTATTTCATTATTTTTTCGAAAGATATTTCATATTATGAAAAATTTTTATTTTTTTTAAATATATTGACAATAATTATTTTTAAAAAATTATGTGTATTGATAAAAATTAATTTTAAAAAAATTATTGTATTCTTTACGAAAGATAGAAAAGATAATAAAAATTTTATTTTCTATAATAATTTAACAAGAAAACTTAAATTATTAGAATTTTTTGAACACAATGAATTTTAAAAACAAAAATTTTTAAATATTTTTTAGGACCAAAAAAAATATATTAATGTTTTTTTTCAATTTATGATATATATATATATATATATATTATTTTATTTATTTATATATTTATTAAAATAAAAAAAGTAATATTCAAAATAATAATTTTATTTTTTTACATTTAAAAAAACGGAGTGGCTATTTGGTCAGTGAACTGGCAGAATAAGGTGGTTTAATTATTTGGCCAGTGAACTGGCAGAATAATTTAGTTTGCTTATTCGGCCAGTGTATCTAAGAAAAATACACAATTAATATTTAAAACTGGCCAAATAAAAAAGGGACTCTATTTGGCCAGTCAAAATCGACAGTTTTTACTATTTCAATATACAGACATGCTAACGTTTTTAAAAATTAAAAAAAGTTTAAAAATAGAGACAATTTAACAAAAATGGTGAAAGAGGTATTAATAAATAACTATTAATTTTCTATTTGTTCTTGCTTATATTTATTATACTTATATATATATATATATATATATAATAGTAAATACCAGGTCCGCTACATATACGTAGACCGGGTCATTTTCGACTTATCGGGTCCGACCCGATAGTGCCACTATAGGATATAGTATTTTAGAGGAAGGATACTTTACCTTGAATTTATTATAATGCATCCTTCCTCCATAATACTTTATTAAAAAATTTATTAATTTATTAATTTTTTTTTGTTGGAAGGTGGTTGGTCTGTAAATATAAAGTCAATTGACATTATATTTGGTACTGGAAGGTATCGAACCCAAAACCAACCCCCTTCCAACAAAAAAAAATTAATAAATTTTTTAATAAAGTATTATGGAGGAAGGATGCATTATATATTAATTAAATTTAATTACACGCTTCATTTTTTCTGAGTACTACGTTATATAAACAAATATTCAACATATGTATTTATATCTCATAGGCTCTTTATTAATACACTGGCCAAATAGTAAAACTATCTTATTCTGACAGTGCACTGGCAGAATAATTTAATCATCTTATTCTGCCAGTTTTTTTCTTTGATGTATAATCGCCATGTATTTCTCATCACTGGCCAAATAATTAAACCACCTTATTCTGCCAGTTCACTGGCCATATAGACGTGGTCTAAAAAAAATTCTTACGTTGAGAAATCTCCAGGTTGCAAACTATCCAACTCCTCGTCGCTGGTGAAAGATTCTTTATCAAATTCTGACATTGTTTGTTCTTTTTTAATTAAAAATAATTATTAAAAGAAAAAATATATAAAAAATGTCAGGAACAGCAGAGAAGAGAACTTACTTCTAAGAGTGGCTTCACGTGAATGAGAACCAAGTTTTGAAAGTTGAAATACTATCACTGTTCGCTCAGTATCAATGTAGAGGGTATGCTCGATAAAATTTTCAGAAATTTCAATAAGCAAGGTTGGGAAGTTAGCAAAAAAATGGCGCATTTGACCGGTGGCGTATTTGTCCAGTGGCGCATTTGGCAACTTATCGCATACTTCTTAATTTTTGGACCTTGCTCACCCAAAAATGGGAAGTGTGCAAGCACCTTTATGATTTTTGCTTGCGATACACAACCTGAGATTAATTAACCTCACTTTAATAAAACGATCTCCATCGTGTACTGTCCAAAAACAATAATATTTTTAATTTATATATATATAATATAATAATTCAAGAAAAATAAAAATGTGCCAAAAATTTGCAAAGTGAATTATTAAACAAATATATGATTAATTATTTAATCTCCAAAGGTAAATATATTATTTATTATTAGAGAATGTTTTATGTGACATTGTGACTCGGTACATAATAATAATAATATAAAAAAGGAACTTGAACAACTTGCATTTTGACATTATATTTTAATAAAGTAAAATAAGAAAACATCAATTACTGTAAGAAATTTCGATTTAAATTTCAACAATAGACGACAATTTAACATAAAATACAACGAAACGTATTAATTTTACTTCACAAAATATGTAAATTTCCATTTTTTATGAATTTTCCAAAGTGTTATTGAAAATTAATTTAGAACTGTAATTTTCAACAATTCATTAAAATTACTGAAAATGTGTAAAGAATTTATTGAACAGTTACTGATGCTTAATACATAACTTTAAAATTTCTTGAAATTGCGTTTTCCAGTTCATTTTAACTTTTAAGTAGAAGATTTTTAATGACCAAGAATAACATAAATTTTTCTTTAGTAGATTAAAAAATTTTTCCGTTAGGAGAAAAGCTATACTGAAAAGTTAAGTCTTTATTTAAATCATGTTGTGTTACGGATTCGGTACATTAAGAATAAATGAGTTGCCGGATAGTAAAAACCACACATAAATTTCTGACGCACATTGAATTAACATTAATGTTACATAGACTGACCATTTATATTTAATTTTTTTTAATTAATAATTTCCATTCATCGTTCCTTTTAAAATTTTTAACATTGCATAAGATATTCGTTATTTCAATAATTATAATTAATTAATTAATGTATTTTTGTATTTACACATTGTTTTTTGAAAGTAAAAAAAATTCATTATAATATTCTTCTTAGGTTAAATAATATAATTTGCTGATTTGCTGATCTGCAATACTCAATGTATTACACTTTCGCAAGAAAGTGTAAGTTAGATATTCTGCGTTTGATACAGGTAATATATATCTCTTATATATCTTTTCTATATATATATTTTGCTTGAAAAATTATTCATTAGTTAATCATTTATTTATAATATTTCTTTTTTGTTTCAGGAATCAGATATGTAGCTGTTATATTCAGGAGAATTTAATAATATTTATTATTTATTTTAATTAATTTAAATAAAACATATTTCATATATATTTGTTGTATATAAAAAAATATTGTACTAAACAAGAAATAATTCTTTTTATTTTATTTTAAAATAAAATCAGTAGAGAATATTATTTTAGAATGCCTTTTTAGTATTCAAACATTTTAGTACCTTTTTATCAAACTATTTAATTTGTTAAGTTAAATAAATTAAATTAAATTATTTTTTATTATATAATCAAAAAGGAATATATTAATTTTTTTTAAATATGATATTCTTTTAGTTTAAGAAAACAGTTTGAACTATAGTTAGTTAGTTGAGATTAAAAAGAAGTAGTAAAAAGTTGACAATCAAGGAAAAAATATACTAAAAAAAGACAAATAGACCTAAAAAAGAAACTTAGACCTAAAAAAGAAACTAAGAAAAGAATAGACCAATATTAAACTCAAGAAAAAATAGATTAAGTATTTTCTGATTTAAAGAGTGTATATTATATAATTTTTGAAAAGATATTAAATCGAAAGTTTAAGAAAGAAAAAAACAAATTTTAGACTAAAAAAAATAAAGTATTTTATTTATTTTTAAAAAATAGATAAATTGTTCAGAATATATAAAAGATAATAATTACTGCTGTTTTTTGATTAAAAAATAATTTAAACCGAAATAATAAAAAAATTAATTAAATAAATTTTTTTTGAAACAGAGAAAGACCAAAAATTGTAAAGTTTGTAAATATTTATTTCGAAAAATTTTCTTTAATAGAAAAAATGAAAAGAAATTAAATCGAAAGTTTAAGAAAGAAAAAAAACAAATTTTAGACTAAAAAAAAGTATTTTTTTTTATTTTAAAAAAATAGATAAATTGTTCAGAATATATAAAAGATAATAATTACTGCTGTTTTTTTATTAAAAAATAATTTAAACCGAAATAATAAAAAAATAAATTCAATAAATTTTTTTGAAACAGAGAAAGACAAAAAATTGTAAAGTTTGTAAATATTTATTTCGAAAAATTTTTTTTAATAGAAAAAAAATGTATAAAATAAAACAAAATTCTCGAAAAAGAAAAGCAGTTGAGAATGTAGAACATTTGATTGACCTAAATAATCATCCTATTGGAAGGTACATTCATGAACCAAGTACAAGTTTGCAGAGTTCTCAAATTAATACTCACAATTATTTAAAAGATCATAATTACTGTAATAATTATCCACTAACTTTTCAAAATGCTACACAAAGCAATTACTTGCAAGATCACGATTACTTCAATCAAAGTGTTTCATTGACCTCTACAAATATTGTAGAAAATTCTTTGCAAGATCATGACCACTGTAATCATAATCTAGCATCAACATCTCAAACTAGCCGAAACTGTTACATACATGATATTAGTAATTCTGACTTGCCATCAAATAATAATAACTTATCAAATTTGCGTTACATTCATGAAGTTTCCAACGAAGATGATTATTTGAGAAACATTTCAGAACATTATCTTGGTAAGATGGATATATTATGCATTCATTGCAATGCTAAACATTTTTGTGCAGAAAAAGTAAGTAACAAAGGAAATTCATTTAATGACTGCTGCAGTCATGGCAAAGTAGCGTTAGATGCATTACCAGAACCACCGGAAATTTTGAAACAATTATTCGAAGGTACGCATGTCTTATCGAATCACTTTTATGATAACATACGTAAATATAATAATTCATTTTCCTTTGCTTCTTTTAATGCTAATTTAATACAATTTAATAATAGAAGACCAGGACCTTTTTGTTTTAAAATACAAGGACAAATTTATTATCGAATTAATACATCCTTATATCCTGCTATTAATGATATGCCAAGTTTTGGTCAACTTTTTATTGTTGATTCCAACGAAGCTACAGAGTGTAGAATGAAAATGAATTCTACAATAAATGAAGACATCTTAATCACAATGCAATGCTACAAAACAATGCTTTCGCAAATGCGTATCAAATGATGAAAGATGAATTAGATATAATGACTAATGAAAGCGATGGTACAGAACCAGAATTACAATTGTTGTTCTCATTAAAAAAAGGCCAAGATAGACGACGATACAACTTTCAAAGAGTTAATGAAGTTGCTGCAATTTTTTCTACAACTGCAGATGGTGAAATTCCGGAATCGTACGTTACTATTCGCAACAAAAATACAAAACACTTACAGTATGTTAGTTCAATGGACGCTAATGTTGAACCCTGGACTTATCCATTGTTCTATTCTCATGGAACAAAAGGCTGGAGTGATAATATGAAAATGGTTTGTAGTAATCGTAGAGTTACCAGAAATTCTTACATTAAACATCGAATGGCTATTAGACATAATGAGGCAAATTACATTTTAATGGGACGTCGTCTGTTTCAACAGTGGACCGTTGATAACTATGTTAAGGTTGAGAAGGACAAAATGAATTATTTCAGAAATAATTAAAAACAGTTAAGAGCTGATACATATGAGAATCTATTACAGCATTTAAAACAAACAGCAGAAAGTGCAAATAATCGTGTTGGAAAAGTTGTTATTCTTCCTTCAACTTATCCAGGTTCTCCGCGAAATATGCAACAAAATTATCAAGATGCAATGACGATAGTACGGAAATTTGGTAAACCTGATTTATTTATTACTATGACATGCAATCCAAAATGGAAAGAAATTACAGAAAACCTTTTAGAAGGTCAATCTGCTTCTGATAGACCTGATTTAGTAGCTCGAGTTTTTGAATTAAAAAAAGAAGAACTAATAAATATAATAGTTAAAAAGAATTTATTTGATGAAGTGCAAGCTTATATTTATGTTGTAGAATATCAAAAACGTGGATTACCACATGTTCATTTGTTAATAAATTTAAAACCAAATTCAAAAATTCGAACACCAGAAACTGTCGATAAGTTTATTTCTGCTGCAATACCACATTCTACAGAAAATCAGCGGTTGTATAATATTATTAGTGCTAATATGATTCATGGTCCCTGTGGAGATTGGTGTCTGGGTACATTCGTCGTGATGGCTTTCAATATGATAATACACGTGTTGTTCCACATAATAAAGAACTTTTACTACGATTAAATTGCCACATAAATGTTGAAGTTGTTACTAGCATTAAAGCAGTGAAATACCTTTATAAATATATTTACAAAGGACACGATGCTGCCTCTGTTATATTGCAAGAGATGCAGAACAATGAAAATCAAGAAGCAGGTATTCTTGAGCACGATGAAATTAAAAGTTATGTCGAAACTCGTTATGTTAGCCCACCAGAAGCATGTGGCCGTATTCTAAGCAACACTTTGCAAGGAAAGAGTCATTCCATTTATCAACTTTCAGTTCACTTCCCAAACCAGCATACGGTTATAGTAGATAATGTTGATGATGAAAATTCAATCAGATCTGCTTTAAACAAATCAACAGAACTTACAGAATATTTCAAATTAAATCAACGTGATCCAGTTGCAAGAAACTATACTTATTCCGAAATTCCATTACATTATGTGTTTCAAAAAAACAAGAATTTAAATAATGCTTTCACCTGGCAAAAAAGAAAAAAACATTTTAACACTTTAGGCTGGATGTATTCTGTCAGTCCATCTCAAATTGAATTATTTCACTTAAGATTATTATTATTAACGCAGAAAGGAATTACAAGTTTTGAGCAATTAAAAACAGTTAATGGTGTAATGCATGATACTTTTGTTTCCACGTGTTTATCATTAGCACTAATTGAAGATGATGATGAGTGGAAAAATGCTATGCATGAAGCAGAAGTTTGGATGATGCCTAGACAATTAAGGCATTTATTTGTAAGAATTTTGATACATTGTCAGCCAATTCATCCTGAAGAATTATGGGAAGAGTTTAAAGATGCGTTGTCCCAAGATTATTTAAGAACAATGTCTGAAAACATGGCACAAAGAAAAGCGTATATTCAAATAAATACAATGCTTATTGCAGAAAACTCAAGTCTTTCATATTTTCCATCAATGCCTCAAATAACAGAAACAGAAGCTGATATTGTTAATGAAATATTCATTGAAGAGCATAATAGAACTGGAGCTGAACTTTACCGACAGCTTAATGAACAACAGAAACAAATTGTTGATACTGTTTTAGAAACATTAAATGGAGAAAATAATTGTTGTGACAATAATAGAAAGTATTGCTATTTTCTTTATGGTCCAGGAGGTTCAGGAAAAACATTTATTTACCTAACTCTATATCACCTATTACAAAGTAAAAGAAAAAAGGTTTGTACCATGGCATTTACTGGAATTGCAGCTACATTACTACCTCATGGTAAAACTGTTCATAGAACTTTTAAATTACCAATTGCAATTTATAACGATTCATCTCCAACTATTAAAGCACAGTCGAAAGAAGCGGAATATTTAAAAAGTATAGATGTATTTTTTTGGGATGAAGCACCAATGGCCCCAAGACATGCCTTACAATTAGTAGATCGAAACTTGAGAGATATAATGAGTAATGATAAACCATTTGGTGGTAAAGTAATGATCCTAGGAGGTGATTTTCGACAACTGCTACCAGTTAAACAAAATGCCACTCGTAGTGAACTTGAAAATCTCTGTATTAAATACAGCAGTGTATGGCCTGCTTTTACTCAATTTTCTCTAACAGAAAATATGCGTGCATTACCACAAGAAAAAGAATTTTCATCATTTTTATTACAAGTTGGAAATGGAACAGTTAATCATAATGAAAATGATTTAAAATTACCAGAGTTCTGCATAGCTTCCCCAGGCACGGATATTGCACAACATATGTACGGGGATGTAATTAGAAATAAAGAATTCGACAAGCTAACTAAGATGGCAATACTAGCAGCTCGAAATGTTGATGTAGATGACATTAATAAATCAGTTGTAGATCTGTTAGACATCTCAACAGAAAAAATGTATTCAAGTATTAATTCTGTTAAAAATTGCGATAACAGTAAAATCGCTGAAGCTCTATTACCTGAATATTTAGAGACTTTAAATCCTCCAAATTTACCACCGCATGAATTAAAATTACGAGTTAATACAGTTGTTATGTTGATCAGAAATATTTCTATCAATGAAGGATTATGCAATGGGACACGACTGCAATTTCTAGAATTAAAAAATCACTTATTAAAATGTAAAATTTTAACTGGAGATAAATGTGGTCAAATAGTTTTCATAAATCGAATAACTTTGTACAGTGATGATCGATACCCTTTTGAATTTGGGCGCAGGCAATTTCCAATTAAAATAGCATTTGCAATGACTATTAACAAATCACAATGTCAGACTTTTGACAAAATAGGAATTGATCTCAGACGAGACGTATTTAATCACGGACAACTATATGTTGCAATATCACGTGTTCGCTTTTGGAATTCTCTTAAAATATATTTAGGAGATCAAAGAGAAACGAATGTTGTAAAAAATTTTGTTTATAAAGAAATTTTTGATTAATGTTGATATGAATTTTTATTCAGTACACAAACAGACAAAAAATTGAATTATTGATTTGATAAAACTAATTTGATAAAACTAAAACAAAGATATTCTTTACACGCGATTAAGTTATAAAAATGCGTCTTGCATTAAACAATGAATGTAACAAAGATAGAAGAATATTTGAAAACTCAAAAAAACTTTCGTTGAAACGTAAATATGTAAACACAACCTAATAGAAACATGAATTACAATTTTTTAAGAATTATAACATCAGTTTTAAAATGATTCCAGGTATTATTGGGCTCCTGAGGCGTATATTTGTCCTACATCGACGCAAGTTCCTGAGGATGAGCCTATGGAGGGGATTATTGGCATATTAGGTGTCAATACTTGTTTAAGGTGGGTGTTTTTTATATAGTTATCTATTTATATTTATTTAATAAAATTGCAGTATTCAAATAGAAAGTTTAATAATAAATTTTTTGTTTTTTAGGGGTTTTTCTGAGTTGCCCGCTTATCCTCTTCGGCTCGGATATCGTCCGAAGAATCCTGCTTTGGAGCTGGTTTACGTCCAACGATATAGGTTGGAGTGGGAGGAGATGATGGTGATCTCTAAAGCTTGGGATGTTGTAAGTATTTTTTTTTAAATGAAAATTAAATAGTTTCGTGTTTTTAGTTTTCTTTTTGTCAAATATTGGTTTCTTTTTTTAGCGCTGGAATCTACCGGTCCAAAGTGTTTGGTTTCCTTGTTAAATAATGTGTAGTTTTAGTTATTATTTTATTTTTATTTCTTTTAATTGGTGTTATAAATTCTGGTGCAATGTGTATTTTATTTAGGTTTTATGCTGATAAATTGAATAAAAATGTTTTAAATTTATATTTCCTCTTTTTTTATCTTTATCTTATTCCTTTTCTATATTAATTAATTTTTTATATGTATACATATAATTCTATTTTTTTATGTGAGAGAACAAAATGTTATTTTTACTAGTCTTGTATTTATTGAGGTAAGTATAATTTCTTTATCATTATTATTCTTTGTTTAATTTTCATCTCCCTTTATTTTTATTTCTGTCTGATAGGTTGGTTTTTAATATTATTATTTTATTTTTTGTTATTTTATTATTATTATTGTTTATTAAAAATAAACAATAAAAAGAAATTTTAAGTTGTATACATCTTTTTTTTAATAGAAAGGGTATACGTTCTGCGTTTCTTTTTGAATTAATAATTGTAATTGTCGTGTGGGGTCAGCATCTCCTGGCGAGGTGCTAATTGTATTCTTTCTTTCTGTTCTTCTTCGTCGTTGCATCTTCTTATCTTCCCCCCATGTCTTTGTGTGATATGGCTATGCTTGTTAGTTTCTTTCGTGCGTCGTCACGTTGTAGTCTATTTTGTTGTTATGAGTGTATGTTTAGTGTAGTTATTTGGTTTTCGTGATGTAGTTTTTGTCTGAGGTGGATATGTGTGTGTTTTTCTTTCTTTTTCTTTTTTTTAAGTGTTTGTAAGCCAAAAGATGTTAATTGTGTTTTGTTCCTGTTTCTTGATGTTGTTTCTTTTTGGATTAGTTCCTGTTTACTGTTTCAACGTGAGTAATATAAAAAAATAAAAAAACAACAATTGCTTATATAACTATAAACAACTAAAAAATTTACAGGGATTTCATTATTTACAGATTTTTATAAATTTCCTTGTAATGTATGAAGTTATTTAATTACAAAAAAAAAAATTTTTAATTTAATTTTTATTTTAATATCTAATATTTTAATATTGTCATAATATTTAATATTGTTCAATGTCGTGCGACTTTCTATAAATTTCCGTAAAATACCGAGAAAATTTATATAAATTTTCATAAGTTATCAAAATAATCAATTTCTAATAAGATTACCTTTTACATGCATTTGCAAAACATGTGAAATTATTAATTTGATGTATTAAAAAAAATTTTAGTCGTCTTTTGATGAGATAATTTTTTGTATGATTTTTGTTCAAGTGGGTTTGTATAAGTTATTTTTCTATTTTGCTGTGTTTCGTGGCTGGCCTTGGTTTTGTAATTTAACCCTAATTTACTTGTCAGCGTATTTTCTCGATCTGGAGATTCTTTTATGTATATATATAAATATATATTTTAATAATAATATATATGTATATATAATTTTTTATTTAAGTTTGTCTAACAATTGTTGTTTCTAACTTAGTTACTTATTATTATTATTATTTTTTTAGAGAGAGAAAAAAAAGTGAAAAAAAAAATTCTGTTTTCTTTATATATATTTTTTGTCTTTTTTTTAATTTTTTAAGTTTGTTTGGTATCAATTTAATGTGGGAGGAATTTTTATTTTTGCTTTAAGAGTAAAAACAGATTTAAAAAAAATTTTTTTTAATAATTTTGTAGATTGTTTGCGAAATTATTATTATTATTTCTTTTAAAAGTTTTTTTTTAATTTTCTTAGTGAAATTTTAAAGGAAGAAAGAAAGAAAATTAATCTACAATCATTCTTTAAGCGCGAGATTTTTAGTCTTTCCATATATAGGTATATATACGAGGTACTGTATGCCTATGCTCGATGCATGGCTCTCCTCGTCTCTTTCTCCGCTTCCTCACGTTCGTATACGCCCCGCATGCTCCGCGATCGCCACGAATCACTGCGTTGCTTCATGCGTTTGATTCACTAAGGGAAAATATTATTAGAGAATATTTTTTTTTTCAATCTCATAATATGGTGTTTAATATTCCCATATTTTAAGATTGTTTTTGTTATTCAATTATAAGAACTAAATTAATTTTATTTAGAAAAAAAAATATCAATTATCTAATAAATAATTTTTTTTTATTAAAAATAATTAGGCATTTAAAGGGAAATATTATGTATATATAGTTTTTTAATTTGTCTTAAGAGTTCAACCATTTGCTAAAGTAATATATTTCTGATCGAACATTTTATTACGGTCAAAAATTTATTTTTTATTTTATAAAATTTTTTTTTTACTTTTGTTTATTTTTAACAACCTTTTTCAATAAACTGAAATTTTTCTTTTATATAGATTTTAATTTTGTTTCTGTTGTTCCTCTTTGTAGGTTTTGTTGTTATTTTTTGTTTGCTGTTCTGATGTTTTATTCTCTTAGTAAGTATTGTTTTGTATTAATTTTTTGTAAATATTTTGGGGAGAAAAAAAAGTTGTTGATTTTGGCTCTTTTTTTAGGTGGTTAGAAGATTTTTGGAGAGAAAAGGCATAAAGCGGTGGATTTCTTTTTATTATTCCCTATAGTTTATTTTAATTTGTAAGTATAATTTCAATTTTTGTTTTCCCTTGTTTTTAATTTTGTTAACCATGGCTCTTTTTGTAGGTGGTTAGAAGATTTTTGAAGAGGAAAAGGCATGAAGCATTGGATTTTTGTTTTTTTTTCATCATTTATTTTAATTTGTAAGTATATTTTCAATTTTTGTTTTCCCTTGTTTTTAATTTTTTGTTAACCATGGCTCTTTTTTTAGTTATTTGAATTTTAATTGAAGGTTCCTGCTTACAAATTGTCTTTGATTTGTGGGGGTTCTTGGCTTTTTAAAATTTTATCTTGGGTAAGTTTGTTAATGAATTATTTGGTTGTGTGTAGTATTCTTCATTTATGTATTTTTCATTGGTTTTTTTTTCTTTTAGGTACCCTGTGCCCCCCTTTTATGACGTGTGTTTTTTTTATATAATAAATTTCTATATAATTGCTTTAAATAGATATGTAGTATTTTGAAGGATTATTTAATGAGAAAAAAATAAATTGGGAAAATAAAAAAATTATAAAATTTTTTTATAAAAATTTATATGTATGAGTAAAAATTTAAAGAGTGTTTAATTTAAATTAGTAGATTAAGTTACTTTAGGGATAACAGCATAATATTTTTAAAAAGTTCTTATTGATAAAAATGTTTATGACCTTGGTGTTGAATTAAAATTAATATTAAAAGGAGATTCTGAATAATTAAGTCTGTTCGACTTTTAAAATTTTACATGATTTGAGTTAAAATCGGTGTAAGCCATATTGGTTTCTATCTTTAAAATAAGAATTAATATTTGTACGAAAGGACTTTATTAGTGATTAAGTAAGTAATTAAAAATTATTAAATAAAGATTTAAATTTAGTTAAATATTTATAATATTAATATGTCATATTAAAGTTATTTAAAATTAAATAATTTAAATTGTAAATATTTAAAAAAAAATTTAAATAATTTAAATTAAAATATAATATTGAAAATATTAAAATGATAAAATTATCTTTAAATAAAAGATTAAAAAATATATTTAATATATTTTATTTCCAATAAAAAAATTAAATTAACTATTGATATGATTAATTTAAATTAAAGTTTAGGGTATACATTTTTAATAATTAAATTTAGCTATAAAATTGTTAAGATCTAATGAGTTAATAAAATTTAATTTATAAAGTATCTAAGTTAAATTTAGAGTCATGGAATTTTTTAAATAATGGGAATAGTTTAATATAAAATTATTAACATAAAATTTAATTAAAATTTTTGAAATAATATAAAAATTTAGATTTTTAATCTATTAAAAAATGTTTAATCATTTTTATTTCTTTTAGGGAAATTTAATAATAATGATTTTTATTATTTTTATAAAAATTATTAAAGTTATTAGGGATACTTTGTAAATTTATAATATTATTTTGTAATTTTTGAATTTTTAAAAGGATCATTTAATAGAATTATGGGCGGGTATTTTAAATTTATGTTAATTTTATTTATATTAGGTAATTTGTAAATAATTTTAAAAAAATAAAAATGTAAAAAAATGATGCATTTTTTTAAAAAATGCTAATTTTTCCATGAAGAAAAGATAAAAGAATAAATGCCTAATTAAGGGAAAGGGAAAAACTTACCCCCCCTTATAAGGAATTAAATATTATAATTTTATAATTTTAATTGAATGAATTATGTTTTATAAGATACTTTTGCTAGTAATGGAAAACTGGTATTCTCATAGGAAGTTCTAGAAATTTAAGAATAATGGCAAAAGAAAGATCTTAAAATTTTTAATTTAATATAAAATTTAGACCTGATTAAGAATTAAATTTTTTATAAATATAAATATAAATTAATAAATATATAAAATATTATAAGGAAATAAATTTTTATAATGAAATTATGTTTTTTTAAACTACATTTTATATTAGAAATTATTTTTTTATTAACATTAATTTACCTTTTTTTGTTTTTAATAAACAAAATTTGTTTGTAATGATAAAGAAATTGTTATTATAATTGATTCATGTGGACGTCCACATATTATGATATTCTATAACACAGGCACACAAAAAAAAGTTGTCTGTTTTTTAAACCAGACATACATATCTTATAGTATTTTTTTCCGATGAAAACGAATCTGAAGTCAGAATTGCTCCATCACCCTCAGTTTTTTTTAAATTGAGAAAACTACCCTTAACTTAAAATTTTAAAGTAAAAAAATTGAATAACAGATTTCTCTTTAAAACAAAACAATAAATTTATCTACTTCTGCTACAACAACTCAGAAACAATGTCAACATTGCTTAAACACCCTTTGTTTTTTATTAAATCGAATAAACTACCCCTAAAGTGTAAAAATTCAAAATTATAATAGAAAAACTCACATTGGTTTTCAAAACAACAAAATAAATTTATGTATTTCTCTTTCAACATTTCAAAAGCAATATCAAAATTATTCCATCCCCCTCAGTTTTTTAAAAAACCCACCCTTAAATTTACAAAATAAAGGTTTAAATTTTAAAAAATGAAAAACCACATTGTTTTTTAAAACTAAACAAGAAATTTATCTTTTTCTTTCTTAACAACTCAAAAGCAATGTTAAAATTACTCTATCTCCCTCTGTTTTTTTAATTTTTAAAACCCTACCCTTAAATTTACAAAATAAAAGTTTAAAATAAAAAAATGAAAAACCACATTGTTTTTCAAAACAGAACAAGAAATTTATCTATTTATTTTTTAACAACTCGAAAGCATTAGCAAAATTGCTCCATCACCCTTTATTTTTTCAAATTGAAATAACTACCCATAATATGTAAAAATCAAAATGCCTAATAAAACAATGAAAAACTACAACAAATTGGTTTAAATTATATTAAGAATTAAAACATCATCTGTTTTTTGAACCAGACATACATATTAGGGGTAGTTATTTCAATTTGAAAAAATAAAGGGTGATGGAGCAATTTTGCTAATGCGTTCGAGTTGTTAAAAAAGAAATAGATAAACTTTTTGTTCTGTTTTGAAAAACAATGTGGTTTTTCATTTTTTTATTTTAAACTTTTATTTTGTAAATTTAAGGGTAGGGTTTTAAAAATAAAAAAACAGAGGGAGATGGAGTAATTTAAACATTGCTTTTGAGTTGTTAAAAAAGAAATAGATAAATTTCTTATTCAGTTTTGAAAAACACTGTGGTTTTTCATTTTTTTTAATTTAAACCTTTTTTTTGTAAATTTAAGGGAGGGTTTTTAAAAAAACAGGGGGATGGAGTAATTTTATCATTGCTTTTAAGTTGTTAAAAGAGAAGTACATAAATTTATTGTTGTATTTTGAAAAACAATGTGGTTTTTCATTGTTTTTATAATAAAATTTTGAATTTTTTCATATTAGGGGTAGTTTTTTTAATATAAAATCACAGTGGATGATAAAGTGATTTTGATATTCCTTTTGAAATGTTGAAAGAGAAGTACATAAATTTATTTTGTTGTTTTGAAAACCAATGTGGGTTTTTCTATTATAATTTTGAATTTTTACACTTTAGGGGTAGTTTTTTCAATTTAATAAAGAACAAAGGGTGTTTAAGCAATGTTGACATTGTTTCTGAGTTGTTGTAGCAGAAGTAGATAAATTTATTATTTTGTTTTAAAGAGAAATCTGTTATTCAATTTTTTTACTTTAAAATTTAAAGTTAAGGGTAGTTTTCTCAATTTAAAAAAAACTGAGGGCGATGGAGCAATTCTGACTTCAGATTCGTTTTTAGCGGGCAAAAATACTATAAGATATGTATGTCTGGTTTAAAAAACAGACAACTTTTTTTTGTGTGCCTGTGTAATTTATAGGATGTGAAAAATTTTAACGCTAGTTGCTAAGAAAATCTTATTTTATTTATTTTCGTTAGAATAAAAAATCATAACTTAAATATTTAATATTTATTATTAAATTTGTAAAATTAAAATTTAAAACTGATCTTTCTGAAATAATCGTATAAATATTCAATGTTATAAATGAAAGCATATAGAATTTCATACATAATAGAATTTCATATATAATATTCAATACGTGTCAGAATTTTAAATCGAGAAGAAATGTGGGTCACTTTTAATAAGTTTAAAAAAATTCGATATAGATTTTTTTCATACAATAATTAATTCTTTATTTATAAAAAACACTAACTCACTGACTCATTTGTTGTCTTAACAATTATTTACACTTCTTAATAATTCTATAAAGGAAATCCTAAATTGTAAGGAAGAGTGGGATAAAATAAGGTAGGCGGGTCAAATGGGTTACCCCAGTTTTTCCATGATAGGTACTTTTAATCTGTTTATGCTCTATATAGATATATATATATATATATCATTCATATTGTTACGTCCGTAACTTCTGATTAATATACTTAATTTAATTATATATTTTCACGTATATGTTTATTTTCATATATTATATTTAATCGATAAAGCATATATCTTCTATTAAAATAATGTATTTCATTATGATATGATATGCAGTACTTTTAATTATTATTTTATGTGTGTTTTAATTTGCATTATATTCAATATATTTTCTAACTACTATGTTATGTGTGTTTTAAATTTGCATTATATTCAGTATATTTTCTAACGAATATTATAATTACTATTTTATGTGTATTTTAAAATTGCATTATATTCGATATATTTTCTAACAAATATTATAATTATATTATATGTTCATTATTACAAATCCAGGAAGGAATAGTATTTTAAAAGAATGTCGAAAGAATAACGATTACGAGAAAATCAAGATCGAAGATACAGATTATTAATATGTACACACGCCACGCCTGAGGATCAAAGACGAAGTTGCGACCTCAACTCCATGCAAGGTCGAAGCGATGTCTTCCGACTTCAACTCTATGGAAGGTCGCAGCGATGCCATGCGCACTGAAATCTATTAAGGTCAAGACGAATTTTCTAGCTACGAGCATTCGTCTAATGAAGAAATTTTTATATAAAAAGGGTGACCATTTCTGATTAGAACAGAGAGTAATAATTTGGAAACCAGCGTTATAACATCTTTAAGAAAGAGAGTAATTTTTTGGAAATCAGCAGTATTCATCTTATCGTCAACAAGTGAACAGTCTCCCAGTATACCTTTAAACATTATTCAAAAGTGAACTCCCAGTAAACCTTTGAACATTATTATCAACAAGTTATCTCCAAGTATTATTTTGAAAGTGTTTCCTCTAAAAGAGAACTTTAAAATTATTTTCAAAGTTTTGCTTTGAAACATACTACGGTTAAAGAGAATTAATTCCCCTCAACAATTTTCACTATTTTCAAAAATATCAATTTGAAAATAAATTCAAGTATCTATCTTATATTGAAACAACACATTCCAAATTTCGAACCATCGAAATTTGCTAAGGAGGCGACGTTTGTCTGGAAGAAAGCAAATATTACCAAAATACAATACACTATCTCATTAGTGTAAACAAGAGACAATATTCAATACCAGTAATCGTTATTCTTAAAAGTAAGGTTTATAATTTAGAACTATACTCATTGTATTTTTGTCAAATACTTTTCTTTCTTGTTGGTTTTTAAATAAATTATTCTCTCACAACTTTCAGTAGGCTCATTGACTTATCCTCATCCCAAATTAGATTCTTTATTGAAACTAATTTAAAACGAGGAACGTTAGGTATATTTTAAAAAGGTTTCTCGTTTTGACGTAACAGAAGCCCTTTTAAAATTTTGGTGCATCGGCCCGGGAAAAATATAAAGTCGATCAGCCATAATTTAGTCAAAATTTTTAATAAAATTCTAAAATTTTAATAAACTTAAATTCTATGTTAATGAAATAATGAAATAAAAAATTTTAATCAATGAGTATACCAATTGTTAAAAAAAGGGGAAATTTTTTTTTCAAATAATAACGAATATTATCAATATATAATAATAAAAAAAAATAATAATCAGTGACATTTAACCAATAGAAAAAATATATTTTCACTGAATATAGTACATTTTATAATAAATGATAACATTATACAAGATTTAAGTCGCAAGGTGCATTCATAAATAGGTATTGATGAATAGAGGTTCGAGTCCTCTTAACTTATAAATTTTTTAACTTGCATGGTGCATTTATTTAAAAATTCTGTATGAATATTAATAAATAGAGGTTCGAGTCCTCTTAACTTATAATCTTTAATGTTGCAAGTTGCATTCATCAAATTAAATCCTGTATTATACTAATGAATAGGGGTTCAAGTCCTCTTGACTTATGGAAATTTTTGTCTTGTATATGAATCATTTTGACATTTAATTTGTGCTAAAAAAAAATTTATTTTCTTCATTTAATTACGATTCGTTATTATTATTACAATTAAAAAATTTATATACTGAAGCAAGATAAAAATATTCTTACTACAAAGAGAAAAGTATATTTTATATTCAAGAAACAAGATTGACAATTTTACAACTATTACGAATATAATAAATTTGTAAATTATGCTACTTTTTAATGTCTTCCACGAATAAAAATACTACAGATTCCTCACATTTAACTCGCTCACAAATAAAAAATAATCCAGAATTGATATTGAATTCAGGAATTCCTAATTATAAAGAAAAACCACACACAAGTACACCTAGATATTCTAAAGAAAATCCTGATTCCGAAGAAATACATAGAGAGTTTGATTCAGGTTTTGTTAATTCTAACCTTTTTGACACTGACGAAAATTCTTCCGAAACTGACGATAACAACAGCAAAGATTCTATATTAGAAAAAACTCTAGTAGATCAAAATTTACCAAGTCATTCTGAAGTAAATTCAGGGTTAAATAACTCTTTAATTGACGACGTTGAAACAAACGATCATTCTGCAAGCAATTCTTTTGATAACTCTATAGATAATATTATTTTTGAAGAAAATATGGCTCTTCCAAACAATCAGCAAGTGTCTTTACGCGATGCATTAGAAACTATACCAATGTTTGACGGAAAAAATATCCCATTATCTATATTTATTGAAAGTTGTCTAGAAGCAAAATCTATGCTTCCTGAAACATAGAAGGTTTAGCCTATTTAAAAGCAATCAATACACTAAATGAATCAATAGATATCCCAATTTTTGAAGTAAATTTAGAAGATTTTGATGAAATAAAACAAGAAAACAAATCTGATATTAAAAATGAAGACTCATCAATTAAACAAATTATTGATGTATTTTCAAAAAACATTAAATCAGAAAATATTTTCAACATTACAGGCAACGACAGAGTTGAAGAAATTAAAAAATTACTTCGCCTTGAACATTTAAATAAAGAAGAATTAGAACACATCATGAATTTAGTAAAGAACTATTCAGATCGATTTCATATACCTGGAGAATATTTAGAAGGTACAGATCTTATAAAACATAGAATAATAACTACAGACGACACACCGTTTATCACTAAACAATACAGATTTCCCCCTGTTCACAAAGAGGAAATGACACGCCAAGTAAACGAATTATTAAAACAAAAAATTATTAAGCATTCTGACTCACCTTTCAACACACCAATATGGATAGTACCAAAAAAAGATGACTCACAGGGAAATAAAAAATGGCGATTAGTTTTAGACTTCAGAAAGCTAAATGAACGCACGGTAGGTCAATTTTACCCCCTCCCTAATATTACAGACCTGTTGGATCAATTAGGAAACGCTCAATATTTTTCAGTCTTCGATTTAGCATCCGGTTTTCATCAAATCAAAATGGATCCTAGAGATTCTTATAAGACGGCATTTTCAACGCCATTTGGACATTATGAATTCGATAGAATGCCTTTTGGATTAAAAAATTCACCGAGCACATTTCAAAAACTTATTGATCAGATATTATTAGGTTTACAAGGATCAGAATTATTTGTTTATTTGGACGATATTGTAATTTATGCAGACACATTAGAAGAACACGAAGAAAAATTTTCGAAACTCATGGAACGACTACGTTTTGCTAATTTAAAACTACAACCGGATAAATGTGAATTTTTGAGATTAGAAGTAGGATACCTAGGACATATTATTGACAAAAATGGTGTACGACCCGATCCAAAAAAAGTAGAAGCTGTAAAGAAATTTCCAAAACCAAAAAATGTTAAAAATATTAAACAATTTTTAGGACTAGCAGGATATTATCGCAAATTTATAGACGGATTTTCAAAGATTGCAAATCCTTTAAATCAACTTTTAAGAAAAGATATACCTTTGCTTTGGACTGAAAAACAACAAACGGCTTTTGATTTGTTAAAAAATAAACTATGTGAGGAACCACTTTTAAGAAGACCAAACTTTTCTCAACCATTTATACTAACAACAGACGCTTCAGGTTTTGCAATAGGAGGAATTTTATCACAAGGAATTATTGGCAAAGACCAACCAGTAGCTTATACGTCACGGACACTAAACGAATGTGAAAGAAAATATGATACTTATGAAAAAGAAGCATTGGCAATTATATATAGTGTGCAACATTTTCGACCATACCTTTATGGAAGAAAATTCACCTTAGTTACGGATCATAAACCACTAGTTTGGTTTCAAAATTCTAAAGATCCCTGTTCAAGAGTTACAAGATAGAAGCTAAAATTAGCTGAATATGATTTTAATGTGGTCTACAAAGCAGGCAAAACAAATGTTAATGCTGATGCCTTATCCAGAAACCCAGTCGAAAATATTATTGAAGAAAAAGAACAAGAAATAAAAGAAGAAAAAATTGATGAAACTCAGGAAATTCAAAGAAAAATAATAAAATGTGTGCAAGAAAAAATTGAAGAAAATTGTGTGGCAAATGAAAATAAATATTATATGAATTCGGAGATAATAAGAAATCTCCATGATATTGAAAAAATATTGAAGGACAATGAATCCTGCATGAATTTGGAGATAATAAGAAATCTCCATGATATTGAAAAAATGTTTAAGGACAATGGATCCTATGAAAATTCGGAGATACTAAGAAGTCTTCGATCTATTAAAAAATTATTTGAGGACTATGAATCCTACATAAATTTGGAGATAAAGAAAAATCTTCAATCTATTGAAAAAATATTGAAGGACAATGAATCCTGCATGAATTCGGAGATAATAAGAAATCTCCATGATATTGAAAACATGTTTAAGGACAATGGATCCTATGAAAATTCGGAGATACTAAGAAGTCTTCGATCTATTAAAAAATTATTTGAGGACTATAAATCCTACATAAATTTGGAGATAAAGAAAAGTCTTCAATCTATTGAAAAAAAATTGAAGGACAATGAATCCTGCATGAATTCGGAGATAATAAGAAATCTCCATGATATTGAAAAAATGTTTAAGGACAATGGATCCTATGAAAATTCGGAGATACTAAGAAGTCTTCGATCTATTAAAAAATTATTTGAGGAATATGAATCCTACATAAATTTGGAGATAAGGAAAAGTCTCCAATCTATTGAAGAAATATTGAAGGACAATGAATCTTGCATGAGTTCGGAGATAATAAGAAATCTCCAAAATATTAAAAGAAATTATTGTACAAGTAATGAAACTTGTAACGTTATAACAAGAAATCAACGAAAAATGCAAGAGAATGATAATCAGGAAAATATAATACAAGAAAAGAAAAATCAAGAAATCCAAGAAAAAGAAATAAAAGCACACACAAAAAAGAAACGTGGCAGACCCAAGAAACAGAGCACACGTTTGAATACCTCCTTTTCAAAAAAGAGAAGGGGAAGACCAAAAAAGGTATCTAATACAAAGAATAGAAGAAAAGAAAAATTTTATAATGAAGTTTATACTGATGAAATTGTGTCAGATCCTGAGTACAATAATCAAGAAATAAAAGTGAAGAAAAATGAAGAAATTGATCAAGGCTACGAAAATTCTAATTCCGAAGAATCATCTGATGAAGAAGAAAATCTAATGGAAAATGAAAATTGTGAAAATTTAAATATGAAACAAGAAAAGTATATTATCGACTGCAGAGACCAATTACCAATGCGTAGAGATAACTTAACCTATTTTCTTTCAATCGATGGAGATCCACGAGATAATGGCTCCAGATCTTTAGCAAAACGAGAAAAATTGCCAAATTTTGGTAAACTTCAATTAGGTATAGCAGAAAAAATAAAGAGAGGTATATATTACCATATCGCTCTCCCAATAGAAGAAGAAATAAAAGAAAATTTAGCTGACACAATAAAAAGAATTAAATCTACAATAGTTTCAATGAAAAATGTATGTGAAGAATTGAAACTGAAAAGTATTAGTATTGCAAAAACAGCCCAAATAAATAATGTAACTTGGGACGAAATCCTATCAATGATAAAATCAATTTTTGAAAATTCATTTGTGATAGTTGTTATATGTAATGGATATACAAAATATCCTACGAAAGAAGAATATATGAAGTTAATAGAAGAAGCCCATTTAAGCTCAGTTGGAGGACATAAAGGTGTAACTAAAACCTATGGTAGAATACGTCAAAATTATTATTGGGAAAACATGAAAAATAATATTCAAAAATATATCCAATGTTGTCTTCAATGTCAACTTAAAAAATTAGTTAGAGTGAAAACAAAAGATCCAATGATTATAACAGATACGCCAGGAACAGCATTTGAAAAAATTGCAATGGACATTGTTGGTCCATTACCAAAAACTAAAAATGGAAGTGAAAACATATTAACAATACAAGATAATTTAACTAAATATTCATTAGCAATCGCACTGCCAAATCATCAAGCAAGTACAATAGCTGATGCATTTATTAAAAGATTTATTTGTATTTTTGGATCACCTAAAGGAGTGTTAACAGATCAAGGAACTGACTTTTTAAGCAATTTAATGAGAAGATTAGCAAAAAGATTTAGAATACGACAATTTAAAACGACAGCATTTCACCCTCAGTCAAACGGATCAATTGAAAGATCTCATCACGTTTTAGGAGAATATTTAAAGCAATTTATCAACAAAAATGAAGAATGGGATGACTGGTTAGAACTAGCCATGTTTTCCTACAATACGAGCATTCATGAAGGCACCAAGTGCACTCCGTATGAGTTAATTTTTGGAAAATTAGCACGGTTACCATCAAGTGATCCACCACTTGAACATGAAAAATTAGAAACTTATGATCATTATTTAACAGACTTAATAACAAGACTTCATGAAATGAGAAACATAGCTAGAGAAAATTTAATTTTAGCAAAAGAGAAGTCAAAAATGTATTACGACAGAAATTGTAATCCACAAAATCTTAAACTCGGAGATGAGGTATTTTTACTACACGGGGGAAAGATTCATAAATTTGCTAATCAATATACAGGCCCACATAAAATATTAGAAATTTTAAATAAAGGGAACGTTAAAATACAAGTTAAAAACAAACAAAAAATAGTACATACGAACAGACTAAAACTATCTCGAATTAAACAGAAATAATAAAATACTCTTAATAATATATAGTTTTATGTTTCAGAAAGGACTTAAATAAAAGAGAAATTAAATTGTTTTCAATGATTTACACTTTTATAAATATTAAACAAATTTTAAATCACTATACCAATTACCTGACTTGAAAAAGTATTTCTTTAAAAGGTTCGCATGTTTAAATTAAATTTTTATAATATTTTGTCAATTTTTGATTCTACATACTTGTTTTGCAATGCAAGAGATTGAAACCTTTTTTTTTAACACAATAAGATAAATCCTTATTCAATATAATTTTTGGAAGAAGAATCTAAAGTGGCATTATTCAAATTTATAATAACAAAACAACTCAAATAAAAAATTTTTCTTCCTTCTCAATATCTAATAATTATTGTCAAAATATAGCTTGAGAACGACTAAAAATGCATAAATGAAACATTTAAAAACAATAAAATATAAAAAATAGAGACACATATTTAAAAAACTGTTGTCTCAAATGTAGAATGTGTCAAAAATATATAAAAAATTTTATCTGTAAAATTAAATGTACAAAACTTTGGTTTATAATTCTATGCAAAAATGTATTCAATATTTAAATCTACAACAAATTTTAATTATATACAAGTTTCGAATCTTAGCGCAAAATTGTTATGTAATTTAAAAACAGCACAAGACTCAAGCCTATCAAACAACTTGTAAAAGTATTTCTCTCAATGTAATTTCAAATCATACAAAAAAAATTAATTTTTTTTAAAGTGCATATTGTATTAACATCGATACAAAATTCTATGCAAAGTAAATCATTTGTACAAATCATTTTTTCTAATTATAAACAAATTTTATTTACCAAACAAAAAAAACTAAACATGTCATTCTTATGGATTTTGGAATGTGGTCAATTTAAATGATTAATTGAAAACCTTGTATAAAAAATGATAATTCTAATGAAAATATCTAGTAAAAGAAGATACATTAAAATTAAAATTATTTTCTTAAATATTGTTTGTGAAGTATAACTAAAATAGCATGAATGAATTCTACATTGTATATGACTATATAAAAATATGTAAAGTATGAATAAAAAATGATATAATTTATGGATAGAATGAAAGTAACATTTTCCCTATATAATTCATTAGTTTGAGCATGTTTCATTTCATTCCCATGCTCAATCTAAGGGGGGAGGTGTTACGTCCGTAACTTCTGATTAATATACTTAATTTAACTATATATTTTCACGTATATGTTTATTTTCATATATTATATTTAATCGATAAAGCATATATCTTCTATTAAAATAATGTATTTCATTATGATATGATATGCAGTACTTTTAATTATTATTTTATGTGTGTTTTAATTTGCATTATATTCAATATATTTTCTAACTACTATGTTATGTGTGTTTTAAATTTGCATTATATTCAGTATATTTTCTAACGAATATTATAATTACTATTTTATGTGTGTTTTAAATTGGCATTATATTCGATATATTTTCTAACAAATATTATAAATGTTATTTTTATGTGTATTTTAAAATTGCATTATATTCGATATATTTTCTAACAAATATTATAAATGTTATTTTTATGTGTATTTTAAAATTGCATTATATTCGATATATTTTCTAACAAATATTATAATTATATTATATGTTCATTATTACAAATCCAGGAAGGAATAGTATTTTAAAAGAATGTCGAAAGAATAACGATTACGAGAAAATCAAGATCGAAGATACAGATTATTAATATGTACACACGCCACGCCTGAGGATCAAAGACGAAGTTGCGACCTCAACTCCATGCAAGGTCGAAGCGATGTCTTCCGACTTCAACTCTATGGAAGGTCGCAGCGATGCCATGCGCACTGAAATCTATTAAGGTCAAGACGAATTTTCTAGCTACGAGCATTCGTCTAATGAAGAAATTTTTATATAAAAAGGGTGACCATTTCTGATTAGAACAGAGAGTAATAATTTGGAAACCAGAGTTATAACATCTTTAAGAAAGAGAGTAATTTTTTGGAAATCAGCAGTATTCATCTTATCGTCAACAAGTGAACAGTCTCCCAGTATACCTTTAAACATTATTCAAAAGTGAACTCCCAGTAAACCTTTGAACATTATTATCAACAAGTTATCCCCAAGTATTATTTTGAAAGTGTTTCCTCTAAAAGAGAACTTTAAAATTATTTTCAAAGTTTTGCTTTGAAACATACTACGGTTAAAGAGAATTAATTCCCCTCAACAATTTTCACTATTTTCAAAAATATCAATTTGAAAATAAATTCAAGTATCTATCTTATATTGAAACAACACATTCCAAATTTCGAACCATCGAAATTTGCTAAGGAGGCGACGTTCGTCTGGAAGAAAGCAAATATTACCAAAATACAATACACTATCTCATTAGTGTAAACAAGAGGACTAATAGTCTAACATTAAGGACAACTACTGAGGCCCTTCGGCGACTAGCCCCCTCAACACCATCCAAGATCGGATTTCCAGATAATATCACTACAATATTCAACACCAGTAATCGTTATTCTTAAAAGTAAGGTTTATAATTTAGAACTATACTCATTGTATTTTTGTCAAATACTTTTCTTTCTTGTTGGTTTTTAAATAAATTATTCTCTCACAACTTTCAGTAGGCTCATTGACTTATCCTCATCCCAAATTAGATTCTTTATTGAAACTAATTTAAAACGAGGAACGTTAGGTATATTTTAAAAAGGTTTCTCGTTTTGACGTAACAATATAAAGAAGAAAATATTATTAAGTATGAAGGAACTATGAAAATTTTTTATTTGAAAGGTATACACTTTTTAAGTTTTTAGCAAAAAAATATGAATATTTATCGAAATTAAAGCTCTTACAAAACTTTTTGGGATAATGTATTTAATTTGGCAAGTATGGGATGTTTTTCGGCACTTATTCTAGAGTAATTTCCAGTAGAATTGATTGTTAAATTGCTTATAATAACTTCGAAACATTACATTTTGATTTAATGTGCAGTGTGGGGCAGAATGGGTTACCTAAGTGTGGAGCATACCGGATATATCGTTATTTTGCATTATCGATGTTAGTTTTCAATTTTAATAAATATTACTTGTTTTTTCATAATAATACAGAATATTACTTCTTGTTTGTATAGTTATTTCATACTACCCTATTTTGCCTCACGTATGGGCCAAATGGAGTTTTAGCACACGGAAAAAAAGTACGTGAAATTTTCATTGATTCGGTACTTGACTTTTGGATACGACACAAAATACTAGAAACAATCTAGTATTTTTGCATGAGAGTTTCAAAAGCAGTCAATAAAAATTTCTAGTACCTTGCTTGAGAATTTCATTGACTTTCAAAAAAATTGTAAATTTCTGTAAAATAATAAAAATATTTTCCACTTGCTCACAGTTTTTCTGAAATTCACTCAATCATTCACATATTTGGATAATTAATCACACAAACAAAGAATAATTATTATTGTATCACTTTTCGACGTTTATCAACACTTATGAACTAACCTATAACACACACATATATTTGCACTCTCTAAATCTGAATTAGTGCGGATTCGTTTACCAATTTGAATTAATAAGATTTTTTACTAATATTTGAGGCCTCGGATCGAAGAACTCGACTGCACGCAGCCAAGCCAGTCAAAGGTACAAAACTATCAAAAAAATTAAAATTTGAATTTTTAATTTTTGAAAAATTCTATCTTGTAGGAAATGAGATGCCGCATCTTTTGAGAATTATGATAACAGCAGAAATAAAATTTTGGAAGAACTTATATCGTATTTTTTGAGAGACTGCACGGAAAAAAAGACGTGAATCATTCCTTGAAAGCGCTTGACTTCTGGATAGGACACAAAATACAAGGTGATATCATATAATTTTTATTAGAAAATATGAGAAAGTCCTATAATTATTCTAGTACTAGTATGGGCCACAGTGTTTTTTAAATTTTAACCAAAAGTCATTTGTTCAGTTTTATAAAGTACGTGTGCGTTGCGCGTTTCTATCCAAGGTAAATAAGAGCTGATCGTCTGTTTCCATTTGTGGTTATTTCAAATGTGAATATACTATTATTTTATGAAAAACAAATAGTGTTAATATATATTTGTCTTCAAGAATTGACTTTCAAAAAAATATTTTTTATGTTGTGTTTTTCACAAAACAGAATGTTATGTAATTCTCAATTTTCAGTGAAATAGCATGTCTCTCAAGTCATAAAAAATTTCACCATGTGGTATATAAGAACAATTCGATACTTACTTTTAAGTGTCAAGTGTGTGTTTATATTTAAGTTATACGCTCTCTAAATTTGAATTAGTAGTTTTCTACTAATGAAATAGTGCGAATTCGTTTACCAATTGAATTAGTAACTATTTTTACTAATTTTTAGTAGTTTTTTACTAATTATTAGTAGAAAATTTACTAATTTGAAATAGTAAGAAATACGCTCTACTAATTGAATGAGTTATTTTAATTTATTAAATTAAGTAAATGTTAAATGTATTAAAATCCAAATGTTACAAGCAAATCTAGCATACGTCAATATACTTGAACATTTATGTTTTCATGAAATGTCACATAAACGTTAATACTTTGTTATTAAATAACATTAAATAAAGTAAATAATGTAAGCTTTTCATGTAAGCTTTCTTGTATTAACTATTATTTAAGTTTGCATTGAAAACTTAGCCTTTCAAGGCTACATCAGTTTATATTATGCAGGAGAATTGTACTTGCGCGTCACCACGCTTTTTTAAAACTTCAATAATTTCAAAACCTTTTAATGAAATTACTTCAAACTTTGCAAAAAACTTCCTTATATATATATACACGAACAATTGTCTCACTGGAAGTTTATTGAATTGTAAAATTCCCTGCAGACTTTTTGTCAGCGAATATAAAAAAGCATAATTTGAGATTATTTATTGTTTATAATAAAAAATTGTTAAACAATTAATTATTGTTGAAGTTTTTATTGCATTATTGCCTTTAGTATAATAAAATGAAGTTGTATATCCAATTCCAAATTAATTCATCATAAATTGACGAAGATACGATGATTTATGTTTAAAAAATCAATGAAATTTGTGAATTACAAATTTTCAGTTTTATTTTTTTATTACCTAAAGTATGCTCTTTATAAAAAAATTCAAAGGAAAAAAAGATGCGGCATCTCATTTCCTACAATATAGAATTTTTCAAAAATTAATAATTCAAATTTTAATTTTTTTGATATTTTTGTACCTTTGACTGGCTTGGCAGCGTGCAGTCGAGCGGCGGTCGAGTTCTTCGATCCGAGGCCTTAATTAGTAGTTTTTTACTAATTGCTAGTAGAAAATAACTCATTCAATTAGTAGAGCGTATTTCTTACTATTTCAAATTAGTAAATTTTCTACTAATAATTAGTAAAAAACTACTAAAAATTAGTAAAAATAGTTACTAATTCAATTGGTAAACGAATTCGCACTATTTCATTAGTAGAAAACTACTAATTCAAATTTAGAGAGCGTATAACTTAAATATAAACACACACTTGACACTTAAAAGTAAGTATCGAATTGTTCTTATATACCACATGGTGAAATTTTTTATGACTTGAGAGACATGCTATTTCACTGAAAATTGAGAATTACATAACATTCTGTTTTGTGAAAAACACAACATAAAAAATATTTTTTTGAAAGTCAATTCTTGAAGACAAATATATATTAACACTATTTGTTTTTCATAAAATAATAGTATATTCACATTTGAAATAACCACAAATGGAAACAGACGATCAGCTCTTATTTACCTTGGATAGAAACGCGCAACGCACACGTACTTTATAAAACTGAACAAATGACTTTTGGTTAAAATTTAAAAAACACTGTGGCCCATACTAGTACTAGAATAATTATAGGACTTTCTCATATTTTCTAATAAAAATTATATGATATCACCTTGTATTTTGTGTCCTATCCAGAAGTCAAGCGCTTTCAAGGAATGATTCACGTCTTTTTTTTCCGTGCAGTCTCTCAAAAAAAAGTCTCCGTGCAGTCTCTTCCAAAATTTTATTTCTGCTGTTATCATAATTTTCTCAAACCTAAGTGTACAATGATGAATTCTGATGCTTAGTTGAATTGATTTATTCGTTTAGTTCTCTGTAAACAGCCAATTACAAAAAGGTACCACACTTTGTCCCACTCTTCCCTATATGTATACGTAAAAGTTATGATTTTATAAACCAAATTAATTCTTTTTCTATTCCTAGTGATCATATTTTAATTAGTTTGGATGCTATTTTTTTATTTATTAATGCTATTTCTGATTATTTTCTGGACGCGTCATTAAGAGCCTTCCAATTCTATAACTCGCCCGTCGCTCAGAGACGCGCTAATGCCAGTCGGGCAGTGAGCGTCTCTGGGCCTATCACTGCTACCCGAATGGTATTAGCGCGTGTCTCCGAGCGTCGGGCGAGTTAGAGAATTGGAAGGCTCAATTATTGTTCTAATGATCTTTTTACTCATAAAGTTGCAATAGTTTATAATTTTGTTAATAGAGCTATTAAACTCTCTCATAAAAAATTTCATTCTAAAAATGTTAAATTTGTTATAGAAACTTTAGTGAAGAATAATTAAGAGGGTCTCATAGTCGATTGGATTTTTGCATTGAGCTTCAATGGGAAAATCGCATCGACTTTGAGACCGTCTTAAGGGGAGATTCCACTGATTTTTTTTTGAAAACCGAAATTATTTTTTTTTAATGTTTGGTTAGTATGATTATCTAAAAATACGGGGAAAATAGTCTGAAGCGATAAGAATAGACTCGCGAGCAGGAGAGTAGGAATAACATCACCTTTCCACCTCGAAAATTCATGTTTTTTCATTAATTACCTAACTGCAATTTGTTTATTTTAAAATTTACATTTTTTCTTTTCGCACCGCTTGAAAGAGTAGTTCTTAAGTAATAAGAAATGTCTACTGTTACATATCAAAGGTTATGTATATAACTTTAAGTTAAATTTTTGTATATTTGGTCCTTCAAACTTTAAACGCGTTTTTCTCGAAACTACACATTTTCAACTTGTTTACACTCTCATTTTTACAATTTTCAACGAAATAACTTGCAATTTGGACAGCATGTTCCTTGAATGTGTAGTTTTCGTGTAAACTAGGATATTTAAGATCCATTAATATTTATAAAAGTTATAAACAATTTAAGTTGCAAAATTATGGTCGAAAAATTAAAAAGTCTGTCATTTGGTTATTTTTCAATAAATTTTTTTTGTTCTAGTTTACACGATAGCTATAATGGTATAGATGAAGAAAATTTTTGACTTTTTTATTTTAGATTAATTGTCGCAGCGAAAAAATGTAAACAACTTTTAGAGGGGACCACTTTCGGCAGCCATTTTCTAAGACTCCATTTAAAAAAATAAATAAAAAATGGTTTTTATTACTGTAACACAAGTATTAATAAATAAATTAAATTAAAAAATGGATCATAGTAAGAATGTACTTGATAAAATTAATTTTCGACACTTTTTTCACAGACAAGTAATTGACTCAACGGCGAATTAGAGAAATCGATGATTGAAAATTTTGCTTTGCACGATCCAACTCTTTTTGTAACATCTCGGGAACCCGCAAACATTTTTTGCTGTTCTTGGTCTCTATTTAAAGCTTTGGTTACATGGAATTGTCTGTAAAAGTAACAATTTTTTTTATAAACTTTGCTAAACTGTGCCAGGAGTCAAAGTCAGAGTAAGAAATTCCGAAAAGAATAGAATTATTTTTTTTGTCTTTATAACATGATATCTCGCTTCCTATTTATGCAATACAATTTAACATAGTAGCATTTCATTGGAAATTTAATAAGCTTTCCAATGCAATTTAAAAAAAGCATCTAGCTTCATTTTTAACCGAGTTATCACTGTTTCTGTGCGGGTGTGTTTTTTAATAGCTCGAGACGTTAGCGTTCGCACAATTTCGGACGGTAGTGTATAAAATTTTTTTTTAAAAAAACCTTAATTTCTGTGGAATCTTCCCTTAAGCCTTCCAATTCTATAACTCGCCTGACGCTCGGAGACAAGCGCTAATGCCAGTCGGGTAGCAGTGATAGGCCCAGAAGTGCTCTCTGCTACCCGACTGGCATTAGCACGTGTCTCCGAGCGTCAGGCGAGTTATAGAATTGGAATGCTCAATTATACTTTTGAATTTATAAATAAATATGTAAAAAATCGCATTTCGTCTATAGAACAAAACTCTTCTAACCTTAGAAATAATAGTTTATATAAAATCTTTTCCATAGTTTTTCTTCCTTATGTACCTGGATTATATGATAATAAAAGAATACTAAAAGGAGCCATAATTTAATCATCAAGGCTAAAGATAGAAATAGAAAATCTGATAAGGTCAACACTGTTTACAAAATAAACTGTAGAAATTGTTCTGCTAAGAATATACTAACAGCTATAATCATAGATACTTTATATTTGTTACAATTTATTCAATTTAATAATTTCTTTTTATCCCATTTAGTGAATAAAATTTTCAAAATTAGACCATTAGTCAGTTGAACTTTAAAATCATTTTTCGTTTAATATTTCTTATCATTAATTGTTTCTATCAATTAAATTAAATCAGTCTTAAGAAATTCTACTAATTTTTTTACATTTACATGTTAAATTATGAGTTTTCTTTAATATATTTTTTAAGTAGCTGTCGTACCCGTCTTCGACGGGTTTTAGTTCCTCCCAATACATATATAACAGTTTGTCTACCAATTTGGAAAACTGGAAAATAATAGGGAATTTATATTGACAGGAAAAAATAATAACCCAGGCAGAAATCAACGACCGGCTTGGTACCGGGCCGGTACCAAGGGCGGACTTGAAGGTGCCGGCGTGAGACCGGCATTACCGCCGGCCCGGAACCGTTCCAGTCAACAATGATAACCCGGGAAATATCCGCCCCGGTGCCGGCAAACCATCGGCCCGGTACCGGGCCGGTTTTTGTTTTCAGTGCTTTCGTACCGGTTTATTGCCGGCACAATACCGGCGACGTACCGGGCCAATGAAATTTAGACACCAGCCCGGTGCCGGTATTTCTGCCGGCTTGGAGCCGGCCCGGTCAACAATGATAACCCGGGAAATATCCGTCCCGGTGCCGGTAAACCACCGGCTCGGTACCGGGCCGGTAGTAAAAAAAATTATTAATTATTATTATTATACATTTTTACATATATTAAACGTTAAACAATATTATTTATTAATTAATTTAATTGTAAACACTAAATAGAATGCTGAAACATATGAATTATTATTAATTATTAACGAAAAATCTGAAGACATGAGGAATTGAACTCAGGACCCTTGGGCTGCAAAGTAGACGCCGCATCCGCTAACCTAAACCTGCTTATGAAAAGTGAATTGAAAGTTTATATATGAAGTGTGACACCAGGACTAATTACAAAATGTTCTAAATTAATAGAAAAAACCTTTTCTAAAAGACAGTTTGAATAATGTAATGTCCAAGTTAATAATTATAATAACATTTGTTAATGTCATTATACGTTGGGACTAAGGCTAAAGAAAAACCGCTCGCATGGTAACGGCCCGGTACCGGCTTTATAGAAAAAACTTGCAGAAACTTAGTATAATGAAATTAATATAATACCTTGTTAGATTCACTGAAAAAAAAGTTCTGGTTAGGGTATATTTAACACGATATTCTAGTTAAAACAACCAGAATTCTGGTTATATTAACTAGAATTCTGGTTAACCTAACCAGAATTCTGGTTATATTAACTAGAATTCTGGTTAACCTAACCAGAAATGTTCTGGTTAGGGTATATTTAACACGAAATTCTAGTTAAAACTAGGATTTCTGGTAATTCCAACCAGAACTTTTTTTTCAGTGTTATCAAAATTTTATAACAATAAATCAGATAAAACCTGATCAAAATTATTTTGAACGAACAAAGTTATTATCACTGAAAAAAAGTTCTGGTTAGAATTACCAGAAATCCCAGTTTTAATTAGAATTTCTTGTTAAATATACCCTAACCAGAACTTTTCTGGTTAGGGTAACCAGAATTCTAGTTAATATAAGCAGAATTCTGGTTGTTTTAAGTAGAATATCATGTTAAATATACCCGAACCAGAATTTTTTTTAGTGTAGGGTGTCTAGTAATTCGGCAGTTACATATTACCAGATTTTTCACCCAGTGTGCAAAGTTACAGAATAATTCTGTAACTATTCCAGAACAAAAAAGAACAAGTTCTGTAACTAGTGAGGAACAGGCAGGTTAAAATGTCGTCCCCCTGGAGGCACAAAATAGGAACAAAAGTCTGTAACAATTCTAGAACAAAACTAGAACATTGTTTTAGAACAAATATATAACAATTCTATAACAAAAACGATTTATCATAAATAATACCCAAGCAGAAATTTAATAGTTGCATAGAACAAATAAATGTTTATAAGTATAAATAAAAATATAAATAATTAATAGAATATCTTTTTTTGCAATAAGTTTTTAAAAAAAAAATTTATTTTCTTTAATAATTTAAACAGACTATCTTATTTATTTAAATTAATGACTAAATTATTATTATAATTGTTAATACCCAGGCGGAAATTTACCACTGGCATCGTACCGCGCCTGTACAGACGTCGGTAAGACTGTACTGACATTCGTCCGCGAGACAACCGGATCGGTGCAGGCTTTCTACTGGAACATGACAATGTGTTGTAGTGGCTGCGCGTCCGGCTCGGTACAAATTTGATGCCGCCGAACAACCGGCGTTGTACCGGCATTCGTCCGCTCCAACAACCGCGGCGGGCCAAATATTCTTCCAAAGACGACTCGCTTCAGCGGACCGGCGTTCTACTGGCATTCGCCCGTCTAGCCAGACTAAATTATATTTTCTATTGAAAAATAAAATAAAAAAATATTTAATTAACTATGCATGGTGCATGTTAATTAATATTTATTTATAGATCATTTCCAGCATTTTTAACACATTCTAAATTTTTTCTACACATTAAAATTCTAAACGCTCGCAAGTGGGATACGAAGCCCAAGCTATTCCTAATCGAAGCACCGAAGTCTAACACGCTAACCACTACGCTATTCGCTCGCATGCGGATCTGAGCATAATAATGTCGATATGTAATACCGCTACGAAGCAAACAATAAATAATAATTTTTCAAATACTTTGGAATATTTTAGCATTTTATGAATATTATGTAAATAAATCTAGTGTTTTAAAACAATATTTTAAAATGTTTATTTTTTTAATTATTCTATTATTATTATATTATTATATTTATTTATTATTTTTATTATTAATTTTTTTTATTTATAAATAATTATCTGTATACATTATTTATAAATATTTAAAAAATTTGATTATAACAAATAAATTTAATTCTTTAATTTATTTGTTAATTAATAAATAAAAATATAATTAAAACCTATTTTTCAAATTCATTAATTTTTAAAATTAAATTTTATATTCTATTGTATTGTTAATTCTTTTTTTAATATTTAAACTTTAAACAATTCTCCTACAAAAATTTTTTACAACATAATAGATTAAAAATTTTTATTACTATAATTATTATTTTATTAATTTTTATTGAAACAGTAAGACTATAGCTAAATTTTTGCATTGTACAAAATCTATTTCTGAAAATTCTGAATAATGTATTAATTAAAAAAAAATTATTTTAGAAAACATTAAATTGTTTTAGAAAAAGAATGACGATAGCCATATTCTTAGCATATTATTATTAATTGGAATCATAATAATAAGAACATAAATGATATTAGTCCGCAGTCGGTAGAATGTCTGTACCGCTCGGGTTGTCAGACGGACGAATGCCAGTACAACGCCGGTTGTTCGGCGGCATCAAATTTGTATCGAGCTGGACGTACAGCCATTACAACACATAGTCACGTTCCAGTAGAATACCTGCACCGCTCCGGTTGCCAGGCGGACGAATGCCAGTACAACGCCGGTTGTTTGGCGGCATGAAATCTGTACTGAGCCGGACGCATAGCCATTATAACATAGTATAAATTTTGATCCGGCGGTCGTATCCGTCTTTGTACCGCGCCAGCAGACATTAACACCCGAATCGGTACAGACTGCCTGTACCGGCATTAACTCTCCAAATCAATCGGCGCGGATCCTTGACGGTTGGATGATCCGGCATTCGTCCGACTTTTCCGCCTGGGTAATTATTTGAACTTATACTTTATATAACAATATTCAGAATTATACACAGAACACTTAAAACTAAGAATGAAAAATTCCGCACGCACGGGGGATCGAAACCTAGACCTAGAGGACACAAGTCGAATACGCATACCGCATAGCCACGCAAGCTTGGAAGTGATTTTACTTCAACTTCCTTTTGAATTGAGGGACCGTTATGTGCAGCGCTAAAATTATAAATTAAAATGTAACATACTTATTAAAAAAATAACTATATATGAGGCACTCTAGGCCAAATCGGAAATTATTTTGCTTTTGCATCAAAAATTGATCAAATTGGACGTTTTTATAATGAAAAGTTTTGTTTTCACACGTAGTTTTTAATAAAAATATTTAAAAAAATTTTTTAAATAAAATTTCATTTTCAACAATGTATGTTTCAATGAATTTTTTTCAAATTTTTTGTAAGAATATTGCACTAAATTAACATGTTTTAAGCCTTGTCCGATCGTGGGCCCACAATCGGGCCCATATATATATATATATTTTTTTTTATTTCAAAGAATAATATATAATTATGCTACAAATAATAACAAATTTTAATTAATTAGTTAATATTAATAATTTATTACTGTATTTTTATGATATACCTATTAATTAATAATTGATAATAAATTAATTAAATATTTGATGTTATTCTTGGTGAATAATGTTTTTAAAAATTTTGAAAATTTATGCAAGCTGACAGTGAAAAATTATTTAATTTTTCACGAATTATCGATACGAGTCTTTCTAAGTATCTAAATTCAAAAGATTTTTTGTAATTCATGCAAAAACGCGGCTGCACTATACACGGAAAGAAAGTTATTATATTAGAAGTATTAAACTTTAATAAAAATTATACTTTATTTAGTAAAGTTATATCAAATATCGAAAACTTTTAACAAATTTTAATATAACTTTACTAAATTTTATATAGGTACGTTTTGTTAAAATTTTACAGTAAAAAGAAAGTCTTATTTTAAAGCAGGAAAGCAGCCTTAAATTAAGATACAACATTTTTGTATCCTTTAACATTATAGCAGACAGTGCTGAATTTAAGACCGATCTTAAAATAAGATTTACTGTGTAAGTTTTGTTGATAACAAAATTTTCCTTTGTCGCATTTTGTCCTACACTTGTAAAATACTTTTATAAAATTTAATAATAACATTTTTCCGTGTAGTGAAAATAAACACGAGTTTATAGTGAAAGAACAGTTATATTAAATTTTTGTAACAGTGTTCTAGAACACTGTAGGAACAATGTTACATCAAAATTCTATAACTAATTTGGAACAAATGTTACATGTCTGTTATAGAACAAATACAAAACAATTGTTCCAGAACAAATTTAGAACAAAGCTCTAGAACTGTTCTATAATAAAATTGTAACACTTATTCTAGAACACTGTTCTTTTTTTTGTCTAGAACAGTTATAGTACGTGCACACTGGGCAGTGATTTTCCCGGACAATTTAAAGCTGAATGAATAGAGTTTAATGAAATGTAATTTTTCCAACTATATAAAAAAAGATTTTAAAAAACATTTGATTTCGAGAGATTTGATTTTCTTATTCTTCCGAATGGTGTAAAAAAATTTCAAAAAATTAAATATTTAGACTTTTTAAGACACAAAAATATTATGCCGGCAAAAGTCCGTCGACGGTGTAAAAACTGCATCGAATACCGGAACCGGGCCGGTACTAATTTTGATGCCGGCAAAACTCCGTCGCCGGTGTAAAAACTGCATCGAATGCCGGAACCGGGCCGGTGCCGGGCCGGTACTAATTTTGATGCCGGAAAAAGTTCATCACCGGTGTAAAAACGGTATTAAAAAATAATACCGGGCCGGTGCCGGGCCGGTTGTCTTTTATTAACCGGCCCGTTACCACAGTGCCGGTACCGGTTATTGTTCGACCTTACTACCGGGCCGGTGCCGGGCCGGTTGTCTTTTAGGAACCGGCCCGGTACCACAGTGCCGGTACCGGGTATTGTCCGACTTTACTACCGGGCCGGTGTCGAGCCGGTCGTAGGCATCGGCACACCACCGACTTTTCTGCCTGGGAATTAGTTGTAATTAACTGTTTCAGTAGGAAAATACTACTATTTGAATCCGGTACTGACATTTTATTATAAAATCAGTTATTTGTAACTAATTCAAATGCAGAGAACAATATTTGTTAATTTGTGCAAATTACCTAATATAATACAAAAATTTTCTAAGAAAATTACATGTTTAGCTTATTCCTAGTTTTTGTCGGTCACATTAAATTCCAGGATATTTCTAAAATTCTTGCAAGTAGATAATATTGGATAAATTGGATGAATAAATAATTCTGAATTGTATTATTTTGTCGTTAAAATCTTAATCACAGATCCCAAAAATACTACTGATTTAAGTTTAATAGTAATTATTATAAATTATATTTTTCTCGATTTTTGACATTAACTCAAGACCGATGGCTCCTAAATGAAAACACATTATTCGCGAGAGAAATTATAAAACACGTAACTCACGAAAAAAAATAGAAAAAGCGTTAATCATCTTAAATGGTTTTTAGGCTAATTTTTAAAAAGTTTGTCATTTATTTTCAGCCAATATAAAATGCCAAATAAAGAATGTTTATTATTCAAAGTTAATTTAGCTGTAATAAAACAATTTTATTAACTTATTTTTTTGCCATTTGTTTACACTTTAAAAATAATAAATATTAAAAATTGTTACATAGTCTTTAAAAAACTGTCATTTTAAATAAGCATATTTTCTATTTGTTTTCGTGAGTTACGTGTTTTATAAAACCTTTCGCGAATAATATGTTTTCATTTAGGAGCCATCAAAGTATAGAAAGTTTAAAAGCAATTTATGAAAAAATGTAAAATTTTGAATTTTTCCATTTTTAAAAATATTGAATATCTTCCGTTCTAATTAATATTTTTTAAATCCGTAAATTGATAAACCTGCCTTGGATCAATATTTAACAATGTGACATATTTAGTTTAAATCGGTAAACGCGTTTTTGTGTGATTGGGGTACAATGATTTGTGACAGACATACATACATACATTAAAATTGTTAAGATTATTTCTGGAAACATTGATAAGAATAACAACTATTTATGCTAAAATTAAAAATTTTAAAACAATGTACAGACAGGCGTCTGATTTCATTAATAACGATTAATTAGAAATATTAATTGGAAATTAATTGGAATTATTAATTGTAATTTTTTCGCTTTTTAGGATTTTACGAAAACATTTTCATACTTACACCATAGGTATGGAATAGTATTTTTTGCAAAATTATGCTAAAATGTGACTATATAACATGCAAAACTCAATTCTAGAGCGTTTAAATGGGCAATCGCAGTTGTAACGTCAAAAAATAGACATTTTTTCAAGAATTATTTTCTTGTAAACCATTAAACTTTTTTTAAAAATCGATTTTTTTTCTAAAAGTACATGCGATAGAAAGAGATGAACAGATATCACGTTCTCACTCACTCACATGGTTTCTGCTTTACGCCGACGCTTTTACGCCGTCATGGGACGGCACCTTAAACGCGATGGCTCAACCCTAACACCTGTCCAACCCTAACAGCACTCCCCTATAATTTTTCGAAATAGAGGAGAACGGGTCGTAATTGCTCACTTGTTCCTTTTTGTTTTTTAACTTCGTCATTCTTGCATTAATTAAAATTTATTAACATAGAAAACTTTCCCCAACATCTCAGCTCTTAAATAAAAAAAATACGTCTTCATATCACGCATACTTTTCTTTCTAGAACAAGTTTTTTGGAGAAATGCAAGGTGAGCCATTATTTCGCCTTGGGCAAGGGCGTAATAGATCACTACCCGGGGTTAAATTATAATTTAGATCATGAAATATTATTTAATGTTGACAATTTTGGTTTCTATTGTAAATTTATAATAAAAAATATTAAAAATTGAAAATGGAACATATTTAATTTAAACTTTAAACATTTTCGTGTAATTTTCAAATTTTAAAAAGTTGTAGCGAAATGCAAAATTTATTTACTTAAAAAAATTTTTCACAAGTTATTTTTTGAATCATGGGTTATTATTGGTACCTATTTGTACATAAATTACATGAAATTAAACTTGACTAAATTATTCTATTAACATTTCAAATGAAAAAACATGTAATTTAATTTCTTTCTTAATCAAATTTAACAATTTACGAAATTTTTAGGTAACCTTTTTTTGTGGTTCCAACAGTTCTTGAATAGTTATTTGTCTTTGCAATAATCGTTAATAAGGAAAGTATAAACGTTTGTACATGATTCATGGGCCCATAGATGATATGAAATAGGTACTGACAAGCTGCCGATGTATAGTAGATTTCTTTTTGTTGACTTCACCTCCGCGCTGTTTAGCTATGAGCGTATATTTTGTTATTTTTTATCAATACCGTGAGTATTAGTCAAAAATTGACAATTGTTCTTTAAAAACAAATGTTTCAAGCTCAAAACGAGATTTTAGTTTTTAAAAGCTATTTTTGAAAAGGATACAACAAAAAAAAGACTTTAAAAATTTTCTTTCAAGTGTCGAAATTACTTATTCTACCATAGGGGCTATTCAAGTATTACGTAAGCATATTTTTGAGGTTTTTATACCCCCCCTCCACCATCGTAAGATTTTTTATATTCATTAGCGCCATTTTTTCTCATGAAAATAAGCAATACCTAGACCCTCCTTCCCCTTAAATGTTTACGTAATACTTGAATGGTCCCATATTTTCTACAATAATTAATGAATAACAATGAAACTTCACACAAAAAACCCAGTCTCATTTTTGTTGCATCTCAAAATGAGACTATGTTAAACGCCATAGAACGTGGCGCCACCTAAGAGTCTCATTTTTGTTGCAACTCAAAATGAGTAGCGTATGATACTCATTTTGAGACTAGGTTTTTTCAGTGTTGGTACAAACTTTCAGTAAACCAAGTAAATTATTTTGATCGAAAATCGATATTACTGGTTTATCACTTTTGAATGAATTGAAGTGATCCATTACGCCCCTGAGCCATTACGCCCCGGTTTCCCCTTCTTCATGGATCACTTCCCTATTGAATACCAACTTTAGTTTATTTTATGGTATAAGTAAAATATTTTCCAATTTCCACACGAAGCATTGATATATTTCTTTAAAATCCTATATTATGGTATCATAATCAGCGACCACAATAACCTCTGAGTAAGGATTCTTAAACGGTTTTATGAAATTTTACTAGTGATGATCAGCCATATTGGATCCTTCATTTTTAATTTTAAAAATATCTCTACAAATTGTTATTTAGCGATTTCGAAACCTTCTGGGTGTCAGTTTTCGTGCGATTTCATCAAATTTCACAAATTTCGATGAGCCACTTTGGATCCGACATTTTTAAATTGTTATATCCAGTAATAGGTTTGTAATAATGTATCTTAATAACCCCTAAGTAACAATTTTTGTCGTTTAAAAAGAACGCCAGGGCTGGGAAACAACATTTTTTTGGTTTTTGACGTTTTACTCAGTAAATTTTAAAAATTTCGAAGAATGTTCTACATAAAAGTTGTAGATCTTCTTAAGATACACATTTTATCTTCTATGCATTTTTTTCATAAATTGAGTATTTTTCGAGAAAAACACAAAAAACGGAAAATAACCATAGAAACGTAATATAGTAGAAGGGCTTTTCATGCATTTGAAAATTTGTGATTATTGCTTTTAGGAAAATCCTTTATTTTATCAAAAAATAAGACCTTTAGTGGAGGAGAAAGATGAAATATATTTTAAGAATCACAGGGGTGGGAAACAATAAATAGATAATAATAACTACAAAGGAGACGGGGAATCCCGTCTCCGCTAATATTTTTTTATAGTTTTATAACATAGAAAGAGAGCCACATTGACTTATCAATGTATCTTACTTAGGCTGTGATCCCATGATAGCCTTTTTCGTTGCGTTTTGTAATTAGGCCATGAGTGTGAGAAAGAGATACAGATATATGTTTGCTCTATTTGCACTCATGGCCTTGTTACAAAACGCAACGCAAAACGCTACCGTAGGACTTCAGCCTAAGGGTGCAGTCCCATGCTGAGCAGAAAACAGAATGCAAAGCAGAATTTCGTGAGTGCAAGAGAGATAGTCAGATATCACTATCCTTTCCACTCTCACGAAATTCTGCTTTGCATTCTGTTTTTTGCTCAGCATGGGACTGCACCTTAAATGTACAGTCCCATGGTAGCGTGAAAACAGGAAACGGAAAAACGTTAAAATGAAAGTTACTAGAATTTAGTATTTTTTGCCATATGTAGTTCTCCCATCTACATCTTATATTGTCATAGTTTAATGTCTATCCGGATCCCGCCTAAATAATTGGAGATGCTTTTTGTTGAATAAACAAATCTCCTGGGTTTCGAGCCCCAGCAGAGTTAGTCCCCCATTTTTTCATAGCTTTAAATCTGTTTTTCAATTCAAGAATTGTTTTGACGGTGACATCTGGGTTTAGATACCGTTACTTCTTCTAGAATTTTGAAACTTGGTTGATATTGTAGGTTTCTGCTTCACGTTTAGTGAAGAGTCTTACTAAATGAGTTGACATAATTGTTTCCTTAAAAAAAATTCTGGGAAAATTTAAATATAAAAATTAAAATAAAATGGACGAATTTGAAGAAAATAGTCCTATGGTAAGTAAATAAGAAAATAACTAAAATATCTGTTGCATAAAATATTATACATAAAATGGAATTGTTTTGAAATTTTAAGGTTATGTTTTACAAAAAGTATAATTTTATTTTAATGTTCATTTATAATTTATAATATATTTTTAAAAAATTGTTTAAATATGAAATAGATATAATATAAAATTTGTAAAATATTTTTAATACTATTTTTGTTGTTGTTTTGGTTAAGTCAAATTTTTAAAAGGCGCTTGTTTTATATTGTTGGCAATTTTCTATTTTTATTAAACATAAATTAATTGACTTGAATAAAAATTTCTTATATATTGTTTTATTTTATTTAATTTATTTTGAACAGCAAATGAAATGTTGGAATTGCGGATGGGAGATACCTCCAGTAATATTAAACTCCATCAATTATCGACAACCCTGCTTTTTTTACTACGATAAAAATGTGCATTCTATTTTTTAAGCAATGACGGAATTGTTTACATGAGTGAGTATAGATATTTTTAAAAATAAACATTAGTCAAGTAAATTGTATACATTTTTTTTATTGAACAATAATAAACTTTTTTGTATGTAGATATGTTGACAAAGAAGAAGTAAAAATTCAACAAAGAGGTAAACTTTTTAAATAAAATGAAACAATTTCCAGCCCTTTTCGACTCAAAGGAGAGATTGAAATATCCTGTTTCTAAAAGAACGGAAATGTGGGTTTCTTTCGCCAATTTATTCGAAGGTATATTTCAATTAATTTAATATAACTTTCATATTAATTGAATTACATTATATAAAATTTTTATTTACCAATTGTAGATGAATGAAATTCAATTATTTCCTAAAATTTTGATTAAATTCTTGAAAATATTTAATTTCTTTTAATACCGTCTTAATAAATTTTTTTCATAAAATTCAGTTATTCTCAAATGTTTTAATACAGTTCTTTTTAAACTTTAATTATTTTCTAAATTGAAAAATAACATTAATTTCAGGAGAGTTGAAAAAACTCTTTAAAAATTAATTTTTTATGTTAATTGGAAACACGTTATAAATTAGGAAACAAATATGTAAACTACATTAATACTTAAGAAGATAAACTAAACATTCACTCTATTAACTTTTTTAGAGCATAATGCAGAATCGGCTAAAAAACAATGATCCCATTCAAGAGAGAGAGGAGAACGACAATGATTTTCATTGCGACCAAAATTTGGAAACCCTCGTCAATGTTAACGACAATTTTAATGACAATGGTTTACAAAACGATGAGTAAGTAATATACTCAAATTAACTTGCTAGATGGTACTAGAAGCTATCCAACTTAGACCCGACCCCCCAACGTTAAAAAAGGCGTTTTGAAGGTGCATCCACAACACATAACTCAAAGGCAGGCGAAGTCCACCGCACCTATTTTCCTTCAACCTTTTAATGCAAAAAGGGAGTCAAATTAACTTCCTAGTTGGTACTACAAGGTGTCCAACTTAGACATGACCCCTCCCCCACAACGTTAAAAAAGGCGTTTTGAAGGTGCATCCACAATACATCACTCAAAGGCGGGCGAAGCCCGCCGCATCAAATTTTCTTCCACGTTTTAATGCAGAAGGGGGTCTAATTAACTTTCTAGTTGGTACTACAAGGTGTCTAACTTAGACCAGACACTTCTTCAACGGATTTGACTCCATTTCTGCATTAAAACGTTGAAGGAAATCAGGTGCGGCTGGCTTCGCCCGCCTTTGAGTTATGTGTTGTGGATGCACCTTCAAAACGCCTTTTTTAACGTTGTGGGGGAGGGGTCATGTCTAAGTTGGACACCTTGTAGTACCAACTAGGAAGTTAATTTGACTCCCTTTTTGCATTAAAAGGTTGAAGGAAAATAGGTGCGGTGGACTTCGCCTGCCTTTGAGTTATGTGTTGTGGATGCACCTTCAAAACGCCTTTTTTAACGTTGGGGGGTCGGGTCTAAGTTAGACACCTTGTAGTACCAACTAGGAAGTTAATTTGACTCCCTTTCTGCATTAAAAGGTTGAAGGAAAATAGGTGGGGTGGACTTCGCCCGCCTTTGAGTTATGTGTTGTGGATGCACCTTCAAAATGCTTTTTTTAACGTTGGGGGGGGGGTCGGGTCTAAGGGTGCAGTCCAATGTCAACGTTTTGCGTTGCGTTTTGTAACTAGACCATGAGTGCAATTATAGCGAACATATATCTCCATCTCTCTCACACTCATGGCCTAGTTACAAAACGCAACGCAAAACGCTACCATAGGACTCCAGCCTAAGGCTAGAGTCCAATGGTAGCGTTTTGCTCTTTGTAACTATGCCATGAGTGCAAATAGAGCAAACATATATATGTATATCTTTCTTACACTCATAGCCTAGTTACAAAACGCAACGAAAAAGGCTATCATGGGATCACAGCCTAAGTAAGATACATTGATAAGTCAATGTGGCTCTCTTTCTATGTTATAAAGCTATAAAAAAATTTTAGCGGAGACGGGATTCCCCGTCTCCTATGTAGTTATTATTATCTATTTATTGTTTCCCACCCCTGTGATTCTTAAAATATATTTGATCTTTCTCCTCCACTAAACGTCTTTTTTTGTTAAAATAAAGGATTTTCCTAAAAGTAATAATCACAAATTTTCAAATGCATGAAAAGCCCTTCTACCCCAGTGTGCACGTACTATAACTGTTCTAGACCAAAAAAAGAACAGTGTTCTAGAATAAGTGTTACAATTTTATTATAGAACAGTTCTAGAGCTTTGTTCTAAATTTGTTCTGGAACTATTGTTCTGTATTTGTTCTATAACAGACATGTAACATTTGTTCCAAATTAGTTATAGAATTTTGATGTAACATTGTTCCTACAGTGTTCTAGAACACTGTTACAAAAATTTAATATAACTGTTCTTTCACTATAAACTCGTGTTTATTTTCACTACACGGAAAAATGTTATTATTAAATTTTATAAAAGTATTTTACAAGTGTAGGACAAAATGCGACAAAGGAAAATTTTGTTATCAACAAAACTTACACAGTAAATCTTATTTTAAGATCGGTCTTAAATTCAGCACTGTCTGCTATAATGTTAAAGGATACAAAAATGTTGTATCTTAATTTAAGGCTGCTTTCCTGCTTTAAAATAAGACTTTCTATTTACTGTAAAATTTTAACAAAACGTACCTATATAAAATTTAGTAAAGTTATATTAAAATTTGTTAAAAGTTTTCGATATTTGATATAACTTTACTAAATAAAGTATAATTTTTATTAAAGTTTGCATGAATTACAAAAAATCTTTTGAATTTAGATACTTAGAAAGACTCGTATCGATAATTCGTGAAAAATTAAATAATTTTTCACTGTCAGCTTGCATAAATTTTCAAAATTTTTAAAAACATTATTCACCAAGAATAACATCAAATATTTAATTAATTTATTATCAATTATTAATTAATAGGTATATCATAAAAATACAATAATAAATTATTAATATTAACTAATTAATTAAAATTTGTTATTATTTGTAGCATAATTATATATTATTCTTTAAAAAAAAACAAAATAAAATATATATATATGGGCCCGATTGTGGGCCCACGATCGGACAAGGCTTAAAACATGTTAATTTAGTGCAATATTCTTACAAAAAATTGGAAAAAAATTCATTGAAACATACATTGTTGAAAATGAAATTTTATTAAAAAAATTTTTAAAAATATTTTTATTAAAAACTACGTGTGAAAACAAAACTTTTCATTATAAAAACGTCCAATTTGATCAATTTTTGATGCAAAAGCAAAATAATTTCCGATTTGGCCTAGAGTGCCTCATATATAGTTATTTTTTTAATAAGTATGTTACATTTTAATTTATAATTTTAGCGCTGCACATAACGGTCCCTCAATTCAAAAGGAAGTTGAAGTAAAATCACTTTCAAGCTTGCGTGGCTATGCGGTATGCGTATTCGACTTGTGTCCTCTAGGTCTAGGTTTCGATCCCCCGTGCGTGCGGAATGTTTCATTCTTAGTTTTAAGTGTTCTGTGTATAATTCTGAATATTGATATATAAAGTATAAGTTCAAATAATTATTAACAATTATAATAATAATTTAGTCATTAATTTAAATAAATAAGATAGTCTGTTTAAATTATTAAAGAAAATAAAATTTTTTTTTTTTAAAACTTATTGCAAAAGAAGATATTCTATTAATTATTCATATTTTTATTTATACTTATAAACATTTATTTGTTCTATGCAACTATTAAATTTCTGCTTGGGTATTATTTATGATAAATCGTTTTTGTTATAGAATTGTTATATATTTGTTCTAAAACAATGTTCTAGTTTTGTTCTAGAATTGTTACAGACTTTTGTTCCTATTTTGTGCCTCCAGGGGGACGACATTTTGACCTGCCTGTTCCTCACTAGTTACAGAACTTGTTCTTTTTTGTTCTGGAATAGTTACAGAATTATTCTGTAACTTTGCACACTGGGACTATATTACGTTTCTATGGGTATTTTCCGTTTTTTGTTTTTCTCGAAAAATACTCAATTTATGAAAAGTTGCATAGAACATAAAATGTGTATTTTAACAAGATCTACAACTTTTATGTAGAACATTCTTCGAAATTTTTTAAAATTTACTGAGTAAAACGTCGCAGAAACCAAAAAAAATTGTTTCCCAGCCCTGGCGTTCTGTAAGTAATTTTTTTATCCTCCCAACCGAATTCTTCAATAACTAGTTAAATTAAAGCTTTTCCAAAAGAAATTAATCATTTATCTTCAAAATTGGCAGAAGTCACGATTCTGCATAACTACCGATTTTATTTGCATTATTATTTATTTACACACCTATTTACAAAGGTGCTTAAAACTGTGCACCTTAAGAAAACCGCAATAGTGTAAATTACAAAAAGAATTTACGTTTGGAAAAAATTATAAAAATATTATTATTAACAAACAATTTTTTTTAAACAATATACAATTATATATTGAATACAATACATTTAATGTTCATTATTACTCAACACTGACTAACAAAAGGCATAGTATTATACAATAATAGTTAAAAGCAGTCAATTTACATTATATATACAATATTCAAGTATCTTTTTTATCTCTTTTCTATTTTCTTTGCACAAATAAGAAATAAATAATTTTTGATAAATAAATAAACACGAGTTTAAAATAGATTCTGACTGTTTTTTGTTTTTAATTCGCAGTCATCAAATTTTTCTTTGGTGATCTTCAATTTTCCCAGAAAAAAGAAATAGAAAAAAATTATTTTCTTTGTTTTTTTCTAAATGATGAATCATCAGTGAGTCGTGTATTGGATCAATAAACGACAGATGTTCATTTTAAATGATTCTAAAGAAGAGTTGATGATCGAATCTTATGAATAGGCTGACGAACTGGAAGAACTTCCAGATAATGATGATGAAGGTGGTGAACCATACGAACTTGCTGAACTACTTCCAGATGAGTAGTAATTGTATGCCAAATTTTGGGCATCAGCTCCATTGCTTGGCGTCCAGACTCTCGAGTAGGGTCCATTATCATTCCAACTGTTCATTGCCTCATAAACGGAAGTTGTCGATGGCAATGGCGGAGCTCCATAGACTGGAGCTGAATCCATCGTCATTCCTAAAAAAATTGATTTTTCATGAAAATTCATTGAATGTGGTCAATATGTTTTAGAAAATTATCATAATGATAAAAATTCCCAAACAGTTCATAATGATCAAACCCTTCAGAATTATCACACTCTTTTTCATACCTCAGGCACAAAATAGGCGCTTTTAGATAGCAGCTGACAGGAACTAAAAGCCATTCATTTGTCCACTTGAATGAAAAAGGCCGCCATTTTCATAGAAATCGAATAAGTGAATGACTTTTACTCCCTGTCCTCTGCTATCTGAAATCACCACTTTTGTGCCTTTGGAATAAAAAATATCGTAAGTAACACGGGACTTAAAGGCTGCCAATTTATTTACGATGATTTTTGTGCCACTCGTTCCGGTCTCGGGGCGCCCTCGACCTCCACTCATGTCACAAAAAATAAATGGCTGCCTTTACGTACCTTGTTGCTTAGTATACTATAGAATGATCAAACTATTCCGAATGATTAAACTGTTCAGAATTATCAGAATGTTTAGGATAATCATTACTAATTGCAATCGTTATTGATCCAAATTATCAATCACGATTAAACATTTATTTTTTTGATTCTGATGATGCATATAATCTTGAACCTTATCCTAGTGATCTACAGTTTAACAGTGAACATGATTGATTATCTTCTTGCTTTTCTAACTTTAATATTAAAACTGTATTAATTTTGAACCTAAAGTTTCTAGTGTTCCAGAGCTTGATAGTAAAAATGATTATCTTCTTGCTGATCATCCTAGTAATCCTGAGTTTGGTAATTAAAACGATCATCTTTCATCTGATGATACTAGTGGTTCTAAGTATATTAATTAATGTAGTTTTCTATTTAATGATTTTAATGATTCAAAGTTTTTCATTCATGATCGTAATAATCTGAAATTAGTAAAATAATATTTTTTCTGAAAATGATCCCATTAATCTTAAAGTACCATTAAAAAGTTATTTTTCGCTGATGATGTCACTGAACTTATCAATGATTATAAAGTGATTTCCCACTGACAATCGCAATGATCCTAAGTAATTAATAAATTACTATTTTTCCTAATGAAAAGTGATTTTTCATTGATGATTCCAATGATCCCAGGTAATTAAAAAATCATCATTTGCTTCCTGATAATCCTAAGGAATCCCAATGATCTTTATATAAAGCACATTTTTTCTAATGATAACTAATTGACAAAAAAGACGAATCAAAAGTGTTGCGAAGCTACGTTTTGATATTCTCGGATAACCTGTAAGATCACTTAATGACTAAGTCTTCGAGATTAAAATAAAATAAATCAACAAAACTCACCCATTGGTGGAGTCATGCCACCCTTCTTGAAGAACTGAACACCAATGAATACAAGAACAGCCAAAAATGCCAATTTCGAAAAAACCAATGCCTTCATTGCTTTAATTCCAATGATAGCAACAAAAATTGGCATCAATGCTTTTAATTTTAGTTTCAAAAGAAGTAAAAATGGTAGCAGCAATTTCTTCTTTAATAAACCACGTGCCTGATTAGTCGCCACTTCATTATCTTTAAATTCAATATCAAGATCGGCGAGACTCTTGCTTGGACGATATCTTAAATTTGCATCAACAAATGGCAAATTAATTCCATAATCAAATGTCTTGAGATATTTCACTGTACGTGATATTATTGCATCGTCAACTGAATCCAATGATCTTGCTTCAGTTGTTGTTCCCAATTGATTATCTAAATAACCAAGGAATTCATGTTTAAAGCACGACGTCCACGATTCGTCATTGAGACAATTGTTTAATGATGTTGTGAGAAAATCTTGTGATCCTGATGACACGGTCACTAAAGCCAAAAAGCCTGTCACCAAAAAAGAACGCATTTTTTGGTTTTTTAAATCCAAGGTCACGGATATTAATTTTGAATTTTTATTTTTGAAAAACACTTTTTAACGAGTAGAAACCTAAAATTGAATGAACGATACACAATCGGCGATCAAACTGCGACTGACAGAGGAGTGGCCTGCCCCTTTTATTTATTTATTTGCCCCCCGCGAATCTATGTTATTCGGTCGCGCATGATGTGAATGGATGATTAAAGGAAAATCATATTTAAATTTCTCTCGCGAAATTCGAGCCGGGTGCGAAGGTGTATATCCCAATGATAGTTCAGCATAGCGTATTATGGTATTCATACGGGAAATGGAACTTGTTCATGTTGGTATTTCACTTTAAAGAACGTCATATTTAGAGTTTTATGCTAATTAACTTTATAGTTAGCTTCACTGTTGTACTAATATGACTTTTAGACTCTTTCCATTTTTTAATATCTAATGTCTTTTTTTATTATATATTATTAATTGGAAAGAGTTGATTAAGTTATTATTATTTTCTAATCGAGTTAATTATCAACTTCTTTGAGAATTGAAGCTGAAATGTTGTTATTTAAAAGATTTTAATTTAACTTTTCCTAGTAAAAATAAACTCGTGTAGATTTAGATATGTATTACACGTGTGTAAAAACACTAGGAAAATATTTACACTTCAAATATTATTTTATGTATTTATTTACACGTGAATTTATCCCAGTATAAATGTAATAGTGGCATAATACTGACTGCCAGTATAACAGTACTGACTCCAGTACTAACTTCTTACAATATCACAAGTATTATTTTTTTATTTTTGTACGGAACCCGCCAATTCAGTGCGAGTGCAACTCGCACTTGTCCATTTTTTTTCATTTTATTTTTAAATTTTTTAAAAAAATTTATAAAAAATTAAAATTGATAAAATTTAAATTATCGATAAATTTTGCAAGTATTGTTTTAATATTTGTGTACGCAACCCGCTATAGCAGTGCGAGATCAACTCGCACTTGTCTAATTTTTTAAAAAATTTTTAGTTACGAAATTAAAGGGAAAACACAATCTCTCATTTATTCCCTTAAAATTTTATTCTTCTTTAAAATATTTAATGCCACTTATTTTAACTAAAAAAAATGAAAAAAAATTTTCTTTTCAATTTTGTTTTACAAAGTTTCTTAAATAAATTTTTTGTCGTCAGAGTGTTATAATACACTAGTATACTAATTTTCAGATCATTAGGTCAAATATAGTAAAAATTAGAAGACAATTTTTTTTAAATTTTTTCTTTACAACGCTATGGCCTTTATTACATAGCAAGTTCTCTATATTTTTTCTGTAATATTCGCGTTAAAATACACCAGTATGCCAAATTTCAGTCCTCCATGTTGAACAGTTTAGAAGTTAAGGGGGGGGATGATAAGTTTTTACCCATTTTTGGCCAAAAATTTTGTTATTTCCTTGACAAGGCTATGGCCATATTCTCTATATTTTTCCTGTAATCTGCGAGTAAAAATACGTATCTGTATCAAATTTGAGCTCTTTAGGTCAAATAGTTTAGCCGCAAGGGGGAGACACGATTTGGCTATGGACACAAGAGTCTCACCAATGGGGTTCCGTCGGTACACCTTAGGTGTACGGAACCCTAAAAAATGATCTTTCCAACTACAACACACATGAGGGTAAGGCGGACTCGAACCCCAAGTCACATAGGATAACCCTCAAGGTGAGCTGCTGGGATAACGCTTTATGCACTCAACCAAATCACCACTTGACTTTACAAGGTTAATTTATATATTATATATTTTATTATATTTTTGAGGAAACTAATTTCTACTTAAGATAAATTCTTTTGAATTGAATTTTACGATATTTGGATAATTCGAACATTTTTCAATTAAATAACAAATTCAAAAATTGAATTAATATTTTATTTCATCTATAGTCGTTGTCTTTTGTTTTATTTAAATTATTTACATGCTTTTTTGTTAAGTTTTCATAGCTGTAAAACTAACCTTTTTTTGTGGAACTTAATTTAAAAATTATAATTATAACATTAATTAAAACATTTTTAAAAAATAATTATCGAAAGTAAATGCTGTAGACATTAATCATTATTTATACAAATTATGAGATTTTTCTAAAAGTAGGCCGCAACGACTTTAGGTGAAATAAAATATTAATTCAATTTTTGAATTTGTTATTTAATTAAAAAATGTTCAAATTATCCAAATATCGTAAAAGTTAATTCAAAAGAATTTATCTTAAGAAGAAATTAGATTCCTCCAAGATATAATAAAATATATAATATAAAAATTAACCCTGTAAAGTCAAGTGGCAATTTGGTTGAGTGCATAAAGCGCTATCCCAGCAGCTCACCTTGAGGGTTATCCTACACGGAGAAAAAAATGCTGTTGAATCAATGACATATGAGTTTGATTCATTGAATAGTGTCATAACGGGCTGCCAAACGTATATGCTGTTGTTTTGAAAGCACCTATTCTAATGATTCGATAGTATCACTTTCATTGAAACAAAAGCATATTTCTTAAATTGACAGCATACTATGTTAATTTGAAGGTATTATTTTTGAATCAACGATCAAAATTTTTTAATTTAACAGTATATGCTTTTGAGTCAATGACTATAGTTTTTAAATTTAAAAGCATCATTTTTATGAATCAAAAATTTGTACTTTTAATTTTTTCAGTTGTTGCTATCGATTGAATAACACCATACTGTTAAGTCAATTCTTTTATGTGGTTAAAGATATACGAACGATAAATTGAAAAAATGAAATTTTTGTTCACATATTTTTTATATACTATAATTAATTCTCACACCTTTAACACAACACTTCTTATATACATCTTTTTCTCAATTTTACACATTAACATACACATCTTTATTACTTTTTTTATTTTTTCCAACGACAAACACACATACATACACATTCAAACACACTTTATATTTTTTTGAGTCTGAAAAATAAGCTGTTCCCAACCGGTCACCCATCCATGTAGTAACCGCGACCAAACGTGCTTAACTTTCGTGATAGACGAGAACTGCCGCGCTGCAATGTAATACATTCGCTTCTTACATTGAGCAGTTACTTTGTAGTTAAATACCGTGCGCGAGATTTTTCTCGTGAATAAGGGAATTTATATAGGGAATTTATATTTAACTAGTCCTTAATTCTTTAAAACAATTTAAATAATAGTTTTTTATATAAGAATTTCAAAAACGACATATAAATATGTGTGGATAAGTATTTCAATAAATTTAGCACCTGTCAATGTCTCAAACGCATAGTGTCCTTATTTTTATAGCATATGCTATAGGCAGTCCGCTATAGCACCACTCATTGCAACGAAAGCATATGCTTTCATTTTCAAAAGCGCGCTTCTTTGGAGCAAACAACTTTTCATTTGATTCAAATTTACACGCATTTTCTTCAAATTTATCTATTAGATGCTTCAAATGAATAATGTCAAAGAAGCAATAAATTATTCTGTTGCTATATATAGATGAACTATAGAAACAATTTGTAGAATATCATTAATTTTACAGTACTGTACTTTTAATTTAAACAGTTTCATTTTTTCGTTTTAATCAATATGCTGTTCGATTAATAAATGTGTTATTGAATCAATAACGGGAAATTCAATAGCATGGAGCTATTTGATTCAACAGCACTTTTTTTTCAGTGTATGTGACTTGGGGTTCGAGTACGCCTTACTCTCATGTGTGTCACGGGAAACTTCCTGGAAGTTTCCTGAAAGTTTTTGTGCTATGTAAGTACCGACGGCCATATTTTTTGTACCGTAAGTATTGAGTCAGTACCATGCCTAAGTTACACAAATAAAATTTTTAATTCATGTCGTGTCAAAGTTCGTTTTAAGGACACGTATGAAATACTAAGTTAAATATTTTGGCCCGCTGTATCTGAATCCGAAGTCAGAATTGCCAAATTGGTTCTTTTTTGATATATACTGAAAAACGACTCAAAAACCAAATCAAAATAAAAAAAACTTTTTTTATGTCATTACAGCAGTATTTTTTCTGCATTTTTTTACGCTGAATCCGAATTTGACGTCGGAATTAATTGAATTGCTCAAAATTTTGAGATAAACTCAAAAAACCACTCAAAAAACTGAATTAAAATTCAAAAATATGATTATAAACCACTCAAAAAAAATAAAAAAATATTAAAAATTTTTTTATGACACTAACGTAGTATATTTCTATGTATTTTTTCCCGCTGAATCCGAATTTAAAATCAGAAATTTCAAAATGGTTTAAAATTTGAGATATTAAAAAAAATCTATTAAGAAAAACAAATTGGACTCAAAATTTTGAGTCACTTTGAGAATCTGACTTCGAAATTAACGTGAAATACCACAAGAGAATACATTAATATAGTATCATAGCAAAAAAATTCCTTTCTTCATTTTAAATCGGATTCAAATTCGGAGTCAGCGTAAAAAAATGCATGGAAAAATAGTACTGTAGTGTCATAAAAAAAAATTTTATTTTTTTATTTTTATTTGGTTTTTGAATCGTTTTTTGAGTATAACTCAAAAAAAGATCCAATTTAGCAATTCTGATTCAGTTTCGGATTCATCGGGCCAAAATACATGGCAATATACTATTTTAATGTCTCGGCCAAAAAACTTTTTTTTGTGTGCCTGTGTAATCAGTACTAGCTTTCTAACTCTGGTATGGTACTGACTGTCGGTATAGGTGCAGTAGTAACGTAATAATGACGCAGTTCTACTTAAATATTACTATAATTCTTTTTTTTATTCTAAAATCAGAAATTATAACTATATATTATTGAAAATAATTTTTTCTTTAGATACGGTGTACCGAAGGAACCCTACTGGTGAGAATCTTGTGTCCGTAGCCCAATCGTGTCCCCCCCCCCCCTAGCGGCTAAACTATTTGACCTAGAGAGCTCAAATTTGGTACATATATGTATTTTTACAAGTAGATTACAGAAAAAATTATAGAGAATGTGACTGGAGGTGATGGACTTTGTCACTTAACTTTTAAACTATTCAACACGGAGGGTTAAAATTTGACCTACTCGTGTATTTTAACGCGAATATTACAGGAAAAATATAGAGAACTTGTTATGTAATAATGGCCATAGCCCTGTGTAGAAAAATCTTCTGGAACGTCTAATCAGCATTACAACATAAACGAAGGAATAAATAAAAATTTAGTTTTAACACATACTATCAAATATGTATTAAATTATTCTAAATTGAGCTGCCGGATCAAAGAAGGGCACATAAACTCGCCGCGCTGAAAAACGTTGGCCCCTGGACACTTAAAATTAAACTTTTAATTTAAATTGTTTATTATGCATATCCTTATAGAAAATTTGATTGCGCATCTTTTTTTCTAATAATTTTTTTTCTATCTATTACTGTTTTCGAAATAATAAAGAAAAACCATTTTTTTGAAAACATGAAATTTAATTAAATTTTTCACTTCAACTCGCGATATTTCAGTCAATTTTGCATATTCTCCAAAGACACAAAAACTAAATTGCTGGTTGAAATATCCTGAGAATTATGAAAGAAGAAAAAAATTGTTTTCATTAAAAATAAAATTGTTATTAATTTTTTTCTGAACAATTGCAAAAATCGTGAAGTGCAATTTTCACGAGCTTCGTTTAATGGGCGAATTTTAAGCAGCAACAAACTTTCAGTGAGAAAGTTGTTTATTGCAGTCTAAAGAAGTGTTTTGGAAAGTTATATTAATAATTAGTAACAAATTAGTGAATGTTTAAAGTTGCACGCGCGGCTGAACGGAAGGTTTGTTTTGATTTACTTAACCTTTAAAGGCGAAACAACACTGTGACATATGCTGTTCAGCTTCTTTCAACAAACGGGCGTCACACGTTCAGCCGCGCGTGCAACTTTAAACATTCACTAATTTGTTACTAATTTTTTGGGAACGATCCCAGACGATAAAAAACAATATAAAATAATCACAAATCTCGACACCTTGAAGTGCGTACTAACCGAGAATTGTCGATCGATGTCGAGCATTTGTCGGTTCGACGTGCATCACTAATTATTACATGTTTGCAAATACAAATTAATTTTTCAGGGGCTGAATACTTGTGACATTGTAACAACAATTGGTAGGATTTTTTCAATTTTGTATTATTTTGGTAAGTGAAATTTTCAACACTGGGTTAAAAATAAATAACAAAGAAAAATTGAAGTATTACATATTTTATGTTATAAGCAATAAGCAGAGGAACCATTTTCTAAAATTTCCTCTGCTAATTGCTTATAATATAAAATATGTAAAACTTTAATTTTTCTTTGTCATTTATTTTTAACGTAGTGTGGAAAATTCAACTTATCAAAATAATACAAAAGTGAAAAAATCCTAACAATTGTTGTTACAATATCACAAGTATTATTCTTATATTTGTGTACGGAACCCGCCAATTCAGTGCGCGTGCAACTCGCACTTGTCCAGTCTTTTATGACTAAATAGTGATCCCAAGTGTACTAATGGATGTTTTGGTAATGAATAGAAATGATTTACATAAATAAAAAAATAATAATCTCAACTATTTAGTATACTTGAAATTCAGGTTATGTAATTTTACTTTTACTTTCACTCAACATTTATTTTCACTCCACTTTTACTTCACTTTCACTCCACTGTTACTTACACTTAAAATTTATTTTCTCTTCTTTTCACTATTTTTCACTCCACTTTCACAATTACTAAAAATTTATTTTCAATCAATTTTCACTTCATTTTCACTCCACTTTCACTTTATTTCAAAATATTTGTTTCAATTCATTCTCAGATCACTCCAGTTTCATTTTCATTCTACTTTCACTTTCACTCACAATTTTTATTACTCTCCATTTTCACTGTTACTCCAAATTTATTTTTACTCTATTTTCACGTCACTTTCACTCCAAACTTATTTTCAATTAATATTCACTTCATTTTTTTGTTGATCAATGTTGTGGACTTATTTACTTCGTTATGGGAAAAGTGGAATGAAAAATAAATTTTGAATTAAAAAGTGAAAGTGGAGTGAAAAAATTGTGAGTGAAGTAAAAGTAAAGTGATATAACATAATCGATAGTGATGCACGTCGAACCGATAAATCGTCGGGTTAGCGCAATATAATACTTATTTGGCAAAGAAAGCAAGAACATGCTTATTTAGAAAAGAGGCAAAAACATTCCTATTCAGAATATAATGTGAATCATATGAATTGGAAAATTAACTTTTTCCGCGTCAAATTTCAAATTGTACTTTTATTTAAATGTATTATGAATAAATACTTTTATTTCGTTTCATTGAAAATACCTTTTTTAACATTTTCTTTTACTAATATGAAAAGTATTTTTGATAAAAAAATATAATTCTCTTGATAATTTGAAATTTAAAAGAAAAAGGTTAATTTTAGAATTCATATGTTTTTACATTATATTCTAAATAAGGATCTTTTTGCCTCTTTTCTGAAGAAGTATGTTCTTGCTTCCTTTGCCGAATAAGTATGATATTGCGCTAACCCGATAAATGCTCGACATCAATAGACAATTCTCAGTTTGTACGCACGTCAAGGTGTCGAGATTTGTGATTTTTTATTGTTTTTTATCATCTCAGATCGTTCCAAAAAAATCGATTGTAAATTGCATGAGTGACTATATTATCTTTATTTAATAATAAATAAAAATATTTTGATGTTTGTGGTAAAAGTTATGTAAAATGTTGTATTATTTTTACATGTAAAGTGAAATTCCTTCATGGATGTGCGCATTTGCGAATTTAATTTTTATTTTTGCAACTGAAAATTAATTTTATAATTTAGAATAATTTAATACATATTTGATAGTATGTGTTAAAACTAAATTTTTATTTATTCCTTCGTTTATGTTGTAATACTGATTATTTTACAACTTGGTAAAGGATTCCCTCTAAACATGTTTAATGGTATAATTATTTCTAAAATGTGTGACGGAGGGTTACATGAAATATATCAAATTCAACGTAATAAAAATTCTTTACAATTATTTTAAGTATTGTTCAAACAATTGTAATTTAAAATTAATAAAAAATTTACATTTAAACTATTGTAATGTCCAGATTAAAATTTATTTCATTATTAACCTTTACTCTAACCTTGATTACGTAAAAATTAGAAAATTAGTTACCATATTTACAATAATAGTATAATAAAAAATAATTTATTTTGAAAAATATATTTATTTTAGTTCAAGTTTTAACCTATTTAAATTACAGGTATTAACCTTTGAATTAATTCAAAAACTTTTAATCCATGAATTCATATACCGCAAGAGTAACATTTTCTTACTTTTTATTAAATCGTTTAATATTGACAACAATTTTGTTGATTTTTTTATTATTAAATAATTATTTATAAAAATTAAAATCTAATAATTTTATGCAGTCAAATGACAGTTTCCACACATAGTTCTTTTTATCGACATTTTGTCGAGATTTTCGATACGATAGCGATCCGAACGATAATAATGTTTAAAAAGACGATCAATTTTATTGTAATCGTTTTTTCCCGATAGTCCCGTCCTACGTGCAGCACTAATAATCGACCCCTTTTAAAATAATTGTAGCTTTAGTGTAATTTTTTTTCTTATTAAAGCTTAAACCCAATGGTGCTAGTTATCCGTTCAGTTATTACATAAATTGCTTATTTGATTACCTTTATGAATCTATATAACTCTTTTGAACCTAATCACCTTATTTTTGTAATTAAAATGATTCTCATGAAGCTTAGAACCCTATTTATGATGCATACAAAAAATAAAATATAAAAAAAATGGTTTTGCTTCCTCGTGAGGAAGCTTTGTAGTCGTTTTATTTACAAAATCTTTAAAAATCCTTTTGACAAATTTTCTTCTATATGGGACTATGTTATATAAGACCCTGAACAATTGTCCGGATGTATGTATGTGTTTATGTATGTGTGTGTGTGTATGTGTGTGTGTGTGTGGATCCCGTTTTTTGTGAACACGATAACTCGAAGAGGTTTCAACGAATTCGGCTGAAAATTGCTAGGAATATTTATCATAAAAATATCTCGAAATGGATTGATGGACATTAAAAAATCTATTTAAAAAAAATTTTTTTTTACTTTTTTCTAAAAAAAATTTTTTTTCAAAAATTTTTTTTTAAGTTGGTTATTGAAGTTAATATATAATAAAATCTTATTCTTTGCATCAAGACGAATCGAAGGGTATATAAAAAGAATAAATTGTATGAGAGTTTATAGAGGTAATGACAATTGAAGCAAAAAAATTACCTTTTTTTATCAAAAATTTAGTTCTTTCATCAAAATTATATTCCAGTACAATAAGATTTTACTCATTTTTTTCAATAATCTTATCCGTTGCATTAAAACGGATCGATTGGTATATATAAAGTATATATTTTATTTGTGATCGAACTTTTTTACATGTACTGCTATTTTAATTTTCCAGGTTTGTAAATTTCTAATAATTGCATTTTTATAAATCTAAAAACAATTATAGCATTATGCATTTATTTACCATTAGCTTATTATATTGATTATAACCATTTTTAGTTTAAATATTACAAGAGAAGATTATTTTTAACCATTTCTTCAAAGTATTTTTATTTACTTACAAAGTGTAAATTTTGTGATTAGTAAGAATTTATTTCTTTGTAAATTTATTTATGATTAATTCATCAATTATTATTGAATTGATAACAATATTAATAATAATTTTTTAAATAATTTTAATAATTTTGTAGATTTAAAAAAATGAAATTACCAGAAATTTACGAATAAATAAATTTAGTGATTGATCAATTTATTTAATTAATTAATTATTAGCAACAACAAATTCAAATTTTTATTTGTTTAAATTTTATTATTAGGCAATTAAATAGTAAATTAATTTTTTAATTTAAGGGTTAGTTCTAATTTGTCAAAATTTTATTTATTTAAAATAACGTAAAGACCAATTATATTGATGCAAGTTTTATAATCTAAATTAATATGATCAATAATTTGAAAATGGTAATACTTAGATATTTAATTTTATAATTCTGGTTAACTATCCTATATACAATTTAAAATATCATAAAAAGTATAATCTGAATTATATCACTTATAATCCATTTTTCTCTGTGTATGTATGTAAAAAGGTCAATACCAGGTCCTTCTACAATACATAAACAGTATTTTTGAGGAAGGATGCATCACCTTAAATTTATTATAATGCATGCTTTTTCAATAATACTTTATTAAAAAATTTATTAATTTTTTTTGTTGGACGGGGGTCGGTTTTGGGTTCGATACCTTCCAGTACCAAATATAATGTCAATTGACATTATATTTGGTACTGGAAGGTATCGAACCCAAAACCGACCCCCGTCCAACAAAAAAGAATTCAGAAAAACATCAAACTTTCATGTCTGTTGCAATATAATTTTGATTGTAACTTTTTAAAAATTGTTGCTCATAAATCTTTTCAACGAATTTTGATTTCTTATAGTTTTAATTTTATGTTGAAATTTAAAAAAAAATTTTAAAGAGGCAGAACATTAAAAAAATTATTTTTTCATAAAATTAAATACATAATTATTCAAAAATAAATTTTTTAAGAAGTCTCTAATTCTAAACAAAAGTATAATTATTTTATCTCCTTTATTATATCCCCGCTTGATTCATTTAAATCGATTCATTCATTTAGGAAAAATAAAATTTTGTTTAAAAACTTGCAAAAAATTCAATTTGACATAACTTTTATAAAAAAATATTTTTTTTTTTAGTAAAGACTAAAAATCTATACAAAGTAGTAATAGTTGCTCTGATATATAATAAAAGTTGCTTCGCTCAAAATATTAATTGCTCGAGACATTTTAAATATTACTCGACTTTTAATAACATTTATTAATTTTATTAACAAAATTTTAATTTAACATTTAATTTTAACATCCGACTGGTTCTTAAATAGGAACACTGAGAAAACATTATACTTAAATGAAACACAAAAATAATGTTAGACGATTTTGTTTAAATGAAATTAATTTGTAAGTTTAATCTCAATATAGGGGAGACTAAGCGCGGTTGTTACAGTGCGCAGTTGTTACAAATGAAATATCTCTAAAACAGTGAATTACAGAGATAGGGTTCCAAAGGGAAAAATGTTTAGTTTTTATGTACGAACTTACTGCAATATGTTTAAAAATTATATGCAAGCTTTACAAGTAGAAAAATAGGCACATTGGTTTTTAGAGGCCAAAAGTAAATATTTCTCTGCTTGATATTCTTTAAATAACTAATAGACCTTAATACTTAACAAAGTAATTTTTTTAATATCAATTCTGTGAGAATTAAGCTTTAAAAAACTGCCTTCGTTGTCCACATTTAGTGTATACTTTTTAAATAAAGTAAGTTTTTGTAAAAAATGTACCTGTTGGTCAGTTGTTACGATTTTGAGAAGCGTGGTTGTTACAAGTGATAATGAGAAAGCATATTTTTCCCATAATTCAGCAGATTCGTTTTTTCTAAATTCGACTTCAAAATCATTCAAAATTAATGAAAAAAACTTTTAAAGTTACTTTTATATCGAAATAGTATTAGTGCTGCAATGTACAGGGTGTTTGCTTTGGGCACATGAGGCCTGTACAGGTGGCGACGATAATTTTGTATGTCAAAATTGCAAACTCAACTAATTTTTTCTTTTTCGATTTTCTTTTTTTATTTCGATAAGGTTTGTTAAAAACTATTTTTATTTTAAAGTATAAATAATAGTTGATTTGTTTTATTTAAATTGTTTAAACGTCAGTTGAAGTCTGATATGTTTTATTTTAATTGTTTAAACAATTGTTACTTTCGTTCTAAATAGTTTTTAAGTCTATTTCTTCAAAGAGGAAAATTATTTCTCATCTAACTTACCTCAATTACCAAATAAAACTCAAATTATTTAATATACATTATTGGGAACTATATAACTAATAATTATGTACTTAAATTAAACTATATCATTTCAATATTATCATCTTTGTACCAAAAATTACGAATAATTAATAAAAATAGTTATAAAAAATTATTTGTCTTCAATTTAGAAACGTTGCAGAGGATTCTTGGTATTGTAACAACCGACATTCACTTTTGGCGGTTGTTACAATTTACACGCTGTCACTAAAATTCTTCTAGTTATTTAAATAATAGATATAAAGCTAAATCAATTATTGCCTTTTAAAGCTGGATAATATACCTTTGATTTAATAGTTTGACCAAAAAAATTGGAGTTAAACTCTAATCACAGTAACTGTTTTTATCAAAATTGTAACAACCGCGCTTAGTCTCCCCTATAGAAAATATCTACTGCATTGATTCAAAAGTATTATTTGTTTGAATAATTATATTTAATTCAAACATATTTTCTGTTACGGTTTAAACAAAAATTATGTTTAAAAATTTTATGTTTGAATCAAACTTAAAAGTTAACTACATGTAATTTAAAATCAATCACAATTTATGTTTGATTTCAATATATAATCTCTTAAACTAAACCAGAAAATATGTTTGAATAAAACTTAAATATGTTTGACTGTATAGCAAAGATATTTTAAGTTTGATTTAAACAAAATTTGTTTGAATCAAATAATTTTTTTTCTCAGTGAAGCCTCAATTGTAGACCTATATCCAGTAGCTTATAAGTCCGAAAATATTGAGTTTAGGAAAAAGTTGTCAAAGAATAAAAGTTTTAGATTTATTTCGACTTTTAAGAAATGTAAACAGTTTTTTTATAAACAAATTAAGTTTTCCTTTTAAAATAAACGTTTATTTTTAGATTCTGGTGCTGCACATGTTCTAAATCAGTTTAAATTAATATAATATAACCGACAGTTAAAAAAAATTAATTTGTTTATTCAAAAAATTTTTTTTTACATTACTTAAAAGTCAAAATAAAAATAAAACTTTCATTTATTGCCAACTTTTTCCTAAACTCAATATCTTCAGATTTACAAAATATAGGCAATATTTATATATGTTATTAAAAATATTTTTATTTTATGATTAGAAAATTAGTACTTTAAAATTAACTACAAGTAGGTAAAAATAAAATATCAATATTTAAAATAATTCAATTTATTCAAAAAAATAAATGTTGAATAACAAATATTTCAAAACAAACATAAATAATTAAAAAAAATAAATTATTATTTACATACACATGTATATATTTACACATAAATACATAACACACACACATACACTACCGTCCGAAATTGTGCGAACGCTAACATCTCGAGCTATTAAAAAACACACCCGCACAGAAACAGTGATAACTCGGTTAAAAATGAAGCTAGATGCTTTTTTTAAATTGCATTGGAAAGCTTATTAAATTTCCAATGAAATGCTACTATGTTAAGTTGTATTGCATAAATAGGAAGCGAGATATCATGTTATAAAGACAAAAAAATAATTATATTTTTTTCGGAATTTCTTACTCTGACTACTATTTTTGTAATATCTCGGGAACCCGTAAATATTTTTTGCTATTCTTGGTATCTATTTAAAGCTTTGGTTACAAGGAATTGTCTGTAAAAGTAACAATTTTTTTCATAAACTTTGCTAAACTGTGCCAGGAGTCCAATTCAGAGTAAGAAATTCTGAAAAAAATATAATTATTTTTTTGTCGTTATAACATGATATCTCGCTTCCTATTTATGCAATACAACTTAACGCAGTAGCATTTCATTGGAAATTTAATAAGCTTTCCAATGCAATTTAAAAAAACAATCTAGCTTCATTTTTAACCGAGTTATCACTGTTTCTGTGCGGGTGTGTTTTTTAATAGCTCGAGATGTTAGCGTTCGCACAATTTCGGACGGTAGTGTATATATGTATATAAATTAAAATTTTTTTAATATATATAAAATCAATGGAGATGCTATTTAATAAATTTATACAAGTGGAAATAAACAAGTAAAATGTCTTCCGAGCTAGCGTTAGCGAGCGAGGACAACGACGCTAGTATTCAATTAAAAAAAATTTTTTTGAAAAATTTTTTTTTGAAAAAAGTAAGAAAAAAATTTTTTTTAATAGATTTTTTAATGTCCATCAATCCATTTCGAGATATTTTTATGATATCTCAATTTTCAGCCGAATTCGTTGAAACCTCTTCGAGTTATCGTGTTCACAAAAAACGGGATCCACACACACACACATACATACATCCGGACAATTGTTCAGGGTCTTATATAACATAGTCCCATATAGAAGAAAATTTGTCAAAAGGATTTTTAAAAATTTTGTAAATTAAACGACTACAAAGCTTCCTCACGAGGAATAAAAAATGGCAATAAAAACGAAACCACAATTGAATAAACTACAGTAGTATAGTACTTCGTCATTGACATTACTTCCTTCCTCCTCTTTGTTTTTATATGCAACAAGGTGTTACATTCTGTGAAAGTATGTAGATTGAAATTAACAATTTTTTCCTTCTTTCTTAAACCCACTTGCCATGCAAACGTGGTCATTTGATTTTAAATTGAAATTTCATTGTTTCAAAAATAAGGGTAAACGTGAAAACATCTTTTTTATGTTCACTGAATAAACAAACCTGTTTATTACTAGTTTATTATTTTTTATTATTTATTTATATTTTTTAACTATTAATTACTATTATTTTATTGTATTATTTTAATTTTTATTCACATTGATATTTATATATTTTTTATTTGCATTTTTTTACTAACTCTACTTCGAATGTATATGAATTATTTATTAATAGTAGAAAATATCAAGTTAATAGGAGGAGACTGGGACGTAATAAATAATTGTAATTTATCTGAAAATCGTAAATCAAAATAATTTCGCTTTACAGACAAGTTATTCATTCACTAATGTAGGAAATACAATAGAAAAACGTTTTTAGACTTACGAAAGTATTCAAAATTTTTATTTTTTGTTGAAAAGAAAACTAAACTTAAGTTTTGAGCTTAAAACATTGTTCCCGTGTGGAGTTGGGCTCCAATGTGGTCTGAACTGGACTTCTCAATCTCCAAAGTGAGAACCCAGTCAACGCCCAAACTGGGTTTGTAACGTTGAAACCAATTAATTCCCAATGTTAGGAACTCCCAATTGAGACCAGATTGAATCATTCTATTGTAATTGGGTATTGTTATAAATAGTTGTAAATTATTGCAATGGATTTAGTTAAGAAAGTAAAAAAAATGTTAATATTTAATTTATAATTTGAATAATAGGCAATTACTGTAAGTGGATGTATTAGATTTTATAAAGTTTTGGTTCGATCTATAACTTAACTCTAGAAATAACGCAAACCTATGAAATAAAACTGCGTACGAGGGGAATCGAATTTTTAATAATTTATGCAAAGATTACAGCAATCAACAAATTTGACAAAAAAATTAAAGATATAAAATTTTTTTTGAATTTTTTTCGACTCCTAAATTGAAATCTAATACTGGCATAGTACTGACCCAGTACTGACTGTCAGTATAGCAGTACTATGAAAACCCTTACATAGGAAAACCCTGGCTGGTAACGCTGTCTAGTTCTGATTTTATACTGTCAATCAATACTAGGTCAGTACTGAAATCTTACTGACATAATACCGCCTTATTAGGGGAGAGTGGGTCAAGACAGGGTACCGGCCTTATTTAACAAGCGAATTAGCCAATCGCGAATATTTTTTACATAATACTGCACCGAGACGATAGTTCCTTGTTTGCAAAATTTAAAAGCAATAAGAGCACATCTTTTATCTTTTTTACTTAAAAAAAACTGTTTTCGACGATTTTCTTATCATTTTTTCACTTTTTTTAATAGGTGTTTATTACTTAATAATAACGGTTAATAAACTGCATATTTTTTTAACTGTCAAGGGTTACAGGAGAAGGGAAGCATATGTTTTTTCTTTGTTGAATCGTTAATTGTAGTAAATAATCTTTTTCTTTAATTTCGTAGGTGGTTGCAAGATAGGATAGGGGAGAGTAGGTCAAAACGGGGTTCACAAATTAAGCAAAAGAAAACAGAAATAAGAGAATTTAAGAAAACTACTTAAATCAAAACTGAATAACATAAGAGTGACCAAAAAGAAAAAAGCTTTTAAGGTTGAATCATTAATTAGCGATGGTAAAGTGGAAAATATACCTTGTCTTTACTGTAATGCACAGAAAGAAGGTTTTACTTATAACGACAGTGCCTCGTTTGACAGGTTAGGAAAGTCTGACAAGCACGGTGAAATCCTGTAAAGACACGGGATTGCTGATTAGGCAGTATAAAATAAAAAATTATTAATTAATAATAATAATAATAAATAATTTTATACTGATTTAGCTACTTCTATGTGCCACAAACGTAGAAATGAGGTGCTTAAACAGTGCTTATAGGTAAAATCACCTTTCCGTGTGGTTATTATTTAGGCTCAAATGAAGGATGGGCTGCTTGTTCTGTTTGCAGCCAATGGTTTCACTGTAGTTATGCTGGTGTCGATGACGAAGATGAAGATGCAACCTTTACTTGTGAAATTTGTCGACAGAAATAAGTTGATTTCTTGAGTACCCCATCTTGTCCGCCGGTGGGGCACGATGGGAAGATTTTCAACTTTTTCCTTATTATTAATTTTATGCTTTTTTAAAGAAACGGTAGTTTGATATCGGTTTTTAGAAAATAAATATGTCGGATCCAATATGGTGGACAAAAAAATTTTTTAAATTCATCGGATTTGCTAGAAAGATGTTACTCGGGGGTTATCGGGGTCCCTGATGCCGAATCTAATTTTAATTTTCAGAAATTCAAAATGGCGGATCCAATATGGCGAACAAATTTTTTTAATTAATCAGATTTAATTGAAAGTTGTTACTCGGAGTTTTTTGGGGTCGCTGATACCGAATCTGATGTTGATTTTTAGAAACTTTTATACGGTGCGTTAAAAAATGTTGTTTCTAAATTTATAATGTGTTAGGCTTTATATATAATAAAAAATACAGATACTTCCTCTATGAGGAAGCAAAACTTTAAAAACGTCAATTATTTCATCCTCAATTGTTTGAACAATTATCTAATTAAGTTATTATTGATATATAGTTATTCATTTTTTTACAGCGTATCTAGAAAAATTTATTCATGTATAGAATAAAGAATTTTCGAAAAATCGTTATCTCAATAATTATTCAAATAAATATTTTTTAAATGTAATTTGTCATGTATTTATTACATATTTACTATTATTTCTTCAGTAAATTGTAGATTTGAAAAAAGCATTTTTATGTGTAATTTGACAAATTTAACAATTAATTGTTTAATTATACAATAATTATTAAACAGTTGCTGAAATATCGATTTGACATTTAATATTTATTGGTTATTATAATAAGCTTTATAAATTGCAAAATTAGATAAGTACTACATCTTTTAGAGTATAATGGGAAAAAGTTAATGAATAAAAATTATTTGTTTAAATTATTTTAAAGAATAGTTGTAAAAAATTTAACTTAATGTGTTATTTAATTTATTGATTTAATACTAAGTAATACCAATAAAAGCTGACAAATGTATATAAATTTATTCTTATCAATACTTATTCGGAGTTGTTAAAACTTTCCAATTATAGTGAGATCTTATTTTGTTTTGAAAAATCCATTTATATAATTTGATAATTATTTATTAGCTTTTGCCCGTCGACCACCGGCATCATCAGATAATTTTAAAACTGAAATTACACACAATTATTAGTGAAAGAAATATATCGAAAAAAATTTTCTGGAAGAACATAACCTATAACATAATAACACAATCTATAACTTACCAAGAGGGTTTCTTATAGGAAATTACTAAATAAATAATTTAAAAAAACAACACATTTTATTAAGTCAACAAAGACACACTTAAAAAAGAAAAACATGTCGTTAAAAACAAAAATAACAAACGGAAAAAATAAAAGGAAAAACAAGACATTTGTTTGCATGCTTGATCCCAATTGTTCTAATATAATAGAAAATTAAAGTGATAGTAAGTGAATTTGAAAAGTACCTCCATACATGGTAAGGAAGAACCCTATACAGTAGATAAATTCAAATTTAACAAAAGCAGCAATTTAAGAAAATTCTGATACAAAATAAATATACTATTTAATTAGTGCTGAGAATTAACAAATGATAAAACTGATTTAAACAACATATGTAACGAACGCAATTACAGACGAAGGAAATTTAGAGAGATGTTTCACATTCTCAGGTCCGAAAACTCTGTTAATAAACAGACTGATTTAAATAATTTAAATCAGTTTTATCATTCGTTAATTCTTAGCACTAATTATATAGTATATTTATTTTGTATCAGAATTTTCTTAAATTGCTGCTTTTGTTAAATTTGAATTTATCTACTGTATAGGGTTCTTCCTTACCATGTATGGAGGTACTTTTCAAATTCACTTACTATCACTTTAATTTTCTATTATATTAGAACAATTGGGATCAAGCATGCAAACACATGTCTTGTTTTTCCTTTTATTTTTTCCGTTTGTTATTTTTGTTTTTAACGACATGTTTTTCTTTTTTAAGTGTGTCTTTGTTGACTTAATAAAATATGTTGTTTTTTTAAATTATATATTTAGTAATTTCCGATAAGAAACCCTCTTGGTAAGTTATAGATTGTGTTATTATGTTATAGGTTATGTTCTTCCAGAAAATTTTTGTTTAATACACACACTTGGTGTGTATTATACTCAAAGTACATAATATTGACAATACTTATTTAATTATTTATTATATATTGACAATATACATAAACAATAAGAAGTGTAAAACTAAATCTTTTCCCTCAACTATTAAAAATCATATTAAAATTTAGTTTTTAATTCAATTTAATTGTTGGTTATAAATTATTATTATTATAATTAATATTAATAAATTAATTCAATTGGTTTATTTATTTTGCCTAATATTTGGTTTAAAGAATATCATAAGACTATATGTAGTAATGATGTTATCACTCGGTCGATAAATTAATAAAAACGATGAGATAGTCGATTACTCCGAGTCAGGATTTCTAAAACAAAAAAGACAATTTCTTTTTTTACGTTTCAACAGCACGGCTGTCCTCTTCAGAAACGTGAGAAAATTTAAAAATTATAAGTCACACATTTGCTTATATTGAACGAACGTCTTCGTCCAAGCGAGAGTCTAATCGTTCTCGCTTGGACGAAGACGTTCGTTCAATATAAGCAAATGTGTGACTTATAATTTTTAAATTTTCTCACGTTTCTGAAGAGGATAGCCGTGCTGTTGAAACGTAATCCTGACTCAGAGTGATCGACTATCTCATCGTTTTTATCATAAGACTATGTTTTAACTTGAGTCAATTTCAATATTTTTTTACATGTTTTAAATTTTTATACTCATTTTATAAAAATATCTTGAAAATTATTTAAATAGTGTATTTTAAAAATAAAAGAAGCAAATAAATAAATTTTTATCCTCAACAATTATTATGTATTATTATTTAAATCTTGACGTTTAGTTTGTATTTCGAACGTTGTTAATTTACGCTGTTGTCCGCTAGATGTCGATCATGATTGTTTTCCTTTCTATCTCACAACTGACATTGAACCTCGATACATTAAATAGACGTGCTTTAGTGCATATTTTTTTCTATTTCTAAAAATTAACATCAGATTCGGTATCAACGACCCCACAAAACCCCCGAGCAACAACTTTCAAGGAAATCCGATGCATTTAAAAAAATTTTGTCCACCATATTGTATCCGACATATTTATTTTCTAAAAACCAATATCAAACTACCCGTTTTGCCCCACTCTCCCCTACTGATTCGCAGGTAAAATTTAACAAATTTGGAAAATGCTGTAACGCGTTCTCGGAAACAAAATTTACTTTTATTAGCTTATATTAAAGCCCTTTATTTAATAATCAAAACATGGCGAGTAATTTACTGAATACTAATAATTATTAATATTTCTGTAGTTTATAACCTTTTATGAGTGTAAAAAAAAGTAAATAATTATTAGAATTGCTTTTATTGAAATAAGCTTTATAAAAAATATTTTTCTTATTTTCTTTCATAAACTTAGACATTCTTATTTATTTTAATTAATGACTAAATTATTATTATTATTATTGTTAATAATTATTTAAACTTATACTTTATGTAACACTATTAAGATTTATACACAAAACACTTAATCGCAAGCCGAATACACATACCACATACATGGCCACGCAAGCTTGGAAGCGATCGCGCTTAAACTTCCTTTTGAATATCATTGGGTAACAAAAAAATGGTCAGGTTGTGTTTATTTTAAAATTTTTGTGTTTATTGAAAGTTTGGGTGTCAGTGAACAAGAAAAGAGCAAAAAAAATTTTAATTTATTCAATTCCCTAAAATAAGGGGGTTCAATTATTTAAAAAATTGGACAAGTGCGAGTTGAACTCGCACTGCAATAGCGGGTTCCGTACTCAAATATTAAAACAATACTTGCAACATTCATTGGCAAATGGTAAAAAAAATTTTTTTTTTAAATTTATTTAAACATTTTTTAATAATTTTTTGGTATCAGACTGTATAAATATACTAATAAACCAATTTTCAGCTCATTAAGTCAAAAAATGTGAAAATTAAAAAAAATTAATTTTTTAAAGATTTTGTAATATATTTTTTGTGATCAGATTGTAAAAATATACTAAAAAACCAATTTTTAGCTCATTAGGTCAAAAAATGTAGAAATTAGAAAAAAAAATTATATTTAATTTTTTAGTTTTTCCTTGACACCATTATGGCCATTATGTCATAGCAAGTTCTCTATATTTTTCTGTAATATTCGCGTTAAAATACACCAGTATGCCAAATTTTAGCCCTCCACGTTGAATAGTTTAGAAGTAAAGGGGGGGAATGGTCACTTTTTGTGCATTTTTGGCCAAAAATCTTGTTATTTCCTTGACAACACTATAGCTATCAAATCCAATCACATTCTCTATATTTTTTCCGTAATCTACATGCGAAAATACGTATCTGGGGGTCGATTATGTAATTTCACTTCACTTCGACATCCACTTCCACTTTCACTTAAAATTTCACCTGAACTAATTTTCACTCTACTTCCGTTTCCACTTCCACTTTCACTTAAATTTTCACCTTAATTAATTTTCACTCTACTTCCGTTTCCACTTCCACTTTCACTTAAATTTTCACCTTAATTAATTTTCACTCTACTTCCGTTTCCACTTCCACTTTCACTTAAATTTTCACCTTAATTAATTTTCACTCTACTTCCGTTTCCACTTTCACTTTTACTTAAAATTTCATCTTAACTAATTTTCACTCTACTTCTACTTTCACTTTCACTTAAATTTTCTCTTTAATTAATTTTCATTCTACTTCCGCTTCCATTTTCACTTTCACTTTTACTTAAATTTTCACCTTAATTAATTTTCATTCTACTTTCACTTTCACTTAAATTTTCACTTTAATTAATTTTCATTTTACTTCCACTTTCACTTCCCCTTTCACTTTCATTTAAATTGAAATTTTATATCTCTTGGTTTAGCTAGCAATTTTTCATTGTTTGTTGTCCACGTAATAGAATTAATATTTATTAATTTAAACTAATTTTAAAAACTTTCTAAGACTAAAAAAATTATAAAAAATTATATTTTTATAAGAGTCCTTTTGGAGATATGCTAAAAAGACTTTGGAGATAAAATTATTTTAGCCATTGCATAAACTATGTTTAATGAAATTATTTAGTTTCCTTTAATAATAATTAGATTTTATAAAATTATCAATATATCAAAAATTTTCATATTCGAAAGAATAATTTATTTATAAACAATATATTCTTTATATAGTTTATTTGTATTTTGCAAAATTAATTATAATATTATCGAATGTAAAAGTTGTTAAGCACTTACCTGTTGTTTTCTTTATTATTATTTGAAATAGTTGGGTCAGTCCATTATATTTCACCTGAAGCCGTTGCGGCCTATTTTTAAAAAAATCTCATAATTTATAAAAATGATGCTTAATATCCGTAGATTTCATTTTTGAGAATTATTTTACAAAATTTTTTGAATTAAACATAGAATTTGAATTTTTAAGTTGAGTTGCACAAAAAAAAGCTTAGATTGACAGTTATGAAAATTTAATAAAGAAGCATGGAAATAATTTAGATAATATAAATTTCTTAATTGATATTTGTTAAAAATGAGCTAATTTACTTGTATAAATAGATTATTATGTAAACAAACTCAAATTAATAGATAAAAATTGATTTTAAAACTTAACTATAAAATGTCAAAAGTCACTACATTTTATTTACACTTTTCTAATAAGTATATAAATATTTAAAAATTTATTACTATTTAATGTAATCCCAGTGTGCAAAGTTACAGAATAATTCTGTAACTATTCCAGAACAAAAAACAACAAGTTCTGTAACTAGCGAGGAACAGGCAGGCCAAAATGTCGTCCCCCTGGAGGCACAAAATAGAAACAAAAGTCTGTAACAATTCTAGAACAAAACTAGAACATTGTTTTAGAACAAATATATAACAATTCTATAACAAAAACGATTTATCATAAATAATACCCAAGCAGAAATTTAATATTTGCATAGAACAAATAAATGTTTATAAGTATAAATAAAAATATGAATAATTAATAGAATATCCTTTTTTGCAATAAGTTTAAAAAAAAAATTTATTTTCTTTAATAATTTAAACAGACTATCTTATTTATTTAAATTAATGACTAAATTATTATTATAATTGTTAATAATTATTTGAACTTATACTTTATATAACAATATTCAGAATTATATACAGAACACTTAAAACTAAGAATGAAAAATTCCGCACGCACGGGGGATCGAAACCTAGACCTAGAGGACACAAGTCGAATACGCATACCGCATAGCCACGCAAGCTTGGAAGTGATTTTACTTCAACTTCCTTTTGAATTGAGGGACCGTTATGTGCAGCGCTAAAATTATAAATTAAAATGTAACATACTTATTAAAAAATAAATATATATGAGGCACTCTAGGCCAAATCGGAAATTATTTTGCTTTTGCATCAAAAATTGATCAAATTGGACGCTTTTATAATGAAAAGTTTTGTTTTCACACGTAGTTTTTAATAAAAATATTTTTAAAAATTTTTTAAATAAAATTTAATTTTCAACAATGTATGTTTCAATGAATTTTTTTCAAATTTTTTGTAAGAATATTGCACTAAATTAACATGTTTTAAGCCTTGTCCGATCGTGGGCCCACAATCGGGCCTATATATATATATATTTTATTTCAAAGAATAATATATAATTATGCTACAAATAATAACAAATTTTAATGAATTAGTTAATATTAATAATTTATTATTGTATTTTTATGATATACCTATTAATTAATAATTGATAATAAATTAATTAAATATTTGATGTTATTCTTGGTGAATAATGTTTTTAAAAATTTTGAAAATTTATGCAAGCTGACAGTGAAAAATTATTTAATTTTTCACGAATTATCGATACGAGTCTTTCTAAGTATCTAAATTCAAAAGATTTTTTGTAATTCATGCAAAAACGCGGCTGCACTATACACGGAAAGAAAGTTATTATATTAGAAGTATTAAACTTTAATAAAAATTATACTTTATTTAGTAAAGTTATATCAAATATCGAAAACTTTTAACAAATTTTAATATAACTTTACTAAATTTTATATAGGTACGTTTTGTTAAAATTTTACAGTAAAAAGAAAGTCTTATTTTAAAGCAGGAAAGCAGCCTTAAATTAAGATACAACATTTTTGTATCCTTTAACATTATAGCAGACAGTGCTGAATTTAAGACCGATCTTAAAATAAGATATACTGTGTAAGTTTTGTTGATAACAAAATTTTCCTTTGTCGCATTTTGTCCTACACTTGTAAAATACTTTTATAAAATTTAATAATAACATTTTTCCGTGTAGTGAAAATAAACACGAGTTTATAGTGAAAGAACAGTTATATTAAATTTTTGTAACAGTGTTCTAGAACACTGTAGGAACAATGTTACATCAAAATTCTATAACTAATTTGGAACAAATGTTACATGTCTGTTATAGAACAAATTTTACCTTTAATATTGAGTGTTTCATGATTTTCAGTGATTTTAATCACTTATTTCTTCTCAGGAGGTTGACCAAAAAATACCATTTTTGTCTTAATATTTGAGTTTGACCTTCTTTTCCATTCTATTAAATTTTGGTGATGGAGAACGAACTACTTTTCAGTTTAAAAAATCTGCTGGAAAAACGCATTTTTTGGTTAAAATGCAAGTATTTTTATAACACTAAAGTTGGCTATCTCAATAGTCTTGCAAAAATTTACTTGTATTTAACCATAAAAATGCGTTTTTCATCAGATTTTTTAAACTGAAAAGTAGTTCGTTCTCCATCACCAAAATTTAATCTAACCTTTTTTCTGTGCAACTCAACTTAAAAATTCAAATTCTATGTTTAATTCAAAAAATTTTGTAAAATAATTCTCAAAAATGAAATCTATGGATATTAAGCATCATTTTTACAAATTATGAGATTTTTTTAAAAATAGGCCGCAACGGCTTCAGGTGAAATATAATGGACTGACCCAGTTAATTTATTTTTATTAATTTTGAATTGGACTATTCGCTGATATCATCATGAACGACGTTGAAATTTTGTATTTAGAAAAATAATCTTTTAAACGACTTTTCTCATATAAATTTGTTGATGACACAATTATGCGCATAGCAATGGATAAAATTGTAGAAATTATAAGGATTTTTAATAGTTATTGTAGACGAAAGAAGAAAAAGAATATTTATCTTCGAGATTTAAAAGTATAATTGCATAACTTTTTAGACTTTATTATAATTAATGAGAATAAGAAGCTCATCCTTGATTGGGGAAAAACCTCTTCATTATATTGAAAGCACTAATAACTACAAATCGAAAAATTTTCATTCAAAAAACAATAAATTTCAAATAATTATAAAGAAAACAACAGGTAAGAGCTTAACAACTTTTACATTCGATAATATTATAATTGATTTTGCAAAATACAAATAAACTATATAAAGAATATATTGTTTATAAATAAATGATTCTTTCAAATGTGAAAATTTTTGATGTATTGATAATTTTATAAAATCTACCCTCTATTAATTGTTAATCATTTTCATAGTAAAAATTTAACAAAATTATTATTAAAAGAAACTGAATAATTTCATTAAACATAGTTTATGCAATGGCTAAAATAATTTTATCTCTAAAGTCTTTTTAGCATACCTCCAAAAGGACTCTTATAAAAATATAATTTTTTATAATTTTTTTAGTCTTAGAAAGTTTTTAAAATTAGTTTAAATTAATAAATATTAATTCTATTACGTGGACAACAAACAATGAAAAATTGCTAGCTCAACCTAGGGATATAAAATTTCAATTTAAATGAAATGAGTTAAGTATATAGGAGACCAAGGCGTAATGAGTAATTGTAATTTATTTAAAATCTGATGAATATTAAAAAAAATGTTGTTAAAAAATAGATAGAAATAACGAAGTTATTGCAGATCTCCGCAGGTGACTAGAAAAAAGTGTTTGTTCGGTGACCAGCCTACACCTATTTGTTATTGTAAAATTGTTAATAATTTTAAAAAATTTAAAAACTCGATGTCACTTGAGAGCTATTTATATGTAGAATAAGTGTACAAAATTTCAAAACGATCGGTTCAGTAGTTTTTCCGGTAGATTGGTCACCGACTTTAAAAATGTCACTTTTGGGAAAATAGATTTAAAGATTTGTACACTTAAAAAATGAAAATATATTTGAAAAGCTAGACTTTCTTATAAAATACGTACGTGTCATCAACGATGCCGGGTCCATACAGAACGTCATCTAAGGCATCTTTTTGCTCCTTTCTACGTAAAATTCTGCCTTCTTTGGTCAAAAAAGGCGCGCCAAACTAAGTTAGAGGTACGGTCATAACCTACTGTGACTTCGTTAGTTTTGCTCTGAATGGTCTAAAAATTTAATACAATATTCTTCAGATATTGTACTTTCAGTAAAGAAAAATGGAAAGAAAGTTGTCAAACCTTACCCCCCCTTAAAAGAAAGCTAAAAACCTTTATCTTTATTTTGACTCTAACTAAACATGTCCTTCGGACGAAAAACGTAAAAGGTAGTGGATCCCCTCTCTACTTAACTATTATTCAGTTAATAGGTAAAGATCCTTATTCTAAAAAAAAAGAAATATAATTTTTAGGTTATGAAAATCATAAACAAATTAAAATGAAAATAACAGTAATTATAGTATATCCGACAAATTACCTAATACAAATAAATTATAATTTTATGTGTGCAAGGAAATTAAATAATGGTGCATGTATAAAAACAGTGCTTATATATGTGTGCATTAAAAGTACAATATGTGTAAATCGTAGAGTAGAAATACATTACTCACTACTCAGTATTTCCTTCGATTCGTCACTTTAATCCAATGTAGTCGTTTCTTTTCACGACGAAATTATGAATAACTTAATTTTTTAAACAGATTCTTTATTTTTTAAATTCTTTTCTTTTTAACTCTTTTTATTTTTTAATTATTTTTAAGATCAATATTATCTTTTACTTTTTATCTTTTCAATTATATCACTTTACTTATTATTTATTATTGTAATCATATATATATATGGGGGATTCCGCGTCAAGTGATCAAGAGGTCTTTTGGTGCAATGCTTATTTCAATAATTTTTTACTCTTAAACAATTAAACATACAAATTTGACAAAGTACATTTTGGAAAGGTTTTTTCATGCTCTTTCGATTGGAAATAAGCATTTTGAAAAAAAAAATTTTTGACCCAAAAAAATCAAAATTAAAAATAAATTTCAATTTTTGGTGGGAGAAAGACCCAATTTTTTTTTTTTTTTTAAACGAAAGCTGAGGTTTTTTCCTAAAAGGACATATAAATGGTACAGTGGGACTAGAATGTTTAAACATTGAAAAAAAGAGTTTTCTACTCGCCGGAGCGCTCAAAACACGGTTTTAAGCTCCGTTTAGGAGAAAATTCTTTTTTTCAATGTTTAAACATTCTAGTCCCACTTTACCATATATGTCCTTTTAGGAAAAAACCTCAGCTTTCGTTTAAAAAAAAAATTGGGTCTTTCTCCCCCAAAAATTGAAATTTATTTTTAATTTTGATTTTTTTGGGTCAAAAATTTTTTTTTCAAAATGCTTGTTTCCAATCGAAAGAGCATGAAAAAACCTTTCCAAAATGTACTTTGTCAAATTTGTATGTTTAATTGTTTAAGAGTAAAAAATTATTGAAATAAGCATTGTACTGGAAAACACAAAAATTTAACCCCCTCCCCCTCGGAAAATATTGGACTAGGTAAAAAAATATTTTTACGAAAAATTACTATTTATGAGTACTACAAAAGCCCCAAGTTTTGCTACGATTGGAGAAAAATTTTTCTCCACCTTGATCACTTGACATGAAATGTTCTACAAGCTTGCAGATGTAGGTAGTGGCGTGATCCGAGTTCAGTGTCTTGGATGCACCACTCCTTATATTGAGCAATTTACTTTACTTTAATATTTTCTAACTATTTCTCAAAAAGGTTAATAAACTGTTTGTCAAAGAAGAGAAATTAATTTAAAAATATGGTATTGTTTTCTTTAGGGTTTTCACCCCGAAAATTGCAAAACGCGAAGGAATGTTAAATTTAATTAAATCTTATATTTAAAATAGAATTAGATTTTTATCTAATTAAAATACATTGGATTAAATTATTTAAAATGAAGAATGTTCCTTTTGTGAAGTTATAAAGGGTTGTTTTGTGTAAATGTTTTAAAGTTTGTTAACAAAATCTCATGTTGCGTAATTTGATGTTAATAATTTTGATTTTCAGGTATTATAAATAATTATTTATGATATAAATAATTATTTAATAATTAATAATAACAAGTTAATAATAATTTGTAACAACAAAATGACAATAAATAATAGTTGATAATAACAAGATAATAATAAATTGTAAAAAAATAATAAATAACAACAAGCTTTAATATTGTAAACAATAATAACAAATTGTAAGAACAAGTTAATAACAAACTGTAATAACTATAAATAATTAACAACCAACATAAAAATATAATATTAAATTGTAAAAACATATGACTAAGAGGATGTGAACACGTGCGATCTAAAAATGAGTCAACGCAAGTGTTTCTCTAACAATGGGTTTCGAAAATGCATGGCAATGGCATCGAAACTGAAAATACATGGCAAATGGCATCGAAGTTGAAAATACATGGTACATGGCATCGATTCTTCAAATACACAGGAAAATTTGGGTATAAAAAGAGCCAGACTATCAAACGATTTTAAGTCTTAAAAATGTAATCGTCAGTAGTAGTAGTGGTCACCTGTACTGCAGTCTTAATTTTTAATCGTAACAAGTGGTTCTCTTCATAATAGTGCTCTCAAACCCAGTATAATAGTTGTCCTGATCTTTACGTGAATTTCTAAATTCAGTGAATCTTGAAGTCAAATTTGGTGTTTAGAGATATTGTTCGCACAATTGCCATTGTATCTGAACGTCGCAAGCCAGGACTAAAACCTCGCTGTTCTAAGGTAAACAGAGAAATCACTTAAGACCCATTTTTAGAAAGCTAGTGCTCATTTCATCTTTCCGTAATTTTGATCTTTTTCAAATATACTGTGTTCAAATAAATTTAATCTTGTCATTTATCCAACCTCGTCCCAACTTTAATTTTTCTAAATTAAAGTTAAATCAAGAAAAATTAGGGAATATAATAATAAGGTAAGACATAACATTTTTCATTATTAAAAATTAATAGTAATCGACGTATTAATGTGTTTTTATAATACATAATTTATAATTAAATTAAATTATTGAAATAATATTATTTAATTAAATTAAATAATTTAATAAAAATTTAATAAAAGAATAAATAATATTTTACGAAATATTGCTGCACTCGCTACGCTCGAGCAGCAAACTTCAGCTTACGAGAAATCGTCCTTTTTCTCCACTCATTGTACAATATACTATATTTGTTAAACAAAATTGATAAAATCGTTTAATTACTTAATATTAATAAGGTCAATTTTTGAAACGAACACAATTAGTACATTCCTCCACTGGTGCCTAGCATACAATAGTTCAATTCTACTGCAGGCGTTGGACAAAATATTGTTCAAAACAGCATTTAGGTAACAAATACAAATTGTTTCCCAAGTGGTAATACAAATGCTGGATTAGTATATAAGAACACTGGCTTATTTGTATGGATACTGACTGTATGTTAGGTGATTAGATTGATTAGGTTGCGTTAAAATTAAGTTATCGATCGATATAGGTAAAATAGATTTCCATCTTACACATTACTATGCGATGGCGACATTTTGTATGTATCTGACACTGACATTCCACAATGTTTTTTAGTGAAATCGTAAATTTTTTATTTGAATTCCCTTTCTGGGTTTTAATAGTCAGACACGAAATATTACATGGTAATGTTACTGCAATGTTACAGTAATGTTACAGTGCAATTTTACTAACATTACATGTAACATTGCTGCAACATTCCAGTAATGTTACGTGCTACTTGGGCATAGTGTGTTTAACAAAAACTAGTATACAAAGTTTCTCTACCAGTACTGATTTTAATACTTTTTTAACTCCGACATAGTACTGTTTCGGTTTTGGAGTCAGCATTATCCCAGTACTGACTGCCCTGCTGGAAGTAGGATAAAAATCCTATCTCTTTGAATAGTTTTGTAATCACTAACATTGAAAGAGATAAAGTTCCTCTATCTTAGTATATCCCCACTTTATAACTTCAATAACTTTTTATCTCTCCTTCTGTATAAATCTTTTTCAGTAACCTTTATTGAATCTCTTTTAATACTTTCAATATCCACACCTATCTCTTTCTACTTCTAATTTCATCTAAGAATATACTTATCTCTTTTAATAATCTTGTTTCTATCCTAGGCTATCCCTTTTTATTCCCTTCAATCTCTTTTTATCTTCCCTTTTTATTCAATCTCTTTTAATAACAATTACTTTATCGCCTTTAATCGTTTTAATATTTACTTCTATCCCTTTCTATCCCGATTTAATTCTATAGGGGAGACCGAGGAGGAAAGTAACAACGCTAATATCTTTTAAACAAATTAGCGAAAATACAAAGTCTAAATTTTTTTTAGTCAGTAGTACCTCCTACAACTTTTCCATAGTGTGCAAGAGCATTTTCGGTTAGGTGAAGTCCTTTAGTGACGTAACGTTATAAAAATACGTCAAAAGTAAGTTTTTGTTTCAATTTTCAAAACCTCATATTTTTGTAATTACACAGTTTTATAAAATGTGCTTTTTGGGTTTTTGTAGCTCAATTATCTGTCTTTAAGTTGAAATAGTGTATTTCCAACTTACTTGTAATACTTTTGTGTAATTTTAACTTTTTTGTTGAGAAGGAGAGTAAGAAGGAAAGTAACACGTTGTTACTTTCCTCCTTGTTTCAATATACTGTGCATAGTTTATGAAATGAGTTAAGTAAATCATATTTAAAGTTATAGATTAACTTATGTTCGTGAAATGTAATAAATTATAAGTAAATTGACTTTTGTTTTGACATTTTAACATAAACTAAAAATGATTTATTGAACCAGGCAAGTTTTAATTCTGTATTCTTATTTTGTTTCATTCTATGTTTTCCATAATTATTAATTTTTGCTTTTAAACTATAGATCCAGTTATTTGCATATTGAAAAAATTAATGCTTTATTTTTAATTTTTTATATGCTAAAAATATAAAACATATGAAAAATTTTGCAATTTTTTTTAAGTGGCAAAAGCTATTACGTTATTATTAATTATTAATTTGGCTTAAAATATAAAAATAGTACTTTTGTTTCACATTTTAATAATTTAATATTACGTATACGCTAAGTTTTAAAATTAAATTCTACATCTATGATATAGATAAGAAGATAATATCGATGAGATATTAATGTACCAAAATGTGTTGTATATGTATTAAGTAAAGTATCTAATATGCATAATTTGTACTTTGAGTATTCTTGTATTTTTCAAAGTTGATAATAAAAATATTTTTTATTAATAATAGTCTTAACGTGATGTAATATTAACCATATTCTATAATGTTACTTTCCTCCTCGGGGGTTAGGAGGAAAATAACAAATACAGAGGTCGTGAAAAAGTCAAGATGTGAACTGGTTATTTAATCTAAATGTCTAATTCAAATTTTATTTAACAGGTGAAAGCCCAAGCTTTCAATTAACGTATTAACAAAAATTATTAGTTAAATAGTTTGAACGCTAAAATAAAAAAACTGATTTTTGTTACTTTCCTCCTTGGTCTCCCCTACCCATTTTTATTACAACTATCGCTTTTTATCTTCTCTTCTTCACCATCTTTTTGAATAACATTTTTCTTATTATCTTCTTTAATACTTTTTCTATGTACTTTCTTCCCTTTCTGTCGCTGCTTTATTCTATTTAATTTTTAAACTTGAATCCAAGAAAGCACTGATCCCTACTTATGACCTTTCTTTATCCCAGGCTTGTCCTTTTTTAATCCTTTCAATCTCTTTTTATCTCGTATTTTTTCTCAATCTCTTCTAATAACCCTTATTTCATCTTTCTACTATTTACTTAAATCACTTTCTATCCTCATTTGAATCTTAGTGCAAATAATCACAATTTACACCTTGGGTTTAATCTTTGTCTATCACCTCTCGATTCTATTCAATCTCTTTCCCTCACCTACTTTTGCTCAATACCTTTTTTAATAACCCTTACTATATCTCTATATTAATTCTTTTACTATTCACTTTCCTTTCTTTTTATCCTAACTTTATTCTAATGCCATACTTTTTTGCTTTTATCCCTTGATATCAGTACATACTATACTTATCACTTCTATTCCTGTAACTCAATTGCAATTGGTTGCAATAGACTGCAGTCTATTTCCTTCCTGTACATTGAATTAGCTACGTGACGATTTTATGATTAATAAATAAAAATTAAAACTTTAAAATGGAGATCAACTAAGAGATAAAGAGTGATAGAGTAAGAGATAAAAAGAGATCAATACAGTCCCAAAAGTGAAAAGGTAGTTTAAGAAAAATAACTTCCAAGCTAGCGTGCCTGAGTGATATATGTATTCGACTTGCGTCCCTAAGGTTCAGGGTTCGAGCTGTTCTGCGTGCGAGTTTTTGTAAATTTGGTTTTAAGTGTTATGTGTATAATGTTGGTTAATAATGTGAAATGAAATATAGATATAAACAATAAATAATAATTTCATAACAAACAAATAAATAAATAATTTGATTTGTTAAAAAAAGGTTATGAATAGAAGTACGAAAACTCTAAAAATATTTTTTTTAAATAATAAATTTAATTGAAATTGTAATAATTCATAAAGTCTTTAATGTTGTTAATAATATTGGTTAATTAATTCTTTATACAATAAAAAGGATAAAAATTTGCAGCAAAGAGAAATAAAAAGAGATAAAAGTACATAGGTATAAAAAGAGATAGATAGAACATAATGGGGTATAAAAAGAGATAGGAATTTGGAGCTAAAAAGGTATAATATTTTGGGTGTGCAAAGTGGTTATTTTAAAGGGATAGAAAAAACTTTATCTCTTTCTGTCCCCAAAATTCTATCTCTTTCTATCATTTTACTTCCAGTAGGGTGGGTTCCGAGAGTCAGTACCTATGGTCAGTACTGAGTCAGTACCATGCCGGAGTTTAACGCCGTCATAGCTCCAGACATTTCTACTTGGGCTCCTACATATTTTTTTTTAAAATCAGAAAACATTTGAAACTTATGTAGGTGTAGTCATTTAAGTCTTCTCTTTAATAAAACTAAAAGAGTTTAAAATTTTTAATTTAAACACATTTTCTGGTTCAGTTTAAGAGATTATATATTGAAATCAAACATTAATTTTGGTTGATTTTAAATTATCTGTAGTTAACTTTTAAGTTTGATTCAAACAAAATTTTTAATTTTTGTTTAAACTGTAACAGAAATTATGTTTGAATTAAATATAATTATTTAAACAAATAATACTTTATAAATCAATGCAGTAGATATTTTCTATATATTGAGATTAAACTTACTAACTAATTTTAATTAAACAAAATCGTCTATCATTATTTTTGTGTTTCATTTAAGTATGTTTTCTCAGTGTGCATTCTTTGCATAAATTATTAAAATTTTCTGTTATGTATAATTAATCGTAGAATTTAATAATCTTTTGAATGGTATAGGGTAAGTCCGGGGGAGATGGCCATATGGGAGATATGGCCAATTCAAATCTTTTACAGAATTGGCTGGCAGTTGTCGTTTATTTTAGGTTGTTCTCGTGCATTAGTAGATATACAGTGACGGTTCTAACTAGAGATCCCTGCACAGACATGTTACCGACATTTTTAGTCCAGACTCAAACTCTCAAACTCTTGTGTATATAAAGAGAGCAATTTTCTCACCAATTTTCTATGAAATTTGAAACCTGCCTACTTTTCTAATTGTAACCAATTTTGAAAAATATTTAAAAACATCATAATAACACGAACCTTCCGAAAGGAACAATCGGTTCTCTTAAATATATTTGTAAATTCGCGAATTTTAATTGAATAAATTTATAATTGTTTTAAATGGTAGATACAGTCCACTATCAATTATCAGACACTCCTTGACAATTAATTAATTGAAATTGTCAAGGACCTTTTATTAAATTAAATATGAGGAATTAACATGGTCCTTCGAGCCGGATACAAAATTCAGAAACGTAACTAAACTGAATTTAATCATCAAGTGCGTGATCGTGACTAAACTTATCGGAAGGTATCGGAACAATTGCTGTTTATTAGTAAAACACTTGGTCGTATTCTTATGATCATTTTTCGTGTCGAGACAACAATAAATCTAGTTCTCGTCAGAAACCAAAGGAATAATCTCTTCTACATCTTAAAACCAAGTGCTGTGGTCTTAATACAATAACTGGAACTATTCAAGCTGCCGATCACGGTAAATTCGTTTTTGTGTATCACCAATTATTCCTTACTTTCCTTACAATATATCAAATTAATGTTTCTTTGTTGTTTGTGAGTTAGACTGTATCAGTCAAGTCAAAATGTCTGAAGAGATAACTAAAGTAAAATCGAAAATCTCAAACGCTAAAAGAAAAATAAGTAATTTTTCAAGATTTATTGAAAATTACAACGCGGTACGTGTTGCTCCGGTTCTTGAAAAAAGAAAGCAGGATATAGATAATGTTTATTTAGATTTTGAAACATTTTACTCCGAATTAGAACTCCTTGCGGAAGATCCTTCACATGCAGCTGTTCGTACGGAATACGAAGAAAAATATTATGCTGCTTATAGCAAAGCAGCGTCATTCTTAAATGTTGCTTCTTCTCAAGCAAATAATTCTCTAGAATCTTCCTCTTCGGGGTCTTCGCAAAGTACGGTTCGTGAAATATCTACAAATCAATTAAATACGACTAACCAAAATTTACCGCGTGTCAGTTTACCATCGTTTAGTGGATCTTATCAGTCGTGGATAAATTTTCATGATTTATTTAAATCTCTCGTTCACGATAATGATAGTATACCGGACATATAAGAATTGTATCATTTGAAAGGTTGCTTGCGGGACGACGCTTTGGATGTACTGACATCAATTGAATTATCCGCTGAGAATTACAAGGTTGCTTGGGACCTGCTAAAGGAGCGTTATGATAATAGAAAGTTGATTCTTTAAACACATGTTAGAGCATTGGTAAATATGCATTAAATGTTGCGAGAGCTTCCTGTTCGTTTACTACTCGATCAACTTATAGATTATACACGGAAAAAATTAGTCGCTGAAGTTTTCAGCTACTACTCGAAGACTCTCGGATATGAAAAAATACTTTATAAACTTATAGAAATACTCTATGATTTTAGCAGAAATTCTCTAAAAAAGTCGAGGACTTTTTATAAACCTAGTAGCGGAAAAAAGTCGTGGAATTATTGTAACACTTTGATACAAAGTTTCGTCGACGAGTCGAGGAAAACGGTGCGCAGAAAAGATGCGCATACTCTCAGGCGATAAACGCGATCTGCAGTCAATTTAATACCGTTCATTTACAAATTCTTGTCTACAGTGTTTGTGAATTATATATTGGAGGATTAAAATCTTTTTATATGTATATATAAAATATAATTATTAATCGTTAAATAAGTTTTTAGAATAATGAACAGAAAATAATTTTATTGCCTTAGTTATTATTTTAATTAAATATTATCATTTTTCTATTCATTTAATAAATTAAAAATAATTGTAAAATAGTCCTTAACGTATACTGAAATACTCTTTAAAATTCTAAAATATGTTGAAGAGAAATATTTGAGATTTTTAATTTTCAAAATATTGCACTTTTTCTCACAAGCGGTAAAGAAAGGTTCCATTTAGTATATAAGGACGATGAAAAAGTAGATTCATATAGCGTACGAAACAACGAAAGTGTAGGATAATATGCGTATTGGTGTTAGCTATTTAGTTTTAGGCAGGTTATTAGTGATTAAATAGTGTCAAATTACATGTGATGAGTGTCGTGATTATGTATAAATGTAGGATTGTAATTAAATATAAGGCATAAAAGGAATGAAATAAATAAGAACTGAAAGAATTTTTTTTACTGGTCCGCAGAATTTTTCATTTTCCGCGACTATCGTTGAAAGTTTAGAATACTGTAGAAGAAAATTTGGACACGTCTTTTTTCCTCGACTGTCGCCGAATCGTTCGCACTGGCTGTGTTTTCATTTTTCTCGACTGTCGCTGAATCGTTCGCGCTGGCTGTGATTTCATTTTCCTCGACTGTCGCTGAATCGTTCGCGCTGGCTGTGTTTTCATTTTCCTCGACTGTCGCTGAAAGTTTCAAATCCTTTTTCTAAATTCTCTTCGAATGTAGTACATTTTTTCTTCGATCTTTCAATATAATTTTTAAAACAGAGTGATTTAAAAATTTAAATACTTTCGACTACATCCGAAAGTCTTCTACAAAGTCGAGGAAAATTTCAGCAACTAATTTTTTCCGTGTATCAATTATATCTTAGAGCCCTGGAAGCGTTAAAAGAACCGATTGATAAATGGGATACTCTTTTAATCGAAATAATTAATCAAAAATTAAATCCTTACACGCGAGAAAGGTGGGAAGATTACAGCTGTGAACTTGATAACCCTGCCATTAAAAATTTAATTACATTTTTACAACGTCGCGCTCATTTGGAGGATAATAAGCCCTCTCAAAATGCAGGAAAACCTCAAAACCCTTCTGAGAAAAAATCGAAAGCAAATTCTCGTTCACAACAATCCTTTGCTACATAGGTTTCAAAAAATACATGTTCACATTGCAAAGGTGAACATCAAATTTATCCTTGTGAAAAATTCAAAAAATTATCGCCTCCTGCTCGTTTCGAAGCTATTAAAAAATCTAAATTATGCATAAATTGTTTACGCCCAAATCATCACGTTGCGGATTGCAAGGGGTCGTCGTGTCGTCGTTTTAATAGAAAACATAACGTTTTGCTACATTTTGAAAATTCGTCAACAGTAGAATCATTGAACAAATCTAAAAACGAGTCTGAAACCAAATCTCTTGTAGGCGCGCATGTTTTAACTTTAACAGAAGGTTTGTTGGCCACTGCAATTGGCAGTGGCCAACATAATTGAAAAAGCTGCCTCATTTTTAAAATTACCTCGGAAATCAATTAATGTTTCTGTTTCTTGAGTTGACAATATCTCGACAAAAATTAAACATTCTGTAACGGCTATTATAAAATCTCGATGTAGCGAATATTCAAAATAACTTGAATTTCTTGTTTTGAATGAAATTACTCAACCAATGCCGTCTATAGCAATTAATCGAACAAGTTTAGATATTCCGAAAAACATAAATTTAGCAGACTCTGAATTTCATAAACCATCAAGTATAGATATACTTGTGGGCGTGCAATTATTTTACAAAATGCTGTGCGTTGGTCAAATTGCGTTCAAACATCATCCTGACGCAGTTTTACAAAAAACACAATTAGGTTGGATTGTAGCAGGTGAAATAAAAGGTAATTCGTCAAACAAACTTTTTCAATCTCATCTTGTAAAACACTCTACCCGTTTAGAAGCAAGTCTTAAACAATTCTTGAAGATAGAAGAAATATTACCGAAAAAATGTTTTTCTAAAACCGAACAAGCTTGTGAGGAACATTTTCAAAACGGCACACAGCGTAACTCAGAAGGAAAATATATAGTCAGGCTACCTTTTAACGAAAAGAAAGAAAATTTAGGCGAATCGTACGACACAGCTCTTCGTCGTTTATATTATTTAGAAAAACGTTTGGATAAAAATGCAGAACTCAAATTACAATATTGCAATTTTCTAAAAGAATACGAAGGTTTAGGACATTTATCCGTGTCAAAAAATAAAAATCTTGCAGCTTTTAATTACCTTCTCCCTCATCATGCAGTGTTAAAGGAGGATAGCATTACTACTAAATTACGTGTAGTCTTTGACGGATCTGCTAAATCCTCAACAGGTATATCATTAAATGACACTTTAATGGTGGGACCTACAATTCAGGACAATTTGTTTACACTTCTCGTTAGATTTCGATCGCATGCTTATGTGCTTACTGCGGACATAGATAAAATGTATCGCCAAATCTTAGTTCACCCTGACGACGCGGATTATCAAAAAATATTATTTCGTGAAAATCCAGGAGACAATGTTAAGGAATTGACTCTGAACACTGTGACCTACGGTACATCTTGCGCTTCATTTCTCGCTATTAGAACTCTACACCAACTGGCTAATGATGAGGAATTTTATTAACCTAAAGCAGCTGCTGTAACTAAAAAAGATTTTTACGTTGACGACTTATTAACTGGACAAGAGACGTATCAAGAAGTTCTTAACCTTCGCGATAACATTATTGCCTTACTTGAAAAGGGTGGGTTTGTTTTTACGCCAGTGGGCCTCAAACGAACCTTCATTAGTTCCCGACCAGTGAATAAATCAATGGTGTGATCATTTATCTCTCAATCCAAATGCTACAATAAAAACTTTAGGAATTCATTGGAATTCACAAAAAGCTGTTATTTTTTACAAAATCGATACTTCGAGTTTTTCTAAATCACTTACTAAACGATCCTTTTTGTCAATGGTAGCCAAATTATTTGACCCTCTTGGCTTATTAGGGCCTATTATTATAACAGCAAAATTAGTAATCCAGCTATTATGGAAAGTAGGTACATCTTCGGACGAATCTGTACCCCAGGACATATACACATTATGGATAGAATTTAAAGAACAATTACCTCTGCTAAACAATGTGGAATTAAAAAAGGCATTTAATAGTATTCAATTCTGTTAACCTTGAATAGCATGGCTTTTGTGATACTAGTCAAAAGGCTTATGGCGCATGCATATATCTACGTTCTTTCGATTCTGAAGGTAAACATCATGTCTCGTTAATTTGTTCTAAATCTTGCGTAGCACCTTTGAATTCGTTGACATTGCCAAGATGAGAATTGTGCGCAGCCCTGTTGTTAAGCCGTTTGTACACAGAAACAATACACTCATTTCGACTAAAATTAGAAAAGGTATTCTTATGGTCAGACTCTACAATAACACTTTATTGGATTAATACAGAACCACATTTAGTAAAAACATTTGTTTCCCATCAAGGTCAAACTCCTCGTAAATTTTTGAACAATAAAGCTTGGAAACATGGACCTCAATGGCTTTCTCAAGCAGAAAATCAGTGACCTCAAAAAATAATCCATCTTGATGATGTTCCCGAGAAAAAGGCGGCAGCAATCTCCGCAGTTTGTATAACAAAGGATCATTTAGATAACAATTTTTTTGAAAGGTTTAGCTCGCTCGCGAAAATTGAAAGAATTCTTGGCTACGTTCTACGTTTTATTAACAATATTAAAAATGGGAAAGAAAAACAAACAGGCTCTCTTAGTCAATTAGAAATAAAACTCGCTAATGAAACAATAATACGGTTGATTCAAAATTCTGTATTTTCAAAAGAAATTAACGTTCTTCGCAAAGGAAAATTTGTACCTAAAAAAAGTCGTTTAATCCCTTATAAGCCATTTTTAGACAATGACGAAATTATTCGAGTAGGTGGTAGATTGAGTCATTCAGATCTGCCTTATGATAAAAAATATCAAATTGTTTTGCCTTCTAACCATCATATTACAAAGCTAATAATTCGCAAAGAACATGAACGACTTAAAGATGCGGGAACACAGGCAACCTTGTATTCTGTCCGTGAAAGATTTTGGCCAATAGACGGCAAAAATTATACACGACTGATAATCCATAAATGCGTTCGGTGCTTTCGTACTAGACCTCGAGGCGTTGATTATGTAATGGGCGATCTCCCTCAAGAGCGTGTATCTCATTCTCAACCTTTTCGTGAAGTAGGGGTTGATTATTGTGGTCCATTTTTATATAAAAGAAAAACGGTATTTCGATCGTAATAAATTGAAGGTTTATGTAGTGGTATTTATTTGAATGAGCACCAAAGCAGTCCATATTGAAGTGGTTAGCGATTTAACCACAGAAGCACTTAGAGCTTGCTTAAAAAAACTTTTTTCGAGACGAGGAATATCACAGACCGTACATTCTAATAATGCAACCAATTTTGTTGGTGCCAGTCGCGAACTGGCAGATCTTTATAAGTTTATTCAATCCGCTGAATATAAAGAAAACATGACTAATTTTTAAAATCAACAAAGGGATAATTTGAATTTTATTCCTCGCAGAGCACCTAATTTTGGGGGCTTATATGTATTATTAATATGTATATGTATTATTGATATTTTATACTTGTTCAAATTTTATTTTATCATTATTAATGTTTTCTATTTTTTATTTTTCTAATTTGTTATTTTTTCAAATTCACAAACTTATTGACAAATAGGAAATATTACACAATATCTAAGCGTTGGTATTTATTAAGTATCAACGGCCCTGTCTGTTTTCGTTTTCGAGCAAGGTGACCTTGTTCGATCGAGTAGACACCACTCCCGAGCAGTGGACTCGATGGAGGTTTCAGTGTACACTTTTGACTCATGAACAATTAGAAACACTTATCATTGAAATCGAAGCCGTTCTAAACTCTCGACCCATCTCACCTATGTCATCTGATCCTAGCGACCTTCAACCTTTAACTCCTGGTCATTTCCTCATTGGTGGACCATTAACGAGTTTTCCACAGATGGATTTGACAGATACACCCATTAATCGTTTATCAGACTGGCAGCATGCGCAACAACGTCGCCAGCACTTTTGCAATAGATGGTCCAAGGAATATTTACACCAGCTGACTTCGAGAAATAAATGGCATTCCAATTCTATTCAGGAAATAAAAATTGGAACTTTGGTCATTATCAAGAAAGACAACCTCCCTCTCTTACAATGGAAGCTGGGAAGAATACTTGCTGTACATCCTGACTCTGATGGTGTCACTCGAGTAGTTACTCTAAAAACTACAACGGGAGAATATAAGCGATGTGTTAAAAAACTTTGTCCTCTTTCCATCGATAATAATACTAACGCGAATGAAAAATAGTAGTGAAGGAGTTTTTTGTTTATAATATAAAAGTGAAATTTTATAGACTAGTTAACATTGAACTCAATAGACCATACAATCGGCATTATTGAACATATTTGTTCAAGGCGGCCGGCATGTTGCGGAGCAATATTCTATTTATTGTATTTTGAGTAATTTAGAAATTTAGACAATTTACTATGTTATAAGTTATATTACTTTCAAATTCAAATTTTTATAAATGTTAACATTTCTTCGCTTATAATTTTTTCTCGCTGGGTTATGTAACTCTTTCACCAACTGTAGTTTTTGATCCTCCATTGTTAATTACCCTCAAGTGTTTGCAGTCTGCTATGTAATTGTAAAATAGTCTCTTTGATCATTTATATTGTTTCTCACACATTCAATTACATCATAAATGGCGTTTGCTTTATATTCCAAAACTTTGTTTACAATATTCAAGTTTACTGCATAACCGTTGCTCTCAGCATCAGCTACGTTGCAAAGTTTCTTATTTTCAACATTAAAAATTCCTTCAGCAGTCAACTTACGGCCAAGTCCTGGTGGATCTCTATTTAAAGTTTCTGTGCATTTAAACTGATCCACCAATTCATTAGGATCATCGCAATAAACATAATCAGTCTTTGTATCTTCTAGTTAAGTCATATATTTTGTAATTAAACCTTCACCAGAATGTACTGCTATATAGTTTTAATATTTTAAACTCTTTTTATCTCTAACAGCACCATCTGCTTTGTAATATTTTTTATGAGCTTTAGTTGATATTACAATATTTTTATAATTTTCTCGATCAACTACACTTAAAACAACTTCTTGTAGAACTTTCTTGAATAAAAGCTCAAGTAAACCTTTCGTTGTGGAATATGTTTTATTACCTACACTAATATTATTTTGCTCAAAATTTATTCCTGAATGACTAATCATTAATTGCCCTTTAGGTAATTTACGAACTCCAAAGGAGAAAACTAAATCTTTTTTTTGTTTTCATCCAACAGTTGAAGATATGAAATAGTACCATCTTTCTCTGATTCATCTCTATCTCCATTATCATTCCTATTATCATCATAATTATCATCTTTACCACCGATATCGTCATCATCAAACATTTTCTGAATTTGTGTCACAATAGGTTTAAAGGTGTTACTTAATGTCTGTTCAATTTCTTCCGCGCCCAATTTCATCAGTCTATGCTTTCGTCGAATAGCATCACTCACTTTCGCAATTCGACCAAGAATTTGTTTTTGTTTTCGCATATGTGTCCAAGATTCATGTCATATTGTTTAAATAAAACTAGCAAATTAACATTATCACATATTAAGGCGGTGTCAAAGTCGATTGGATTTTTGCATTGAGTTTCAATGGGAAAATCGCATCGATTTTGACACCGCCTTAAATGTTTTAGAATGTGCGCATATGTTTCACATAAATAAAAGCAATCAACAGCATTGTGTCGTCCCATAGATAAAAGCTTTAATATTATCTTGTTTTTCACATACTATGTTTGGTTCTACAACATTCACATTATCATTAAATTTAATGTAGCCAACACCCTGTACTGGTTGCAAATTTTTTTTTTAATTTGTATTTTGGTTGATTCTGAGTACACATAAACATTTTCAAATCTTAATTCATTGGAATGTATTAAAAGAGCAAGTAAAGCATTTATCTTCACACATTTTGACGGTCCACAAAATATTGCTCGTACACTATTTGGCAATAAATTACCATGACGATTATCTGTTTTTTTATTACAATCTCGAACAAGGGTGTCAAAATTGTAGACTGGAAATTTAATCGATTGTGTCTCAAACTCCATTCTTACGATAACTAAGGTTAAAACTATAGATACAAGGTTTTCAATAGTTTGAATGTCAGTTCACTTTAGACGCTTATTACGCTTGGTGTCGATGGTTAGCTCCTTTAAGCTTTGGGCATAATCTACATTCGATTTTGGCTTCGGTGGACTTTTATTAGACCCTATGTAGAAGGCAACAGAGATAAATGACCTGGAAGCTTCCTATATAAACTTTCTGGAAACTTCCTGGAAGTTACCAGGAAGTTTCCAAAAATCCTCAAAGATGTAATGAAATATATAATATATAAATTAGCCCTGAAAAGTCAAGTGACGATTTGGTTGAGTGCATAAAGCGCTATCCCAACAGCACACTTTTAAGGCCTATGGTGGTTCAAACCCTTTTTTTTAAATAATAATTTCACTAAAAATTTTTTTAAATAATTTTTGGAAACTTCCTAGTAACTTCGAGAAAGTTTCAGTGCGTATCTATTGTTATTAGAAACTTTAAACATGGATTCTCTCTTACGTATTAAGAAATATGTTTTAAGTAATTGTTATTAAAAATTATATTGAATGGAAAATTGTATGAAACTCTTGTATAAGCTAATTTCATATTGTACTTTTTAGCATAGAATTTTGAATAAGCATTTTATTGCACGAAAAATCCAATAAGAATTGGTTTGCACCAAAAACTGAATAAGAATGATCTTGCATTTGATTTTAAAATTAAAAATTCAACTAAAAAGCAGACATCTACGAGTATAATTGTTTTTGGACCTTCAAGAATGGCGCCTTTTGTATGATGCAGTAAAACATATAATACGATTTTTTAACGGAGATTGTGATGTAACAGTGCTGAATTGTGTTGGCAGTTTGAATCCTTGCACATCCATCAAGTACTGCATTTTTAAATCAACTAATCTCATTACTTGTAGAGAGTTAAATATAATCTTAACCCTTTAACGCCCCTGGGACATATATGTCCCACCTACAAAAACCTCAATAACTTCCAAGAAAATTAATATTTTTCATTCAACCTTGGTGCGTTTTTTTCAGGAAGGATAGAGCTTTAAAATTATGTAAACAAAATTATGCCTAAAATTTCTTATTTTTTAATAAAAACTCTAAATAATTATTAAAAATTATTAAAAATTACGAATTTTTAAAACATTTTAGATTTGCTTGAAACTTAGTACTCGGGGGTTTTTGGGGTCGCTGATTACGAATCTGATGTTAGTTTTTCAAAATTCAAGATGGCGGATCCAATATGGCGGACGACTTTTTTAAAATCTAAAGCGATTTGCTTGAAACTTGGTACTCGGGGGTTTTTGGGGTCGCTGATTACGAATCTGATGTTAGTTTTTCAAAATTCAAGATGGCGGATGCAATATGGCGGACGACTTTTTTAAAATCTAAAGCGATTTGCTTGAAACTTGGTACTCGGGGGTTTTTGGGGTCGCTCAATACGAATTTCATGTGCATGTGAAGTGCAGATTTCTAATAACGGACTTCCACACTACCTTAGAGGTTCCGTATGTAGCGCGTTAGATTTTTAAGGAGCTTCTACAATAGGTGTAAAAAGGCTAGTACAAGTGTGAAACCAATCCCATTTACTAATGGGATTGTATGGAAACTTGAACTTGGGTTTGGACTAGCCTTTTAGTGCCTATTGTTGAAACTCCTTCGGAGTGAATCTTCGCCAGTAGCCCTATTAAAAATCTAACGCGCTATATACGGAACCTCTAAGGTAGTGTGGAAGTCCGTTATTAGACATCTGCACTTCACATGCACATGAAATTCGTATTCAGCGACCCCAAAAACCCCCGAGTACCAAGTTTCAAGCAAATCGCTTTAGATTTTAAAAAAGTCGTCCGCCATATTGGATCCGCCATCTTGAATTTTAAAAAAACTAACATCAGATTCGTAATCAGCGACCCCAAAAACCCCCGAGTACCAAGTTTCAAGCAAATCGCTTTATATTTTAAAAAAGTCGTCCGCCATATTGGATCCGCCATCTTGAATTTTAAAAAACTAACATCAGATTCGTAATCAGCGACCCCAAAAACCCCTATGAATGTGTAAGATTTTAAAAAAAATTTCCCGCCTTTTCCGGGGGCGTTAATGGGTTAAAGTTAAACCACTTTTTTTTTTAAATTCCACTGATTTGTTTATATTGAACGATGAGGTTATGCAAAACTATGCAATAAGCTGAAGTATTGGCGGGAAAATTTGCTTTTGATATAAATTCTAGACCGATATTTTTGACCCTAAGCTTTTTTAGGAAAAGCTTTTTATCTTTCTTTATTATTTTTATTTAGTTTGATTAGATGAGCAGTTTAAAATTGGTTGAGCTTTGAAAAATGGTCTAAAAAAGAGGTGTGTTCTCCAAGGGTTAAAGACTCATTTTCTTTTGAACAATCCACGACAAAGAAAGGAACATATTGTAAAAATTCTTTTTTTTATAAAAATGGTTGAGACTTTTTACTATAATAAGATCAACGTTCGGGAAGATTGTAATGCAATCAAAAAAATCTATGAAATGAGATACTAACGAACAGTCTACTATTAAATTAGCACTTGAAGGTGCACGTTTGGCAGTAAAAAATGCTGGTCGCAGGCGAAAAATTAATAAACCTTGAGTTTTACCAATACCTTTAAAGTGGAAGGAATTTTACCTTTTCTTTAGAGTGAAGCTACCTCACTGTGAACTAACAGACTTAGATTTATTAAAATTTGGAAAGCGATTAAAAATTTCATATTTTCGTACCTCACTACGAACTAACAGACTTAGATTTATTAAAATTTGGAAAGCGATTAAAAATTTCATATTTTCGTAGAAGAAATTATTATACCCACAGGAAGTTATGAAGTTAGTGATATTGATCAAGTTTTGCATTTAATTTAAAAAAACAAAGGAATTAATTTTATAATAGAAAAAGGATTGGTTTTGGTTATAAAATTAAAACACCATGCTTGAATCGAATCAGTCGTCGGCGAATCTTGAAGAGATTAACAGCTCAGAATCTGCAACTACTGTAAAATCTCGGTCTAAAGATTTAAAAAAGGAAGAGAGTGAAAAAGAGATTTAAGATTATTTTTACTTGTATTTTTGCCTTTGTATTTTAACGTATTATTATTTGCTACGGAAAGGGAAATTTTAAATGCTATTGCTCATTATGAAGTTTATGCATAACAACGATACACCTCATCAACATACAATAGTGATGAAATCCGCATCACGGTACAAAATCAAGATTATTGCTTATTTCGAAGCAAAAGGTTATTTTGATGTTTGTATTCCTTCAAGAATGAATTTTGGTTTTGCAGAAGATTACCAAGAAGTCAGTATTAACGCTAAGCATGAGCTTATTTTAATCAGATCAAGAACAGATGCTAACGCAGTGTTACAAGTAGCACCATTAGAAGAGTTTAAAATTGTTATTTAAAAAATTGAATGGTTATTATCAAACATAAAATTATTAGATGCTCGAAAATTTTAATTATTAAAATATATTGAAAAAGATCCATCTACTTCAATAAGTTTTCAAATTTAGGAATTATATGAATGTCCTTTATTACCAATTACTCGTAAGCATATTCGGAGTGTAAAAACTTCAAGTCAATTAGAAAAACCAAGATTAATTGTATTAGGTTTTCTGAGAAACAGAAAAAATAATACAGTTCAAAACTCTAGTTATTTTGATCATTGTGATTTATCTGATGTAAAATTATTTTTAAATTCACAATGTTATCCTTATGGTAACATGAATCTCAATATTAATAGAAACCAGTACTCAAATTTATATAAAATGTTTACAAATTTTCAAGCTTCTTATTATAGTAAAACGTCTCAACCATTTTTATCAAAAAAAGAATTTTTACAATATGTTCCTTTAGTTGTCGTGGATTGTTCAAAAGAAAATGAGTCTTTAACCCTTGGAGAACACACCTCTTTTTTAGACCATTTTTCAAAGCTCAACCAATTTTAAACTGCTCATCTAATCAAACTAAATAAAAATATTAAAGAAAGATAAAAAGCTTAGAGTCAAAAATATCCGTCTAGAATTTGAATCAAAAGAAAATTTTCCCGTCAATACTTCAGCTTATTGCATAGTTTTGCATAACCTCATCGTTGAATATAAACGATGAATATAAACAATTTGAGTCTGGGCTAAAAGTGTCAGTAAGATCTTACCGCCGCTGCCCAAATGGTTTGAGCCTTGGCTGAGTGGTTTGAGTCTGGGTTAAAAGGGTCGGTGCAGGCATCTTGAGTGTGTATGACGTCATTTCCGCCTCGGCATCAAGATCTTACACCCCCCAATGGTTTGAGCCTTTGGCTAAATGGTTTGAGTCTGGGCTAAAAATGTCGGTACAGGGATCTTGAGTTAGAACCGGCCCTGTATATGTACTTGCATTTCGTGACAGAAAATAAACATAAACAAAAAATTGTTGAAAAAGAATAAAAAAGTAATTGTCAACCTTCCTTACTTTCTAGGGTGGTTCTAAAAAAATGAAAAAAATCACGTTTCTCATTGTTACATTTTTATTTTTTAACACATTTTCAAATTATTGATTTAAAATCATTAATGTTTACTTTTGACATATATTATTGGGTGAGATGGACATGTTTAAACATAAATAATAAGTTTATACTCACTAGAATGGTAATAAAAAATGTTAATATTGTTATAAACAAATTATATAAACAAATTATTAGTTTGAGAAATGACTGCACTACATTTCGACGAAACTGACTACTTAAAGGTTTTCGAGGTCGCTGATCATGAATCTGAAGCTTGTTTTTAAAAATTCAAAATGGCGGATCCAATATGGCAAACGACATTTTTTATAAACAATTTACTTTATTTGAAATTTGTTACAAGGTGGGATTTTATGGTTGCTAAATACTAATCGAATATTGCTTTTGTAAAATTCAAAAAGCCGTTTCATTGTAAACAAAAATTAAAAATATTTTCGAATTCTTAATTACACAGGCCGACAAAATTTCATCAACTGCATGTTGCCTAAAATGTTACAGCCGATTCTTACAGGATTTTGTCCGTAGAATACGAATCTGACCTTGAAAATATTGGATTGGCTCCAGTTTTTAAGAGCAACTTACGTTTCAATACGCATAATACGCATTTTTGAATGAATGTTAAAAAATCAGTTATAAATTTTTTGTTATAATTTTGGTGTTTACTTCACTTGTTTTCGTAAATTTTGTGTTTATTTCATGAACACTTTGCTTCCTCATAGAGATGTTAATAACAATATAGTATAAATTTTGAACAATTATTCTTAAGTGCTGTAATATTTTTTTCTCTTTATTTAATACTTTCACATGAAATTTTTTTTTTCGCAATTTCTGTTTTTTAAAATACCAATAACTTATTTATTTCTCATCGAAATAGCTTCAAAAATAGGTTAATCGAAGGGTTTTTTAATGCTCTACAAGTTGGTAACTTTAGTTTTAATGTTATTTCTACATTTTTCAACAAAATTCTCAAAAAAGTCTTATTTTCCAAAATTTTTGATTTTTAAAAGTTTAATATCTCCGGTGAATATGAACGAAAAATGTTCATTCTGGGCTCAAAAGATGCGTCTAAAAAAACTCTAAAAAATTATAGAAAAACATTTATAGGTGGCCTAACATTTTTTTAAAGTTATGGGCAAAAGACGTTTTTTTGAAAAACAAAAATCAAAAAAATAAATAGTTAAACTTTATTAATCTATCTCAAAGTACTCTCATTTTATGTCCGTAGAAGAGACCTACAATTTAAAAAAAATTCAGTCTAAAAGCTCTTTATAATTTGGAGATATTTATGAAAATGTGATGTTTACACACACACACACACACGGAATGACATGTTGTAAAAATGTCATTTTTGAACTTCTGAGGTCAAATAACATAAAGATATGTTAAAAAATTGAACCTGAAAAATTTTGGTATTACAATACTTCCTCAGTATGAGGAAGCAATATAATATAATATAATATAATATAATATAATATAATATAATATAATATAATATAATATAATATAATATAATATAATATAATATAATATAATATAATATAATATAATATAATATAATATAATATAATATAATATAATATAATAATATAATAAAAAGGTAAGTATTTATTAACATTTTTATTGTGCTATTTAATACTTAAGTCCTATATTGTTTCATAATTAATTCGATTTTTTAGGTTCTACAATAGTGTATTTGGTCCCAATCAAATAAGTGTTATTTTCTTCTATATCGATGATATTCATTACAGTTGCAACTGTATTATCTTTTAATAGAATACAGTTGTCCCTTAAACTACTACAGTCAATAAAAATAGTGAAATTCGATAATTTTGAGTGATAAAAACAGAAAAATCATTTTTTTGAAAAAAATAATGACTTAAACTGGTTCTCAAAATTGTAAAAAAAAAATTTTCAATTTTTTTTTAGTTCAACTAGAAGAGGGATTAATACTGTGTAAAACAAGCCATCATTCATTAAAATCGGTCCAGGCGTTTTCTGTCAATCCTGCCCACGAGTTAGTAAATTTCGTAAAAAGTGAAATTCGAGAAAACGCGCTTTAACTTTCGCGCTACCGACGAGCCACCCGGCGGGTGGCCAAGCAATTATTATTGTTATAAATCTGCTTGAATTTTGCATAAAAAATCGCCATTTTAAGTCACTGAACAAAATTTTATCTACTTTCGAAAAATAAAAAAATAAATTTTTTTTCACATTTCCTCTAGTTTATTTATAACAATTCAACAATTGGTTGTAACCTTCAATGTTTTTTAACTTAACTTTTTACACTTGACAAAAATCAACGAAAAACATGAAAAATAATATAGATTGGCCTCTAAAACTTTAGGTACATATTCTTGGATGTATTTGCTAAAGATTTAAGCAAAAAAAATCGTTTTTTACCATTTAAAGTAGGCTCCCCCCTTAATGGTCCATCATAATGAGACTTCTTTAAAATAACTACTGGTTTATTAATATTTGTATCCTCAAAAGCCTGCATTTCAGCACTTAGTTTTGCCAATTGTTGAAGAGGTTTGTTCTTTTTTTTAAGTCTCTACTTCAATGTTGTCATGTAATTTTTAAATCTAAAAAGTCTCTCAAAGTCCTCGGTCGCCTAGCAAAATCTGTCGCCTGACTTTTTCTTAATACAATCAGTTGTGCAGAAATGTTATCTATTATATGTGAACGAAACTTCACCCATAGCGGACCATTCAACCAAAGATATATCACACAGAAAAAAAGGGTGGTAATATTACGAATGATAATGGGTAAAAATGACTTTTGTAAAGGGTAAAAATTACTATGGGTAATATTACAGAGGGTAAAACACTTACTTGAATGTGTCAGTAAAACAACTTTGCTGTTTCTTTACTTTTCATATTAAAAAGGTTAAATATTGAATTATTCTTATTAGAATCAGTTCAAATTAATAATAATTAAATAATTTTACTACCCAAATTAATAAACAATTTTATTTTCAATTAAACTTGTTGATTGAGTCACTTTCAAACTCACCATTTTATGGTTATGACTTTGTAAACAAAGCAGAGTTGGGAAATAATATAACAAAAAAGTCACGAAAAGCAGAAAATTTTTAAAATAAATTATTATTTTAGTTAACGAGTTTTTTCCTTTATTTAAAAAATGTATAATTTTAATAAATAATAGATAATTATGGTAAACAAATTTTACTTTTCTTAATCATAATTTATAATTATGATGAAGCAAATACTTATTACGTTTTTTTATTTTTTTTATTAAAAAGAGATTTTTTTCACATAAATGTTATTATTACTTATAATTTATTGCTCTAATAAAATTCAAAGTTTTTTATAAATAAAGAAATAAATATAAATGAACATTATTTGTTGATTGCAATTTTTATTTATAAAGAAATTGAATATTTTTAAAAAATGGAAACAATTTTACTCAAAAAATGCCTTGTTACATATATATGTACTTACGCCTTATGAATTTCTTTAATTGCAAAATTATTTGAAAATATAAATAACTTCCTTTTTAATTACATAATTAATTTTTATTTTTTTCCACAAGAATTAAAAGGTTTAAAAAAGTCAAATATAAAAAATTATTTTTATTATTTCAATAAAAATTTCCAATAATTTTTTTAAAAGTTCTTTAAGAATTTTCACATACATTTGTTTTAAAATTTATTAACATAGATAAGAGAATTTTTCTAAAAAATTATCGAAAACTTTCTATGAATTACGAAAAGTTTTTAAAAATTCTCTAAAACGTTTAGAAAAATTTCTTCATGAAAATACAGGAAAAACAAACAGGAATACAGGAAAAATACAATTTGAAAAAATTTCCACGTAAATGCACGTAACTTCAAATTATTTTAAAAAAATTAAATTAAACTTTTTCAAAACAATAATTCTTCAAAATTACCATTTAAAAGTAAGTATAGAAAATTCAAATTTTTCAACAATATTTTAATCTGAAATCTTGTCAAAATTATTTAGCTATAAAAGTAATTAATTTATTAAATAATAAAATGTTTTTTTAAATTTAATCCTTATAAAGAAAAATATAAGCAGAATATTTCTATTTCAGTCATAATTAATTGTAAAAATTATGATTTTTTTTACCAATTTCTAATATTTTTTCAAGCAAAAAAAAAGATTGTTAAATATTTTATTTTTAATCATAAGCTTGTTAAATAATTCTAATTTTTTAAGAGAAGATTGAAAAAATATAATATTTATGTTCCAGTCGCATTTTTTGTAAAAATTATAATTTAAAAAAAAATAAATTTGCTCATAGGAAATTTTCGAATCATACATTTATGAAAATATTTCATTTATATTCAAAGGAAAGAAAACGGTGTAATACATATTTGTTTCTAAAAACTATTTTGTTTTAAACTATAATAAAATTATTTCTGTAATAATATGATATCAAATTATTTCCTTGAAAAATTTTTTTAATAAGGAAGACAATTTTGGTTAATGCGTAATTATTAATCACATTTCTTTAAAACAATTCTTGTTTTCAATTTAGAAATTTTTTTTTTGAAAATTACAGCATTAAAATATTTTAAATAAATTTTATAAATTAAAGATGTTTCAGTTTTTTGGTTTTAAATAAATTAGTTGACATTAGTTACTTCAACACTTGAACAAGCAAACAAAACATAATGAGATAAATATTTGCTTTTTCATTATAATTATTTATAAATTATGATTTTGAAAGACAAAATTTATTTATCATAATTATGTATTATGATTTACAATTATACATTTTTTATAGAAAAGAGAAAATTTGCTTAATAAAATAAAAATTTATGTTAAAAATGTACTGCTTTGCGTGACATTTTATTATATTGTATTATAACTCTTCTTTGTTTACAAAGTCATAACCATAAAATGGAGAATTTAAAAGTGATTAATTCAACAAGTCAAATTAGAAAATATAATTGTTTATTAATTTAGGTAAAAAAATTATCAAGTTATGATTAATTCAAACTAGTTCTAATCAAAATAATTTAATATTTAACCTTCCTGATATAATTATAAAAAAAAAATTTTAATTTGTTTAAGTGACATATTCAGGTAAGTGTTTTACCCTCTGTAATTTTATCCTTCGTAATTTTTACTCTTTACCCAAGTCATTTTTACCCAATACCCTTCGTAATATTACCACCCTTTTTTTCTGTGGCAATCTTTTCATAATTCCTAATAAGATGAGATGCATGTAGTCCAGTGGTACATTAGTTACACCTCCAAAACGTGAAATGTCTGTCAGAATAGTTTTTCCTTTTTGATAAGTGCCTAAATTTATATTTAATTATTTACAATTATTGTATTTCACAATTTTATTATTATTATTATTACTATTTAGAAATATGCAAAAAGCTCGAAAGGTCGAGCCAAGCCCAAGCCGGCTCGAAATTTTTGTATACAGGAGTGACTTCGAGTACTCGATTAAATTTGAGTACTGGAATGAAATTAAATACTCGAATTTTTCGAGCTTTTAATTTATTGAAATAACTATTAATATGTAGAACATTTCGAATTTATTTGAATCACTGAATCAATAAATAAATATTTAATTTCAAAGTGTACTTCTATTTGCAAATTATAATATACACTAAATAAAAAGTTCTAAATTACAGTTGATTTTTGGTATTAAAATAGAACCAAATGACGATTTAGTACCCAAATTTGGTACTAAATTAGTACCTTTCTTTTTACAGTGTAGGCGAAAATTATATATAAATTTTCTCTAGAACAAAAATTTACACAAGAGTTCGGAAAAATTAGAGTACTCGGCATTCGAGTACTTGAGTGCATTAATTAAGTACTCGAAACGTTTGAGTACTCGAAACTATTCGAGCTTTTTACACAGCTCGGCTTGAACACGGCTCGAGCTCGAACTGATTAGGCTTTGCTCGGCTCAAAAAATGAAAAGCTCTAAAAAGCTCGATCGAAAACAAACGCGACGTTTTGATTTTTTCTTTTGATTTTTTCTCCATGGTTTGTGTTTAATTCCTTTTCCTTTGTATTTGCATTTTGAACAACTTCAGTATCCCGTATGATGTTTTGTATCTAGAGAGAAATTTTTAGCTGGGACATCACATACTAATCCTTTTATGTTAACTTGAATTTGTCGTTCTTTATAAGTAAATCCTTAAGTACAAAACATTTTTGCTTCTTTTGTGAACGTTAATAAAAATTCATTAGAATCTGCAGGATGATGATCTCCGTAATAAGTTTCAATCAAGAACACAGTTTCACAGTTTATTTCAAAGCAAAGAATTAACCATAATGATTTTCTGGATGATTTGTATATAGGTAACCCATCGACGTTGACTTACAAATTAATAGGATCATCACAATCTTTTCCTACGTGGACGCGATATTTCATAATAGAATCTAAGGCAGGTGCCATTCCTAAATTAATATATTCTCCTCCATCAGTCATAGAAGTTATCTTCACTTTTCTTGGAGTTTTCAGCAAGGTTCGAGCGCAGCGTGTTAATTTAAAATTCGTAAATAGTTGCAAAATATTCTAGGTAATAAAATTCTATTAAATAACAATTCTAACAAATCTGGTTTAGGGCCTTTTCATGCGCCTCGTTAAAGCCACCATAGGGATATTATTGTTGAATATATATATTGTTGAATATAAATGAATTTCTGCGAACAATATGATTAATTTTGAAACTAATTGAATTTCTGGAATTATTTGTAACTTTTCCAAAATTCTTTTTTTTATTATGTTTAACTAAAATTATTTTATCAATCTAGTATTTATGAAAATTGTAAAAATGATTCATAAAATAATTTATAAGTCATAATTTAAGTTCTTGTAAAATTAAGTTAGGGGCCGTCCATTAATTATGTAAGGATGATTTTGTCCAATTTTGACCCCTCCTACCCCCATGTAAGGATTCGTAAGATTTCTTAAACCCCCCTCCCTCTTCTTACGTAAGATTTTCCCTAGAGTTTTTCTAAAAAGCGTTCAAGAGTTAAAAGGCGTTAAAAAAGGTTTATTTACACTAGAACACGTTATTTGACATAAACAAAATATCTTTATTATTTATTTCTTGACAATTAACTATTTAGTCTTTGGAAGATAAGTATTTTAATTAAGAATAAGATTTTAAACAATATAATCTAAGGAATCAAATCAGTCAAAAACTACAACTAGTAATACTTTGCTTTCCACATAAATGAATGTCTAGATTTGAATAAATATTGAAGAAAATTAGTCAAGGAGTAAAAAGATAGCCGATACAGTTAAGATTGTCAATCATCATCTGGGCTAAACGGGTTTGTAAACCATGTTGCCCAGTCAGTGACAACCGGATACTCTTCCGATGCATCAGGACTATTGTCTTCAAAGAATGAAAAATAGTATATCACAAACCACAAGTTTCCTTTAAGACTTGTTTTATTGTTTAATCATTAACTTGTTTTGAATGACTTTATAAATATTAAAATTAAAAATAATTTACCACAAACCAACAAGTATCCTGAATGTTATCTATTAATGCTGTATAAAAGCTTCTGAATAGTAAATATTAATAAACGTGAACTATGTGACACAATGATAGAACACGGAAAACATATATCTACTGTAGAAACGTACATGAAAGAAAAATTTGGACACTTTGAAGCAAACTTTACTTGTGTTGTAATGTGTATCAATAAAAATTTTATACATCAATTTAAGGAACGGTTGAATAAAGCTGGAAGAAGAAAAGATACATTTTCGAGTAATAATGAAATGTGGCAGAATGGAGATATCTCTATACAACTAGATGCAAAAGAGCCTTCTACATCTTTAGAAATAAAACGTGGAAGACCATGCAAGCAATATAAAAAATCTTCAGATAAAAGCAAACGCAGAAAGGCTATAAAATTATTTAGGGGATCTGGAATGGATCAAATTCATTACTCTTACATACAAGGTTTACGATCTATTGTCGAAATAAAACAAGCTGCTGTAATTGAAAAATTATGCTTCATATTACCAGAAAACTTGATGATGTTTATATGCATTTAGAAAAAGAAAATATGCGTATGGATCCGTATTCTAACGATGAAGCTTTAGCAATATTGCTTGATTTAAATTTATCAAAACAAAAATATGAGTATCTTCGGAACTATATCATGAAAAAAAGGATAAGTCTGTTTCCGACATATAAGCAAATGGTAAAAGCTAAAAACGAATGTTATCCTGAAAACAAAGAAGTAACTGACATAAGTGCAAAGGTACAGTTGCAATCTCTTTTAAATCACACTGTTAGTAGGATATTAAAAATTAATTCCATTAATTTTAAGAGTGGACAGAATTTGGTTTTGTATAGCAAATAGGGTTTTGATGGGTCTTCTGGACAAAGCGAATATAAGTAAATACTATCAGGCAAAAGTGAACTCATATCTGATTCTAATTTATTAATCTCTTCGCTTGTGCCTCTTAAACTGGTCAATGAGGAGAATAGTAATATTATTTGGCAAAATCCATCACCTTCATCAACAATTTTTTGGCGCCCCATTTTGATAGAGTTTGCAAAAGAGACTCGCGAGAAAATAAAAAGCATTGTAAGTGACATTGAATTTCAAATTGCTGCTCATCGATAATTATAAATGAAAATATTCTTTTAGTAAAGCACAATTTATACTTTACAATGATAGATGGGAAAGTAGTTAAAGTATTAACAAATACACCTTCTTGTTCCACCTGTAATGTGTGTTTAGCAAAGCCATCTGAAATGAATAATCTTGAACGTTTAATTAATATGCCAGAAACAGGAGAAACATTTAGATTTGGACTCTCTACTTCACATGTATAGATCCGATTTATGGAGTTGATTCTTCATATATCGTATAACTCATTATTCCAAAAATGGTCAGCGACTACCACAGAAAATAAAAAAAAATTTAAGAAAAAGCCGCTGCCAAGTTATACATTTTTATTATAATTTTGGTGTTAATTTCATTCGTTTTCGTGAATCTCGTTGTGTTTATTTCATGAACACTTTGCTTCCTTACATATGTTTATAACAATAAAGTATACATTTTGAACAATTATTCTCAATTGCTGTAATATTTTTATCTCTTTATTTAATACTTCCACATAAAAAAAATTTTCCTTCACAATTTCTGTTTTTAAAAATATCAATAACTTCTTTATTTCTAATCGAATTATCTTCAAAAATAAGTTAAAATCTAAACGTTTTTTAATGCTCTACAAGTTCGTAACTATAGTTTAAAAGTTTTTTCTACATTTCTCAACAAAATTTTCAAAAAGTCTTATTTTCCAAAATTTTTGATTTTTAACAGTTTAATATCTCTGGTATTTAATATCCCAAAGTACTCTCATGTTATGTCCGTAGATGAGACCTACAATTTAAAAAAAATTCAGTCTAAAAGCTCTTTATAATTTGGAGATATTTATGAAAATGTGATGTTTACACACACACACACACACACACGGAATGACATGTTGTAAAAATGTCATTTTTGAACTTCTGAGGTCAAATAACATAAAGATGTGTTAAAAAATCTAACATGACAAATTTTGGTATTACAATACTTTCTCTATATCAAGAAGCAAAATATATTTAAACTCGTTTCCGTGAAGATTTCGATTTAATAATAGACAAGCCTCGCCAAGGTAGTGATAATAGCAATGATGGAAATCCTGCAAGAAGATTCTTTTCTAACTTTACATGTGCCTCCGTAATAACTGGTGTGAATGAAGACTTAATTAAACAGTTTTATATTATACTTCAAACTATGTCTTGTGGGAAAAGAATTGATGCAAGAAAATTTGGTGAATACACACGCGATACAGCACATTGTAAGTAATTATAATTGGTACTACATGCCCTCTTCCGTTCACAAAGTTCTAATTCATGGCAAAAATATAATAAAATACAATGCTATTTTGCCTTTTGGACAATTATCTAAAGAAGCACAAGAAGCCAGAAATAAAGATTATAAAAACTATAGATTACATTCTTTTAGAAAATGTTCTGGATCTGCAACTAACGAAGATGTTTTCAAGAAATTATTGTGTACATCAGATCCTTTTATATCTTACATTCGAATCCAACCTTCTCAAAAAAGTCGAGTTCTTGATGAGGCAGTTTTAAAACTTGAATTATAAACGTTTTATATGTATTAAACAAATATTGTAATTTTTCAACCATTTCTATTGTTTAACTTATATTTTTAAATATGTTAATTTAAAAAATTGAAAATGTTTACAGGCTACATAAACTTATTACATATCTTTTAAAGAAACTGATACTGTGTACTTTACAATTGTAATTAAATTACCTTTTAATAAACAAATATTCCTAAGTTCTATTCTGTCACGTGACTATTATCTGGTATGTCTACATAAAAGAATGTTGAAAGAATACATTTAATAACTGTTATTGATAAAAATTTTTTTTTTATTTTAATAATTAATGACAGTTACATCTAATTCGTTTCATTTATTTTGAGTTTCTTTTAGTAACTTTTATTAAAGCAATTACATTTTATTGTTAAAAATCGAAAAAATATGATTCTGCCTAGAATAATTACTACACCATTTACTAAATAAAAATTTATGTTAAACTAATTAATTATACCATGTGATTATTTATTTTTTTAAAATTAAAACATGTTTTATAAAATATTTAATTTATAATACCTTATTATGCAAAATTGAAAAATTTGAAAAAAACCTCTGATATGTTAAAAACCCGCTTTTAACTTTTCAAAATCCAATAACCAATTCGTGATCAACAGCCTTAAAAACCCCCTGAGTAACAAATTTCATGTGATTTCAATTCTTTTTTAAAAATATCGTCCGCCATATTAGATTCGCCATTTTGAATTTTAAAAAACAAATAACAGATTCGTAATCAGCAACCACAAAAACATCCCGAGTAACAAGTTTCATGTGATTTCAATGGTTTTTTTAAAAATGTCGTTCGCCATATTGGATCCACCATTTTAAATTTTTTAAAACAAGCTTTAGATTCGTGATCAGCGACTTTAAAAACCTTTAAGTAGTCTGTTTCGTCTAAATGTAGTGCAGTCATTTCTCAAACTAATAATTTATTTATATAATTTGTTTATAACAATATTATCATTTTTTATTACCATTCTAGTGAGTATAAACTTATTATTTATGTTTCACTACATCTCTGAATGTCAATTTTAAGTAAAATTCAAATTTAGGACACTAAATGTCTATCAAATAAGTTAGAAAATAATTTCCGTCTCCATTGTTGTTAAATAAATAAATAAACAGCTAGTTCAAAAAAATTATTAGCAGACGTATTGTAAACTGCAGAAACTCAAGATTCTTTTTAAAAAAATTAACAAAATCCGTTAAAAATTGTAAGAGCGCTAGATTTTTGTCCTTGAAAAGTGCTATTTGCCCCACTGTGACACGTAGGAAACGTGTTACGATGCAGGGACTAGGAACCCCAGTATCGGAGGTTGAGAGTGAGAAAGAAGGCTCTCAGGCGTCATCACCCAGCAACTGCAGGTCTTCATTGGTGGGAAACTTGGCTAATGTAGAGTATAATACGACAAGAAAACAACGTGATATAGACTTAAACTCTCATATTTGTAGCAAAAATCAAGACTTTTTTTTGTTAGATTTGCAGTAAATTCGAGGTAAAGTCTTTGCGGAACAGGATAGACGATAGAATTACGTAAACTGTATAATGAAATCTTCGGTTTTAAAATTGATCTAACTTCTAATTGGGTTCCGAACATAATTTGTAATTGTTGCAGAAATATGATCTTTGGTTGGAAACCTGTTAAAAATAAGGAGTTTATCAAATACTCTTAACCAACAATTTGGACAAAACCTGCATGTGAAGAAGATTGCTACTTTTGTATGAATGAAATAAAAGGTTTCAGTGTTAGAAATAAAAATAAAATTTCGTATGTCACCGTTCCATCAGTGACATCTCCAATTTTAGTTTCATCAGGCAAGGGTAAAACTGATTTAATTAATGCCGTCATCACTGAAAATGACGAAAACGTAGAATCTGGGAAAGATTCTGACGAATACAGTTGGGATTCCGATAATAATAACGATAATAACAGACTACGTGCCATACACAAAGAAAGTGACAGTTGCACCGTCATTAACTTCACAATCGGAATTAAATGATCTTCTTCGAAATTTAGGTTTACATTTATGCTCCAATACCAATAGCCAAAATGATAAAGGGCTTTAAAAATCTAGGATGTCTGATGAGCTTAAAATTACATTACATACAATAAGAAAGAATTAGAGAACAATTATGTAAACCATAATTCAATTTATTGTAAAATTTGGCTTGTACACATGTTCGATTTATATATTAATTTTATTTTTATTTATAAGTTTTAATTTTTGGTAGCAAAATTATTTTCGGTACGTTCGTTTATCAATCTGTCGTCCCCATAAAAGTTCCGTCTCTTTCTCTCCCTCCTTTTTTCCTTTAGTGTAAATGTTGTTACAGTTTCAAATCAATTTGTTTAATTTATTTTGTTATTTTTTATTTCTCTTTATTAAAAAACAAGTTAGATTACAACAAATAATAATTTATTAAATAATTTATACACAAAAGAAAAAAAAGCTATTTTACAAAAGTTCGAATTTGTATACAAATAAAAGCCTTATTCTTGAGCATAACCGGAATAAGCCAAATTTTGCGCATAATCCGATGACATTGAATTATCATTTAATGAACGATATTGTGCCGCCTGATATTCCCATGGTCCATGAGCGGCCAATGGAGCCGAATGACTGTCGGCAGCAATTTTCTTACAAAGTTGGAATATTGCCAAACCTACTGACACGATGAAGCTAAAAAATGACAATTGTAGCGCGTTCCATGCCTTCAGTCCCAATACTCCAATTGCCAATGGAATTAATGTCATTGCTTTGAGTAAAACGAACACGAGAATGGGAATAATGACTTTCTTCAATTTTGATTTACGTGCCTCATGTTGAATAGCACGACCCTCACCAAATTTCAAATTGAAACTCAATTCATCGTCGTCAATGTTCCTCGAACTCACTTTAACCGATGATTCAAATGGTAATTTAAATGTTACATCGTGAGATATTAGATATGATCTCAAATTCTCGAGAAATGAGGGTTCAGCGCGAGCAGACACCTCATCAACTGGATTCGAGTTGCGAGTGACCTCCATTGTTTCCGATATCTGAAAATTTGAGGAGGATTAATTAGTTATGCAACATGGTTGATTTGTTCATTCTTATTCAATATTTATTTTTATTTAATAATACTTTAATTTTCATTACACGGAGAAAAGTGGATATACAAAAGTAGATATTGAAAAAATAAATTAATTCTTAACATAGTAGATATCAAACTATAATAATTATCTATATATTCAAATCAGATGCTAGATAGTTAATTTTAACATCTAGATAGTTCTTCCTATGTTAAAGAATAAAATCATTAAATTTTGATAGATATTAATATACATATTTAAGGTAAATATCTATATTGACCTCATATAACGAATTTTCACCCTGTAGACAGAAGATGTCTTTTTTCTCAATTATAAATGGCTTAAAATAAAAATCTATTTACACTTCATGTATTGTATTTGTTTAAAATTATTTTATTTATATTAAAAAAGGATTTCGGGTCTATAAGGTGAATTGGAGAATATTTATCCTTAGTTGCGAAAATCTAATCTGTATTTAGGTACGGTTCTCAATGTTGATAACAGATTCCATAGCTTCGTTTGTCTCAGTTTGCAGTCATAACAACCGATACCATAGTAACCACTCCTCTTTAATGGTTACCATTACTACTGGTATCATACAAACTAATAACTTTAGATATTTTATTATAGCAACGGATACCTTAGCAAAGCATTCGTTATAAACTGTTTTCATATAAACTGTTTCTACAACAATGGCAACCGCTCCTATTAAAGCAGTTTCCATAGCAACTGTAAGGCTGATCGCACAAGGATTGTGCCGGCACAATCAGATATATCCGGATATATCTGTCCTACCCTATTTTATTAGTCTGTCTTCTATCTCATTATAAACTTATCCGACACACAGCACCGAAAATCCTTTTGCGAGCAGCCTAACTATAATAACCGCTGATACTGATGCAGTTTCCCTGGAAACCGTTTTCTTATAAACTGTTACCATAGCAGTTTTCATAGCAACCATTACCATAAAGCAACGTTTACATCCACCCCAACTATCATTCCCAACACAAAAATACAAATGTTTGCTACGCTACCTTGAAACTGTCTTTCCGGAAAATTTGATCAAGAAGACTGAGAACTTTGTACTTCATGCAGGCGATTTCGTCATTCTTTTGTGTGCAATCAACTTTAGTTTGCTCGACAATTGAATCCATGCTTGTACCCTTCCAGAATTCATTTTTAGTTGGCTGCGCTGTTACCACTAGGAGAATGGAGCACAACACAATAATTAGCTTCATGACAATTGGAAGCATGGAAATTAGTTTTTAATTTTTTTATACTAAACAATTTTGTGTTTGAAGAGAGTTTGTCAAGGACAAACGACAGTTAGGCGACTAATGCCAATAATGGTTGAGCATGTGCTTATTTATACGATGCCTGTTGTTGAATAAAATTACCCTCGCCACTGTTTCTTTTACTTTGTCCCTCTCCCTTTTAAGTAGTAGACGATTTTCTTTTCGGTCAGTATGGTGTTCGATTATTGAGGTCTCATTGCGAACATGTCGCGACTTGTTAATGAGAATAAAAAAAGAAAGAGGCAGGATTGACTGGAAAAATTGTGAACTGGTGCGTTGGTTTGATATTGTAAGGTAAATCAGAAAATTTCAGTTTTTTTGTTTAAAAAATAAATATTGGTAATGGTAATTATTTTGGTAGTTTTTACACTTACGGTCCTTTTTTGTATTTTCAAATTCAAACGTTTATAATTCAATTTAAGAAAATAGATTTAGTTAAAGTTTCGGAATGATGATCTATCTTCCCGGGCACTAGGAAATCAGTTTTTAAGACAAGTATACGCAATGAGAAATTTATCACTTGTCCGATATTAGACCAATATGGATTTATGCGCTTGGGATGTAACGGGTTCGCCAAACATCGGTTATTAATATTGGCCGAATATTGGCAACCAAGAGAAAAAATTTTGTTCTTAATAAATAATAATAATAATAAATTAATTTTTATAATTTTTGTTTAATATATTCATTTATGAATAGAGAAAGGAACTTTCTGCTAAAGCATAAAAGCAGAATTCTGCTCGAAAATTTTTAAATGTCATAAAGCGTCTAAAAACCATATAAAACATTTTTTAATAGAAATTAAATGAAATTAAATCAGCAGAAAAAAGCATAATTTTATTATTTAAGCAGCAAAATTTTTATGTGCTAAATATGCCGCCGAATTGATAGTTTTCAGCCGATTTTCAGCAGAAATAGAGCAGAATTTGAAGATTAAATAGTTATTCTATTTAATTTGGGCTTCTAAACGTGACTGAAATTTAATTTTAATTTAATTTAAGAAAAAGTTAAAGAAAAATTTAAAGACAGTTAAAATTTAAAACAAATTTAAAAAGAATTTAAAACAGTTAAAACTTTTAAAATTTAAAAATTTTAACAGTAAATAAAATTTTAGAAAAAATAAACTACTCAGTGTAATAAATTACCATATATGAGTCATTCCATGTCAAGTGATCCAGGGGTCTTACGGTGTAATGCTTATTTCGATAATTTTTTACTCTTAAACTATTAAACATAAAAATTTGGCAAGGTACATTTTGGAAACCCGCTTTTTTTTAATGCTTATTTTCAATCGAAAGAGCATGAAAAAACCTTTCCAAAATGTACCTTGCCAAATTTTTATGTTTAATAGTTTAAGAGTAAAAAATTATCAAAATAAGCATTGTACTGAAAAACCGAAAAATTTCACCTTCCTCTGAAAATATTGAACTAGGGAAAAAATTTTTTCATGAAAAATTACTATCTATTAGTACTATTTTTCTCCGCCTGGATCACTTGACATGGAATGCCTTATATGCATAATTAAAATCGCTGTATTCATTTCCTAAACATTTTCATTTTATTACTATTTGTTTTAGTAATAATGTTTTTATAATAACTAAATTTTAAATATTTATTGGGCCAATATATAAAGACAAATTACATTAACTAATTTCATATTATTCATCACTTATTACATAATCAGTTACCATGGATAAAATCTACTGTATTTTAGCTTAATCAAGCAAATTACTTCATATTTAACTAGCATATATAAAGCAAAATTGAAAACCAATTAAAGCCGAATTCCATCAGAATTGAGCTATTTGTTTCAGCATAATTTGACCTCTCAAAAAAGTAGAAAGTTCTTTTCTCTATTTATGAATAATAATATAATAATTATATAATATAATTATAATTATATAATAATTATATAATAATTCTGCAAAAAAATTCTATCATTAAAAAATCAATGATAGGCGAGAGATATCCGTGTCATTAAATAGATTCGCAGATATACTCTGCTCTTGCGACGAATATCTCGATATTTATACACTTGTATCGCCGTGTTGATTATCTCTCAAAAGTCTTTAATTTCAAATCAACGAAAATTTTTTTATTAAAAATATTTTCAAAAATTAATGATTTTAATAAAAATAAAAAGATAAAATTTTGCATTTAGAATTTTCATAATTAAAAATTGTAGTTAATGACGCAAAATTATTGTTATAAAAATTAAATTTGAGGAAGAAATAAAAAAAATTTAATTTTTTTTGCTGAATGCTGTTTTCTAATAGCTGCTGCATTTTAAAATAATTATAATTCATAAATAATTTAGTATTTATATAAATTATTGGCAATTTATCACTGGGTGATTATTCTAAATAAAGCATCTCTTAGTTTGTAACTATAAATTTCTTTCTGAATCATTTAATTTCTTTTTAAATTGATTAATTTCTTTCCAAACTAATTAACAGCATGTGATTGTTAGGTTCTCAATGACAATCTTTTCGACGACTTTTCTCTTTAAATATTTAAAAAATTGATCTGAAATTTTGTAAGGAAGTGTAAAATATAATAAAGAAGTGTAGTGATGTGTAAAAGTTTTAAATAATTTAAAAATAAATTATAATAAAAGACTTTGAAATAGAAAGAAGACAATCACATGATGTTAATTTCTTATTGACTTGAATTATATTTTTTTTCTAATTAACTGATTTTTTTAGTGGTGTATTCCACGTCAGTTCAACACAACAATTTTTACTAGGTTTTGGCATTCAGTTGAGATTGGGTACATTATATTCTCTGGTTGTAATAAACAAAATCCCCAAGCGGGTTTGAAAAATTTCCAAAATTGACGGACATATTGAATTTTCAATTTTTTGGTACTTATTTTAAAAAATTCTATATCTTTGGTTCTTTTTAAAAAATTTTAGTTTCTGACCTCTTAATTTGATCGTATTAAAGTATATTTTTATTTAAAAATTAAAAATTGAAAAAATTATTAAAATTAATTGTTTAAACAATTAATTTAAATTTTTAAAAAGCCATAGAAAAAATATGCTACCTTCAATTTTTTTTGTTTTTTTACCGTATGTAGCCACAAAAGTTTGAATTTGAAAATCTGACTTGAAATTCGGATTCAGCGACCCCAAAAACCTTAGTATGCACTTGGTCATTCAAATCGAATTATTTTTAGTATTTTATTTTTAAGATGGACATATATGGCCACAGACGTAAAGGTGGCACGACTTTTTTTGGCCACATATGGGCCATGGACTGTCAAGGGGTTAAACTGTAAAAAAGTAAAAGATAAAAACCTTCTTTGTAATAAAGTTTTAAAGATTCTATTTGAAGATCGTTTAAACTTTGTAATGTTGTATATACCTATTATACGTTTTGTAAATAATATTTTAATTTTTAGGTTGATTTCATCAAAATAAAATTAAAGTTTTGTATCACAACTTAACTGTTATTTTTGTTTATTTGTTAGAAATATTTTTTTATCAATTAAGGCATAAGTTAATATTTACCTCTTCAAGTGAAATTGGCCAGAATGTTAAAAACCGCTGCCAAGTTATACATTTTTGTTATAATTTTGGTGTCCATTTCACTTGTTTTCGTAAATCTAGTTGTGTTCATTTCATGAACACTTTGATTCCTCATAGAGATGTTAATAACAATAAAGTATAAATGTTGAACAATTATTCTCAATTGCTGTAATATTTTTTTCTCTTTATTTAATACTTCCACATAAAAAAAATTTTCTTTACGATTTCTGTTTTTTAAATATCAATAACTTGTTTATTTCTAATCGAATTAGCTTCACAAATAGATCAATAGAAGCGTTTTTTAATGCTCTACAAGATGGTAACTATAATTTTAAAGTTCTTTCTACATTTTTCAACAAACATTTTTTAAAAAGTCTTATTTTCCAAAATTTTTAATTTTTAAAAGTTTAATATCTCCGGTGAATTTGGACGAAAAATGTTCATTGAGGGCTCAAAAGATGCGTCTAAAAAAACTCTACAAAATTAGACCAAAATGTTCTTTATAATTTGGAGATATTTATGAAAATATGATGTTTACACACACAAACGCACATACGGAATAACATTTTTCAAAAATGTCATTTTTGAACTTCTGAGGTCAAATAACATAAAGATATGTTAAAAAATCGAACCTGAAAAATTTTGGTATTACAATACTTCCTCTATATGAGGAAGCAAAATTAAAATAATTAAAAAAAATGCAACCTGGTACAAATGATTTAAATTTGGGCCTCGCTACAGCGTTACGCGCAGATATATGTTTTATTTTTTTTCTTAAAAAATTCTGACTGTCCCACGATGAAACTTGCAGGACAAGTTCAGCACATTTGTGGCTACATATGGTAAAAAAACGAAAAAAATTGAAGGTAGCATATTTTTTCTATAGCATTTTAAAAATTTAAATTAAATGTTTAAACAATTAATTTAAATAATTTTTTCAATTAAAAATTTTTAAATAAAAATATAGTTTAATACGAGCAAATTAAGAGGTCAAAAAAAAAATATATATAGTGTACCCAATCTCAACCGAATCCCAAAACCTAGAAAAAATTTTTGTGTTGAACTGACGTGGAATACACCAAGTCAATTAATTTCATAGTTACAGTCCAAAATGAAATTTTTATCATTTACAGTTTCTTCACTTTATTCCACATTTTTTTCTATTAATTGCAATTTAAACTTGAGTTTTATTGTCTTTAAATTCAGTTAATTCTAATTGATTTATTTGGAATATAAAAAACGGATTTTATTTTTAAATACCCTATAAGATAGTTATAATAGTTTAATACACGGAGAAAATTTGTTCCTTATATTTTACCGAATTCTTCAGTAAAGTTGGGATATAGTGTCAAAACAGTAATTTTTAATAATTTTTAAAATATTTTTTCAGGAATAATATTCAAAATATAATGTTATATCTTTATTCCTTACAAACTAGTACTGTAAAAGTTAAAACAAAATTGAAACTGAACGTTTAATAAAAATTAAATTAAATTTTTACGTTTCTTTTGAATACCTCCTTGATGGTCACTAACGTTTCAGGAACAGTTCGGTAAAACTTTCTTGACTTGACTCGAATGTTAGTTTTCAGGAATAGTTCGGTAAAACTTCCTTGACTTACCTGAATTGTTAGTTTTCAGGATTGATATATACTTTTTTAAATGCCCCATAGTAAAAAAAAACTTTGACGTTAATAGTTAGTTGTTTCTAACCTATTTGTACTCATTAACTAATAATTCATAATTTCATTTATAGCAGAAATCGCTTCTGAAACGAAATTAAATAGAAAATTACTTTCGTTTTAGTTCTTAAATAATCCAAAAACAAAAGTATTTGAAACTATTAAGTTTCATGTCAACTCGAAACAAAAGATTGAAAAACATAATTATAATTTAGTGACAATCACAGAAAAATTGTTTCCGCATACTTATCTAACAAGAGCAACGTAAGTAAATTAAGTAACTTACGTGACCAGAGTAAATTACGTAGCTATAGTAATTTACATAATTACAGTAAATAATCAATTTTGCGTAACTTACGTATGGGTCAAAATTTCTTAGAAATATCAATGTTGGTCGGGGGTCTTTCGATTTTCATGAAAATGGGTATATCTTTAGTGTTAGAAAAGATGTGATTGTAGGTCAAAGGGTTTTCAAATTTTTTTTAAATTGTTAGAGTTACGGTGCTTTTAATTTTTAGGTTAGAGTTTCTTTGAAATGCGATATTTTTGACAAATTTTACTGAATCTTTTTCATTTTTTCAGGATGTTTTTAAGATTTATAACCGTTTAAAATAAGAATTTTAATTTTAAAAATTTCAAAAAATTTGCCCGGAAGAAAGTCAAAAAATTTTTGAAATTAGTTTTACACTTATTTGGCCATGACCTAGTTTAAAAAAACCACAATTTTTAGATTCCTTATGATTTCTCGCGTTTTTTCATTAAAAAAAATTGATGGAGGGTCTAAAACTATAGAAGTTATTCAAATTTTAGTCCGACGGTGCACATATGAGATGTGCTCACTATACGTCACGCGGTCCACGCGCACAAACCTATTTAAGGTTTATTGAATATCCACTACTTTAGATTCAGTTGAAGCAGAATATTCTTTACAAATAATTTTTGATTCTATTTAAAGAAGTTAGTTAAAAGTCCTTTAAATATTAGAAAATTGATTCCTTGTAATTTTTTTACAACGATTTACAACGACTTATGTAACTTATACAAATGATCAAAGTTGCATAACTTACGTAACTATAACACCTTATGCAATTAAAAAAACTTACGTAAGTTTGACCATTTACATTAGTTACTGTAGTTACGTTATTTAGTCTGGTTATGTAATTATAGTATTTTTCTTTAAATATGTAAGTTACTATAGTTACGAAATTTACTCTGGTTGCGTAACTTACATTAATTAGTTAAGTTGCTCTAGTTACATAAGTCAGGGAAAACAATTTTTTGTGTTTGACACTAGATAGATTATTTTAATATTTTTTGATAAAAATTTGGAAATAATAAGAATTTTAATAAACTATTGTTTTATTACATAAAATACAAATTTAAACATTTTTCTTTATAACAATAAAAACATAATTTGAAACTATTTCATAAAGTGACCTAAAATATAGTTAGAAATTATTCAGTAACATGGATTTAATATGGATGATTCTTTTATTTTATACAACTATTGTTTATTAATTTGAATCTTTCTCACAAGCGGTGAAATAAAATTCAGATTCATATATAAGGACAGTTGAAACTTTTTGAAGCAATAATGTAAAGCGTGCGATGTATGTATTAATGTATGCGTTTAGAATGTACTGTATGCAGGTGTAATGAATAAGTATTTGTTCGGGAATAATTATAGGGGGTTTAGGTAGTGATTAAAGTAGGTAAAATGAGATTTAAAATGAGATTCTTTCTACATTATTTTTCAATGCAATTGCTTTTACAGTCCTTCCTTAAAATTTTTTTCAAAAAAGGTTAATCGAAGCGTTTTTTAATGCTCTACAAGTTGGTAACGATATTTTTAAATTTACTTTTACATTTTTTAACAACATTTTAAAAAAGTCTTATTTTCCAAAATGTTTGATATTTAGAAGTTTAATATCTCCTGTTATAATATGGACCAAAAATTTTTAATATAGGGTTTAGAAAATGCTTCTAAAAAACTCTAGACAAATATGGAAAAACTAGAGTTATAAGCAAAAAACGTTTTTTCGCAAAATTAAAAATCCAAAAAAATATAGTTAAATTTTATTATATTATTATTTCTCAAATACTCTCATTTTACGTCTGCAAGTAAGACCTACAATTTATAAAAAATCATTCCTAAATGCCCTTCATGATCTCAAAATATTTATGGAAAAAACACACGGAATGATATTTTTTTACAATGTCATTTTTTAACTCCTGATGTCAAATAATATAAAGATATTTCAAAAAATCGAACTCGAAAAATTTTGGTATTAAAATACTTTCTCTATGATCCACTTTAAAAAAATAAAATTTATTGCAATTTAATACTTTCAAGTCAACAGTGTAATTATCAGATTGAAATAAAGAAATTTCAGGCGTGAAAGTGATAGATACAGTTTTATAAATTATTAAAGCGGACACATACTTCCGACATCCGGACTCTATCCAACCGGAATCTGTTGATCCACATTTTTAACCTTTTCTTCGCACATAATTGAATAAGTCATTCTTACATATAAATGAATTCACATTCCAACTGCAATTGCCAGACTATAATCGATAGTTTTTAAACGAATCGTGCAGATAATTTATTAAAAAGTTTAAGATTCTTTTGGTCAGGATTTTTTCAATTCTTATCTGAAACTATTAATAATTCCTAACATAAGGCAAACAAAATTCTTATGAATCTCAAAATCAAGAACTGGACAATATTTTCTGAAGACATTTGACGTACTGAATTTGAGTCTGACTTCAAAATTATGACAATACGTCAAAGCTTTAAAGGTACTGCCACCTAAAAGTGTAAGAAATCCGCGTTTGTTAATTTTTAAAGTCATGTAACAACAAGAAAACAAATTATTTTAAAAGTTTGTAGCATTATAACTTTTTTCACAATTAACAAATTATTAATTTTCATATGTAAGAGTGTTCACTGTTTAATTAACTTTAAAATGGTTTGGGACAAGTAGATATTGTTAAAAATCGGGCACTCAAATTTATAAAAATATTTCCCACAAAAACCAAGTAAAATAAGTTATTGAAATTATCAAAATATATGCGAGGGACATGAGAGTTAAAGGTTCCAAAGATATGCCCATAAATTAAATTGAAAAGTATATTAATAAAAAATATAATATTACCCTAAAATAAAACAAAAGCGCCCTTACAAATAACTTCATATGTGGACAGAGATCCGGGAAGAAAATCGAAGATTTTTATTATTTATTATTATTAATTTATTTATTATTATATTTATTTTATTATTATTGTTTATTAATAATTAATAATAATTGAACTTCACTTTAGTGACTTTGGCATTTCAATGAAAATCAATAATACTTAAGTCATGTTATTTTTAAACCTTTCAGTTTGTCTCTCTAACATCTTTATGATTTTATCGTTTAATTTGACCCTTAAAACCTTAATTACATGTGACACCACCATTAAAATTTAATTAAGAATTGTATAAAAGAAGAAAAGAAGCTTCCCTATTCATTACGTATGCAAGCTTCGTAACTGGCGTGAAGAAATTCGTTTTAACTTCCTTTCTCTCTCTCTCATTCTTTCTCTCTATATAATCATTGTAAAATATCTTGTGAATCGACTGCAGTGTTTTTCACAAACAATGCCTCGACAGTAATTGGAGTAAGAGGTCAATTTTTGCATAAACATTCAGATCGCGCCTAGCATAGAAATTAACGATCTGGCGGTTTTTTTATATCAAAAAGCGGCGATTACGAGAAGTAAAAATTTTTATTTAAATATTTTTTTAAAGTAGATTATTTATTTTTTACTCAATTTTAATTGTTTATTCGTATTTAGTTTTTTTTATACATTTATTTCAAGGAAAAGGTTTTGTTTACTTGAAATTTATTTTATTATTTTCCTGCCTATTTGATTATTTTATTTTGATTATTTGATTATGTATTGTTTACTGAATATAATGTTATTGTTCACTAAATTTGTCTTTCTTATTCTCACTATCGATTTAATTTATTATGAGAAGATGAATACGAATCTTTTTTACTAACGTTTATATTTTTTAAACATATATTTTTAATAATTAATTTTTTTCAATTATTTTTTTTAAATACATTTATATCCTTTTAAATTTGTCTTTTTTGTCATTTTATAAATTAAGAGAATTTTATTTTACAATTTAATTAGATTTTGTAAAATTTCTCTTTCTTTTTCTTAAAAATATTTAATTCTTTTACTTATTTTTGTCTAACCTTTTTTTTCTTCCCTACTTGTAATATAAATTATAAATATAATTGTTTCAAATTTATATACCTTACTCCATCCTTCAATCATTAATTATTTATTATAATTTTCATACAATGTTATGAAGAATAGTAAATAAAATTATTGTTGAATGAATTAAAAAATAAGTAAATAAATAAATATTTTTAAATACGCAATCTCATTGGGTAAACAATGAAATATAAAACAGTTTAAATTTCCTTAGGAAATAATGTCGAGACTTTATTTTCGTACACATAAATAACAAAAGTATCAAAAATAATTTTTGACGAATAAATAACATAATATTATTATCAATAATAATGACTAGACTATTTTCGATAGGCTCTATAAGGTCCTTGTGGTGATGTATCCCAATGGGGTGGGTGTTCAACAGGTGGATGACCGTAGTGTACGACCTCATAGGCAACTTTTGGTTTCGTTAATTTAAAAATAAGTAGAGCACCACTCAAAACAAGTGACAATAATCCAAGTGTCAGAGCTTTCCACGTTTTTAATGCGATCAACGCTAGTGCCAATGGTACCAATGCAGTGGCCTTGAACTTGAGACCTAGAAGGAATGGTATCATGACCTTCTTGACGAAACCTCGACCTGTTCAAACACAATTCAAAATATCAATTGCATTTTCAGCTCAAATTCAATCACCTTTTTAAATTCATTACATAAATAGTTAACGCATTATTTTACTGTCTTGATAATTAAAACTGCTAACTATTAACCAAACAACAAAAAACCTAACTAACTATTCAATTTACGGTCAACTAATTATTATTTAACTCTTTAATTAGTAACTTAGATAAGAACGTAATAATTGATATAAACAACTGAGCTTAGCTAATTAATAAATTAACAAATATGATAATTTATATAATTAATTAATTGGCAAATTACATAATTACTTATCTAATTAATTAGTTAATAATTAACCACTTAATTAACTAATCACACAAATCAATAACTATTTGGTTAACTAGTTAAGTTATTATCTAATTATTTACTTATGTAATTTGATAATACATTAACTATTTTATCAACTAATTAAAAATTTAAATGGCTACTTAATTAAATAATTATATAACAAATAAATTCTTTAGTTTACGAATTTTGTAACTAATTTATGGTAATTTAATATAAATAAAAAAAGTAATTCATGTACCTTGATTTTTGTCCTGATCACAGAGAGGAAAGCTGACCTCCCTTGGAACTGAATCAATGAGAGTTCTGGGAAGGATATTTGAACCGACAATAGCTTCGGGTAATTTAGCTTCAATTCGATGTCTGGCGAGATAAGCGTCCAATTTTTTCAGCATCAATGATCGAAGAAGATCTTTTCTGGTGGGATCAATTGCATCTTGAGAAGTGTAATATTCATCGAAACTATTTTCTAAATCCGGCATTGAACGCACAATTGACAAGTCTTCAGTGATTGCGACTTTGTCCTCCTTTATCATTCTACCTAAATATGCAAGGACCTTTGGCTTTGCACAAGATAATATCGAGTCGCTATCCACGCATCTTCAAAAAAATATTTTTAGAATCATTAAAAAAAATTTTCTTTTTATTATTTACTTTTTATATTTAAAAAAATTTAATTAGTTTAAAAAATTATTGTTTATTTATTCTTCTATTTACTCTACTACTTCTTTAACTAATTTTTCATTTGTTCGCATTCACAATTAATTCAAATTTACCTTTCTACTTCTTTCATTAATATTTCATTTATTAAAGATAAATGTCTTCCTTTATTCAAATTGATTTTAAATTAAATAAATCTAAATAAAAATATTTTATTGAAAAATTTTTAATTAAAATTTGGAATTTCTGTTTGAAATTTAAAAAATTGAATTTTATAAATTTGTTACTTACCGGTAGTAAATATTTTGAAGAACCCCGGCAGTAGTTTCTGGTTCCCAGGCATTGGCCAATGTGACCAAAAGTGCCAGAGAAATTGTTAAAAAAAACCTCATGGTATGAGACCACCGATCAATCGATTTGTGAAGTTAAACACCGAATGCCCCCTCGTACAATGACGATCCGGTTTTATACAAAAATGGGAGCTTGAAAACGTTTTATGAATTTTGATGAAGAACGTGATATACAAAACGGAAAGGAAAGAAGAAAGCTCCTTTATGTAGGATGCCAATGTTTCATTGAAAGACAATCTCATTTCAAAAGAAACAGATTAATTACTAAGAGTGCTATAATTATTAATCAATTAATCAGTCAATTCGATATCAGGTAAAACGATTATTTTTAATATTTAATTTTGCACTAAATTTTCAGAAGACAAGAATTTTCATCCAGAATAAAGGAGTAATTTTAAGTTGAAGACTTTTCCAAATCAGGAAGTTGCATTTTTTGAAATTTCAGTTTTTGTCTTCTAAACAAAATTTCTTGCAAAAAAATAAAATCAAAAGTAATATTTCATTTTACTAGCGTTGTTGTCCTCGCTCGCTCGGGAGACATTTTACTTGTTTATTTCCACATATATAAATTTATTTAATAGCATCTCTATTGATAATGTAGGGAAGACTGGGGCGTAAGGATCACTTTTCACTTTTTGATGCTTAAGTTCGTCATTCTTGCTTTAATAAAAATTTCATCATGTGGAAAACTTAGCCTAACATATCTGCTTTCAATTTAAAAAAGTACGCCCTAATATCACTTATACTTTTTTCTCCAGTTATTTTTTTATAAATGGTTATTAATAAGTACCAATGTACTTATTAATACATAAATTATAAGAAATTAAACTTGACGGGATTATTTTATTAATATTTTAAATAGGGGAGTGCTGTTAGTGTTGGCCAGGTGTTAGGGTTGAGCCATCGCGTTTATTTTGTCTTATCACACTAGCGCCATCTGTTTTTGTACTTAAATTCTTGCTACTAATGCCAGTCAACTTTTCACATGAGTTTCAGTCAAGTACACGAACGTATACTTTTGTTATTTGCGAGTCATTGTTATACGCTCAACAGAAACTTATCTTCAATAATCTTTTTTTATTGTTTTAATTTAAAAATTTTTGATTTCATTCTTAAGAAATAAAATATCTAATCTTATGTAAAAATGCACAATATAGGATTTTATTTTAATTTCATGGTTCATTTCCTCATTTTTAAGTGTAATTCTATTATTTGAAGGACATTTTCAACCATTTACCTAAATATTTCATTGATTTTCTACAGTGGCTCAACCCTTACACCCATGTTCAACCCTTACAACATTATTTTTTTTTAAATTGCTTATAACTTTGAAACTTTTGGCCGAATTTTTTTACAATGTACAGCAAAAACATTGCATTTGAGTTGATCTTTCCAACAATATGCGCGAAAACGTGAAATTCGCACTGTAGAGAAAGTTATGAAGAAAATTCAAAACTATGTCCAACCCTGACAGCACTCCCCTATAAAAAGTTTTTCTTAATAGAATAAGCAAAGTGATCCATTACGCCTCGGAGCACAGTAGGGCAAAATAATTTTTTTGCCAAGTCAATATGGAGACCACAATTTTCAAAAAAATTTCAAATACTTTTTTTTAAATTAAAGGTGAGTTAATTCCACATCAAAACAACGAGAGACATTTCAAAAAAAAATTTATTTTTATTTATTTAACAATAAAAATGAAAAAAAATTTTTGCTCTATTTAACATTGTCATTTTGTGAAAATCTAAAAAATTTCTTTAGGTTTAGTCATTCTTGATGCAGAAATTTCTAAAAAAGAAGACAAAAATTCGCTAAATAAATTTTTTTTTTTAAATATTATAAACAATTAAATGATCAATAGTCTTATTTATCATATTTTATGCCATTAAAACACTAAACTTTTATTTATGACATGAAATGAGAATAAAAAAATATCTTCTATAATTCTTAACAATTTGATCAATAATTGACAATTGTTTAAAACAATTTTATGAACAAATGAATAAATTTTCCATTTTTTGATAGTTAAATACCTAATGTTTTTTTACTTTATCAACCACACGTATTCTGTCAATAGTTTTTTTTAATATTTCCAAAGTAAACAATAATTATGCATTGTTTAAACATATTTAATTAACAAATGCGTAGTTAGTTAGTTGTTATTGGAGTATTCTGGGAGAATTAACTTTCAAAATAAAAATAAAATAAAATTTCTTATTTAAATAGCAAAATATGAGAATCAAACTAATGTGTCAATATAATGTAATTATGATATATGAAATATTTTTTAAATAAAAATTAAAAATTATATACATAAAAATTAGACATGATTTTAATATATAAAGTATTTTGTTATTGGAATTTTTAAGGTGAATTAAATATAGGAGAATTAAATTTCACCTAAAATATTCCAATAACAAAATACTTAATGTAGGGGAGACTGGGGCGAAAAGTTAAATTTTGCATAAATGATTTTTTTTTGCAATATAATCCGCTTAGATGCAAATATTTGTATATCAATATTGTAGGGCAACTTGTCCTCTACAACTTTCAATAAAAAAGTTCCTGATATTTTCTCATAAAATACATGTTTTGTCCTTTTTTGAAAATTTTGTTTTTTTTAACTTTTCGCCCCATGCTGGGGCGAAAAGTTAAATTATATTTTTAGCCTACTAAAACTATTTTCTGATAGGTGATAAGTAGTAGATAAGTTAAAGTATACGTAAACAAGTAATTTAGTAAATAAAAGATTTTTGTTTATTTAAAAAAAGCTTTAGAATAGTTGTAAAGTTAAAAAATTAAAATTTCAAAAAAAAAATTTTTTTTTGTTTATTTCATGTGAACGGTCTTGTTTTTTGACAGAGTACTTGCCCAATATTAAATAAATAATTTTTTAACAAACAAACCTAAAAAACAAAAAATAAAAAAAATTAAATACATGTAAAAATACATATAACTTTTCGCCCCAGGGTGCGTTTTTGTCTTTCACAACAAATATAAAAAATCTGACTAAAGATATTTAGCAAATACCTTTAGGTATCTCTTCAGGGGACCCAAATAATGAAGTAAAAAAATCGCGGTGAGGATAAATGCAAAAAATATACTTAAAAGTTGATATTTTATTTTTCAAAAAAATTTTCAAAAGTAGGTTGAAAAAAAAATTTCAATATAGACACCACAAAAATTAACAGAATTGCACAAAACTCCGGACATTTATTTAGGATGATAATACCCTTTTATAATTAAAATTACAAAGCTCCAATTATTCCCGTTCGAAAGATAATGAATTTTAACGGTTTTGGCAGTTTAACTTTTCGCCCCAGTCTCCCCTATTAAAAACATTTCTAATTTTTATGTATATAATTTTTAATTTTGATTCAAAGAATATTTCATATATCATAATTACATTATATTATACACATCAGTTTGATTCTCATATTTTGCTATTTATATTTATTTCAAAAGGTGATAAATAATTTCAAATAATAAAATGTCCTTCTATTAATAAGGTTAATATTATTCAGAAATAAATTAATTATTGAGACTAATCATTTTATTAACTTTTATTAAACAATAAATAATGTTTTTTAAGCCAGAAATTATTTTAGGGAAAAATTGTAGTATATTAAACTATGAAATTAAACTATGCTTGACTTTACAAAAAAGATAAAAAAATGCGTAAACATTGAATTTGTTTTTTAAATTTGTCTAAAAAATAAACAATTATTTAAAAAAACAACTTAGCATGTAATTATAAGTAGCTGGTTCACAAACAATTAATTTTACAAAAAAGACGAAAGATTTTTATCCAAAAATGTCCAAACTACGCATTTGGTAATTATATATGTTTAAACAATGCATAATTATTGTTTACTTTAGAAATATTTAAAAAAAAACTATTGACAGAATACGTTTGGTTGATAAAGTAAAAAACATTAGGTATTTAACTATCAAAAAATGGAAAATTTATTCATTTGTTTATAAAATTGTTTTAAACAATTGTCAATTATTGATCAAATTGTTAAGAATTATAGAAGATATTTTTTTATTCTCATTTCATGTCATAAATAAAAGTTTAGTGTTTTAATGGCATAAAATATGATAAATAAGACTATTGATCATTTAATTGTTTATAATATTTTTAAAAAAAATTGTAGTTAGCGAATTTTTGTTTTCTTTTTTAGAAATTTCTGCATCAAGAATGACTAAACCTAAAGAAATTTTTTTGATTTTTACAAAATGACAATGTTAAATAGAACAACAATTTTTTTTCCATTTTCATTGTTAAATAAATCAAAATAAATTTTTTTTTGAAATGTCTCTCGTTGTTTTGATGCGGAATTAACTCACCTTTAATTTAAAAAAAGTATTTCAAATTTTCTAGAAAATTGTGGTCTCCACATTGACTTGTCCAAAAAAAATTATTTCGCACCACTGTGCTTCATCCCAAATGGAAACATCAGTATTTTAAAAAATTGCTTTTTCGACTGAACTTTAATATTTAAAGATGAATCACTGTACAGTGGAACAGGTAAGTCTAAAACTTTATGAACAGTTTTCCCGTTAGGAAGCAGAGTGGCAGCTATACCTGTAAAAGCCATGTTTTCAAAAATTTAGTTTTTTCAAATCCTCCACAACCATTAATATATAAGCATTTAGAACTATTAAAAGAAGAATCTTTTATAACTTCAAGTATATAATCAACTTTATTAACCGATGGTAAATCACAGTGGAGAGACTCTGTGGCTTGCGATTACCAAGGTTAAGGAACATTCAGTGCGGTTAGTTCTTGGATGGGTGCCCGCTATAGCCCGGTGTTTTTCTCACTACTTTCGTGATTTATCAAGCGGAAGGTTTGACGTCAAGGTATAATGACGTGCACTGTCGATTATTGTCCGGTACGCACCATTAGAACTTGACTATCGATAAAACCGGTTGTACTCAAGAGAAGTTTTCTACAGTTTCCCTCTCCTCTGGCGAGAAACCCTAATTAACAGGTGCTCCAGGCGAATGCGAGTACTCCTAATAAAGCCGGCTGTAGACGCAAAATTAGGTATAATATATAGAAATATAATTTGTAGAATGGTTATGCTTAATCCAAAAATGTATTCCTCAGGGACTCTTGTCAAGTGCGTAAGGCCTTTAAGGCAAGAGTATAAACAATAAGAAAAATAAAAATAATCAATAATATTTTTTAGTTCAGCATTTAATTTCTTATAATTTTGCTCTCCTATCTTGATATGTTAAAAAATATTTACATCATCAATCTGATCAGATAAATCTTCATTAATGTCTAATAATCCTAGAAAATCAGTTAGAATATCCTTCATTTAATAACATTGATTTTATATTTTTATAAGCTGTTTTTTCAGCATCAATATTGTCAAGTTTTGAATAGTCTTCTGGCATTTAACCCTTAAATTTTTCCCAAAGTTTTTCCGGATGTACAAGATGACTCACTATTATTTTCTATGAGTCCTAATGCTAAACAGGCAGATGTAAAAGATTCATGAATAACTCCATTAACTGTTCCTTAACTTTGGAAAGAAGTTACTCCTTTTACTGTAAGCAACAATAGTCTTAGGTGAAGTAACTCCAATTGACATGGATTAACTGAATCAAACAAAGATTTTGTTTCATTTCCATTTTGCAATTCATTAGAAATTACATTTTTTGAATTATTAAATAAAGAGCTTATTTCCTTTTCTTTTTTTAATTCCTTTTTTTTCTGTATTTTTTTGTATTCTCCCCGGCTCTTTTTTATATTTACAGATGAAACATCTACTTCGTCTGAATGATTTATAATATTAATTTTTTTCAATTTTTGTTTGGCACGATAATTTATTTGATTTTTCACTGCACTTTTTCGGACAGATTTAAATAAAGAATTTGTTTCCTTTACACTATCATGTGCATTCGTGATTAAAAGAATAGGAGTAATGAGTAAATTAACAGATTCTTTCATGTTATCATCATTTGACTTAATAACTTTACAGAAAAAATGTGTATGCTTCAGTAATCCTTTACATTCTTTTTGACATTGTACACTACTTTCTTTTTGATAGGAGTCTACTTCATTATTTATAACTTCATTCTTTCTTTTATCCGAATGTTGTAGTTGAAACTCAAACTGGCTTAATTTGATTCTTTTAGAGGAAACGTCTAATTTATCTGAATGAAATATATTTTTAATTTTACTATTGAATTTAAGTATAGTACTATATTGTTGAGTCTTTAAAGGACTATTAATTACCTCTGCCTTATTTAAAATTCTTCCACAAGGAATTTCTTGATCAATAATTTTTTTAGGGTTTATTTTTCTACATAGGAGTTCCTTAACTGAATCACTCAAAAGAAAAATCCCAATCAAACTTAACAATCAAACGTGGGTTAACACATTTTTTTAGTGGGAAAACGACTTAAATGATTGTATTCAAAAATTAACTTCAAATGATTTCTCATTCATTTTCATTGACTTTCTCCACAATCAACACTGCCTAACGGTTGTTGATGAGCTTTTGAAAATATTACTCCATCACCCGTTGTTTCTTCAAATTGAAATAACTACCCCTAATATGTAAAAATCAAAATGTATAATAAAAAAATGAAAAACCACAACAAATTGGTTTAAATTATATTGAGAATTAAAACATCATAATTTATTTTAATTCTGAATATAATTTAAACCAATTTGTTGTGGATTTTCATTTTTTTATTATACATTTTGATTTTTTTTGTTAAATTTAAATTTAACAAAAACAAATTATGATGTTTTAATTCTCAATATAATTTAAACCAATTTGTTCTGGTTTTTTTATTATACATTTTGATTTTTACATATTATGGGTAGTTATTTCAATTTGAAAAAATAAAGGGTGATAGAGCAATTTTGCTAATGCTTTTGAGTTGTTAAAAAAGAAATACATAAATTTCTTGTTCTCTTTTAAAAAACAATGTGGTTTTTCATTTTTTTACTTTAAACTTTTATTCTGAAAATTAAAGAGTAGGTTTTCCTAAAAAAACAAAGGGGGATGGAGCAATTTTGACATTGCTTTTGAGTTGTTGAAAGAGAAGTACATAAATTTATTTTGTTGTTATGAAAACAAATGTGGGTTTTTACTTTTAATATTGTAATTTTGAATTTTTACATTTTAGGGGTAGTTTTTTCGATTCAATAAAAAACAAAGGATGTTTAAGCAATGTTGACATTGTTTCTGAGTTGTTGTAGTAGAAGTAGATAAATTTATTGTTTTGTTTTAAAGAGAAATCTGTTATTCAATTTTTTTAATTTAAAATTGGAAGTTAAGGGTAGTTTTCTCGATTTAAAAAAAACTGAGGGTGATGGAGCAATTCTGACTTCCATTTTTCCCTGGATTCAGTTTTCCAACTCCTTTTCACCACTAAAACCATGTCTTTCGAACATTGCAATTTTTTCTTAAAAATGCAGACCGGAACAAGACTGGGAGCACCCTGGATTTAGTTTTCCAACACCTTTTTACCTTCAAAACAATGGGATTTGAACTTTGAAAATTTTTTGTGTTAAATAAAGAATGTAGAAAGCCTGGGAGCACCCTGGCTTTAGTTTTCCAACTCCTTTTCGCCTCTAAAAAATTGCTTTCAAAAATTGCAATTTTTTTATTAAATGAGACCGTAACAAGCCTGCGAGCACCCTGGCTTCAGTTTTCCAACTCCTTTTCACCTCCAAAACAATGGGATTTGAACTTCAAAAAATTTTAGTGGTGAATAAAGAATGTAACAAGCCTGGAAGCACCCTGGCTTCATATAAATGTTATCAACTTTATCATAAATGGAGTAACATTCTCCAGCGTTAGAAGGGTCAAACCAGAGCATTAGAAGAGATTTGAATACTCCGAGAAATACACAATGCATTGGATCTATTGCTGTTGATCTTATCCACTTATGAACCATATAAGTTAGAATAGTTGGGCCTTTAACTCCACAAACTGGCTTCTTAGTAAAATGGCCAAAAGGAAAATTTAGATGACTTGAATACCTTGACACCATCGGTGTACCAAAAAAACGAAATATTATTTGGATCAGATAAAAATTTTCCAACTTCCGATAATTCTTTATAAATTCTTCCGTCATATATATCTTCTATATTTTCATCATTTAATTTAACCCTGTTAAATCGATACTGCAATTTTTCGTGAAAACCTTGTCGCTTGTAGAGAGCTTTAACTTGATCAATGATGGAAATTGTTAAGAAATATGTACTTTTAGTTTCCATGAAACATTTTGGGCATTGCGGCAATTCTCTTGGGTGATTTTGTAAACACGAGGAGCAGTAAAAATGTCGTGTAAGAGGACTTCGTAATTTCTCAAAGTATTTTTTAAATTGATACAACGTTTTTCTACAATTATTTGGTTCAGGGCAGTGCAAGGCCAGCAATTCTAATATTGCAGCTGTAACAACTCTTGACAGTGAAAATCGCAACACAACAGCAAGAATAGACAAAAGGCTTTCTTTCACTGTGAGTGGGGAACCTTCATAAAGAGGAAGGTTTTGATTTTGAGGCTCATCATTATCGCTATTATAATCATCGTTTTCTATATCATTATCATTCTCATCACTATTATCGTTATCACCACTATCATCGTTATCATCACTATCATTATCATCGTCATCTGCACTTAAATTTGAATTACTTTCTGCAGAAGAAAGTATATCATCATCATCTTCAGGATCAAAATACTCTATGTTATAATAAATGATATAAATAAAATGTCCTTAATGAGGATTTATTGCAATTTATTTTATGATCATTTTTTATTTTTGTACTTTTAATAATAAAAATGTATTTTATCAAAAATAAACTATCTTTTTTATTAAAAATGACAGATCTGCAAAAAAATTCAATCATCGAATTAAGGACAGGTGAAAGAAAAAATGGATTCGTGATCGCGGACTTATTTAGAAAGAAAAGAATATTTTGAGTCGGGATATTTTGGTAAATAGAGAGAAATGCTCTGAGAGTCGCGTTGCTCTCAGAATTTTACAAAATGTTGATAAATAATTATTGAAAAAAATGTTTAAATATTCAGAAAATGGATAAAACATTTCGTGTTCATATTTGTAAGGGTGATAGAGGAAGACTCTCTGAGGCGCGCTGCTCTCCGTTTTAACAATAATTTTGCGAGGAAATTATTTTATTAACGATTGAGGATTGATTAACGATTGATGGAATAATTTGAGGCTCGCCGCCATATTGTCTCTTACTTTCGCCAAAACTGCAACTTTTCAACTTTCTTTTTCAATAATTACTTGCGAATTTCGAGAATATTCTTTATCAGTACGAATTCCTCTAATTATCCTGATAAATCCGAAAGAGAAATAAAAACTTATTTAGCAGTGAGACGACAGGCAGGGAACCACTTTTTTCGAGGAATATTTCCCACATGGCCTTAACGTTAATTCGACGATAGAATTTTTTACGATTCTGACATTTTTAATAAAATTACAAGTTCATTTTCTATTAAATAACAAATTTTTAATATTTATTTATAAAAATATAAAAAGGAAAAAGAGATAATCATAAAATATCATAATTAAATAATTAGGGGAGAGTTGTCAGGGTTGGGCAGTGTTCAGGTTTGAGCCACCGCTACTAATGTCAGCCATCTTTTCATATGAGTCGCAGTTAAGTATACAAACCTATACTTGACCAGCATACCCCTTTGTGATATAGGCTAAGCAAAAACTGTTTGTGGTGTCTAAAAAAGAGAACTAAATGTAGAAGAAATGTGCTAAAGACAAAATAAATCTACAGAAATTGTTCACTAAGATGATAATTGAAAATGTGTAAAGTATTTTGGTGTTTGTGTCACGCGTTTGTGTTCTGTGCGATTATGACGCAAAACGACGCGTGAGTCAGAGTTGGGCCATGAGAGAAATTTTACAATTACAAAGCGTACTTGCAACAGAAATTCATTTTTTACTTAAAGAGGTGTTTAAAACTCCATTTTCATTGGAAAGAGTGAAAAAAAATTTTGATAACCTTTTTTGAATTTTGTATTTCGTTCATGAGTAATAAATTATCTAAAGTTATATGAAAATGCATAATATGGGATTTTATTTTAGTTTCATAGTACCTTTCCTAATTGTCAAGTGTCATTCTATCATTTGAAGGTCATTTTTAATCATTTACCTAAATATTTCATTGATTTTCTACAGTGTCCCAACTCTGAAAACATTTTTTTTAAATTGTTTATAACTCTGAAACTTTTGGTCCGATTTTTTTACAATGTTCAGCAAAACTTTTTTTTTGTGGAGATAAGAGGCATATCGTCTAAAATATTTAAGGTTATGTTTAGTGAAAAATTTTGTCTAGTACCATGACACTGCTACAACAGGGTGGCCGCTGGACCGGGAAACGGGGAAATGACAGGGAATTTTTTTGGTCTACAAAAAACCGGGAAATGAAAGTGAATTTTGATCTTGACTGGGATTTTAGAAATTTTTTTTTAAAACACTGATTATTTTGTGAGAAAAAATAGAAATAGTTATTTTAAGACTTATTAATTATATTTCATTTAAAAAATTTATAAGAAAATTATGAATTTTGTTGTCCAACGTAACATACTTAAAAAAAGAATATATATTAAATTTAATTTTAAATTGTTTCTATTTCTACCAATAATTAAACAAAATATAATTTTAATTGAATTCGTCGAAAATATTTAAAAGAGAGAAAATTTCACATCCTATAAAATAGTGAAAAATAAATCAACTTAACATTTTTATTTTGTATATTTTAATAAAACAAATTTGAATTATTAAAAATTTGAATTAATTAGAACAAAAGTGATAACGAAATTTATAAAAATTAATTTTTAAATAATGAATAAAGTAAATAAAAAATAAATAAAATTTCTTTTCTTAGAAAATAAATTTTTTAAAACCCGTATTTTGCATTAACATAAATTTGTTTTTCTACAATTATTCATAAACAACTTTCTCAATATTTAAGAATGTTAAATTAATATTAATAATATTAATGTGAAAAAATAATGGATAATAATTAAATATTTATTTCAAAAAATCTACTTAAGTTCTAAATGATTTTACAGTTAAAGATATTCAAAAAATGTATTATAAACATATTTTAGGGTTTCAATAATTATTTTTAGAGTAAACTAAAATATTTTGAGGGTTTGGGAAAAAGTCAAAATTCTGCCTAACAATCAGGGAATTTTTTTAATTATTCATGGAATAATTTATTTTCAGTTATTCTTTATGACCGGGAAATTTAATAGCATTTTGCAAAATTAATAATAATTTATAAATATTTATAAATAATAAAAACTACTTGGACCCCCAGCACATCTAACTACTGAGATACAAGTGGTTTATGTTATCCTTACGTTTCCATGCATTTGTTATGAAAAATAATATGCGACACATATTTGTTAATAACTTTTCCTAGTTTTGGTATAACATTCCTCTCGAATACGTCCTATTACACACTGCAAAAAGAAGTATCTCACGTGGTATCTTATTATAAGTTGAAAAAATATCATGTTCCATCTCAAAGTAAGATGTTTAGTAAAGTATCTTATTGAATACTAAGATACTTTTAATAACTCCATAGGAAGTAAGATGTATTTTCTATCTTAAAAAGGAAGATGTTTGTTTAGCTATAACACAAAAAGTATTTTTAAGGATTAGTCTGAAGTTACTACATGTTTGAGGTAAAGTTTTTTGCAAATTGGAAGATTCATCAAAACTTGAAGTTACGTAAATAAATAAATACATAGAGTGACAATAAAAGTGAGAAATAGTTTTGTATTAATAATCAGAATAGCACAGACGTGTGCTATTTGTAAAAAATGATTGAATTAAATTTAAGTAAATGTATTCTGGTTAGATTGTCTCAGAAAATTCTCTTTAATTGTCCATTCTTCTTAGGCTGTTTTCGGTAACTTGGGGCGAATGCTGAAAACAGCCTTAATATATATAAGAATGTGTTTAGCCTTGCTTGTTAGCAGTGGCGACGTAGATAACAACCTAAAATTTAATTTTCGCATTTTAAAAAAAGTAATTAACTATAAATATTGGAAATTAAGAGAATTAAATTAAGTTTTGCAATTGATGAAACTAGATTTTTAATTTTGTTTTGAAAAGAAAGTAGCATGAGATACTTGTAGCATCTCACAAGAAGATATTATTAATCACGGTGGTCTTGAATCAACTTTGAATGAAAAGTCTGTGCACATCCCTTTTTTTTTGCTGATTTGGGTTATTTGCATTCTAAATAATATGTAAAAAATTTATAGCCCATAACTTGTCGAGCCGTTTTTGAGAAAACTCATTTTGAAAAAAATTCATCAGTTTTTTATTTAAAATGTTACATATTTGTATCAAATTATGGATTTAAGCATAATATTAATTAAAATAGGGTCAGTTGGGGTGAATCCGGACAAAATACCTATTTTTCACAAATGACGTATGTTTTTATAATAAAAGGCAATTCTTTCGTTTTATACTGCATTAATTTCTTTCTTGAGTTCCCTAGATTAATTTTTTATTTTTTATAAAATTTTATATTTAATTTTTTACATTTTATTGTTCGGATTTACCCCAAGATTTAGAAAATTTCTTTAAATTTGGGGTAAATCCTAACAGCTTAGTTTCTAAGAAAGGTTTAAAATAAAGTTATCTTAAGTATACTACTCTATTAAGGGATAGAACAACTTGAAAAAAATTCATACTAGATGTATAAAAGTTGAATCAGTTAAGTGTTGTAGTATCATAAAAGTTAATCAATTAACGATTCAAAAAGTAATAATCAAAAACATATATAGCTTTAACAAAATTTAATGGATTTTAATAAAACTTGCGATAAAGAAAAGTTTTTAGGATCATTGAATACGAATACAAAGTCAGATTTTGAAAATTCAAAATGCCGGATCCAATATGCCGGACTTTTTTAAAAATTAATCGAATTACACTACTTACACCACTTTTTAAAATGTAATAGAAGCTCTGTCCAAATTTACACTAAGTTTTTAAATTATCCTGTTAACAATTGTCGAGATAAAATCATGGAAGTAGTCAGAATCTCTTTTAAAGGATCTGAACTTAAAATATTGACCTTGAACTGAATTTTTAATTTGTAAATTAAGATCCAACACCTTTTGTCCGTATTTGCCCTCTGTTCGAATTTACCCCAACTGACACTAATACTTTTCTTTATTTTAAATAATATAATATAACAATTTAAATAATATTTTTCACACAATAAGTCAGTTTTGTTTAAATATTACAATACATGTTAAGGCACATATTTTTGCCAATTTACGGAAATTATACCAGTTACTGTACAGAAAAAAAATTAACGAAAAGGTTATATATAATATATATATATATATATATATATATATAAACGGCTCGACAAGTTATGGGCTATAAATTTTTTACACATTATTTAGAATGCAAATAACCCAAATCAGCAAAAAAAATGATGTGCTAAGACATTTCATTCAAAGTTGATTCAAGACCACCGTGTAGTGTCTTAAATTAAGACACTTTAAATGTTTTAAAAGTTACTACCAAAACTTCTCAAAATGAGATACTTCTTTATGCAGTGCAGCATGCTTTAAAGGATACTTACCATCATCTGATGTATCATTGTCATCATCTTCATCAGCGTTTGAATTATAGGAAATATTATCATTACTACCAGTGCTAAAAGAACTCACACTCATATTCTCATCAGGAAACTCCATATTACAGTCAACTTTCATTCCATTGCCAGCATGCAATGCGTCATTATTAATTATTTGTTCGTCTTGTATGTCATTATCCTAATTAAGCAATTTAATAATTTATAATTAAATAAATAATAATTTCCTAAACAAAAAATTGTCATATGCTATTATTGACAACAGGAGGCAGTATTGCATCAGTTCCTTGGTACCCGTAATGAGTCATTAATGATATGATTAATAATTCTGTAGAATGCCACTTCTGAACTGTTAGTAACGGCATGCCAGCATTAATCGTACTGAACCAGTAAATAATGACAAAATTTTACTGGTACTACACTCGATCGCCGGTTTAGCGGACTGTCGGGGGTGTTGTTCATTAAAGTGAACAATACCTTAACAATATCTTTAACCAGGCAAGACAAAAAAATCGTAAATCACGACCAAAAAAATCCAATAAAGCGGTGTCCGCTAAACCGGCGTTCCAGTGTACTGACAAATCAGTACTGAAAAACTTTATCCTTTTGGATATATTCTAGTACTATTCAGTACTGGAGTAATACTTCGCCTGTTGTTAATTTTTTAGTAAGGTAATATAATAGTTTTTAATTTTTCAATTACAATAAAAATTATTAGTAGCTAGCAATATTATATGCGCGCAAGCAGGCATTAATTGTTTCATTCTATTGTTATTTTAAAACCAATAAAATCACTTTTTATTTGAAATTTTTTAAATATTTAATAAATAATTTTATTTTTAAAATGTACGTTCGTGAGGATACTTTTCTGAAGAATTAATATTTTACTTAGGTATAATACAAGGTTTTAAAATTTTTGTAAGAAATATATGTAAATTATTTACTTTTAGACATTCACCCAAAAATAGCGTAACGATAAAACATACTTTTGTTTAAATTTTAATTTAAATATTAATTAATATATTAGCGAACAATTTTTTAAGACCAATGAGAAATATTTTTAGTTAAATAAATTTTTATAGAGGTACCTTTTTAATTTTAATTAATGCTTCACTGCATGCTATTATTCCCAAATAGCACGTTACATTACTTTATTGTCGCTGTAATATCACTATAATGTTACAAAGAAAACTTTTAAAAATATTATTATACGGAATTTGGCAATCTTCTTTGTAACATTACATTACAGTGACATTACAATAATGTTATATGTTATTGGGTTAAGATGAAAAATTTATTAAAAAAAAGAAATTATTTTATAATTTTAATTTTTTAAAATATTAATTCATCATCGCAAAATATTATGTAATATTAAAAATTTTGCATTTTTAAAATTTTGTAGTTTTTGGCTAAAATTGATGGCTAAGAACTCTATCTGCATTAAAACACTAACTTTACAAATTGATACAAAAAGTTTTTAAAAGTTATTTTCTAAACTAACTAAATCATATTTGCTTTTCAGACTCATGGCACACCAACATGTGAAGATTTCATAAAATTAGCAAATTTAATTGAATTTTTATTAAAATTGACTCACATTTTTAAATTGTTTATATAGTTTAAATTTGGGGGGGGGCATCCATTCAAAAAAATCAATATAATGTTATCTTTTTCTATCTCATAGGAATATTTAACACTTGGGGGAGCAAGCACCCGTGCCCCCACTGAATCCGCCACCGAATTTGTGTGCGTATTGGAATCTGAAATCACGTGAAACGGCCTATCGCTGTACCTGCTTTCGGAAACTCATTTTCGCAATCACTAATTTTTTGAAAACCAATTACTAATATAATTAACTAGTCCCAGGGACACCTCAAGCATATTAAATCTGTTCTTGTGATGTATGTCTGTCTATTTATCCATTCTACCATTCTTATTGAATGGAATCTTATTATTATTTAGTTTGCTCTGAGGTTTTCGGAACTAATCAGCAATTTAAACTGTTAAATTCAAATATATATGATTTTAAACATGCTGTAAATTTGGATTCAGGATTCGAGACAGATTAAATTAATAATGAAGTGTTTCTCGATTTTAGAAATGATAATGTAATTTTTAGTTTATCCTAAAACGACAGCACAGTCAATATAATTAAAAATATAATTTTTGCCACAAAATTTTAGAACAAAAAAATTATCTTCTGATTAAATGGCTATTAAGTCAAATTTTTTTCTTTTCATTAAGTATTATATGTTTAAAAAAAATTTTTCTAAAAAATCCGGAGATCTTCGGATTTTTAAATGTTAGTTCCGGATTTTTAGCGCCACTCTTTGAATTTTTTTTAGAAATAAGAGTTAGCAACGCTGATGGCTTAGCCTTTTAGTTTGAAGTGTGGATTCCCCATAATGAAGTCAGTTTGTCGTGTGTTTACAAATATGTTAGTGGCATATAAATTCAGAAATTGATTAAAGTTTTTGATTAATGAAAACCAGTATCTCATCGTTAAGTGTTAATTAATTTATTTAATCACTTTTTAAATTGGAGTGATGGAAAAGTAATTTAAAACTTTAAAGTGCTCAAAAGTTAAAAATTGCATTTATTTTGTATTTTTGTATTACAAATGTGTTTTTACAATAAGTGCGCATATTTGTTTAATACATGAATGGATAACGATTTTCAGGTGAGAATAAATAATAATTAATATCAATAAAATAAGAATTAAAATATAATTAAGTAATTTAATTTATGGAGTTGGTTCTATCATTGACACATGTTTAATTTTGAGGTTATATTATTGCATGTTTGTTTTAGTTATAAAATATACGATTTAAAAGTATTGAAATAAAATAATAAAACTAAAAAAAATATTAGTTTAATGATTGTTGAAGTTTTGTTAAAAATTTATAATTTAAAAAATGACAATTTTTAAACTTGACACTAAAAAATTTTAGTTTTAAGATATTCTTTATATTTTAATTAGCTGAAAATTTCCAACATTTTCAAATATCAATTGATAATAATGATTATCAATAACAATTTTATTAAGAAAGGTAAAGATAAAACAAACAAAAATGAAATTGTGAACTCCGTCTATAAGATTAATTGTAAAAACTGCTCCGTCTCATATGTAGGTTAATCAAAACGTATGATAAAAAAACGTGTCTACGAACATAAAAACTCTAGAGATAACGCACTTGCATTACACAGTGCCGAGCAAGGTCATGTTTTCGATTTTGACGAATTCTCTATACTAGATAGAGAAAAAGTAAGAGGAAGGAGATTGATATCGGAGATGATATACATAAATTTGCAAACCAATCCAATAAACACTAAAGAAGATATAAATAAGTTAAATGACAAATATTCTCAATTTCTAAAATCTCAATAACACTTTCATCACATCCAATAGTTTACTTTTCTCGGTCATTCACTTCTCTCCTATCTCAAGGTCCTAAATCTGCTTTGAAATATATTCATTCGTATCTTAAATTGTATTGTGTCTTTTGAACATATTGCGATGCCTCTGTTTTCGTCGATTGAATGAGTTAGTTGACGACGTGACATTCGTCCGTCCACACGTGCCTTCAAACACGATTTTGATCGGTACGAAAATAATTTGTATTTAAATTGTTTGTATTATTATTAATCATTTAATGTTTTTTCTTTTTTTAATTAATTATGTTACATAAAAAATATTTACATAAATGTGTAACTTAACATGATTTTTGTTCAAAAAATGAAATTTCAGCTTTAAGTTTGATATTATTACAATTGTGTATTTGACCTTGAAAATACAAAACACGTTCTTTTTATTTTCGTTTCTGCAAGTGTTTGAATTAATTATATTAAAGCAGTCAAAATATTTATTATAATAATCAGTATTATTATTTTAGAGTTAAAAATATTTTTCAAAGAAATTTGTATTATTGGCCTTTTTTAAACAGAGTGGACACATGTCATAATGCAAAAAATAACTATAAACAAATCTTTCAAAATTTTGAAAATAATTGAATTATCAAAAATCTTTTAAAGGTAAATTTAAAAAAAATTAAGTTTTGAAAAATTACATTAAAATATTATTTTTAAAAACTAATAATAAAAATTGTTTAATAATTAATTTTAATATTCAATTAACTTCGAATAATGTAAATAACAATTTATGAAATGGATTGATGGACATTAAAAAATCTATTAAAAAAAATTTTTTTTTTGACTTTTTTCTAAAAAAAATTTTTTTTTTTAAATTTTTTTTAATTGAATATTGAAGTTAATTTACAATAAAATCTTCTTCTTTGCATCAAGACGAATCGATTGGTATATATAAAGTATAAATTGTATGAGAGTTTATAGAGGTAATGACAATTAAAGCAAAAAAATTACCTTTTTTTATCAAAAATTTAGTTCTTTCACCAAAATTATATTCCAGTACAATAAGATTTTACTCATTTTTTTCAATAATCTTATCCGTTGCATTAAAACGGATCGATTGGTATATATAAAGTATATATTTTATTTGAATTTATAGAATTAAACATAATTAAAACCAAAAATTCGCACTTTTATTAGAAACTTATTTCCTTCTTAAAAATTATGTTGCTTTATAATAAAATGTTAATCTAGACTTAAAAACAAACTAAAAATCTTCATTTCATCAAGACGAATCGATTGATGTATAAAAAGAATATATTTTATTAGCATTAATAGAATTAAATAAAATAAAAAAATTCACTCTAAAGCAAATTTTTTTTTCTTATCGTAAAGAGGAAGCAAAATGTTCATGTAATGAACATCTTAATTCACAACTTGTTTCTGCTTGTCAGTATTTAATTTAAATAAAAATAAATCTCATTGCTCGTTGAAAACGAGCAATGAGGTTATGTCCAATAGGAATGATTTTGAAAGCAGCTTTGAAATTTTTATTCCTTTTTCCACTTTTTCTGTTGGTCAATATTAAATTTTATTTTCATTTATCGCACTGTTTTTTAAAATTAGATTTATAATAAAAATTTATTTTTAAAAATTGTAAACTTCAACTTACAAGAAATCTAATATAATTTCATATATTTTTTCTAATTAAAGTTTTAAAAAACATGTCATGAAAATTCGTTTTTTATTTTTAAATTAAACAAAAGATGAAAATGTAAATTTTAAAAACAAAGTATTTTTAATTAAATTTAAATTCATTTAAAGAAAAATGTTTTTAAATTAGACTCGTTTGACAAAATTTAAAAAATATAAATATGTTTATTTCAAAATAATCAGTGATTAATAAATTTTTTTTTAGATAAATAAATTAGAGATATTTAAAATTTTTTATGTTTTTTGATTCGATTGTTTTTAATTAACCACATTCATATTGTACATATCTCATTTTGACAAATCGGGATTGACAGAATTGAGAGAAATGTCTTCAAGAAAAATGTTTTGTCTGGTGTTTTGGAGATCTGAGAAATCTTGCAGTACAATTGAAGAACCGCCAAAACTGAAAAATGTTGCTGATGGAGGCGAAGCTGAGTTAGTGATAAAAGGAGTTTCATACGAAATAATTGTGGTAGCAAGGAGTGGTAAGTATAATTTTTTTATATAAAAAAATAACTAATAGAACAAATTAATAAATTATTACTTATAAATTATTAAACAAATAATTTTTTTTAATATTTCTAAATTATTTGAATTTTAAAAGAGTTGAGTTTAAAATTTCATAAAGAAATGAACTTCAAAAGGTTTTAATTTGAAATTTTATAAAATTTCAATCTTGAATGAATTTAATTTGAAAAATTAAAGAACTTAAATTTTTTAAAATTTTAATAATTTCAAATTCTTCTGAAATCAGTTGAATTTGTTAATTTATATATACTTATATTTAATTAATTATTAAAAATTAAATAGATTTATTGAAAACATTTAATCATTTAATTTATTAAGAAAATTTAATTGTAATCAATGAACCCATTATAACCCTACTGTAATAATTATAGAAGAAAAATCTTTCCTGGATGAGTTGAATGTGTCTGAGGACGGAACACTTATACAAGAGCCAACATAAACAGTGCCTAGGAAAAGAAAAAGTCAATCGGAATTTGCTCAAATAAATAAAACGAGGGAAGCGGTTAGAACTCAAGTGCATAAGAGCATTTTAGAATTGAGACAATTGGCGAAAAGTAACGGATCCAGAAAAGCGGGTAATATATCTTTATCAAATAATAAACATTTAATTTTTTTTTCAATTTAAAAAAAAATATTTTTGTTGCAAATTTTAAAAACAATTAAATTTTGGACAAGCAGCAATTAAGATTTTTAAAAATAATAATTTTTAGTAAAAATCAATTTTAATCAAATTTAAATTAAATTAAAAATGTTTATTTTTCACATTAATTCTATTTTATTTAAAAAATATTTCCCTAACCGAAATAAATATTTTTTTAAATGATCGCAATTATGAAGGTCAATATTTTTAAAGAGTAAAAATTTAAAATATATTTCAGAACCATTTTTTCGTTATTTTTTTATAAATTTGTAATAGAAATAAATAATAAGTAATAGAAAATTATAAATTTGATAGAATTTTCCGACTTTTTAAAGGTGGAAATTCTAAGAAATCATCGAATCGTACCAAAGCTATGAAAATCGTAGAAAAAGGAACAGAATTTTCCGATAGCGAGGAATCAGTGATTGAAGCTTCGAAGGGTGCGAAAACACAAGTTTCGAAAGGTAAAAAAATAGAAAGTGAAAAATTTGAAGCTAGTGAATTATAATCGGGGATACCTCCAAAAATTAAAGTTTTTTAAACTAATCTTTACATTATTTCAAGACAGAATTTAGATTTAAATGTCAAATTATGAATTTAATTTTAATCAATTTTTTCTGGCTGAGATAAAAAATTTCAAAAATGTTCGTAATTGAAGCATTGGGTGCAAGAAGGGCGTATCACAAAAAACCCTTATGTTTTTAAACTTTAATTGGTCAAAAACTGTACATGAAAATTAAATATACTTTTTTTTAATTTATTAGTCCACTATTGAACTATCAAATTCAAGTGTAAAATAAGGGGAAAATTGTAATTAATTGTAATTATTGTATTTGCGTGTTACCATGTTAACAGAATGTTTGATAATATGCGTCCGGATCTGGATCTTTTTTTCTCTAATCAGTCAGCTTTTTTGAAATGTTTGGTACAATACACAGAGGATTTGCGATAATACACAAAAATTATGTTTCTAAATTTTTTATCGTATTTTCTTTATTTCTGTGGAATCCTGAAAAATATATAAACAAGAGAATTATATTTATTTAAAATTTAGGGTATCAAGTTTTCAAATTTTTATTATTTGACACACATCACAAATGCTCTAGCTCAAGTCGGCTTCAGTTTTAGAAAGTTTTTCATACCTAATTTATCAGCAACTAATTAACAGTTCTATCTTAAAAATATTAAAAATATTTTTAAAGGTGTTGGATTTAAAAATCAAGAACTTGTCGGAAATGTTTATATGACACAGGAACAGCAAAATGATAAAAATTCTTCAAGATCATCAAATTCCTTCAAAAGCGTATCGGAATTTATGAATTTGGTGTTTCCAAAAGGTTACAATTGGTTTTTTAAAAATAGTATTAATTTGTTATCTATAGGGGAGAATGAGGAGTTATGAAGCATGGGGAGTTGTAAAGCACGGCCATAGATCTCGCATAGTAATTGTTTTGATAGATGTCACTTACTCTAAGTATTTTTTCACCTAATATCTTCGTTTTGTAATTGGATTCATTCCGAAAGCAGATATTTTGCATATCTTTCAAGACAATGTGTTCAACCTTTCGTTTATAAAGTTTTTTTGAGTGTTTCTTTTTGTAAAATTCTTACAAAATTCGCAAACAAATCAAAAAGATAAGTTCACCCACATAATAACCAGCAATGATTAGGTTCTTGAAGTTCAAAAGGATTTATGCAAAATCTCAATAAAGAATATTTACCAGAAAATATAATTTTTAGCGATTTTTAGTAGTGCTTTACAACTCTCCATGATTTTTAAAAACTTGAAAAAGCAGCTTTTTAGCCCAACTGAAAAAAAATTGTCGATTTTATTTTATTTCATGCAAATTCTCCAACCAGTAAGCATATTTTAAGATCCTCTAGAGATTCAATTAGAGAAAATTTGAAAAAAAAATTTCTTTTTGAAGTTACAACTCATAAACAAAGCGTGCTTCATAACTCCCCATTCTCCCCTATTATTTAAATTTATTCATTTAAATAATGTAATTAAAAAATTGACTAATGATTTAATATGTAATAATATATTTTTATAATTTATTAATGTATAATTATAATAATAATTCTTGGGAAACTTGCTATCTTTGCTCAAAATAAGTTACGAGAAGAAACAACTGCAAATCCAGTCAGTTATCATTTATAATAAAATCATGTTTTCAGATAAAGTGATTAAACTTTAAAAAGTTTTTTTTCAATCTTTGGAAATTCGTAGTCTTACCGAGTGGTAATTCTTCGCAAAGAATTTTAAATTTAGACGAATATTTATATGAGCGATTCCGCGTCAAGTGATCAAGGGGTCTTTTGGTGTAATGTTTATTTAAATAATTTTTTACTCTTAAACAATTAAACATACAAATTTGACAAAGTGCATTTTGGAAAGGTTTTTTCATCCTCTTTCGATTGGAAATAAGCATTTTAATTAAAAAAAATTTTGACCCAAAAAAATCAAAATTAAAAATCAATTTCAATTTTTGGGGGAGAGAGACCTGATATTTTTTTTAAACGAAAGCTGAGTTTTTTTCCTAAAAGGATATATAAATGAAAAAGTTTTTTTCAAAGTGCTTATTAACAATCGAAAGAGCATGAAAAACCCTTTCCAAAATGTACTTTGTCAAATTTGTATGTTTAATTGTTTAAAAGTAAAAATATATTGAAATAAGCATATAATATACGTAGGGAAAAGGGTAGAAGTTTTTGGGTATTTTGGAGTATAGTTCATTTAATTATTTTTTTCTTAATTAATTGAATAAAAAAATTTATTACTAGAATAAATGCACCAGTGGTGGATCAAAATCTGTAAAAATGCTCAAATATTCTATTTTTAATTGAAGTAAATGTTGTACAGAAATTTTTGTGACAAATTTAAGAGCCTTAATTGATCCACAATCGATGTAGTCATTTTATTAGTTTATAAATTTGTTTGACGAAGAATTACCATCCCAAAGGACTGAAATTATGAGAGAATTTTTTTTATTAATCGCCTTGATTTATTTATCTAAAGTTTAATTGTATTTAATCCGTCTGAATAGTTAACGAACAAGACCTCTGGTGAAAATACCTTACCACTTACATCCTCGGTTATGGTAATTAACAACGAGGTATTTATTGATCCCAAACGTGTGATTGAATACTCTCGATTCCGAAAGCGTCCTGAAGAAATGTCAAGGCGATTGATGTTGGCTTCAGTTGGTAAAGACGAACTAAAAACGATGACCGCTCTTTGTCATTCAAGAAATGGAAGACAAGGCAAAGCGATCCCTGAAGATATTAGAAATGCTGTCCACAGTATGTATAAATTTATCTTAATACTTAGAAAAGATTCGAGGTGTCTAGTAATTCTATAGTTAAAAATTCCAAGGGTTTTCCCGGTTTACAAAATAATAAGTATAAAATAATATAATAAAATAATAATTTGTTAAAATAAAATTTCAGTTTATAGAAATTTGATTACATGAAAATTCTGCAAAATAAGAATTAAGAGAAGTAAAAATTTGATCAAATAAACAATCCTTTAATAGAAATTTTTAAAAATAAAAATCTTGGAAAATTTTAATATATATAAATTTCAATAAAAAATTCTGTTAGATGAAAATTCCTTAAAGTAGATAATCTGTTATATTTAAAATCAAATAAATAGAAGTTTTATTAAATTGAAAATTCAACTAAATAAAAATTCTTCAGTATAAGAAAATTTTACTCATTATGTTTTTGTTCTATAAAATCTGATTGAATAAAAATTCGATCACTTTGATAAAAAAACTTTTAAAAAATTATTATTTCTAGTTATATAATTTTATTTCGCGATTTTAAGCAAGAAATTAATTTTCAGAATAAAAAATCAATAATATTACTAATATTTTATTGTTAATTTAATTGATTTTTTTCTTCTTTTGCAAATATCTAAAAATTATTTTAAACAATCTTATATTTAAATTTGAAATTTTTTTAAAAAAGGTCTGGAAAACCTGGGAAAGCCATGGCATATTAAAATCAGAATTGTCTTGCAACCCTGTTGAAAAATACAGTATTTAAAATGATTCTAAGTTTTCAAAAAAAATTTATAGATTATGTTAAATTGAGGGCGAAAGGAATTGCATATGGCAAATACATAGATTGTCTCATTAGTCAGTGTAATACTTTGCGGAATCCCAGAAAACGCAATAACGAGAATGACAACAAATCTAAAAAAATAGAGTCTAGTAAAAATGAAGATGATTTGTCAGAAAATGAAAAAGAAAAGGAGAACAGGTATTTCATTTACAAATAATCTAGATATAATATTTCACAATAAGAATGATTAAAAATTTAATAATGGTACCTACCTAAGTATATATAAGTATATATAAATTATATATAAATTATTATATTTATTATTATATATAAATTTATATAAATTTATAATAAAAGTGCGAATTTTTGGTTTTAATTATGTTTAATTCTATAAATTCAAATAAAATATATACTTTATGTATACCAATCGATCCGTTTTAATGCAACGGATAAGATTATTGAAAAAAATGGGTAAAATCTTATTGTACTGGAATATAATTTTGATGAAAGAACTAAATTTTTGATAAAAAAGGTAATTTTTTTGCTTTAATTGTCATTACCTCTATAAACTCTCATACAATTTATACTTTATATATACCAATCGATTCGTCTTGATGCAAAGAAGAAGATTTTATTGTGTATTAACTTCAATATTCAATTAAAAAAAAAATTTTGAAAAATTTTTTTTTTTGAAAAAAGTAAAAAAAAAATTTTTTAATAGATTTTTTAATGTCCATCAATCCATTTCGAGATATTTTTATGATAAATATTCCTAGCAATTTTCAGCCGAATTCGTTGAAACCTCTTTTGAGTTATCGTGTTCACAAAAAACGGGATCCACACACACATACACATACACATACATACATCCGGACAATTGTTTAGGGGCTCAAATACATAGTCCTATATAGACGAAAATTTATTTGAAGGATTTTTAAAAATTTTATAAATTATATTTCTTATTTCATTATAAATACAGCCAATTTAAATTATTGTTAATTGTTAATTTAATTTTAACTAATAACTTATTAATCAAATAATGTAAATAATAATATAAACTAATATTATTAGCAACAAGTAAAATTACAACTGAGTAAGCGTTGCTATTTGTCAACATAAATTTATATTAGATGTATATATACAAAAATTTTCTATTTATTAAATTTGATAGTTCTTCAAAATAAATATATGATATGCATAAATACAAGTGATTTGAAGTTTCAGTATTAAATTATCTTTGATTAAGAGTATTTATAATTTTGAAAAATTTGAATTTCAAATTTATTAATCAAAAAATAATTTTATTTATACTGTATAGTGAAATCAATTTAAAAGAAAATTGAAAATAAATTATTTTTGTTAAATGAAAAAAACATAATATTATATTAAGCGGAAGGAAGTTATTATTTTGGACTTATTTTCATTAAACAAGTAAGTTAATTAATTAGACCAAATATAAGTAATACAGAAAATTAAATTTTTAAAAAATTTTAAAATGTTATACTCAAATTTGACATATTCTTGGGCTAGAAAATTAAATTTCTTAATATTATCATCATAAAAGTCTCTTAAATAAATTCTTATAATAAAAAAAGTTTATAATATTGTTATTTTTTTAACATTTTAATTAATTGTAATTAAATATGTAGAATATCATACTCTTGTAATTTTTTATTTTCTTGGAAAATAATTTAATGTTCGTGTAAAATAGGTTCAATTATTTATATTTTATATTTGAAACAAATTATTTTTTTTAGTCAAATAAACTGTATTTAGATCAAATATTTCAGTATTTGAGCAAATATAATTTAACATTTTTCTAAAATAAAGATTAAATTTTGAATTAACTTATAATTATACATTTTAAATATTATTTAAACTGGAAAAATAATTTATTTGATTAACATAACAGATTATTTGACTGTTATCAAATCATTATTTACTTAAATCAAATAATTTTTATTTGAATCAAATAAACTGTATTTGGATCAAATATTTCAGTATTTGTAGCAAATATAATTTTTTAAGTAATAAGTTAAAAAAGATTTTTTTAAATATTTGTATTCTTGTCCTGAATATTGTTATTTATGAAAATAATTTACTTCCTCTTAATGAATTTGTTATTCATAAAAATAATTAATTACAATTAATTTTTATAGATAAAATAGGTATTTTAAACTTTTTTAAAATTTTTGAATACATCATTTTTTATTTGCTAAACCATGTTGTTCTTGGCTAAAAAATATATTGAATATCATACTCTTATAATTTTTGAGTTTTTGGAAAATAATTGAATGTTCTTGTAAAATTTAATTCAAATATTAATGAAATAGTTGAATTTTTAGTGATAATTTTATTGAAATAGTTGAATATAAAAACTCATTGAATTAAACAATTTTTGGGAAATTAATTGAAATGTTGTTCCCTTGAAATTTATTTATTTTGAAAATTATTGAATTCTTGTGATAATTATTATTATTGAAACTTAAATAGCTTTAACAAATTTAAATGGATTTTAATGAAACTTGATAAAGAAAAGTTTTTGGGATCGTTGAATACGAATTCGAGGTCAGATTTTGAAAATTCAAAATGTCGGATCCAATATGCCAGACTTTTTTAAAAATTAATCGAATTACACTATACTTACAATACTTTTTAAAATGTAATAGAAGCTTTGTCCGGATTTACCCCAAGTTTTTAAATTATCTTGTTGACAATTGTCGAGATAAAATCACGGAAGTAGTCAAAATCTCTTTTAAAGGATCTGAGCTTGAAATATTGACGTCGAACTGAATTCTTAATTTGTAAATTAAGCTCCAACACCTTTGTCCGTATTTGCCCTCTGTCCGGATTTACCCCAACTGACCCTTATACTTTTCTTTAACTATAAATAATATAATATAATAATTTAAATAATATTTCTGACACAATCAGTCAATTTTGTTTAAATATTACAATACATGTTAAGGCACATATTTTTGCCAATTTATGAAAATAAAACCAGTCCTTGCACGGACAGCTTTATTATTTATTTGAACACATAGAACTTGTCAGGTCCACAATGAAACTTTTTGGAAAACCTTCTTTATCAATAATCAGTAGAATTAAAAACAACAATTTCAAAAATGTACTTTTTAAGTTTAATAATAGGTTTTTATATATTTTAGTAGAAATAATATTTTTATTTTTCAAAAAATACAAAACTATTTTTATTAATTTACAAAAATTATTTATTATATTTTTCAATATTTTACTTTTTTCCAGAAAAATTAGCTTTAACTTCTTTACGTGCAACATTTTGATGTCTTCTGCATTATTATTATTCTCAATAAATTATAATATTTTTATTCATTTTATACTGTATATAATTTTTCGACACACAGTTTAAATCAAAATAAATTTAAATAATATTTCTGTTGAAATGTCACCTTTTGTAATGAATCATCATTTAACTCTATATTAATTAGAGAATGAAAAATGTTCAAAGAATATTATATTTATGTACTTTAATTAATTGCAATACATTAAAAAATACACACAAACAATAATTATTATCAATATAATATTTCTAACACAATCAGTCAATTTTGTTTAAATATTACAATACATGTTAAGGCACATAACAAATGAAAAATGTTCAAGGAATATTATATTTATGTACTTTAATTAATTGCAATACATTAAAAAATACAGTTTTTTAAAGAAAAAAGGGAGATAAAAATAAATTTTTAAAGACTTTAAGGTGAATAATCTTAAGAGATAATGAAATTTCCATTTCTCAAAAAATGTAATTAAAATTAAGCATACTGACAAAGTTGTCCATTTTCATTTTTAGTCTAAAATCAAAATAAAAAAAACTTAATATTATGAACAATTTAATCAAATAAAAGCGGAATTATATATATTATCAATAATTTCAATTTTTTTCGCTTCATACAATTTTAAAAATTTATTATTAATTATTAATAATATATTTACAGAAAAAAATGGGATTGTCACATGATGATCATAAAATTTTTTTAAATCGATTATTTCCCAATGTAAGCAATGTAAAAATTGCATTTAAAAAAGTTCAACATCAAATTAATTCTTTTGACTGTGGGGTACACTCTATTGCATCTGCAGTTGCTATAGTACATAATGTATGCCCCTGCTCTTTGCAGTTTTCCATTACTGACATGAGAAAACATTTATTACAAATTTTTACAAATTCATCTCTGAATATGTTTCCATTATTAAATACCAAGCTTCATTATTGTAAATCTTTAACACGTAATCTTACTCATAATCAGTTTATACAATTACAACAAATTGATTTAACGCGTTATAACCATAGCCACTGGCAATCAATGGAAAATTCACCAAAAATGGTAACACAAACTAAAAATTTTAATTCAATTGTAAAAAATCTGAATATTAACCTAAAAAATAAAAATGAACAAAATGAAAAAAGTAATCAAATTGACGCAAACGGAAGTGGAGAAAAAATAGGAGCTGATAGGAAACGAAAAAAGAATATATATCAAGAAAAGAAACAAATGGATCAGTTCAATGTAATAAATCTTAATCGTAACGCAGCAAACAATTTAAATGAGAGGAAACAAATTAAAAACATAAAACAAAAGGAAAAATATAGAATTCGAAGTGATGAACAAATAGAACAAGACAGATTAAAAAAAAATTTATTATCAAAAGAAAAAAGAAAAAAATACTTCTAATGTAACAAATATTAACACAGAAAATTAAAAAAAAAATTGACACTAAAAATGAACAAAATAAAAAAAGGAGACGAATGTATGTAAGTGGAAATGAAGAACAAATAGAAGCTGACAATAAACGAAAAAAAAGAATTATGAAGAAAAGAAACTAAAAGCTCATTTAAATTTAATAAATCTTAACTGTGAAACAGCAAACAATTTAAATAAAATAAATAAAATTAAGAACACAAAACGAAAACAAAAGTATGCAACTCGAAGTGATGAACAAATAGAACAAGACAGATTAAAAAAAACGCATTATCAAAAAATTAATGAAAAAAATACTTCTAATATGACCAATATTAACAATAATGAAACAAATTTTAATAATGAAATAGAAAAAAATTTTCAAGAAAAAAAAGATTCAAAATTCTAAAAGAAAACAGATATATGCAAATAGAAGTGAGGGGAAAAAAGAAAGTGAAAAAAAAATATATTATGAAAAATCAAAAGAAACGGATGAAATTGAAAAATTAAATGTACATGCTGCAGCAATAGCTGATATTATTATTAATGAGGATCTTTATATTGGAAACTACATAGGAAATATGGACTTAATTTGTAAGTTTTGTGAAGCAAAACATTTTCTATTTGAATTAGGAAAAGATAAAAAGTTTAATATATGCTGTCACAAAGAAAAAGTTAAATTAAATAATGATCAAGATTATCCAACAGATCTTGAAGAATTATTAACAGGAAATTCAGTAACAAGTATGCATTTAAAAAAATGTATAAGGCAATACAACAATGCATTAGCTTTTGCAAGTATTGGAGCAACATATGATAAATTATATACTAAGGGACCACCAGTAGTACGCATATGTGGACAAGTTTACCATAATACATATTCATTACATCCAAATGATAATCAATCCAGAAAATATGGACAACTTTACATTATAGACAATGCATTAGCAGCAGAAACTCGTCAAAATAATATTAATGCATGTAGGAAAAAGCTATTGTTACAATTAGGGAATATAATACAAAAAGGAAATCCTTATTCATGTGCATATAAAATGATGTATGAAGTAGAAAAAGAAATGCATATAAATTCATTGAACCAAGAAAGTGAACCTATTGAAATTAAAATGATTATAAAAAAAACATCGCTGATACACGACATAATTATCCCACTTCAAATGAAGTAGCAATAGTTTTTGTTGATAATGATGGTGAACCACCAATAGAAAGAGATTTTTGTGTATATTCTAGAAACGAAGAACCAACTTATATCCCTTCTATTAGCAGACATGTAGATTTAATGACTTATCTACTAATGACTTATCCATTAGGAGGTTATGGTTGGATGCCAAAATTAAAAGCTGTTGATAGTAATAATTATATTACAGCTCTACAATTTTATGCATATAAACTAAACGTTAGAAACAATTTTAATCAATTCTTGAATTAAGGAAAACTAACTCAACAATACATTGTAGATGCTTGGATTAAAGTAGAAGGTTCAAGATTATATTTTTAAAAAAAGCAACACATTTTAAGAACTGAAATGTATTGTGGATTAATAGATTATTTGCATAAAAAAATAATAACGAAAATGAACACAATAAAATAGGAAAAATGTTTATTCTACCATCTAGTTTTATAGGAAGTCCCAGAGCATTACAACCAAATTTTATTGATGCTATGACATTAGTTCAAAAATTTGGTAAACCTGACTTTTTCATAACTGTTACTTGTAACGCTCGGTGGGAAGAAATTGTTAATAACATTAGAAATGATGAAGATGCATGTAATCGACCAGACGTAGTTGTCAGAGTGTTTAATCAAAAAGTCAAGGAATTTAAAAATGAAATTTTAAACAAAGCTGTTTTAGGAAAATGCATTACATATACTTATGTTATAGAATTTCAAAAAAAAAGGTTTACCTCACATTCATTTTCTATTATTTTTAGATAAAAAAAAATAAAATGCATTGTTCATCTCAAGTTGATCAATTTATTACTGCTGAAATTCCAGATGAAAGCATAAATCCTCGTTTATATAATATAGTTAAGCAATTTCTGATTCATGGACCATGTGGTAAAAATAATATTAATTCTCCTTGTATGAATAAATCAACTATGAAATGTACGAAGAATTTTCGCAAATTATTTAATGAAGTAACTGATTATGAGACAACAGGATATCCCATTTATAGACGAAGGAATGATGGGAAAAAAATCGTTTATTCGAACAATAAGATTGCAGATAATAGATATGTAGTACCTTACAATCCATATTTACTTTTAAAATTTAATTGTCATATAAATATTGAAGTGTGTTCAACAGTTCTTGCTATGAAATATATATTTAAATATTGTTATAAAGGACACAACTGTGCTTTGATTGAAATAAAAACAATTAATAATGACAACTTAAATGAAGGTAATAATGAAGATTTAGAAAAATCAGTAAAAGAATTGAAATATGATGAAATACAGCAATATATAAACACAAGATATGTTTGTCCACCAGAAGCAATGTATAGGTTATTTGAATTCTCCATAAGTGAAATGTCTCATGTAATTTAAAGATTAGCGATTCATAAAGAAAATGAACAAACTGTATATTTTAAAGAAGGTCTAAAATGGTCTAAAAGAAAAAAAATATACAAATCTGTAATAAGTAAAATGTATTTAGTAAATCCACGAGAACAAGAGAAATTTTATTTACGTTTATTGCTATTGCATGTAAAAGGAGCAACATCTTTCAAAGATATAAGAACAGTAGATAATGTTGTATTACCGAATTTCTTAGAGGCTGCAAAAGCAAAAAACTTAGTTTCAGTAGACGAGGAATGGGACAAATGTTTGAATGAAGCTTGTCAAATTGCATTTCCAAAAGCTATATGTGAACTTTTTGCGTACATATATGTGTTTTCCATACACCTATTAATGTACGAGAACTATATGATAAATACAAAAATCATTTTTATCATCCAAAAATTGATCCAGTGGTCGGTGAAATATGGGCCTTAAAAGTTATTAATAACATTTTGATGATAAACGGCTTTTCATTAAATGATTTCAGTTTACCTAATCTTAATACATTTATGAACAATGAATTTATGCAAAATTTTTCAAATTATCAATTAAATGTAGATGATAACGGAATTAATAGTAACAATGAAAAAAAAGTAGAAAAATTAAATATTAGTCAAAAGGAAATATTTGATATTATTATTGATGCAGTTTATAATAAAAAAGAAAATAAATGTTTCTATATTGATGGACAAGGTGGTACTAGAAACAGTTACTTATTAAACTCTTTCATTGAATTTTTTAATGAAAATGGAATTTCTGTTATAACAGTAGCATGGACAGGAATAGCAGCTAATTTATTAATAAATGGAAAAACTGTTCATAACATATTTAAATTACCCTTAACAATATCAGAACAAACAACATGTAATATAAAACCAAATTCAAATAGTGGCAACATAATAAAATCGGTACAAGTGATTATTTGGGATGAAATTACAATGACTTCAAAACACGGATTTGAGGCGGTAGATAGATTAATTCGAGACCTAACAGGAATTAATGAAACATTTGGAAACAAAGTCATAATAACGTCGGGTGATTTAAGACAAACCTTACCAATAATTAGACACGGAAGTAAAGCATCAATAATACAAAATTGTATCAAGTCTAGCACCTTATGGTCAAATTTTAAATATTTATCTTTAACTATTAACATGCGTGTATGCGATAGTACTATCAATGAATTTAAAAATTGGCTTATGAAAGTAGGAAATGGTAAATTTACAAATAAATTTGAAATTGAAAACGAAGCAATAAGACTACCTAATGAAATACTTACTAAAAATGATATAATTACTGAAATTTATGGAAATACGATGAAGATATACATGAAAAGATCATTTTAGCACCAAAAAACGTAGACGTATTTGATTTAAATAACAACATTCTTAAAAGAATGAGTAGTACATCAAAAGAATATTTAAGTATAGATTCTTCTTCTGAAGAAAGTAATATTAGCTCTATAATTCCCATTGAATTTTTAAATTCATTAACACCAAATGGACTTCCACCTTACAAATTGACATTAAAAGTTGGATCAATTGTAATACTCTTAAGAAATCTTAATTTAGATGGAGGTCTCTGTAATAGAACGCGATTAAAAATAATTAAAATGAATGAATTTTCAATATGTGGTAAAATAATTACTGGAAATTTTTCAGGAAAAATTGTGATTTTACCACGTGTAACATTATCGCCAAGTTATGAAGAAATTCCTTTTAATATGTCAAGAAAACAATTTCCTGTTAGACTTGGATTTGCCTTAACAATAAATAAATCTCAAGGACAATCATTTAAGAAAGTAGGGATTTACTTGCCAATACCTGTATTTAGTCATGGACAATTATATGTTGCAGTTTCTCGAGTAACTTCAAAAGATAATTTAAAAATTTTATTTAACTAAAAAATTCTTGTATAAAAAAGAAAGAAACTAAATCATATACTAAAAACATTGTATATACAGAGATTTTAAATCAGTAATTATAATTTTACTTTGTAATTTTTTTATTAATAATAGAAAAAAAACATTACATAACAGCAGCGCCTAACAAAATTTTTATTAAAGGCTGCGCTTTAATAAAAAAAAGATATAAAAAAAGGTTTTTAAATTATTTTCATTAACTATTGTAATTTGGAAACAGAAAAATCTTGCATTAAAAAGAAGAAAATGAATCATATACTAAAAACATTCTATAGACAGATATTTTAATCAGTAATTATAATCATTTCACTTTGTAATTTTTTTAATATTATAGAGATAGATTAAAAATATATTACATAATAGCAGCGCCTTACAAAACTTTTATTAAAGGCTGCGCTTAAAATACACAGAAATTTATTTTTTAACTATTGTAATTTGTAAACAGAAAATTCTTACATTAAAAAAAAGAAAATAAATCATATATTAAAAACATTGTACACACAGATATTCTAAATCAGTAATTATAATTACCCCGAAGGTTTTTTTTTATCAAATATAATTAAAGACCAAAAACCTATCCAAGACGTCCACGTCGTGGGAGTTGGGCAACGTTGAAAATAAGAGACAAAATACAATTCAACGGCTAACATTGGAAGGTTTTAACAAATTTATAAACAAAATTTTTTAAAATCAATAAAATCAATTTAATAAATTTTGGCATACAAATTTGTTTTTAAAATTTAAATTATCAGTTTGGCTAAACCTGACCTAACATAAGAAACATCATAAAATACAATTGTTTATGTGTATAAGTATACATGTGTATATATTGTGTGTATATGTGTGAGTATAAAAGTGTATGTATTGTGTATATATGTGTGAATATACATGTGTATGTATTGTGTGTATATGTGTAAGTATACATGTGTATGTATTGTGTGTATATGTGTGTATATATGTGAGTATACATGTGTATGTATTGTGTGTATATGTGTGAGTATACATGTGTATGTATTGTGTGCATATGTGTTTATGTACATTTGTATATATGTTGCCGATGGATGAACCGATGTATATCTATATATGTTGCTGAACGACGAATCCGACGAAACGACTAGGAAACATTTTAATATTATAGAGATATACCAATCGATTCGTCTTGATGTAAAGAAGATTTTATTGAATATTAACTTAAATATTCAATTTAAAAAAATTTTTTTGAAAATTTTTTTTTTGAAAAAAGTAAAAAAAAATTTTTTTTAATAGATTTTTTAATGTCCATCAATCCATTTCGAGATATTTTTATGATAAATATTCCTAGCAATTTTCAGCCGAATTCGTTGAAACCTCTTCGAGTTGTCGTGTTCTTATATAACATAGTCCCATATACAAGAAAATTTGTCAAAAGGATTTTTAAAAATTTTGTAAATTAAACGACTACAAAGCTTCCTCACGAGGAAGGAAAAGAGAAAAGTGGACGAGTAAATTAAATGCCACGAAATTTTTAGTTAAAAAATTAATATTTGATAAATTATATTTTTCAAATGATAAAAGAGTTATAAAGATAAAAAGTTAAATTAATAAAGACATAATATACATTAAGTAAAAACATTTGAGTCGCACGTTGATTCAAGCATTTGCCATATTATTTTTTATTATAAAAATTGAATAATCATGTTTTACATTTTTTTATTCGCAATGTTCAAAAGCTGCCGTTTTTAAGGTGGAAAGAAGTTGGAAATGAAAGCAAAGGCGTTCCCAGACTTAAGCCGATCTTTATTTGACGGAAAGGTTGCAATGTTCGAAAGCTGTGGTTTAAGAGGTTAAACGGTGTACGAAAATGAAGCCAGGGAGTTCCCAAGCTTGTTTCTGTCTGCATTTTAAGAAAAAAATTGCAATTTTCGAAAGCTACAGTTTTAGTGCTGAAAAGGCGTTGGAAACGAAAGCCAGGGTGCTCCCAGACTTGTTACGGTACCATTTGATGAAAAAATGGTGGTGAAAAGGAGTTCGAAAACTGAAGCCAGGATGCTCCCAGGCTTGTTTCGGTCTCCTTTTTTAGAAAATAATTGTAATATTCGAAAGCCGCGGTTTTAGTGGTAAAAAGGAGTTGGAAAACTAAAGCCAGGGTGCTCCCAGGCTTGTTACATTCTTTATTCACCACAAAATTTTTTTGAAGTTCAAATCCCATTGTTTTGGTGAAAAGGAGTTAGAAAACTGAATTCAGGGTGCTCCCAGGCTTGTTACGGTCTCATTTAATGAAAAAATTGCAATTTTTGAAAGACATGGTTTTAGTGGTAAAAAGGAGTTGGAAAACTAAAGCCATGGTGCTTCCAAGCTTCTTACGGTATTTATAATAAAAAATTTCAAAGATCAAGTCTCATTGTTTTTGAGGTAAAAAGGAGTTGAAAAACAGAATCCAGGGTGCTCCGAGACTTGTTCCTGTCTGCATTTTATGAAAAAAATTGCAATTTTTGAAAGACATGATTTTAGTGATGAAAAGGAGATGGAAAACTAAAGCCAGGGTGCTCCCAGGCTTGTTCCGGTCCGTATTTTATAAAAACATTACAATTTTTGAAAGCCTGGTTTAAGTGGTGAAAACGAGTTTGAAAAGTGAAGCTTGGGTGCTCCCAAGCTTCTTACGGTATTTATAAAAAAATTTCAAAGATCAAGTCTCATTGTTATGGAGGTAAAAAGGAGTTGGAAAACTGAATCCAGGGTGCTCCCAGACTTGTTTCGGTCTCATTTGATAAAAAGATTGCAATTTTTGAAAGACATGGTTTAAGTGGTGAAAAGGAGTTGGATAACTGAAGCCAGGGTGCTTTTTAGGCTTGTTTCGGCCTCATTTGATAAAAAAATTGTAATTTTTGAAAGACATAGTTTTAGTGGTAAAAAGGAGTTGGATAACTGAAGCCAGGGTGCTCCCAGGCTTGTTTCGGCCTCATTTGATAAAAAAATTGTAATTTTTGAAAGACATGGTTTTAGTGGTAAAAAGGAGTTGGAAAACTAAAGCTATGGTGCTCCCAGGCTTGTTCCGGTCTGCATTTTATAAAAACATTACAATTTTCTAAAGCCGTGGTTTTAGTGGTGAAAAGATAATGATTGTTGAAAGTTTAGTTATTAAGCTGGAAAATTCTTAACGGAAATATATTTTATCTCATGAAAGGACTAAGTTATAAGAGTTTTACGAAAGCACTGTAAGTGGCTTTTTTGCACCACCTTGTGGGGTGAAAAAGCCACCTTACGATTTTAACAAAACATGTTATCAATTTAGGTAATTTTATAGCTTTCCTTTATTTATATAACAAATAGTCTTATTTGAAAAATATTTTAATCATTATGAAAGAGTTTTTAGCAAGAAAAATTGAAAATTATATTAATAAATTTGGAATATTGTTTGTGAAATTGAGGAGTGTTATTGTTGTTTTCCCTCTGCCAAGTTCCTCGTGGATTACCGCCGCATCGCTGCCACGGAGAGTCAAGCCGAGAAGAACAATCTCGAGTGTGAAAAAGCCGAGTCGTCGTGGGTAAGTCGTTTACCAGTACTGTGCCAGTCGTGTCTCGCCGTTGGCTTTTCTGCTGCCAACTTTGTTTGGGCAGAATCTCCTCTGAGCGAGAGAGAAACTCAGGGGTCGAGAGTTTTGAGTTTGTTTGAGCCGAGTCAAGTTTATTAATTAATCTTTAAAATTAATTGGCGCCAGCCGTGAAAATTTCAAATAAAAATTATCTAGTGAATTTGTACCAGAAATAAAAATAAAAATTCTTTTTGTTTGGCGAGCACATGTTAGACCGGAAACAAAATTGAAAAGTAGTCACGTGACTGTAAATAGTGCGCCGGTCGGTCAAGAGAAACGACGCGCCGGGATACTTAAATTTCCGTAGCCAAGAGAAAGTTCGCGTGCGCCAGGAAAAGTGGCTCAGCAGTAGTAGTAATAGCGGCTACAGAGAGCGAGAGAGAGAGAGAGAGAGAGAGCGAACGAGAAGAAGAGATAGTGGGAGAGTCGAGTCACCAGTCTGCCAGAAACGAGAAAATTTAAAAGGGGGCACTCCTTGAGTAGGTACGTCCTTGTTTTCAAGACAGCCAGGGCCGTGTATACTAATTGTGCAACCCCCTTAAAATTAAAAAATATTTTAAACTTAGAATTTTTTTTGATTCTTTGAAATAGCAAAGGCAAGTAGCGGGATGCAGGACTACAAAAGCCGCATGAGCGAACTAATTGAAATACCATGCGTAAGTCGAGCATGGGAAACAATTAAAGTCATGCAAATTGGTCAAGTAGTGACAGGCCTAATGAGACACCAATTGTGTATCAGTGGCACATCACAAGTTTTGAGAGAAAGACTGTTGAGAGCCGAGATGAGGTTAGTCTTGAGTGAGGAAGCCGACGTGCCTTTTTCAGAAAGTTACGACCTGGGGCAGTCGGACAAAATTTTCTTGTTAGAAGCCTACCCCGAGCCAGAGAGTAGCCCGTTTCCAAACGTCACGCGGAAAAGGGGCGGTAGAATTTCGTCCGCGGACGATGGGGAGTCGAGCAGCGGGGAAAGTAGGGCCAGTGACCGATGTAGTGCCGAATTGGTGTCGAGGGGAGGGGGGAAAAGATCGCAAGACGAAAAGACGTACAGCAGACGGAGTCCGACCAATGTCATTTCGACCCTGCGATTCACACCCCCACCACCAGTCATGTCGACAGCCAGCATGACTACTACTTCCCCCACCACCACTAGTGCTCAAATAAGTGTGACAACGAGCACTATTATGACAGCCCCGCATACCATCCAGTCGGCAACAATGGCGCCGAATGCGCTAAGCTTGCGTGACGCGGTCGCCCGGTTGAGTCTGACCCCCGAGATAGAGCGGTTAGCGGGGTGTACGGAGAGATTAGAGAGCTTGTATAGAGGGGGAGATTAGGGTTGGCAACAAAGCCATAGCCAAACAGCCGTCGGAAATGGATTTCATATTTCCCACCACCAGAAGTCGAGAATCATTTCGCCCCACGGACCTGGGAAAATTGCCGAAATCCCACACATACCCAACACGGGTGAGCGGGTGAAACCCACCCCAGCCCCCCGAAGCCAGTCAAGCCGAAGTAGCGGGAATGAAGACAGTGTAACTCAACAAAGAGTGCCACGAAATGGAGAGCCGGTAGGAGAGTCAGTGAGAAAAGAGACTGAAAGAAGTGTGTGTAGTAGAGGGGGAAGAAAAAGAGATCAGGTTAGGAATTTGGGAAAGATTAGAGAAGAAGGACAGAGTAAAGGGGAGAGAGAAAACAGACTGAACATAAGAAAAGAGTACGAGAGTAGTGAAGGAAGTAGTAATAGCGAGAGAGTTAGTGTTAGTGATAGAGTGAGTAGAGAGTGTAAAAGAGAGAAAAAAGGGCCGACAGACCGAAGAGAGGTCAGTGGGAGAGCTGAAGATCAATCTTAGATGACTCTATGAGTGAGTCAGAATCTGAGAGTGATCTGAGTCAAGGCCAGAGTAGTGGAGGGAAAAAGCAAGAAATTAAGTCCAGCCGAAGGTCCAAAGTGATTAGAACACTGAAGGACTGGGACTTAAATTTCTTTGGTGATGACGATAATGCCGAGGAATTCTTGGAGCGTTTGGAAGATTGTAAGGATTGGTCAGAGTTTTCTGACCAAGAAATATTGCAAGCACTGCCAATTATCCTTCGGAAAACTGCCAGTAGTTGGTTTAGGTCGTTGCGCCGCGAAATACATTCTTGGAGGTCATTCCAGAGGGCGTTCAAAAATGAGTACCTGGTAACCGTTGACGATGATGACGTCATAGACGAACTTCGAGCCAGGACACAAGGAAAAGGGAGTTTTTCCTGCAGCAGCCGTGAAGGAAAGCAGATTCAAGAAAAAGATGAGATCAGAAGCAGCGACGCCAGAGGATGAGTCAAAGTCGAGTGGTAGTGACCACTCCACCAAAGAGAGCAGAGAGCCGATAGAGGAAAAGAGACGCCAAGAAGTGTGGTGTCAGGAGGAACAAAACCAGTTGGTTTGCCAAATGTGGAACAAAATGGTTCACAAGCGGCAACAAAGCAATTTATGGGAGTTTGTTTTCTGTGTCAGTCTATAGGACATCGGGCCAGAGATTGTCCTAAGAGAATCTGTTTTCAATGCCAGCAACAGAGACATTATGCCAAACAATTGTGTAGAAATACGGATAATTTTGGAAAGCGGGGCCTGGAGGACATAGAGATGCCCTGTACATGTGGGCCACGACAGCAGGAGAAGAAGAGTCGAGAAAGACAACTGTGCCAGAAACGATCGAGTAAAGAGAGCTTACTCTGTCAAAGTGTAGATGAGAACAATGCCGACGAGTGTGGGACTAAAGGTACGGATGCGATCCCAGTACCTATAGTCCAGAGGAGGGGAGAGGCTGTGAGAGTCACAGCTGACCCAACCCTAGAAAAAAAATTTTTTTTTTGAGATCAGAGATGTTAGAAAGCATTGTAGACAGAAAATTTGATAAGAGAGCCGAGTTCTGTGAGATGTGTGTAAGGTAAGAAGGAGAGCTAAGTTCGTGAGCCGTAGAAAAGAGAGCCGTGAGCCGTGTGAGGTAAAAAGGAGAGCCGAATTTCGTGAGCCGATAAATGTAAAGAGGAGAGCCAAACTTTTGCGAGCCGAGTGACATAGAGAGGAGAGCCGCGAAATAGCCAGAGAGAGAGTAGGAGAGCCAGAAGTAATGTCAACATTTTCAAAGTCATGACGGTCCTATGTAAAATAGTACCGGTCATGGGGAGGGGATTGTGACGTTGTGGATTGTCGTCTCCTGTGGTTCGACAATCTGAATCGTCACGTCATCTGTCGGATTTATCCCTGAACCGTGATCATTAATTGATATGGTAATTCAGAAAGTCGAAACTGCCGTGTGACCCACTATCAGTGGTGAATGTGTGTCGCGCGGCTAGTTAGTAGGAGAGAAAGTGGTAGAGGGCAGGGCCCAAGTGAGTAGAACGAGACCGAGAGAGAAGAGCCAGTGGAACGAGAGAGAAGAAGAGATGAAGAAGACGAGCACGTGGGGAGAGAGCCAAGGATAAGAAGAGTAATACTGTCGCCGGCATTATTATCGAGTAATAGTGTGAAAGTGTGTGGAAAAATATGTCGATCGCGCCGGTACGCCAGTACTTTGCCATCGTGACATTTTTCGAGTTTTTTGTTGTTGTTTCGAGTGAGTGATCGAGCTGTGGTAGAGTGGAGCGTGAAGCTCAGGACTGTGTAAAGAATAAATTTGGAATATTGTTTGTGAAATTGAGGAGTGTTATTGTTGTTTTCCCTCTGCCAAGTTCCTCGTGGATTACTGCCGCATCGCTGCCACGGAGAGTCAAGCCGAGAAGAACAATCTCGAGTGTGAAAAAGCCGAGTCGTCGTGGGTAAGTCGTTTACCAGTACTGTGCCAGTCGTGTCTCGCCGTTGGCTTTTCTGCTGCCAACTTTGTTTGGGCAGAATCTCCTCTGAGCGGGAGAGAAACTCAGGGGTCGAGAGTTTTGAGTTTGTTTGTTTGAGCCGAGTCAAGTTTATTAATTAATCTTTAAAATTAATTGGCGCCTGACGGCGAAATTTATTTAATTAAATTTCTTTAAAATTATCTGTGTTGAACGTCTTTCTGTTTTTTCTGTTTCTATCTTTATTTATAATAATCTTTATTTCTGTTTCTCTCCTCTACCGAATTTATAACAAAAATCTCACTCTTTCCGGAATACATCTATCCCTATTAATATAAAATCATATCGCAGCCGCCGCCGCCGCTGTTTCAGAAAGTTCTAAGGGCGCCCTTTTCCAAGAGGTCGTCAAAACTTACGTCAAATTTGACCTATTTTTTTAACTATAGGTCAAAAAGAGGTGCAATAATGGCAAAAGATTAAGTCAAAATCTATGTCTAATTTGACATATTTTTGACCTATAGGTCAAAAATATATGTCAAAATCTATGCTAAAATTGAAGGCTTGGCTGCAATAAGGGGACGTACGCTCTCTCTACGTATATTCCTGTCAGTCAAGCTTCTAAAATTTCGAAAAAAATGAAATTTAAATTTTTAAGTTTTAAAAAGTTCTACCTTATAGGAAATAAGAAGGCGCATCTTTTTTTCCTTACAAATTTTTTTTAAAACAAATATTTTTCATAATAAACTTAAAAAACTGAAAAATTTTGCTAATAAAAAATCATTCAATTTTAAAACATAAATCATCATATCTTGGGCAAATGTTGATGAATTTAATTCAAAAAAATTGTGTACACTCGTTTGTGTCCATAGAAGACGATGACATAATAAAAATTTCAAAAAATGTAAATTTGTTTAAACATTTTAATTGTAAACAGAGCTTTGTCATTAAAGACGATTTCTTGACTTTGACAACAAAAAGTCTGCGAGGAATTTTAAGTTTGAACAAACTTCCAGTGAGAGATTTGTTGATTATCATATAACAAAGTTTTCTGTAAATATTTATTTACAGAAATATAAAAGTATTAACAAATACGGTGGAGCCGTCAGCTACGGCCACTATGCGTAGACACTCAGCATAACAGCTGATAATAAAGGTTTTTTCTTTACAGAAAATATAATCTTATATTTATAATAATATTTATTTATATAAATAAATAATAAATAAATTTATTTTATATAAATAATATATTTTTTTATAAGAAAATGTTTTAAATATAGGAACATTGAAATGATAATTCGGCATTTGTTGATTCATTCAAAATTTTATTTTTACAAATAATTTTTGTTATTGCTTAAATAGTGTGGCAACCATGGAAAAAAACACTGACAATATTCTCGGAATAAAAGTAAAAAAAATCGAAAGATATTGACAGAGTGAAACTGAGAGTACGCACGTAATGCAAACCGCTCTTTCCTTTGAGAGCCTGCCCTCTCGCGGTCAGAAGTTCTAAACTTAGGTGGTTGACTATATATTTTGCCTAAATAGGTGAGGTTGCATACATGTGTAAAATGTAATGGCTAAGCCGAATTATAATCGGAATCATTCGTGATCACTCGTAAAATGCAAGGAACGCGAGGAATACCGAATAGAACTAAAAAAGAGGTTATGCCAATGTTTTGACATTTTTTCACAATGTATAGGGAAAAGTTCTTCTTCTGCATAATTACCGCAATTTTTTTGTGGTTTTGATGCTGATAAAATTTTTTATTTACACTAAAATTTGTAATAGAATTCAATGTGATAGATAACAATAAATTCCCATTTTAAATCCGGCAATTTTTTCCTTTTTTAATTTTTGGGGTCAAAACTACAAATTCTGATACAACAAAATTTCAGATGCGTATTAATCGCCGAAAGACTTTTATTTACATTGTTCATATGTTCATATTTAGGTATACATTTTTTTAAAGAGAAATATATAAATTACACCGTAACATAAATTTTCTGTACATTTACAGTTTTTTTACAGAAATTTGTAAAATAACGTCTTTAAAAGTATCGAATTTACAATCTCTTTTTAGTGTCAATTTTACAATTTTCTGTAAATTTACCACTCCGAATGTAGTATATAAATACTTCAAATTATTACTGATTATTACCTGCTTTATTAAGTGTAGTAAATTTACAGAAAATTGTAAAATTAACACTAAAAAGGGATTGTAAATTCGATACTTTGAAAGACGTTATATTACAAGTTTCTGTAAAAATTGTAAATTTACAGAAAATTTTTCTATAGTGATATTTTAGAGATTTGAGCGTATTTAAATATTTACAGCAACAAATTCTCTTTAGAAAAAGAGGAATAAAAATAAGCAAATATATATTGTATTAATAATTTTAATTCTCAACATTTATATCAGTATTTTTAATACTAAGCGATAAATCCATAATATTGCATAAAACAGGGAAACATTTAGGAATTTAATCAAGAGTACTGGCAAAATAATAAATTTCTAAAATTGAGAACAAAATTCTTGTTTCTTTCATAATATTGAAAGCATTTAACTCTTACAAATTTTAATAGACACAAAACTTTGGCAGAGTGGCAACATTGTCAGTAAAGTCAGGAATAAAATTTTTTATCAGTTAAGTCAGGAAAAAAAATTCCTTGTCAGTAAAATTAAGGAAATACCAAGGTTAAATGCTAAGTGAAAATTTTTTGCGAGAGAAATTAAGCGAATTGAGACTAATTTTCAAAAATTACGAATTTTTAAACTTTTGTCCAAACATCAAAACAAAATATAACAATTTTTAGTTAATTTTTTTCTATAAAAAGAATTTTGTCAAGGAAAATAATTTTAATGTTAGTAAATTGTCAGGAAAATTGATAAACTGAAACTTGTGGCCACCCTATTTTGGACTTTTTCCATTTCCATCAATAAATAATTCAACTTTATGGCATGTTAAATTAATTCATTTTAAATTATTAGATTATTGAATTTTTTTAGATTTGTGATTGCAATTTTAATAAATAATTGACTTTTAGAAAATTGTATGTTTATAATTTTTGTAAATCCAAAGTCATGTAAAAAAATAATAATCACTAGTCGACTTTAAAAAATTGAATAATTTTGTACTACCCTTCAAATTTAGGTCAATTTTGAAGGCAGGTTTGACGTAAATGTCAAAAATTGTCAAAGAATTTCTGCTACAATCAAAATGTAGGTCAATTTTGAGGGCAGGTTTGACGTCAATGTCAAACATTGTCAAAGAATTTCTGCTACAATCAAAATTTAGGTCAATTTTAAGGGCAGTTTTAACATAAACGTCAAAATTTGACAATTTTCGGTACCCTCAAATTTAGGTAAATTTTGAGGGCAGGTTTGACGTAAATATAAAAAATTGTCAAAGAATTTCTGCTGGAATCAAAATTTAGGTCAATTTTGAGGCCAGTTTTAACGTAAACGTCAAAATTTTATAAACAATTTCCACTACTCTCAAAATTTATGTTAATTTTAGGGCAGTTTTGACATAAATTTCAAAGAATTTCTGCTACTCTCAAAATTTAGGTCAATTTTAGGGCACTTTTGACCTACGGGTAAAAAGAGGTCCACAAGCGTCTCTCACATTACGTCGAAATCTTCATGTAATGTTACATCCTTCTTTTACCTACATGTCATAAATGACCAAATAATGGCTCTTAATTTATGTCAAAATTTATGTCAGATTTGATTTATTGTTAAAGCTGCTAGTAAAAAGGGTCGTAATATACTTTGATGATACTGCAAAATCTATGCCAAATTTAACCAATTTTTTTACCTTTAGGTATAAAGAAGTATCTATAAGGGCACTATGAGATCATAATCATGTCCGTAAAGTACTATTTTTTAGTGCTTTTTTAGTATCGCCTGATACAATTTACTAACTTATTACCATGCATTCATATTAAGAGAACATGATTTGAAAATTAAAATTAAAATAAATATAAGAAGTACCTTTCGCTTCTCTTTATATATATATATATATATATATATATATATATATATATATATATATATATATATATATATATATATATTGTTACGTCATCGTAACATATTTTTCAATATTAATAATAATAATAATAATAATAATAATTTTTTTTTATTCACGTGGGAGAAGACAAAAAAATGCATTTTTGCATGTCCAGGAAGATCCCACTTGCTTGGGGTATGTCGGACTCACGCACAAAATGCAAGGGTAAAAAAGTAAACCTTGCATACCTGCTTTAGGCAGTCACGGATACCGACTAAAAAACTTCTTGATCCCCTGGGTTTCGAACCTATTATCCATCTACGGAACTACATAATGGCTTCAGACTTCGGAGATAAATGGTCCCGTTTAGTCGCTGACGCAACTCTTCCGTGCCGCTCTTGTTCTGGCCTATTTCCTTCTTGTTCTTGACAGGGTCTTCTTAGCTTCCTTTAGGGCAGTTCTGAAGACCTTGCATACTCCTGATCCAGCAACATGAAGGATGTTCTCCTTCTCGCCGAACTTCGCCTTGCATAAGAAGCAGCATGAGCTCTTCTTAAAACCTGCTGCCTTATGGCCAGCTTCTCCGCACTTGAAGCACGCAGCCGACTTATCTTCTGCTTGGCAATCTCTGCCTATATGGCCATATTCAAGGCACTTGTGACACCTTGTGACCATAACTCTCCTGGTGACTCTGCAGGACACAAAACCGACCTTGATGTGCCCATCTTTTCCAATCTGGCAGCGTCCTCCTGAGTGGTGACCACGACAGCGATCTTCATACCTCGCTTATTTGGTCCGAGGACCGTCATCTTCCTGCTTCCTGCTGGTACCGTAGAAACTTGTTCCAAGGCACCCAAGACGTCTTCTTTCTCAGTAAGGCTGTCCATATCGAGGATTTCCAGCGTAGTTTGCCGGTCCGCCATCTGCACCTTACCAAGGTCACCGATCACCTTAGTCACCTCCTCGGTGAACAGCTTCTTGTTTGAAGACCTTCCAATTTTAATGAGAAGGTCTCCCTTTTAAGTGGGTAAAGCTCCCACAACCCTTGTCTGGCTGGCCTTCAGGTCAGCCTCTCTTTGAACTTTCCCCAGCACGTCGGCGAAAGTTTTGCCTTCGGACACTTTGACGATGACTGTGGCTCTTCCCTTCTTTTCTGGAACTGGCTTTGGTACCGTTTTGGTCCCCTTGCCTGCAGTCTTTTTGGGAGGTCTCTCCTTCTTCTTCCTTTTTGGATCCTTCGTAAGCTCAGGATCGCTTCTCTTCCGCTTCTGAGCATCCAAGACAACGTTTCTCAGCATTGCCGCGTTGAAACGGTCACGTCTCATCCTTCGGTCTTTCCGTGCTTCTTCTGACCAAGTCAATCCTTCGTAGAATCTCTCATCTTTTCTGGCGGCTGCTGCGTGCTTTTCCTTCACATCCTGTATGAGCGACGTCAGACTTCTCAGTCCATCCTTGATCGTCATGTTGACATTCTTCTGGACCTCACACGATTTCAGCATCTTGCTGATCTCTTCCTCCATTTTTTGAATGCTCGCCTCCTCTTCTTCGCGTAGCTTAATGCATTCATCACGATCTTGATTGCAGCTGGCAATGTCAATCGCAGAAGCATTGCTGAAGACAGAAATGCAGCTGGCTTGACTGGTGACGCTGCTCGTACTCCCTCGTCTCTCCACCTTGTCCACGATGATCTGTGGAACTCCCAACGCGTTGTTGCCCTCCTGCATCAGTGGGCCACTGGCCATCGCCCCCGCGTTAACCGCTTGACGATCGGAACCAGTGAGGGATTTAGCCGAAGCATTACCCCGCAGGTACTCTTCCATGTTTTTACAATCGCTCATGATGGATGTTTTCTTTTTGCTGGTTTTGGTCGCGTCGAGTATTTGATTTCCTCGATACCACCTATTCCTCGAAAGAAATAGGAAGCATTTACCTATCCGCGACCTGGCACGCGTCCGATAGAGGACCAGCAACCCCACGCATAGAACAAGTTCCATGCGCCCCGGTGAAACCGAAATTCCAACCGAGAACGGAATAATAATAATAATAATAATAATAATAATAATAATAATAATAATAATAATAATAATAATCCCCGCCGATGTATCGAGGAAATCAAATACTCGACGCGGACCAAAACCAGCAAAAAGAAAACATCCATCATGAGCGATTGTAAAAACATGGAAGAGTACCTGCGGGGTAATGCTTCGGCTAAATCCCTCACTGGTTCCGATCGTCAAGCGCCTAGCGTGATGACGGTGGCCAGTGGCCCAAGGATGCAGGAGGGCAACAACGCGTTGGTAGTGCTACAGATCATCGTGGACAGGTCGGAGAGACGAGAAAGTACGAGCAGCGCAACGAGTCAAGCCAGCTGCATTTCTGTTTTCAGCAATGCTTCTGCAATTGACATTGCCAGCTGCAATCAAGATCGTGATGAATGCATTAAGCTACGCGAAGAAGAGGAGGCGAGCATTCAAAAAATGGAGGAAGAGATCAGCAAGATGCTGAAATCGTGTGAGGTCCAGAAGAATGTCAACATGACGATCAAGGATGGACTCAGATGCTTAACATCGCTCATACAGGACGTTAAGGAGAAGCACGCAGAGGCGGCCAAAAAAGACGCGAAGTTCTACCAGGGACTAAATTGGTCGGAGGAAGCACGAAAGGACCGAAGACTTAGACGTGATCGGTTTAATGCAGTGGTGCTTAAAAACGTTGTCTTAGAGGCTCAGAAGAGGAAAAGAAGTGATCCTGAGGTTACGAAGGACCCAAAAAAGAAAAAGGAGGAGGGACCTCCTAAAAGGTCCAAAGGCAAGAATATCAAACCTGCAACAAGGCCAAATCCAGATAAGAAGGGAAGAGCCACAGTGGTCGTCAAAGTGGCTGAAGGAACAACCTTCGCGGAAGTGCTGTCGAAGGTTCGGAAAGAGGCTGACTTGGAGGCCAGCGAGACAAGGGTTGTGGGAGCCTTACTCACTAGAAAGGGAGATCTTCTTATTAAAATTGGAGGGTCTTCCTTGGACCAAACAAGCGAGGAGTGAAGCTCGCTGTCGTTGTCACCAGCCAAGAGGATGCACATAAGCTGGAGAAAATAGGACACATTAAAATTAGGTTCGTGTCCTGCCAGGTGAGAAGAAGAGCTACAGGTGACTACAAGGTGCCATAGATGCCTTGGCTACGGCCACATAGGTAGAGACTGCAAAGCGGTAGATAGGTCAGCTGTTTGCTTCAAGTGCGGTGAAGCTGGCCATAAAGCAGCTGATTGTAAGAAGAGCTCATGCTGCTTCTTATGCCAGGCGAAGTTCGGCGAGAAGGAGGACATCCAACACTTAGTCAGCGACTAAATGGGACCATCCATCTACGAAGTTTGAAGCCACCAGGTAGTTCCATAGGTGAATAGAAGGTCTAATATTATTGGGGTTTTAGCATGGTATGGTCGACGTGAGTCCATGGAGTTTAATACTAAGAAATTAGTTTCAAGGCAACAAACCCCCGGCCTAGGCAATCCGATATGGGTCCAAAAGATCATAAAAACGCTATTTCCCTATGTGGAACCGAGCCCCAAGGAGGATTATACTTGCGTAGTACAGATGGAAGAGCTCTTCAAGCTGGAAGAACTAATAAAGGCAGCAAGGACGTTGAAGAACGGCAAAGCGCCAGGTAATGATGGAATACCGAGCGAGATCCTAAAAGAGGTGATCGCAGTGTACCCGGAGTTGCTTCTCAACGTCTTTAATGCATGTTTAAAAGCTGGAGAGTTCTTCAGCGACTGGAAAGTGCAGAAGTTGGTCCTCCTTAGGAAAGGCGATAAGCCTCTGGATGAAGTCTCATCGTTCAGACCAATTTGTCTGTTGGATACGATGGGAAAACTTCTAGAGGCTATGGTTCTAAAAAGACTTCAGGGAATCCTGGTAGGCGAAAAAAGCCTATCGGAAAACCAGTTTGGCTTCCGCAAAGGCCGGTCAACAGTTGGTGCAATACTCTCTGTTGTAAACCTGGCAAAGGAAGTCAATCAGGGGAAGAAGAAGGGTTTTTGTGCTCTTGTTTCCATCGACATACGGAATGCGTTTAATTCTGCGAGATGGGACATCTGCATTGAGTCGTTAAGACAAAAAGGAGTGCCGACTTATCTGTTGCGAATGATGGACAACTATCTTAGCGACAGATGGGTCGTGTACGAAAGCAATGTGTGCCATCTCAAGGAAGAAATCACCTGCGGGGCACCACAGGGGTCGAAGGTGGGTCCATTCATATGGAACGTCATGTACGACGGACTCCTGAGAATGGAACTGCCTGAAGACACTACCCTAAAAGCTTTCGCAGATGTATGGGTAACCTATCTAGGTTAATGCCCAACATTGGTGGTCCCAGGGAAAAAAAGCGGCGCTTAGTGGCGACTGTGGGTCTAGCAAAGCAGCTTTACGCTGCCCCTGCATGTGCCGACGCCCTTACGACCCGCAGCATCTTGGATAGGTTACTTTCTGTACAAACAGGGAGTTCACGGATAGTAATCTCAGCCTATAGTTCCTCCTCCCACTCTCGCAACTCCCCCCTGGTGGTGAATGGAAAAAAAATTGTTTAACCCAACGGACAGGGAGGAGTCAGAGAGAGGACGTCCACTTGCGAAGTAAAACCAATAGGTAGTTCCGCAAGTGGAATAGATGTCCTAGAATAAGACGGGAGTGGTTTTTAGTGGGTCGACCAGAACAAGAGCGGTCATCCCCACATAACCTGGGAATTCATTACTCAGGTATCTGAATCCGCAGATTTTCCACTTCCGACTACAAAAAAAATAATAATAACTCCGCCGCTGGTTGTCCACTACCGAGCATCTGTGATGTCTTAGACGTACTGGGAGAAGCGGATGATTATCCTCTCCCCGGCGCGACTGCCATCTTTGATGGCGTGGATGTGCTGGGCCTGGATGCATATCCTTCGCCAGACATTACTGCCATTCTTGACGGCGTTGGTGCGCCGGGGCGGGATGCCTTTCCGCTGCCAGACTCAAGCGTCATTTTGGATATGTTCGGTAGACCTTGCCGTGGTGGCGGGGCTTCCCACAAAAGGGCAACCAAACAGTACACTCTACACATACACTTCTCCACACATATATGGGTTACACAAAATTACAATACTTACACAGCCTGTCATACACGGTCACACTACACTTATCACACCCATATATTCAGGGCCCATCCTGGCCAGATGGTAGTACCCTGTTTAGGCTCGATCGTTCCTCGATACGGAACACTGAATCAAGTATGGGAAATGTGTGATGTTCAGAACACTATACCCCAAGTAGGTACCTCGCAAGAGGTTAATCCTACCGCCGATTCCGATCGGGTGCAAGCCCCGGTGATCGGCGCAGGCCCCACGGATTTTGGGGGGGGCAAACACACACTTGACCGCACATCGGTCGCAGGAGATTCGCTATCGCGATCTTCTAGTTTGGAAAGCTTGGCGAGCGATTGTAGCGGTCGCTCCATACGCGAAATCGCGTGCAGCAATGCATATCGCGAAAGGCGCTCCAAGCTAAGAAGAGAAGAAGCGGAATATTTTCCGCTTATTAGTGAGCAAGTAGACAAAATGGTTAAAGCCACTGGCGTCCAAAAAAATGTGAGCCAGACCATCAAGGATGGTCTCAAATTCTTGACAGATTGGCTCCCATTGTTAAAGAAAAAACATGAGGAAGCTGATAAGGCAGACCTCATGTATGATGAGAGCATAGTGTGCAACGAGGCTGCCCACGGCTATAGAAAGGAGCATCATAAGCGTTTAGCAGCCAATGCTATAAGACGCGCAGCTCGCGATGCTGAAAAATAAAAAAAAGAGGTTTTCAGTCACCTGAGGAAGTCAGTAGACCTCTTCTAAAGAAGAAAGTGCGGACTGAGGACGAAATTTCCACAAAGAAAGCTAGTCCTCTTAAAGAAACAAATCAAAAGGTAACTAAGAATAACAGTGCCGTGTCGTCTTTGAAGAGTTTCTCAGCGGTTGTCAGAGAGGCTGTTAGAGAGGGAGATGACAACACTTTTAAAGAAGATAACAGGAGGAAAGAAGTCAGAATGAAGAAAAAGACTTCAAAAGTACAGGAAAAGGCAGAAAAGGAGAAAAAGAAATCTCCTCGATCTAGAAATAGTGAAGCGGTTAAGATCTCCGCTAAGGACGAAAGGACCTATGCTGGGATCTTGCAAGAAATGAAAAGTTCGGTAAACCCACAAGATCTGGGAATCGAGGTTACGAAGATCAGAAGGACTTTAAATAAAGAGATCCTTCTGATCGTAAAAAAGGGAGATGAGATCTCCAAGTTTTGCAGTGCCTTGGCGAGTGCCGTGAAAGACAAAGCCGACGTCAGGGCCATTGTAAACAAGAGATCTCTCGAAATTAGAGATTTAGATGAAACCACGACACCAGCTGACGTGGTTTCAGCTATAGCTAGCGTAACGGGGCAGAACTGTTCAGAACTGTCCTGTTCACTGTTCCCTCGCTTTGGTGGAACCAAGTCAGCTGTTGTACGGTTGCCCGAAATGGAATACAATACACTCGTTAAGGAGGGCAAAATCCGTGTAGGATGGATATATGTGTCTGTCCGAGCTTACGTAGAGGTTACAAGGTGTCAAAAGTGCCTTGTCTATGGTCATGTGACACTTACATGCAAGGGACCTGACAGAACAAAAAACTGCCGTAGATGTGGCGAAGAGGGACACCTGGCGAAGAACTGTTCTGTCGAACATCCCAAGTGCTTAACGTGCACAGATTTGGGCAAGACAGACGTTTTTCATGATCCAGGCAAAAACTCCTGCCCTGTATACAGAGGGGAGCTGCAGAGGCTTAAAAGGGCAAATCTTTAAAGCTTCTGCAGGTCAACCTGCACACCTGTAGGGAGGCACAAGCTCTCTTGATGCAGACCGCCAGGGAGAAAGAGAGCGATATTCTGTTCTGCAGTGAGCAACACAGAAGAAATGATCAGGCTCCTTGGTATCAGGACAAATCAGGAAGGGCCGCCGTGCAGGTGTGCAATCCTGAAGTGCGAGTTAGCAAATATTTAGAGACGAGCAGTGGATTCGTGTGGGTGGAGGTGGCAGGCATGCGAATTGGATGGATCATTGATCTGACGATCGCATCACCAGCCCTATTTAGACGCATAAACGACTGGCGGGTCTCTGAGGAGTATACCGCAAGTGACCACCAGTACATCGAATTTTCAGTCTCAGTGGGAGACACAGGAGAAGGCAAGAGACAGGAGGCTCCGTGTCGAAAAAGCCCCTCCTGGAACGTGAAAAAGCTTGACAAGGAAAAATTTGTCCGTTCCCTGGAAGAATCCCACCTCATTGATGAGCTCAGTTGGGTGCAGAGGCCAAATGTCCTGGAAGTGGAGGTGCGAGCGGTGAGGAAAACCATCATCGCTGCTTGCGACGCCTCTATGCCACGTCGCAAACGCAATGCTTCACGAAAAGGTTCGGTGTACTGGTGCTGGAAGGACCTGATCGAGGAGGTCGACAAGGACCCGTGGGGTCTGGCTTTTAAACTCGTTACTAAGAAATTAGGAATGAGGCAAAAGACCCCTGGCCTGGACAATCCCAATTGGGTCAGACAAATAATAAAAGCTCTGTTCCCCTCTGCGGAGCCATGGCTTAGGATGGACTGGAGAGCCTGTAAGGTCGGTGAGGAAGAACTCTTCACTCTCACAGAATTGAGAAATGCAAGCAAAAAATTGAAAACTGGCAAGGCGCCAGGAATCGACGGGATAAGTAACAAGATCCTTAAATTGGTAATCGATTCTTCACCCCAGATTCTGCTTCGATGCTTCAATTTTTGCTTGTAAATGGAGAGTTCTTCCGCGACTGGAAAAGACAGAGGCTAGTACTCCTAAGGAAAGGAGATAAACCTCTGGATTTAACTTCGTCATACAGGCCTATATGCCTGCTTGACACGATGGGTAAAATTCTAGAGGACATGGTTCTGCAGAGAATGCAAAGCCACTTGACCGGAGAGAATAGTCTATCCGATTACCAATTTGGTTTCCGTAAAGGCAGGTCCACAGTAGATGCCATTAAGGCAGTTGTGGACTTAGCCAAAAAAGGAAAGAACAGGTTGGGACCGGATAAAAAGAAGGGCTTCTGCGCATTGGTTGCGCCTTAAGGCCCTCAAGGCTCGAAGGTAGGCCCATTCTTATGGAACATATCGTATGATGATTTCCTGAGAATTAGTCTACCTGAAAACTCGGTAATCATCGGCTTCGCAGACGATGCGTTGATCGTGTCCACAGCCGAAACTGAGGAAGCCCTGGGAAAACTGGTGAACGAAAGTCTGCGGCGAGTGAAGAGCTGGTTGGATACCAGAGGTCTTAAAATGGCTCTAGAAAAAACCGAAGCTCTGTTCGCCACAGACAGACGTGGTTGTAAGCCCCCGAAAATCGTGATAGACGGATTCGAGGTCATGTGGAGCAAATACCTCAGATATTTGGAAGTAGAGCTTGATGGAAGGTTTAACTTTCATCATCATATAGCAACGGCGTTGAACGGAGCAATAGAGTGTGCTTCGAACTTGGCACGATTAATGCCAAACGTTGGCGGACCAAAAGAGAAAAAAAGGAGATTGGTGTCGAGTGTTGCCCATGCAAAGTTGTTGTACGCAGCAGCGGCTTGGGCTCCCTCGTTAGAATTCAGGAGCAAAAGCATCTGCGAGGATATGCTGTCCGCACAGAGGTGTATTACCACCCGTATCATCTCTGCTTACAGGTCGGTTTCGACGAGTGCTGTGCAGGTCCTTGCAAGTGTCCCGCCAGCAGATCTTATGGCTAAGGAAAGGGAGGAAGTTTCTCTTCTTATTAAAGAAATAAACAACCCCGAGTACCAAGATGATAGAAGACCCAGCAAGGACTGCATCCGCAGAAATGCGAGAAGCAGACTCGTTGAGAGATGGCAAAGCAGGTGGGATAGGGAGGAGAAAGGGCGATGGACCTATCGCCTGATCCCTACACTTGACACCTGAATGAATAGGAAACACGGAGAAGTTTCCTATTATATGACGCAAGCGCTGACAGGGCATGGATGTTTTAACGCCTACCTACAGCGCTTTAAGAAAAGAGATAGCGAGACGTGTAGCTACTGTCAGTCCCCTAAAGACGACGCAGAGCACACCCTCTTCTATTGCAGTAAATGGGACTCGGAGAGGCAGATCATGTGCTCTGGTGTAAACAATATTGTTACACCGGAGAACATGCTTCAGCTGATGACCCGGTCCCAGGATAACTGGCGGACCGTCGAAACCTTTATCACTTCAGTAATGAAGGTAAAGGACATAGATGGTCGCAAAAGGAAATAGATGTCTTATTTGTAAAATGTTTGTTATTTATTTACTTGTTTTGTTATACTTTTGTATTTTTTTAAATATTTAATGCTTTTCTTTTATTTATTCCTCATATTTACAATTTTATTTAATCCTTTACTTAAATGACTGTTTTTTGCTTATTATATTTATTTTGTATTGTATTTTAATTAAGTTTTAAGTTTTTAAATTTTCGTGCTTTTGTCTCTATTTATTATTTTAAACATCTACGCAGGATATACCGCAGGAAAAAGACAAAGTCGCTTCGGCGACAGAGATGGAGCGCCATCCATGAAGGCTAAAGTCTTTGACAGTTCCGTGGGTGGACAGTGGCTCCAAAACAAGGGTTACTGGGTTTTAGTGGGTCGGGGCTGGTAGTAGGTCGCCAGCTTAAGAGAAAAAAAAAGGCCAACCCCACATGGCCTCTGATTGCGGTGTCAGAGGTATCTGTACGCAGATTTCCCAAAAATCCCCTAAGCAAAAAAAAATAATAATAATAATATAATAATAATATAATAATAATAATAATAATAATAATAATAATTATGAATCATAATAATAATGAATTACCCCAAGGAGGAACCCCGAAAGGGGACAATACTCCCGACGGTGTCTCTTGAAACACCGCCGCAAGCCCTACGGATTTTGGGGGGGGCCAAAACATGAACCAGCTGACAAGCTATGAGGCAAATGTCTCAGACCAGTTCCTGGCTATTCCAGGAATTTTTAAAAGCTTGCGCCTAGGATTCAAGCGACAAAAAAACGTCAGTCGTGATATCCAGGATGGCGTGACGGTTTTGGAAAGTGCGTTCGATATAATCTGTAAGAATTTACGTTTTATCCCCGAGCCTTTCAAAGACCAAGAGCCTCTAATAAATAAAAGGTCTCTAGAAATTAAGGACTTGGATGAAGCCACCACAGAGGATGAGGTGACTTCAGCACTGAGAGAAAAACTGGGTAAACCCAACCTGACAATGGAGTGTCGACTTTTGCCGCGGTACAGAGGAACTAAGGTTGCTCTGGTATGTCTGACAGAGGCAGAAAGTAACACTCTGCTAAAGTTTGGTAAAATAAAAGTCGGCTAGATAAATGCTCCAATTCGCGAGCATGTTGAAGTAGCTAGGTGCCAAAAGTGCCTAGGTTACGGACACAGAACTCTATCCTGCAAAGGCTCCGACAGAAGTAAAAACTGTCGGAGATGCGGCGGAGAGAGACACCTCGCGAAGAGCTGTAACGATAAGCCGAAGTGCCTTATTTGCTTGGACCTGGGGAAGCCGGAAACGGATCACGAGTCCGGTAAGAGAGCCTGCCCGGTTTACAGGGAAGAACTGCAAAAGATTAAAAAGGCAAATCCTTAAAATTTTTGCAGGTCAAGCTGCATACAAGTAAGGATGCACAGTTGCTCCTAATGCAAACAGCAAGGGAAGCAGTATCAAGGAAGCGACCTCGCCCCTTGGTATCAGGATAAGGATCAATTATAGATTTAACGATCGCATCGTCTAAACTATTTAGCCGCATAAGCGACTGGCGGGTCTCTGAAGAATATACCGCAAGTGACCACCAGTACATTGAGTTCTCAGTCTCGATGGGAGACACACGAGGAGGAAAAAGACAGGATGTTCCTAGTCGCAAAACCTCCTCGTGGAATATAAAGAGACTCGACAAGGAAAAGTTCGGCCGGTCCCTAAGAGAAGTCCTTTTAATTGAGGACTTAGGGTGGGTGAAGAGACCGAGCAGTCTGGATGGGGAGGTTCGAGCGGTGAGGAACATGATAGTCACCGCTTGCAATGCGTCTATGCCACGCAAAGGCGCCATTCCCGTAAGAAAATCCTTGCACTAGTGGTCAGAGGAGCTAGCCTCCTTGAGGAAGGAATGCCTTAAAGCAAGAAGGACATATACTCGATCTAAGGGAGATCCCTTGCTGAAAGAGGCTTTAACGGAGGCGAAAAAGAACCTCAAGAAAGAGATCCGCAATTCGCGACGCCGTAGCTGGAAGGACCTTATCGAGGAAGTCAATAAGGACTTTGGCTTTTAAAATCGTTACTAAGAAATTAGCGACGAGGCAAAAGACCCCTGGCCTGGACAATCCCGATTGGGTCAGAAAGATAATAAATTCTTTGTTTCCTACTGCACAACCATACCTTAGAAGGGACTGGAGTTTTTGCAAGTCGAAGAGGAAGAACTCTTCACACTTAGTGAACTACAAAAAGCAGGCAAGATTCCGCGACTGGAAGCGACAGAGGTTAGTCCTCTTAAAAAAAGGTGAAAAACCTTTAGATAAGGTTTCATCGTACAGGCCTATATGCCTGCTAGATACGATGGGGAAACATCTAGAGGATATGGTTCTGCAGAGAATGCAAAGCCACTTGACCGAAGAGAATCGTCTATCCGATCACCAATTTGGTTTCCGTCAAGGCAAGTCTACAGTTGATGCCATCCAGGCAGTAGTAGACATAGCCAAAGCAGGAAAAAACAAATTGGGACCAGATAAGAAGAAGAGCTTCTGCGCGTTGGTAGCTATTGACATACGCAACGCGTTTAATTCCGCAAGATGGAAGGATCTCATCGAGTCGATGAAAAAGAAGAACATGCCGCCCTACTTGTTGCGGATAATGGATAATTATCTAAGCGACAGGTGGGTCATATATGAGGGAGACACCTGCACTCTTAAGGAGGAGATGCAACGTGGGGCTCCTCAAGGCTCGAGGGTGGGTCCATTTATATGGAATGTATCTTACGATGACTTCCTGCGGATGGATCTGTCTGAAGGTGCGGTCATCATCGGCTTTGCGGATGACGCGTTGTTCGTGTGCACTGCCGAAAGCGAGAAGGCTCTTGGGACATTGGTGAACGAATGTCTGCGACGAGCAAAAAGCTGGCTGGATACCAGAGGTCTAGAAATGGCCCTGGAAAAGACCGAGGCACTGCTTGTCACAGACAGACGTGGTTATGAGCTCCCACGAATCGTGATAGACGGATTCGAGGTCAAGTGGAGTAAGCAAATTAAATATCTTGGTGTGGAGTTGGATGGAAAGTTAAACTTCCACCACCACATGGCTACGACATCAAATAAGGCGATCGAGTGTGCGGCTAATCTTTCACGGTTAATGCCAAATGTAGGCGGACCCCGTGAACAAAAAAGAAGACTGGTGGCGAGTGTCGCCCACGCTAAAATGCTCTATGCAGCACCAGCGTGGACCCCATCCCTAGGAGTAAAACATGTTTGACCATCTGTGAAAAGTTACTGTCAGCGCAGAGATCGATAACTACGCGTATCATCTCTGCATATAAGACGGTATCTACGAGTGGTGGACTTATCGCCTTATCCCGGCACTCGCCACCTGGATAAAAAGGAAACACGGTCAGGTTTCCTATTATACGACGCAGGCGCTCACTGGTCACGGGTGTTTTAACTCGTACCTGTGTCGCTTTAAATTACGCGAGGATGAGGTGTGTGCGTACTGCCAGTTCCCCGTTGATAACGCAGAGCACACCCTCTTCTCATGCAGGAAATGGGAGTTGGAGAGGCAGGCCATGTTCGAAGGTGTAAGCAGTCAAGTTACACCAGAGAACATGGTATCGCTGATGACCCAGTCAGAAGAAAATTGGCGGCATGTCGAGAACTTTATAATCTTGGTTATGTCGAGAAAGGATCTCGACGGCCGCCAAAAAGCGTAATTTAAACAGCTTTTAATTTGTTTGTTTGTTTTTTATTAATTTATTTTGTGATTTATTTGTCCTTTTACAATTTTAATTTATTTTGTTATTTTTATTTTTCCTTATACACTTTTAATTTATTTTGTGTTTTATTTGTCCTTATACACTTCTAATTGATTTTGTGTTTTATTTGTCCTTATACAATTTTTACTTTTTGACATTATATATCTGTTAATTTTATATGTTTCTGTTTTAGACCCGTTTAATATTTTATCTATTGACATTCTAAATTATTTTAACATTTGTTTTTTTTACTTTTGTTGTGCTGTTAATTCCGCTTTTATATTGAAATAGTTTTGAATTTTTTAACTATTGACGCAGGAGAACCACAGGTAAAGAACAAAGTCGCAGCAGCGACAGAGTTGGAGCGCCACCCTCGAAGGCTAAAGTCTTACGACAGTTCCGAGGGAGGGTAAAGGGCTCCAAAAGAAGGGTTACGGGTTTTAGTGGGTCGGGCGGGCAGTAGGTCGCCAGTATTCTAAATTTACTATATTATTTTTTTTTCTTTATTTTCTTTTGTTTTATTATACCAACCCCACATAACCTTGGAGTGCGGAATCCAAGGTATCTGTTGGCAGATTTCCCAAAATTCCCTAAGCAAAAAAAAATATAATAATAATAATAATAACTCCGCTACGCCGGTCCCAAGCCCGGGACTTCATCTACTTTGCTCATCTGCGCCCATTTGTATAATTATGTTATGCGAATGGGCGTATATGGTCGGAGTGGTTTGAAGGAGGAGGAGGGAGTTTGGGGAGCCTTTGAGGTGGAGACCAGTTAGAGATCTGTATGGTAGAAATTCTAGTGTAAATGGAGGGATATTGCTATAAACGCAATATCCCTCAGAATGGGCAGGAAGAATCTGAACCGGTAAGTTCAGTATGGAATTATTGTTTTGTTTCTTTTTTTTGTGATTGTGGAAGAAATAGTCTATAAACGGCATCTTCCATGAATGGGCAGCTCCTGTTATCCACGCTGGTCATCCCTGCCGGCACGTCTGATCATGGTAAGTCATGCGCTCGGGACGCAGATTGGGAGGATTTAACTTGCGGGATAACAGGAACTGGGGTATGAATCTGAAAGGTTTATGTCTATAAACGACGCCTTTCATGCCTGTGAAGTATCTCCCAAGCAGGTACCTCAGTAGAGGATAATCCTGCCGCTGATTCCGATCGGGTACGTCTCGGTACGGAAATACGCAGATGGCGATTCTACGCCTGCCTGACGTAGATGCGGAATCGCTACTCAAAGCGGGTCGAGTTAATATTGTCTGGGTCAACTGCAGAGTCCGAGCCAGGGTGTAGGTGGACAGGTGTTTTAGATGCTTGTGCTACGGATACTTGGCGCGGGGCTGCAGTGGCCCGGATAGAAGAAACGCCTGTTGGAAGTGTGGTGGTCTGGACCACAAAAGCAAGTCATGTAAGGGTTCTGCTCGTTGCATGACTTGCTTCGACAAGGGGTCAAAGCAGACACACCACCTTCCGGGAAGCAGGGCTTGCCCAGTTTACTGGGGTATCCTCTCAGGTCTAAAAGACAAAATACGGGGTTCTCCAGGTTAACCTCGGAAGAGGAAGAGCCGCGCCGGGACCTCCTGATGCAGACTGCAAGACAGAGGAAGGCTGATATACTGATCTTCAGTGAACAGTGTAGGAAGCCAGAATTCTCTGTCTGGTTTCAGGACGCATCGGGAAGGTCCGGGATACAAGTGCTCAACCCGGACATCACTATCAGTGATTTCTTGGAGACTGGTAGGGGCTTTGTTTAGGTAGAGGTGGCAGGTGTTCGTATATACAGCTGCTACTTCTCCCCAAATGATCCCCTTAAAAAGTTCGATGCCGAGATCAGCTCTCTTGAAGAAAGCATAAATGCTTTCGACGGGGATGTCCTCATTGCGGGAGACTTCAATAGTAAGTCGCCGGAATGGGGAGAGACCCGTCAAGACAGGAGGGGGGTCTTAGTCACGGACATGGTCTCGACGAATAACCTGGTAGTGATGAACCGGGGGAAAGAGTTCACTTTTAGGCGGGGAGCGTCAGAATCAATGTGTGCCATCTCAAGATAGAAATGACCTGCAGGGCACCACAGGGGTCGAAGGTGGGTCCATTCATACGGAACGTCATGTACGACGGACTCCTGAGAATGGAACTGCCTGAAGACACTACCCTAAAAGCTTTTGCAGATGACGTACTTCTGGTGTGTAGAGCACGGGAAACCAAATTTCTTTAGATAAAGCTCAATGAAAGTCTGCGGCTAGTATAGCGTTGGTTATATCGTCATGGGCTACAACTGGCCCTAGAGAAGACCGAGGCTTTGCTCGTTACAGTCAGGAGAGCTTTTGAAGCCCCTAAGGTGAAAATAGGTGGAACTGAAGTCTCATGGGGAAAAAAGCTTCAGTACCTGGGAGCGACGTTGGACCAAAGATTAAATTTTGCCCAACATGTGGATATCACAGCGCTCAAGACCACTGAATGTATGGGTAACCTATCTAGGTTAATGCCCAACATTGGTGGTCCCAGGGAAAAAAAGCGGCGCTTAGTGGCGACTGTGGGTCTAGCAAAGCAGCTTTACGCTGCCCTTGCATGGGCCGACGCCCTTACGACCCACAGCATCTTGGATAGGTTACTTTCTGTACAAACAGGGAGTTCACGGAGAGTAATCTCAGCCTATAGGGCGGTGTCTGGTTGCGCTGCTCTGGTTCTTGCGAGTACACAGCCAACAGATTTGTTGGCGGAACGAGCGGTCTCGCGAGAAGAACAGAGCAGCGGTAGTCTAAAGATGGCTATCCGCAAAGCGGCAAGAATCAGACTCGTCGATAGTTGGCAGGTAAGATGGGAGGGGGATTCTAAAGGAAGGTGGACTTACCGCCTGATTCCCCACCTCGCCACTTGGTTAGAAAGAAAGCACGGAGAGATTGGCTACTACCTTACGCAAGCAATGACTGGTCACGGCTGCTTTGGACAGTACCTTCACAGATTCAAAATCAGAGAAGAGGCAAAATGTGTGTATTGCGACGCTGAAATTGACAATGCGGAACACACTCTCTTCTCCTGCGGGCAATAGAGTGAGCTGAGACGGGCCATGTTTGACGCGGTGAAAACTCAATTCACTGCTGATAACATGGTCTCGATTATGCTCCAAAGAGCGGACTCTTGGCGCCACATCGAGTTCTTCATTACTACGGTAATAAAGACAAAAGATGTGGATGGAAGAAGAGGTTGACCTGGAGAAATCGCTGCGGGCGTTTTGCGGGAGGGGGAAGAGAAAATAGTTTTAGTTCCTCCTCCCACTCCCGCAACTCCCCCCTGGTGGTTAATGGAAATAATTGTTAAACACGACGGACAGGGAGGACTTAGAGAGAGGACTTCCACTTGCGAAGTAAAGCCAATAGGTAGGTCCGCAAGTGGATTAGATGTCCAAGAATAAGACGGGAGTGGTTTTTAGTGGGTCGACCAGAACAAGAGCGGTTATCCCCACATAACCTGGGAATTCATTACTCAGGTATCTGAATTCACAGATTTTCCACTTCCGACTACAAAAAAAAAAATAATAATAATAATTCCGTACCAGTTTGGAATTTCGGTTCTAACTGGGGCGCATTAGAACTTGTTCTCTTGCGTGGGGTTGCTGGTCCTCTATCGGACGCGTACCAGGTGGCGGATAGGTGTGCTTCCTAGAAATAGGTGGTATCGAGGAAATCAAATACTCGTCGCGGACCAAAACCAGCAAACAAGATACTTCCATCATGAGCGATTGTAAAAACGAGGAAGAGTACCTGCGGGGTAATGCTACGGCTAAATCCCTCACTGGTTCCGATCGTCAAGCGCCTAGCGTGAGGACGGTGGCCAGTGGCCCAAGGATGCAGGAGGGCAACAACGCGTTGGTAGTGCTACAGATCATCGTGGACAGGTCGGAGAGACGAGAAAGTACGAGCAGCGCAACGAGTCAAGCCAGCTGCATTTCTGTTTTCAGCAATGCTTCTGCAATTGACATTGCCAGCTGCAATCAAGATCGTGATGAATGCATTAAGCTACGCGAAGAATAGGAGGCGAGCATTCAAAAAAGGAGGAAGAGATCAGCAAGATGCTGAAATCGTGTGAGGTCCAGAAGAATGTCAACATGACGATCAAGGATGGACTCAGATGCTTAACATCGCTCATACAGGACGTTAAGGAGAAGCACGCAGAGGACCGAAGACTTAGACGTGATCGGTTTAATGCAGTGGTGCTTAAAAACGTTGTCTTAGAGGCTCAGAAGAGGAAAAGAAGTGATCCTGAGGTTACGAAGGACCCAAAAAAGAAAAAGGAGGAGGGACCTCCTAAAAGGTCCAAAGGCAAGAATATCAAACCTGCAACAAGGCCAAATCCAGATAAGAAGGGAAGAGCCACAGTGGTCGTCAAAGTGGCTGAAGGAACAACCTTCGCGGAAGTGCTGTCGAAGGTTCGGAAAGAGGCTGACTTGGAGGCCAGCGAGACAAGGGTTGTGGGAGCTTTACTCACTAGAAAGGGAGATCTTCTTATTAAAATTGGAGGGTCTTCAAACAAGAAGCTGTTCACCGAGGAGGTGACAAAGGTAATCGGCGATTTGTGTAAGGTGCAGATGGCGGTCCGGCAAACAACGATGGAAATCCGCGCTATGGACGCCGTTACTGAAATGGAAGACGTTTTGGATGCCCTGGAGCATCCAAAACCTGCTGGCATCTACGGTGCCAGCAGGGAGCAGAAAGATGACGGTCCTTGGACCAAACAAGCGAGGAGTAAAGCTCGCGGTCGTTGTCACCAGCCAAGAGGATGCAGATAAGCTGGAGAAAATAGGACACATTAAAATTGGGTTCGTGTCCTGCCAGGTGAGAAGAAGAGCTACAGTCACAAGGTGCCATAGATGCCTTGGCTACGGCCACATAGGTAGAGACTGCAAAACTAGGTAGTTCCGTAGGTGAATAGAAGGTCTAATATTATTGTGTTTTTAGCATGGTATGGTCGAGGTGAGTCCATGGAGTTTAATACATCCTAGGCAGTCGGCAGAGTCCTGCATGATTCAATTTGTAACAAATTGTTTCTCTATAAAGATTTTACTGTTTTCATAACCTTTCCAATTGAATTTATTCGGTTGTATAGTTTTTGTTAACTACCCAGCAGAAAGCTAAAAATAATAATAATAATAATCTCCGCCGCTGGTTGTCCACTGCCGAGCATCGGTAATGTCTTTGACGTACTGGGAGAAGCGGATGATTATCCTCTCCCGGGCGCGACTGCTGTCTTTGATGGCTTAGGTGTACCGGCTCTGGATGCATATCCTTGGCCGGACATTACTGCCGTTCTTGACGGCGTTAGTGCACCGGGTGGGATGCCCATCCGCTGCCAGACTCAAGTGTTATTTTGGATATGTTCGGTAGACCTTCCCGTGGTGGCGGGGCTTCCCACAAAAGGGCAACCAAACAGTACACTCCACACAAACACTTCTCTACACATATATGGGTTACACACAATTACATCACTTATACATCCTATGTCACACACAGTCACATTACACTTATCACACCCATATGATCGTTTCCTTCCTCGACCCACAGGGAGTACCTCGAATCTTTGTTCACTTGTTTTCGGTGGGTAAAGCCTAGGGGTTGATGTGAGTTCGCTCTGCCGATGTATCAGTCGAGGCAAGGAATCAGGAGCCAGCCCCTTCGGGACCTTGATCAGGAGAGTCTGTGGTGAATATGGAGGTCGGAATCCATATTGCCCCGAGCGAGTCCGGTCCGTCCGTGTATTCCGGGACCGGCTAAGCGGTGGTTGGGCTTCAGGGAACTGGGGTAGGATACGTCCGAGGGTACACCCGTTCCCAACTATACTGACCCGCTCCTCCACAGACGATGCGCTGGTAAAAAACGGATTTATGGAAAACCAAAATTTTATAAGTGTCGAAAACGAAATTGAGGAAATGGAGACGGGAGATACAGAGTCTCTGGTGACCTCTAATGAGACTCCTCAAGAAATCAAGGTGATAGCTGAAATGCAAAATTCGACGCCGAGATCCGCTCTCTTGAGGAAAGTCTAAAGACTTGCGACGGGGATGTCCTCATTGCGGGCGACTTCAATAGTAAGTCACCAGAATGGGGAGAGACCCGTCTGGACAGGAGAGGGATCTTGGTTGCGGACATGATCTCCGCAAATGACCTGGTGGTTTTGAACCGGGTAAGGAGTTCACGTTCAGGAGGGGAGAATCAAGATCTATTCTTGATTTAACATTCGCTTCTCCCCGCCTGGCCCGCAGAATAAGTAAATGGAGGGTACTGGACGAGGAAACTATGAGTGACCATCAGTACATAGAGTTTTTGGTCTCCGAGGAAAACTCCGGAGGGTACGTAGCTCCAAAACACGGTAGCAAGAGCCCCTCTTGGAACCTCAGAAGACTAAACAGGGAGAAGTTGGTGGAATCCCTAGAAGAGTCGCGACTTATTCGCGAATTAAACTGGGTGAGGAGACCAACTTCTTTAAAGGGTATAGTGCGAGAGGCAAGGCGAGTGATTGTACAAGCTTGCAATCACTCTATGCCTCGCCGGCAGAAAAGAAAAACTGGAAAGGGATCTATGTACTGGTGGAATGAAAAACTAGCCTGTCTTAAAAGAGAATGCCACGCAGCTAGGAGGAAATTTACCCATTCCAAGGGAAACCTCCAGCTGCGAGAATCATGGCATAAAGCAAAGCGGACTTTTAAGCAGGCCGTAAAAAGTAGCCAACGCCGTTGCTGGAGTGACCTGATCGGAGAATCTGAGAAGGATCCATGGGGTTTGGCCTTTAAGATTGTGGCTAAGAAATTAGTGACAAGGCATAAAACCCCTGGTCTGGATGATGCGATCTGGGTCCTAGAAATCATAAAGGCACTGTTTCCCTATGTGGAACCTAGCCCCAGAGAGGACTATACTCACTGTGTAGTGCGAGACGAGGAGCTCTTCACGATTGAGGAATTAAAAAAGGTGGCAAGGACATTAAGAAACGGCAAAGCGCCGGGCAGCGATGGTATACCGAGCGAAATCTTAAAAGAGGTTGTCGCGCTGGATCCAGAGTTGCTTCTTGATGTCTTTAATACGTGCTTGAAAGCTGGAGAGTTCCTCGGTGACTGGAAAACGCAGAAGTTGGTCCTTCTCAGGAAAGGAGACAAACCTCTCGATAAAGTCACATCGTTCAGACCAATTTGTTTATTGGATACGATGGGTAAATTTCTGGAGGGAATGGTTCTGCAGAGACTTCAGGAAATCCTGATAGGCGAAAACAGCCTATCCGAGAATCAATTTGGGTTTCGTAAAGGCCGGTCAACAGTTGATGCAATACTCACTGTTGTTAACCAGGCAAAGAAACTCAAAGAGGACAAGAAGAAGGGATTCTGCGCGCTTGTCTTCATCGACATACGTAATGCGTTTAATTCCGCAAGGTGGGACAACTGCATCGAGGCGATGTTTCGTAAAGGGGTACCAACCTACCTGTTGCGAATGATAGACAACTATCTTAGCGACAGATGGGTTGAATACAAGAGCGATGCATGTCATATCAAACACGAAATGACATGCGGTGCTCCTCAATGATCAAAGATAGGTCCATTCATATGGAACGTCATGTACGATGACTTCCTTAGAATGGAGTTACCTGAAGATACGAAAATGGTTGACTTTGAGGACGACGTTATTATAGTGTGTAGCGCGGAGAGTCCTGAGATTCTTGAAATAAGGATCAACGACAGCCTGAGACGGGCAAAGTTCTGCTTAGATCTCAACGGCCTGCAAATGGCTATAGAGAAGACAGAGGCTTTGCTCGTCACGAGCGAAAGATCCTTTGAAGTCCCAAAGATTCATATAGGACAGACTGAAGTCTCCTGGGGAAACAGTTTGAAGTACCTGGGAGTGACGTTGGATCGAAAACTAAAGTTCGACCAACACTCTAAGATCACGTCACTAAATGCCGCCGACTGTATGGGAAATATATCTAGGATGATGCCCAATGTCGGTGGCCCCAGGGAAAAGAAACGACGATTAGTGGCGACCGTGGTTCAAGCAAAGCAGCTCTACGCTGCCCCTGCATGGGCTGAGTCCCTAAAGAACCGCAGCATCTCTGATGAGCTACTTTACGCGCAAGGAGTTTGTGCGCGGAGAGTAGTCTCAGCCTATAGAACAGTTTCAACGAGCGCTGCATTGGTTCTTGCGAGCCTTCCGCCTGTTGACTTGATGGCGAAGGAAAGACAGGAAGTCTTCCAGCTTAACAAAAACCTAGCTAACTCGCAAGAACACCGGAGTACAAATCTCGCCAAAGCGGCTATCAGCAAAGAGGCGGGATGTAGACTCGTTGAAAGATGGCAAGAGAGATGGGATGGGGATCTTAAAGGAAGGTGGACATATCGCCTGATCCCCAACCTTGCCACTTGGCTGGGAAGAAAGCACGGAGAAGTTGGCTATTACCTGACCCAAGCGCTGTCAGGTCACGGATGTTTCCGACAGTGCCTTCACAGGTTCAAGATTAAGAGAGAAGCAAAATGCGCCTACTGCGATGCGGCAGTAGATGACGCGGAGCATACTCTATTTTATTGCGGGAAATGGAACCGTGATAGAATGGCCATGTTTGCGGCCGTTGGCTTTGAAATCAACGCCGAGAATATGGTATCTATCATGGTTCAAAACGTTGACTCCTGGAGGCATATCGAATCCTTCATTATTAAAGTAATGGGAGAAAAAGATAAAGACGGAAGACGAGGTTGACCGGAGGAAATCCAGAGCTCAGTTGTGTGGGGGCGTGGGGGGAGAAGGTTTTTTCGCTTTTCCTCCCACCCTCGCCCCACATAGTCTGAGCGGATTCCTGGCAAGTTATGGAGTAGGACAAGGGGACTACCACATGCGAAGTTTAAGGCCTGAAGGTAGTGCCGCGTGTGGATTAAGTGTCCCAAACAAGACGGGAGTGGTTTTTAGTGGGTCGACCAGGACAAGAGCGTTCACCCCCACATAACCTGTGTATTCAGTCCAGGTATCTGAATTTGCAGATTTTCCACTTCCGACTACAAACAAATAATAATAATAATAATAATAATAATTTTTTTATTCACGGGGGAGAAGACAAAAAAATGCATTTTTGCATGTCCAGGAAGATCCCACTTGCCTGGGGTATGTCGGACTCACGCACAAAATGCAAGGGTAAAAAAGTAAACCTTGCATACCTGCTTTAGGCATAATAATATAATAATAATAATAATAATAATAATAATAATAATAATAATAATAATAATGGGAATAGCAAAAAATAATTGTTATTAACATATTATTAACTATTATAAACAATGATTAATTAATGAAAATAGTAATAGTAAGAATAATATAATAATAATTAAATTTAAACAATAATAATGTTTAAAAACGAATAATTAATTATAATAACAAAATAGTAATAATTAATATAACAAGAATAACAAAATAAGAATAATAAGCAATTGTAATAATAATAACAAGATAGTAATAATTTGTAACAATAAATAACATCAAGTTAATAACAAATTGTTAATAACAAACTGTAATAACTATAACACTGTCCAACACATAATACGACATTACATGATGTGTTTTAGAAGTGTTTTAGAAAATATCACGGGAAGTAAGTATCCAATGCAATTTCCGACCATGCATAGCAAGAAATGTGTTATAATAGGGCTACTGGCGAAGATTCACTCCGAAGGAGTTTCAACAATAGGCACTAAAAGGCTAGTCCAAACCCAAGTTCAAGTTTCCATACAATCCCATTAGTAAATGGGATTGGTTTCACACTTGTACTAGCCTTTTTACACCTATTGTAGAAGCTCCTTAAAAATCTAACGCGCTACATACGGAACCACTAAGGTAGTGTGGAAGTCCGTTATTAGACATCTGCACTACACATGCACATGAAATTCGTATTCAGCGACCCCAAAAATCCCCGAGTACCAAGTTTCAAGCAATTCGCTTTAGATTTTAAAAAAGTCGTCCGCCATATTGGATCCGCCATCTTGAATTTTGAAAAACTAACATCAGATTCGTAATCAGCGACCCCAAAAACCCCCGAGTACCAAGTTTCAAGCAAATCTAAAATGTTTTAAAAATTCGTAATATTTAATAATTATTTATAGTTTTTATTAAAAAATAGGAAATTTTAGACATAATTTTGTTTACATAATTTTAAAGCTCTATCCTTCCTGAAAAGAACGCACCAAGGTTGAATGAAAAATATTAATTTTCTTGGAAGTTATTGAGGTTTTTGTAGGTGGGACATATATGTCCCAGGGGCGTTAAAGGGTTAAATACACCGTGAAATTTGGGTATAAAAAGAGCCAGACTATCAAACGATCTTCAGTCTTAATCTTTTAATCATAACAAGTGGTTCTCTTCGTGATAGTGCTCTCAACCCCAGTATAGTAGTTGTCCTAATCTTTACGTGAATTTCTAAATTCAGTGAATCTTGAAGTTAAATTTGGTGTTTAGAGATATTGTTCGAGTTGTGACAAAGCTGAAAGAAACCTAATACCTATTCAACTGCCTAATTTACGAGTGTCGTAAATCATCTACCTGCACCACTTAGTAACCAATTAACGCATAATTGCCATTGTATCTCATAGTCGCCAGCCAGGATCAAAACCTCGCTGTTTTAAGGTAAACAGAGAAACCACATAAGACTCATTTTCAGAAAGCTAGTGCTAATTTCATCATTCCATAATTTTAGTCTCTTTTGAATATACTCCCCATCGGAAAATATTGGACTAGGTAAAAAATATTTTCACGAAAAATTACTATCTATGAGTACTACAAAAGCTCCAAGTTTTGCTACGATTGGAGAAAAATTTTTCTCCACCTTGATCACTTGACACGGAATCGCTCATATTTCAAATATCATACTGTGTTCTTCTTTCTAAATAAATAACATAAATCGGTCCCTGTTTATAACGCAGAAAATCTAACGTTATTGCTTTCTTCCTCTTTCCAAATAGAAATAACTGAAATCGGTCTCTTTTAATAACGCAGAAAATATAACGCTTTGCTTTCTTTCTCTTTCGAAGATAAATAATAATATTAGTCTGTCTCTCTTTACCTAATTTGCATATTTACTCGTTTCATAGAAGGATTTCAATACAAAAAAATTTTAAACTTTCTATCTAAATATATTCATAAGAAAAAAAGGGTCCCAAAAACTCATAAAATACGTCCTATTGTAACGAGAAACCTATTACTGAAAAAATTTAAAGCGCACTGCTGACTTCAATGCAAGACATCAGCGCGCTCTGTCATAAGGGATAGCATTTAACAGCAAAAAACGAGCATCTCTCTTTTTCGGGGCAGCAGTTACATCTTAAAGAGAAATTGCTCGCTTTTTGAGGTTAACTGCGTTTCTTTCTGATAGAGTGTACTGCTGTCCTGCAAAGAAGAAAGCATCTATCTTTACAAAGAAACAGCGTGCTATAAATTTTATCAGTGTTTAGTTCGCCATATTGAGACAAACCAGATGTTTCAAACCATTTAAAATGGAGGAATTCTTTCAAACATTTTTTTTAATAGTATATAATATAAACTACAAATATTTTACAAAGCATAACTATTTAAAGCAATGTATTTTATAAATAAAAATAAATATTTTCTTATATTTTTTTGTTAAAAAAATATTAAGTTTTTATTTAATCGGGACATTTAATATTTACTTAATTTTTACTAAACTTTTCAGTAAAATATGCCGAATATTGCATGTAAATATTTAATAAATGTTTAGGAAAGTTTCGGTGCTGTGGGGGTATTATTAAGGTTATGTTATTCAGTGGTCATGTGCCCCATACATTTTACTGTGGAAAAATTAATTTGTTTTCAAAAGTTTTTCTAAATAAATTTTTTGTGAATAGACTTTAGGAAAGAAATGATCACTTTTTATGATTTTTTGTCAAAAAATGAATAAATTCTGCAAGCAACGAGTACCATATAAAGTATTTTTGAATAATTTTTAACAATGTGTTTAACTAATTTCTTGATATTTACTTATAAATATCTCAGAAACAATAAAAACGTATTTTTTCTTATTTCGCTTGTTGAAAGTATACATCTTAAGCTTTAGTTTAATACTATAAAAATGGTCCTTTTTTCAAAAAAAAGTCAAAATATTTTTGATTTTTAAAAGAAGGGTTAAAATTTGAATTTAAAAAAATCTGTACAGCATTGAAAAGAGTTAAAAATTCAATTCGAAAATATGTAGTTTAAAAATTTGTTTCATGATGTATAATAGAAACAAACTGTTAAAAATCGTATTCCGACCACCTCTATAATAGTTGAAGTTCGTACACTTGAGAAATTTTGCCCCATGTACATGAATGTTCTAAACTTTGTCCATTCATGTAAAAATTGCAAAAGTTATAAACTAATAAGTAGTAAAGCTTTTTCAAATACTATTAAGATATCATCTTTAATACTTTATCAATAACTTGAATAATTTCTTGGATATTTGTTATCAATAAAAAAAATTTTCCCTATCATCAGGAAAAAAACCAATTTACACCGATATATCTAGAAATTATTTTAATATCGATGGACAAATCGAAAAAAATTGAATTATTGACAGTATTAAATCTCCTATAATATTAAAAAGATTCAAATTAAAGAAAACGAAAACATTCGGACAAAGTAACAAATATTATTTACTCCAACGTTTCGAAATCAAATCGATTTCCTCTTCAGGGAGTCAAAAAAAGAATAATGAAATAAACGAAGACTTAAAATTTAAACCCTGACGATGGAGTAGAGTCATAATAAATAAATAATCCGTCTTAGAAACACATAAATAATAATAAATAAATAAATAATAATAAATCACAATACAAAAAAATAAAAATCACAAAATAATAAAATAAAATGTATTGCAAGCTGCAAAGTCAAATTTAAAATTTGACTTTGAAAATTGAAATTTAAAAATGTTTAAATTTAACTTTGCAGTTTGCAATACATTTTATTTTATTATTTTGTGATTTTTATTTTTTTGTATTGTTATTTATTATCATTTATTTATTATTATTTATGTGTTTCTTAGACGGATTATTTATTTATTATGACTCTACTCCATCATCAGGGTTTAAATTTTAAGTCTTCGTTTATTTAATTATTATTTTATTGACTCCCTGAAGAGGACATCGATTTTATTTGGAAACGTTGGAGTAAATAAAACTTGTTACTTTGTCCGAATGTTTTCGTTTTCATTAATTTGACTTATTTATTAAGTATCTCGGACGTTAAAGACTATTTAATTAATTAAAAAGATTGTTTCGTCGTAGTCGTAGCTCCATCATCATTCATCATCAATCAATTAACACAACACATACACATATACTCACACATATACACACAACACATACACATGTATACTGACACATATACCCTAAACACATACACATGTATACTCACACATTTACACTTAATACATACACATGTATACACACACATATATACACAACACATACACATGTATACTTACACATATATTTTTAAATAAAATTTTATTTCTTTTAAATGAATAAACCGATTGAAATAAATCAAGCTTAAATATATTTTTTTTACTCTCTCCCTGCACAAGACGCAAGGTTCGAAGCAAAAACCATACAAAAGAAACTTACATCTAACTTATATCTCTAACATATTATTCTTAACCTACTACAATATAATCTATATATCCGCCAAGTGCCCGGGTTTCCGTTTCCCGTTTCATCTTGCCCAATCTGGTTTCGTCCATATTAAATATTAATTTTAAAATACTATTCGACCTAATAGTCTAGTTTGACCCCGCAAAAACAAACTCCAAAAAATTTTCTTTTAATTTCCCACCCTCGATCTTTTACTTTCTAATTCTTTCATCCATCTTTCACCCTCACCATTTCCATTCAACACGCTACACACCCTCTCGCCCACACTTCTTTCCTCATTCCCTTCCTCTCTTCCACATCTATCCAACACATGCCCCCAATCCTCTTTCTCATACCTGCATATCCTACATAATCGTTCATTCTCTTCCATCCAGTACTTGCGCTCGTTCATTCCCTCACCCACTCTAAATCTCAACACTCTATTTCTTTTACTCTCATCCCTCATTTTTATTAAATAATTCGGCATTCCTTCCTCTTTGACTACCTTATACCATTTGTTGTAATTCGATTCGAATATCTTTCTCTATCTATTCTCCCTATCTTTTTTACCCCATTTCTCTACTATTTTCTTCAGACTTTGCTTTCCTTCTCCTATTTCACTCATTACATTCCATCTTTCCCTTTCCCAACTTGATATACTTTTCACCCCTTTTCCTTCCTTTCTTTTTATTAATTCCCAACATTTTCTCGCTAGCCCGCTTCCTCTTCCATCCTCAAACTTTCTCTCTAATCCAATCTCCCCCTTTCTCTGTCTCACCCACAATTTGTCTCTCCCAATTTCCTCTCTCAACATATATCCCGGACAGCTTTTACTCACACCTATCGTCCATATTAGAAACCTTTCATGCATACTTTCCATACTACTCACTTCCTTCCAACCCCACATTTCCACTCCATAACTTAATACTAACCACACTAACATATCAAACATCCACACTCTCCTTCTCCAGTCATTCTTAAATCTCCTTATTCCTATACCCCACACCTTCCCCATCATTTTTCCAGCCTTTTCTATTCTTCTTTCCACATTGAGATTCTGCTTTCCGTTAAACTGCAACCAGTACCCTAGATAACAGAATTCATCCACTTCTTCAACTTCACTTCCATGCAACTTCCACTCCTCCTTCTCTATCTTTCTTCTCTTTCTAAACCCCATCACTTTCGTTTTTCCCACATTTATACACAAATCTTTTTCACTCACATACTTTTCAAATTCATTCAACATTAATCTCATCCCTCTTTCATCATCTGCAATCTATATCATATCATGCGCGTAGGCTAGCGAGAACACTCTACTTGGCTTCAGTCTTACTCCCCCTTTTCCCCTCTTCTTCAACGTCTCCTCTATATTTGCTATTAATAGGTTGAACAGAATTGGACTTAAAGGACAACCTTGTCTAAGCCCTCTGCCTAACCAGAACTCCTTTCCCAATTCCTCCCCAATTTTTACTTTTTCCCTTGTATCCATATACATTTCTTTGATCACTTCCACCAAATCCTCTTCAATTCCCACCTTCCTTAACACCCTCCATAAAATGCCCCTGTTCACGGATGGGAATGCTGCCTTAAAATCTATAAAAACCGATACCATTTTCCCTTTATCCCTACTTAAATTCCTATTTATCAAATAGTTTAACGTATATATATTATCTATTGTTCCCATTCCCTTTCTAAATTCTGTTTGATTATCTGGTATGCAACCTAACTCGTTTACCCTCTCTTCTTATCTCTTTCTTAAAATCTCTGCATACCTTGCTCCTTAAGATCCGTTTTACTTCTCTCGCATTCTTCGTCCCACCAACCCTTTTTTCCTCTTTCCATCTCTATATTCCTTTTCACTTTTTCCGTTATTTTTCTCAATCTGCTTAATCTTCTATTCACTGACATATCCTTCTCTCCTACTGCGTCACTTACCACCTGCATCCTTCTTTCAAATTCTTTTAACTTTTCTTCCCCCCACTCCCCCATTCTTAACTTTTTAATATTCTTTCCTTCCTTCCTTCTTATGTCCTGTCCCTCTATTCCCTCAATCTCTACAATTATTGGAAAGTGCTCCGATCGCACCTCTATTCCTACCTCCATACTCTTAATTGCGTCTCTCATTTTTTCATCCACCAGCACGTAGTCAATAATCGTTTGTCCTCTTCCAACATACGTGAACTCTCCTTCCTCATCCTCCTTCACGTCTCCATTCAAAATTGTCCAACCTCTTTCCGCCAAAATCCTCAGCATCCTTTTTCCTTTCTTATCTACTTCATTATGTTTTGAACTTCTGGCATATATTTCCTCTTCTTCATCCCATTTACTGCCTCCTCTTATACCGGTCCATGCGTTTAAATCCCCCCCAATTAATACTTTCTCATCCCTTCCTATTTCCATCCAGTTTTCTATTACCCCCATCCTTCCTCTTCACCCCTTCTTCTATAAATCCCCACAATCCAAACCCAATCCTCTCCTCTTTTAACCCTTCTTGCCACACAGCCATTTACTTCTTTCCCTCCGACAGCACAACTTTCCTCCTCTATGCCTATTCTAACCCCTGATATTATTCTCCCAGCACTTCTACCCTTTTTATGATCCCTCTTTGCCCCTTGTATCCTCCATACAAAATTCTTCGGTAACCTTCTTTTTATATTTTGCCATTCTTTCTCCTCCATCCACGTTTCACGTAAAAAAATTACATCCCACCCACCTGAGGTCTTAAAAAACCCATCATCTTTATTTCCTATTCCCGATATGTTCCAAAACACAACTTTTATTTTTTCTTTTATTCCCCTTTTTCCGCCTGCCTGCTCATTTCTCCTTCCCTCTTTTCTCTTTCCGCTCTTCTTTTTCCATCCCTTTTTCCATTTCCACACCTTTTACCACGATCCTTTCCTTTTTTCTGTCCCTCTCCACCCCCTCTATTTTATTCTCAATCTCCTCCAATCTCCTTTCCATCTTAAGCTCTCCTACCATTGACTCTACCCCCTCGCTTCTTTTCACCCTCTTTTCTTCCTTTTCCTCTAACTTCTCCATTCTTTTCTCTAATATACTTAACCTTTCTAATTTTTCCTCTATTTTGCTTTATTCTCCCATCTCTTCCTTTTCCTTCTCTTTAAAACACTTTTCTAGATCGTCCAGTTTTCCCCATACCTTTTCTTTCTCCTTACTTCATTCTTCTTCATCTATGCCCCACATTTCTCTTATTTTACCCATTTCCCCCATACCTTTTCCATTTTTTCACTAATTTTCTTGCTTATAACCTCCTCCTTCTTTCTTTCATCTTTCATTTCTTTTCTCATTTCGTCCAATTTTCTATTTGATTCCTCCCCCATTTTCCTAATCATATTCAACACTGCAGCTAATTCCCCTTCTGCTTCTTTACTTTCTTCTTTGCCCCTACTTTCATCACTTTTTCTTCAATTTCTATCTCTTGGTTCCCTTTCTTGCCTTTTGGAGGAGTTCTCAACATACCACTACTTTAACACTCTATTTTCTGCACACGTCTCTTACCCCCAAGCAACTCTCTCACTCACCCACCTAACCTCCAAACACACCACGTTCAAACCTATAACTATTTTTTACCAACCTTTCAGCGTTTACTTTCACACACACCATATATCCACTTGCTCCTTGCACTTTACTGCACACTCCTCACACACTCTCAACCCACCCTTTAAACAATATTACTAATGAAACTATAAAAACCGCACCGTCAAAAAAGATCAACTATCTGTAACGATACCGGAAACGGAAACCACAAGCTTGAATATTAAGGGGCTGAGATATACTTTCGTTTAGAATTAGAGACTTTAAAGAGTTTATTTTTGATTAATTATAACACAGGCACACAAAAAAAAAGTTGTCTGTTTTTTAAACCAGACATACATATCTTATAGTATTTTTGCCAGCTGAAAACGAATCTGAAGTCAGAATTACTCCATCACCCTTAGTTTTTTTTAAATTGAGAAAACTACCCTCAACTTCAAATTTTAAAGTAAAAAAATTGAATAACAGATTTCTCTTTAAAACAAAACAATAAATTTATCTACTTCTGCTACAACAAGTCAGAAACAATCTCAACATTGCTTAAACACCCTTTGTTTTTTATTAAATAGAAAAAACTACCCCTAAAGTGTAAAAATTCAAAATTATAATGGAAAATCCCACATTGGTTTTCAAAACAACAAAATAAATTTATGTACTTCTCTTTCAACATTTCAAAAGCAATATCAAAAGCACTTTATCATCCACTGTGTTTTTATATTAAAAAAACTACCCCTAATATGTAAAAATTCAAAATTTTAATATAAAAACAATTAAAAACCACATTGTTTTTCAAAATACAACAATAAATTTATGTACTTCTCATTTATCAACTTAAAAGCAATATTGTTATTTTGTCTATATTATAGATAAACTTTTTATTTCTATATTTTAAAAAAATAACAGGTGTATTTGTTAAAATGACTGACTTAAGTCAGTTGAAATAATCGACAGACAAATCAGTGAAATCAAATGACTGATTTTCAGTTAAATTCAGTGACTGATTGGAACAGTGACAATATTTCACAGATTTACTAGTTAAAATTCAGTATGTTGTAAATATTACTTGTAGAAATTTTAAAGTTTTACTTTTTAATTTTTTGCTTAAAAAAAGTAGTAATCCGTACCGCTTTTACGCACACCTGAGTGTGTGATCATGTCACTTACTGTCATACGCAGCGATCGTTATATATTAAGGTTATATATGGGGCATTCTCCGCGAGATTTTCAGTCAACAATTTTTTTGGATTAAAACAATTTTTCTCGAATTCTATATGAAAAATATAGTAAATACGTGTTTTTTATTTTTTTATTTGATGAAAATTATAAAAGTTATGATTTTTTGAAATTTAACATCTTGAGAAGCAAAGGACTTTTTAAACGCTTTTTTCTCTCTTATATCAAAAAATAAAAAATAATTTAATATATGAAAATGACTTGTTTTTTCTTGAATGTTTCAAATATGTAATAAAAAATAACGTTAATAAAGCGAAAACATTAAATAAATTGGAATTTCGTCTAAAAAAAGACTTTTCTCAAAAGCGAAGTAATTGATTTTTTATTTTTTTCTTTCATTACAACTACTGATAAATAAAGAAATTTTTACCACTTATACCGAAGTGGTGTTCTTTAGCTTTCAAATTATATTTAAAACTATATCAGTCGTTGCAGAGAGTTTTATTCGATTTTTACACTTTTTATAAGATTAACCTTCAAAAACAAAAGAAAACGAATGTTTTGTGGTTAATTTCTCAATTTTCTTCTCTAAAATCTCTGCAACGACTGATATAGTTTTAAATATAATTTGAACGCTAAAGAACACCACTTCGGTATAAGTGGTAAAAATTTATTTATTTATCAGTGGTTGTAATGAACGAAAAAAAATCAAAAATCAATTACTTCGCTTTTGAGAAAAGTCTCTTTTTAGACGAAATTCCAATTTTTTTAATGTTTTCGCTTTATTAACGTTATTTTTTATTACATATTTGAAATATTCAAGAAAAAACAAGTCATTTTCATATATTAAATTATTTTTTATTTTTTGATATAAGAGAGAAAAAAGCGTTTAAAAAGTCCTTTGCTTCTCAAGATGTTAAATTTCAAAAAATCATAACTTTTATAATTTTCATCAAATAAAAAAATAAAAAACCCGTATTTACTTATTTTTCATATAGAATTCGAGAAAAATTGTTTTAATCCAAAAAAAAATTTTAGTGAAAATCTCGCGGAGAATACCCCATATGTGTTGCGCTCCGAAGAAAGGTACCTAAGAAGCAAATGAATTATAGGTTAGGGTCGTGTTAGATTTCACTTGATTAAAAGTTTATTTTTAATTATTTAAAATTTGAAACCAATTTTTAATGAATATTTAGAATATAATGAAGACTTGAAGATCAATAATTTTTAATTAATCATTGATTTTCTTTCTGCATTTTTACTTGAAAAATTAGAACCATAACATCAACTTTTTTGCTTCTTAGGTACCTTTCTTCGGAGCGTGACACATATTATTATAATAATCATTTATGCTAATACTCCCAAAGTTCTGTATTTCAAAATCTGCAATTTTAGTTTTGTATTAAATTATTTATAACATTTATTGAAATAATTTCCGCCTGGAGGTAGTATTACGTTTTCTATTAAGTTAATATTGCAGAGTAATATTAAGATAAAATTAGAATAATTTTATAATTTAGAAAATAACATTTCACCAAGCTGGACTCGAACCCTGAACCTTGTGTACCGTAAGCAAGAGTTTTACCAGTGAGCCAATCTTACTTGTGCTTACTGAACACAAGGTTCAGTGTTCGAGCCCAGACTTGGTGAAATGTTTTATTTCTAAAATATAAAATTATGCTAATTTTATCTGTATATTATATTAACCTTACGTTAAGATCAGAGTGTAATATTACAGTGGAGATTACGAATCTCCAGTGTAATATTACAGTGATGTCACTATAACCTTACGTGCTGCTGGAGAACTGTTTTGCAATTTTTCCATAAGCGTGTAATATTACAGTTAGGTAACGTTTATATATGGGAAAGGGATATATGCGTGTAACTGAAATTTTGTTCCATAGCGATTGCTTTTTCGAGTAAAAACTAAAAATCTATAAAAAGTAGTAATACTTGCTCTGATATATAATCAAAGTTGCTTCGCTCAAAATATTAATTGCTCGAGACATTTTAAATGTTACTCGGCTTTTAATAACATTTACATTCCTTGAAGTAAATTATACTTTTATAAAAATGCAAAAACGCCCAAAGGCGCTCACTGCTACCTGACTGACATTAGCTCGTGTCTCCGAGCGTCAGTCGAGTTATTTGATAGGGACCGTCAATAATTGAGGGTTCCAATTCACGAACCGGTCGGACGCTTGGACGACACGCGCAACTGCCAGTCAGTGAGCAGTGAGCTTCTCTGGGCCACTCACTGCTATCCGACTGGTACTAGCGCGTGGCGTCCGAGCGTCCAACCGGTTCTTGAATTTAGAGCCTCAATTGTAGACATAGATTTAGTAGTTTGGTGAAGATAAAATTCGATCAATAGGAAGGTATCAAACATAAAAAAGGCTTATGTCATATTTAAAGTTGCGACGTTTCGATGGTGTGGTTTACCATCCTCTTCAGGCTGAATATTACAATTTAAAATAGGGGAGACTAAGCGCGGTTGTTACAATTTTGATAAAAACAGTTACTGTGATTAGAGTTTAACTCCAATTTTTTTGGTCAAACTATTAAATCAAAGGTATATTATCCAGCTTTGAAAGGCAATAATTGATTTAGCTTTATATCTATTATTTAAATAACTAGAAGAATTTTAGTGACAGCGTGTAAATTGTAACAACCGCCAAAAGTGAATGTCGGTTGTTACAATACCAAGAATCCTCTGCAACGTTTCTAAATTGAAGACAAATAATTTTTTATAACTATTTTTATTAATTATTCGTAATTTTTGGTACAAAGATGATAATATTGAAATGATATAGTTTAATTTAAGTACATAATTATTAGTTATATAGTTCCCAATAATGTATATTAAATAATTTGAGTTTTATTTGGTAATTGAGGTAAGTTAGATGAGAAATAATTTTCCTCTTTGAAGAAATAGACTTAAAAACTATTTAGAACGAAAGTAACAATTGTTTAAACAATTAAAATAAAACATATCAGACTTCAACTGACGTTTAAACAATTTAAATAAAACAAATCAACTATTATTTATACTTTAAAATAAAAATAGTTTTTAACAAACCTTATCGAAATAAAAAAAGAAAATCGAAAAAGAAAAAATTAGTTGAGTTTGCAATTTTGACATACAAAATTATCGTCGCCACCTGTACAGGCCTCATGTGCCCAAAGCAAACACCCTGTACATTGCAGCACTAATACTATTTCGATATAAAAGTAACTTTAAAAGTTTTTTTCATTAATTTTGAATGATTTTGAAGTCGAATTTAGAAAAAACGAATCTGCTGAATTATGGGAAAAATATGCTTTCTCATTATCACTTGTAACAACCACGCTTCTCAAAATCGTAACAACTGACCAACAGGTACATTTTTTACAAAAACTTACTTTATTTAAAAAGTATACACTAAATGTGGACAACGAAGGCAGTTTTTTAAAGCTTAATGCTCACAGAATTGATATTAAAAAAATTACTTTGTTAAGTATAAAGGTCTATTAGTTATTTAAAGAATATCAAGCAGAGAAATATTTACTTTTGGCCTCTAAAAACCAATGTGCCTATTTTTCTACTTGTAAAGCTTGCATATAATTTTTAAACATATTGCAGTAAGTTCGTACATAAAAACTAAACATTTTTCCCTTTGGAACCCTATCTCTATAATTCACTGTTTTAGAGATATTTCATTTGTAACAACTGCGCACTGTAACAACCGCGCTTAGTCTCCCCTACATTACATTTTAAATTGTAATATTCAGCCTGAAAAGGATGGTAAACCACACCATCGAAACGTCGCAACTTTAAATATGACATAAGCCTTTTTTATGTTTGATACCTTCCTATTGATCGAATTTTATCTTCACCAAATTACACATTCGGAAGGGAATTTTCTTTTCAATTAAAATAGATTTAGTAGCTTATAAGTCCGAAAATATTGAGTTTAGGAAAAAGTTGTCAAAGAATAAAAGTTTTCGATTTATTTCGACTTTTAAGAAATGTAAACAAAATTTTTATAAATAAATTAAGTTTTCCTTTTAAAATAAACGTTTATTTTTGAATTCCGGTACTGCACATGTTCTAAATCAGTTTATATTAATATAATATAACCTACAGTAAAAAAAAATTTGTTTAAGAAAAAAAAAATTTTATTACATTTCTTAAAAGTAAAATATTTATTTTATTAAATTATTTATTATTATTATTATTATTATTATTATTATTTATTTTTATTATTAATTATTTCTTAAATAAAACTAAAACTTTCATTCATTGACAACTTTTTCCTAAACTCTATATTTTCAGACTTACAAAATATAGGGAATATACACTGAGAAAAAAATGCTATTGAATCTATAGCACACATATTCACATACGTTTAAATTATGGACATTTAATGGGATTAAGCGAAAAAAAATTATTTAAAAAAATTTTTATATAATAAAAATTATTAGAAAATCGCTCTCCTTTCGATTGTTTTTTGTGAGTGAAACGATTTGAAATGGAATGCCCCATATGTAAGTAAAAATATTATTATTTTATGATTTGAAAATTAATATTTTAAAATTAACTACAAGTAGGTAAAAATAAAATATCAATATTTAAAATAAATCAATCTTAATTTATGAACAAATATAAATGTTGAATAACCAATATTTCAAAACAAACATAAATAATTTTTTAAAAGAAAATTAAAAAAAAATTATTATTTACATACACATGTATATTCACACATAAATACACAACACATACATTTGTATATATATAAATTAAATTTTTTTAAATATGTATATTATTATCAATGGAGATGCTATTAAATTTTATACAAGTGGAAATAAACAAGGAAAATGTCTTACGATGGAGCGTTAGCGAGCGAGGACAACGACGCTAGTTATTACACTAATTTAATTATTGTCTTTTGAAATTGATTTGTAAAAATTTAACTGAACCTCTTTTTAACAAGAATATATAATGGTTGTTTTTAACATTATTAACAGTTTTTGAGATAGAAAAATAGCAACTAAAACTTTTAAAAAATTATTTATAATTATATAATATAACCTAACGTTAAAGAGAAATTATGTCCTCTTTATAAAAATTATAAAAATTGTTGCTTCTAACATTATTAAAAAATCCTGTCATTCTGAGCCACAAACGCATCCTCTTAATCATGCAGATTTTCTTCCGTCGACATCATTTTCAGATGAATTTTTTTTTAATTTTAGATTAAAATAAGTAATTTGTCTCAATTGATAAATAAATTCATTAAAAAAACGATTAAACTAATAAAATTATTTATAATAATATAATATAACCTAACATTAAAGAAAAATTATGACTTATTGTTAACAATAATAAAAACTTGTTGTTTTTAACATTATTAAAAGATCCTGTCATTCGTCATTCTGAGCCACAATCGCATTCTCTTACTCAAGCCGATTTTCTTCCATCGACATCTTTTTCAGGTGAATTTCTTTTATAATTTCAGGACAAAATAACTTGTCTTAATTATTAAACAAATTAATTAAAAAAACAATTAAAACTTAAAAAAAATATTTATAATAATATAATATAACCTAACATTAAAGAAAAATTATGACCTCTTTTTAACAATAATAAAAAATTGTTGTTTTTAAAATTATTAAAAGATCCTGTTATTCGTCATTCTGAGCCACAAATGCAACCTGTTACTCAAGCAGATTATATAATTTAACTTTTAACCCATTAACGCCTGAAACCTCTAAAATTTTGTGTTTAATTTAAGATATAATTTCATATACTAAATATGCTTCCTGAAAATGACTGATGCGCTTCTTTATGTTTTCGGGGTCGCTTTACAAGATTCCATGCTCAGATTTTAAATTTATCGCACAGAAAATTAAATATGGCGAAGTTTGTGCATCAAATTGCAAAAAAAAATTAAAAAAATTTTTTTGTAAATAATTTTTTTTACAGAAGACATTTTTTTCAAATGAATGCAAGTGTCACAAATTGGCACAAACTTATTAAACATTCAAAATATGCAAAAGCGGAAATGAAAAAAACAAAATAGCGGCTTCAAAATGGCGCTAATTTGAGAAAAAAATTAATCAATTCTTTTTATGGTGCACCGATTTAGAAAATGGCTATGAAATGTAGTAGAACTTAGTGTTTATATGGTTTAGGGGTCGCTGATTATGAATCTACTATTGGATTATCGAAATTTAAAATGGCGGATCTAATATGGCCAACGAAAATTACAATAATTTACTCCATTCTCTTGAATTTTGTTACTCGGGGGTTTTAGGGGTCGCTGATTATGAATCTACTATTGGATTTTCAAAATTAAAAATGGTGGATCCAATATGGCCGACAAAAATTGTTTAAAAATTAATTCTAGTTGTCTCAAAATTTGTAAAATGGTGACTATCTATTTGCCGTTAGCATAAGGCAAAATATAAATCAAATCCATTAGAAATATACAACGAAAAACTTGTTGGTCTAAATCTAATTGGCTTAGCTCTGATAAATTGTTCTACACTCTGTTTGCATAAGACCTAATATTGCAAAACTTATAACCTAACATTGTTGATAAAACAATTTGAGATGACAGATAAGGTGTAGTTGACTAATATTATGGAATTTTAGTTTTAGTCTCATTATAGAATAATCTTTTTCACCCATGATCCAGTTATATTGATTATCATTTTCAAATTTACTTTCTTTATCTGTAAAGTTTTTTTTACAAATTCGCATAATTTATCATCTTCGTCTTCAGTTTTCTCATTAATCATCGTTCAAAATATTCTTGCAATTTGTAAATATAAATGTTATAAAATAAAAAATTTTAAAAAATAAAAAAATTTTTAAAAATTAAAAAGAAATATGACTCTCAAGGCCATCAACCTCTACGTAGTGAGATTTGGTAAACGTCTTATTCTTGCGGCTAATAGATGGTCATCATTTTACAAATTTTGAGACAACTAGAATGGATTCATAATCAGCGACGAGAAAAACTCCTGAGTCATATTAGATCCACCATTTTGAATTTTAAAAATCCGATTGCAGATTTATAATCAGCGACCTCAAAAACCCCCGAGTAACAGAATTCAAGGGAATGGAGTAAATTTTTGTAATTTTCGTCGGCCATATTGGATCCGCTATTTTAAATTTCGATAATCCAATAGTAGATTCATAATCAGTGACCCCGAAACCATATAAACACTAAGTTCTACTACATTTCATAGCCATTTTCTGAATCGGTGCACCATAAAAAGAATTGATTAATTTTTTTCTCAAATTAGCGCCATTTTGAAGCCGCTATTTTGTTTTTTTCATTTCCGCTTTTGCATATTTTGAATGTTTAATAAGTTTGTGCCAATTTGTGACACTTGCATTCATTTGAAAAAAATGTCTTCTGTAAAAAAAATTATTTACAAAAAAATTTTTTTAATTTTTTTTTGCAATTTGATGCACAAACTTCGCCATATTTAATTTTCTGTGCGATAAATTTAAAATCTGAGCACGGAATCTTGTAGAGCGACCCCGAAAACATAAAGAAACGCATCAGTCATTTTCAAGAAGCATATTTAGTATATGAAATTATATCTTAAATTAAACACAAAATTTTAGAAGTTTTAGGCGTTAATGGGTTAACCTAACATTAAAGAAAAATTTTATTTTATATAGAATCAGAACCTACAACAGTATGGAATTAAAAACCAATTAAGAAGAAAATATCGCGAAAAAGAAAAGCAAACCCGGAAAGCCGTTTCAAAAGTTGTGCTAAAAAAGCCCGTAATTTAGGAGTATCTTTTGAAGCCAATGGTACAGAGATCGCCTTTAAAAAATGGACCTTCATGCACATCGCCTAGGTAGAGTATACGTGCACCACCTCAGCATACGCGTATAACCACACGGCTCGCCTACGAGCGTTACGGGGAGAGATTTACGCTCTCCAGCGCCGATGGCCATCATGTGAACATCTACCGAGCCCGCAAAGTTGTGTAAGAACGTTTACGGCCCTTCGGTTTAGGGCGGGACCTTTCCAATCCCTGGTCACCCAATGACCGAAAGGAAACAAGCCTGTTGGCAAGTCCCCCGGGCTCGGACCGGTCCCCGTGCTACCATTTGTTCTCCGGTACGAGTACCGATTAAGAGTCTTTCCACCCTTGCTTCGGCAATTAAGGTTCGACGGTCAATATTAGACCTGCCAGGCCGCCACGGCACTGCCCATCATCATCGTAAGCCAATACTCTATAAGGTAGCCTGGGATGAACCGAGTACTACCCGCAAGCATGGCATCACTCCGAGTCTCTTTTAGTGGCCTTTTACGACACGCAGCCGATCGCAGGGGGCCTATTCTGCGCCCGGGACCCCCACGGGAGGGACCTTCATGCACAGTAAAAATGAAGTCTTGTTTTAAGGGCGGAAAGCAGCCTTAAATTAAGATGCAACAATTTTAAGGCAGTCAGCTCTGAATTTACGCACATATTTTGTATCCTTTAACAATATAGCACACAGTGCTGAATTTAAGACCGATCTTAAATTAAGATTTACTTTTTACTGTGTTTGTAAATTGTCGTTTTTACTGGCAATGAAAAGCTACAGCTGAAGAGCGCATGAATTTATTTAAAGATTATTAGAATCTGCGAGATCACCTACGACAATGGGATTTCATAGATAAATTGATAGTAAATAAGAAGACCGAAAATAATGAAAGTACTGAAAACAAGGATCGAGAAACTTTTTCTTTAATTTGACGTCAGGAAGAGTAAAAGTCTGTCGAAAAATGTTCTTAAAAAAATGTTTACATCAATATTCAAAAAGTACCCAAATTCGATTCAAAATCTATTCTCGTTGGTTTTCGGGGTCGCTAATAACGAATCCCATGCCAGTTTTACAAAATTCAAATTTGCGGATCCAATATAACGGAAATTTTTTTGAAACTTTACTTGGATTCACTTGAAACTTGTCACTCGGGAGTTTTGAGGGTCGCTGGTGACAAATTCGATGTCAGTTTTTTAAATTTACAATGGCGCATCTAATATGGCGGACGCTTCTTTGAAAAAAATTTTTTTGTTCTATTTTAATGGCGTTTCCAAGTTTTACCACGTGGAGGTGTACGAACCGAAGAATCTTATTTTTTTGTTTTTAATTTAAAGAATTTTTTTTTTAATTTTCAATTTTTTAAAATTTTTTGTAAGAAATTTTGAAACATCTTTTGCAAAAATATTTTTGAACACTGCTGAATTTTCTGGCTCTTAGCGAATAATTGTCAGAACTTTTGGTTTTGTTAATAGCAAGCTTCGTGACTTTCTTTTCGGTAAAAACAACACGAGATCCTATTGCAATTTTTTGAATTTACATTTTATGTAAAGTTTTTTCGTTCTTCAATTGTGTTCCATATCAGTAGATATACAGTGCCGGTTCTGGATACAGATTCCTTTCCCGACATTTGAAATAAAAAAATTGTTCTAATCCATTCTACTCGAGAAACTTCTAAATAAAAAAATAAGAAGACCAATTTCTTCTAAAAATTTTCCAAAAAAATGTGTTCAAAAATTTGTAAATTTATTTCGAAACTGAGAAACGAATAAGTATATTTGTGATGGATAGTTTAACATACAGAGTTTCATTATATCTCAAGATTTTACGGTAAGTAGAAAAATTTTTTCAAATAAATTTTACGTTTATAATGTTTTAAAAAATGTTCAACTATTTATTATAAAATTAATTATCCACCTATTATAAAAAGAATGAGGAAGCATCACCTATTAATGTTATGAGTGTTTATTACATGGAAGATAAAAAAAGTCATGTACATTTTAGAGAGGAGTCATCTGAAGTGTAACCTGATACATGTCAGCACAAAAAATTAGAATACATAAAATACTTTAGTAAAAGATACATTTTTATATCTCATGATATAATTTTGCATAAGTTCTATTTGTTGCACATCAGCTGATAATAATGATTCTATTTAAAGTCACATGTTTCAAATATTTTTTTATATTGATTAAAAAAGATAAACTATATTAGGTAAAAGAGACGGAAGGAATATTTATGACTATAAAAGCTTGAGACTTAATTTAATATTGTTATAATAAAGTATTCACATGTCACGTGTGAAATATTAAGTAGCAGAAACATTTTAAATTATTTATAATGAATTTTGACTATTGTAAAGAATTTTTAAAAGTTATGAACACAGCGTTACAAACTTTAAGTAAAAAAACAACATCTGAGAAACTTAAGTTTTGGATAAAAAAAGAGCAAAAAATATAAAACAACATTCTAAACTTTTAAGAAATAAACCATTGCCATGTGCAGAAAAGAGAAAAATTTTATCAACAATTGGACTCCTAAAGGCAAACAGTCGAAAATTTAAAAAGCTTAGAAGACGAAAATTAGGCCTCAAGGAAGATGAAAATTGGATCAGGTGGGGTAATATGGAGAATGCTTTTAATAATCGGATTAGAACAGGTTTAATAATAAATTTAAAACATAAAAATTTAGATTGTTTTTTTAGTGATGTAAAAAACATAATTATTTCTAAAATTAAAAAAAATTTTAAACGAATGGGAAATTTGAAAGTAAATTTTGTTTTTGCAGCAAATTATAGTGCTTTAGAAAGTGGTAGGGAAATCGATGATGTCAAATTTTTTAATTCAAAAATTCTTGAATTAACTGATTTTGATAAATGGTTTGAAATTGAAATTAGAGAAAAGCTTATGGTGAAAATTGATGATTTTCAACAGAAAGAGTCAGGGTGGTCTTTGAAAGAAATTATAAATTTGAGTGTAAATATTAACAAATACATTTTAAAATTTTAAAATTACAAAACTTGAAGAACATGCTTCATTTGTTATATATGCTGACATTGAAAGTCTCTTAGAACCAGTAAAAAATACACACACAAATACAGCTCCATATGTAAAGCATATTCCGACAAGTGTGGCTTTTTATTTACATTGCAACTTTGATGAATCACTCTCTGAATTTAAAATATATCGAGGATCGGATTGTATTCAATGGTTTGTGAATGAATTAAAGCAGTATTCTGTAAAAGCAAATTCTTATTTTACAAATATTATTCCTATGGAAAATTTAACTTTTTCACAACAAATTCATTTTAACACAGCAAAAGTTTGTCATATATGTGAAAAAACTTTTAAAAAGGTTACATTAAGCATCACGATCATTGTCATTTTACTGAAAAATATCGTGTTCCTGCTCATCAGAGTTGTAATGTCAACTATAAAGATTCAAAAATTATTCCAGTAATTTTTCATAACTTGTCTGGATATGATTCACATTTTATTATAAAAGAACTTGCAATATGTTTTGAGGGTTGAATTAAATTGTTACCAATAAATAAAGAAAAGTTATCTTCATACCTTGAAAATACTAAGAAAGAAATCACTAAAAACTATTGCAGTAATGTCGATGTATTTAATTTATTGACAAGAAAGGGGGTCTTTCCTTATGAATATGTTAATAGTTGGCAAAAATTAAAAGATTGTCAGTTACCGGTGAAAGAATCGTTTTATTCTAAATTAAATGACTCTCATATTTCTGAAGAGGATTACAATCATGCTTGTAAAGTATGGGAAACATTTAATTTGAAATCCTTAGGTGAATACTCTGACTTATATTTAAAGACTGATGTTTTACTTGTAGCTGACATTTTTGAAAATTTTCGAAAAACATGTTTATTAACATATAAGTTAGATCCACTTCATTATTATACTTCACCAGGTTTGGCATTCGATGCAATGCTTAAGTATACCAACATAGAACTTGATTTACTAACTGATATAGAAATGTTACTTTTCATTGAAAGAGGTATTAGGGGTGGAGTATCCCAATGCTCAAATAGATATGCGAAAGCTAATAACAGATTTATGGAAAAAGACTTTCATCCCTTTGAACCAGAGTCTTATATCATGTATTTTGATATAAACAATCAATATAGCGCTTCTATGAGCGAATAATTGCCAAATAAAGACTTTAAATGGTTCCATGAATATAATAACGAATTTTACTCAAATATTCCAGATGAATCTCCAGAAGGATATATTCTTGAGGTAGATCTGGAATATCCAGTTGAACTTCAATATATACATAAAGATTTTCCTTTATGTCCTGAACATTATATACCTCCACTTCCAAAATGCACTTTACCAAAATTAATTCCAAACTTGCTACCAAAAAAAATACATAGTTCATTATAGAAATTTAAAGCAATATTTATCATTGGGAATGTTAAAACCATATATTGATTTAAACACAGAATGTAGAAAAAAGTCATGCAATGAATTTGAAAAAAAAATTTATAAATTAAAGAATAATTCTGTATTTGGGAAAACTATGGAAAACATTAGAAAACATAGAGATGTAAAACTAGTAACAAAATGGGATGGAAGATATTGTGCAAAAAATTCAATAGCTCAAACAAATTTCCATAGCTGTGTTGTATTCGATAAAGATATGGTTATCATTGAAATGAATAAAACAAAAGTGACTTTTAATAAACGAATTTACACAGGATTCACAATTTTAGATATTTCAAAAATTATAATATACGATTTTCATTATAATTATATTGAAAAGACTTTTAGTTATACTGCAAAATTACTTATACTGATAGTCTTATTTATTATTTCACAGTACCAAAAATCTATGACTATATAAGACGAGATTTACATAAATTTGACACATCTGATTATCCTGAGAACAATATTCATGATATTCCTCTTGTAAATAAAAAAGTTGTAGGTCTTATGAAAGATGAAAATAATGGTAAAATTGTAGCTGAATTTATAGGTTTGAGATCAAAATTGTATGCTTTTAAATTATGGGGTGATAATGAAGAGGTTCAAAAGAAAGCAAAAGGTGTAAAATCTTCAACATTAAGAAGAATATAGTTTAACGATTATAAGCACACTCTCGAAAAATCTGAAAACTTGATCCAAAATCAACACTTTACTAAAAGTAAAAAACATTATGTTTATACGTTTCAACAAAGTAAAGTTGTTCTTAACTGGCAAGATGATAAACGAGTCTTGTTACCAGGAAAAACAGACACCCTTCCTTGGGATTACAATGCACCATGATGGAAAATTGTCCAATTAATAAGAAGTGTGAGTATTTTCTTTTTTAATTTATTTTATATATTAATACAACAAAAGTTATTTGAGACAAAAGTGTTGATTTTAATATATGATACACTGCTGACAATTTAAGAATAAAATTTGTTTTCTCTTTTAGCTATTTAGCTGATAAGAGATGGGATAGATTTTAAGAATTATGCAGACCAACGTCAAAGGTTTTGTATAAAAAAATTTCCACACATTTGATGAAGAGTGGTGAAAAGGGAGGATAATAGACAAAACATTGTACATCAAGACAATGTTATTGTTTTACCAAGATTCGAAAATGACTATTATAGTCAAATTTCAAATCTTGGTAGCAATAAAAATTTCATTATTAGAGAATGTGTTGTGAAAAAATATTTAAGTTTAATAATTTAATTTTTTGCAGTTTGAAAAAAAGGCGAGTGCGGTGTATTGTCAAGTGCAACCGTCAATTACTGTGCCTCAGGAGTGGTTGAGTTTTTTACAGCACAAAGAATTGCTAAAAATAGTAAACACAACAATCGACAGCTATGTGGAGGAATATTTAGAAACAAATGTGGAGCCTGATATCTCTCTTAAAATTGGAGATGTATCAGCGAGAATCAATTTAGTCAACGGAGAATATTCCTTCATGCGACCAGGATTTCCACAATACAGTAAGGTACAAAGTGCGATTTCAATACCTGCTGAATGGTTTAATAGTTTGGATTTAAGTTTTCTTCTGCCGGTTTTAAATTTTTCTGTAGATCAGTATATAGAAAAATATATGAATTTAAATTATCAGCCGAAAGTTATTTTAAGAATTGACAATTTATTTTGTGCCTTAACAGAAGTAAATAATAATTATGTTTTTACAAAAATAGAATCTTAGAGTTTAGAAAAAACCAATAAATAAAATTGTTTAATGTGTAATCGTGTGAAATATCACATAATTGTAACAATTGGGTCTTATAATTTTAATAATTAGGTTACAAAATTGTAAGATATAAATGACTTTTATGTTTTTAAATTAATTTGAAGTAATATAATTTTATTTGTTTTATATTTATTTAACTATATAATAATTTTATATGTAACTATTATTGAAGAAATATAGTATAACTTTTTAGATTTTTTTTAAATTTTTATGTTAACAATTTTGTTAAAGAAATTTTAATAAGTTAGAATTTTTCTAAATAATATTTCTCAATTTGCATATTTAAAATTTAAAAAGATAATAATTTTAAAATTTAAAAAATTTAATTATATATAATTTATATATATATATATATATATATATATATATATATATATATATATATTATTTATATATAAAGTATAAGTCCTTGCAAACGCATATGATATACAAGTCTCATAGCAGGCTATGTTTTTATATGATACTCTCAGCTCTCCTCGTCAGTCCTCCGCTTTCTCATATACTTTGGTCACCGTCTTCGCTGCACTTACGTCTTAAGATTGTGTTACTCACCATACTTTCATTCCCCGCTTCATCAACACGTGCTCAGACCCCGGCCGCCCATCACCACTTCTACGCACCTACAAACTAAGTAATGACTCGACTAACGCTTTCAGATAGCAACTTTATTCATTCACCTATTTAATTTCTGTTTTCAGTTTCCAAATATTAAAGTAAACACTTATCAACTATAAAATAAGTTTAAATTACTTAAATGTAATATCTTTAAATTAATTTTTTTCTTTTTATAATACATTCAAATTTCAATAATAATAATAGGGTTTTTATAAATAAATGATATGAGACTATTTTAAATATTATAATTTATTTTATTAAAAATAAGAATACAATTTTTTTTATATTTTTACTTTTTAAGATAACTTATTGCTAGAATTTGTAGACAACCACTCTGATAATAGTTTCACATATCGCTCTGCACATTGTATTAAATCTATTTCAATTATTCTGCGATGATTGTAACATGGTTTAATATTAGTTGCAGCATTTTTTAGTGTTTAAAGCGATGAACAGTTTATATCTTTCATATCTATAATTACAGTAGATGGCTTAAGAAAGCTTTTTAACTACTTCTTTTTTTCTGAACCCTTTACATAAATTAGATTTGTTTCTTTAAGAACAGTCTCTAATATAATGAGAAGTAATGTATATGGAATATTACCAGTTGACCAATTTATATAATGTAAATTATTTTCCAACCACCTATTCATTCTTTTGTAATATGGTGAAATACAGTTCCAATCACGTGGAGGTTGAAAAATGAATTTTATCGTTGTGGACAATTTTTTAAGCGGTAAAATGGCTAATTCTTTTATAATTAATTCGTTAATAGGTAATTTGAAACATTGCACATCTACAATGTATGTTATTGTTCTAAAGACTGAATGTGTTATTAAAAATATTAAATAATTTATATAATTTTTTCAAACAATTTTTTTAACCCCACCACTAATTGGTCTGTACTCAACAATTCTATCATGTAAAATGAGACAATAAGCTGCTGTTTGTTCTGGTAAATTTTCCTTTGCTTCAAATTCAAGACGAATATCAACAGGGCCGTATTTTATTGACTCATTTTGTCTTGAACAATCAATTACTATTAGTGGAGCATATTCAAGAAATTCATTTTTTGACAAATATGGCTGTTGTTCCTTACTGTAATAGCTCGCTTGAAAATTGGTATACATATCATAAAGGACTGCATAGTGTCGTTTTTCAAAATCTAAATTCAAATTTCCATATGGATAACTTTGATTGTTTAAAAATAATTTAACATTTGTAATTTGACATGGTCTAATTTGCTCTTCACCAGTCTGTAGAATCGCATTCACATCACTTCTTGCTCTCGTTAAAATTAATTCATGCCTTGCATTAACAATAATTTTTTGGCAGTCCTCAGCAAAGCCAAATAGAATATTAAATGGTATTGAAATATCAAAATTTCCAAGGTTATCAACAAGAACAGTATTTGCGTTACAAGTCGAAAACCAACCAGCGTTTTCTAAAAATTTACTTTGAACTCCATAGACTGAAACGTAATTTTTAATGAGACTTGTAAGACCAACATTTTTAGTTTTATCAATTTCAATAGCATTAAGTTCATAACGAGCTTCTTCAAACAGATGACAGATAACATTGTTGACAAACCTAGTATGTATAACAGGTAATCCGTTTTCTTTTATTAATTTTCCTTGAATATGCAAAAAAAATTGCTTGGCAGCACACAATGATCCTGGTTTTGTACAGCTATTCTTATTTCATCACTGTTATTAAATAACAGTGATACAACTTTTACTCTTGTTATCTTCTTTTATGTTTCTTCTCGATTAGTTTCAGGCCCAAATTCTTCAATAATTGAATGTTTTGAGGTGTTAGCCTCTTCGTTGTAGTTTCGTAACTGACTCTTTTTACACATTCTGGCTTTTTATAACCGTAACCTATTCTTTGATTAAAGTCAATACCCATTTATATAGATTTCATATGCAATCTAATAGTAATCGTTTCACTTTGAAAATTAACGAGATTTCCATTCTGAACAACAATTCTTAATTGAATTTGATCAATGCTCTTGACTGCGATAGGCAAGTAAATGACATGAGAAGGTACTTCCACTATTTTATATTCTGCTGGAACAGTTGGAAAAAATTTATGAATTGTGCGAACCTTTTGATTATTTATATATGCACCTGCTGTAATAGTACATTCAACACGTAATGCATTAACTTTTATAATAGACACTGTTAAATTAGATTGGACAAATTTATCAGCTTCAAGAATTTGAGGTTTAAATCCTAATAAGTAGGCTATTGAATCACTTTTTTGAAAATTAATTTCACGATTGCACATAATCTGACTGCGTAAGGTATTGTTATTTGGTTTAATATAAATTTTAATTCCTTTGGGTTTTAAAACACTTTGTAAATAGCGCTGTATATCACCAATTTCATAGCTACCAGTTGGTATAGTTATTTCTTTTTGATCAACATAAAACTTATTGTGTCCAATATCTATATTTGGAATTGAATTAAATATAAGAAATTCAACAAGATCAAGTACATAATTTTTTTGAGACAACAATTCAATTGGTGGAAAATATTGTGTCTCCTATATGGATGATTTACCTGACAAGGTAAATGTTAATAAATCGTTCATATTGATAGTTTAATTCATACTAAACTCAATGTTTCCATGTCATTACTTTTAAAGAGTAAACATACTTTTATCCTTGAGTTTATTTAAAAGAAATTTTAAACACAAATGCCCACACACAAAGGTATTAAAATTTTGATAACTTTTGTGATTGCATTTAACCATTTTAACACCGAAATAATTTACAAGATCCGTAGGTTGTTCAAGATTACCAAAACTATCAAAATATACAATATTATTGTTCATTTTTCTATAAGCTACCCAATGTGTACCAGCATTATATTTACTATCTAAATTTACTACAGCTGACTCAAATTTATAAGGCCCTGAAACTGGTAATTCATCACGCATAAAAACACCACCAAAATGTGGAATTTTTACGATTTTAGCGTATTTCAGTATATCGTAATTAGTTAACGCTCGTTTTGGTAATTTTACAATTTTTTGGGCTTTTTTTCCTTTTTTCAACAGCACATGCTAATCCTAATCCTTGTTTATATGGCTTAAGATAGAGACCTTTTCCTACAGCTAGAGATTCCATGGCTCTGTTATGACGTTGACTTTCTTCCAGTTGATTTTTAGCTGTTCTTGCATCATTAACTGCTTTTGCTATTCCAGCTGCTCCACCAGATAGAGCACCTATTGCACTAAGGCTAGCAAAGAGTGGTATAAAAAATGGTAAAAAACCACCAACTTTTTTTGTTATACGTAAAATTCGAGGTTGTTTCACTTTGCATTTTCCACCTGCTACTTTCACAGCTATACGTGCACCTTTTAGAGCTGACTTTATAGCAGAAGAAGTATCATTGCTAAGTGTGATAAATTTTTTTACCGCTAAAACAATATTTCTTAATGGAAATGTAGCCTTTTTATTTTTTTTATTTTTCATTTTCGATTTAAGACCCATTCCTAATTTAGTTTTTATTTTTATTGTGTTAGTAACTGCACAAGCTGCAGCCTTTTCACCAAGTTTTGCGTCACTAGCACCTACACGATTCCAAGCTTTTTTCGCGAGTATCTTATTTGCAACGTGTTTATTTTCAAGGTTATCTTTATTTTGAGAATACGCAATATCGTGTTCTCTACAAGCTTGATCAAGAGGATTAATACCAGGATCACCACGTGCCAATCGTTTTGCTAAGTTTGTTCCAGGTCCACAGTATTGATAACCGGGAATGTGCAATTCGACAGGTAACTTATTGATAATTTGATTTAAGAGACCTCTACCACGTTAGATAGATTTTTTAGAACTGATTGATTTTTTATTGACAAGCATACTTTTATATTTCTACACAAAGTATATTTTTAAGACTGATGTAAAAATGTATAAAAGCCGTGTATTTATACTTTCTTGACTAGTTTACTCTAAATTTTTTAACTTTCTGAATTGCACAAAATTCTATAATTAAACAGAACTACAAAATAATTTAAAAAAGTATTGTATTTATACATTTCAACCTCAGTGTAAATCAAAAGATGGAGTCCAATAAACAATCAACAAAATTACCTGTGTTAGATTTTGATACAGTAACACAACAAAAATCTGAGAAAAAACGGCATGGAAATCTGTTACCTAATACGATAAGAGCAATTTTTTGTGGTCCATCAAACTGTGGCTAAACAAATGCCTTACTTGCTCTACTAATACATCCAAATGGACTACATTTTGAAAATGTCTACATTTTCTCAAAATCATTAAGTAAACCAAAATATAAATTTTTGGAGAAAACTCTTGACTTAGTGGAAGGTATTAAATATTTTCCGTTTCAAGAGCATGAAGAGGTTATTGAACGAAACAAAGCAAAACCAAATTCTACAAAAAAAGGATTCGAGAATTTTTTTTCTATGGATCGTCATAGACTTATTGATTGTTTTTCTTTATGTCAAACGTATACACGGATTCCAAAGCATTTAATTCGAGATAATGTAAATTTTTTGATAATTTTCAGACAGAATGAATTAAACCTTAAACACATATATAACGATCATGTATATCAGATCAGATCTGATCTGATCTGATATTTACAATTGTTATTACCATATTTTTAATTTCAATAATATTAAATTATTATTTTTGACTTAAAAGTTCATTGTTCTCGAATGTTCTTACATGTAATGTGCGCATTAACTGGTTAATCTGGACATTAACTAGTTAGTGTTAGAAAAAAGTTTACTTTCGAACTTTAATGGATCTGATCAGGTAATCCGCAGATTAACTAGTTAATATTCACATTGTCTAAATTCCGGACTTTGACTATAATTATATGTATATATATATATATATATATATATATATATATATATATATATATATATATATATAAATATATATATATATATATATATATATATATATATATATATATATGTATATATATATATATATATATATATACACTACCGTCCGAAATTGTGCGAACGCTAACATCTCGAGCTATTAAAAAACACACCCGCACAGAAACAGTGATAACTCGGTTAAAAATGAAGCTAGATGCTTTTTTTTAAATTGCATTGGAAAGCTTATTAAATTTCCAATGAAATGCTACTGTGTTAAGTTGTATTGCATAAATAGGAAGCGATATATCATGTTATAACGACAAAAAAATATTTAATTTTTTTCAGAATTTCTTACTCTGACTTGGACTCCTGGCACAGTTTAGCAAAGTTTATGAAAAAAATTGTTACTTTTACAGACAATTCCTTCTAACCAAAGCTTTAAATAGAGACCAAGAATAGCAAAAAATATTTACGGGTTCCCGAGATATTACAAAAATAGTAGGACCGTGCAAAGCAGAATTTTCAATCATCGATTTCTCTAATTCGCCGTTGAGTCAATTACTTGTCTATGAAAAAAGTGTCGAAAATTAATTTTACCAAGTACATTCTTACTGGGATCCACTTTTTAAATATCGATATATAATAAATTAAATAAAAAAATGGATCTCAGTAAGAATGTACTTGGTAAAATTAATTTTCGACACTTTATTCACAGACAAGTAATTGACTCAACGGCGAATTAGAGAAATCGATGATTGAAAATTCTGCTTTGCACGGTCCGACTCTTTTTTTAATATCTCGCGAACCCGTAAATATTTTTTGCTGTTCTTGGTCTCTATTTAAAGCTTAGGTTACAAGGAATTGTCTGTAAAAGTAACAATTTTTTTCATAAACTTTGCTAAACTGTGCCGGGAGTCAAAGTCAGAGTAAGAAATTCCGAAAAAAATATAATAATTTTTTTGTCTTTATAACATGATATCTCGCTTCCTATTTATGTAATACAACTTAACATAGTAGCATTTCATTGGAAATTTAATAAGCTTTCCAATGCAATTTAAAAAAAGCATCTAGCTTCATTTTTAACCGAGTTATCACTGTTTCTGTGCGGGTGTGTTTTTTAATAGCTCGAGATGTTAGCGTTCGCACAATTTCGGACGGTAGTGTATATATATATATATATATATATATATACATATATATTAGGGTGACCGTTATTTTGCAAAAGTTGGAATTTCTTAGGTCGCCGGGCAGAATTTACTTTAGAATGTAAAAAAAATTAGCTATGCACAAGAAAAGCCTAATCGATCAATATTAACCCGTGCCACCGAAGGGTTAAAGTTTAAATGGGGTTTAACATAGGATTAGTGCACTTTTATACATTTTGTACACTGAAAAAAAATATTCTGAATTTTAGAATACATACTAAAATAGGTGCCAAGGATATTCCCCACTTAAATTAAGTGGGAAATATTCTTACAATAAGAATATATTCTAATAGTAAGAATATATACCACTTAATTTAAGTGGGGAATATCCTTGGCAGCTATTTTAGTATGTATTCTAAAATTCAGAATATTTTTTTTTCAGTGTATGAGAACTTGTTTAAAAATTAATCTCTTGCCTTGGCGACATTCATATTTATGGTTTTTGATGTGCTGAACACGAATCCGATGTCAAAAATAAGGTTTGACAGCTTCCAGCTGTAAAAAAAGCTGTCAATCTATTTAAAATGACAGTTTTTGTGTTTAATTTTAGTAAATCAGACCCAATTTTGCTCACATAAAAATATTTTAAAAACAACAAGGTCAAACTAAATAGTAATATGTAATATTGACAGTTGCAGCTGTCAATTAAACTGTCAAACTTTTAAAAACGAGAGTTTTTGACTGTTTTTACATTAAATTGCTCAAATAAAAATATTTTCAGGGTATTGAAGTAAACCTGAATAGAAATATGTAAATTTGACAGTTTACAACTGTCTATTAAGATGTAAAACCTCAGTGTACTTAAAAACACTTGTTTACAAGTAATTTAATGCAAAAAGTCTCCGTTTAAAAGTATGACATCTGAATTGACTGTTGTCAACTATCAAGTTTACATATTTCTATTTAGGTTTACCTCAATACCCTGAAAATATTTTTATTTGAGCAATTTAATGTAAAAACAGTCAAAAACTCTCGTTTTTAAAAGTTTGACAGTTTAATTGACAGCTATCAAATATCAATATTACATATTACTATTTAGTTTCACCTTTTTGTTCTTAAAATATTTTTATATGAGAAAAATTCGGTCTGATTTACTAAATTAAACACAGAAACTGTCTAAATTGACACAAAAACTGTCGTTTTAAAAAGATTGACAGCTTTTTTGACAGATGGAAGCTGTCAAACCTTATTTTTGACATCGGATTCGTGTTCAGCACATCAAAAACCATTAATGTGAATGTCGCCAAGACAAAAGACTAATTTTAAAAAAAGTTCTCATACAAAATGTATAAAAGTGCACTAATGCTATGTTAACCCCATTTAAACTTTAACCCTTCGATGGCACGGGTTAAAATTGATCGATTAGGCTTTTTTTGGGCATAGCTCATTTTTTTCACATTGTAAAGCAAATTCTGCCCGGCGACCTAAGAAATTCCAACTTTTGCAAAATAACGGTCACTCTAATATATATATATATATATATATATATATATATATATATATATATATATATATATATATATATGGGCCATTTCATGTCAACCGGATCACTCGCAGACCCAAAATTCAGCGCAACAGAATTATATGTTCTTGGTATCAAAATGTTCGTACAGCCAAGCACTTTCGAATCCAATGTGGCCTTTTAAAAACTTTTAATATGGCAGATCTATATGACGCATATAATACACAAGAATAAAAAGTCATCCAACAAAATTGTCAATAAAAGTTTTATAGGCCCTTAAATTACTTCCAAATATAATTTTTTTTATGTATTTGTCATCATAGTTTGCAAATGTATCAAATCTTACATCAGAATTCAAAAATTCAAAATGGCGGATCCAATATGGCGGACGATATTTTTAAAAATCGTTGAATTTTAATGAAACTTTTTACTCGAGGGTTTTTGGGGTCGCTGATCACTAATCTGAACTCAGATTTTCAAAGTTTAAAATGGCGGATCCAAAATGGCGACGGAAAAATTTTTTTTAATCATTATATTCGTTTCAAACTTCTTATTTAGGGGTTTTTCAGGTCGCCGAATTCGAATTTGGAGTCACATTTTAAAATACAATATGATAGTTTTAATATTGTGTACAAATTTTGAAAAAGGGGCCAGATTTTAACCCCTTATGGCATACATTACTTTACAAAACTGATGTAAAAATAACAAAAATTCTTATAGGGGTTTTTGGTGTCGCTGATTACAAATCTTAAGTTCATTTTATTTAATTAACATTATTTTCTTAAATAATTGTACAGTCGGCATTGGCGTTACCCGATGTACACCGCGGGGAGGTTGGACGATCGGGTTTTGTGCATCGTATAGCCCTTAAAAAGGCTGTTTGGAAAAGCTACCTGAATTTTAGAAAAAACAAAATCAAAATCATAGAGGTAATCTGGGTTACCACTATGCTGCAAAAGGTTAATAAAACTTATTACTTTAAGGTTTTTGGAATAGCTGATTATGAATATAATCTCTGATTTTTGTAAATAAAGATTCGACTTAATTTAGTATTGAGTAATACTTAAAGGTTCCAAGGCAGCAGAATATCTCTTTGTTTTTAAGGTTTTACTTGGTCCTGCTATAAATGCATGAGATATTTGGATCTTGTAAACTCTTGGAGCTTTTGATAATCGTTTGTTAAGGAACCTTTGAACCTTTTGGTGATCTTTTTTATCATAATAAAAGAATTTAATATTTTCGAATTTTTTACATGCCCAAGAATACAAAGTTTCAGCATTTAGAATTGCATTTTGTGGATCAGCTTGAAGGCTTGCCCTTGTTGCTTCTCTTTTGCATATAGCTCCGAGGCCGTCACACGGCCCTTTGCCATGTGCAGTAGCGTAAGTGTGCCATTCTGCATCCACTCCAAAATCATTTCGGTGGTTCATGAGATTCACCATTTGTGATTTATTTTTGTAGTGCTGCTTTGCACCGTCTGTAAAATAATAAATTTTATTCACCTCGAGATAAAGTTTTTTAATTTCTGGAATGATCATTTTTTGCATTATGTACACTGCAGATTTGTCATGAGTCGTTGAGTTGGATAATAATATGAAACTTTTATGCTTTATTTCATTTGAAACTTTGTAATATATTAATGCCGAATGAATGGTACATTGGACATTATTATAATGAAATGCCTGAGCTGCATTTTGTGCTACATAGGCATAATTTTCTGAAAAGTCACACTGAACTATCACTTCTCTATCTTTAAGAGTTTCTTTCATTTCAGTTGAAAATTCCGATTGTACTTTTGAAATAAAATGATGAGGTATTAAAGCTGTTAAACGTTTTGACAAATCTGCAACAAATTCTGACATTGATAAGCAATGCTGCTGCAAAGTGCACCTATCTGTTGATTCCCATAAACTGTAAAAAATTTTAAAAACTCGACATTCTTCTAATATTTCTTTAATATGATTCGAAAATTTTTCGATTCTAGGGCAACGTTCACATTTAAATAAATAACACTCTGCCGTACGATTTTCGCACAAAACAAAATTTATGCAGTCTTTCCAGTCGTTTATTGGGAACTTTGAATCTTTGGTAAGCTTTACAATTTCAGCAGCATCAACCATTACTTTAAAATTTTCGTAAAAGGTGCAAACACAGACACTGTGGGTACCACAAGAACCAGCGGGAACGCACCAATTTGGTCTGAGCTCAGAAAATTTGCTTAATCCTATTGAAAAATCGGGAAACTGTTCTTTAAATTGTTCATGTAAGATTTTTATGTCGGAGAACAATAAACGCTTTTGCATTGTTTGTTTTATGTTATTAATTTTAACATTTACGACGTCTTTTTTATTCGGCATAATACGGCTGTTAATGTCATTTTCATAAAACTCGATTACTTTTATTGTGATTTCTTCTGATAAACTTTTACCTTTTTTTTGTGACGGTGATGCTAGTATTCCTTCAGATTTTCTTAGATCTTTAGCAACCTTTGCTGCCCTGAAGGATGTGCCGAATTTGTCAGCAGTTTTTCGAATACTCCAACATTCAGGGGCAATTGTGAGTATTGTAATACGTAATGGATCATTATCCGGTATGCTATTAAATTTTTCCTTAATGCCATTCAAAAGTTCTTCCAATTCATGTTCACGAGAAGAATATTGCTTTTTAGCTGGTGACACATCAGTTTCTTCATTGTCATTCTGAGATTCAGTTTCCACAACAGTGCCTTGTTTAAAATTGCTATTGCACAATTTTCTACATGCATCGCAAATTTTCTAATTTTGTGGCAAGGATGGAAACCTGTCTAAAATTAATTTAGAAACATTTCTTAAATTTTTACCAATGTGACTATCATTTTGAAGAGGATATATGCACCGATCTGAGTGACCCATCTTCAGTTGTTTTATATAAATAAAGAATAAAAATTACAAAATGACAAAAAGAGCAGAAAATTAAAAAAGAAACAAAACAATAAAAGGACAAAAATAACTCTGAAAAATACTGCTCTATACAACAATATCGCAAAAAAATCCACTTACCTGCGAAATTTGACGAAAAATTTGTATAATTTTTATACTAAAGGGGTCTGTACTTATATATTTCATAAACTGTCTCGGTAGTAAGTGAATTTATCTGAACTGGTCTTTCACCACCTTGAGGACAAAAGTAAAACTATAAAGTAATACGCGCGAAGTTTGAAAAATTAATAATTGTTAAAATTAAATATAACAACGCCTGTACAAATAATACTAAATTAATGAATTGAAAATGAATAAATAAATAATTATTAATTAATAATTATTTTAAAAAATAAATATTTCTTTTTTTAAAATTAATATCTCTCGGAAAATAAACAAGTAGTAAGAAATTCGAAAATTTGATGATTTCCAGAAATAGTTTTTTTGACTACACTTTCCTATAATAATAGAATATTTATGCGTGTAAAAAAATTATCTAAACTAACAACTGAAGATGGGTCACTCAGATCGGTGCATATATCCTCTTCAAAATGATAGTCACATTGGTAAAAATTTAAGAAATGTTTCTAAATTAATTTTAGACAGGTTTCCATCCTTGCCACAAAATTAGAAAATTTGCGATGCATGTAGAAAATTGTGCAATAGCAATTTTAAACAAGGCACTGTTGTGGAAACTGAATCTCAGAATGACAATGAAGAAACTGATGTGTCACCAGCTAAAAAGCAATATTCTTCTCGTGAACATGAATTGGAAGAACTTTTGAATGGCATTAAGGAAAAATTTAATAGCATACCGGATAATGATCCATTACGTATTACAATACTCACAATTGCCCCTGAATGTTGGAGTATTCGAAAAACTGCTGACAAATTCGGCACATCCTTCAGGGCAGCAAAGGTTGCTAAAGATCTAAGAAAATCTGAAGGAATACTAGCATCACCGTCACAAAAAAAAGGTAAAAGTTTATCAGAAGAAATCACAATAAAAGTAATCGAGTTTTATGAAAATGACATTAACAGCCGTATTATGCCGAATAAAAAAGACGTCGTAAATGTTAAAATTAATAACATAAAACAAACAATGCAAAAGCGTTTATTGTTCTCCGACATAAAAATCTTACATGAACAATTTAAAGAACAGTTTCCCGATTTTTCAATAGGATTAAGCAAATTTTCTGAGCTCAGACCAAATTGGTGCGTTCCCGCTGGTTCTTGTGGTACCCACAGTGTCTGTGTTTGCACCTTTTACGAAAATTTTAAAGTAATGGTTGATGCTGCTGAAATTGTAAAGCTTACCAAAGATTCAAAGTTCCCAATAAACGACTGGAAAGACTGCATAAATTTTGTTTTGTGCGAAAATCGTACGGCAGAGTGTTATTTATTTAAATGTGAACGTTGCCCTAGAATCGAAAAATTTTCGAATCATATTAAAGAAATATTAGAAGAATGTCGAGTTTTTAAAATTTTTTACAGTTTATGGGAATCAACAGATAGGTGCACTTTGCAGCAGCATTGCTTATCAATGTCAGAATTTGTTGCAGATTTGTCAAAACGTTTAACAGCTTTAATACCTCATCATTTTATTTCAAAAGTACAATCGGAATTTTCAACTGAAATGAAAGAAACTCTTAAAGATAGAGAAGTGATAGTTCAGTGTGACTTTTCAGAAAATTATGCCTATGTAGCACAAAATGCAGCTCAGGCATTTCATTATAATAATGTCCAATGTACCATTCATTCGGCATTAATATATTACAAAGTTTCAAATGAAATAAAGCATAAAAGTTTCATATTATTATCCAACTCAACGACTCATGACAAATCTGCAGTGTACATAATGCAAAAAATGATCATTCCAGAAATTAAAAAACTTTATCTCGAGGTGAATAAAATTTATTATTTTACAGACGGTGCAAAGCAGCACTACAAAAATAAATCACAAATGGTGAATCTCATGAACCACCGAAATGATTTTGGAGTGGATGCAGAATGGCACACTTACGCTACTGCACATGGCAAAGGGCCGTGTGACGGCCTCGGAGCTATATGCAAAAGAGAAGCAACAAGGGCAAGCCTTCAAGCTGATCCACAAAATGCAATTCTAAATGCTGAAACTTTGTATTCTTGGGCATGTAAAAAATTCGAAAATATTAAATTCTTTTATTATGATAAAAAAGAACACCAAAAGGTTCAAAGGTTCCTTAACAAACGATTATCAAAAGCTCCAAGAGTTTACAAGATCCAAATATCTCATGCATTTATAGCAGGACCAAGTAAAACCTTAAAAACAAAGAGATATTCTGCTGCCTTGGAACCTTTAAGTATTACTCAATACTAAATTAAGTCGAATCTTTATTTACAAAAATCAGAGATTATATTCATAATCAGCTATTCCAAAAACCTTAAAGTAATAAGTTTTATTAACCTTTTGCAGCATAGTGGTAACCCAGATTACCTCTATGATTTTGATTTTGTTTTTTCTAAAATTCAGGTAGCTTTTCCAAACAGCCTTTTTAAGGGCTATACGATGCACAAAACCCGATCGTGCAACCTCCCCGCGGTGTACATCGGGTAACGCCAATGCCGACTGTACAATTATTTAAGAAAATAATGTTAATTAAATAAAATGAACTTAAGATTTGTAATCAGCGACACCAAAAACCCCTATAAGAATTTTTGTTATTTTTACATCAGTTTTGTAAAGTAATGTATGCCATAAGGGGTTAAAATCTGGCCCCTTTTTCAAAATTTGTACACAATATTAAAACTATCATATTGTATTTTAAAATGTGACTCCAAATTCGAATTCGGCGACCTGAAAAACCCCTAAATAAGAAGTTTGAAACGAATATAATGATTAAAAAAAATTTTTCCGTCGCCATTTTGGATCCGCCATTTTAAACTTTGAAAATCTGAGTTCAGATTAGTGATCAGCGACCCCAAAAACCCTCGAGTAAAAAGTTTCATTAAAATTCAACGATTTTTAAAAATATCGTCCGCCATATTGGATCCGCCATTTTGAATTTTTGAATTCTGATGTAAGATTTGATACATTTGCAAACTATGATGACAAATACATAAAAAAAATTATATTTGGAAGTAATTTAAGGGCCTATAAAACTTTTATTGACAATTTTGTTGGATGACTTTTTATTCTTGTGTATTATATGCGTCATATAGATCTGCCATATTAAAAGTTTTTAAAAGGCCACATTGGATTCGAAAGTGCTTGGCTGTACGAACATTTTGATACCAAGAACATATAATTCTGTTGCGCTGAATTTTGGGTCTGCGAGTGATCCGGTTGACATGAAATGGCCCATATATATATATATATATATATATATATATAATTATAGTCAAAGTACGGAATTCAGACAATGTGAATATTAACTAGTTAATCTGCGGATTACCTGATTAGATCCATTAAAGTTCGAAAGTAAACTTTTTTCTAACACTAACTAGTTAATGTCCAGATTAACCAGTTAATGCGCACATTACAGAGCGTACTTGCGTTAAAGTATGCTGCTGGGATAGCGCTTTATGCTCTCAACCAAATCAACAGTTGACTTCACAGGGTTTATTTATATGTTTTATATTTCATTATATCTTTGAGGATTTTTGGAAACTTCCTGGTAACTTTAACTATAACATATATATATATAATTTATAAATTTTGAAATGTCAGTTTTTCAAAATTTAGTATTCTATAAATGTTTAAAATTAAATCTACTTAGATTCTGTGTAGTTTTCCAATAATATAAAAATAAAAAATAACTAACAGTACCAAAGCTTAGTCTCTTAGGTCAAAATTTTTAGACGTAAAGAAGAAAAACATTCTTTTATTAAATAAAGTATTTGAAATTTCCTTTGAAACAACTATTGGAGACATTTTAAAAAGTTTAATTTATATTCTTTTTCTTCAAATGAGAGAACCTACAACGTCAAATTGTAGAATTCACAAAACAGAGAAATTGTGCTGTCTGCTATAAAATTTTGTGTTTCGCACAGACTGCGATTTGTAGCACACACAAATTGGTTAATTTGTGACGGCTGATTTGTGGCAGTTCCAAATTTTTTTTGTAGTCACAACAAAAATAAAGTATGTATTCTACAAACTTAGCTGCTGTAGAAGCTGTGTATATTACATTTATTTAAAGACAAAATATTATAAATATATAATATAATAATTATATAATATATATAATTATATAAATATATATACATTTCAACAACTGATAAATTAATTAATAAGTATATCTATAATAAAAATATGGTAAAAATTATTAATTTAATTATTTATTAAAATAATAATAAAAATAATTTTTATTTAAAAAATGTATATGTAGGTATATAAACACTGAGAGAAATTTCTGCATAAAACAGTATTGCAATATTTAACGCTCTTCGCATGTCCTCTGTCGTAAGCTTTTATTATGAAAACATACTCAATTCGCTCAGCAATCATACCAAAAGAGCATAATCTTTACGAAATGAGTATGTTGTTTTCACCAATGCCGTAAGACATATAGATGTAAAAAAAGGATGGCTACAGTTCATACTATTTTATGGAGAAATTCCATATAGTTAATATATATTTTTAAATAATAAAAAAAATGTATTATATAATAATATAATAGTAGAAAAGAATTAATTAATAATAATTTATTTTTATTATAATTAACATAATTATATACGGTCATTTGGGGTAAATGTAAACAGTAGATGTTTTAGCTAAATTGAGCCTTCCAGTTCTATAACTTGCCCGACGCTTGAATGCACGCGCTAATGCCAGTCGGGTAGCAGTGATAGGCCTAGAGACGCACACTGCTACCCGACTGGCATTAGCGCGTGTCTCCGAGCGTCGGGCGAGTTATAGAGTTGGAAGGCTTAATTTAGAAATTTTAAAATAAATACGACGTCAATATTTTTACCTCAGCTCACCTACAAGATGTTCTGAGTATTGCTAATATTTTATTTTGTTGTTATTAATAGTGTCCTAGGTTTAATGTTTAATGCCATTATAACAAATTTTTCTTTTTTTCAACTTATCCGATATAGTAATTTTATTACTCCAACGCCGGCTTAGTGGACATTGGTGTAGAGAAATTTTTGGGTTGTGATTTACGATTTTCTTTGTCCTGCCTCGTTAAAGGTTTTGTTAACGTATTGTTCGCTTTAAAGGACTGGAGCGTAATGGCTCACTTTTTGTTTTTTGACTTCATTATTCTTGCATTAATTAAAATTTTATAAAATGGAAAACTTACCTTGACATCTCAGCTTTCAATTAAAAAAATACGTGCCCGTATCATTCATACTTTTTATCTAGAACAGTTTTTTTGAAGAAATGCAAGGTGAGCCATTTCACCTTGAGTCAGGGGATTCTATAACTCTCAAATTATAATTTGAGAGTTGAATGAAGGGAGTTAAAATTTACACAGTTAAAATAAGAATTAATTCCAAAATGGAGAATTTAATAATTAACTCCCTTTTGGAGTTGATTTTTAACTCGAAAAATTTCACTCTCAACTCTATTGACCGTCAACTCCCTAATTTTTTTACAGTTTAGGCAAGTACACTGTCAAAAAACAAGAACGCTCACTTGAAACAATTCAACAAATTTTTTTCCTTTTTTGAAATTTTAATTTATTAACTCTTTAACTATTCTAACGCTACTGTTAAGTAAACACACATGTTTTATTAACTAAATTACTTATTTTAAGTATACTTTAACTTATCTACTACTTAAGACCTATAAAAAAATAGTTTAGTTGATTACAAATAAAGTTTAACAATTAGGTTCAGCCATTAAAATATCAGAAATTTTTGTATTGAAAGTCCCATGTGAAAAAATTTTAGAGCGCGGACGTCTTTCTAGACCAAGGAAACTTCCACGCTATCGTCTAGAATACACTGAGAAAAAATACTGTTGGTTCAATAGCACCGATGCTATTGAATTTAATTTTTTTGAAGCAATAATTTCTGTATTGAATTAAGAAAATATTTGTTAAAATATAATAATTCATAATTTAGAACTAGAAGAATAATGTTGTCTAATAAAACATGCAAAATGGTTTAGATGAGGGGTTGATACAGTTTAATTAAAAAAATATTAATTTGTTTGAAGTAAGTGTTTTGGAAATTAATAGCATGTTAATTTTAATTTGCAAAATTTCATGTTAATGTTTTGGAAATACTTGAAAGAGGAATTTGAAATTTAAATTTTCCCGGGAATATATCTTTGTTTTGTGATTGGTTACTAAATGTACACTATACACACTTGAAATATTAATTTTTTCTCTCACAAGCGGTGATAGTTTCATCACTTTTGTATATAAGGAAATACTTGAAAGAGGAATTTGAAATTTAAATTTTCCCGGGAATATATCTTTGTTTTGTGATTGGTTACTAAATGTACACTATACACACTTGAAATATTAATTTTTTCTCTCACAAGCGGTGATAGTTTCATCACTTTTGTATATAAGGAAATTCAAATCAACATCATTTAAATGTATTATATTTGAAACTATAGAATTATGCTATAAAATTAAATTTTAATTCATTAAAATCTAAAGTGTGATGTATTATTTTTAAAATTATGTGTTATTCAAACTATAGCATCATGCTATGAAATTGATAGCATATTCTATTGATTTGAAAGTACATGCTATTAAATTTATAACAGATTTAATTATAGGTGTGAAATGCATTTCTTGATATTATAGCATTTTTCGTTAATATTATAATTTCTATAATAATATTATATGAGATTTATTTAAATCTATAGTGCAGTAATCAATAGCACATGTTATTGAACCAACAGTATTTGTATTCGAACGATATTGAATATGCCGTTTATTGCGACAAACAAATATTTTATTGATTCAATATCATTTTTTCTCAGTGTAGACCAGCGATTCTGGTCTGATCAGCAGTGCTCGTAAATTTTAATCTACGTCTATTAAAAATCTCTTATTATAAGTTATGACAACTATTCTTAGAATGATAAGACTTAATTATATTTGAAATAATTTTAATAACTTTTTTGACATAAAAAGTATAAAAAAATATTTTAACTTTTTTTTACTTCAACTTTCTTTACGCGTAAGGCTTTGTGCCCCTGCCAATCTTTGGCATTGGAGATAGTAGTCTTTTTGTGAAATAAAATTTACTGCAAATCAAAACAGCCGGATGAAACTAGCAGTTGTATTCAGCACCAATCTTTAGGCGTCAACCACTAATTTATGAAATTATCGCTGACTGATCTAACGACGCCAAACGACGCGACTGTATTAGGCGCCGTGTTACTTAACAGCTGGGCATACATCGACGCATGCGCATATAATATCTTAGACCAAAGCTAGACGGACATATTTGACTTAGGTTTTTTCTAATAAGCCCATTTGTTAAGTCACTGATTCGGGACTTAATTGACCGTCTAGAATAAGACGGACTTGATAATTGCTAATCGGGAAATCATTAGACTCTAGACTGCCGTAATATTTTTCACACGGGGTTGTTGAGGACAAGTTGCCCTCCAATATTGATGTAGGGTAGATGTACCAGTTGTGGCCACTTTAAGCGGTTGTGTCGTCTTTCATTAAGAAAATAAATTTATTGAAGCACTAATTTCATTATTATTTTTTTATATTATATCTAGCGAATTGTATTATTTTTTATTTATTAAAAAAGCCTTTTTCACCAGTAGTGGCCACACAGGCGTACCCCTTGTGGCCACCCTTTGTCCCAGTTTTGGCCACTGCTTAAAAAACTGTTATGGTATTATTAAGTGAATTATATTTTTTAATAAATAATTAGAATTGATTAATCAATCAAGCACAACAATTTAAAAAATTTATTAAAGAACAAAATTTAGTATTAAAATTAATAAATTTATATTTTACTTAAAATCATAATGTTTTTTAACATGATTAATCAAAGCTTATTTATTATTGATTATAATAATAAATAAAATGTTTATTTTAAACTCTATTTTATACAAAAAATATAAACTTTAATTTTATTTAATTTGTTTTTTAGAGTTATAAAGGATAAAAAATTAAAAATTGCTGCATCAAAAAATGTATTACTTAAACATTATATAACTGTTATTTTTATTCACTCATTAATTCAGTGGAGTCAGAATAAATACTATATTATACTTCAAATATTCTTATAAAAGTGAATTAATTTATTTAAAAAATTGTAATATGAAAACTATACGAGTTGTCAAACTAAAATTATGCAATTTAACGTATGAAATGTACACTGTAAAAAATTTTTGGGGAGATTTTACCAAAAATGTTTTTTTTTGAAAAAATTCCTATAATTTTTTAGGTAAAAATACACAAGATTTTTAGTGATTTTACCCAAACATTTTGGAAGAAATACCTAAAAGTTATTAGGTAACAATACAAACTTTTTGGTCCCTTTTACTAAGGTTTTGGAAAAAATACCCAAAAATTTTTAGGTAAAATTACACAAATTTTTGTACTTTTAAACAAATTTATGTGTAAAAATACACACGAAATTTTAGGAAAAATATACAAAATTTATGATAATATTATCTAATCATTTTGAGAAAATTATTAATTGATGAAGTGGAATTATTAATTTTTCATTCATAATTTTAAAAAATTGGATAATAACATTTTTAACAATAATTATTGTAGATTATAGAGTTTCATTTTATTTTTTAAAATATGTTTTATTACAAAATATTTTTTCACTTATTATTTTATTTTATCGAAAAGAAAAAATGATACCCCTTAAGACACATTTTGAGTCTTTTCCCTAGAAACTCAAAATGAGTCGAAGGGGTATCATTTTTGTTGCAGTTCAAAATGAGTCTCATATGCGACTCATTTTGAGTCGGGTTTATTCTGTTTAATAACGAGAAATTTACAAAATAGTCGATATTCCTGATAATTCACCCTTAGCTGGCCACTTTCAGACGAACGAGATGTGACATTTCAAAAGAAAAAATATTTTACACAACTAATATTCAATATTAAAGCATAAGTGAAGGGAAATTTTTAACTATATATGGTAATATTACACAATTTTTATAAAAATACTAAAAGTTTGAGCTAATAATATAAGTTACTCAAAAAAAATTTTTAATTTCCAAAGAAATTACCCAAACATCTTTGGGTAAAATGGCTTTACCCACAAAATTTGGAAATTTTTCCAAGAGTTTAGACAAGCTTTGGGAAAATTTTCCAATTTAATTAGGTAATTTTTCAAAATTTTGGTAAAATTACCAAAAGTTTTTGGTGAAATAATTTTACCCACAAAATTTGGAAATTTTCCCAAGAATTTACCCAAGTTTTAGGAATATTTTCCAATTTATTTAAGTAATATTTCACAATTTTGGTAGAATTACCAAAAGTTTTGGGTAAAACGACTTTACCCAAAATAATATGAGAAATTACCTAAAAATTTTAGGAAAATTTACCAATATTTTTTACACTATAGTGTGGCCAAAAAGGGTGTTTTGATACTTTTGCTGTACCGTTTGTGGCCATGGGCTTTTTAAAAAATATTTGAACTTATTCTTTTAAAATGTGTATTTTTTATAGTTATTTAACTCCTATATATAGTATATAAGAGATAGAATATAAGAATATTGCCAATAATATCGAAAAATAATCATTTACTGAACAGTGATATTTCATCAAATTTACTTAGAATTGTAGTTATTCGACACTGTCAATACATTCGTACAGTTTACTGTCATTTTAAATTAAGCCAACTAAATTTCTGTCAAAAGTAAGTTTACAGAGTGTCATCTACTTATATCAGGATTCTAGGAATATATCTACAATGTACTAGCAACTTTAGAAAATTTAATAATATTAACTTTAATCCAAAAGTGGCCACAACCGGTGCAGTGGCCACAAACGGTACTACTACCCTATATATTTTTGCATCTTAGCAAAATTATGGTCTAAAAATATTATTTATTCAAAATTTAACATTTAGCCCCAGTTAATTTTTCGACCACTTTTCTCATAAAATATTAAATAAATTTAGCTACACGGAAAGAAATCAGTTAAAATAATATCATTTGAGAAACCGATAGAGTTTTAGGATCAATGGGCCAATATAATTTAACCATCTAACGCGACTAATATTAATATGAAAACATGTAAATATTTTAAAACAGCTTCAGATTGAAATAAAGCAAAAGCTAGTTGTAAAATTTCCATCTACACTACCGTCCGAAATTGTGCGAACGCTAACATCTCGAGCTATTAAAAAACACACCCGCACAGAAACAGTGATAACTCGGTTAAAAATGAAGCTAGATGCTTTTTTTAAATTGCATTGGAAAGCTTATTAAATTTCCAATGAAATGCTACTGTGTTAAGTTGTATTGCATAAATAGGAAGCGAGATATCATGTTATAACGACAAAAAAATAATTATATTTTTTTCAGAATTTCTTACTCTGACTTGGACTCCTGGCACAGTTTAGCAAAGTTTATGAAAAAAATTGTTACTTTTACAGACAATTCCTTGTAACCTAAGCTTTAAATAGAGACCAAGAACAGCAAAAAATATTTACGGGTTCGCGAGATATTAAAAAAAGAGTCGGACCGTGCAAAGTAGAATTTTCAATCATCGATTTCTCTAATTCGCCGTTGAGTCAATTACTTGTCTGTGAAAAAAGTGTCGAAAATTAATTTTACCAAGTACATTCTTACTAAGATCCATTTTTTAATTTAATTTATTATATATCGATATTTAAAAAGTGGATCCCAGTAAGAATGTACTTGGTAAAATTAATTTTCGACACTTTTTTCACAGACAAGTAATTGACTCAACGGCGAATTAGAGAAATCGATGATTGAAAATTCTGCTTTGCACGGTCCTACTATTTTTGTAATATCTCGCGAACCCGTAAATATTTTTTGCTGTTCTTGGTCTCTATTTAAAGCTTAGGTTACAAGGAATTGTCTGTAAAAGTAAAAGAAACAGGTAACTTATGATGAAATTGTAATAAGGTCTACGAGAATTTTTCACATGAAATACACTACCGTCCGAAATTGTGCGAACGCTAACATCTCGAGCTATTAAAAAACACACCCGCACAGAAACAGTGATAACTCGGTTAAAAATGAAGCTAGATGCTTTTTTTAAATTGCATTGGAAAGCTTATTAAATTTCCAATGAAATGCTACTATGTTAAGTTGTATTGCATAAATAAGAAGCGAGATATCATGTTATAAAGACAAAAAAATAATTATATTTTTTTCGGAATTTCTTACTCTGACTTTGACTCCCGGCACAGTTTAGCAAAGTTTATGAAAAAAATTGTTACTTTTACAGACAATTCCTTGTGACCTAAGCTTTAAATAGAGACCAAGAACAGCAAAAAATATTTACGGGTTCGCGAGATATTAAAAAAAGAGTCGGACCGTGCAAAGTAGAATTTTCAATCATCGATTTCTCTAATTCGCCGTTGAGTCAATTACTTGTCTGTGAAAAAAGTGTCGAAAATTAATTTTACCAAGTACATTCTTACTAAGATCCATTTTTTAATTTAATTTATTATATATCGATATTTAAAAAGTGGATCCCAGTAAGAATGTACTTGGTAAAATTAATTTTCGACACTTTTTTCATAGACAAGTAATTGACTCAACGGCGAATTAGAGAAATCGATGATTGAAAATTCTGCTTTGCACGGTCCTACTATTTTTGTAATATCTCGGGAACCCGTAAATATTTTTTGCTGTTCTTGGTCTCTATTTAAAGCTTTGGTTACAAGGAATTGTCTGTAAAAGTAACAATTTTTTTCATAAACTTTGCTAAACTGTGCCAGGAGTCCAAGTCAGTGTAAGAAATTCTGAAAAAAATATAATTATTTTTTTGTCGTTATAACATGATATCTCGCTTCCTATTTATGCAATACAACTTAACACAGTAGCATTTCATTGGAAATTTAATAAGCTTTCCAATGCAATTTAAAAAAAGCATCTAGCTTCATTTTTAACCGAGTTATCACTGTTTCTGTGCGGGTGTGTTTTTTAATAGCTCGAGATGTTAGCGTTCGCACAATTTCGGACGGTAGTGTATTTCATGTGAAAAATTCTCGTAGACCTTATTACAATTTCATCATAAGTTACCTGTTTCTATTCCATCGGCCACCACTAATTTTCAGGCTGAGTTTGTACAACACAAACTAACCTTTATATATCTGAATGAACACATACACACAATCAATACATTGGCTGACGGTGAGGTACGTACGAACGCGAACGTTCGTGTGTGTGTGTTCAAGCAGGTATATAAAGGTTAGTTTGTGTTATACAAACTCAGCCTGAAAATTAGTGGTGGCCGATCGAATAGTAACAGGCGACTTGTGATGAAACTATATAAAGGCCTACGAGCATTTTTCACATCAAATAGATGGAAATTTTACAATTGGCTTTTGCTTTATTTCAATCTGAAGCTCTTTTAAAATATTTTCATGTTTTCATATTAATATTAGTCGCGTTAGATGATTAAAATATTCTATTGGCCTATTGATCCTAAAACTCTATCGGTTTCGCAAATGATATTATTTTAACAGATTTCTTTCTGTGTAGTTTTTTGTAAATAAATCTAAAACACAATGAAGAAATTAAAAAAAATTATATTTAATTATAAAATTAAGTACTTCTAACTAATTAAATTCAAAGTTAACTTATACATTTTTTACTGGTTCAATAATAAATTTCTCCAAAAACTCTTTAGTTTTACATTAAAATTTTATTTATTATAAAATAAATAACGAAGAGTCTATATAATACAGTTTTAGATTTAATTTATTACATATAAAAATGGTATAAAGCAAAACTTTTCATTTTTCCATTAAAAGTTCATCATGTTCATTCATGTATAAAAACTGTACACATTCAAAATTTTGGGTATGGCACCCGAACGCCTAACAATAAATAATAATTTATTTCTTGTATATAAATTAGTCAAATTACTGTCACAAATACGAAAAATAAATAATTATATAAATCTCTCCCTCAATATTTAACTGAGGAATTTACACTTAAATTGTTAACTTATAATATACATAATAATTATTCATTTTAAAACAACAGAACTTTTTTACAAACAAGCGTGACTAAGATCCATGTTATATTACTTTAAAACCTTCCCACGATATTACCCTAATTATTCATTTAGAATTTAAAGAATATTACGTGTTGTAGATTATTATTGTTTACGTCTATTGTTTACAAAGTTGAGCGTTTTTACATTATGGGCATAAATTTGCCTGCTTAACAAAATTATACATATATTGTTATATGCTTCTGTTATATAATTATAATTATAATAATAGCAAATAAATATAAATAAAAAGTTTAATTTATTATGATGCAATAAATATTATTATAGATATTATATATTATTATGCTGACAACGATTCTATTCTTCACTGGTAAAATAAAGTTTACATTAACAAGAAAATATTTTGTTAAAGATTATTTCCATCTCATATTCATTTTCTGAGATTTATTTAATAAAGAAACATTTTTTTACAAAGTACTTTTTGTTTAAATACAAAATATGAGCTTAAACAATGCAAAGAAGTTTTTTTGACAGAAAAAATATTTAAAAATAAAAGAAATGAAAAAAATTTATCGAACTTAACTAATTAATTAATTAATATAAACAATCAAAAAAATATTTAATTAATTAAGAAAATCATAAATTTTTTTCTTAATTTCAAAGATTAACAGAAGAAAATAATGTCAAAAGTTATAAGAAAATATTTTACAGTTATGAATAAAATAATTTTCTACAGCATTTCTCCAAAAAAACAATATTTTCCTGATTTTGACATTTTTATGATTAAAAAAAAACGAAGAAAAATTCCTTTTTTTATAAAACCAGTGATATTTTCAATTATTACAATTTTTTTATTCTGTATTTATGTGACATGAATACGTTCTTAGGCAATCTCCACCGTCCTGTCCTAATCTCGCTGCACCAAGATAGCGATGAAACCTTTGACTGGAAACTGTGGCCGAATTTCCACGCTTCAGCTCCTGAGGATCCCTGTAAAAGTGCAATTATACCGTAAATTTCAAAGAAAACGTTCAAAGCAAAAATAATTCACTAAACCAATTATTATTATCATCATAAATTTTTTTATTTAAAAAAAATATATAGCCAAAAAATTATCCTGGGATTTTTGTAAAGAGATTTACGAAATAGAAAAATAAGAAGCAAATATTTTTTATCCACTACTATTAATATCCCATTAATTATGTAATAATAAAAGTAGATATAAAATATTTAATAATTTATGTGCAATTTGATTCATAAAATGTTAGGAAAGGAATTAGGAGGGAAAATTTGACCATTCAGATAAAAACAAATTTTCTACTAATTGATAAAAAGTCAACGTCTCAATATATTAAGGCTAATTCAATAGTAATAATATTATTTATGAATAAATTATTTTCGTGTTTCATTAAATTAACTATTTGAAAACAAATTTCTATGATCTACAAATACAATAAGTATTTCTTATTTTGTATTTATTCGGCAAAAACAATTAAAAAAAACAGTAATAAAAATAATCTTCAATAAATTCCAAAGGTAAATTCGGCCCTGATTATAGTAATATTGAGCCAATACTGTGACTGTATTCTGATACTATTCAATAAATATTGCAGCAAATTAAATCAATATTAAAGTTGTTCTGTTAAAATATATTATCTATCAATATTTTGTCAATATTATGGCAAAACTTTTGAAAAGTAGTGGACAAATAAACGTTAAAATTGAGGCGTTCTATGGCTCTATGCACTGACAAAATTTTTATTTATCGACAGTGATGCGCGTAAGAATTTCTATTTACATAGTCGGTTCAGTACATAATGAAGATTATTTAATAAAAAATTCATCGCCATCATTATTAAAAATTAACATTAAAAAATTATTGTTCAAACAATAAATGTTAGAAAATTGAGTTTTATAATTTTTAAAAATAGAACATTTTTTTATGTTCAATAGTTTACAAGATAAAAATTCTTGAAAAAAAGTGTCGAAATTATATGACTGCAAATATCTTGCAAGTTATTAAAAATGTTGTAAAACATTTTTGCAAGCTTATTTAGACCCTTAAATCCTATCGATTCAAAATTTCATTAGTGCATATAGCCATGGAATGCCCTAATAGAGACAGTACTATGGTGATATTCTGTTAATAGAGCGGCAAATGATAATACAGTGGCAAAATGTTGTCAATTCAAAGTTATACTTTATTAGCACTATGAAAAATTGCAGTTATAATTCGATAGCATTAAGGCAGTATGAAGACAATTCTTGTTCTCTGTGAACCTTTTTGTCTTACTGAAGCAAGAAAGTAAAAAAAGATTCGTGATCAGCGACCCCAAAAACCTCCTAGTAACGAGTTTCAACTAAATTCAATAAGTTTCACAAAATTCGTCTGCCATATTGGATCCACCATTTCGAATTTTTGAATCTGACTTCAGATTCAATCAGCGACCACCAAAACCCCCGAGTAACAAATTTCAATTAGATTTGAGCAATTTTGAAAAAGTTTGTAATCTTACGTAAAATTAGGAAATTTTTTTGTCCTTCAAGCTCCATTTTAAATTCAAAGTCGAAAAAAATAAAAATTAGAAATGGATATTTTTCAAGTACAACTATCGGGAACACGATTCTGATACTTTTTGTTCTATTTAAAAAATGTTATGGCGGAGAAAAGAATTGTTTTAAAAAAAGTTGCATTAAAAAAACTTGACATTTTTAAGTATTTTAAAAAAAGAAGAGTTTAATATCATTTTTTGAAAATTTTGACCACGCCATTCGAAAGAGCGACCCCAAAATTAGTAGGATATGGCCTTTTGAAAAATTGTATGGCTTCTTTCTACTAATTGTAGGCGTTTGAAATTCATGTTGAAAAACAGCACATCTCGTCGTTAAAGGGTTAATGATTTGACCAGCGACATATTTTTCGTGCTACACCAGTATCACAAGTAACCAACAATTATTTTTCTTAAAATATAGTTAAAAATAAAAATAAAAATCACGCACATAAAATTTGAATTACAATTTAATTGTGCCTCTTATTTCAAATTGTTTTACTAAGTTTTTTAATGTTTATTTTATAAAAACCATTTTGATTTGACCAGCGACACAAAAACTGAGGGACACTTGATAGAAGATTATATCTTTTATAATTTTTACTTTTTATTTTTCTTAAGTTTGTTTATGGGATTCTTAAGATATTTTTAAATAGTTTATAACAGTAAAAAAACGTGTTTTCCAAAAAAATCTTATTTAAACAGTTAAAATACTTTTAGAAAAAATGAAAGTAACACTTGCAAAATCATGGTATTGTAAACTTTAATAAAGAAAAACATAGAAAAAATAAACAAAATAATTTATATCAATGGTTAAATCGTAATCTTTATTTTCTTTTTAAAAGCCTGTAAATATTTAAAAATCATTAGTTTTCATATTTAGGCTGTTTAAGTGAAAATAATGTGAGGGACATAAAGGTTGAAAGTTCCAGAGATTCGCCCATATCTCTAACTAAAAATACAGTTCAGTTTCATATATTCTTTCTCTCGAAAAAGTAAAAAAACCAAAAAATACTAGTATAGAGAATACTTAAATCAAATTCAAACATTTAAAAAAGTCAAACATTGACATATACAACTAAAAATAAAACTTTTTTTATCTCGAAACAGAACTTACCTAAAATAAAAAAAAAATCAAGGTCATTAAATAAAAATTCAGCTTTCTAGATATTTTAAAGACACGTCATAAACGCCTTAAACTCATGACTTGTCTCCTTTTCAAGTATAACTGTAAAAACAAATTTCTCTTCTCAATTCACCTACAAGAGAGGAATCGTCAGTTAAAAAATAAAATAAAATCTAAAAACTACCTTACTTTCGTTCATATAATATCATCATTCTTTACAGACAAAGAATGTTATTTTCATATCCATACTTAGTGTGTAATCTGAAATGCTTACATAGCTTTCTCAGACAGTTGGCTTTGATTCAAGTCGACGAATTTGTAAGTACTGTTACATTAATGCGAATGAATGACATTAAAAAAATGAGTATAAAATCATCAACACGATTTAAAAAGAAGTTTGATAAATAATAGACAGTTTTTTGTAAGAATTTTTTTATTTTGTAGTATTGTTTAAGTATTTTTTACTATTTGACAAAAATATTGCTATAATATTGTTTAAATAAATTGTAATTTTTTTAAAATGTAAATCGACAATAATAATTTGTTTAAATCTTGCTTAAACAATAATAATTATGTTTTAAATTTGCATCGGTATTTATGTCAAATCCGGTAAATTGCAAAATTAGAAAAAATACACCTCTCTAGGTACAATATGTAAAAAGTTAGTTATTAACAACAATAATAATAATTTGTTTAAACAAATATAAATTTAAAAAATGCACAGTATTTTTCCAAATTTATAGCCTGACATTCTTCAAAAAGAAAAATTGAATTCGGTTGAAATTTACGACTTGTAGGTGATTTTGAACATTAGTTTGTATGTAGAGTATAGCCGGAAAATGCGCTTTTTATGGTTGCGCGCAAGGACAAAAATTTAATATCTCCTAAAGTTTAAGACCCTCCACCGATTTTTTTTTGAAAATACTCGTGAAATAAGTGGGAATTGAATCATTATTATTAAAAAAAATAAAAATGGAACTTTTCAAAAAATTGTTTATATAAAAATAATTTTTTTAATAATTTGTTTAAAAAAAAAAATTTTTCTAAAAAATTTCTTAAATTGTCTGTAAACAATAAGCATTTCCCGAAAATTTCATTAAATTTCATTCATTTACCTTAGAGATATACCATTTTCAAAATTTCAAAAAAAAATTTAAAAACCTCGTAAATCGAAAATTTCAAAAAATTTTCAAAATCGAATTTAGGCTTTTTTCTGGCATGTATTCCACTTCAAAATTTCGAAGTTTCAACAAAATCGAAGAACTGGGGTACAACTTTGATTTTTTAGGCATGGAGCTACCCACTGTTAATATCAAAATGTTTCGTATATGTTTATTTAATTGACAAATTTGTCAAAATTTCTGCAATATTGTGTTCACATTGTCTCCCAATATTGAAAATATTTAAACAATATTGCAGCATTATTGTTGCCAAAGTAGAGAAATATTTAAACAATATTATAGCAATATTTTTGTCAAATAGTAAAAAATACTTAAACAATACTACAAAATAAAAAAATTCTTACAAAAAACTGTCTATTATTTATCAAACTTCTTTTTAAATCGTGTTGATGATTTTATACTCATTTTTTTAATGTCATTCATTCGCATTAATGTAACAGTACTTACAAATTCGTCGACTTGAATCAAAGCCAACTGTCTGAGAAAGCTATGTAAGCATTTCAGATTACACACTAAGTATGGATATGAAAATAACATTCTTTGTCTGTAAAGAATGATGATATTATATGAACGAAAGTAAGGTAGTTTTTAGATTTTATTTTATTTTTTAACTGACGATTCCTCTCTTGTAGGTGAATTGAGAAGAGAAATTTGTTTTTACAGTTATACTTGAAAAGGAGACAAGTCATGAGTTTAAGGCGTTTATGACGTGTCTTTAAAATATCTAGAAAGCTGAATTTTTATTTAATGACCTTGATTTTTTTTTTATTTTAGGTAAGTTCTGTTTCGAGATAAAAAAAGTTTTATTTTTAGTTGTATATGTCAATGTTTGACTTTTTTAAATGTTTGAATTTGATTTAAGTATTCTCTATACTAGTATTTTTTGGTTTTTTTACTTTTTCGAGAGAAAGAATATATGAAACTGAACTGTATTTTTAGTTAGAGATATGGGCGAATCTCTGGAACTTTCAACCTTTATGTCCCTCACATTATTTTCACTTAAACAGCCTAAATATGAAAACTAATGATTTTTAAATATTTACAGGCTTTTAAAAAGAAAATAAAGATTACGATTTAACCATTGATATAAATTATTTTGTTTATTTTTTCTATGTTTTTCTTTATTAAAGTTTACAATACCATGATTTTGCAAGTGTTACTTTCATTTTTTCTAAAAGTATTTTAACTGTTTAAATAAGATTTTTTTGGAAAACACGTTTTTTTACTGTTATAAACTATTTAAAAATATCTTAAGAATCCCATAAACAAACTTAAGAAAAATAAAAAGTAAAAATTATAAAAGATATAATCTTCTATCAAGTGTCCCTCAGTTTTTGTGTCGCTGGTCAAATCAAAATGGTTTTTATAAAATAAACATTAAAAAACTTAGTAAAACAATTTGAAATAAGAGGCACAATTAAATTGTAATTCAAATTTTATGTGCGTGATTTTTATTTTTATTTTTAACTATATTTTAAGAAAAATAATTGTTGGTTACTTGTGATACTGGTGTAGCACGAAAAATATGTCGCTGGTCAAATCATTAACCCTTTAACGACGAGATGTGCTGTTTTTCAACATGAATTTCAAACGCCTACAATTAGTAGAAAGAAGCCATACAATTTTTCAAAAGGCCATATCCTACTAATTTTGGGGTCGCTCTTTCGAATGGCGTGGTCAAAATTTTCAAAAAATGATATTAAACCCTTCTTTTTTTAAAATACTTAAAAATGTCAAGTTTTTTTAATGCAACTTTTTTTAAAACAATTCTTTTCTCCGCCATAACATTTTTTAAATAGAACAAAAAGTATCAGAATCGTGTTCCCGATAGTTGTACTTGAAAAATATCCATTTCTAATTTTTATTTTTTTCGACTTTGAATTTAAAATGGAGCTTGAAGGACAAAAAAATTTCCTAATTTTACGTAAGATTACAAACTTTTTCAAAATTGCTCAAATCTAATTGAAATTTGTTACTCGGGGGTTTTGGTGGTCGCTGATTGAATCTGAAGTCAGATTCAAAAATTCGAAATGGTGGATCCAATATGGCAGACGAATTTTGTGAAACTTATTGAATTTAGTTGAAACTCGTTACTAGGAGGTTTTTGGGGTCGCTGATTACGAATCTAAAGTCAGATTCAAAAAATTCAAAATGGTGGATGCAAATGACGGCTTAATTTTTCAAAATTACTCAGATTTGCTTGAAATTTGTTATTCGGGGTTTTTTTAGGACGCTGATTACAAATATGAAGTCAGATTCAAAAAATTAAAAATGGCGGATCCAAAATGGCAGCCTAAGTTTTCAAAATTACTGATATTTGCATGAAATTTGTTACTTTAGGGTTATCGGGGTCACTGATTTTAAATATGAAGTTGCCTTTATCCTTTAAATAATTTAAGTTGCCCGATTTTCACCACGAGGAGGTAGGCTATGTAGAGAATAAATTTTTTTTACTTTTTCAGTGATTTTTAACTTTTTTTGTTTTTAAAAATTTTTTTTTGTTTTTTCAATTTTATAATTTACTTCTTGCAACTTTTTATTAAAAACTATTAACTTGTATTATGCGCTTTTTGGAAGCAATTGTCACAGTAATATAACTTGCATGTTTTGCAGTATTTCCTTGATCGGATTTTGCATTTTGAGGTGCAACAGTATCGAGGTAAATGCTGTTTTTCTGTCTCATGTACTGTCGACTTTCCCGTTTTTACTTTTTTCAAATAATCTTTGTTGATGTACGTAGCCAAAAATTTTGTACTTTCTTTTTCCGAACAAAGCAATACTGCGAAACATGCAAATTATATTACTATGACAATTGCTTCCAAAAAGCACATAATACAAATTAATAGTTTTTAATAAAAAGTTGAAAGAAGTAAATTATAAAATTGAAAAAACAAAAAAAAATTTGTTAAACAATCAAAATTGAAAATCACTGAAAAAGTAAAAAAAATTGATTCTCAATATCGCCTACCTCCTCGTGGTGAGAATCGGGCAACTTTAATTATTTAAAGGATAAAGGCGACTTCGTATTCAAAATCAGCGACCCCAAAAACCCCAGAGTAACAAATTTCATGCAAATCTCAGTAATTTTGAAAAATTAAGCTGCCATTTTGGATCCGCCATTTTTAATTTTTTGAATTTGACTTCATATTTGTAACCAGCGACCTAAAAAACCCCCGAGTAACAAATTTCAAGAAAATCTGAGTAGTTTTGAAAAATTAAGCCGCCATTTGCATCCGCCATTTTGAATTTTTTGAATCTGACTTCAGATTCGTGATCAGCAACCCCAAAAACCTCCAAGTAACGAGTTTCAACTGAATTCAATAAGTTGAATATGTCGCTTAGTCAAACCAATCGTTTTCCAATCAATATGAAATTTCGCATTTATTTGTTCCGTGTTATTTATCACGATGTAACCAAAAATGTAATAAAAAGTGACAAAATGAAAGAAAATCAAAGAAAAGAAAATAAAAAACCAGAAAAAGGAAACGCGGAATGAAAAATTTATTAACGGAAGGCACTTAAGTAATATTTGTTTATTTTTTATTAAACGTTTATGAAACTGTTAGTGTTTTTTCAAGGTTATATTAAGATCCTCGATATTTTTTCACAATAATTCAGCTAATCAAATAATTAGAAAAGTTCATGTTACTAATTAAAATAATTATACGTAAAAAATTTTCATTAATTTTTTTTATTGTAATGTTATCCTTATTAGTTGTATTAGACGTTTATTATAGGGGAGAGGGCCCTAAGGTGGTCACCCATCATTTGAACGATTGTAGATTTCAAATGAAATTATACATAAAGGTCAATAATACGGCGTTTGAAACTTTGTCTTATTACCTAACTTCCTATCATAAAGTTTTTTTCATTTCATTAATAAAAAAAAGTTATAGCACTTTTTAAAAAAAGTTGAAAATTCGACTTTTAAAAAAGTGGCCCTAAGGTGGTCACCATACAAAAATTCACTGAAAAAGTTTTTAAAAAATGTAAGAAACGTATTATTAAGTTGTTTATTTAATATCAATTGTTTTCTAGGATCATATTACATATTACATTTTTTTTGCACTTTGTCCTTTCTTCAAAAATGATACTTTTTGTGTATGTATTAGACAGGTAAAATTTTGAAAATAATTCTATTTCATTATTATTCATCATAAAACTTAAAAATTGATAAAATTCACATTTACAGTGATAAATGTTGATATATATATAGCGTATAAACACATTTTCATAAAAAATCTATAGTGACCATCTTGTGGCCAAAAAAGTGTCCACCTTAGGACCAAGACACAAATTTTTAAACGTTAATGAAAAAATTTTTTAAAGCATAATATTAATTATATTCTTTTGGAATATTATTGTACGATATATATAGATAATTATAACGATTTTTACTAATTTAAAATAGCCAATTTCGATGCTTTTAACACACTAAGAAAAAAATTTCTCGATCATTTAAAAACATAAATTTTACGACGTTCACGTTACAAAGAGACTCATACGACTATTTACCTGAAAACTTTACTAAAATATTTGTCTTCTCAAATAATAACAATAACAAAAAACATTTGAAGAAACTAACTAATATACAAAAATTTTCTTAGGGTAACCACCTTAGGGCCCTGACCACCTTGGGGCCCTCTCCCCTATTTATTTTCATGTTTAATTATGTATATTTTGTTACAGATTTAGATAACCTAATATTATTTTCTTCCCAAAGTATTATATTTTAAAGTAGAAGGTAACCAAATAATGGTTGTACAGTAATAAAAATGAAATCTATTTTGGTCGAAGATGTAATACTAAAAATATCAAAATTGTGGAAACAAAATTTTTTTTTTTAAATTCAAATTCAAATGTTAAAGTTTCCAGAAATTTGCCCATATTCATATGTTTTACATTATTTTCGAACGAAAGATATAGTTCATACTTGTGAAAAAATGCATGGAAATATACTACTGTAGTGTCATAAAAAAATTTTTTTATTTTTTTTATTTTAATTAGGTTTTTGAGTATAATTAAAAAAAAGAACCAATTTGACAATTCTGACTTCGGATTCGGATTCAGCGGGCCAAATTCATGGGAATATACTATTGTTGTGTCTCGGCCAAAATACTTTTTTGTGCCTGTGATGTAACTTTTACGGTGCTACTTCTTAAGTTGTAAAAAATTTACGATTAATAATTTTTACAACTATACTATTGCCACTAAAATATTTTACTCCTAATAACTTACATAGCAAAAATTTTTATTACAATAACAAGAAATATTTCTGTCGCAGAAGACATTTTTTGGTTCAAAAATTAATTAATATTACTTATTATTAATTAGTTATTAATTTTTAATAAGTTCTGAACCTTGGTTTATTAAATTTGTTTTTCATTACTGCTTTTAGTTCCACTTATTTTCATTATTAAGAACTTATATTGCTGCACTGAAAAAAAGTTCTGGTTGGAATTACCAGAAATCCCAGTTTTAACTAGAATTTCGTGTTAAATATACCCTAACCAGAACTTTTCTGGTTAGGTTAACCAGAATTCTAGTTAATATAACCAGAATTCTGGTTGTTTTAACTAGAATATCGTGTTAAATATACCCTAACCAGAACTTTTTTTTCAGTGTGGTACCTATCCAACACTGACCACTCTCCCCTACCAAAGTTTTTTTCTCTATAATTCTTCTGGCAACACTGCCAAAATTAAATTTATTCTATTTTCAACATTTAGGTACTAACTTTGTTTTTGTACTTAACAAATTACAAATTGTTTGAGACTAGAATTAGTTTTTGTTAGAACTATTGGTACCATTACTTCTACTTCGTATTTAGGTACCAACTCTTTCGTTTATTATAGCCATGAATTCCCTGGTACCACCGTTTTCTTGGTTCTAATTTTTGGTACCACTATTAGTTTTTTTGTCAATACTATCAATGGTAAGAATTATTAATTTTCTGGTACTAAAGTTATTATTACTAGAAAATTGTCTGATACCAGTATTAAAAATGAACCCATTTATCTTTTGAACATTTAGTTTTCTACTTATTTCATTCTTTCCAATTTTTTTTGGTACTAGTATTATTTTTGTTACCAAATTTTCGGTACTAGATTTATTTTTAGTTCTTATTAAGATTTCAACATTGTTTTTCTATCAAAATTCTTGCAAAACTGACGAATTCGTTCCTTTTTGACAAAATATTTCCGTTACCACATGCTCTCTATAAATTTGAATTAGTAGAATTTTTACTATTTAAATTAGTAGTTTAATATTTTACTAATGAAATAGTAGTTTTATGAAATATGACTAATGAATTAGTAGAATGTCGATGCAAAAATATAACTAATTCAAATTAGTAAGAATTTTCACTTTTTTGATTAGTAGTTTTTACTATTTGAATTAGTAAAAGTCAGGTGACGCGAAGGAGCGATTTTAGCGTTCACTTTCGGTAACACTAAACGGCCATTTGCTTCCTGTTGTGTAGTGTCAAAGGTTTTTCCTGAGCAAGCTGCAATCTTTTCCCAAGATTTTAAACTTCAAAAAATATTTATACAAACATCAAGTGCGTGAAGTGATATTGAAATCATCGTTCATCACTTTTTTAGAACTGGGAAAGTGTGTACACATTCTCTTCATTTTCTTTTTTTGTTTGTATACGTATCTTTAGACGCTGGTATTTTCATCATTGCATGCTGGAATGATGAAAACGTGCATACAAAAAATGTGTATTAACTACATTTTTATGGTGTAAATTATTTATTGTATTATATATACTGTCGATAAAATAGTTAACATATAATATTCAATTCTCTTTTTTAATAATTAAAAAATTGTATATAAACTCCTAACCTCAAACATTCTTTCCTTTTTTCAATTATAATTATACTCTGAATAAAAGTTTAAATCAATCAATATAATTAAATAGTTTTACAATTCTTTAGATTGCATGTTTTTATAAAATCAAAGAAGCAAAATTTATTTATATAATGATTGAGTAATAGCAATAATTTTTATTTATTATTTTTTACTCAAAGAAAAATCATCCCATCATTTTTGAAGAATCTTTTGTTATTAAAGAAGCAAATTATTCCTAATAATTGTTTTTATTGCAATCCATATAATGTGTTCAGACTATTTAAACTGTAAAAAATCATTATATCTTTAATATCTTGTAAACAAACCAATGATTATTAAACATATATATATTTTCCAATAAATGTAAAATTCAAATTCTATATTATAAAACATATTTAAATGAAAATTAAAGATACAAAAGTTAAATAAAAATTTTGATCAAATTTAAATTATAAAGCTTTAATTTGGTCTTTATTTTCATTAGTTTATGTATCTTTTATTTTTTTAAATAAGTTTTTGAAAAATAAACACGATAGAAAATTTCAAATATTAGCGAGTAAGAAAGACGCACGCGGGAGCATGCACATTAACATATTCTACATTCTACTAATTCAATTAGTAGCGAAAAATAACTTTTTCAATTAGTAGTTTTCTACTAATTCTTAGTGGAAGACTTTTCCCCTTTTCAATTAGTAGAATTTGACTAAGAATTAGTAGAATTCTACTAATTCAAATTTAGAGACCATTAACGGCAAAAGACATTTGCCAGTGATGTGCCGACTATCAGCCCATTAATGGCTCATTATTTTGTATCTATTTTGTATCTTTGATGGCAAATTATAATTGCCAGTATTAAGGCGTAGCTTGGCCCAATAACGGCACATTATTAGCAAAGTTGATAAATCTTTAATGGAAAAATTCAATTGCCAATGATGTGACAAAGATCGGCCCATGAAAGGCACAGTAGTGGCACATTAATGGCAAACATTTTGTATCTTTGAAGGCAAATTATAATTGCCAGTATTGAGGCGTAGCTTGGCCCAATAACGTCACGTTATTGTCAAAATTGATCAATCTTTAATGGCATAATTCAATTTCCAGTGAAGTAATGACGATCGGCCCATTTAAGGTACATTAATGGCATTTTAATTTGTTAAATTTTTTTTTTTTGAGAATTCAATTTTAAGAAACATTCAGTTATTCAATAAATTATTTATTTTGAATTTAAATAATTGAATAAGTTTAAAAAGGATTCCAATTAAAATATTTGAAAATTTGTATTTTCTATATTTTCAACTGGCAATTTTGGAGAATTAATTTTTTTGAAAGAGTTTAATTAAATAGTTATTTAAAAAAGGTTATTGATGTTTTTAAATAATGTAACAGAACATTTTATTCAATAAAATCTTTTCCTTTATTTTCTAAAAATTCAAAAATTTTCAGTTTCAGTTTCAATTAAATTTTCTAATTGACAAATAGAATTTATAAACATTTTCTTCCTTTATTCTTAAAAATCTTAGAATTTTTCTTAAAGCAATTGTCGTTAAGAAATAGAAATGATGCAAATTATTTCCTTATGAAAATTAAGAATTTTCTACAAAAATATTGTGAAAATTTATTAAATAAATATATATTAATTTTAAAATTTAATTCTCATAATTAAATTTTAAGAAACATTTAGTTATTTAATAAATTATTTACTTTTGTATTAAAATAATTGAATTCTCGTAGAATTTTCTAATGAAAATTGATTTCAAAATGGAGTCTAGTTATATTTTTAGAAAAGAATTAAATATAAAAACATAGCATGAATTTTTATATTAAAATTTTTTAAAATTCAATTTTATTGCCAATGATGTGACGAAGATCGGCCCATTAAAGGCACAATTAGTGGCACTTTAATGGCACAAATTTTGTATATTTGATAGCAAATTATAATTGCCAGAATTAGGGCTTAGCTTGGCTCAATAACGGCACAATATTGGCAAAGTTGATCAATCTTTAATGTCCAAATTAAATTACCAGTGATGTGACGAAGATCGGCCCATTAATGGCACATTAGTGGCATTTTAATGGCAAAAATTTTGTATATTTTATGGCAAATTAGAATTGCCAGAATTAGGGCGTAGCTTGGCCCACAAATTGCACATTAATGTCTAACATTTTGTATCTATGATGGCAAATTATAATTGCCAATATAGGGACGTAGCTCGGCCCAATAATGTCACAGTATCGGCCAGTGTAGTGTAGCTTATCAAAACACTTTTGATTCCTCGATTTCACGTCAGAGTAGCAGATCCAGGCAGAAATCAACGACTGGCTTGGTACCGGACCGGTACCAAAGGCGGACTTGCCGGTGCCGGCGTGAGACCGGAATTACCGCCGGCCCGGAACCGGTCCAGTCAACAATGATAACCCGGGAAATATCCGCCCCGGTGCCGGTAAACCACCGGTCCGGCACCGGTAAACCACCGGTCCGGCACCGGTAAACCACCGGTCCGGCACCGGGCCGGTTCTTGTTTTCAGTGTTTTCGTACCGGTTTATTGCCGACACAACACTGGCGACGTACCGGGCCAGTGAAATTTAGACAGCGGCCCGGTGCCGCTTTTTCTGCTGCCTTGGAGCCGGTCCAGTCAACAATGATAACCCGGGAAATATCCGCCCCGGTGCCGGTAAACCACCGGCTCGATGCCGGGCCGGTAGTAAAAAAAATTATTAATTATTGTTATTATACATTTTTACATATATTAAACGTTAAACAATATTATTTATTAATTAATTTAATTGTAAACACTAAATAGAATGCTGAAACATATGAATGATTATTAATTATTAACGAAAAATCTGAAGACATGAGGAATTGAACTCAGGACCCTCGGGCTGCAAAGTCGACGCCGCATCCGCTAACCTAAACCTGCTTATGAAAAGTGAATTGAAAGTTTATAAATGAAGTGTGACACCAGGACTAATTACAGAATGTTCTAAATTAACAGAAAAAACCTTTTCTAAAAGACAGTTTGAATAATGTAATGTCAAAGTTAATAATTATAATAACATTTGTTAATGTCATTATACGTTGGGACTAAGGCTAAAGAAAAACCGCTGGCATGGTACCGGCCCGGTACCGGCTTTATAGAAAAAACTTACAGAAACTCAGTATAATGAAATTAATATAATACCTTGTTAGATTACCAAAATTTTATAACAATAAATCAGATAAGACCTGACCAAAATTATTATAAACGAACAAAGTTATTATAAGGTATCTAGTAATTCGGCAGTTACATATTCCCAGATTTTTCAGTGATTTTCCCGGACAATTTAAAGCTGAATTAATAGAGTTTAATAAAATGTAATTTTTCCAACTATATAAGAAAAGATTTTAAAAAACATTTGATTTCGAGAGATTTGATTTTCTTATTCTTCCGAATGGTGTAAAAAAATTGCAAAAAATTAAATATTTAGACTTTTTAAGACACAAAAATATTATGCCGGCAAAAGTCCATCGCCGGAGTAAAAACTGCATCAAATGCCGGAACCGGGCCGGAGCTGGGCCGGTACTAATTTTGATGCCGGCAAAATCCCGTCGCCGGTGTAAAAACGGTATTAAAAAGTAGTACTGGGCCGGTTGTCTTTTATTAACCGGCCCGGTACCACAGTGCCGGTACTTACAAATATTTGTAAGTTTGCGTTTAACTTAGGAAAATAAGTTGTATAAATATTATCAATTAATTAGTTAATTAAATAAAAAAAAATTTTTTTTGTCAACACTGGGAGAGTTATAGCAGCCAATATTGGGCCATTAATGTCTGCTGAGATTTGGCAGCCAATAATGGGCCATTAATGTCTGCCGACATCTGGCAGCCATTAATGTCTGCCGAGATCCGGCTGCCGACGTCCAACCGTGGTTAACACCACAATAGTCGGCGCAAAGTCGGACCAATATTGTCTGCCAAGTCTCGATGCCAGCTTTGCCATTACTGGGCCAATGTTGGACCGCGTTGGTTTTCGCACTTGGGTAATGTCTTTTTCAGGCCTCGAAATTAATTTTGTTTATTCCAATATTTTACAGTCAAAAAGCTAGAAAAAATATAATAATTTTCATTATTAAAACTTTATTATCCTCTCGAGCTGTATTCTTCACTTTAAAAAATAATACGTCGAAAAATGTAATTCAATTAAACCCGAACCAATAAAAATCTCACTATAAATCATAATAAAAAATTTAAATAAAGATTTATTTTCAAAATTCCGCAGTATTAACCCATTTATTTGAATTTCACTTTAAAATGACATTCTTCAGATCAATTAGTAGTTTAAATTTGGGAGAATACCATTGAATAAGTGACGCATGGGTAGCGTTACCTTAATGACTTTAAAATCCAATATGTATATTATTGTATATGGGCAATTCCAGTGAGATTTACCTGTGACCTATTAAAATCGGGCAAAAATATTTTTTTTCTATTCTCTATTTAAAAAAAAAACAGATACGTATTTTTTTATTTTATTTTTGGAGGCCAAATTTTTCAGTTATGAATGAAAAATTTTTTTTTTTAAACTGAAAGTCGCTCTGTGTTAAGGCGCAAGCGTGAGTGGATATGAAACGTCAGTGTATGTGTTTTTAATAAAAGTATGTATTTGCTTAATTACATTATTGTGATCAAAAATTAAGAATGTTACAACATTCTATTTCTTAATCTTACGTTATGTTAACAAAATAAACAATCTGAATATATTTATATGTTTAATTTAATACAGACCCCTCAATTTTATAGGTTATTAATATTTTAAATATCTATATGTTCATATAGAAAATTATTGTATAAATGTTTTTTGCCCACTGGGGCTGTAATGTTTTTAAAATTAATTATTATCAATAAACTTTAACACAAAGAAAATAATTAATACTGTAATTATAAAATTACAACAAATTTTATTTATATTTTATTAATAAAATTTAGCCTATTACTTTATAAAGTAACCTTGCTTCCCAAAGCATAGGGACATGTACTTTAGTACCTTAAAACGTCAGACTTTATTACCGACAGTAGCTAATTTTCAGTCAATGCACGGAACTTATTTTAAGGTTTTTTATTTGATACTGACTTTCACGCAGAGTGTACTGACTCACATCACACCTTAAATTCCGTAAGAGTGTACTACTGCATTTAAGTAAAATGTTTTTCTGTGTAATAATAGTAACATTTTGGCAAAGTTTCGAGAAAATTCATTTCTTGACTTAGGCAATTGAGGAATTTTGCCCCATATATAGTTTTAAAGTTAAATTTCAACTTTAAGAGGAAAGCATGTAAATAAATACTGAAAGGAGCGTTAAAAATTTGTTTCACAGAAAGAGGAACGCAGAGAAAGAAGGAACTCCAATAGCACTTATTCCTTATTATTTACATTCCTGAAATATTCCATTGAAACATTTGCAATATTCCTTCAGAATATTGGCACCATTTCATTGAAAGTTTGGGAATAATAATTTAGAATATTCGATCAGAACACTAGAATTAATTATTTAGAATATTATTTCAGAATATTGGTAATAATATTTTATCGAAACTTTGAAACATCCCCCACAACACCGAAACTTTCCTAAAGATTTCCTAAAGATTTATTTGAAATGTTCGATATATTTAATTGCAATATTTATTGAAAGTTGTGTAAAGATTTAAATGTCCCGATTAAATAAATATTTAGCGCGAACCTTTCCTGAACATTTCAATTACATCTTCGCATAATTATAATTATAATTATAATTAGGCGAAAATTTTCAGGAAAGGTTCAGGAAAGGTTCGTGCTAGACATTTATTTAATCGAGACATATAAATCTTTACACAACCTTCAATAAATATTGCAATTAAATATATCGAACATTTCAAATAAATCTTTAGGAAATCTTTAGGAAAGTTTCGGTGCTGTGGGGGATAATTTAAAACATTTGATTGAAATATTGGATTTACAATATTCCATTGAAACTTTAGTAATAATCATATACAATATTTCATCAAATATTTACTTGTAATATTCAGAATATTTAATTGCAATTTTTATTGAAAGTTGTATAAAGATTTTAATGTAAAGATTTAATTTTTAGATTTAAATTTAAAATTAAAAAATGTTTTTTTTTTGCTTTTTTAAATAAATTGATGATGTTGTTTAAATATAGATCAAAATTGATTATTATATCGTCATTAGTACTAATGAAAATAAAAAAAACTAATTGAGAGAGAGAGAGGCTCAATAATAAAGATATAAAAAGAAAAGATGAGAGAGAAAAGAATGGAATAAGAATGACAAAATAATTGAGAAAAAAAGAGGAGTTAGAGAAAAAGGCAGAAATAGAAAAAGATGCAGACAGTGAGAAAGATACAAAAAGAGAAAAAGATGCAGAAAGAAAGAAAGATACAGAAAGAGACAAAAAGAAAAATTGATAAAAAGAAAGAAAGAATGAGAAAGGTAGAGGAGAAAAAATGAAGGAGAGCGAGACAGAGAGAGGTGACGAATCCTCATATAAGCTCAATGACCCGATTGAAGTAATTCGGAGCAGTGAGGGCGACGGCCACCTTTCTCCTTATGATCCACAATTCAAGAACCGATCAAAGATCGCCATACAAGCGCTTACCTGGACAACTCGTTGGACACAAGATTACTGTGTGGTGCAAAGATCGCCGGATTCTTGTACATACTACAAACAAGCCTCTCCCTGCAATTTTCCTCAATGGATCTCAATTGTTCGAAGATCTCGTCTAGCCGGTCAACAATTGGCCCATAAAACGCATCATCATAAACTGAACGTGATCCCTGTGCTTTAGTTAACTGCACAACCTTTTGGCCTTGACCCACTCTCGTCTGCTGATTCTGCAATTGTTGTTGTAATTGCTGCGTATGTTGTTGTTGCAACTGCTGTTGTTGCTGTTGCTGTAAATTTTGCTGAACTTTTTGCACCGGTTGAGCAAAACCCCCATAAGGATTCTTTTTCGTTATCTTAATTGTCGATGATGGCACAATATTCGATTGCGGATTTTGAGCAACTTTAATTGCAACTGGTGGGGATGGGGAATTCACCAGTGGTCCCGGTGAATAAACCTGTCTGACATTTGGTCCAGAAGGTAAATTTACAGTAGCTGATTGCATTTGTATGCGTTGATTATTCAGTTTCATTTCATCCAAATAGCCAGAGTATGCGATATTATGAGCTTGATTACGTGAATTTGGTGAATATTGTGGACCATATGATCCAGGATAGACGGGCGACAATGGCGTTGGACTAATTGGACCTAAATGCTGATTGACCTCTTCAATTGGCTCCTCATTTGGTTCGATGCCCCATTCCTTTAGTTCCTCCATATCTTTACGATATTGAATGTGAGGATGTGCATAATCATAACCACTAAATTCCTCCTCTTGATGTGGCGGATGATGATCGATGTAAATTGGACTTGCTGCTGGTACAGGAACTGGAACTGGTACATGATGATGATGATGTGCCACCTAAAAATTGTACAGTTTTTGCTATGATGAAAAGTGACAATTTTTTGTTGTTGAAAATTTTATGAGTGAATAAGATGTTTTGATTTGGTTATTTCTTTGCATAGAAAATAATTTTGACAGCTTAATATTAAATAACGCTAAAAGAGAAAAAAAATTGTTAATTCTAGTTATATGTTTAAGAAGAAATAGTGAAACCAATAGTCGAAAGAAAAAAAATTATAGTTACAAGCAATTGAGGGGCTGGATGCTATAATGTGTTACGCGCCATGTTAAGTAAATGGCGCGTAACACATTATAGCATCCAGCCCCTCAATTTATTTTTGATAAGAAAAAGACTTGGTACTTAAATACTAGCAAAATGTAGAACCAACATTTTGGAAGCAAAAACAATTTCGGTATTAAGAAATTCATCAAAAGAAAAAGTGGGTACTTTATCCTAAAAAGAGAGATTACAATGAGATAATTACAAAGAAGAGAATCCTCTTCAAACGTTGTAACCAAAAACAATTCTGGTACTAGTAAAATAAGTTGATAATGGAAACAAGTTTTACTGGAAATAATAATTAGTACCGGAAACAATTTTTGTGACAGAAATAAAATTGTTATTTTCAAAAATATTAATAAAAAAATAGTAGAACCAAAAATGAAAACAAAAGAAATAATAGTGGACCAAAAGTTAAAAACCAAACCAATTATGGTACTTAGCACTTTGTTGTTAAGAAAAAGAAAAATTGGTACTTAATGTCAAAAAATGTAAATCTTTATTTAAAATTTTTTTAAATTTTGAACAGAAGAACTTATTTGTTGTTAATAATGAAAATAATTCTTGGTACCAAAAAAAGTCTTATACGAAACAAATAATTTCATTTATTGTAAAAATAAATTTTTCCATTAATACATAGAAAATAACACGCATCAAATTTAACACCAATTGTGGCGCCACTGTCTATGTCGTTTAACATTGGCTAATTTCACACGCAACAAAAACAACACCTAGTTTTTTCTGTGTAGCTTATACTTACAAATGAAATATCTTACAAATGAATAGCTTATACTGTTAGTAAATGAATTTGTAAATATCTAAAGAAATGGTACCAAAACAATAAGTATTGCCAAAAATAATTTTACTGTGTAAGAAAGTGGATACATATTTTTTATTTGTATAAAAAATGTCAATGTTTGTTTACTAAATTGTAACTATAGATTTTTGCTTAACTAGCAAGATATATTTTGATATTTATTTATGTTTCAGCTGAATGCTACTATTTGATTCTAAATTAACCGGTTTTTAATTAATTAATTTCCTTGCCCATAAACATGACATTCTTAATGAGAATAAATTTTAATTAACTTTGTTAATATTTATTTAAATAAGTGTATTTTAAAAATTACCATCTTAAATTTTAAATTATTGTCATAATGAATAAAATGTCGTTTCTTAAAAATAAAGAGAAAGTCATTAAGTCTAATTAAAATATTGACGAGAATTCTCACTTCTGCATTTTAATTTTTTCATTATTTTCAAATAATAAAGAAAACAAATAAATACTAATATATTTATCTTTTTTGTTCAAGTGTATTGATTATATTTCTTTACGAGTGAATAAGTTTATTAAGATCAGAATTAATTTCTAGTAATTTTGCAAATTGAAATCTTACATTTGCATTTTAATATTTTCAATGAAATGAATATTCTAAATAACTTATTTTCCTTTTAAGATTATGTTATTCAATGGTCACGTGTTTTCATAGTAAAATAGGTACGTGGCAACTTAAAGACATGACCTTAAGTTCGTTAACAGCATGTGCTTATTAAGTCCTGAATATTAATTTTTTTACCACTTTTTCATAACCACTTGAGGGGCAGGGTGTCAGAATTGGCGTCAGTGTGCAAGTTATAGAAACGGCAAAAATGCGACAAAGGTGTCGAAATTTGACTACTACTTTCTCATTCTGCAAGGAGATTTATAATATTACAACAAAGTATTTTTGTTTTTTAAAGTGAAAGAACAGTCCTATAAACAAAAAACCCCCGAGTAACAAATTCTGGCAAAATTTCATGAAGAAAAATTGGACTTTTTGTGGTAGAAACTGAAACGCCACTAATATAAATCTATTAATTATTAATAAGTTGAAAAATTTAAAAATTGTTTAAATATTTGAAAAAAACATTTTTTTTGTTTATAGGACTATTCTTTCACTTTAAAAAACAAAAATACTTTGTTGTGGTATTATAAATCCCCTTACAGAATGAGAAAATAGTAGTCAAATTTCGACGCCTTTTTCGCATTTTTGCCGCTTCTGTCACTTGCACGCTGACGCTAATTCTGACGCTCAAGTGGTTAAGATATTAAATAAATTAAGTTATTTAACTGTGAATAGATGTAAAATATGATGACAAAGGGCACTGTGGTACATATATAAATCACTTTGAAGTTATCAGTTGTACCGGTCATTCTTAACCACATAGTTTTTTGAAAATTAAAAAGTGAATTATTATAATTAATTTTATAATTATTAAAAGTTATGTACAACAATTCCCTTTCTTATTATATTTTAAAGTTTTTCACAAAAAATTAGCTTAATTTATTTAATATTTGAAGAGAAAAGTGGTCAAAAAATAAAAATTGAGAACCTAACAGTCTAATGTTAAACTTTAATTTTCTTCTAATTTTTTTAAATTTATTAAAATGGTTACTTTTTTTAAAGCATTTTTAAAAAAGCTCAATCTTTAGTATCAAATTTAGAAATTGGGAAAAATTAAATGAGTGTAAAATTTAACAGAAAATATTTTTTTTAAAGGAAAAAGAAAAAATTTATTTGTAAACAAATTATGTAGGTATAAATTGTCACAAGTGTGTTTACTAATTTCATTGAGTATCAAACGTCAACTTTATAATTTGTAAAATAGTATATTATTATCTGCAGTCAATTGTATGTATGCATTTAGAGAATATGATGTTTTAAAAATGCATTTAAGAGCAACAAAGCTTGTCGAATGCTCAAAGCTCAACGATGCGTACTTATATATTATTAAGTAATGAGTCTTTAAATACAATCAACTAATTTTCATCGAATTAAAACCAAAACTTCTTTTTTCAAATGAACTGAATTTTTTAATACAGTTAAAATATTCGAATTACTAATTTTACATTCTGTATATATACAATTTTAATTTTTGTATGCAATTAAATTTTTATATTCCAATTTATTTTAAAAATAATTTACTATAACTATTATAAATAAAAATTGATAAATGAGACTTATGACATTCAATCTTTTTCATTTAAATTTATTACAAAATAAATTTATTGTCATTTTTATAGGATTAGAGGAAAACTGAAAGAAAAGAATAAAACAGGAAATGCAGAAAACACAAAAATTATTTAAGGAAAAACGAGAAATGGAAAGAAAATGTTTATGAAGAAAGTGGAAATGGCAATGCAAGAAGGTAAAGAGTCAGAGCACAGAAAAAAACTGAACTCATTTTTTTTACAACTCATTATGAGTTCGGTGTCATAATGAGTAAACAACTAACTTCCAGTTACTCAAAATAAGTCTTACTCGTATCAAATATCAGATAAGGTTAGTTTTTATAGAAATTGCGAATTTTAAGAATAATATGTTGATAATAAACACTTATTATAATATACTTTTAATTAGTTTTAATTTTTAATTTGTTACCATTATCTTTGGTTTTCAAACAGTGTATTGACACTTGTAAATTTACAAGTTCTAACCTAAAAACATTTTTTAATTCGTCATAAATACAATGTATCGGATTTAAGAAACAAAGTTTTATGCAGTGCAATTTGTTTGTTCATTGAAAACAATATTTTTAATTAATATTTCTATGGGTGTATTCCACGCCAGTTCAACAAAAAATTTATACTAAGTTTTGGGATTCGGTTGAGATTGGGTACACTATATCCTCTGGTGGTAATAAACAAAATCCCCAAGCGGTTTTGAAAAATTTTTAAATTGACGGACATTTTGAATTTTCAATTTTTTGGTACTTTTTAAAAAAAATTCTATATCTTTGGTTCTTTTTAACGGATTTTAGTTTCTGACCTCTTAATTTGTTCGTATTAAAGTATATTTTTATTTAAAAATTTAAAATTCAAAAAATTATTTAAATTAATTCTTTAAACAATTAATTTAAATTTTTTAAATGCCACAGAAAAAATATGCTACCTTCAATTTTTTTCTTTTTTTACCATATGTAGCCACAAATGTGCTGAACTTGTCCTGCAAGTTTCATAGTGGGACAGCCAGAAGTTTTTGAGAAAAAAAATTAAACATATGGGTCAGACCATTATATATCGAATAAAGTCATTGCGGCCTAATTTTGGAAAAAAAAGATTTTATCAGAAATGATTCTTTATGATGTCTAGGGAACGTAATAAAAAGAATTATGTTAAAATATTTATTACTTTTTTCAAAATATGAATGTAAAGTGGAGAAGGTGCGGAAAAATTTCACTTTTTTAGCTGTTAGAAAATGTATAAAAAACATAGAAAAATGTTTCAAAATGTAAAAAAATGTATTGATTCTTGTTTAAAATTACTTGATTAATTAATCCGTATTCAATAAACTAATAAAAAATTAAAATAATAGATAAAACATGGTTTTAAAGTTGGTCTGCCAAATAACTTCATTTTTGCAACTTTTATCAATGAATTACAAAAAAGTGAAATTGTTAAATTAAAAAAAAAACTCACCGAATATAGAGTATTTTCGATAAAGTTTCAGATTTTCTTATCAGTTTTTCTGTTTTTCTTTTAAATATACAAGAAATATTAAGTTGAAAATACGCAATTTCCGAATTTTTGCAAACTTTGCAACTTAATATCTCCGTTAAAGAAAAGTAAAAAAATTTGTCACTTTCACAGCTAATAAATCACACCAAAATTGCGTATTTTCAATTTAATATTTCTTGTATATTTAAAAGAAAAACAGAAAAACTGATAAGAAAATCTGAAACTTTACGAAAATACTCTATATTCGGTGAGTTTTTTTTTTAATTTAACAATTTTACTTTTTTGTAATTCTTTGATAAAAGTTGCAAAAATTAGGTTATTTGGCAGACTAACTTTAAAACCATGTTTTATCTATTATTTTAATTTTTTATTAGTTTATTGAATACGGATTAATTAATCAAGTAATTTTAAACAAGAATCAATACATTTTTTTACATTTTGAAACATTTTTCTATGTTTTTTATACATTTTCTAACAGCTAAAAAAGTGAAATTTTTCCGCACCTTCTCCACTTTACATTCATATTTTGAAAAAAGTTATAAATATTTTAACATAATTCTTTTTATTTCGTTCCCTAGACATCATAAAGAATCATTTCTGAAAAAATCTTTTTTTTCCAAAATTAGGCCGCAACGACTTTATTCGATATATAATGGTCTGACCCATATATCTGCGCGTAACGCTGTAGCGTTCCTTTTCAATGCCGCGCAATAATAGATGTAATTTTAATAAAAATACGAGTTATTACTACCTCTAGAACAGAAATATGATCTTTTTAATACTCTTATGGAAAAATAGGGTGGTTAGGCACCCCAAATTTAAATCATTTGTACTAGGTTGCATTTTTTTTAATTATTTTAATTTTGCTTCCTCATATAGAGGAAGTATTGTAATACCAAAATTTTTCAGGTTCGATTTTTTAACATATCTTTATGTTACTTGACCTCAGAAGTTCAAAAATGACATTTTGGAAAAATGTTATTCCGTATGTGCGTTTGTGTGTGTAAACATCATATTTTCATAAATACCTCCAAATTATAAAGAACTTTTGGGCTAAATTTTTTTAAATTGTAGGTCTAACCTGCGGACATAAAATGAGAGTACTTTGATATATATTTATAAAGTTTAACTATTTATTTTTTTGATTTTTAATTTTTCAAAAAACCTTTTTTGCCCATAACTTTAAAAAAATGTTTGGACACCTATAAATGTTTTTATCTAATTTTGTAAAATTTTTTTAGACGCATCTTTTGAGCCCTCAATGAACATTTTTTGTCAATATTCACCGGAGATATTAAACTTTTAAAAATCAAACATTTTGGAAAATAAGACTTTTTAAAAAATGTTTGTTGAAAAATGTAGAAACAACTTTAAAATTATAGTTACCATCTTGTAGAGCATTAAAAAACGCTTCGATTGATCTATTTGTGAAGCTAATTCGATTAGAAATAAACAAGTTATTGATATTTAAAAAACAGAAATCGTAAAGGAAAATTTTTTTATGTGGAAGTATTAAATAAAGAGAAAAAAATATTACAGCAATTGAGAATAATTGTTCAACATTTATACTTTATTGTTATCAACATCTCTATGAGGAATCAAAGTGTTCATGAAATGAACACAACTAGATTTACGAAAACAAGTGAAGTGAACACCAAAATTATAACAAAAATGTATAACTTGGCAGCGGTTTTTAACATTCTGTCTAATTTCACTTAAAGAGGTAAATATTAACTTATGCCTTAATTGATAAAAAAATATTTCTAACAAATAAACAAAAATAACAGTTAAGTTGGGATACAAAACTTTAATTTTATTTTGATGAAATCAACCTAAAAATTAAAATATTATTTACAAAACGTATAATAGGTATATACAAAATTACAAAGTTTAAACGATCTTCAAATAGAATCTTCAAAACTTTATTACAAAGAAGGTTTTTATCTTTTACTTTTTTACAGTTTAACCCCTTGACAGTCCATGGCCCATATGTGGCCAAAAAAAGTCGTGCCACCTTTACGTCTGTGGCCATATATGTCCATCTTAAAAATAAAATACTAAACATAATTCGATTTGAATGACCAAGTGCATACTAAGGTTTTTGGGGTCGCTGAATCCGAATTTCAAGTCAGATTTTCAAAATTCAAAATGGTGGACCTAAAATGGCGACTATGAAGATTTAAAAATTTATCAAATACGCTTGAAACTCGTTACTTGGGGGTTTTCGGGGTCGCTGATTACGAATATGATGTCAGATTTACAAAATTAAAATGGTGAATCCAATATGGCGGATAATTTCAATATTCATGCAATTTCATCGAATTTTAGGTCCGCCATTTTGGATTTCAAAATCTAATATCGGATTCGTAATCAGCGACCCCAAAAACCTCCGACTAACAATTTTTAAACAAATCCGTTGGATTTTTTATTTTCTCGACCGCCATATTCGATTCGCCATTTTGAATTTTGAAAATCTGACATTAGATTCGTAATCAGAGACCCCCAAAACCCCCGAGTAACAAGTTTCAAGCAAATCTAATAAAATTAAAAATTTTCGAATTCGCCATTATGGGTCCGCCATTTTAAATTTTGAAAAACTGACTTCAAATTCGAATTTTGCGACTCCAAAAAGCTTAATTACAATGAAATTACATTTTTTAGAAACTTTTTTTTCTTGGGCCGTTTTTGGACCACAAGCGATTTTTATCTGGACTGCGAAGGGGTTAAGCTTTTTATTTGTTAAAATTGAAAACAAAAAACATTTTCTTCTGCTTACATTTCAAAAGAGAACATAGCTTCGAAATGTGACAAATAATTACGAGTTATGGATGCCAGATGCGAATAGATTTGTTTTTGTTTACGCGACCGTGCAAACAACAGAATGCGTATACTCATGCCAAAAAGGAAAGTGTTCGAATTTACGTTTTATTTTTTTTCTCAAAAACTTCTGGCTGTCCCACGATGAAACTTGCAGGATAAGTTTAGCACTTTTGTGGTTACATACGGTGAAAAAACAAAAAAATAGAAGGTAGCATATTTTTTCTATGGCTTTTTAAAAATTTAAATTAATTGTTTAAACAATTAATTTAAATAATTTTTTCAATTTTAAATTTTTAAATAAAAATATTCTTTAATACGAACAAATTAAGAGGTCAGAAACTAAAATCCTTTAAAAAGAACCAAAGATATAGAATTTTTGAAAAATGTAAAAAAAAATTGAAAATTCAATATGTCCGTCAATTTTTGAAATTTTTCAAAACCGCTTGGGGATTTTGTTTATTACCACTAGAGAATATAATGTACCCAATCTCAACTGAATCTCACACGGAAAAAAGTTTGGGACAGTATCTGTACCTTTTGGTGCATTTGTTATCCATGTCTAAAAATTTTACTATTCAATTCACTTCACACTTATTATTTCCTATTGTTTTTACATGAAGTGAAGTTAATTGTTCGATACATTTTTTGAAAGGTATAGCATGTGCACCTTATATTTTTCCGTGCAAAACCTAGTAAAAATTGTTGTGTTGAACTGACGTGGAATACACCTATGATAAAGTGATTGTTATTTTACTGCAATTGTAATTTTATCTTAAACTCAAAATGAGTCGGATCCATCTCATTTTGAAACTTTTTGCTTAAAACTCAAAATGAGTTGATCGGGATCATTTTTGTTGCAACTCATATTGAGTCACTTTTTCGACTCATTTTGAGATCAGTTTTTTTCTGTGAGGCAATAAACAGAGGGAAAAAAGATGGGGAAACCTATAAATAGAAAGATTAAAATAGAGAAGTGGACTAGGCATTTTATAGACATGCTTGAGGAACGGGACACAAAGTAAGAGGAAAAGAAAGAAGGATGGTGATAGAAGATGTAGAAGATATTTTAAAAGAAGAAGTAGATGATACGATAGATAAGCTAAAAAGAAATAAGGCGGGGGAAAGATGAAATGGATGGAGAGGGTATTAAATATGGGGGTGAAAAGGTGCGAAGGGTGATATGGGAAATTGTCAACAAAGTGAATAGGAACTTGAGGGAGAAAGGGAACAAATTAATAGCCGCTTTTGTAGATTTTAAAGCTGCGTTTGCGTCTATGAAGAGGTATAGTGTGGATATTTTTATTAAAGAAAAGAGTGATTAAAGATGAGATAGTGGAGAGGATCAATGTTATGTATACGGATGTAAGGGCGCATGTTAGAATAGGAGAAACAATTAGAGAAGTCGGAAGAGAGAATATGAGATTATGACAGAGAAGTTGAGCTCGGGGGTTTGAGAAAATATTAAGACAGGATCGAGGGTGTAGTTGGACTCAGATGTTCTAAATGCAAGTGAAAGAAAGAAAGAAATTGTTAAGATGGGAAATCAAAAGAATGGAAGCAATTAATTAGGGATGAAAGAAGGTAGAAAATGGACAGAAGTCAGAGAGGGGTGGAAAAAAAGAGTTAAGGAAGAGAAATAGGAAAGGATAATGTGTTAGATAAATGTGCAAGTGGTGGAGATAATAAAAAAGATGTGGATGAAAGGATAAGATGGATATGAGAATGGGCAAGGTGAGAAGTTAAGATAAATTTTAAAGTTTGACTATCCCAAATGTAACGGGAAACAGAAGCCCGGCACTAGCGCTTATTGGCACTTATTTTCCTTTTTTTAATGTTGCAGGTACAAAAAGACTAAAAAATCAGGGTCCTTTGGGGTAAATGTAAACAGAATATCTATGTTTCACCAAAAACATTGGTTTTTTTGTTAAAACGTAAAATGAATTAATTTTTTTTGCATGAACTTGTTACTTTACTTCCATAGAAAAATTTTATGAAGTATAAAAAAATATTGATGCATCTGAATTGCCTAGCACTGACTGTTTATATTTACCCTGAGATTTTGAAATTTTCCTAAAATTCGGAGTAAATGTAAACACCACTGTAGTTAAGCGAGGTTTAAGAAACAAGTTATTTCAAGTATACTACTGTTTTAAGGGATTTATTATTTGTATTTATATGTATACTATTTATTTTCTTTGGTCATATTTTATTTTACCTGATGATGATGATGATGTTGTAGTTTTGAATATGGACTGCTGTAATAGCTCGAACATAATTTAAATACGTGAGCAAATGCTGGTACCAAAAACAGCAATAATTTCAGGAATAATTTTTTCGCTGTCCCCACTCCAAAAAGGAAAGGAATGACGAACATGAATTTCAATTTAATTAACTTAATTATCAACAATAAAGCCAAGAAGCTCATCAACAATTTATTCTGTATTGCTTTCCCTGTAAAAAAATACTACATTTAATTTTTCATTTTAATTTTATATATATATATATATATATATATATATATATTTTATATATTATTTTTTATATTCATAATTTTATATATTTCTGTTATTTTATATTATTATCTAAATATTTTAATATTTTGATAATAATACAAAAGATCAGAAATATATAATTATAAATAATTAGTTAATTTATTGCTTTAAATAATAAATTCATATTAAAAAATGTTACTTCTAAAAACTATTCACAATTGTATTACCAATAATATTATTAGTTTTTCTTTCTTTAAACTATTTAATAATCAGGGGGAAATTAATCAAGCTGACAATAATTTTGATAAATTGAACCGCCGGCAACTAGAATCAATAATAAAAGGATAAACAATTAATTAACAATGATGAAAAATAATATAAAATCATAATAAATAAATAATTTATTAAAATAACCAAATAGAGAACTTTGATACGGATTATGAGTAAATAAAAAACATGATTAATTAACATATAGAAAATAATAAGGTAAAGGATTGATAAAAGTAAATCTTGAAATAAAAAAATAATAAAAGAGGACAGGAAATGAAAATAAATATATTTTTGAAGAGAAACTAATAATTATTATTGAAGAAATCCGAAAACTGTATTCACAAATGTACAAATATGAATGTTTAAATAAATAAGCAAGCAGATAAATTAAGTAATTACTAAATATATTAACAAATAAAGTAACTAAATAACAAATAAGTAAATGAAGTAAATAATTAACAAATAAACAATTAACTAAACAAACAACTAAATATATATAATAATTATTCAACAAATATAAAAAAATAAACAAGTAAATTACACTGAAAAAATACATTTTTGATACTGCTATCAATATGGCCAAATCTCACATATTCTGTTGGTGGATATGGAACAGCCTTACAGTAATGCTGTTTCAGCTATACGCAGTATAGAACAGCCATATGTATGAGAGAAACAGTAATATGTAAGTGAAGAACACCAATACTGTATTTGAAGAACAGCAATACAGAATTGCTGTTTCAGCTATATTTTCTAACCATACTCGTATGTCAGAATTGACAATATCATTTTTTTCAGTGCAATGAATGTTTAACTACTAAATTAACAAATAATCAAATATGAAACAATAAACAATTAAGCAAACTAATAAAGTCTTCCAGTAATTAATTAAATCATTAATAAATTAACAAATAAGAAATAAGTTAATTGAATATACAAACAATTATCTAAATAATCAAATATATTGACAAATTGACAAATAAATGAAGATGAGAAAAATATTTCCTTACTAATTTTTTTGAAAAAAAGTCGTCCCGTAGTGTCAATTTTTTTTGGTGCAAAATCAATTCTGACTAGTGCGCCATTCGCATCAATTTCGCGGGGGCTAATTTTTAAATTAGCGCCTTCAAAAAAAAATTCCGGCATTTCTATCGCATAATCACGTGTTGCTAAGAATTTTACAATTTTTTCACGAAGAGCATTTGTTATTTCTGCCAATGGTGTTATTGGTTTTTCATAAAAATCACGAGCTTCTTCACTATTTCCACATTTATCATTATCATCTTCACTTTTTCCCATTTTTCGTTTATTGAGACCATTATCATTTTCATCATTTGTTGAATTCTCCACTAAATTTTCATGGTCACTATCAATATTTATTTTTCGTTGACATATTTGATAATTTAAATTATTTTTCGTTAACACAAAACCATCGAATACAGTGATATTATCACGTTCCGTGAATGTATTATCCAGATAAGTGTAAGCATTCTTTTGAATACAGGAGAAAGTTATCCTCTTTTTGCAGTCTCTGATAAGTCCATGCCAGAATTCATTTCCGGTTTCATTGACCGGCAAATTGTGAGCATTGAAAAGCTTCGCATACGACTTGAGTTTCGAGAAGCTAAAGAATTGGGAACTCGCGAATGTGACCGAGATACACATCAGTAAAAGAATCGCGTTATATTTAGACATTTTTGATTTGGTGTTAATTAACTTTTTTCTCTTTAAATTAAATAACTCAACAAAATTTATTATTTAAAATTAAAAAAATTAAAGCAATTTAAATTGATTTCTAAAATATTTTAATTCAATATTAAAATACTTGACTAATTTATTTTTAAGTACACTTATAATTTGATTCTTATCACGAACTAAAATAATTATTTGAAATAAATAATTACACTAGGTAAATAAACATTATTTTAATTAACAATTTACACAAATTAAACTAAATTGAATTGTAGTCTGTGTGGTTAGTTCTTTTCTAATTTACATTGTCAAACATTTTTCTAATTGATAATGTCAGAAGAATGTATCTATAATCACGAATGTAGTTTTGAAATTTTTGTTCTAATTTCTTGATGATTTTTATCCAACTTCATCTTTACGCTAAGTGGACCAGGAATGTAGTTTTCATCGTTACACATGATTGGTGGTTTGCTTTGAATTCATTATATGCATGTTGATACATTTTTTTACACACTTTACAAATGGAACATTCATGTCAGGAAATTATTAAACGTGTTGAGGAGGGGGGAATAAAAAAGAAAAGTGATGTTAAAACTTCTTGTTCACAAAAAATAAACACGTCACCGGAATGTCACCGGTTATACATTGTACGGAGATGCGTTCTCAACGATATCTGCTTTAGAACTAAAGTCGTGGGTTCTTGAGAAGTTACAATTCACCTGGTGCGTCAAGTATGTCAAAGAACCTCCTACTCCTTGAACGTTCAGTCAAGGAAGGTCATTACGATCTTCTTCCTCTCTTCTTCGTGTTCTTATATATTTTTTCCATTCTTTTCTCTTCTTTTATATTTTCCTCCTTTATGAAATTATCAAAAAATGTTCTGTCAATTTATAACAGGCTCCAAATATAACCCACTCTATATGCTGCTCATTCGGCCCTGCCGCAACGAACCAGGTGAGCAGCGAGAGTGCAATAAGTGTGTATCACCGCCTAAATTATAGAAAAACATGCTTGGCCATTTTTTAGATATTTCAAAAACTGTTGAACGCATTTTAAGTTTCCAAGGCTAAAATAAAAGCAGAGACTTTAAAGATTATGTTGCAAGAGTTTAACATTTTTCTCTAAATTTTTTTTAAATCTCTTAGGTAATAAAATCTCTCAAAAATATAAAACAATTTTCATTTATATATCAAACGATGCAGAATTTATTTGGCTTTTGAGCAATCCAAGAACCAAGTTTCTATTATTTTTCAATAATAAAATATGTTAATTTAATTTCGGCAGCAACTTTTCTTAGCTCGCCCGTCATACGTACCGACAATTTCTGCCGGTAGTGTAGTTCGATAAATTGCATTTTTTCAGTTTTGTTAATTATTTTATAAACAATAATTAATTAGCAAACATTAATTAGCAAAACTTTAGTTTATAAGTAAATAATGTTACTGAAACGAACTCTTTACCTTTCAAATTGACAGTTTTACACATTTGTTAATTAATTACGATTTATAAAATTATTAAATAATTATTTTATACGAACGGTACTTATAAATAATGAGATCCTTGTATTTTCTTAAAAAACATTGTGTTCAAAACATAAAAACTTTCATTGGTTCCAAAAACTATAATACGCTATATTGTAGTTACAAGCGTTATTACTCATAATAGAGTTATTTAGATTTGTAATTTTTCTACTACTGTTAATAATTGTATCATTTCTTTGTACCTAAAGGGCTTACAGCCCTAGGAACATGATCTAATAATAAATAAATAACAAATTACCCAAGTATCACGCTGTATCACTTGAGTGTCATGGCGATAGCTATCGGGAATATTCTTGTGATATTGAGGAAGTATCATAATGTCCGCTTTTTTTAATACCCCTGAGACATTCCATCGATATTGAGGGGATATTGATGTGACATCGAGAAGATACTGCTGCGATATTGAGGAGGGATATTGCTGTGATATTGAAGGAATATTGCTGCGATATTGAGGGGATATTCCACATAATTTTTTCTATAAGTTCAAATTTGATATTATAGCGAAAATTATGTGGAATATCCCCTCAATATCACAACAATATTCCACCTCAATACGCAGCAGTATCTTCTCTATGTCACAGCAATATCCCCTCAATATCGCAGGAATGTCACAGGGATATTAAAAAAGCGCACAGTTGACAAATTATTCCAATATGTTATAACTTATTTTATTTTATATAATTTTTAACGCTTCCGAAGAGAATGGCTGTGCCGTTGAAACGTAGAAAAGAATTATTTAATAATTTTTTATCCTTTTGACTGACTCGGAGTGATCGATCTAGCCTTCAATATTATTAAGTGCCACCGAGTGATAAATTCAAACAATATTTACATTATTTATGTTACTGATAATTGTATAAGAGTTTTTTTTATATATTTGAATGTAATTTGACACATGATTGGTGAGTTTTGAGATTATCTTTTTATAGCGCGTGTGTGGAAGAATTTTATTTAACTATAAAATTTCCTTCACACATCTTTTATTAAGTTCATAAACTGTGTCTTACATTTGTCGTGCATATTATATTTTTTGAACTAAAGATCAAACAGAGACGCAATGTCGGCCCTAAATTACGTCAAAATATATGTTTAATTTGACCTACACAATATTTACTAAAATAGTTTTGACATTTTTGTCTAAAATTGAAAAGCAATTCCCTCTATCCTCAAAATTTATGAATTTTTTAAGGTCAGTTTTCATCTTCACGTTAAAAATTGACGAATAAACTCCCTTTGACTAGATCTTTCCTCAAAATTTAGGTCAATTTTAAGAGCAGTTTTGACTAACAGGTCAAAACTTGATAACTATATTTGACCTACTTCTTCTTTAAATTTTAAGTTCAATTTTGAGGACAGTTTTGACCTTCACGTCAAACCGACGAAAAAATTTTTTGTTATACATTTTCCTCAAAATCTGGTACCCATAGGTCAAACAGAAGCCCCATAAGGACTGCCTAAAGTACCATTGGTCAAAACTGACGTCAAAAAAGTACCTTGATTAGGATCCACCAAGGAATCGTTCTTTACAACCAAAATTTAGGTCCAATTTGACTAAACTTTCGTCTTATAGGTTAAAAGATAAGTCAAATTTGACCTACGTCATAATCGATGAAAGTTGCTATAAACTTAGATATATTTTTAAAAAAATCTACTAAAATTTTTTATTTCAATAAATTCAAATAAATTTTAAATTACCTATCAAGAAATGCAAAAATAGGGGGTTGGCGCGCAGGGAGATAAACCCTTCTAGTATATATATATATATGCCATATCTGGTTTTGGCAAATGACGGAATGCCAATTCTCGTTTTGGCAATTTAAAACGGCCAATGGTCGATGTAAATCTGCTGCAACTAGTTTTGTCAAAACTGCTTAGGCCAAAACTAAGTTTGGCTTATTTTTTCGTCCATTGCCCGTTTTCGGCTTCTGATCCTAGCATATATATATATATATATAATATAATAATGTTATATTTTTTGTAACCTCAATGGGAGAGACTCGACCATACCGTTTTAATATCCTCGAGAACAATAATTAGAACTTCGGTCATCCCATCCCCGCCAATTATATGAATTACCTATACGTAGCAAGTAATAAATAGGCTACACGGATAAAATTTGTTCCTTATATTTTACCGAATTCTTCAGTAAAGTTGGGATATAGTGTCAAAACAGTAATTTTGAATAATTTTTAAAATATTTTTTCAGGAATAATATTCAAAATTTAATGTCATATCTTTATTCCTTACAAACTAGTACTGTAAAAGTTAAAACAAAATTGAAACTGAACGTTTAATAAAAATTAAATAAAATTTTTACGTTTCTTTTGAATACCTCCTTGATGGTCACTAACGTTTCAGGAACAGTTCGGTAAAACTTTCTTGACTTGACTCGAGTGTTAGTTTTCAGGAATAGTTCGGTAAAACTTCGTTGAATTGCCTGAATTGTTAGTTTTCAAGATTGTAATATACTTTTTAAAATGCCTCGTAGTAAAAAAAACTTTGACGTTAATAGTTAGTTGTTTCTAACCTATTTGTACTCATTAACTAATAATTAATAATTTCATTTATATCAGAAATCGCTTCTGAAACGAAATTAAATAGAAAATTACTTTCGTTTTAGTTCTTAAATAATCAAAAAACAAAAGTATTTGAAACTATTAAGTTTCATGTCAACTCGAAACAAAAGATTGAAAAACATAATTATAATTTAGTGACAATCACAGAAAAATTGTTTCCGCATACTTATCTAACAAGAGCAACGTAAGTAAATTATGTAACTTACGTGACCAGAGTAAATTACGTAGCTATAGTAATTTACATAATTACAGTAAATAATCAATTTTACGTAACTTACGTATGTAATTTACATAAAAGATCAAACTTACGTAAGTCACGTAACTAGAATAATTTACGCAAGTTACGTAAATGATGAAACTTATGTAACTTTTACAAATGATTAAAGTTGCATAACTTACGTAACTATAACACCTTATTGAATTAAAAAAACTTACGTAAGTTTGACCATTTACATTAGTTACTGTAGTTGCGTTATTTAGTCTGGTTATGTAATTATAGTATTTTCCTTTAATTATGTAAGTTACTATAGTTACGAAATTTACTCTGGTTGCGTAACTTACATTAATTACTTAAGTTGTTCTACTTACATAAGTCAGGGAAAACAATTTTTGTGTTTGACACTAGATAGATTATTTTAATATTTTTTGATAAAAATTTGGAAATAATAAGAATTTGAATAAACTACCCTTTCGGCACAGAACATCAGGAACGTTTTTAGAACATTTCTAAAACGTTTCATGTCTGGTAAGGGACATGAAACGTTCTAAAAACGTTTTAGGAACGTTCTTAAAAAAAACGTAAGGCCATTTTTGTGTCCACTGGGTATTGTTTTATTACATAAAATACAAATTTAAACATTTTTCTTTATAACAATAAAAACATAATTTGAAAGTATTTCATAAATTGACCTTAAATATAGTTAGAAATGATTTAGTAACATGGATTTAATATGGATGATTCTTTTATTTTAAAAACTATTGTTTATTAATTTAAATCTTTCTCACAAGCGGTGAAGTAAAATTCAGATTCATATATAAGGACAGTTGAAACTTTCTGAAGCAATAATGTAAAGCGTGCGATGTATGTAATAATGTATGCGTTTAGAATGTACTGTAGGCAGGTGTAATAAATAAGTATTTGTTCGGGAATAATTGTAGGGGGTTTAGGTAGTGATGAAAGTAGGTAAAATGGGATTTACGGCAGTATTACTATAGAACTACTGCAATGACATTTTTTTTTATTTTTCATTCTTCCAGTTTTACCGAACTATTCAGTAATTCAATGAATATAAATTTTACCGAACATTGTACCTTACGTTTTACTGAACTTTTAATAAAAATATGTATAGTGAACACTTACCCTACGTTTTACTGAATTATACAATAAATATAAGTTTTACCGAACACTGTGCCTTACGTTTTACCGAACTTTCAATAAAACTAAGTATAGTGTACATTTACCCTACGTTTTACCGAACTGTAAGTGAAGGGCTAATACATGTACCATAAGATTTATTCTTTTTACATTATTTATCAATGCAATTGCTTTTACAGTCCTGTTCCTTAAAACTTACAGTTTTGACACTTCATCTCAGTTTTACCGAACAAAGTTTGGTAAATTTTCAGGAATAAATTTTCTCTGTGTATGCTAAGTCAAAATTTAAGCCCTTCTTCAGCCCTAAATTTTCAGGGTTTGTAGAGAAGTAGAGGAGTAGTAAAGGAGGTCCTAACTTTATGGAAATTAGACTCTACTGGGTGTTAGCACCGGGTGTTAACAGTGGCGCTCACTTAGTTAAAATGAAAACTAATATTGCTGAACTGTGGATAGGACTTTACACTTGAAGCATTGCAGAATGCGCAGGCGTTGAAATCTGTTGAATATTTTTGTGCTTCTCTTCAACTCATTGTAATTACTACCGCTTCGCGGTCGACTTCTTTGCTTCTTCTTTTTTTTAAATTGTTTCTTTTATTTAATTTTCAATTGTTTATTGAGACTCATTCAAAATTACCTAATTTTTTATTTAGTTTCTTTAAAGTTAAGTTAATTAAAATAAAAATTGACATTTCATAATCATATTGAAAAGAGCGACTGTAGCTCTATCTTCTAAGTGTGAGTTTATAGTACTATATTTTATTCGGATTTGGAAACGTGAGTGTGCCGTTCTATGTTTCATTTTCATTCCTAAAGGAGATTTTAGACTTACGAACGTTTCTTTAAATTTTGGCTTTGACACGTGCTCGGTGTGTAAAAAGAGAAAATGGAAAAAAATAAAATCAACGTTCACGAAGTTGTGGATGGAAGAGAGAAACTAATTAGTGATCCAAGAAGCAATAAAAAATTGTATTGGATAGAAATGAATGGTGAGTAAATTTTAATATTTAAAATTTGGTTTATAAACACAATTAATAAAAATATATTGGTATAACATGTGTATGACACGTGTATTTACATGTTCAAATCAATAGTTTAAATCGTTTAAATACACATAATTATTGTCAATAATATTCTTTTTTGTTTTCACTTTAAAATTTTATAAATTTTGCTATTATAAAATATAAATTTTATTCTACCGTACTATGAACTTTTCTTAATTACGTAACTCTGTTTAAATTTATTTAGTATAATTTCACAAAAGTATTTTAAAAAAGTAATGTGTAAAAAATCTGAATTGTATGTCAACATTTAAAAATTGTAAAAAATCCTTTTTAGGCTTGGAAAGTTCCAGATTTTTATCATTGAAAGAATTGAAAGATTTGAGAAATAATAATACCATCGAAGGTTAGTAAAAAAACTAGATTTTTATACACAGTAGTGGTCGAACTAGTGAAAGTATTTCTAAAAAATAAAGACTTTATACGGACGATAAATGAAAAATTATGGACCAATTACTGATTATAACTAAATCGATTATTTTTAATAATTTTCATTGACAATTTTAAGATCCATTTGCTTACAATATTCAATTTTAAGAAATTTCAGCTATTCGTAACTGAAATTTATTTTTCAATGAATTTCTATTAGAAAATTTAACGAGAATTATCATTAAATTTTTTAAAAATTAAATTCTTCTGACGAATTTTAATAAAATTTAAAAAAATAATTACATTTTTAAGAAATTCGATTAAAATTGTATCAAGAACAATTAGTCCAGTCGCCCTGTGAAAAAAGTAGTCATTTTTTGCCAAAATTGATACCTGAAGTCTGATTGTGGATTCATATAGTGTGGGGTGGTAGTATGAATATGTATATGTTTCCCACTCGAGATTTCACATGCTGCGCGTTATAAACAATTTTGAAGGTGCAGAAAAACAGTTTTTTGATGACCGTTCTTTCCCATCAAATTATAGGGGAAAAAGTTGTAAATGAAAGTTGTAGAGCTCGAAAATACCTTTAAAATGATGGGTCATATGTTAAAATTGGTCCATTTGTTTACTTGCAAATGAATTTAAACCACTAAAAATGGCACTTTCTTATTTGTTTAATAACATGAACAAAAGTTAACAAATTCTTTCTATATTCTACAAGAATATACCTCTCAAAACCCTTAAGACATGTGCCAAATTTGAATCCGATTCGATAAATTGTTTATCAGAAATTCCATTTGTTAACTAAAAACATGCGGTTAAAAATAAAAAATTTGAAAAAAATGAATTAAAAAAAGAAAACAAAAAAATTTTTTTTTTAATTATTCGAACGTTGCATACTTTTGAAAAATATTTTTACGAACAAGAAGTTTATAGATGTTTAGATTGATTTTTTGATAATTAGTGTGACTAATCAACTAAAAAAATATAATAAAAAAAATAAAAAATAATAATTAAAGGCTCAGGAATTTTTTGAAAAAAAAATTATCTCCCCCCCCCCTTTTGACTTAGATCAAATTTTTTTTTGCAAAATTTGCGGAAAAGAATAAGTAATCAAATGGCGTTTATGCCAAATTGTTAAAGTAAAAATTGTTGATGTAGTGTTCATTTGTTTATAAGCCAAAAATTTCTCCCCCCCAAAAACTAGTTTTTTTGTAAAAATTGAATTTGCTACAAATTGTGATTGATAGATTGGGATTTCATGAAGAGAACCCAACAAAAAAAATTGATTTTCATCCGGCCAAAAATGTAGAAATTCCATTTTAAAAAACCATGTTTTTAGTTAACAAACGGAATTTCTGATAAACAATTTCTCGAATCGGATTCAAATTTGGCACATGTCTTAAGGGTCTTAAGAGGTATATTTTTGTAGAATATAGAAAGAATTTGTTAACTTTTGTTCATGTTATTAAACAAATAAGAAAGTGCCATTTTTAGTGGTTTAAATTCATTTGCAAGTAAACAAATGGACCAATTTTAACATATGACTCATCATTTTAAAGGTATTTTCGAGCTCTACAACTTTCATTTACAACTTTTTCCCCTATAATTTGATGGGAAAGAACGGTCAAAAAAAACTGTTTTTCTGCACCTTCTAAATTGTTTATAACGCGCAGCATGAGAAATCTCAAGTGGGAAACATATACATATTCATACTACCACCCCACACTATATGAATCCACAATCAGACTTCAGGTATCAATTTTGGCACGAAAAAACACAGGGCGACTGGACTAAATTGAAATTCTACGATGAGTTTTATTATTTGTGCAAATAATTGAATTCTTAAGAAAAATTACATAATTTTTTTCGAATTGTTACGGCCGAACTCCGTAACTTTTTATATCATTAATAATTATTTACAATATCTGAAAATCAAAATTATAAACAACAAATTACACAACATAAGATTTTGTTAACAAACTTTAAAACATTTACACAAAACAACTCTTTGTAATTTTACAAAAGGGATTCTTCGCTTTGATAATTTTAATCCAATGCATTTCAATTAGATAAAAATCCAACTCTATTTTAAATAAGAGATTCAATTGAATTTAACATTCCTTCGCGTTTTGCAAAACAATACCATATTTCTTAATAAATTCCTTTTCTTTAACAACAGTTTATTAACCTTTTTGAAAAAGAGTTAGAAAATATTAAAGTTAAGTAAATTGCTCAATATAAGGAGTGGTGCATCCAAGTCACTGAACTCGGATCACGCCACTGCCTAAATCTGCAAGCTTGCAGAATTGGCTTGGCAACAGTCAAGTGCAATAAACTTAATATACGATTTCCCCATTAAATTGTTTTTCAATAAAATTGATTGACACAAGGAAATCTGGGCAGTTGAGTTTAGGCCGTGTAGCCGACAGCTAGCCCAGGCAAATAAGCCTGTAGTTTTCTGTCTAGACAATAGAAGCCTGAAGTTTAAGTCCGGCAAGTTAGCCGTGTTGATGTGAAATAATCTCAAAAGTTTAAAGAAATTAATAAGTAGTTTGTTGAGAAAAGCGAATTTAGTTGAGAAAAATATAAATAAATAATAATATAAAAAAAAGAAAGTTGAATTAAAAAATATATAATTAAAATAATAAAGAATAAGTAAAGTGAAATAATTGAAAAGATAAAAAGTAAAAGAAAATATTGATTTTAAAAATAATAAAAAAAAGTTAAAAAGAAAAGAATTTAAAATAATAAAGAATCTGTGAAATAAATAAAGTTATTCATAATTTCGTCGTGAAAAGAAACGACTACATTGGATTAAAGTGACGAATCGAAGGAAATACTGAGTAGTGAGTATTATATTTCTACTCTACGATTTACATATGATACACTTCTCACTCACACATATATAAGCATTTTTTTACTCATACACCATCATTTTATTTCTTTGCACACATATAAATTAGAATTTATTTGTATTAGGTAATTTCTCAGATAAAATATAATTACTGTTATTTTCATCTTAATTTGTTTATGATTTTCATAACCTAAAATTATATGTCCTTTTCCTTTTTTTAAGAATAAGGATCTCAACCTATTAACTGAATAATAGTTAAGTAGAGAGGGGATCCACTACCTTTTACGTTTCTCGTCCGAAGGACACGTTTAGTTAGAGTCAAAATAACATCTTTTTATAAAATAATTAATATTCATTAATTTCTACTTTAACAAACTGGTGGCAGCCGTGGGATTCTTTCTCTATATTCTTAAAAAAAGGAAAAATCTATTTTTTTTGAATATTTAAAAAAAATATTTTTTTGAATATATTTTTTTTTGATAAATATACAGAGTTACACAAAATACATTATCACAAAAGAATAATATAATTTATGAGAAAAGTATTTTATATATGTGCCACCAAATTTATTTTATGTGCATTGATTTAATGTTTAAAATTGTTTATCTGTTTTTTCACAGGAGAATATGTTCTAATTGACAAAAGTGCGGTATAAGAGATTTTCTTTGTTCGCTAACGTCGAACACAGGGAACAGTAACTACTCTTGCGACGGCAAGCTCTGGTTTCTTTAATAAACGTGCCCAATTCCTTGATTCAACCTTGCCGGAAGTGGGTAGGCACTTGGGCAAGTGAGAGGATTAATGTTAAAAAAAATTTTGTTTAAATCAAAAAAGTAAAAATTAACCTATTAGCTTACGGGTCTTAAACACAAAAATTAAATAAAAACCTTTAAAAAAACAACAGTTTCCTTAGAAGAATTTTTAGTGTATACTTTGAATAAATAGAAATTGAAAATACAATGGACTATTAAAAAAAAATCGGGAATCAATTTAATAAAAAAAATAAGAAAAATTAATGCAACGAAAATAACAAGGAATTTTCAATCCTGAGAAACAAAACGAGAATTAAGGGTTCGAAGGAAATCAAGCAAAGAGATCTCCGTCCTAAAGAGCAACAATGAAGATAAAATAAAAATTAATTATTTAAAAAGGACATTATTAGAGTTAAAAATAGACTAAAGAGGCATCGCGGCTTAAAGATAGAAAAACCAGAATTTTTAGTTTATATAATCATTTTGAATGTTTTTATACCAGATCAATTAGATAGATTTTTATAAATAATAAAAATAAATAACTGAATTAAAATAAAGAGAGGCAAAGCATAAATTTAGTTAGACGTACGAACTTGGTTACGCGACACCGCATCAGGTTACACTTCAGGTGTGTAGGTCAGTAGGAAGTAAACATCAAAAACTGCTCAATGGACAATTAAAATAACTGAACCACTTTTATACAATTTAAAGAAATTATACATTTTTTTGTTTTCAATAAAATTCATATTTAACATATAACAAATAAATTTTCTTTAAAAAAAATTTTTTTTTCAGAATAATTAAAAATTCAGATCAAAACGCATAGGAATATAAAAGCAAATTCAGTAATTTATTAAACTTCGAAAACTAAGAAAACTTAAGAATTTTATTTAAAGATTTATAGCGAAATTTTTTTTAAAGATCAGAACATTAGGGATATCAGTCTATAAAATAGAAGAATGAAAAGTAATATATAGAAAATAGTGTTTTAACACTTAGAAGGACAATATAAACAAATCATGCTAAATTAGCAGAAATACGCAAACAGAGGATTAGCATTTTAAAAAAATGTCTGATGTAAACTATAGAGAAGATTCCTTGATAGATAAACAAAATTAGATCAAGAAGGCAAAGAAAAAATTATTAAGAATAAGGAAGAATTTTTACATATAAAGCGAGCAAACAATGACAATGTTGCAGACATGGATGATTCATATTCAATAATACAACATAAGAATTCGGACAGACCTATGAAGAAACGAAGAAAAGGAAAACCTCCTGGCAAAATCAAATCAGTAAGTCAACAACAGTTGATTGTCAAAAATGAAGAAGAAGAAAAACAAGAATTAGACAATCAAGTGTCGAATGAAAACGTCATCATTTCAACAAATACTTATGCTGAGGTAGAAGAATTCGTCGTAAAAAATATTCTGCCATCTGATAAAAGTTTAAATCAAGAAATTTTAGAAATGGTAGAATATTACGTCTCAATGCATAACCAATTATCTGGAAAACATCAAAAACATTTTTGGGAAATATTCTTACTCGGAACAAATGAGAAAAATGAAGTTATCTTCAAATTCAAAGGGAATGAACTATTACAAAGTAAAATACCTAAAATAGTAGTAACAAGAGCTGACTTTGGAAGGTTAGGAATAGGTTAGAAATAAAAAAACAAGTAGGAGGCTAAAATGGAAACAGTTGAAGCATGAAATATCCTTAACAATCTTGTAGAGTAAAATAATTAATCCACTTACTCTTCACAAGTCTCAAGAACTTAATTGTAATATAAATATTATTTACATGGGTTTATCATTATATTTCTATTCTACTATATATTAAATTCTATATTATACTTCGTTCGCATTTGGGGTAAAAAAACTAATAAACTTATAACAATAAAAATGAAGTCACGAATAAAGGAAAATAATAACTAAATAAATCCAAAAATAAAATATTGAAAATATAGAGTAAAACTGTTAGTTTAATAAACAAGACATAAATTGCTAAAAAATAGTTTACTGAATTTACTAAAAATAAGTCTTTTACAATACAATTAATAAAGACTCAAATATTAACATAAAAAATATAATCTTAGTAAATGCTTTCAATGGAATAGCAAATTTAATAAAATGTGAAATATTTTGATTATCAATTAAAGTTTTAATAACGAATAAAAACATTAGTATAGCAAATTAAAAAAATATATATATTCAATGAATTAAACAAATTCTAAAAACTAAATCAAGAAAATTATAACAATTTTATTTTTTTTTAAATTGCTATTGTACATAATTGTATTGTTATTAACCAAATTATCATGAATGAAACTATGGTAACCAATATAAGGAATTAATAATTAAGTAAATTAAGTAAATTTAGTAAATGCTTGTACTACAATTAGCAGAATGAGATTTGTTTTTATAATGCATTAAAATAACGCCATGAAGAGACATATTAAAATGTCAAACTAAAATTTTTCTGCCTAAGAAATTTCAAAAATAAAACTAAGAAAATTCTAAACCAACTATAGTAATAAACGTAATCTACTTCAAAAACAGTAATGCTTCAATGAGTGAAAAAAGGGTGAAAATATTTATAACAATAAAAATAATATGATAAAAAAAGTAATATGATAACTAAATCGACACTTAAGAATAGAATTATCAGATCAAAATAATACAGAAAATACTAAAAAAAATATCGCTTACTAATTTAGTAAAAAGTATAAGTTTTTTTTAATACATTTAATAATGTCTCGAATACTAACACAAAAAAATATAAGTGTAGTAAATACTTCTAGTGGCATGGCAAATTTAATAAAATGAGATATGCTGTAATAATAAATTAAAATAAAGTAATTAACGAAAACATAAAAATGTCAAACAAAACATATTTTTTTAAAACAAATTTCAAAAATTAAATAAAAATTTTAACATTTTAATTTATTTATAAAACAGCAACTGCATATAATTTTATTAATATTAACCAAATTAATTACATTGATAAACGGATAAAATCTAAGAAAAGTAGTATCATAAAAGTCAAACAAATATTATTAGTAGAAATACTAAAAATCGCGTTTCATTAATGTTCTGACAGCATACTGGTAAATTTAAAGTTAAAATACGCATTAAACACTTCCAAAATTGACAACTATTTTTAGTTTACTTATTTTAAAAAAGCATAATATACTGGGTAAAATTAAAAGGAATGCTTTAAAAGTTCAAGCATTAAAGAAACTATTAGAACACTAACAACTCTAACACAAATTAAAAAAAAAATGTTAACACTATTAAGTTATAAAAATCACCATAAGAATAATTTAAGAAGACGAAAAAGAAAAAAACTTATCTTTAAAAAAAAGGAAAATGTATTTTATTGTTTTTGTATATAAAAACTATAAAAAATACATGAATAAGTTGAGGCATGATTTAAACAAAAATTCTATTAAAAATATTTTAAATAGTGATTTCCAATTAAAAATGCTAATTATAAATTTCTATTAAATTAATTTACTATGATAAACTTGAATTTCTGCACAACAGAATTTTGTTTTGAAAAATACTTTAAAACATTAAATTAAATAGTATTGAATAACTTGGCATTTATAATTATACAATATACATAAAATTATAAATTATAGAAACATTATTAACAGTCCTATCTAATACGTAAACATATAAATAAAACATAGTGGTTCTTGCTTTGCTTGCTAAGTCTATTGCTCAGCTTTGTACGCTTATGCATGGTAAGGAAGCTTGTAGACGCTCGAGGTAGCGGTGAAACGCCGGGGAGCTAACAAAAGTAAAGAGGCAAGGAACAAACGTATGGAGCAACGCATGACTTCGTGATAGTCGCGGAGCATGCGGGGCGCCTATGAAGGTGAGGAAGCGGAGAAAAACCGAGGAGAGCCATACATCGAGTATATCCATATAGTACTTTATATACATATATAGATATACCGGCCTAGAGCCTCGTGTGTAAAGAAATAAGCAGCACTTGTTTTCTTTTTCGACTACTCTAAAAGTCATTTTTAAAAACATTTTTAACAAAGAAGTTTCTAATAAATTCATCACTTTTAATATTTTGATATATGTAAACCCAGAATAAATTTCTTGTCAGTAAATTCAAATAAAATTTAATAATTTTTTTAAATTAAAAATAAATTCAACTAAACTTTTGAAGTAAACTCCGTTAAAAAAAAAGTTATTTTAGAAAAATCTAAGGAAACCGGAATATATAAACATGAAAAGTAACTAAACGAATAAATTAAATACTACAAAAATTAAATTCAGATTTTAAATCATCTTAATACAATTTTCTTATATAATTAGAAATTCTATAATATTTAATTATGTTTAAAAAAGTAAGAGTTGAATTCTAGACATACAAAAATATTTATACCAAATAACAACGAAATTATTTAAGAAATTTAAGTATAAATTTTCGAATTATCCTTTTCAAGCACTTAAAATCGTCGAATTTATAATTATTTTTTTTAATTTTAAGAAAAAACCTATTTACATTTAACAAATTCAAACTAAAATATAGTTCAACGAAAATAAAATTTTTGTTTAATAACAAATTAAAATTTTTTTTTTAAGAAAGAAAAATTTTTTTTAATGAAGTATAAAGAGACAAAAATTAAGTACCTAAAGTACCCATAATTATTAACTAGAAAACATTCAACACATTTTTTTCTCTTTTCCTTCCCCACTAATAAAATTTAAATTAGTAATAAACTTTCATAAAACCTTTACCATATTTCATGAATTAAAAAAAAAGGAATAAACTTTTTTTTTTACAAAAATAAATTTTGAATAACGAAAAATGAGAAAAATTTTTTTCAATACATTCAAAAAGTTTTTCATAATAAATTGCTATAATATCAAAATAAATTTTAAGTAAATTCTAAAATTCAAGTAATACTAACTTTTTCATGTCTTTTTTTAAAAACAACTGCCAAAACATTTCCAACATATCCATAAACTGCCAAGGGACGACAGTTCATATAAAAGGGGGGCAGTAACAACAATTTTGTTGTCACTTTTCTAAAAAAAAATATTTTTTTTTGTAATTTTTTTCCCCAAACTAAGAGCTTATAAATAACAACAAATCGCGATTAAATAATTGAATTACATTTTAATTTTTTCTTTTTACTTCACATTAATCAAATATGCTAAATCATCAAATTATCTATAGACTTATATAGTCATTTTCGTGTTACACTGACACACAAAAAAAATTTGCACATTCCGCAGTTTAAAATAAAAATAAATAAACAGCTCATTTTTTTCTACATAATTAATTTTTTTATTATTATTTAGTTTATTTTTTTTCTTTTCATTTTCTTACACTTTAACGAACCTTGCCTTACAGTAAACCTTTTATGTAAAAAAAAGAGAACACCAACATTTTTGTAAAACTCGAAAGAGTTATTTAACACCTGTATACTCCAAGGATACAACACTGGACCACAACATAAACAACATGCATTCATAGCGGCTGCCAAGGGACGTCAGCCTAATAAAAGGGGGGCATTTGTTACGGCCGAACTCCGTAACTTTTTATATCATTAATAATTATTTACAATATCTGAAAATCAAAATTATAAACAACAAATTACACAACATAAGATTTTGTTAACAAACTTTAAAACATTTACACAAAACAACTCTTTGTAATTTCACAAAAGGGATTCTTCGCTTTGATAATTTTAATCCAATGCATTTCAATTAGATAAAAATCCAACTCTATTTTAAATAAGAGATTCAATTGAATTTAACATTCCTTCGCGTTTTGCAAAACAATACCATATTTCTTAATAAATTCCTTTTCTTTAACAACAGTTTATTAACCTTTTTGAAAAAGAGTTAGAAAATATTAAAGTTAAGTAAATTGCTCAATATAAGGAGTGGTGCATCCAAGTCACTGAACTCGGATCACGCCACTGCCTAAATCTGCAAGCTTGCAGAATTGGCTTGGCAACAGTCAAGTGCAATAAACTTAATATACGATTTCCCCATTAAATTGTTTTTCAATAAAATTGATTGACACAAGGAAATCTGGGCAGTTGAGTTTAGGCCGTGTAGCCGACAGCTAGCCCAGGCAAATAAGCCTGTAGTTTTCTGTCTAGACAATAGAAGCCTGAAGTTTAAGTCCGGCAAGTTAGCCGTGTTGATGTGAAATAATCTCAAAAGTTTAAAGAAATTAATAAGTAGTTTGTTGAGAAAAGCGAATTTAGTTGAGAAAAATATAAATAAATAATAATATAAAAAAAGAAAGTTGAATTAAAAAATATATAATTAAAATAATAAAGAATAAGTAAAGTGAAATAATTGAAAAGATAAAAAGTAAAAGAAAATATTGATTTTAAAAATAATAAAAAAAAGTTAAAAAGAAAAGAATTTAAAATAATAAAGAATCTGTGAAATAAATAAAGTTATTCATAATTTCGTCGTGAAAAGAAACGACTACATTGGATTAAAGTGACGAATCGAAGGAAATACTGAGTAGTGAGTATTATATTTCTACTCTACGATTTACATATGATACACTTCTCACTCACACATATATAAGCATTTTTTTACACATACACCATCATTTTATTTCTTTGCACACATATAAATTAGAATTTATTTGTATTAGGTAATTTCTCAGATAAAATATAATTACTGTTATTTTCATCTTAATTTGTTTATGATTTTCATAACCTAAAATTATATGTCCTTTTCCTTTTTTTAAGAATAAGGATCTCAACCTATTAACTGAATAATAGTTAAGTAGAGAGGGGATCCACTACCTTTTACGTTTCTCGTCCGAAGGACACGTTTAGTTAGAGTCAAAATAACATCTTTTTATAAAATAATTAATATTCATTAATTTCTACTTTAACACGAATATTTAATTTTTGCGAAGAATATTATTGTTAGAATAGAAATTAGGACTTTTTAATTAATTAATTTAACAATATTAATTTTTGAAAGAACTTTAACTTAACGTGTCCTTCGGACGAATAATTTGTAAAGGTAGTGGATTCCCCTCTCTTCTTGGTTATTAGTTCAACCAAGGGGTGAGAATCCTATTTTTTGAATTTGGAGAAGATAGGTAAATTAATCAGGATGTATAAATTAAAATGCAAAATTAAGATATAAACAATTAATTGTATATTTAACGCGAAAATCCCTAATACAAATATTCTAATTTTTCAAGTGTGTAAAGAGAGTACTTGTGTATATGTGTGTAAATGAGTTTAAGAAAATGTGCTACGAAATGCGTTACTTTTTACTCACTACTTGAAATTCTACCCTAAAATGTTAATCCAAGTTGATGAATGTCTTTTCTCTCTGTATTTCCGGACACAGACTCCTTAAAATTGATGAAATACCCAATCTAGGTTCACTAGATTGATACTACTTAATTCACCTTTTTATTCCTTTAGAAAGTACACAAAATTCGAAGACCGAACCTCGAAAAGGAAGGTTGTCTTTAAAAATATATTTAAATTGATTACCTTTTAATTCTTTTAATAAAAATTACTTTAATTTTATTCTGCTGATATTTTACTTTTCTTTAATACACTCTTTTAATTCTTTTATTTCTTTTTTTTATCACCTTCAATATATTTATTTCTTTCAATTCACTTTATTTTAAATATTCTCTTTTAATTATTCTATTATTTTTCTCTTCGCTTTTATTATTTTCAATACAACTTTTAAATCCAACCTTTCTTAAATCTTTATTCTTTATATTTTTATTCTTAATTGAAATTCACTTATTTTTCACAAACTTTTATTGACTCTTTTGATTTTTTATTAAAAAGGGATTATCTTTTTCCCGAACTTCGCTTTTTTAAACACGGCTTATCGACCGGACTTATAAATTTTGCCAGACTAAAGATTGCCGGCTTAAAACAACAGGTATCGACGACCTGTAACTAATTACTGTCCAGATTTCCCAGTGTGAATCAATTTTATTGAAAGACAATTTAGTGGGGGAATCATAAGCGAAGTTCATTGTACTTGACTGTTGCTAAGTCAATTTCTGCAACCTTGCAGATTTAGGCAATGGTATGATCCGAGTTCAATGACTCAGATGCACCACTCCTTATATTAAGAAATTTGATTTCGACAACTCCCTGTGATTTCTCAAGAAAGTCAATAAACTGTTTGTCAATAAAAAAGGGAATTCGCTAAGAAATAGTGTAATTTATATTTAAGGTTCTTCAACGCATTGGATTAAAATGTCAAAGAGAGGAATGTCTTTCCGTAAATTCACAAAGGGTTGTTCTTTTTGTAAGTGTTTTTGTGATGTTTTCTACAAAATCTCGTATCATGTGAAATGTTGTTTGTGATTATGTTTCGTGACGTATTTTAAATAATTATTTCTAATATAAAACGTTACGGGCTTCGGCCGTAACAAATGCCCCCCTTTTATTAGGCTGACGTCCCTTGTCAGCTGCTATGAATGCGTGTAGTGGTCCAGTGTAGTATCCTTGGAGTGTAATGTCGTTGGATAACTCTCTCGAGTTTTACAAAATTCTAGTTCTCTTGGTTTACATAAATTGTTGCTGTAAGGTAAGTGCATTTATTAAAGTTATTTATTTTTTTTTGAAAGAAAAGAAAGGAAAATAAAAATAAGTGAAAAGGGAGAAAAATTTTTTTTTTCTTGTAATAATAAAAAAATATGAAAGAAAGAAAGAAAATGATTCTCTATATTTCAGCTGTTATTCAAGAGTGAAATCGCTGAATTTGCAAATTTAGTTTTCTGTGTCAGTGTAACGTCAAGGTAAGTTGAAAGTCTGAGTGTAACATGGTATGGTAGTTTATTCTAATTCGAATTAAATAAATGGATAGAGAAAAAAATGAATAACAGCTGTTTTATTTTATTTTTATTGCTTTCTTTTTTCAAAAAAAATTATATAAAAAAAAACAAATTAGAGAGAAAAAAAATTGGGTGGTTGTGTTATTTTAGAAACTATAGAATTATTATTATTATTATTATTATTGTTTATTATAAATAAAGAATAAAAAGAAATTTTAAGTTGTATACATCTTCTTTTTAATAGAAAGGGTATACGTTCTGAGTTTGTTTTTGAATTAATAATTGTAATTGTCGTGTGGGGTCAGCATCTCCTGGCGAGGTGCTAATTGTATTCTTTCTTTCTGTTCTTCTTCGTCGTTGCATCTTCTTATCTCCCCCCCCGTGTCTTTGTGTGATATGGCTATGCTTGTTAGTTTCTTTCGTGCGTCGTCACGTTGTAGTCTATTTTGTTGTTATGAGTGTATGTTTAGTGTAGTTATTTGGTTTTCGTGATGTAGTTTTTGTCTGAGGTAGATATGTGTGTGTTTTTCTTTCTTTTTCTTTTTTTTAAGTGTTTGTAAGCCAAAAGATGTTAATTGTGGTTTGTTTCTGTTTCTTGATGTTGTTTCTTTTTGGATAAGTTCCTGTTTACTGTTTCAACGTGAGTAATATACAAAAATAAAAAACCAACAATTGCTTATATAACTATAAACAACTAAAAAATTTACAGGGATTTCATTATTTACAGATTTTTATAAATTTCCTTGTAATGTATGAAGTTATTTAATTACAAAAAAAATTTTTTTAATTTTATTTTTATTTTAATATCTAATATTTTAATATTGTCATAATATTTAATATTGTTCAATGTCGTGCGACTTTTTATAAATTTCCGTAAAATACCGAGAAAATTTATATAAATTTTCATAAGTTATCAAAATAATCAATTCCTTATAAGATTACCTTTTACATGCATTTGTAAAACATGTGAAATTATTAATTTGATGTATTAAAAAAAATTTTAGTCGTCTTTTGATGAGATAATTTTTTGTATGATTTTTGTTTAAGTGGGTTTGTATAAGTTATTTTTCTATTTTGCTGTGTTTCGTGGCTGGCCTTGGTTTTGTAATTTAACCCTAATTTACTTGTCAGCGTATTTTCTCGATCTGGAGATTCTTATATATATATATATATATATATAATTTTTTATTTAAGCTTGTCTAACAATTGTTGTTTCTAACTTAGTTACTTATTATTATTTTTTTTATGTGAGAGAAAAAAAGGAAAAAAAAATTGTTTTCTTTATATATTTTTTTTGTCTTTTTTTTAATTTTTCAAGTTTGTTTGGTATCAATTTAATGTGGGAGGAATTTTTATTTTTGCTTTAAGAGTAAAAACAGATTAAAAAAAAATTTTGAAAATAATTTTGTAGATTGTTTGTGAAATTATTATTATTATTTCTTTTAAAAGGTTTTTTTTAAATTTTTTTTAGTGAAATTTTAAAGGAAGAAAGAAAGAAAATTAATGTACAATCATTCTCTAAGCGCGAGATTTTTAGTCTTTCTATATATAGGTATATATACGATGTACTGTATGCCTATGCTCGATGCATGTTTTTTGCTTCTCTACCTTTACCAGCTCCCCGGCGTTTCACCACTTCCTCGAGGACCCACAAGCTTTCGTTCATGCATAGTATTGTTAGTTTTAAAGTTAGAATTTTCACACTAAGAGGAAATATTATTAGAGAATAATTTTTTTTAAATCTCATAATATGGTGTTTAATATTCCCATATTTTAAGATTGTTTTTGTTATTCAATTATAAGAACTAAATTAATTTTATTAATTTAAAATTCAAAATTTAATTTGAAATGTTTTCTTTTATCTCAAGTGATGTTGAACTTTTGTAGTATGCAATTATTTAAGAAATTGTTCAAAAGATAAATCGTATGAAAATTCAATTTAGAAAAAAAATATGAATTATCTAATAAATAATTTTTTTTATTAAAAATAATTCGGCATTTAAAGGGAAATATTATGTATATATAGTTTTTTAATTTGTCTTAAGAGTTCAACCATTTGCTATAGTAATATATTTCTGATCGGAAATTTTATTACGGTATATTTTCAATTTTTGTTTTCCCTTGTTTTTAATTTCTTGTTAACCATGGCTCTTTTTGTAGGTGGTTAGAAGATTTTTGGAGAGGAAAAGGCATGAAGCAGTGGATTTTGTTTTTTTTCATCATTTATTTTAATTTATAAGTATATTTTCAATTTTTGTTTTCCCTTGTTTTTAATTTTTTGTTAACCATGGCTCTTTTTTTAGTTATTTGAATTTTAATTGGAGGTTCCTGCTTACAAATTTTCTTTGATTTGTGGGGGTTCTTGGCTTTTTAAAGTTTTATCTTGGGTAAGTTTGTTAATGAATTATTTAGTTGTATGTAGTATTCTTCATTTATGTATTTTTCATTGGTTTTCTTTTCTTTTAGGTACCCTGTGCCCCCCTTTTATGACGTGTGTTTTTTTTGTATAATAAATTTCTATATAATTTTTTAAAATAGCTATGTAGTATCTTGAAGGATTATTTAATGAGAAAAAAAATGAATTACTTAAAGTTATTTTAATTATTCTATCCCTTTTTATTCAAGTTCGTAAATTGAAATGTTTTTTGTTTTATTTTTTTTTATTTTTGTTTACATCTATTTAATTAATTTTTTTTAAATTAGAGTTTTGTTTTTGTTTTATTTTTTTTATATCCTTTCCTAATCTGGTTCGCCCATATCTTGGAGGAATAATGTGAGGGGATGCTTCTTTGGAGTTCGTCGGAGAATTCTACATCGTTCCCGATTTTTGGTCTACATTTGGAGTTCCCATTCTACTATGTCGAAACCATGACATTCCTGAGATTTAAATACAAATTTCGGTTTGAGAGCGATTTGTTGCTTATCGACTGTGTAAAAATTTAAACTAGTCCCTTATAAAAGATTGTTAGTTAATCTAAATTATTAACTTTTTTATTTATTAGTTAATCTTATCCCCTATTAGATTATTAGTTATTTCTTACTTTTGTATAGGTATGTACATGTGCTTTAGGGCCTGCTTGTATTTATTTACATGTTAGTGTTAGTTTATTGTTATATAAAATCTTTATTCGTATTTAAATTGAATTAGTTGATAGTTAGTTACTTTTATCCTTTAGTTTTTTTTATTTGTATATTGTCTTAGATTAGTTTAAAGTTAGTGTTTGTTTAGCTTTTTAGTTACTATATTTAAGCCTTTTTTTATAAGATAGTATATTTACATCTTTTTTATATCGGTCTGCTTTTTGTTTAGGCTATGTCTACGTATTTAATTTCGGGTGTTTCTGTATATCGTAATTTGGAGATTGGGTTTTCTCGTATCGTTTTTTCTTTTCGTATTGTACTGCTAGTTGTGGGTTTGTTTTCTTCTTGTCGTTCGTTTTGTTGTAGGTTTTCTTGTTCGATGGTTGAAGTGGATAGGTATGTTTTTTGGTTTGTTGTAAAATTAGTAGTATTTTGGTTGTTGGGTCTTTGTCGTAAAGGGCTGGACGGTATGGCATACATTTGTTGCGTCTCTGTCTCGTTGCTTCTTTTTTTTCTTCTTATACAAGATAGAAGTTTTATATGGCTTTTTATGCAGTGTTTTATAGTTAAATAAATTATGATTATTATTATAACTGTTGACAAAGTTCCTATTATAGAGTTGGTGTATTAATATTGCTCCTTTTTTCCAATGGTATGTCTACTTTGAATTTCTAGTCCTTTTTCTATTTCTTGTAATTTCTCGTCAGTTTCCATTTTTCTCCAAATTGGTCGTACTTCGTTTGATGTTGTTGTCTCTTTTTTTGGATTCATTGTTTTTAGGATTGGTGAAATTTCTTCTAGTTTTAATTCTATTTTTGGTGCATAAATATATTCTTGGGGGTTGTTTATTATTTGCAGTGTAGGTTTTGGGGCAGATTAAATACGCAGTTTCTTCTTTTGTTAGTGAATATAACCAATTTCCTGTTGTTATTAAAGGTTCCCACAGTGATTGTTGATAATTGGTGATTCGGATGTCACAACTTCTTAAGGTGTTATTATTAGGTTCTCTTAGTAATTCTGATTCACAACATGGTACTAAAATGATGTCATAGATTCCTTGTGTTAGATAACAAACATATCTACCTTATATTAATTGGCACGTCCTTAGTTGTTCTTCTTCTAAATAAATGTAATGCCTTCCTTCTATACTAGTAGCGATGTATTTGGAATGAGGTGTAATATACGCTCTATTTCCATTTGTTCCTATAGATTGTAGTACTGGTAACTTATGCATTTTATATAGTAAATATTTTTCTTTTTCCAAGAGAGGGATATCTAGTGTTATAAATAAATTTTCTTCTTTTGCCTGTATTCCTATTTTTGATATCTCTGTAATTGTTGCTACATTTAAGTTGTCTATATGCATAGGATATTCCTGGTTTTCTAAAAATTTATCTGCTTCGGTTGCTATTGTTTTTATCTGCTCGTTGTTCAATAATTTTGGATGTAATTTTCCTTCTATAGCTCTGAATATGACATTTAAAGTTTCTTCTTATCCGTGTTTATAAGTTTCTATTTGTTCGTTCCATTGTTTTGATGTTTTTTGAAACTGCAGCATGAAATCTGTGGTGGTTAATTTAGATTCTACTTCAAACATTTCTTCTTCGAGTTTATAGAGTATTTTTCTTTCTTCTTCGGATCTGTTATGTTGTCGATGTGCTAAATCATATTAATTTTGTAAATCTGCTCGTACTAAATGGGTTTGTTCCCCTACTAGATGTGATATGTTCTTCTGTGCCTCGTTTAATTCTGTGAAGAGTTGTTCGTATCTTTCTCCAACGTCATAAGTTAGTATTCCTATGGTCGGTCCTGCAATTTTTCCTATAATTCCTATTAATGGCGTATTTCTTTTCTTCCTACTATGAAACGAAGATTCTTGGTTTGTTATTGATTGTTGTTTCAGTTCTTTTGTGAGATCCATTAATTGTTCCCGTAGTAAGTTTGCTACTGTAATTTCTTTATTTAACATTTGGTATTCTAAAAAATCTTCGCAACTTATTTTCATTATTTTTTCACAGGATGTTTCTATTTTTTTATATTCTGTTTCCAAATTAGGTAAATGTGTTTTGAACGTGTCAGTGTCTAATCGTATTATTGTTCTCCATGTGCCTGATATGTGTTGTAGATTTGGCATGAGTTCGTAAAAGAGTCCTGTGTTCTTGTTTAAGGGTGTAATTGTAATTGGAGAATTTACGTCATTCGTTATTATTAACCCGAATATTCCTAGCATTATGGTGCATATTTTAAAATAGATCTTCATTTTCTGTAATCAAAATGAAATTCTATATTTAGTTTTCTTCTATATCTATTTGTTGGTTAGTTTCTATTGCTAACTTAGCTAATCTATCTGCTTCTTCATTTCCTATTATTCCGCTATGTCCTGGTTCATATATTAATTCTATTTCTAAGTTATTGATGCATTTTTTCATTTCCACAAAGTCGTTTTTACTTATGACTTCCCGCTTTCGACTCGTTTTCCAACCGTTATTTTCCCATTTAGGTAACCACTCTTTTATCCCATATATTACAAATTTAGAGTCGGTGTGTATTCTAATTTTCTTATATTTTAATTTTTTTAATATAGTTATGGCCCTCATTATAGCTTCTATTTCTGCGCTATTGTTAGTTTGTCTATTACATGCTTTGTCGCTGATATTCAAAGGGTGTTCTTGGTTGAACCAGATTCCTATTCCAGCTTGGGCATTGGGTTTACCATTTGCTTTACAAGCTCCATCAGTATACACATGCACGTAACCGTCTTTATCTATTCTCAAACCCTTTTTATCATTCTGTCAGGAGTATGCTTTCTTGACCTGATCCTTGTGTTTTCGGAATCTCTTCTTTTCGGCGTCACTTAGTATCAAGTTATTTTTTTCTGTGCTCCCTACTACTTCATATGGTCCGTGGTAATATGGGGAGAATTTTCCAGCTCTTACTTCTTCTTTTACGTCGACTAATTCTCCTATTTTCACGTCCAAGGGTTTTGTCTTGCTATTTAATTTTTCTTTAATCCTTTCTTTTGACTTGATCAGATTTTTGGCTACCATCCTTCTGATTTCAATTAATCGCATCACTAATTCTCTTAAGTATGATTCGTATGTTTCCATTTCCTTTTCGGTTGGGAAAATGGAGGGGGTGCGAGCAGTTTTTCCAAAAACTACTTCGTGGGGGGTGAATTTCGTCGCTTTGTGGACGGAGGTGTTATAGGCAAACATGGCGTAGGGTAATAATCTATCCCAGTCGTCGAAGGCTTCTGCATAGTGTCTGACTTGGGCTACTTTGAATAATTTTGCTAGTCTTCTTAACAAGTTGCTAGTGAATGATCTTTCTTGATCTGTTAAGAGACATTTTGGTGCTCCATATACGGAAATTAGGTTAGTTGCAATCGCGTTGGCTATCGTTGTAGCATTTATATCCGGTATTGCTACAAAAATGCAGTATTTACTTAATTGATCTTGCATTGTCAAGATATGACAGTTTCCATTTGCAGTAGTTGGAAGTTTTCCTACCGTATCTAGAGATACTTTGTCCCATGCGTCTAATGGCGTATCAGTTATCACCATAACTTCTTTGTTTTTTGTTCTAACAATTTTCTTCTCTGTACAACTTCTGCTTTTCTTATGTATTCTGTAATTTCTTGTCTTAAACTTGGCCATGTGAATTTTTCTCGGATTCTTCTATATGTTTTATTGACTCCTTTGTGTCCTGCTATTAAACTATCGTGGTATTCCACGATTATTTTTGCTCTAACTTCTTGTAGAAGAATCATCGTTTTTCCGTGACATACAGTTATCTTAATATCTGTTTTTAGAAAAACTTTTGCTAGTTGTTCTATCCAATTGTAATCTGATTCTTCTAACATTTCTACGTGTCTAGGTACGCGTATTTGTTTTATATTGTCTTTTTGAAGGGTGTTTTTTAAGTTGGCCAATGTGTTCACCAATTTACTTTTACTTATATTGTCGTCATAATTTTTTGAAATTATTACAGTGTAAACTTTGTTTTTTCCAATTTTGGTGACCAATATTTATCCCTTTTTAGGTTTTTTTGATTTCATTTCTAGTAAATCTATTGCTCCTATAGCTATTAATAATTTGGCTGTATATTCGTTTGGTTCCAAATCTGACGCCATGAAGTGTACATAATTGTCCCTAATAGCAGTGATTGGCTCTCGGCTGTATTGTAGTACCTCTAACCTATTTAAGGCATTTTCCGTTGAAAATTCTGTAGGTTCGCTTATTTTGCGGTAATTGTCTTCAATATCTTCAGTTTTGTCGATATAGTTTTCTACTAATTTTCTCGGTAAAACTTGTTTTTTTTGTTTTCAACTTCTTTTTCTATTTCCGTTTCTTCTGTGATGACTTCTTTTAGATAGGAGGTGGATCGAGCTTTCGGTAATTCGAAACGTAAAGGGGTTTCAAAAGTCACGGATTTTCCTTTCGTTTTGTCTATTAGTTGTTTCTCTTGAATTTTTGTTGCTTCCCCGTCATATTTTGGGAGCTTTGTGGCTATGTCCCGTAATTCTTCTATGATGTCATCTATGTCTCTCGTTTCTAATAAAGATCTAATAAAGATTTGTCGAATCTTCTTATTGAATCCAGAACGCCTTTTAGTGTGTCTTGATTTACTCCTTCAGGTTGCAAAGTATCATCTTCTGATAGTGATGATTCTTCGTCTTCTTTTTCCTCATTTGAATTTTCATTCTTCTCTGTTTCTACAGCCTCCTCGAATTTCTCGTCTTCACTTTCTGAACTATTTATAGGGGGTTCCATATGTATGACTACTTCATCTTCTTTGATTTCTTTTCCATTTTCTTCCTTATCTATTTTTTCCTCTTCGTCACTTTCCGATGAATAATCTTTTGAAGTTGTAGGTTTGTCTATTAATGAGGGTAATACACTATATTGCTTTCTTAATATGGGTATTGGTTCTGGATCCTCCATTGTCTCTTTTTCGGAGGTTGAATTTTCGTCTACGTCATCAATTTTTTCTTCATATTCTTGTTCTGTTCGGTTAGTTGTTCCTATTGGTTTTGAAATTTGACTCCTGAGCCTGCTTGCAATAGGACGTTCATCTGTGTCTATTTCTATTGTTTTGGGTTTCATTTTTCCCGGGGGTCTTCCTCTTTTTGGTTTTTCCATTGAACCTACTTTTTTTGTTCCTTTTTAGCCGAATCGGATTTTGACCTACTCCTAAAAGGAAGGTTTTGTCGACTTGTAAAAGTTCCTACACTTTCCTTTTTCTTTTTGTTTTCGGCAATTAATTTATCTAGTTTTTCGTCTGCCTTTTTGTTATTTTTTCCTGCTGCGCCACTTATGGGGAATACTTTAATTTCCTCTTTCGCCGTCATTTCCTCTTCTTCTTCTGTAGTTTCTGAGGATTGTCTCTCACTGGAATCCGCGTCCGTAGATTCATTTTCTTCTTCACTGCTTTCTGTTTTTCTTATGGGATTTTCCGATAAGGCTGATAACCAACGATTTATTTTGCCGGACTTGCACTCGAAATCATATTGATAATCTTGCAATCTTAAAAGCCATTTTGTAATTCTTGTAGTGGGCTTAATTGCGTTGTTAATTTTTTTTAAGGGTTCGTGATCACAAGATAATATGAATTTAGTGCCATATAAAAAGGGTCTGTAATGTTCTAGAGCCTGTATTACTGCTAGGCATTCTTTTTCCGTCACATCGTAGTTCTTTTCTGCACCAATAAGAGTTTTTGAAAAGTAGGCTACGGGCAAATCAATCCCGTCTTTTTCTTGCGTAAGTACTGCGCTGACGGCATGTTCAGATGCGTCGGTAGTTACTCTAAATATTTTTTTAAAATCTGGGTGCAACAAAATAGGATTTTTGCACAAAGCTTGTTTAAGTTTCTTGAAACTTTGCTTTTCTTCTTTTTCCCATTTAAATGATTTATCCTTTTTTAACAAACAATATAAAGGTTTTGCGATTTTGGCGTAGTCCTTTATAAACCTTCTATAATAACCGGTTATACCTAGAAAACCTTTTACTGCTTTGGGTTTAGTTGGTGTGGGGAAATCTTTAATTGCTTCTATTTTCTTCGGATCCGCTCTGACTCCATCTGGACCAACGATGTGTCCTAAGTAGGTGACCTCTTTTCGTAAAAATTCACATTTTTCGGGTTGTAATGCCAATTTTGCTTTTCTTAATCGTTCCAATAAACGGGTTATGGTCTTGTCGTGTTCTTCTAATGTATTTGAAAATACAATGATGTCATCTAAGTAAACAGACAATTCTGCTCCTTGTAATCCTGATAGGACGTTGTCCATGAGTCTTTGAAAAGTGGATGCTGCATTTTTAATTCCCATTGGCATTCTCTTGTATTGGTAGTATCCTCGACCGCAAGAAAAGGCTGTTTTATGTTGATCTTCTTCGGCTGTTCCTATTTGGTGATAGCCCATTGCTAAATCGAAAACGGAAAAGTATTGTGCTCCCCCAAGCCTTTCAAGTATATGGTTTATCAGGGGTATCGGATAGCTTCCCCCCACGATCTTTTCGTTAAGGGCTCGAAAATCTATTACTAGTCGCCATTTTTTATTTCCATCTGCATCGGGCTTTTTGGGTACTATTAGAACTGGTGAATTGTAATTAGATTTAGAATGTTTTATTAAATCGTTTTCGTCCATTTTATCGATTAATATTTTTCCGGCTTCTTCGTATTCGGGTGGTTGTCTATATTGTTTACATTTAACTGGATTCTCGTCGGATGTAGGGATGTAATGTTTCACTAGGGGTGTGACTGGCAGTTTGTCCCCTGGCAAATAAAATCTGTCCTGTCCCATTTTTACCAATTTTTCACGTAATTATTTTCCTCTAGATTTAAATAGTCTAATTTCAAAATCTCTAAAACTGCTTTTGTACGACTTTCTGCTGAGTTTTCGTTTTGAATGTTTTTGATCTGCTCGTATTCCGCTATCTCAAAAGGTAGTAGTTCTTGTGGCAAAATTGAAACCGTGATGTCCCTTTCTGTAGTGTTTATGGACATTATTTTGCATTTTCCCTGTTTTTGGGTTACTAGTGCTTCTCCTAAAAATATCCCCTTTTGGGTTTCTATTTTTGGTAAATATCCCTCTTTTAAATCCGTTCTTAGCACTGGAATTTCTACTACTTGTCTACTCCTAGCTTTGATACGTAGAATCTTGGGTTGCACTTTTATTTCACCTTTTAATTTACGAATTGGTTGTCTGGGTTCAGGGCAGGTAGTCCTGGGTACAGGCTTCACTTCCTCTTCCAAATCTATATTAGCTTGTTTAGATTCAAGATCGATGAACGGTATGGGTTCAGTAGGCTTTGATGATGTTATAAGACTGTTATAAAAGAAATTTATATTTGATCGTTCTTCCCTTAAAAATGGCCTTCCTAAAATTCCGTGGGCTTCGATTGGTAAACTCTCTTCTACTACATGGAAAAGATGTTTCTTATTCATTATTTCGATATCCACTGTTCCTAATGTGTATACTTTATCTGTTGTAATTCCCGTAATGTGAGATGTATCTGCAGTTGAAACAGGCGCACTGCCCTTTAAAGCGGTTTCTTTTATTACATTTATGTCAGCTCCCGTATCTATAAAAAAATTTGCTTCGCCATCGTAAAGATGATCTCCTCTCAGTTTAGCTACTGGCGATTCCTTTAATGGTGCTTCTAATTTGTAGAGTTTGTATTGTTTTGGTATGGTAACACTCCTGGACGCAATTGGTTTTGAGAGTTCATCGGCGCGCCTATCTGACGAACTTGCTGCCAGTTTAAATTATTGGCTCTGCCGTTCGTTTGTCCTACACTGTATCCAGTTGGATTATATTGATTGTTTCTGTAATTTCTATAATTTCCAGAGTTTGGTCCTCTCCAATTTCCTTGTGTAATGTTGAATGGGTTTGGTTGGTTTCCTTGGAATGAAGTGTTTCTATATCTGTTTTGACTGTTATATCTGCCATCGAATAATTCCCTACTTCTGATATTTCGTTGTCCCCATGAGCCGTTTCTTGATTGATCATTTCTGTTATTGTAATTGTATTTCGTAGGATAGGAAGTATGTCCTTGTCGATTATTTATACCTCTCTCCTCTTGAGTCTGTTTCGCAAAAAGGAAATCTTGTTGTAATGTAATAGGGCGTCTTGCCTCTATGACATTTGTAATTTCTTCTGGGAGCGCCCTGATAAACTGTTGTCGAGCTACATCTTCTACTACTACCATTGTGGCATTGGCCACCGCTGGATATTTGCTCTGTGCCGCTCCTCTAGCGCCGCTTACATATCCTTGTAATCTATCATACAATTGATGGATATCTTCTTCTCTATACATGCGTAGATTAGTAATTTCTACAAAATAATTTTAGAACGGTTTTCCGGGAGCAAACCTTTCTATCAATAAGTCCAATAAGTCGGTCAACTGCTTGTTGCACTGTCAATGAATGCGCTAAAGCTGATTGTACTAGTAGCTGTCCTTGACCTGGGTTTTCTGGTGCTATTTCCCTTAGATTCACAGGATTTGCCGTATAACCTAGATCTGTTCTGTTTCTGAACATTTCTCCTATAGTTGTAGCATTCAAGTCTTCTGCGATTCCTGCCCCTGATCCTGGTTCTACATTCCCCGGGTCTCTCAGCTCTCCGCCATCTAGGGGATTAGGTACGGGTCCTCCGTCCATTTTTTTTTATCTAGGTTCTTTTGATTATTGGTTTTCCTAATCACTTATTAATATGTAAAACTTCCGAAGTAGAAATCTAATAATGGATGAGAAATCCAACCACTTCCTCCTGCTGTTTTCCAACCTATTACTGTTAAAATGATGTTTTCTAAATTTGGGAACACTGGCTCTATTACTTGAAAGTATATTTCCTGTTCTTCTATGTCTATCAATATACCGCCCAAAATCCTAACCTGTTCACCAAATACCGTACCTAATTCTATATCGCAAGGCCAATATTCTACGTCTAATACTTTCGCTGAAATAAAATTAGCTTTAGTCTCCGTAGTTATGATTGCTTGTGTTTGTCCCCCAATCAAGTTCTCACTGATTATATTTTTGAACACTCTAATTGGGATACTAGCTTGTACGAATTCGTTAAATGCAGCTGACATTTAAAAAAAAATATTTTACCTGACTTGTTTTTTTTTAAACTCGAAGTTATCATTAATCCTTGAACTGTCTGTTTTTCCAAAAAAAACTTAAAAAGATTTTTTTTAACGATAGTAATAGAATTTCATTGGGGTTTCTATAAAGTTTCATTTATTACTCCTTATTTTTTTTTTAATTTATCTTTGACTCATTTTTTTAGTCAAACGAGATATTCAAATGTCAAAAGGGAACTAGTCGATTTCTATTTCTATGATATTAGTACTGTCAGAATGGTAATGGTCAGTGAATCCAGCGTTGCTTACTACTCTTTCTCTTAATTGTACTTCGTCCCTGTGAGCTATGATTCTTTCTTCTAAGGCTTGTTCAAACGTTAAATCTACCTCTATAATGTTCCTATTGATATTTATAATTCCCGGAGCTCTTGGTATTTCTGGTTCTCGAATTATGGGTGTTACTCTACATATGGGTTTGGGATTTAAAGGTGCATTCACCAAGTTATTGTAAATTTCTCTGTGTTTAGCAATAACGGGATAGATCCTTTTTGTTCCTCTTTTTCCTCTTTTACTTTTACAATTTACTTTTGAATTTGAAATAAATGCTCCCTGTTTAGGCATAGGTATTACGAAAATCAAACTCTACTAACAACAGTACGGGGAGACTGTGGTCTGTTGTGAGATGTATGATTAAATTCAATATTAATTAAAATTTTACATTTAATTAATATTGTATTATTTCGTTTTTGAACAAAATTGCTGAATATTCACTGCTAACGAAACTTTCCTTTTGGCTTGAAGAAATAAATTCTAAGCGTCCGTGAAAGTCGAGCGTATGAATGGCAAAATATGCTTTTTTTCTAAAAGAAATTTAAAAATACATATTACTCACTTCAGTAACTTTGAGGATTTGGTTAAATTAAATAAAGAGGATAGGGGATAATTTTAGAGCATTTATTCATCGTACATAAATTTTTTTTAAAATTGTACTTATTAATAAATTTCTTAAGGAATAAAAAAAATCAAATTTGAAATTTCCCTTTAAATATCTCTTTATCTCTTCTTAAGGAATTCTACTTGCTACACTCAGCATTACGAAATTTTCATTGATACTTACTAGTAGCGTACACGCGGCCTTGTGTTGTAATTTAACCCGGTTACTTATTTCTACATTTTGCTACTTTTCGCAAAATCAGCTCTAATTCTTTACATTTAAAGAAATTATATTTATTTTTATTTTTCTTTGATAAAAACTCTCAGTTATTTTTATTATTTGCAATAATGCTTAACGAAAAATAGAATCTATATTTTTTGTATTCTAAAATAATTATCCAAATAAAACAACTTTACTCTTAAAACTTAATTCTGCTTTTCCTACAAACTTCTGGCCTTGTACCCTTATGCTGATTCACGCAATTTTAAACTATCTAAATTTCTTACGATACTTTCGAGAGCAATATTTCTATTTCCTGCACTTTATTCTAATTTATCATCTGGAAATAACCCTCGTTTTACTAAGCCTAACTGATTAGTTTTTTTTAATAACTTTATTTAAACTTGTATTTTAGTACCCGTAACTAATGAGGAATTTTATTTTTGTAATTTAAACAAAGAATTTAATTTAATCCTCTCACTTGTCCAAGTGGCTACACACTTCCGGCAAGGTTAAGTCAAGGAAATGGGCGCGATTTATTGAAGGAACCAGAGCTTGCCGACGCAAGGGTAGTTACTTTTTCTATGTTCGACGTTAGCGAACAAACAAAAAATCTCTTTTCCCGCACTTTAAAATTCGCATATATTTTTTCCTGAGAAGAAACAGATAGATATTTTTTATAAAATGGACAATCAATGCATATCAATATGTATATATTCAAATTTCTCATAAAATATATTAATTATTTGTATTAATGTGTATAGTGTAACCCTGTGAGATGTAAAATTTTAATTTTATATATGTCTTTTAAAAAAAAATTTTTTATTAATTATTTCCTATTTTATCTTCTCTTTCTTTTAAAGAATAAAGAGTGAGAATCCCACCGCTGCCACCAGTTTGTTAGAGTAGAAATTAGGATTATTAAATTAATTAATTTAACAATATTAATTTTTGAAAGAACTTTAACTTAACGTGTCCTTCGGACGAATAATTTGTAAAGGTAGTGGATTCCCGTCTTTTCTTGGTTATTAGTTCAACCAAGGGGTGAGAATTCTATTTTTTTAATTTGAAGAATATAGGTAAATTAATACAATACAAATATTCTAATTTTTCAAGTGTGTAAAGAGAGTACTTGTGTATATGTGGACGTCCACATAAAAAGGGCCCATTTTGTCGGTTCTAGTTTTCGAGTTATTTGCAATTTAATACTTTTTTGAGAAAAACCTTAATTTTTTTTTATTTTTTATCAATCTACATGTTTTGACAAGTCAAATCATGAGGTTTTCATTAACTTATCGTTAATTTAAGTGTTAGAGTCATTGATTACGTAGTCGTAGATGTAAAAAATGTCGATGTTTCGTCAAAATTTCATAATAAAACCTGTTAAAATTTTTTTAATAAGTTTAATTTTTATTCTTTACCTTTAAATAACACAATAAAATTGTTCCCAATCATTAATCTTGTACAAAAATGGTTTATTAATAAGAAAATCGCCTTTTTAAAAAAGGGCCCATTTTGTCGGTTTTATGTATTTTCAAACAGAAAGGGGGGGTGGGTGATTTTAAAAATTTGAAACCTATTGGTTATTCGTCTTTATGGTGCACTGGACTGACAACAATTATTATCTGAATAACTTTCCAGAAGGACCAGAGATATTAATGTAAGAGTCATTGATTACGTAGTCGTAGAAGTGAAAATTTCGATATTTCGGCAAATTATTCATAATAGAGACTTGTAAAAAATTTTAAATAAGTTTAATTTTTATTCTTTACCTTCAAATGACACAATAAAATTGTTCTCAATCATAAACCTTGTAAAAAAATGGTTTATTAATAAGAAAATCGTCTTTTTTAGAAAAGGGCCCATTTTGTCAATTTTATGTATTTTCAAAATTAAGGGGGGGGGGTGGTTTTAAAAATTTTAAACCTATTGGTTTTTCATCTTTAAGGTGCCCTGGACTGAAAACAATTATTATCTGAATAACTTCCCACAAGAACCGGAGATATCACAATTAATAGTTATCACAATCGTAATTTTGCAAGGAATTCGCCTATATAGATAAGTCCAATAGTGCCAAAATGGGCCCTTTTGATGTGGACGTCGACATATGTGTGTGAATGAGTTTAAGAAAATGTGCTACGAAATGCGTTACTTTTTACTCACTACTTGAAATTCTACCCTGAGATGTTAATCCAAGTTGATGAATGTCTTTTCTCTCTGTATTTCCGGACACAGACTCCTTAAAATTGATGAAATACCCAATCTAGGTTCACTAGATTGATACTACTTAATTCACCTTTTTATTCCTTTAGAAAGTACACAAAATTCGAAGACCGAACCTCGAAAAGGAAGGTTGTCTTTAAAAATATATTTAAATTGATTACCTTTTAATTCTTTTAATGAAAATTACTTTAATTTTATTCTGCTGATATTACACTTTTCTTTAATACACTCTTTCAATTCTTTTATTTCTTTTATATCACCTTCAATATATTTATTTCTTTCAATTCACTTTATTTTAAATATTCTCTTTTAATTATTCTATTATTTTTCTCTTCGCTTTTATTATTTTCAATACAACTTTTAAATCCAACCTTTCTTTAATCTTTATTCTTTATATTTTTATTCTCAATTGAAATTCACTTATTTTTCACAAACTTTTATTGACTCTTTTGATTTTTTATTAAAAAGGGATTATCTTTTTCCCGAACTTCGCTTTTTTAAACACGGCCCATCGACCGGACTTATAAATTTTGCCAGGCTAAAGATAGCCGGCTTAAAACAACAGTTATCGACGACCTGTAACTAATTACTGTCCAGATTTCCCAGTGTGAATCAATTTTATTGAAAGACAATTTAGTGGGGGAATCATAAGCGAAGTTCATTGTACTTGACTGTTGCTAAGTCAATTTCTGCAACCTTGCAGATTTAGGCAATGGTATGATCCGAGTTCAATGACTCAGATGCACCACTCCTTATATTAAGAAATTTGATTTCGACAACTCCCTGTGATTTCTCAAGAAAGTCAATAAACTGTTTGTCAATAAAAAAGGGAATTCGCTGAGAAATAGTGTAAATTATATTTAAGGTTCTTCAACTCGAAATTGTGAAATTCAGGGGAATAACAAATTGAAAGGAATTGTTTATAATTTTAGGGTTAAAATCATTATTCAAATAAAATAGCTTAAAATCGCATTGGATTAAAATGTCAAAGATAGGAATGTCTTTCCGTAAATTCACAAAGGGTTGTTCTATTTGTAAGTGTTTTTGTGATGTTTTCTACAAAATCTCGTATAATGTGAAATGTTGTTTGTGATTATGTTTCGTGACGTATTTTAAATAATTATTTCTAATATAAAACGTTACGGGGTTCGGCCGTAACAATTATATTATTACTCTCGAAAATATTTGAATTTCTGCAATAATTTTTAACTTTTCCAAAAGTTGAGTTTTTTGTGTTTTTAATTAAAATTCTTCTATAAATGCATTACTTTTAATAATTTTTGAAAAAGTTCTTTGATAGTTTTCAAATTGTATTCGTTTTAATTTCGCAATTAAACTTTTAAAAAAAATTAATTACACAGAACTGTAATAAAAATATGAAAAATTTAGATTTTCAAAGATTTCAATTTGAAGCCTTTTCAAAATTTAATTATTTCTAAACATTCTGGCACTGATGGTTTTAATATTAAATTATAATTTAATATTTTAACTAAAATCCATTTTTAAATAAATTTTTATAATAAAATTTTACTAGAATTCAATTATTTAAATTAGAATTCTTTTTAAACAATTGCACTGTTTTGGAAAATTTTATTTGATAGTAGATTAAAAATCATTGAGTTGAGGAAATTTTTTGAAAATAATTGAAACTTTTCGAATAATTTTATTAAAAGATTTGAAAATAATTGAATTTCGGAGAATAATTTAATTATTAATTTAATTGTTTCTGAAGATAATTGAAATTTTGACGAGAATTCTTTTCAATTTTTGTACGTAATTGAATTGTTGCAATGAATTTTATACAATTAATGAACTTTTCATCTTTTCCTAAACAATTTACGGACTTTACGGACCTTTTAAAAAACGGATTTTAAGCAAATTTACTGATCTTTACGGGCATTACAGAACTATTTCGAGCCCCAATACAGTTGTACAATTTACTTGTAGGTATAAAGAGTTCTTTAAAAATTTATTTAGCTATAGAAACTGAACTCGATAAAGATGAATCATGTAAGGTAAAAGAAAAACCAACAGTTTCGGTAAAAGACCCATCAACTTCAGTAGGAGAGCCATCAACAGATTGTGATGCCACGACAGCAGGAATGGAAAAATTTTTTCGTAAAAGGTAAAAAAAATATAGAATTGTTTGCCCTTCATATCAAAGGGTACGCCAGAAATATTTTTTTTTATTCCATAAATATATGTTACCTAGTCTATGAAAAAAGACCTTACTAAAGTGTCTATTGAAAATATTATTTAAAATTCCAAGACATTACAGGTCCAGTAGACACTTATTTGTTTTGTTTATTTTTCACTTATTTGTTGCTTCGGATAGTGTTTGAAACGCTCTTTAAGATGGTGGAAACAAAAAAGTGGTAATTTTTATTAAAAGTTTTAAGTCAAGAGAAACGAGAGTGCAAATACGAAATACTAACTTTTTCTGTTAGCATTCCAAATGAAATAAAGGATACGATAATTTGTTCTTATTTAGAAAAGTTGACAGTTTCTTTGACAATTATCATAAAAAATTGAAATTTTGTATTTAAATAATTTAATTCTCAAAGAACTTTTGTAAATTATTTAATTAATTATTAATTATTATTGATTATTTAATTAATTATTTAATTTGTAAATTATTTAAAGTATTTAATTTAGTCTTGAAGTTTAGTTGAAAATTATAGAAAATGATTGAATTCAGGAAGGATTATAGTTGTAATTTTTAGAAATTATTTAATAAAATTTACTTATTTTCCATAAACTTTCATATTTTTCTGTAAAAAGAATTTTGACAGGAAAAATAATTTTTTTAAATGTAATATTACATTGCCAAATTAATGAAATTGTGAAATAGAAGCAAATTTATTCAATTATTTTCTTTTAAAATGTAGTTCAAGTTCTCTTTACATTTACCACGAGTTTTCGAATTCTCGGGGTAAATGTAAACACTTAATTACTTATTAAATAAATCGACGAAAATCAAAGTCAAGTTTTGTTAAGGCATTAATAAGGAAAAATCAGAAATTGTAGTTTGATTTTTTAATTTATTTTTATGCCAATGCGAGACAAAATATTGAAACAGTAAAACTTTGATTTTTAATCTTTTTTGCAATAAAAGATAACTTACATTATAGCATTGCCAATTGTCAAAATAAAATATTGGCAATACTCAGAACATCGTGTAGGTGAGCTGAGGTAAAAATATTGACGACTTATTTTTAAATGTGTAAATTTAGCTGAAAAATCTAATGTTTACATTTACCCCAAATGACCCTAAATACCCTGATTATTTAATTATTTTTTAAGAATTTTGCATTCTTCCCTGCGCTTTAAAATAAATCACAAAATTATCCTTTTGGTTTTAAAAAATGATTATTAATTCCTTTATTATATTTGTACAGTGAATTAAGAAAAATTATTTAAGAGTTAGGACTAAAAAGAAAAATCTAAAATTTTAATGATGAAAAATAAATGATACTTAACATTTTTGTGTATCCCAATTTTTTAATTTCGTATTTCTGGTTTTTTAAAAAGGTTAAAAAATACTTCATTTAAATTATGATTAATACAATAGTAGCTATTATTTTAAGTTAATTTAATATTTAACATTTCAAAAACAGTACTTATAATTCTTATGTGTTAAGATACTTTCTTTAGTTCGTAGAGTTTCCGGGACGTGGACTGAGGAGGAGGTCGAAGCGTTAATTGATAGTTATCAGGAAGTCGAAGAAGAATCAAAGGAACCAGAAATTTTATCTGTTGCATTTTGGAAAAAAAATTAGTGGATTTCTAGTAACGAAGTCTATTAAGAAAACTTGGATAGAATGTCGTGAAAAGTGGAAATCGTTAGATAGAACATATAAATCTAATTTAAAAAAAATATTCTACTGGTGAAAGTTGTATTACCCGGCAATTTTTTAACAAGATGCACAACATTATGTTCAAAAAGCCCCAAATTCAACCGGTTTTAATTGCTTCAAGCATATCGGGATACAAAAGAAAAATTTCAAAGGATCTGCAAGATTCACCAACAAAAATTGACGAAGAACCAAAAGCAAAAAAAAAATAAAAAATTAAGTAAGGTGGAGCCACAGTGGTTAAAAGAGGCGAGGACGAAAACAGTCGTGCGTCACGAAGAATACAAAAACCGACACGAAGGAAATATGCAATCTTGAAATAAAATAATGGATATTCTTCAAGCATTAGTAAATCAACAAGAAAGATAAGAAATAAATATTTAGTTTTTTATTAATTTTTGAAAATTTGAATTTTTTAGAATGAATATGATTGAGTCTTTCAAGTTGAAAGAAGTTTAGATTTATTTAGGATATCGAACAATTAAATTTTGTTGCTAAAGAGATTGTCCTTTCAATAATACACATGTTAATTGTCCGTTGATGTTAAAAAGTTTCTATTATTTTTTTATTATATCTAAGACTGACAACTTATCGATAAATACAGTGTTTATATGTCTAACAAATACTTGCCTACCAGTAAAAAAATGTTTTGCCTTAGTTATATACTATTCTGTGCAAATATATTTACAGAAGAAAGTAAATTTGATTTAAAAAATTTAGTATACATTGTACATTTAGTATACATTATTTAATGTTAAATACGAATAATTTGTAAAAATTTATTTATTGACAAAAATTTCTTCTGTTATAAATGCCTTTTTTTGTCAAAAAATTGATTAAAAACTTGTATTAAAAATACTGGTAGATGTTAAAATAATATAAGTAATTCTTTAAAACCGTGTTCTTTATAAATGTTACAGTATTAGTCATATGAGCTGTGAGTGCAAAACATTAATTTTTGCATCAAAGAATTATTGTTAAAAGTCAAAAGATTATTGTAGATGTAAGTAAGCATCAGATTTACTGTTACGTCCGTAACTTCTTATTATGATCATCCCCACCACTATTTTGAAGAGACATAAAAATTAGAAAGAGAGAAAAGATTAGTCCACAGCAGCATCTAAAAAGTAAACCGACTTTGATCATCCCCACCACTATTTTGCAGAGACACAAAAATTAGAAAGAGAGAAAAGATAAATCCACAGCCGCATGTAAAAAGTGCACAGGTGTTCATAGTTACCTTGCTCTCCCACTCTCAATGTATATAAAATCGACACGTGTATGACTCTAAACAATGAAACAGTTTCGTATAAAAAGAGAGACAAATTAACAGAGATCACAGAGTAATTTTTTGAAAATCAACAGTATTCATCTAATCGTCAACAAGTAAACAGTCTTCCTGTATATCTTTAAACATTATTCAAAAGTGAACTCCCAGTAAACCTTTAAACCTTATTAAAAAGTAAAAAGTCTCCTAGTATACCTTTGAACATTATTTAAAAGTGTACTCCAAGTATTAATTTAAACATACTTCATTACAAGTGAATTATTCCCCAAGTATTAATTTGAAATCAGTTTCAAATCAACACCCCATTCATTGATCTTCAAAATATAACTTTTATCAATTTCCAAAAATATAAATTTGGAAATTCTTTCGAGTGTCTACAAAACTCTAATATTGAAGGATCACATTCCAAATTTCGAAACATCGAAATTTGTTTAAGAGGCGACAACTGTCTGGGACTAGAAGATATTTTTCGGAATACAATACACTATCTCATTAGTGTAAACACCAGCACAAATACTCCACCATTAAGGACAACCATTAGGCGGTCCCTTTTCGTCTAGTGCTCATCACCACTCAAGATTGGATTACAAGATAATCATCACACCACAAGTAATCGTTATTCTTTAAGTAAGATCCATAATTTTGTACTCATTGTATTTTTTTCAACTCTTTTCTTTCTTGTTGGTTTTTAAATAAATTATTCTCTCACAACATTTAGTAGGCTCATTGACTTATCCTCATCCCAAATTAGATTCATTTATGAAACTAATTTAAAACGAGGAACGTTAGGTATATTTATGAAGGTTTCTTGTTTTGACGTAACATACATTACTAAAAACAAATTTTTTCCACATTAGACAGTCTAATGTAGACTTAAGATTGCGAGAAAAAAAATCCACGAAACTAATTGAAAGAAATGATTAAAATGTAGTTGTGATTTACTTAGTGTCAAATAATATATTTTGAAAAAACTTTCTGATAATACATTTCTATAAAAATATTGATATTTACATAATACTTATTTTGATACGACTGACTTGTGATGAGATTAGAAAGACTGATAGAAAATAGTAACATATAGGCAGTTTATAAAATTTGTATTAAAAACAAAATATATAATAATAAAGTTGTAAAAGTAAATAAGAATGTATTGTGATTTAATAATATTCTATTTCTCTGTGATTTGCAAATGTTCCCAAAGGATAAGATACTTTTGGGATTACGTTTACCTAAATTCAAAGTTACACTGCTAAAAATGAGAGTCCAAATTTATGCGTAAATGAAATTAAGCATTCACACTTTGCGAGATTAAAATGACAACATTTTAATCTTTTAATCGAGTCAGATTTGTAATTGTGTAGTTTAATTGTGTTTAATTGCTTCCGAAGAATATAAAAAAGTAAATACATTGGTGATTTTCATGGTAGCCCTGAGGCATAAAAGTTTCAACTTGCTGGTTTCTTTGATTTGAATTTAAAAAACGTACAATAACTTAGGGCCAATTTTAAAATAGTTTTCCTCTTCGAGTTTAACATTTATCATAAAAACGATTCAGAATTTATCCCTCTCCTATATATTTTTTATAATATTAAGGTATTTGTCATCGTTTTGTCGTTCGTAGTTCTTGTAATTCCGTACTTTATCGTTTAGTCGTTCGGTATCTTCTATAATATTAAGATATTATTATTTATATAAATGAATTAATTATTTTTAATTTAATAGTAATTCATTGCAATCCTAAATTTCCGTAGCTGCCCTGTAAAATTTGTCCAGTCAGCTCCATAATCTTCGTAGGTTTAAAAAAATAATGTTTTGATCATTCTGCTAAACGCGTGTAATTGAAAAAAAAATTTATTATCAGAAATGTATAAAAGCTATACATAATTTTAGTTACATGAAATGTAATTCGGATGTTCATGTTATAATGTTTAAACATCTTTAAGTGCAAGAAAGGAAAATGATAAAAAAAATTTATTTTTTCTCTAAAAGCGAATAAAATTATGAAAAAATGAATAGAATATAAGAGATTACCTCAAATGTTGATAAATATTTTTTTTCTCAGGTTCAAGTCCTTAAACTTTCATCAGAAAATGTAAAAAAAATATTATTAGTATTAAGATGTAAAAAATTGTTAAGTAATACATAAAAATTGAAGGAAGCTTGTAAATAATATATTTCTTTTTATCTCCTTTGTAAACAAAAATATTTATCTAGATACCATTGATTAAATTAAATCCTAAAAATTTAAAGAACATCAATTATTAAAAAACAATTATTTTCAGAGAAAATAAATTAAAAACTTATTCATCTCTTTCATTATGAATCATTTTTCCGTTATAACGTTAGCTTTCAGGAAAAATACGTATTTTTTTATTTTTTCATAATTGACAAAATTGTTTTTGCTTCCTCATAAGGAAGCTTTGCATTCGTGACGATTTTCAATTTTTCAAAACATGATTATATGGACTCATTTTCATCTAGGATATATGTATATTAAATTCTGAACAAATGTCCAGATGTATGTGTGTGTGTATGTCACAAAAAATTGTGTACAAATTATCTCAAACAAATTTTAATGGATTGCCCTGAAATTTTACAGGTTTATTGCAGTCATTAATACCTAAAATCTAACATAAGGATTTTCAAATTTATTCACAAATTTTTTTTTATACAATTTTTTCAAAATTAAAAAAAAAATTTTTTGTATTTTTTTAAATAACTTTTTTGTTTCTTAATATTTTCATAAATTATTCTCAAAATTACATTCCTGACAAAAAAACGAATCGATTGATATATACAAAGTGCACATTTCATCAAAATTTATAAAATTAATCAATATTTTTCTTTTTCACAAAAAATTCAAATTTTGTGTTATTTGAAATATTACTTTAACATATTAAAATTAAATTAAGCGATTGGTTTATAATATTTTGAGGAAGCGAAATGGTCATAAAATGAACAACTTGTTTAATTTGGGCGCGATTAATTATTTTTTTTATTTATTTATACCTGGCATTATTCAGAAGATTTTTTAAAAAGACTCGAGATGGGCCGACTCATAGTTTTCGTTCTATACATTTTTAATTAATTTGTTTATTAAAAAAAAATTTTTCTTAAAAAGGTAAAAAAAATTCTTTTTTTTTTAAATTACTTAAAAGTTAAAAAGAACCAAAATTTTTGTTTTATGACAACTTTTTCGAAACTCATTCAAAGTTATAAGCTATTGAAAATAGGTTTACTTTTAAAAGTTCAAAATTTTGAAAACTCATAACTCGAAAAATTTCGCAATTATGGAAATATAAAAAAATACGTATTTAATATTTTTTTATACGGAACGAGAAATAAATATGTTTAACCGATTCTAAAATGTTATAGAAAAATTTAACGTGAAAATGTCCATATATAATAACTTAAGCAAATCTGAACCGATTTAATATAATTTTTTGACAGATAAAAAATGAAGTAGAAAGAATTCTTACGAGTATTTAAGTAAAGAGAACTGAAAAATAGCGAATTTTTGACAATTAGGCAAGCGTAGAAAAAATACTGACAACTAATTTTTATATTTTACAGAAGTACAATAAGGAAAATTGTCATTCGCGATTAACGAACAACGTGTTCGCAACAATGTTGCGCTTAATTTCTGAATTAAAACGGGGATTATTTTGTTCCACTTCCAATAACAAATCCTCGTCTGCATCGTCAATCATTTGATCATTCTCGACTTCATTATGTCATTTAATGATATACAAATATTGTGCAGACAACAACATGCGAGAATAATAACCGATGCATACTCAACATTTTGGAGATATAAGTACTTTAGACGACGAAAACGACCAATAAGGTGCGCAAAAGTCCTCTCAATTATTTGTCGTGTTCTGGAATGAAGTAAATTGTAGTACCATTTAACTCTCAGCAAATTTCCATAACCTTTATAAGGGGTTAACAGATTAAAAAGAAGTGGATAAATTTTGTCTCCCAAAATGTGACTTTGAGCTGGAAAGTAGTCATCGTAATTACGATTACTTTCCTCACTGATGTCACTCATTTGCCATACTCTTGCATCACAAATTACCTGCATTTTAATAGAATAATAGTTATGTCTATTAATATAACTTGCAGCATTTTTATGTGGTGCACTTATTTGAATATGGCATCCATCGATAACTCCAATTACATCCGGAAAACCAGCAATTTCCCTAAATTCTTGCTTATTCCTTTGAATTGCTTCTGCCGTAGGCCATTTGATGAATTCGCGCACACGTCCACAAAGAGCAGTTGCGACTTCTAACATGCATTCCCATGCAGTAGATTTAGCGACACCAAATCGATCAGCAATACTTCTAAAAAAAGGGACTTTTTCATAAATTGTTTTAATATATTACACATAAGCTCTGATTTAGTAAAATTTCACTGATAATAAGCTTATATACACACAATTCGGAAATTATCGGTATGGATGCGAGAACTATAAAACATGTTTTTGGAGAAATGCATTGAATTTAACGATTTTGTTCTGAAAATACTGAAATATAGAAACGTCGTGAACCGAATAAGAATTTTTAACATTTTTGGTATCCCTATTAAAGATAAGATTTAAATAATAACATTCACAATAAACTAGAGAATAATTGGACACTTAATAATTCCGAAACATTATTAAAAATTTTTTGGAAATAATGAAGATTTCCAACTAATCATATCCTTAAACAAAATTTAGATTTAAGCCGACAACTGCATGATTTATTCATTTAATTCAAGTTTTTAATTTTTCTGCAATTTTTCAAAAATATTCTAGCGATTAGTGTAATTTAAAAACATTTTCAATTATATATAATTTACATAAAATTATTTAAGCTTTCGAATAATATACTTTTTAATTTTAAGACATTATTTTTTTAAAAAATCAAAAATGAAGTATAGGAGAGAAAAGATCTTTACCGGTACACTTTCTGAGTGGCAAAGGTCCAAATACCGATCGCCAACTTTTTCGTAACTGATATGGAACGCGGCGTATTCAAATGAGGGGCTAAGATAAGACTTAATTCCTCAAAAGTTGTCCTGGTCATGCGGAAGTGAGATTGAAAATCTGTAAATTATAAATAAAATTTGTATATAAAAGATAAATAATTAATAACTGTTTAAAATTAAGATAAAATTAATGTAGAAAATATTTAACGTAAATTCCCAATACAAAAAAATTCAACCGATTATACTAAAATGTAGTTGGAACGTGTATTTTCACGAGAAAAACATGAAAAACTACAATGAATGTTGGATTATTTTCATCTGTAAATTAAAACAATTTATTTTTTGTTGAAAAACAAAAGATAAAAATCGCAAATTATTTGGTTGTACAAGAAACAATTATGAATTAACATAAATTAACATAATTAACTTACATAACACAAAGAATTAACATGCAGAAGTTAGTTAACTTGTGTATGTTAATTCTACATAAAGTTTTGTAATTTTCCATTTAATGGCTCTGATGTTCATTAATTAATAAAGCTCGTAATCTTACTTTATTGGCACTTTGTTAAAAAGTAGGTACAAGCTTGCAATTTAAAATATATATGTAATTGAATCTTATAAACAAGCAATTTGAAATAACATTTCTCTGAATTTTGTCAACCGACTAGTCGATGATAATATACATTTTTTAAATTTTGTCAATTATGCTGAAGGTAAAGTAAGTTACGAGACTATATTCTGTCAAATTTTATTGTGTAAATGTTTTTCCGTTAAGTGAAATTTGGATTGTTTATCAATTGGAGAATCTTTCTTCAATATACAAATCCTGGCTATTTTTTCTTTTGATTAATAATTCCTAAAAATATACTTTATTTAATCAAAGCATTACTCCACAGTTTAAAAAATACAAATTCATGATTTTGTAACAAACAAATATTATGTAAAAACATTTTTTCTACCTGATAAGGAAAATCTTGGGACCGTTTCTTCGAAAAAGTTTTCAATTTTTGGATGCTCTTCTCTCTCGTCCAAATAAGACATATATGTATTAAAAATGTCGATCTCCTTCTCCTCCTCTTCTTCTTCATCTAAAATTATGTTGACAGCAGTCACAACCATTGTCATAAGGTTGACATCACGAGCTATATTTTAAAAACAAACGTTTTTTATGATCATAAAAGTTCAAATTAATTGACTTACAATTAAATATATTATATGTAATCTTTTTTTATTACAATAATAAATCTGGGGATTTACTTATGTTAAAATAAAAAATTAGAATTGTTTAAACTTACAAATACTAACCGCAAGTATGTAAAATCCCTATGTTTTATTATCGCAAAAAATGTTGCTTTATGATTTTATTAAAAAATAAACTACAATTAAAAAACGAATCTCTTAATGCGGATTAAATATTTTAATTTCGATTAAATAATATTTAAATCCATTAATATTTTAAAAAACAATAAAATTAAAAAAAAATTTAAAGTGAGAAGATGACAGTCTATTATTATTAAACTTTTTAGACATATCAAATAATATTGTACAAAAATAAAGAAACAGATTATCAAAAATAAATATTATGCAGTGCAATGTTGTTTCTAAATATTAAAAAGGTCCATAAAATTACGAGAAACATTTGCCACTTTTGATTAATTATTTATAAGTAATTATTTAATTAAGAAATCAAAATTATAATTATTATGCTTATCTTTTCTTTGAATTTCTGAACTTTATCATACATACTATCTGCCATTTTTATAATCTCACTCACTACTTTGACACTCGCTACAAATTTGTGTTAACACCAACAATTTTAGTGACATATTTCTAGGGAATTTCACGAAATTTTACAAAAAGTTGGTAATGTTTTGGTATGATTTTCATAAAATCTAAAGGATGTTTCATAAGCTATCGCTGCTTAAAATCCTTGAACCAATAAAAATAAAGGGCTGACGGAATAAGCCAATTATAACGAATAGCCAAACGTACGTAAAAATAAACATTTTAAAATCTGGTGCGCACCGCTGTTAACACCCGGTGCTAACACCCAGTAGTTGTCGAAAACAGCCTTTGACTCCCAAAACCGGCGGAAAATTCATAACCTTTCATTTAGAGAAGTAAAGGAGGGCCTATTTTGAATTTAGCAAACCCTATATTCATTCTCCTACCCTCTTAACATTGTACCCTACTTTTATACTCCTAGACCCTACAAAGCCGTAATAATTATAATAATAGTAATAATTGGGGTTGATGCATAAAGTTCTATCTAATTTAATTTTGACCATTTTTTATACAAACGAATACCTTTTTAGAAAAGAGTAATTTCATGACTTAATTATTATTTATTTTATAAACAAGATTTTAATAAAGTAACTTTTTCAAACAAAAAATTAATTTATTAAAGTTAAAATTAATATCAAATTTATAGTTTCTGAAAAGGACAGCTTTTCTGTTGAAAATGTTAAAGGAATTGTTTTAATTTTTTAAATTAGATTTATTCAGAGTGGTTGTCAACTTTAACACTTAATTAATTTGGAAACCAAGTAATAGAATCATTATTATTATTATTAAAATCTTGTTTATAAAATAAATAAAAATTTAAACATGAAATCACCCTTTCCTAAAAAGGTATTTGTTTATTTAAAAATTGGTTAAAATTAAATTAGACATAAATTTATGCATCATCCTTAATTATTATTATTTTTATTCCTATTAATGACAAAGTATATTGTATCTATGTTTAAAAACCATTTTGGAAGTTACCTATCTTCAACGTTTGTTTTAAAAATCACGTAAGTTAGAGGATTTTTTGGTAACTACGTATCTTTCTGTTCCGTGCAGAAGCTACGTAACTCTGACAGTCGCTTTATAAGCTCTACTTTGTTTTATTATTACTATTATTTTAAAGTTAATATTTTGTTGTGAATTTTTTAAAAGTTGATGCATTAAAATGTATATTTTTAATAATGTAATTTTTTTTCATAAAATTATTATATTATTTAGTACATTAGTAGACTTTCTCAAGCGACTGTCAGAGTTAAGTTGTTTCTGTACGGAACAGAAAGATACATATAGTTTCTAAAACAATCCTCTAACTTTTACATAGGGCCTTATAGACTGAATAAATAAATGTAGTCTGAGAAAATTGAAAGTAGGGTCTTACAGGTTGAATAAATACATACAGGGTAAACAGATTAAAAGTAGGATTTTACAGGTTTAATAAATGTATGGTGAACATATTTAAAATAGGTTAAAAAAGAGTCAAAGTAAGTTTTGGATTATAAGTTTTTTGGAAAATGATAGACCTGTAGGTAAAATGTCAGTGAAGCAGATGCATAAAGACATTTAATATTCAAACAATTTTTATAATTAAAAAATTTCTTTGGTGTATTAATTTATATTATTATATTTGTAAAATAGAAAATTTTGATTCAATGGAAGGTATATAAATAACAACAGATAGTATTATTTCATTTATTTAACAACGACGTTTTTAAAATTATCACAAATTAGAAAAAATTGAAAAAAATAATTTTTTTACCTATAATATAAATAAATAAATTACATAAAATTAGAAATGTAAGTTAAATAGTAACATGTCAATAAGTATAAAACTATGTCTTGTCGTTGCGATTAAAATACCGATAATAACAAAATAAGGTATGAAAATTATAATTCGGAAACAATGCAGCAAGTCAATAAACTGCGATATAAACATTGTGACGTAGAAAACAAAATACTGATCATGAGTTCAATTTTCTCATTAAAAGAAAATAAATTCGATTCAAGAATTGTATGTAATTTTTCTTGTTAGTAGTAAAATTATTACTTTTGCTTCCTCATAAGGAAGCTTTGCATTCGTGACGATTTTCATTTTTTCAAAACATGGTTATATGGACTCATTTTCATCTAGGATATATGTGGGTCAGTCCATTATATTTCACCTGAAGCCGTTGCGGCCTATTTTTAAAAAAATCTCATAATTTGTAAAAATGATGTTTAATATCCGTAGATTTCATTTTTGAGAATTATTTTATAAAATTTTTTGATTTAAACATAGAATTTGAAGTTGGCTATCTCAATAGTCTTGCAAAAATCTACTTGTATTTAACCAAAAAATGCGTTTTTCAGCAGATTTTTTAAACTAAATTTAAACTTAAAAGTAGTTCGTTCTCCATCACCAAAATTTAATAGAATGAAAAAGAAGGTCAAACTTAAATATTAAGACAAAAATTGGATTTTTTGATTAACCGCCTAAGAAGAAATAAGTGATTAAAATCACTGAAAATCATGAAACACTCAATATTAAAGGTAAAATTTTTTATATTTCTATATTATAAAATTAAAAAGTTAGCACATATAAAAGTACATTAAAAATACTTTACATTAAATAGTAATAAATTTTTAAATATTTATATACTTTTTAGAAAAGTGTAAATAAAATGTAGTGACTTTTGACATTTTATAGTTAAGTTTTGAAATCAATTTTTATCTACTAATTTGGGTTTGTTTACATAATAATCTATTTATACAAGTAAATTAGCTCATTTTTAACAAATATCAATCAAGAAATTTGTATGATCTAAATTATTTCCATGCTTCTTTATTAAATTTTCATAACTGTCAATCTAACCTTTTTTCTGTGCAATTCAACTTAAAAATTCAAATTCTATGTTTAATTAAAAAAATTTTATAAAATAATTCTCAAAAATGAAATCTACGGATATTAAACATCATTTTTACAAATTATGAGATTTTTTTTAAAAATAGGCCGCAACGGCTTCAGGTGAAATATAATGGACTGACCCATGTATATTAAATTCTGAGCAAATGTCCAGATGTATATGTGTATGTGTGTGTGTGTATGTCACAAAAAATTGTGTACAAATTATCTCTAACAAATTTTAATGGATTGCCCTGAAATTTTGCAGGTTTATTGCAGTCATTAATACCTAAGATCTGACACAAGGATTTTTAAATTTATCCACAAAAATTTTTTTTATACAATTTTTTCAAAATTAAAAAAAAAATTTTTTGTATTTTTTTTAATTACTTTTTTATTTCTTAATATTTTTATAAATTATTCTGAAAATTACATCCCTTACAAGAAAACGAATCGATTGATATATACAAAGTGTACATTTCATCAAAATTTATAAAATTAATCAATATTTTTCTTTTTCACAAAAAATTCAAATTTTGCGTTTTTTTGAAATATTACTTTAACATATTAAAATTAAATTAAGCGATTGGTTTATGATATTTTGAGGAAGCGAAATGGGCATGAAATGAACAACTTGTTTATATGTAACATTACAGAAAAACAGCGTTTTTCATAATCAGGTTCACGATCAAGAAAGGAAACACTAGACCAATCAAACTAATGACCAGAGTTAGATTGATGTGCATTAACTGCAGCTTGTTATGTTAGTGAAACGAAACGCACATTAAAAACACGAATTGATGAACACAAAAATAATAAATCCGATACATCTGCAGTGAATACACATCAATCTAAGCCTGGTCATGAGTTTGATTGGTCTAATGTTTCTATTCTTGATCGTGTACCTGTTTATAAAAAACGCTGGTTTTCTGAAATGCTACATATAAAAAGTAATAATTTTACTATTAAGGTCATGTAGAACCAGCCAACTTCAGTTAGTATGTATTTTAATTCCCACTGATTTTCTCATAAACGCTCGAAAGATTCCTAATAATATTAAAGGAAATAATATTTAAGACATAACTGCATTGGCCTATGATAATTTAAATGCTGAAAATTGCTTATAAATAAAGTTCTTTTTGAATAAAATGTGATGCATTTTTCTTCATTCGTTTGACGTTTGTCGTGGAAAAAAGACAATCGTCATACATTTAGAAAAACCAAACAAACGATAAAACTGAATATATAAAAGGAAAAGACAATCGTCATACATTTAGAAATGCAAAATAAACGAGAAAACTGAATATAAAAATAGTTTCTTAAAATTTTTCTATTTTGTTAAAAAATTATTTAAAGTATAATAGAATTAAAAAATCATAAATATATTTATTAAAAAACGGAGAAGAAATTAAATTTCCATGTTTATTATTAAAAAATGGTATTATATTATTTCCAATTGCTACAGCTGTTTATTTGATTAACAAGTAAATTATTATTTTTATTATTACATTATCTAATTTATATAACAATTATTATACATAGCATTATCAAATTATTTTACGATTCATTATTAATAAATATATGAAACAAATTTTCTATTGTAATTATTGTAATGCACTGAAAAAACATATTTGATTCAATTGTTATGTCTTACCTTATTATTATATTCCCTAATTTTTTCTCGATTTAACTTTAATTTAGAAAAATTAAAGATGGGACGAGGTTGGATAAATGACAAGAAATAATTTGATTTGAACACAATATATTTGAAAAAGATCAAAATTATGCAAACATGGAATGAACACAAGCATTCTAAAATGAGTCCAAGTGGTTTGTCTCTCTTTACCTTCGCTCAGCGGGTGGTGGTCCTAGCTCGTGTCGCAGGAGTACAATGCGTCTGGTTCGGTAATTATGCACTAAGTGGCTGCAGGTTAGTGATTTACGAGACTCATAAATTATCTTCGTTCAATGGGTATTATGTTTCTTTCAGCTTTTGTCACAACTCGAACGATGTTTTCTAACACCAAATTAGACTTCAAGATGAGTTGAATTAGTATTTTCACGTAAAGGTTAAGACAACTACTATACTGGGGATGAGACCACTTATACGAAGAGAACCACTTATGAAGATTGAAATTTTTAGACTGATGTACCGGTGACTTCTATTGACGATTACATTTTTAAGACTGATTTTTAGATGATAGTGTAGCCCTTTTTGTACTAGAATTTTTTGTCTTTTACCTTGCACTTTTAGAACATGTTCTTCTAGCATTCAATTTTGGAAAAATATTGTTGTGGACACTTGTGTTGATTCAGCTTTTAGATCGCACGTGTTCATATCCTGTTAGTCATATGTTTTTACAATTTTCGTTATATTTTTATGTTGTTTGTTAATTATTTATAGTTATTACAATTTGTTATTATTGTTTGCATTATTATAACTTGTTATTGTTTTTACAATTGATTATTAATATTATTATTATTTGTTATTATTGTTACAATAGTTATTATTATTTTGTTATTATAAATGATTATTCGTTGTTATTGTTTAAATTAAATTATTATTTTATTATTCTTATTATTACTATTTTCATTCATTAATAATTGTATATAATTGTTAATAATATGTTAATAACAATTATTTATTATTATTCCTATTATTATTATTATTATTAATATTGAAAAATACGTTACGAGGACGTATCACAATTAATTCAAATTATTTGAATCACATTTGCTTGAATCAAGTAAATCTTAATTGGGTCAGTTAAATAACTAACTGTAATAACTGAATTTATTGAATATTTATTTTAATATTAATTTATACAAATAATAAGAAAGTATAGTTATTAAAGGGGATTTTTTATTATTTTTATAACTTTTGTACGCATAAAAATTGTAGAAAATTCAATTATTCAATATAAATTAAGATTTATTAAAATCCAAAAATACTTTTTTGATGCAAATAATTTGTTTCTGGACTAAATAATTAATTATGATCAATAATTGAATACTTGATACTATAAATTAAAATATTTATATCTATTTAATATTTACTTAGTTCAAATAAATATTTAATGGATAATAGACAGTTAAACTATTTAATTAAATCAAATAATTTTTATTTGATACAAATAATTTTTTTTGTGTCTAAAAATAAAAACGTTTAACAATTTTCAATCATTTTATTAACTTTTTTATGTTGTTAGTTATCATTCACTACCGTCAGAAATTAGCGGTACGGCCGAAAAACATACCAATGTTTTAATCACAATTTTTTATGAATGCAAATGTCCACGGGGACCCTTGTAATGTTAGTGTTTAGGCAAATAAATAAATAAAATAGTAGTGTACTTTAAAATATAAAAGTGATTAATATCAAATAAAAAATTTATTTTATTGAAAAAAATAATACAAATTTAAGTCGGCTGAATCTATCAGTTCTAGTCAGCACTTATCTTTATGCGTCAACCACTAATTAATGAAATTAATAAATACAAAATTAATAAATTTGGTATTTTGTGGTTATTTTATTCTGAAATAAAGATTGGTGCTGACCCAGGTAAAAATGATTTGTACGAATTTTATACTACATTCGAGTGAATTCGAATGAAATACTAACAAAATTCGTGCGGCGTTTTGAAACATTTTTTCGTACAAATATTCGTACAAATAATACCAGAAAAATTTTGTTCAAAAATTTTTGTTGAAATTTCCGAACGAAATTCGAGCGAATTAATTTTAGAAAATTCTCTACAGAAATTCGTATGGAATTTTGCACGAAATGTCAGCTAAAATTATTTTTATAAACTTTTGTTCAAAGTTCTATGCGAAATTCGAGTGAATTACTAACGGAAATTCGAATAACTAGCGGAATACCATACGACTTTCCGAGCGGAAATTGAAAAAAATATTTCAAAAAAATTTATTAGTAATTCACTCGAATGTTGTACAAATTTCGTTCGGAAATTTCAACAAAAATTTTAAAAAATTGTCGGGTATTATTTGCACGAATATTATTACGAAAAAACGTTTCAATACGCCTCACGAATTTCGCTATTAGTTTCATTTGAATTCACTCAAATTCTGTACGAAATTCGTTCGAATCATTTTTACCTGAAGAGTACGACTGTTAGTTTCAGTGAGCTACACGTTCATAATTTTTAGTATGTTTTTACCCAAGTATAATTTCCTAAGTTCTTCATAATGAATTTATTATTGAAAAATTTACATCAAATTAACAACACGATAAGTAAAGATTGATTTACTAAATAATTATTATATTTAATAGTTCTGATAATGAGTTTAAATATACATGTAAATAAAATATTAATAATAATGATGAATTGATCAATTACTCCGAGTCATTTATAAAAGTGAACAACAATTAAGAAAATTCTACTTAATCTTCTTCTTCGACCTCTTCAAAAACTGAAAGTTTTTTTAATTTATAAATATATGTAATAAATATTTTTTAAAATTAACTAATAATAACATTGTTGTTAATTAATTATTATAATATTATTATTAATGTTAATTAATTAATATTACTGTGTCAACCAATTTTCAGTCTCATAGGTAAAAAAACCAGACAAGTGCGAGTAGAACTTGTACTAAAACCAAGGGTTTCGTACCCTCAGTGAAACCTTCTAATTTTTTTACATTCTCATCACATGAGAAAGTATTAGTTTTGGTCGAAAATTGACTTTCGCTAATTTCATGAAATCTCGACGTTGTGGGGTCCCCTGAGTCCGAAAAACATGGTCTAGAAAAAGTGTCTGTCTTCGTGTCTGTCTGTAGACACAATGGTGTTGCCACGATAACTCTTGAAAAACTTATTGCATCAACTTGCAACTTTGCATGCACAAAAATAGTGTTAAAATACAGATCAAGTTCTTTAGCCAGCCATTTTCGTCGAAAGCTACGCAAACTACGGTAGTTTCAAAATTTTGAAAATTCAATTTTTTCAAATTTCAGAATTTTTATTTTTATATTACTTTATATTAGGTTAATACAAACAACTTTCCTCAGCTTTCGTTTAAAAAAAACAAAAAAAAATCGTACCCATCTCCCTCAAAAATTGAAATTTATTTTTAATTTTTTTGGGTCAAAAATTTTTTTTTTCAAAATGCTTTTTTCCAATCGAAAGAGGATGAAAAAACCTTTCCAAAATGTACTTTGTCAAATTTGTATGTTTAATTATTTAAGAGTAAAAAATTATTGAAATAAGCATTGTACTGAAAAACACAAAAATTTAACCCCCTCCCCCTCGGAAAATATTGGACTAGGTAAAAAAATATTTTCACGAAAAATTACTATCTATGAGTACTACAAAAGCCCCAAGTTTTGCTACGATTCAAGAAAAATTGTTCTCCACCTTGATCACTTGACATGGAATCGCTCATATATATGGGGCATTTCATGTCAAGTGATCAAGGTAGAGAAAAATTTTTCTCTAATCGTAGCAAACCTTGGGGCTTTTGTAGTACATATAGATAGTAATTTTTCGTGAAAATATTTTTTTACCTAGTCCAATATTTTCCGAGGGGGAGGGGGTTAAAATTTTGTGTTTTTTAGTTCAATGCTTATTTCAATAATTTTTTACTCTTAAACAATTAAACATACAAATTTGACAAAGTACATTTTGAAAAGGTTTTTTCATGCTCTTTCGATTGGAAATAAGCATTTTGAAAAAAAAATTTGTTGACCCAAAAAAATGAAAATTAAAAATAAATTTAAATTTTTGGGGGAGAAAGACCCAATTTTTTTTTAAACGAAAGCTGAGGTTTTTTCCTAAAAAGACATATAAATGGTAAATACATGTATATGTCTTTTTAGGAAAAAACCTCAGCTTTCGTTTAAAAAAAAATGTAGACTTAAATCTTGTTATACTCTATAATACAGTAAACTGAAATTCAGGTGCTGTAGATTTAAAACGTATTCATCAGTATCAGACTTGTCATTCGAATGATACTGCAAAGGCGAAAGAAACGAAACCAGAATATATAAAAAATATTTTACATATACGTCTGCAATAAACATCGAACTTCTTTTACAGAAGAATATGACGATATTACAATATGCTAAAAAAAGTAAGTCTGTGGAACAAAAAACTATATAAACTAATAAAATATTGACCAGACCAAATGTATTAAAAAATTTCATTGAATTTCTAAATATTTAAAAATTTATTAAAGTCAGTAGTTTACAACAAAACCAATCAAAATTTTAAACGTTTTTAAAAAATTTAATTATTTTTTGCATTAACTAAAAATTACAACAAATAAAAAAAACTTTTTCTAGACCATGTTTTTCGGACTCAGGGGACCCCAAAACGTCGAGATTTCATGAAATTAGCGAAAGTCAATTTTCTACCAAAACTAATACTTTCTCATGTGATGAGAATGTAATAAAAAATTAGTTTTTTCAAATTAATCGAAAAGTTTTAAGTTAAGTGAAAAGTTGTCAACAGCAAAGTTGTAGCTAACGGTAAGACGCGAAAAAAAGTCTCTGGTAGTAAGCTCCCATAGGCAATAGTGGTTATAATGGTATAGTGTTATAACTCGGTCAAAAATTGACCAAATTTGACGTTCTATATATGAAAATTTTTGTTTTTACACGTAGTTTTTGATAAAAATATAAAAAAATTTATTTTTTAAATTGACGAATTTTTTTTTTAATTTTTAAAATAAAATTTTATTTTAAAGAATGTATGTATAGATCGATTTTTTTCAAAATTTTTTGTAAGAAACTAGAATTAAATTAACAACTTTTAGGCGTTGTCTGATTGTGGGCAAACGATGGGATCTATTTATTTCGAATTTTTTCATTTTTATATCCATATAATATAGCAAACAATAGGGCTTTTGAGATAAATTATTAATAACACAGGTCAACAAAAAAAGACTTACTTTTTTTATGAGATATCATAGTGTCCATTAAAGACGCTGAACACGATCCCGGGTCACAAAATTGGCCATCACGTCAGGAATTTGAGAAAAGTGGGGGTAAAGACCCCCAAAAAAGTGTTTTTGTGGGTTTTCAAAATTTTTTTTATCCTAAACCTGACGCGCCGGAAACTTGTACATAGACCTAAATTAAAGCTTGAATTGTCCACTAAAAGACCCATATCGGTAAAACCAAAAATAATTAAAATTTTTTTCAAATCATGAGGTTAAAGTTACCAAAAATGTGATTTTTGGGTTGCTTTAATGGACTTTTAAAATTGTTTTGCATTCGCTTCAAAATTGTTATCGGGGGTTTTTGAGGTCTTTACCCCCACTTTTCTCAAAATCCTGACGTGATGGCGAATTTTGTGACCCGGGATCGTGTTCAGCGTCTTTAATGGACACTATGATATCTCATAAAAAAAGTAAGTCTTTTTTTGTTGACCTGTGTTATTAATAATTTTAGCTCAAAAGCCCTATTGTTTGCTATATTATATGGATATAAAAATGAAAAAATTCGAAATAAATAGATCCCATCGTTTGCCCACAATCAGACAACGCCTAAAAGTTGTTAATTTAATTCTAGTTTCTTACAAAAAATTTTGAAAAAAATCGATCTATACATACATTCTTTAAAATAAAATTTTATTTTAAAAATTAAAAAAAAAATTCGTCAATTTAAAAAATAAATTTTTTTATATTTTTATCAAAAACTACGTGTAAAAACAAAAATTTTCATATATAGAACGTCAAATTTGGTCAATTTTTGACCGAGTTATAACCATTTCAAAAAAACATTTTCGTTAAAAACGTGATTTTTTAAAAACCTGTATCTCTTAAACGGCTTGATGAAAAAATTTGAAAAAAATCATGGTAGCTTATTTTAATGAGCACTAAAAGAAAAAAAATATTTGAAAAAAATCTAAGATGCAAAAGTCAAATACTGTCCGATTTCGCGTGGAACGCCCTATATATATATATATATATATATATATATTTTATCATTTTTTTAACAAAAAATCCATATTCTGACGCAATTATCTCCAAAACTATTGCCTATGGGAGCTTACTACCAGAGACTTTTTTTCGCGTCTTACCTTTAGCTACAACTTTGCTGTTGACAACTTTTCACTTAACTTAAAACTTTTCGATTAATTTGAAAAAAACTAATTTTTTATTACATTAAATATTTAGAAATTCAATGAAATTTTTTAATACATTTGGTCTGGTCAATATTTTATTAGTTTATATAGTTTTTTGTTCCACAGACTTACTTTTTTTAGCATATTGTAATATCGTCATATTCTTCTGTAAAAGAAGTTCGATGTTTATTGCAGACGTATATGTAAAATATTTTATATATATTCTGGGTTCGTTTCTTTTGCCTTTGCAGTATCATTCGAATGTCAAGTCTGATACTGATGAATACGTTTTAAATCTACAGCACCTGAATTTCAGTTTACTGTATTATAGAGTATAACAAGATTTGAGTCTACATGTTTATTTCATAGACATTTTGCTTCCTCTTTATTAGGATCATCAAAAAAAATTTGCTTCCTTCTGGTGTTTTCATAATTTTTGTTAAACGTAAAAATCAATTCCTCTTTATGTTCATCTAAAAAATTTGCTTCCTCCTTTGAAGTTTTTTTAATTTACAATCCTGCAATTGTTTTTATTTAGAAGTGAGAACATTTTTTTGTAATCATTGTATGTTTTATTATTTTATTGTATACGGCATATTTGTTATTAATTCTTTCATATTTGTTTTATATCATAAAAATAATGAATATTTTAAAATGCTTTCCCCTTAAATTAATTAAACACACTGATTACACGAAATTGTTTATTCTTTTAAATAAAAATATTTGTATAATTGTTAATTTAAAAATTACACATTGTTAATAACAATTTTGTAAACAATAATTTGATTTATTTGTGTTCACACCTTCCCCCCATATTGCAATTTAATTCATAAGAAGTGTATTCATTAGTCTCTTCTAAATTCTAATACTTTTAGAATATTATAGCTTCTTCAGCAAATCATGTTTCTGCTAAAAGAGTTAGCAGAAATTTCACAATTTTACTCATAGACACCAAAAATATACATTTAAGTCTACTTTATCTCGCAATCATAACCAAAAACATGTGATGAGAATGTAATCCTTAAAGTCGTAGTAACTTTAAGAAAAAGAAATGTTTTTTGAAACATTTAATTTGAAACAGGAATAAGAATTCATATAATGAACAACAGCCGAAGAACACATCGCGAGCGAACCGAGCTAATTGCGCGCAATAGCACACGGAGCGCGACGACCGATATTCGCGCGCCCCGAGGCGCGCTGAAACTTGCGAGCGAAGCGCGGACGATAATGTGTCCGCACGGAGAGCGGGCAGATTTTTTTTAAATATGTAGAACAATTCTAATTGAAGTTGAAGTTACTCTGTTTTGAAAATATAAAACAAAATAACATTTATTAATTAATTAATAAAAAAATGAAAAAAAAATTAAAATATTTTTTTGCTGAAAACTTAATGAAGATGAATTTTAATTATTTCCGCTATATTTTTCCTATAATATACACGTAAAAATAAATAAGTATACACATTTTCAGTTCTCTAGGTAAAAAACTGTGGACACCTGGGTGAAATGTATACTTTTTTGACGTGAAAACCAAGGGGGGGTACATACATTTTTCTAAATAAAAAAAAATTCCCAGTTTTTCTTGCAAAAAAGTATGAACATGAACTCCAATAATGTTTTCTGTATGTTGGTTAAAATCTTCAGGAAAAAATATAAAAAAATATATAACGCCAGCCCACTATATTAAGAATTGTGAGAACCAGCAAGAGTTAAAGTATTTTCGAGCTTGCGAAAAGAGAATTTAGTTTTTCGATGAAAATACCAGGAAGATCGATTTTAATTATTTCTGCTATATTTTTCCTGTAATCTACGGGTAAAAATTCTGCTTTCGGTTTTGATGGTACATACCTCAGGAATATTTACCACCAAAAACTTTGATGAATATGCAAAGCGTTTCTTTTGACAAATATTTTTTCTCAAAATGGGCATGTGGGGCAAACCGACCATAGCATTAAAGTTGCATGAAAATTATTTTTAATAAAAATGTTTCTTTCATTAAAATATTTACTTACAATCAAAAATAATTGTCTTCTAAAGAGAATTAGACCTCTTAAAATTGTTTCACTGATAATGACAAACATTTTCTTTTTTTATTAAAAAAAATATTTCTTTAATTCAAATTCAATCCTGTATTATTATTTTCATTACTACAATCATTGTTCAGATGATTCTTTATGTTTTTTGTTATTGTAGAATATGTAAATGCAAAATTATAGATTTTTTTAACGTGAGAAGTGGAAAATCTGCTAACCCTTGGAGGCCTACTTCCACGGCAGATACCTGGAGCCCGCACTCCTATGTTATGTGGGGATAACCGCTCTTGTTCTGTTCGACCCACTAAAAACCACACCCTTTTGAGCCATATTTCCCCTGGCGGAACTGCCGTCAAGCTTGCATCGCCAGTGGAGGTCTCCTTACCCACTTCCAGATCCAAAGTTCTTAACTAAGCGCTAGAGGAACAGGGAGGAGATCCAGTTAAGTTCTTCTCCGTCTTCCCCGAGCGCCCAGCCGAGCAGCAGGAGTTCTCCTGGATACTCCCATCCTTCTATTATTCTCCTTTTCCCTCATCACTGCAATGACGAAGGACTCGATGTCTCTCCATTTATCTGTATCCTGTAACATAATTGGGACCATGTTCTCGACCGTGACTTCAATGCCCACGGCCGAAAACATGGCTTCCCTGAGATCACGCCAGTGCTTACAGAAAAAGATCGTGTGCTCCGCGTCGTCAATGTGCACTGCTTCGTCGTCGTTTCCCGAAACGTTGCAGTACACACATTTCGCGTCTACGTCTATTTTAAACCGACAAAAATACTGGCCAAAACAACCATGACCCGACAAAACCTGTGTGAGGTAGTAGCTTACTTCACCGTGTTGTCTTTCCAACCATGTGGCGAGGTGGGGAATCAGGCGATGAGTCCATCTGCCTTTTAATTCCCCATCCCATCTCTCCTGCCAACTTAGAACGAGTCTTTTTCTTGGCTCGGTGCGGATTAAAGCTTTGAGTCTTTCTCTACGCTCCGGGTTGCCGAGACGCATTATTTTGGCCTAAAATCTAAAAGTTAGAATGTTTATTTGTTAGAATTTTAAAAGTTAGAATGATTATTTGTTAGAATTATAAAAAGTTAGAATGTCTATTTGTTAGAATTTCTAAGTGTTAGAATGTCTATTTGTTAGAATAACTAAAAGTTAGAATGTTTATTTGTTAGAATTTTCAACTGTTAGAATGTCTATTTGTTAGAATTTCTAATTGTTAGAATGGCTACTTGTTAGAATAACTAAAAGTTAGAATGTTTATTTGTTAGAATGTTCAATTGTTAGAATATTTATTTGATAGAATTTTCAAATGTCAGAATGTCTATTTGTTAGAATTTCTAATTGTTAGAATGTATACTTGTTAGAATTTCTAATTGTTAGAATGGCTACTTGTTAGAATAACTAAAAGTTAGAATGTTTATTTGTTAGAATTTTCAACTGTTAGAATGTCTATTTGTTAGAATTTCTAATTGTTAGAATGGCTACTTGTTAGAATAACTAAAAGTTAGAATGTTTATTTGTTAGAATGTTCAATTGTTAGAATATTCATTTGTTAGAATTTTCAATTGTTAGAATGTCTACTTGTTAGAATAACTAAAAGTTAGAATGTTTATTTGTTAGAATTTTCAATTGTTAGAATGATTATTTGTTAGAATTTCTAATTGTTAGAATGGCTACTTGTTAGAATAACTAAAAGTTAGAATGTTTATTTGTTAGAATGTTCAATTGTTAGAATATTTATTTGTTAGAATTTTCAATTGTTAGAATATTTATTTGTTAGAATTTTCAATTGTTAGAATGTCTACTTGTTAGAATAACTAAAAGTTAGAATGTTTATTTGTTAGAATTTTCAATTGTTAGAATGATTATTTGTTAGAATTTCTAAGTGTTAGAATGTCTATTTGTTAGAATTTTCAAGTGTTAGAATGTCTTTTTGTTAGATTCCCCAACTGTTAGAATGTTCATTTGTTAGAATTTTTTTTGAGCACTGAGTTTCCTTTCTATGTTACTGTTATATCTTGAGTTTATTTACCATTTGTTCCAACAGTGGACATGTTTCTGCGTTTATATGTTAGATGGCGGCAGAAGTATTACTATATTTAAAGAATTATATGTTGAAAGCTGTTCCTTTATTTTGACAGCATTTATAATTTACAATTAAATACCCTTTTTTTTAAATGCTGAGAAATGTTTAATTAAAAAGAATGAGTTTTTTTGTTAGAAATATTTTTGGTCATACTTCCAAGTGGTTTAAAAATGATAAATAAATTCATATGGTTTTGTTTTTTATTTTAAATAAATAGTTTTAATTTTTTTTCTTTACCAAAAGTTAACAATGTTATAGAAAATAGTTTTAATATTTAAATAAATTAGGAACTAGAAGCCTTATATGCTTGTTATCTCGCGGGACTTATTTTGACTTTTTGGATTTTTACAATACTCACTTAATTAAAATGTATCGTAATTGTAAAAAATTAAAAGGAATAATAATAATAATAATAATAATAATAATAATAATAATAGTTTTTAAAAATAAAAATATCGCAATAATTTGAATAAAAATACCTTTTGTATTATAATATACAAACTAATTTAATAGTAAACTAGTATCACAACAATAAAAAATATTTCATTTTATTATAATAATTTGATATGTCTCCGAATATAAAATAATACTCTTTGATGAAGTATTGTAAGGCAATTATTATCAAGCATTTATAAATTACAGTCAATTCTTTTTTGCCACTTTTGCTCTTTTTTTACAATTTTAAAAAATTTGTCTTTAAATGTGTAGATCTAACTTACATTATTTTTAATTTGTTTAACCCTCTCATTACTATTTATTTTGTAGTTTGTATTTTGTCACTATTATAAAAATTACTAAAATTTTGAATATTCAAATAAACGAAATTTTTGTTGTGTCTAAATATTTTTAAGTTATTGTGCAAAATGGAAAAAGAAAATAATTTCAAAATTTATTTAGTTAAAAATTATTTTTTGTAGATATATATACAAAGTATTTTTTAATAAAATATAAATTAAAACTAGTAATAATAATATCGGCGTAAATTTAAACGTTTTAAAAATTATTGATACGAGCCGCGGAAATACCAACATTATAAGAAATAGATGTTTCTATTATCGTGGCTGTAAATATTTAATAAAAATTAATGTTATTTAACTAAAAAAAATTTTTTATAAGGATTAATAATATATTTACCGAAATATGAATAAAGAATCATTCCCCAGCGAGCACAAAGCCAAAAAACGTTCTTTGAACGTCTGCCAATTTACGTTCTAAGAATGTCCAAACGTTCCGAAACATTTTTAGAACATTCGGACGTTCTTAAAACTTAAATTGGCAGACATTAAACGTTCTACAGACGTTCAAAGAACGTTTTTTGTCTTTGTGCCCGCTGGGTCCTTAGAGCATTATATAAAATATCATTTTTGCCACCACTGCAGAGTTGAATCTTAAACCAAGATGAGCCATTTTGAAACTTTTTAGAAAAGAAATTTTAAAACATTTTTAATAAATTTAATTTATATAAAAACAATATAAATTATGATAAATATTATAATCTCTTAGATGTCAGGTTCAAGGAGGAACTATTTTATAAAAAGTAGACAGAATTTCATTCATATAAATTAATTATTATTAAAATTTTAATAAAAAACTTTTTGCACCACTGTATACGGAGTTTTACACAGTGGACAAAGTTTTGATGGATTTGTTTTATAAATATCCCAGCATTGTTGGCAAATTCGCAAATGTCCGCATGGGATAAATATATAAATTAAAATTTTAGAATACAAAAGAAAATTCTATATTTTGCAGTCTTTTTTCTTTGCCTCGTAAACTATAAAATCATCACGATTAATTATAATTAATAATAGATTTATAGAAAAATTGTAGTTAAAAAAATTTAACAAAATAGAATTTTAGAGAAATTACAAATGAATGCAGAAATTCAATTATTTTTAAAAATAATACAATTTTTCTTACTATATTTCAGTTTGGTCAAAATAAAAAAAAATTCGTGAAAATCAGTTATTTTTATAAATTACAAAATTCTTCTTCAAAATTCAATTATTTTCCAAAAACTTTCACCATTTGAATAATTTAAAGTATCTCGTATTTTAAAAAATTTCACAATACATACAAATATTTTTAATAAATCTCAATAAAATTGTACTGAAACCTTTAATTATTTTTATAAATTTAATAATATATTTTTTTCGGATATATCAGTTTCCAAATGCTGCATTTGTTGGTCGCACGCTTCAATTTATATATTTATCCCATGCGGACATTTGCGAATTTGCCAACAATGCTGGGATATTTATAAAACAAATCCATCAAAACTTTGTCCACTGTGTAAAACTCCGTATACAGTGGTGCAAAAAGTTTTTTATTAAAATTTTAATAATAATTAATTTATATGAATGAAATTCTGTCTACTTTTTATAAAATAGTTCCTCCTTGAACCTGACATCTAAGAGATTATAATATTTATCATAATTTATATTGTTTTTATATAAATTAAATTTATTAAAAATGTTTTAAAATTTCTTTTCTAAAAAGTTTCAAAATGGCTCATCTTGGTTTAAGATTCAACTCTGCAGTGGTGGCAAAAATGATATTTTATATAATGCTCTAAGGACCCAGCGGGCACAAAGACAAAAAACGTTCTTTGAACGTCTGTAGAACGTTTAATGTCTGCCAATTTAAGTTTTAAGAACGTCCGAATGTTCTAAAAATGTTTCGGAACGTTTGGACATTCTTAGAACGTAAATTGGCAGACGTTCAAAGAACGTTTTTTGGCTTTGTGCTCGCTGGGGAATGATTCTTTATTCATATTTCGGTAAATATATTATTAATCCTTATAAAAAATTTTTTTTAGTTAAATAACATTAATTTTTATTAAATATTTACAGCCACGATAATAGAAACATCTATTTCTTATAATGTTGGTATTTCCGCGACTCGTATCAATAATTTTTAAAACGTTTAAATTTACGCCGATATTATTATTACTAGTTTTAATTTATATTTTATTAAAAAATACTTTGTATATATATCTACAAAAAATAATTTTTAACTAAATAAATTTTGAAATTATTTTCTTTTTCCATTTTGCACAATAACTTAAAAATATTTAGACACAACAAAAATTTCGTTTATTTGAATATTCAAAATTTTAGTAATTTTTATAATAGTGACAAAATACAAACTACAAAATAAATAGTAATGAGAGGGTTAAACAAATTAAAAATAATGTAAGTTAGATCTACACATTTAAAGACAAATTTTTTAAAATTGTAAAAAAAGAGCAAAAGTGGCAAAAAAGAATTGACTGTAATTTATAAATGCTTGATAATAATTGCCTTACAATACTTCATCAAAGAGTATTATTTTATATTCGGAGACATATCAAATTATTATAATAAAATGAAATATTTTTTATTGTTGTGATACTAGTTTACTATTAAATTAGTTTGTATATTATAATACAAAAGGTATTTTTATTCAAATTATTGCGATATTTTTATTTTTAAAAACTATTATTATTATTATTATTATTATTATTATTATTATTATTATTCCTTTTAATTTTTTACAATTACGATACATTTTAATTAAGTGAGTATTGTAAAAATCCAAAAAGTCAAAATAAGTCCCGCGAGATAACAAGCATATAAGGCTTCTAGTTCCTAATTTATTTAAATATTAAAACTATTTTCTATAACATTGTTAACTTTTGGTAAAGAAAAAAAATTAAAACTATTTATTTAAAATAAAAAACAAAACCATATGAATTTATTTATCATTTTTAAACCACTTGGAAGTATGACCAAAAATATTTCTAACAAAAAAACTCATTCTTTTTAATTAAACATTTCTCAGCATTTAAAAAAAAGGGTATTTAATTGTAAATTATAAATGCTGTCAAAATAAAGGAACAGCTTTCAACATATAATTCTTTAAATATAGTAATACTTCTGCCGCCATCTAACATATAAACGCAGAAACATGTCCACTGTTGGAACAAATGGTAAATAAACTCAAGATATAACAGTAACATAGAAAGGAAACTCAGTGCTCAAAAAAAATTCTAACAAATGAACATTCTAACAGTTGGGGAATCTAACAAAAAGACATTCTAACACTTGAAAATTCTAACAAATAGACATTCTAACACTTAGAAATTCTAACAAATAATCATTCTAACAATTGAAAATTCTAACAAATAAACATTCTAACTTTTAGTTATTCTAACAAGTAGACATTCTAACAATTGAAAATTCTAACAAATAAATATTCTAACAATTGAAAATTCTAACAAATAAATATTCTAACAATTGAACATTCTAACAAATAAACATTCTAACTTTTAGTTATTCTAACAAGTAGCCATTCTAACAATTAGAAATTCTAACAAATAATCATTCTAACAATTGAAAATTCTAACAAATAAACATTCTAACTTTTAGTTATTCTAACAAGTAGACATTCTAACAATTGAAAATTCTAACAAATGAATATTCTAACAATTGAACATTCTAACAAATAAACATTCTAACTTTTAGTTATTCTAACAAGTAGCCATTCTAACAATTAGAAATTCTAACAAATAGACATTCTAACAGTTGAAAATTCTAACAAATAAACATTCTAACTTTTAGTTATTCTAACAAGTAGCCATTCTAACAATTAGAAATTCTAACAAGTATACATTCTAACAATTAGAAATTCTAACAAATAGACATTCTGACATTTGAAAATTCTATCAAATAAATATTCTAACAATTGAACATTCTAACAAATAAACATTCTAACTTTTAGTTATTCTAACAAGTAGCCATTCTAACAATTAGAAATTCTAACAAATAGACATTCTAACAGTTGAAAATTCTAACAAATAAACATTCTAACTTTTAGTTATTCTAACAAATAGACATTCTAACACTTAGAAATTCTAACAAATAGACATTCTAACTTTTTATAATTCTAACAAATAATCATTCTAACTTTTAAAATTCTAACAAATAAACATTCTAACTTTTAGATTTTAGGCCAAAATAATGCGTCTCGGGTTGCCCACCAGATTTTTGGAGAGCTGGAAATTTTCCTGCCTTTCCATTGCTAACAAGTCCATTGGCGGTAATCTAGCAAGCACCCGGAGAGCGCAATCAGACACCGTTCTGAAGGATGACGTTATTCTCCTTGCTGGCTCTCTCTGTGCCGAGAGAAGTCTGTCAGAGATGCTGTGGATCCTAAGGTCTGAGGCCCATACTGGGACAGCATATAGCTCGTTCTTCCGGACCACACAAGATGTATACTTCTCCCTGGTGTCCGATTTCACATGGGGAAACAGCCCCTTTATAATTTTTAGGACCCAGATCGGATTGTCAAGGCCAGGGATTTTTTGCCTCGATACTAATTTCTTAGTAACAACTTTATAGGCTAAACCCCATGGGTCCTTTTCCGCTTCTCCGATCAGGGCCTTCCAACACGATCTTTTGCTACCTTTCACAGCCCGCTTAAAGAGATGACTGGCTTTATGCCACTCTTGTTGCAGCTGAAGGTCTCCCTTAGAGTAGGTGTATTTCCTTCTTGCTGCATTGCATTCTTTTCTACGGCGGGCTAGTTCGTCGTTCCACCAGTACAGAGCTCCCTTCCTAGTTCTTTTTTGTTGTTGCCGGCGAGGCATCGAGTAATTGCACGCTGCAATAATTATTCGCCTCGCCTCACGCACTTTGTATCCACAGAAGTTGGCTTTATCATCCAGTCCAGCTCACGTATAGCTCGGGCATCAGCTAGAGACTCTGCCAACTTCTCCCTATTTAGCCGTCCGAGGTTCCTTGAGGGTCTCTTTTGGCCAACATGCGGGCTTTTGTACCTTCTCCGATTTTCCTCAGCGACTATAAACTCTATGTACTGGTGGTCGCTCATAGTCGTCTCCCCCAGTACCTCCCACCCGCTCATTCTGCGGGCATCGCGAGGTGACGCAATTGTCAAATCAATGATAGACCCTGTTACTTCGCGACTAAACGTGAACTCTCGACCCCAGAAAGTAAAATCGGTTGATTCCTTTAGTCACAAGAGTCAAAAAACCGTTAGTATGGACGGTTTGCCCCACTCACACCTATATATAATTATTTAATTTTAAAATTGAATTAAATAATTAAAAAAATTATTTCCATGGTTCAAAGATATAAAATAGAAGCAATTATATTCGATATATATTTTTTTCTTACAAAATGTGACTTTTTTTTATAAAAAAAATCTATGAAATTAAATATTTAAATTATCTATAAATTCAGGTAAATTAATTAAAACTGCTTAATAAAAAAATATAAATGTTTTTCACAAAAATTAATAAGTTTCAATATTATTTCTAAAATTAGAACAAAAAAATATATATTCTTTTTATGCAAAGGTTTACCTAAAATTAATAATAATTTTTAAAAGATTTTAATTATTATTATATAAAATTTAATTATTTATGTTAGATTTTATTAGTTTGCTAAATATTATCGATTATTTTATTTTGAATATTGTTTTTAAAATTCCAAATAGAATTAAAATTGATTTTTGTCTGTTCACACTTGAAGTAAGGTTCTGTTTTGTTTATTTTTAGGTGGTTACAGTTTGACATAACAAATGTAAACATTTTTTTAATGTTCATAATAGAATTTATTTAATTAATAATATTAATTCGAAGAAAATTACTTGTGCGGTATTTCATTCTGCAAAACTTTCTGCGCAGTGTAAAATTGGATACAGACAGTGAGTATTTTTTCCTATATTACTTGTGTAAAATATATATTTGTATTATTTTTTAATTAGTCGATTTTTGGAAGACAGGTGAATAAAACGTATTTATTTTATTAACGACGACGTTTCGGAGGCACGGTTAGCCACCATCATCAGGTCACTTTATTAAAATCTAAACAAATTCAAACAAACACGGAATAAACAAAAAAGATACAGAGAATTTAGAAATTTTAATAAATACCTAATAAGCAATAGTCGCACTAAACATTTCGTCAAAGCAACAAAATTATACAAATAAATCGAAATCGATATTTTGAATATTTAAAATTAAAAAACACGAACATGGTTTTTGTAAGTGATTAGTCAAACTGAATATCGTAGTGACAATTTTCATATTATATACCGAGACGCGGGTCAATGAACTTTTATTGAAATATTGTGAATATAATCATTGTTTCAATTTATTGAGTAAAGGAAAATACGTATTACTGAGGAATTACACATCTTCCTTTTTGTTAACAGTAAATTCATTGCTTTTAATATGAATCATTTCTAAGATTAATATTTTTTATATGAAATTTCATAATCTATAATTTTGGTATCGTCGAAATTGAAAAAATGATTATACTCTGCTTGATGCTTGTTTACAACTGAATCAGGATTTTTATTACTTTTATGTTCATTAATTCGTTTTTTTAAAGTTCGTTTAATTTCACCAATATAAGTAGCAGGACAATTGTTACAATTGAACTTATAGACAATACTAGTTCTGTCTAATTTTTTTGTCAAATCTTTTCCTAATTTTATAACTGATACTAAACTTTTTTGAACCATTGGAATAGTTAAAAACTTGTATTTTCTAAAAATATAAGATAATTGAAAATACATATTGTTGAATGGAATACAAATTGGAATAAATTCCAATGGATAATCATTATTGAGTAAAATTTTTTTGACTTTTTTAATATTCTCTTTATGAAAAGAATCATGTGATAACAAAATTGCCCTGTCATATAAATTTTTTTTCGTGTATCTTTGGTAAACCATAAAATTTAGCCAAAGTAGTGTTGGTCATTAATTCACTCATGAATTAGAATTCGACAACCAAATAAATTTTTTTTTAGATATGACAATCATTAAAAACAATAATATTCTTATCACCAATTGGTTTCAAAAAACTACGTCCTCTAATAGATTGATAAATTACTTTTCAAGTCATTTAATCCAGCAAAAAAAGAATATTGTGTTTAATTTATATGACAGGGCAATTTTGTTATCACATGATTCTTTTCATAAAGAGAATATTAAAAAAGTCAAAAAAATTTTACTCAATAATGATTATCCATTGGAATTTATTCAAAAAATGCTTAAAGTTCGCTTTCATATAATTAATCAAAAAACAGTTAACAGGAAACCGTCTAAGAATTTGGATTCTATTTATCATAAACTTCCGAAAATTTGTATTCCATTCAACAATATGTATTTTCAATTATCTTATATTTTTAGAAAATACAAGTTTTTAACTATTCCAATGGTTCAAAAAAGTTTAGTATCAGTTATAAAATTAGGAAAAGATTTGACAAAAAAATTAGACAGAACTAGTATTGTCTATAAGTTCAATTGTAACAATTGTCCTGCTACTTATATTGGTGAAATTAAACGAACTTTAAAAAAACGAATTAATGAACATAAAAGTAATAAAAATCCTGATTCAGTTGTAAACAAGCATCAAGCAGAGTATAATCATTTTTTCAATTTCGACGATACCAAAATTATAGATTATGAAATTTCATATAAAAAATATTAATCTTAGAAATGATTCATATTAAAAGCAATGAATTTACTGTTAACAAAAAGGAAGATGTGTAATTCCTCAGTAATACGTATTTTCCTTTACTCAATAAATTGAAACAATGATTATATTCACAATATTTCAATAAAAGTTCATTGACCCGCGTCTCGGTATATAATATGAAAATTGTCACTACGATATTCAGTTTGACTAATCACTTACAAAAACCATGTTCGTGATTTTTAATTTTAAATATTCAAAATATCGATTTCGATTTATTTGTATAATTTTGTTGCTTTGACGAAATGTTTAGTGCGACTATTGCTTATTAGGTATTTATTAAAATTTCTAAATTCTCTGTATCTTTTTTGTTTATTCCGTGTTTGTTTGAATTTGTTTAGATTTTAATAAAGTGACCTGATGATGGTAGCTAACCGTGCCTCCGAAACGTCGTCGTTAATAAAATAAATACGTTTTATTCACCTGTCTTCCAAAAATCGACTAATTAAAAAATAATACAAATATATGGAAGCATAAAATACTCTTTAATTATATATGGCATTCTTTGTAAACGTTACCCCCCTGCTCGCCAAAAGTGGTCCATGTTTAAATAATCAGTCATAGGTTTAAAAGTTAGTTAAAAATAAATGCTTTTAAATGCTGAGTGGCAGCTAGTAAAAATTCAAAATGGTGGACCCAATATGGTGTACGACATGTCTAAAATGCATGCGATTTACATGAGATTTGTTACTCGGGGATTTTTGGGGTCGCTGATTACAAATCTGAGGTCAGATTTCAAAAATGCAAAATAGAGAAACCATTGTGGCGTGAGAAATTTTTTAAAATTGTTGATGTTTATGAAAGTTTATATCTGGGTGTTTTTAGAGTAACTAATAACACATCTGAAGTAAAATTTCAAAAAATCAATATTGTCGATCACTTGAAGGCTTTTAGGATCGTTGATTACGAATATAGGACTAAATATGACAAAAAACTTTTTTAAATTTATTAGATATTTGTAAAATTTGAATAAACGTGCAAAAGGTATCATCGTCACACCCTAACGTCCCCCTGTGAGGGGGACTTCGATAGGCAGGAAGCAAATCATTCTACACATCCCCTTTCGGGGTAGTTTTCATCGCTTACTACATCTATCGAAGCAGCAGGATTAATATTGTACTAAAGCACAACGGAAATACAATACTGTTTTATGTCCTAGCAGGCCTGCGTTCAAGAGAAAAGTATTCTGCAATTGTTGAACTTAACTTCATCCAGAAATTTTGTCTAATTGTCTAGAAATGTTCCTAGATGTCGGCTTGATAAATACATTTTAATTTAGGCATGCAGGTTACCAAAAATCTGCATTTCCTGCTGCATAAATGTTTACCAACAAACTTTTCGAAACTTTTAAATTCACCGACTCCCAAAATGCTTGCATATCAAATCATATTCGACAAGTTGTTAGAAATTTTTAAAGTCTGATTTGAAATTTGTGATCAGCGACCCGAAAAACCACTGAGTACCCATTTTAAAGTAAAATAAATCAATTTTCGAAAAAATGACCGCCTTATTGGATCCGACATATAGAATTTTAAAAATCTGACAACAAATTTGTGATCAGCGACCCCGAAAATCTCTATATACCAAGTAAAGTGAAAATCCAACAAATTTTTTAAATTTGTCCGCCATATTGGATCCGCCATTTAAAATTTTTAAAAACTGACTTCAGATTTGTAATCGGCGACGGCAAAAACCCTCGAGTAACAAGTTTTATGAAAATCGCATGCATTTAAAGCATTTATTTTTAACTAATTTTTAAGCCTATGACTGATTATTTAAACATAGACCATTTTTGGCGAGCAGGGAGGTAACGTTGACAAAGAATGCCTCATATGGTTATGTACTATTTTTAATATTGTTTTTTTTGTGAGAAAGTAATGTAACTTTTATTATGTTATATTAAAAATAATTAAAAATTTGAATCTTTTTAGTATTTTTAATTTTTCAATTCTATTTTTCCTTACAATATTTTATAGTTTTGTTGGCTTTTACTGATAAAATAAATTTATTTTTTGTCGTTAAAATAAGATTTTTAATAATATTTTAATTTCAGTTCTGAAGAATCTGTTTATCATCTTGGTTAACCCTTTTTAGTTTCTCTGATTCAATTTTGTCTATACTGATTTAACATGCGTTCGGTTTGTAGAACAACTTCTAAAAGATTAATTGAATTATTAACTAAGTAATTAATTAAGAATTTTAATTAATTTATGTAATAATTTTTTTTTCATTTTTCGAAAAAAAACTTTGAATTTATTTAACTATTATAATAATACTGACAAAAATTTTAATTAATATAAAGAATTAATTTCAGATACAAAAAATAAAAAGGTTAATTTTGACGAGCTAAGGACTTATTTTTGGATTATTCAAGTTGTCATTTATCAAACACGGATTTTCTGTTTCTTTATTGGTAAGTTAAACAATTTTCATAATCAATTACGACTACAACTTTGCTCTTTTACTTCTTAAAAATAAGAATTTTTTTTATTTTTAAGAATAATTTTTTACCTGTACAATCTACAAAATCTACAAAAATTCAATTAATTTCAAAATTTTTTAGTAAAATTTATTTAGGAATTCAACTATTTTCATAGTAGAATTTCAAATATTACTTATTTTTTATCTTATTTTAAATAAAATCATCGAAAAATACAATTACTTTTAAAATTTTTATTAAAACTTGACTAAAGCACTAATAACATTCTGCAGAAAAACATTTAGTGATTGCTCGAAAATGTCAAAACGACTGTTAGGCTTACAATATATCTTATTATATGTATCGCAAATTTTTATTATTGGCAAGGATTTAATACGATTCATAATATAAAATTGTTTTATTTGTCGAAGATAAGATTGAGGAACAAAAATAGGAATCAGAGAAAGTAAATATTGACTAGAAATCAGCCCGTTGATTAACTTAAAAATAAATCTTATACCATTAATAGTTCTTTGGTTTTCTAAGGAAAGTTCATTAAACCTTTTACACAATTGGAAGTATTCAGAACCCTGGGGTAGGAAGACACCGTATTTCTTAAAATATAAGAACTTTAAAAAGCGCTTCTGGCATTTTTCAATAGCATCAGATAGATACGCTGTTTCGTTTTTCCACACAATTGAACAATAAGTAAATTTAGATCTAACTAATGAATAGAACAACATTCTAATGGCAGATTCGCTTCTAAATCTCTTACAGGTTCTGAAAAGAAAGCCCAAGATTCTGTTGGCTTCCCGAACAATTGTATCTATGTGTGTATTAAATTTAAGGCAAGGAGTGAATTGAACTCCCAAATCTTTAACTAAGTGAACTTTTTCTAACAAGATCTTATTAATATGGTAAACAAATTGAATAGCTTCTTTCCTTCTCGTGAAAGACATTACTTTACATTTACCTGGATTAACATCTAGAGAGCCATTCTTACACCATTCATTAAATCTATCAACATTACTTTGTAGATCCTCGCAATCTTCTATACAATTTATAGGTATAAATAATTTAGTGTCGTCAGCATACAATAAAAAATCACTTTGAATAACACTATTTAAATTATTCCTGTAAATAACAAACAGTAAAGGCCCAAGATTTGAGCCTTGCGGTACCCCGGATGTTGGTATAAATGAGTAAGAAACAAAGCCATTATATGATACCGTCATGGATCTATGCGTTAAGTAAGATCTTATTAATTTAAGCAATTTATCGGGTACTGACAATTCTTTTAAATTACTAATAATAATTTCATGATTGACACAGTCGAAAGCTTTAGAAATATCTGTGAATATAACATCAACTTGCTGATTATACAACAAATAATTCTCTATTTTATTAATAAATGTGAACAGATTAGAAGCTGTAGAGCGCTGAGGGACAAATCCATGCTGATTTTCAGAAAGTACAGGTGACAAGTATAACCAAATAATGTCCCTGATAATCATCTCAAATATTTTAGAAAAATTGCTTAATATACAAATCGGTCTGTAATTCGAAATACATGATCTATCTCCGTTTTTAAATACTGAGATAATCTTTCCTGATTTCCACATTTCCGGGAATACACCAGTCTTAAGTGAGTGGTTAATAATTATACATAGAGGTTTAGTAAACGCGAGATAACACTTTCGGACAAAGTAAGAAGGGATTTTATCTGTGCCCGACGTAAATTCGTTTTTTAATAATTTTAATTTTTTTTCGACCAATTCAGCATTAATTTGAATCCCATCTCCGAGAAGATCAGATATACTTAGATTAGCTAAACCCGGAGGTGTGAAAGATAATTTATATACATTCAGAAAGAGGTCCGCAAAAGCATTTACAATATCCTGAGGATTATCTATTTTGGATCCTTTATACCAAACTACACCAGGGATTCTCGAAACTTTACGTGCTCTAATAATATATGACCAAATAGAATTCGGATTATTATTAATCTCATTTTCTGTATATCGAAGATAAACATTGCGTTTCTTATTTATGATTCTCTTGATATCTCGCCTGAGTTCTTTAAATGCCTTAAGATAAAAGTCATTACCAGTACTTTTATACTTTTGTCTGCATTTATTTTTAAGTTGTATTTTATTTATTAAATTCCTACTTTACCATTTTGGGAACGAATTTTCAAGAGATACTTTAGGGACAAATCCCACCTCAGTATTTAATATTTCAAATAGCAAGTCATAAAACTTATCAACAGACTCATTTACATTAGAAAACTGTTTTAGCGAGGATCAATTAATATCTAATAACTTGTTATACAATGTATCGTAATTACAATGTTTAAAATTATAAAATAAGTTTGCCGTATTACTCACAAATCTATTGTTAACCTTTTTATCTTCTAAATACATTTCAAGTTTAATAATGAGAGGTGGATGGTATTTATCAACTGGTAATAAGGGAAGCTCGTTGTCCACAACCTCACAAGGGAACGATGAAAGCACCAAATCCAAATATCTGTCGTTGATATTTAAAATATCATTAAATTGACATAAGCAGTATAATATCATAAAAGAATGTAAAGAATATGACTTAGGGTCAGAAGTAGTATTTTCAATATAACTTTTCAGTTTTGGAATATTAAAGTCTCCAATAAAAATTATTTTATTATTTAAACATATCGCTAACGCAGAAATAGAATCAAAAAAATCATCCAATTCTTTTAGTGACGAATCTGGAGGAATATAAATAGATACAATAATAAGTGTTGAGCCCTCAGTTATTAACTTGATTGCAAGAATATTAAAATTAGGAACGGAAGAAACAATATTTGATATATCGATGTTAATTGAATCAAATCTGGATTTTACTGCGGTGAATAAAATATTTAATTTTGTATTGATACCTCTAACGTTTTGATAATAAATAACTATTTTATTTAATAAATCGAAATCAGCTACATGCGTACGATTGAAGGCGCTGTTCTCTCTAGAAATCTGCAGTGTGAACTCTAAGTTGTCGTATTTGGTGAATTCTGCGTTCTCCTCTTCACGATTAAGAGCTCCCCTCTTATTTCCCTTATGATAAGATCCGTCTCTCCCCTCTCCAGACGTTTCCTCAGCTCCGCATGTTTCTCGTTCTGCTGTTCTCTCTGAACTTGCGTACGATCCTTGACAAGTGATATTTGAGGTCGATCTCGGGTCTCCTTCTTTTTTTCCAATAGGTTCGAAGAGCTTTCCACATGGTATCCTCTCTGTCGAATGTTATTCGTATTGGTCGAGGAGTAGCAGGAAGCTGTTGATGTTTACCATATCGTGAGATTACAATGGAATTAGGATCATGCAATTCATTAAGTGACTTTAGAAATTCGTTAACTTTGATAAGATCTAAACTATTTGTTGATACTTGAGATTCATGGTCAACCACAGACTCAGGGCAACCAAACATAATTAAATTTCGGCTTCTATTTAATCTATCTGACATTTCGGATAAACATTTTGAAAAAACATTTTTCTCATTGGCCGAATTAGAAAAACTATTCTTCATATTGCTATTGCTATATTCTAATTCCTGTAACTTACATTCAATTCTCTCCACTGCTTTATCCAATTTGTTAGAAAATAATGAGACCGATGTACCTATTTCCGAGATTCTTTCCTCAACAGCATCCAACTTATCTCCAATGAATTTTTCGGAATCAACTTTTGCTTTTTTATAGTGTTCTCTTAACATTACACTGATTTGATCAATGGTAACAGCAGTGGAAGTGGTGGGTGAAACAGATCTGGAAGACGGCTTATGCGAACAGCATTTCCTTCTTCCAGTGGTCTTGTTAATTGCTGGACCAGTACATCCAGGGTGATAAATGTACCACATGGACAACAAAACGCATCACATTTAACTTTAGCATTACGAAGGGCACATCTGCGCGAATCCACCATGATTAGAACAGGGATCAATGGACTAGCACACGGTCCTGGTGCTGTGGTCAATATATGCGGAAATGTTAATAGTTCGCTGACACTCAACTCACCACAAGTTTTTAATAATTCACTTTTTTTATTAAAAACAATATTCAATGCATGTTATATTATATCCAAAAAGAAGATTTCACTTTTCACATCACTACTTATCAAAAAATCATCAATTGGGATGCATTGAACACCACAATATCACGATTGATATGAGCAGATAAAAAATTGAAAAAAAATATTTTATGATTAAATATTCATTTAAATAAGAAGTTATTGGTTTTCAAATAATTTTACAATTAAAGAAATTCTTAAATAATAATGTATTAAAACATTTTTGTGATTATCTAAACATTTTTCGAGTAAATTTGGAGTAAAAGAATATTCTTTGGGGTCAGGGAAAATATCAAAATTATGTCTGGAAATCAGAGAAATGTCAGGGAAAAACAAATATAAATTTTTTGACAACCCTGCTGTTGGTTAGGTATACATAACATTCAAGTACTCGTTTCATCGAGTCCAGCTCGTTTTCTTGGCTCGAAAAAATTTCGGCTTAGTTATTCGAGCTTTAAGCACTTCTCTATTGTTTACTATGTCATAACTTTAGCTGTTTTTATGATTAAATAATTTATTTTTAAAATTGCTTATTTTACTGTTTAAAATTTTTATAGAAAAAGTGCATCAAAAAACAAAAATGGAAACAGTAAACTACGAAAACATGAGCAGCCAGTGGAAAAATAAGAAAAAAGGACAATATCAAACTTCCGGTCGACGATTCTCAAAAAAATATTCAACTCGTATGTTGTAAGTAAAAATATTAATTTATAAGATAATAAAAATAAATTTGTTCATAGATTTTTTAAAATTAGTAGGTATATGTGACGCGTAGCGAAGAAAAGCATAACGTAAATTTTACAGGAGGAGGAAAAAGGGAAGAGAAAATCAACTCTTAGCACGAATTGATCTTTTTTAAATCGTTATTATGAAAGTATTTGATAAAAAATAATTTTGAGTTCCGACAATTAAGAAGTATTCTTTAATTTGTCTCAAACAATCATAATCCGAAAATAGGTTTTTTGCTTGTTAGGGGATTTTTAGTAGAATTCCACTAATTGAAAGTCACGTTTTATTAAATGAATTAGGGAAAATTTGATATCGACTAATAATATAAAAGTTCTACTACTTGTTAGTAGAATTCTACTAAACAATTAGTAAAATCTACTAGTAATTAGTAAAGTTTCACTATTTGTTAGTAAAATTATTACTAAATCATTTTTTGTAATGATTTCTTTTGTCACTCTATATCTCTCAATTTGTAGGATTTTCTCAATTACTCAATCTTTCTATCATTTTATTTTATTTATTTTTCTATCATTTTATCACTGTCCCTCTATATATTTTTTCTTTTCCTATCTCTCACTGAGACTCTATATCACATTTCTCTGTCTCCTTATTTCTTTATCGTTCTGTCTCTCCATCTAACTCTTTAATATCTCTCTGTCTCTCTATATTCTCTTTATATATCTCTTTCTATTCTATAATCTACCTTTCTCTCTCCATCTTTTTACGTTTTCTATCTCTCTGTCTCCTTATCTCACTTTATCTCTTAATCTTTCCCTGTTTCCTATGTCTCTCTATCTCTCCAACTCTCTCTCTATCTCTCGCTATTTATTTCTATTTGTATATCGCTAATTCTCTACATCTCTTTATCTCGGTAACGTTTACAAATGTTGTCACGTTTTTTGGAGTGGGGGTCCTGTACTAAACGTCATATAATATTAATTTTTTTTCATGTGAAATTGCAGGAATTCCATGACATGGGGGAAGGCGGGATGATAATCTCAAAAAATTGTGTGACATCCTTTGTGAACGCTGCCCTCTCTTTATCTCTCTATTCTTTCATCTGTTTGTGTTTCTCCAGCTATTTACCTTTTCTATCTAGCTCTTTATCTCTCCGTCTCTCTATCTTCGGATCGTCTATAGCTCCATCTTTTTACCCTTTCTATTTCTCTATTTCTCTATACCTCTTTGAGAACATCAATACTAAATTTCAGAACGATCGGTCTATTAGATTTTTACATACGTGGGATATGGTTTTCACAAACAAATTTTTATAAAATTAATATTACATGTGCAACAAATAGCAATTATAATAAATATTATTTGATTTTATAGAATATGGAAATTAAAGAGATTTTTTGCTTTCAGACATAATATTGGACAATATATCAAAAAATGCTGCTTCTAGCTAATAAAAATTTGCTTTGCCAAAAAATTTATTTTGCTTTCAGACATAATACTGGAAAATGCATCCAATAAATTGCTGCTTCTGGCTAATAGAAATCTCCTTTGCTACATAAAACTATTTAGCTCCTAGACATAATATTGGATAATATATCCAAGTAATTGCTGCTTTTAGATAATAAAAATTTTCTTTGCTATAATAAATTATTTTCCTATCACACATAATATTGGATAATGCATCCAATAAATTGCTGCTTCTGGCTAATAAAAATCTCCTTTGCTACATAAAATTATTTGGCTCCTAGACATAATATTGGATAATATATCCAAGTAATTGCTGTTTCTAGATAATAAAAAATTTCTTTGCTATAATAAATTATTTTCTTATCACACATTATATTGCATAATGCATCCAAACAATTGCTTCTTCTAGCTAATAAAAATTTGCTTTGTTAAAAAAATTGTTTTCCTTTCAGACATAATACTGGACAATATATCAAAAAATTGCTGCTTCTGCTTAAAAAATTTTTTTTTGCTATCAAAAATTATTTTGCTCTTAGACATAATACTGGATAATGTATCCAAGCATTTGCTGCCTTTAACTAATAAGAATTTTTTTCCTTTCAGGCATAATATTGGACAATATATCAAAAAAATGCTGCTTCTAGCTAATAAAAATTTGCTTTTCTATTATATATAAAAATATTTAGCTCTTATTATCTTGGATAATATTTCCCAATAGTAATTTTTTAGTTGTTTGACCGTATGATATATTTTGTTTAATAATGATAAGGCCTAAATACGGTTTTGTTTAGATGATGTTTATTTACAATCCCTACTAGTTTCAAACCATATATGGTTCCTCATCAGGGGATGATTAATTTTTATAAATACATCATTTGAAAATAAGACAAACACAAAAGATTTCAAAAAGGATTAAAATTATAACCAGATCTGAAAAAGAAAATAAAATTGTTTTAAATGTAATTATAATGTGTATTTTTTTAAGGTTATATTTCAATTTGTTAAAGAAAGAAAATAAAAAAATTTTTCTCTCACCCTTTAGAAAAAACGTAAGCACATAACAAAAAAAATTTTTTCAAAAAAATTTTCTTGTTTTTTTCCATATTTGTATTTTTTTAATTTAGTTTGTTTTAAAGATTTTGAAGAAGCACATTTTTTTATAGAAATGTGCTTCTGTGATTAGAGAGTTTTGACAGAGAGGTTGGATTCGAAAGGTTGGGTAATATGGTCCAGGTATAGCTGGTAAAGAAGAGTTCTATGTTATTAGATTTTTTAAAATTATGTTTTAAAAGAAGTAATTAAATTATAATATACTTTATCTAAATTACACAGGCCGACAAATTTTAATCAACTGCATGTTGCCTAAAATATTACTGCCGATTCTTACAGGATTTTGTCCGTAGAATACGAATCTGACCTTGAAAATATTGGATTGGCTCTAGTTTTTAATCAATTTACGTTTCAATATACAAAATATGCATTTTTAGCATTTTTTGAATGAATGTACAACAATACACCGAATCAGTAAATCTGTCCGCATAGCACAAAATGAAAGTTTAAAATATCCAAAAACAAAAAATGTAATTTATGTACACTTTAACCTGTAATGTCAAAAGAGACATTCGCTGTTTCACAAGCATATTGAAAACAATAGTACTTTTGACCATGTAAGGTAATTTAAATAACAATTAGTCTCTCTAGGGGTTTTTATGGTCGCTGCTTACTGATATGTATTTAGATTTTAATATTCAAAATGGCGAATCCAATATGGCAGAATTTTTTTTAAATTTTAAATTTTTATCATAAAAGGCGTAAATTATCTTTAAAAATTTGGTCCGCCACTTGTAATTTTTATATTTCATAGCAGATTTGTAACTAGCGATTATAAAAACGCCAGAGACACTAATTTTTACTTGAATTACCTTACATGGTCAAAAGTAATATTAATTTTAATACGTTTATGGAACAGCGTATGTTTTTTTTGGACATTATAGGTTAAAGTGTACATAAATTACATTTTTTGTTTTTGGATATTCAAGAGCAGTGTTTAAGCTTTCAATTGGTGTTATGCGGACAAATTTACTGTTTCTGTGTATTGTTGTACAATCATTTAAAAAATGCCAAAAATGCATATTTTGTATAATGAAACGTAAATTGATTAAAAACTGGAGCCAATCCAATATTTTCAAGGTCAAATTCGTATTCTATGGACAAAATCCTATAAAAATCAGCTTCTATTGGTTAGGCCACAAAATTTTGTTGGCCTGTGTTATCTATATCTGTTCTATAATTAATACTATTAGTATTGTTTTTTATATAGAACATTTCTAAATTTTTTCTTTTCCAATCATTTTCAAACAACATAACGTTCAATTAGTTTTTACTAATTCTAATAATTTAAAAAATACTATCTTTCCTAATTTTAAAGATTCTATAGAGAAATTTCAGAAAGTTGGATGTGTATATAAAATTCAATGCAAAAATTGCAACAGTTGTTATATAGGAGAAACTTTAAGACATCTTAAAACTAGAATAAAAGAACATAAACGTTATGTCACTAACAATCAAAATGTTAATGCTTTAACTAATCACACCGTTAATAATAATTACTCTTTTGATTTTGATAATATAAATATTTTACATATTGAAACCAATGATTGGAAAAGAAAAAATTTAGAAATGTTCTATATAAAAAACAATACTAATAGTATTAATTATAGAACAGATATAGATAATTTAGATAAAGTATATTATAATTTAATTACTTCTTTTAAAACATAATTTTAAAAAATCTAATAACATAGAACTCATCTTTACCAGCTATACCTGGACCATATTACCCAACCTTTCGAACCCAACCTCTCTGTCAAAACTCTCTAATCACAGAAGCACATTTCTATAAAAAAAATGTGCTTCTTCAAAATCTTTAAAACAAACTAAATTAAAAAATACAAATATGGAAAAAAACAAGAAAATTTTTTTGAAAAAATTTTTTTTGTTATGTGCTTACGTTTTTTCTAAAGGGTGAGAGAAAAAATTTTTTATTTTCTTTCTTTAACAAATTGAAATATAATCAGTCCTGAAAAGGTTTACTCTTCATAGCAAATATAATGGCTGAATATTTAAAAATCTATTTTGCTATATAAGAGTAAACATTTAAAACAAAGTCTTGACTTGAAACAGCATAACCACTAGCCGTTCTTTTAAATCACATGTTAAATTTTACCTCAAAGTAGACAAAAATAAATAATTTGTTTTAATTGTGTTTGTGGTTTCCCCAATCATTGCAAAAGCGCGTGTATTTCATATTTTACCATAATATACTTTAAATTTTTGAAATTATTATTATTGTTAATAAAATTTCAATTTATTTATAACAAAAACAAAACGTATCACGAAATGTATTTCAAAATTGCAAGCTACTTCTAAGGCACCCGTTTTGCAATGTTTAGGCCTAATCCACCAAATAGAAAACAAAAATTCATATGTTTAACTGCAATGTAGCTAACAAATGCATAATGAATAAAAATTAATCTACACATAGAATTCTACTGTAGTATATAGTATGAAAAATTAATAAACAATTAGTTGAGAATAATTTTCCATAATATTGAATTTTTATTTTGCTGTTTATTTTTATTATTTAAAAAGTAAAGAAATAAACAAAGTTTTCTGTTAAACAAAATAAATTGAATTAAATAATACATAAAAAATAAAAGTGCTGTTTAAATTTGTTATGCATTCCGAAATAAGCATAAATTGAATGTTTTTAAATTATATTAAAACTCAATTATACATGTAATAAAAATTTTTTATAAATTACATTTAAATAGTTAGACTATTTAAAACAAGTTAACAAATTTTTAAACAAACGTGTAATAAATATTTGTTATAATTTAAAATTAAATAACGAAATTAAATAACAATTTTGAAATAAATATTCTCGCATATTTGAAAATAAAACAAATTATTTAAAATTAAATAATAACTTTTAAATAAATAATGAAATTAAATGTTTAATAACCAACAGGTCATTTTTAAAATAAACAATAATTAATGTTTAGTTTGGTTGGTTTTTTATTTGGTTTTTTCTTGGTTTCTTGGTTTTCTTTTCTGTTATTAACAGCATTAAATTTATAAATGTCGCGTTTCATTAATTCTAAATTAGCATAATCTGTTACCCTGAAAACTGACACAGAAAAAAGAAATATATTATCAATAGGCAGTCGTTTTTTTAATTTCGTAACTCGCAGTTACGTAAAAATCAAAAACTTTTTCGTAAAAAACTTTAATCTGTTCGTTTTCTAATTTTCATTGTACAAGTTGAAGAAATTGAGAGAAAATTTTAAAAATAGAAAAAATAACAACGTTAATGGGTCTTCCATTAAAATTCGCAAGCTGTTAGCTTTTCTAGTCTTGTCCTCTAACTCAACAACCGTTAAAAATTTAATAATCAAATCCCAATTTTTGAAAATTACAATGGTGGCGAACAAGCCAACGCGTGTCAAAATGGATAGGTATTATTTGAAAATTTTTTTCCAATTCTTCAACTATTTACCGATAAATAGCAGTTCTTTTCGAACTCATGTTTAAAAAAGCAGGCAACCCTAAAAGTAATTTATTAACAATAGGGATTTTTGAGGACGCGTGTTGAGCTACGAGTTTCACAGAGTGATCAACGCAGGGCATAAATTTTAAATATATACTCTTTTCATTCAATCATGTCATCATTTTCTGCTAAATCTACACTTTCCCCAGTTACTGCAACTTCCTGATCTTCCCCAGAATGGGTATTTAAAGGTGCCGTCATTTCATTATCATTTGATACAATTTATCGATCATACTGATTGCACGTGTTTTAATTGCCTCTGGTATATTTAGATTATTTATTGTTGTTTTTTACAATTTCAATTCACAAAGTTGTAGCAATTGTTATACAAACATTGGTGTATTATCTAACAATCGTGTTTGTTAAAATTTATAGTTTCTATACTTCTTTTGGACTTTTAATATTGGTCGTTACTATTTAAAAAATTATATAATTATTAAAAAAAAATTATATAATAAAAATGAATTAAATATTTTTTAAATACTAGTAAATGTTAATAAATAACTCAAACTAATGTTAAGGCATTTTAATGACATATTTAATAAAGTACTAGATATACATTAATTAAATTTTTCAACTTTTCTTTAGTCTTATAATATTATTTTTTTACGTTCTAATAACATATTTAACAATAACGTTAAAGGTAATATTTCGCATTCTTAAAACATACAAATTTTTAACAATAATTTGTCACGTAAAAATTTACATTCTTAAAGAAATTATTTTTTGATTTTCTTCATTTCATTTAAAAAATGTTTAAATAAATTTATTATTTATTATTATAAAAGTTTAATATAATTGGAAACAATTTATTTGTGATAGTAAATAAATGTATATGTAAAAGTTCTAAGAAGCAGATCATTCATATACAGAATATTATTCTCTATAGACGGCGACTCGCTAGCGCGCCAAGCGCAATTTGTTTAAACTTCGATATTTTCTAAACTTTTTAATAAATCAATTTGAAATTTTCCAGAAAACATCTTTATACATTGAAGAACAAATGTCTCACTGGAAGTTCTTTTAATTCGAAACTTTCCCACTGACTTTTTGTCAAAGAAGGTATGAAAATGTGATTGCGGGCAGATCATTAATAACAATTAAATATTATTAAACCGTTATTAATTTTTAAGTTTTTTGATATGTTATCGTCTTCTATAGACCCTAACGAGTTTGTACATTAAATACCGATTAATTTTATCAATATTTGTCTTAACTACGATGATTTATGTTTTAAAATTGAATGAAAAATAAAAATGAATTTTTTTTAGTTTTTTGCACTTACTACTTAAACTAATTGTCCAAAAAAAATTTCGAAGGAAAAACAGATGCGCCTCTTTATTTTCTGTAATGTAGCACTGTTTAAAATTCAAAATTTCAAACATTAATTTTATCGGCATTTGGAACTCTTGACTGACAACATAGCGTGCAGTGGAGCATCACAGCTAGTTCTTGTTCCCATCAGCTCAAATATTTGTCATGTGAATGCACAGTCACTAAGAGCACATTTCATTGAATTTACGGAATTTTTTGAAAGCAAATTTTATCATATAATTGCAGTATCTGAAACTTGGTTAACTCCAAATGATACGTCACATTTCATAAGTCTTAACAATTATTTCATTTTCCGTAGAGATAGAGTATTTCGCAGAGGAGGAGGGGTTTGTCTTTATAAACATAAGAGTCTTCAGTCATCAATGGTGGCAATGAGCACTGAGGGATTATATCCAGCTGCCGAATTCCTTTTATTAAAATTCAAACTTATAATGACAATGCATTAATCAAGGTAGTATACAAGCCGCCAAATGTTACATTTGGACTGAATTAGAAAATCAAATATCGTCTCGAACGCAATGTGGTCCCTCATGGCTCGACTCACCATTTAACCAATTCCAGTACTAGAATAGATGATATTTTTGTGAACAATTAAAATAAAGTACTTTCACATAGTCAGCATTCGATGGCTTTTTTGTCCAGTCATGATTTGATTAACATTAATTTTGAATTAAATGGAAATATTTCACATAATAGACAACCTATTTTTGTTCGAAATTTGCATAATATTCCAGAAAATGAATTTCTCTCACACTCGTCAACTTATGATTGGTCAGGATTGCTCTCAAGCTCAGACATTAATGTGAAGGTATATAAATTTACTTCTTACTTGATTTCTGCCTTTGACATATTCACACTACTACATATGTCAAGTTCTAAAAGAAAATTTTTACCATGGATGACTGACGAAATAAGGACACTTATTAAAAATAGAAACTAACTACAAAGAAAAGCCAAAAGAAATAAAAATCCTAATGATATAGCAAATTTTAAGAAGATGTGAAATTTGGTCCAAACCAAAATAAGAGATGCTTTCAATAGACACAATTATAATGTAATTAAAAACAGAAATATATCTGAAAATATTTGGCATACCTTGAAGAAACTTAATTTAATATCAGTTAAGAAAAAAACAGTTACTCATAGTTTGACAAGCTAATGATTTTTTAAAAGTTTTTTCTGTTGATCCAGCTCCGATAACCCTCTCTACTTCTGAGCAACCGGATGATAACTAAAAGATTTTCGATGAAAGTAAGTTTTACTTTTCTGATAATTCACCAGAAACATTATTGAAAAATTTAACGAATATTACAACAAATGCAGTGGGACCTGATAATATTTCTATTAAGATGATTAAACTTTCACTTCCAGTAATATTCCCTGTACTCTTGCATATGAGCGATTCCACGTCAAGTGATCAAGGGGTCTTTTGGTGTAATGTTTATTTCAATAATTTTTTACTCTTAAACAAATAAACATACAAATTTGACAAAGTACATTTTGGAAAGGTTTTTTCATGCTCTTTCGATTGGAAATAAGCATTTTGAAAAAAAAAAATTTTTTGACCCAAAAAAATCAAAATTAAAAATAAATTTCAATTTTTGGGGGAGAAAGGTACGATTTTTTTTTTTTTTTTTTTTTTTAAACGAAAGCTGAGGTTTTTTCCTAAAAGGACATATAAATGGTAAAGTGGGACTAGAATGTTTAAACATCGAAAAAAAGAGTTTTCTACTCGCCGGAGCGCTCAAAACCCGGTTTTTAGCTCCGTTTTGGAGAAAATTCTTTTTTTCAATATTTAAACATTCTAGTCCCACTTTATCATTTATATGTCCTTTTAGGAAAAAACCTCAGCTTTCGTTTAAAAAAAAAAAAAAAATCGTACCTTTCTCCCCCAAAAATTGAAATTTATTTTTAATTTTGATTTTTTTGGGTCAAAAAATTTTTTTTTTTCAAAATGCTTATTTCCAATCGAAAGAGCATGAAAAAACCTTTCCAAAATGTACTTTGTCAAATTTGTATGTTTATTTGTTTAAGAGTAAAAAATTATTGAAATAAGCATTGCACTGAAAAACACAAAAATTTAACCCCCTCCCCCTCGGAAAATAATGGACTGGGTAAAAAAATATTTTCACGAAAAATTACTATCTATGAGTACTACAAAAGCCCCAAGTTTTGCTACGATTGGAGAAAAATTTTTCTCCACCTTGATCACTTGACATGGAATCGCTCATATATATAATTATTCTCTACAAACGAGGACTTTTCCAGAAATATGAAAAATGAGTTCAGTTCATCCTATTCCTAAAACATCAAATCCAAATAAAATTTCTGACTTAAGACCTATATCCATTCTTTGTGCCATTTCCAAACCGCTTAAAAAATTGTATGTAATCAAATAACAACCTTTTTGACAAGTCCATGAAGGAAATTCGTCAAACCAAGATTCCTAAAAACAAATAGGCTGCCTCTTAATTTTTTTGGCGGTTCTCCTTCATTTTGAAGTGTAGAAGCACAATTATCTACACTGCTACTCGAATTTAATTCCACATTTTAATAAGAAATTTTAAGAATACAAGAATTTATTTCTTTACAAACTCCCCGCATGAATAAAATGACAATGTCCTCGAAAAATGTATGACGAATTCCCGATAAATTATCTAAAACGAATTCTTAGTCGTCGCGTACGCGTTTCCGTCTTTCCTCCGCAATACCATTATGAAATGAAAACAAATGATAGTAGCGAACGAACGAAATATATATACATATATACATGTATTGGATACTTAATATATGCAGTCTGGTCACACGGCGTAGATATGGATAATGCTAAAACTGGAGTGTTTCACACAGTCGTTTCAGCATTCCAATACCTGTCTCACTGTAAATAACACAAACAAATTTGCATGAGTAAGCGGCGCCAATTTTGCAGTTTTTTTTCTTAGTGCACAATTATGATCAGATTTTCTGGTCAGTGACTTGACAAAAGTACTGTCCACAAAGTGTAATTTTTTTATACAGTAAAACTCTCCAGTCACTTATTCAGTACTGGTCAAACAGTAATGGCAAGTAAAACTGGCTCTCTTCTGCACAGCGACTGCGCAAGGAAACAAGTAATACTTGAAAAATTTCTACCTGGGATATTGCTACTTTTTATGACAACAATGTGCTTTTTAATAAGATAGAAAGGCCTTTCTGCCTAAATTTTTGCTTTATTTCATCTAAAACTCACTTTGCTGCTTTTATGGCACATAATGATTTATCTATAATTAATATTTTTTATGTTTCATAAAGTATCACGAGAATTAAAAATTTTTAAAAATATATATTATCTAAAAATTTAAAACGCTTTTTCATTTCTTAAAATGTACAATTTACACATACTATAATATCAATTATCGGAAGTAAAAAAAAATTTAATGAATATTACATATATGTATATCGCCAACAATATTTACTAGACTTTAATGTATATATTAAAACTCTTTGTCAGAATTGATAAATGTAGTAATTAATTATTCAATGTTTACTTACAGTATTGTTCGTTTCCTGTAAATTTAGGTAAACAATAAATTCATTATGAACAATTCAAGTAGTACGCAAAATTATGTCAGTATTACATTGGTACTATTGGTACTAATACTCTTTTTAATAAGTCTATAAACTTATTATTATTATTTTTGGGGGGGCAGCGAAGCTTTACCGGTTTTCCTCTATCTAGGATCAACTACTGACATGGAGAACTGATAAGTTCACAAAAAGGTATTAAGGTCATGTTATTCAGTGTGACGTTTTTCCATAGTAAAGAATATGGGACACGTGACCACTGAATAACATAACCTTAAATAATGGACTGTTCAGGGACTATTCTTCTCTGCGACCGAAACAATTCTTGATAACTTTGCCTTTTCTTGATTCTGCATTTCTTAGTACTGATGAGGATGGATTTGCTAATCTGTGCGGAGAATCTTGAGTTTTACTCGATTCCCAAACGGAGGCGATGACTGCTCGCGCGGGTTAATCCCCGTTGTCCTTGTGGTTCTAGCAACCTTAGAAAGGAATGATCGTTTGTTCGTTCTTCCGGACTTGGGACGCTGGTCATCCAACTCCAAAAGACAAGACACAGAGATACAATTTGTTTTCATACACGCATGTGAGTTACACACAAGAACACAAAACACACAGGAGATCACTGCGCACCCTGCAAAAAGCAGTACATTACAATGATCTTACAGTACACTTAACACACGCACACATATTACATACTCACATGCTAAGGGAAGGAACCCCGAAAATAAATACACAAATTTAAAATATATATATGGAAAGTACAACAAATGAAAATCAAGTTACCCATCAGGGGAATTGGGAAGCCCCAGTGGCGGCGGCTAAGGGTGCGCAAGCAGGCCAGAAGCTGTCGAGATCCCGCGACTGCAGTGATTCATCGGTGGCCCGCTTGGCCGATGAATCATTTAGGACTACAAGTGCCAGTGATATGATGGACGTAGAGGGGGCAACCTCTTATGCCTCCGTCATAAAAATGGGCAAGGAGAGTTTGGATCATCGGACTGTTTCGCAAATGGTCGAAGAGTGGGGAGTTATATTCGGCCTTTTGGAGAAGCAGTCCGGGGTTATCGAGCATCTCGTCGAATCACAGAAGATAGTGAGGGACGGGATGCTGAAGAACAATGCGAAGGAGGTAAGGAAAGTTCGAAGCCGCCGGGGACTAACACCCTTGGTGACTCCGAGCTCAGATCGAAAAGGAAAAAAGAGAGATGCCTCTGGGACTCCACCAGAGAAAGCTGAAAATAAAAAGGGAAAGACAGGCAAGCTGTCCCCAGGGGAAAGCAAGCCTTTTGATGAAACAAAAGAAAAATTGAACTCTCTCCAGGAAAATGAAAACTGGAGAGAGATCAAGATCAAGAAAAATAATATAGAGAAAAAGAAGGAAGAAAAAGAGAGGGAGTCGAACAGAGAGACTGGTCGACCCCCCCGCAAAAGAAAAGAGAGGACGACCGATGCGATCGTTATATCTACCAAAGATCCGGATATAATGGAAACAATGAAGGCAGCGGTCAGGCCTGAAGAAACGCAAACGGAGATAGTGTCTGTTCGGAGGACCAAAAGAAATGATCTCCTTTTGGTTCTCAAGAGGGGACAGGGTCTCTCGAGTTTCAGCAGTGCCTTGACCACTGCGCTCATGGGAAAAGCGGAGGTGAGGACTGTTGTCTCGACAAGGTCGATAGAAATTATGGACCTCGACGAGACCATAGTCAAAGAAGAAGTTATAGAGGCGGTTCGAAGTGCACTGGACAGGCATGGCTTGGAAGTCCCATGTCAGATCTTTTCTCGCTATGGCAATTCGAAAATGTCGATTCTGCGGCTTCCGGAAACGGAGGCGGAATCGCTGTTGAAGGCCAAGCGGGTTAAGATCGGATGGGTCAACTGCAGAGTCCATGCCAGGGTGGAAGTAGAGAGGTGCTTTAGATGCCTCTGCTACGGCCATGTGGCTGGAGGATGCAAAGGACTGGATCTAAAAGCGGCTTGCTGGAGGTGTGACAGTCCTGACCACAGAAGGAATCAATGCACAGGGAAAGCCAGGTGCATTGATTGTTCTGATCGTTGGTTGGAGGACACAAAGCACTCTTCAAAGAGCAGGGCCTGTCCGGTGTACTGGAAGATGCTGGTAGATCTGAAGTCCAGAGCTTAGGTTTCTCCAGATAAATCTCAGGAAGGGATGTGTCGCGCAAGATCTCTTGATGCAGACTGACAGAGAGAGGAGTGCTGATGTACTGCTTTTCAGTGAGCAGTATAAGAAGCTGGACTCCACTGTCTGGTTTGAGGATGCATCAAGAATATCAGGTATCCAAGTCTGTAACCCGGACATCGCCATTGGTGACTTTCTGGAGACGGACATGGGGTTCGTTTGGGTAGATGTGGCGGGGGTACGCGTGTACAGCTGCTACTTTTCTCCGAACGATCCCATTAAAAAATTCGATGCCGAGATTCAGGCTCTTGAAGAGAGCATCAAGGCTGAGAAAAATCGGAGAGGGTACAAAAGCCAGCATGTTGGTCAAAAGAGACCCTCTTGAAACCTCAGGCGGCTAAATAGGGAGAAGTTGGCAGAGTCTCTAGCTGATGCCCGAGCTATACGTGAGCTGGGCTGGATGACAAAGCCAACTTCTGTGGATGACAAAGTGCGTGAGGCGAGGCGAATAATTATTGCAGCGTGCAATTACTCGATGCCTCGCCGGCAACAACAAAAAAGAACTAGGAAGGGAGCTCTGTACTGGTGGAACGACGAACTAGCCCGCCTTAGAAAGGAATGCAATGCAGCAAGAAGGAAATACACCCACTCTAGTTTCCAGGCAAAAATCCCTGGTCTTGACAATCCGATCTAGGTCCGAAAAATTATAAAGTCGCTGTTTCCCCATGTGGAATCGGTCCCCAGGGAGAACTATAAATCCTGTGTGGTCCGGAAAAGGGGATAAACCTTTAGATAAAGTCTCATCGTTTAGACCAATATGTTTGTTGGATACGATGGGAAAATTTCTAGAGGGAATGATTCTGGAACTACTTCAGGGAATCCTGATAGGCGAAAATAGCCTATCGGAGAATCAATTTGGTTTTAGGAAAGGCCGATCGACAGTAGACGCGATTTTAGCGGTTCTAGAAAAGGCGAAAAAAGTTAAAGAAGGACGAAAAAAGGGCTTCTGCGCGCTTGTTACAATAGACATCCGGAACGCGATCAATTTTGCGAGATGGGATAATTGTGTAGAGTCAATGAGACGTAAAGGGGTACCGACGTATCTGCCGCGAATGATAGAAAACTATCTTAGCGACAGATGGGTTGTGTATGAGAGCGATGCATGGCATATCAAAGAGGAAATGACATGCGGAGCTCCCCAAGGATCAAGGGTGGACCGAAGCATTGCTCGTCACGGACAGGAGACTTTACACAGCCCCGAAAATCGAAATAGGAGGATCTGAAGTCGTATGGGGAAACACTCTTAAGTACCTGGGAGTGTGGTTAAACAAACGCTTAAGTTTTGGCCAACATATTAACATCTCAACGCTCAAAGCCACTGAATGCATGGAAAACCTTTCGAGGATGATGCCCAATATCTATGTCCCCAGGGAAAATAAACGAAGACTATTGGCGACTGTGGTTCAATCAAAGCAGCTATATGCTGCCCCTGTATGGGCCTCAGCCCTTAAGATCCACAGCATCTCTGACAGACTCCTCTCGGCACAGAGAGAGCCAGCAAGGAGAATAACGTCAGCCTTCAGAACGGTGTCTGACTGCGCTCTCCGGGTGCTTGCCAGATTGCCGCCAATGGACTTGTTGGCAATGGAAAGGCAGGAAAATTTCCAGCTCTCCAAAGATATGGTGGGCAACCCGGAGCGAAGAGAAAGACTCAAGGCTTTAATCCGCACTGAGTCAAGGAAAACCCTCGTTCTGAGGTGGCGGGAGAGATGGGATGGGGAATTAAAAGGCAGATGGACTCATCGCCTGATTCCCCACCTCGCCACATGGTTTGAAAGACAAAACCGTAAAGTGAGCTACTACCTCACATAGGTTCTGTCGGGTCATGGTTGTTTTGGCCAGTAATGTTTTCGGCCGTGGGCACTGAAGTCACGGTCGAGAACATGGTCTCAATTATGTTATAGGATACAGATAAATAGAGAGAAATCGAGTCCTTCGTTATTGCGGTGATGAGGGAAAAGGAGAATAACAGAAGGATGGGAGTATACTGGAGAACTCCTGCTGCTCGGCTGGGCACTCGGGGAAAACGGAGGAGATTATAACTAGATTTCCTCCCTCTTCCTCTAGCGCTTAGTTAAGGACTTCGGATATGGAAGAAGGTAAGGAGACCTCCACTGGCGATGCAAGCTTAACGGCAGTTCCGCCAGGGGAAATATGTCTCAAAAGGGTGTGGTTTTTAGTGGGTCGACCAGAACAAGAGCGGTCACCCCCACATAACCTAGGAGTGCGGGCTCCAGGTATCTGCTTGGGAAGTAGGCCTCCAAGGGTTAGCAGATTTTCCACTTCCCACGTAAAAAAAAAAAAAAAAAAATTATAATTATTATTATTAGGGATTGACCTGCTCGGAAGAAGCTAGACAAGATCGCAGAGTTAGAAGAGATCGTTTTAACCCAATCGTGTTGAGAAACGTCGTCTTAGATGCTCAGAAGCGGAAGAAAAGTGATCCTGAGCCTGCGAAGGATCCAAAAAGGAAAAAGGAGGAGAGACCTCCTAAAAAGACTAGAGGCAAGGGGATCAAAACGGTTCCAGAGCCAGATCAGGTCAAGAAGGGAAGAGCCACAGTGATTGTTAAAGTGGCCAAAGGAACAACATTTGCCAACGTGCTAAAGAAGGTTCGAGAAGAGGCTGACCTAGATGCCAGTCAGACAAGGGTTGTGGGAGCTTTACCCACGAAAAGGGGAGACCTCCTCATTAAAATTGGAGGATCTTTAAACGAGAAGTCGTTCACCGAGGAAGTGACGAGGGTGATCGGTGACCTGGTTAGGGTAAAGATGGCGGTCCGGCAAACAACGCTGGAAATCCGCGATATGGACGCCCTTACTGAAAAGGAAGACGTTTTAGATGCCCTGGAGCAAATCCCTACGGTGCCAGCAGGGAGAAGAAAGGTGACGGTCCTTGGACCAAACAAGCGAGGAGTAAAGCTGGCTGTCGTTGTCACCAGCCAAGAGGATGCAGATAAGGTGGAGAAAATATTACACATTAAAATTGGGTTCGTGTCCTGCCAGGTGAGAAGAAGAGCTACGGTCACAAGGTGCCATAAATGCCTTGTCTACGGCCACATAGGTAGAGACTAGGGTGGAGCGAAAAAATAAATTTTTCGATTTCGAGATTCTAATAGTGCGGGAAAGTTGCGTAACATGCTCGTATTGAACCGTGTTAAACAGTTTTTTGATCGGTTAATATTTACGGTCGCCCCAAGAGCCTTAAAGTTTTGGAAAATTTCACAAATTTTGGTTTCTTTTATAGTTTTTTAAAATTGATAGAGATCTGTTCTTTATAGAGTTTCTCGTTGTTTTTAATGTACTAGAAGCCATATCAGAAAAATATATTTAAGTGTATATACACGTGCATACTCTGTACAGGGTTGTAAAAAAATCAAAAACCACAACTTTTCGTTTAAAATGCGATTGCGTCAAAATTGCATTTATCTAGTTGGTGTGCAGCTCTTGGCCCGCGTTCAAATTGATTAGCGACTCAGAACTCACCACGTGAAGGTAGCTGCACTTTGAGTTCCACCCACACCCTTCCCTACCTACCAACCAAAAATGAAGAATGTGTTTTTAAGTAGTCTGATAATCTTCCTTGGTATTGAGTTGGGGCATCTGCTTCCTAGACTTCAATGTAGTCCGGATGTACCCATTTATGTTCTCAAAACCACTAACCTTGGATGCTGCTTCTGTGACCAATTTCACGCAACGCTCTACAGCCTGCGTGTGACAAGGAATTTAAATAAATCTTGCCAAAAGTCCACCATTGACTGCATTTTCTTCTAATTCTGATGGTGAAAGTGAGCGCAAAGCAGGTGGATTGAAAGACGTTGTCGATGTCTTTGTCCAGTCTATTATGTCAGTGTAATCTTTTGCATTGTAATTTAATGGAGGTACTTTAAATTGACGCACCTGGGTGCTCTCATGTGCGCGACCCTTTAATATGTGATGAACTGCGTTTTGTCTCACGTTCAACCGTTCATCACACAACATGGAAAGCAGCAATTTCTCAGGATGAGCATAATAGGCATTGTGCTGGAAAACAGGATCGATTATCTGCAAGACCTTCTTAGGAAGAAATCTAGACCAAAGGATCATTTGGTGGAGAATTCTTGGCCCATGAATGCATGAATGCTGCTTCTTTATCTCAAACCAAGTTGGTGCGTAAACGTTTAATATAAATGAGACTAAGAGCTTGAAGGTAGCAGAAGGGCGTGACGTACTTACATACAGCCTTAAGATCCTGTTCGCTGTAGTGAGCCAACGAGACTTACAGAGGGCATCAGGACTACGGCAGAACAAATCAGTTGGACATTCACCTATTTGAATTGCTTTGCATATATCAAACAAGTATTGTTGGTCAGTACTCAGATCAGTAGGATCGAAATTAACATCAACTCTTCCACTACATTTAGAAAAATTAGTCACTGGAAGATGTTCACAATCAGTGAGTCGACTACCAATAGGCCCACAATATGACCTAGGTCCAGTTGTAGCACCATTTAAATTTTCTATTAAATGCCTTAAAGGAAGTTCATTGGCATGTAGGAGGCAGACAAACCAATGCACTGATTTATCAAGTTTCTTTTCTATTAAATGTATTATACCACCCTTGTTTCCAGTATTTGTGGCAGTACCATCGCACCCAACAGCCACTATCTCACTATAATCTATGCTACTATTACTTAAATATTCACAAATTGAGTTGCAGATATTAGTGGCAGATCTAGAAGCAGGAGTTACGTGTCCTATATAATCCGACCCAGGTTCATGGATTAGAGAGATATGTTCCTCTGTAATTGTTTGACGGTAATATTTTGAACCTTTCTTCACTTGACTAAGGGTCTGATCCTTACGACCATCAAAGTACGATCGGATAATCCAAAACGGTCTGCTACAATTGCAGTGCGTGAAAGCTGAACTCGCATTTGCGAGGACTCATTTTGGTTTGAGGGAGAAACTTTAACTTTGAACTCAGCATCATATGTTTGATTTGAAGTTTTGTCATTTTCTTGATCACTTTCCTCGTTCGGAAACGAGATTTCTGCTGACGAGCTTGCGAAATTAGAGCCGCTGCGAGGGCCACTTGTAGATCGAGAAGCTTTCCTGGCAGCTCTTTTATTTAAAGTCGAAGTTGTTGCAGAGTCAACTGTACCAATAGATAGAGCCCTGACGGTTCTTTGATCGCTAAGAAAGTTCTGCTCGATACGAGGAAATTTGCGAGATTTATCACATGTGCAACTTGAGAAGTTGATACATTTACATGCAGCAATATCGAAACGTCGATTTGCTTTTTCAACAAAACCCTTCAGTTTTTCTTTATAGCTTACTTGATCTTTTCTCTCCTTGTAATGTTTTAAGATACAGGAACAAGAAGACTAAAAAGCTTCAATTATTTGCACAACGCGTGTGTGACTGACAGTTGAAATAGAGGCTTTAGCCCATATTAATTCTACTTTTACTGCAACAATATCAGCGATTTCAGAAAATTTAGGCTTTTTGTGAGGGTGTTCGTACTTGTCATAAGCACAACATCTCATCACATTAGCATATGTTGGTAACATAAAGTTATTGAGATCAGAAGGAGTCCCAAAGAGGGGACAGATTACTTTACTTCGAAAAGTGGGCTTTGACAACGACATTTTACACAGAAACGAAAAGCGAAAATTTAAATAATATTTGTAAATAATTTGAAACGTCACAGGGACGTAATGCAAAATATATATTCTTCTAGGCAAACAGACAAAACAAATTCTTCTTTCACATAAATAAAAAAATATAGCAACCAACACTAATATATTTTGAGTCGTATATCAGCTTGAAGTTGTGTAGGTGAAGAGCTGCAGACTATCAAGAAAATAATTATGTTCCTTGAATAATTAATTATTGATTATTAAATAATTAATTATTGATTATTAAATAATTAATAATTAATTATGTATAATTATGTTCTTTGAGACACAAAATACCCGTTACAATTTACACAATTTACCCGTTTTCTTTTAATATAGATATATCTATCCGTTACAATAAGTAAATGCGATTTTGACTTTTCGACAACCCTGTGCAGGGTACGCACGTGTATATACACTGAAATATATTTTTCTGATATGGCTTCTAGTACATTAAAAACAACGAGAAACTCTAAACAGAACAGATCTCTATCAATTTTAAAAAAGTGTAAAAGAAACAAAAATTTGTGAAATTTTTCAAAACTTCAAGGCTCTTGGGGCGACCGTAAATATTATCCGATCAAAAAACTGTTTAACACGGTTCAATATGAGCATGTTACGCAACTTTTCCGCACTATTAGAATCTCGAAATCAAAAAATTAATTTTTTCGCTCCACCCTAGTAGAGACTGCAAAGTGGTAGATAGGTCGGCTGCGTGCTTCAAGTGCGGTGAAGCTGGCCATAAAGCAGCAGATTGTAAGAAGAGTTCATGCTGCTTCTTATGCCAGGCGAAGTTCGGCGAGATGGAGGACATCCAACACGTCGCCGGATCAGGTCGGTGCAAGGTATTTAGGACTGCCTTAGAGGAAGCTAAGAAGACCCTGTCAAGGACAAGAAGGAAATAGGTCAGAACAAGAACGGCACGGAAGAGTCGCGCCAGCGACTAAATGGGACCATCCATTTACGAAGTTTGAAGTTACTAGGTAGTTCCGTAGGTGAATAGAAGGTCTAATGTTATTGGGTTTTTAGCATGGTATGGTCGACGTGAGTCCATGGAGTTTAATACATCCTAGGAAATCGACAGAGTCCTGCATGATTCAATTTCTAACAAATTGTTTCTCTATAAAAGATTTTACTGTTTTCATAACATTTCCAATTGAAATTATTTGGTTGTATAGTTTATGTTAACTACACAGCAGAAAGCTAAAAAAATTATTATTATTATTATTATTTCAAATAAATTAATTTATATGATTAACGAAAAACACAAAAATATTATTGTAGTATTTACAATTCGCATTTTTTAAAATACTTTAATAATAATAATTAATATTACATTTAATAATTGTTATATAAATTATATAATAATAATAATAATAATAATAATAATGAAAATAATAATCTTCTTGATAATCAAATAATAAGCTAGAGTAATTGAGCCTCTGGAAAGTAAAACCACACATAAAATTTATTCAATCATTTTCATTGACCTGTAATAAATAAAAAAATTATAGCTTTAAAAATAAATTCTAACCAAGTTTATCTTTTAAAAGCAGACGAAATAAATAAAACTAAAATTTGTATTTAACACATTAACTTTTAGGCATCAGGTACTAATGAAAATGTCAGTAAAAATTTTATATGTGGTTATGTTTTAAATATTATTTCTACAACACATGCACGAAAAACTCGTGTTTTTTTCCTGTTAAAATGGCAAGAAACAGACTTTTCTAGACTAGTAACTCGCAGCGGGAAAAAAACTCTTTCAGACGGAAAAAAACTTTTGCGCAGGGAAAAAACATTCGCGCAGAGAAAAAAACTCTCAATCTTCAATTTCATTGGCTCAAGTCGCTCGTGTGAAGTGTACAATGTTTTCAGAAATATTCTTTCACGATTCAGAGGTACCAACTCTTATATTCAAAATATTACTATAAATCCCTATACTTGCACGTTATGTTTAAACTAACCTAAAAATTATCATTAAAAATTATTCTAAGTTGGTTTTTTTGCAGTAGGGGGGCTCCGCCCCCGAACACCTACGCGCGATCAAACAGCTGAGTACGTTTCAATGTATATCGGTACACTAGTCTGTACCACAGTGTCTTATTTCTGACAGGCGAAACAGCTATCTAAATAAATCATTACTCGTTCTTAAACACTTGTTGACACTCGTTTTTTTGCATGTTTTGTAGAAAATAACATATGCACCACGGGTGGAATATTTTTGTGCCTCGCGCGATGTTTGCAGAACTCGCTCTGCAAACATCGCGCTTGGCGCAAAAACACGCAATTCCGCCCTAGATGCATAATATACTATTCCCTTAATATTATTAAAAATCTTTTAAGCGTTTATGAGAAAATCAGTGATAATTAATATACATACTAACTGGAGTTGGCTGGTTCCACATGCCCTTAACAAGAAAAATTACATACAATTCTTGAATCAAATTTATTTTCCTATAATTAGAAAATTGAACTCATGATCAGTATTTTGTTTTCTACGTCACAATGTTTATATCGCAGTTTATTGACATTCTGCACTGTTTCCGAATTATAATTTTCACACCTTATTTTAACATAAAAAATAAAAACAACATATCGTTGAAATAGTAAAAGAATATGAAATATGAATTTAACAATAAAAATATTAAATTATTTATATTTATAAAAAAAATTTATTTGGTTGAAAGAAAAGTGTCTCGAGTAATTTGGGTCTAGACTCCCCGCAGCGAGGGATTCCCAAGTAGTAGTTAACGCCAGGAAAATATATTGGGTAATAAAATTGTAAGTATAAGAAAATATTGTGGGTAATAAATCTCAAGTCTATGCCTCACCCGCAGCGTCAGGGATTAACGAGTGCTAAACAGTAGCACAATGTAAGCATTGTCCCTTTATTCTTAAATGCCCAAAATTATAATACTTATAAAACAGGTGTAGCAGGTTTTAAACAAGTGAAGCAGTTTTGAAACAGGTGGATTTTTAACAAAACAAAAAAAATATATAATTGAGCGATTCCATGTCAAGTGATCAAGGTGAAGAAAAATTTTTCTCTAATCGTAGCAAAACTTGGGGCTTTTGTAGTACTCATAGATAGTAATTTTTCGTGAAAATATTTTTTTACCTAGTCCAATATTTTCCGAGGGGGAGGGGGTTAAATTTTTGTGTTTTTCAGTTCAATGCTTATTTCAATAATTTTTTACTCTTAAACAATTAAACATACAAATTTGACAAAGTACATTCTGGAAAGGTTTTTTCATGCTCTTTCGATTGGAAATAAGCATTTTAAAAAAAAAAAATTTGACCCAAAAAAATGAAAATTAAAAATAAATTTAAATTTTTGGGGGAGAAAGACCCAATTTTTTTTAACGAAAGCTGAGGTTTTTTCCTAAAAGGACATATAAATGGTAAAGTGGGACTAGAATGTTTAAACATTGAAAAAAAGAATTTTCTCCTAAACGGAGCTTAAAACCGGGTTTTGAGCGCTCCGGCGAGTAGAAAACGCATTTTTTCAATGTTTAAACATTCTAGTCCCACTTTACCATTTATATGTCCTTTTAGGAAAAAACCTCAGCTTTTGTTTAAAAAAAAACGTATCCATCTCCCTCAAAAATTGAAATTTATTTTTAATTTTGATTTTTTTGGTTTAAGGAATGTAGGTTTTAATAACTTCGCAGAATTTTTTTAAATTAGCATAAATTGCGCAATATATATTTTTTTTCATGCATCCTGTTTTTTCTTAAAGGGTGTACAATTCTTTGTGATAGGGCAATTCAAATTCCAAAGCGCAAAAATAAAGATTGAATTTTTTGTCAACAATCAAATTGATCTTTAAGCGAAAGGATGTTTATTTTTGATAATCTTGTAATGTTTTTTATTCCATTGTTCTCTCATGTTGATTATCTCCGAATTATCACATCTTCTTCACTTATTGCCTTTTTATATCTTATGTTTTTGTATTTCAGGTGATAATGAAACGAAACACCGTTATATAAAAAAAAAATACGAAAATTATTTTTGCATGGAATTAAAGAAAATAATGCAATGCATAAAAAATTGTTTAAACTATTTCTCAGAATTGTTTTTTTATTTAAACTTAAAAAAGAGTATAAAAGCGCAATTGAAATTCCAAAGCGCAAAAATAAAGATTAAATTTTTTGTCAACAATCAAATAGATCTTTTAAGCGAAAGGATGTTTATTTTTGATAATCTTGTAATGTTTTTTATTCCATTGTTCTCTCATATTGATTATCTCCTAATTATTACTTCTTCTTCACTGATTGCCTTTTTTATATCTAATGTTTTTGTATTTTAGGCGATAATGAAACGAAACACCGTTCTATAAAAAAATACGAACATTATTTTTTGCATGGAATTAAAACATTAGGCAGATTATGATAACACTTTTATAAATCGTGGGAAAAGAATGCTATGCATAAAAAATTGTTTAAACTATTTCTCAGAATTGTTTTTTTATTTAAGCTTGAAAAAGAGTATAAAAGGTGGGGTGATTGTTTAAAAATTATTAGTCACTATTGAATATCTTATCTAGATACATTGCAGTTGTGCGCGATTTTAAATAAAAAAATTTCTTTTCAATAAAGAAATAAATGTTTAAAAAATGGATACCGTGAATTTTTTAAATCTAATTAATATTATGCAAAACGCTTATAATATAGTGAAAAATATTAGAAATAAAACGAAATTATTACAAGAATCGGAAAAATGGATTAAATTAGGAGTGAAAAATATTCACTATTTAAATAAACTTCTGAGAGACAGACGTATTAATGCAAGTAAACGAAAAAATATTATAACAACAGTTGGGATTTTAACAACCATTTATCAAAGATTTATAGACATTAAAAAAAGAGGAGGCAACATTGGAAAAAAAGAGAGAAAAATAAAATGGAAAAATTTAGAGACAGCATTTGAGAATAGAATTAAAACTGGTACAGTAATTAATTTAAAACAAAAAGATTTATTAAACTTTTTGGAGGATGCTAAGTCTTTAATAAAATCCCGTTTAAAAAATGCTTTGCAAAAAAATAGCAGTTTGAAAATAAATTTTGTATTAATTGTCAATTTCATAACTGTAGATAGTGGTGAAAATATAGAAGAAAGAAAATCTTTCAATACAAAAAATGAAATTATTTTGCCCTTTTCAGACCTAGATTCTATTTTAAATAAAATGAATGAATATATTCTTAAATAAATTGAAGAATTTAATGAAAAAAAGTCAGGTTGGTCATTAAAAGAGATTCTAAATTTAATGGTAAACTTTAATAGATATGCTCCGATTCAAGTAGGTTGTTCTGTAAATATTGAAATACCGAAATTTATTAGGGAAAAAAAGGCTGTTGTGAATATAAAAAATAAGGATGAACATTGTTTTCTTTGGTCAATAATAGCAGCTTTGTATCCCGTTAAAAACAATGCAAATTTAATCAGTTCTTATCCTGATTTTAGAATTATTTTAAAATATGAGGGAATAAGTTTTCCTATAAAGTTAAAAGATGTTTCTAAATTTGAAAAAATGAATAGTTTAAAAATAAATATTTATAGTTTAGAAAAGGTTGGAAAAATAAGGAAGAGATTGTCCCTCTTTATTTAAGTGAAAATTTTTCTAAAAAAGATACCATCCATTTATTGATGATAAAAAAATTGGAAACTTCTCAAACAATGGATACGTATGATACGAATGATATTGATAAGTTTACAAAAAATAATATTAACTATCACTTTGCCTGGATTCGTAATTTGTCGCGATTGGTAAAATCACAAATTACAAATCATAATAATCGAACTTGGTTATGTGATAGATGTTTAATTCATTTTAATCAAGAAAATTCATTTCTCAAACATAAATCTGATTGTTTATAATTAAATAAATGTAAAGTTATTTTACCAACAGAAAATGACAGTATTTTAAAATTTAAAAATTTTATATTTAAAGAAAAGGTTCCTTTTGTATTGTATGCCGATACTGAAAGTATGTTAGAACCTATTAATAAGAAAAATAAATTAATTTCTGGGGCATATAGAAAACATATTCCAACGAGCGTTGCATTTTATTTAAAATGTGATTTTGACGATTCATTATTCTGTTTTGAAAGTTGTAGAGGAGAGGATTGTATTGCATGGTTTATGCAAAAATTAATAAATATTGTTGACATGGTAGATTTATATGGAAAAACTATAGTGCCAATGGAAACTTTATCCATTCAACAAGAATTCGAATTTAAAACTGCGAAAACTTGTCATATATGTGAAGATTTATTAAATGATAATGATATTAAACATAAAGATCACTGCCATTTTTCTGGAAAATATAGGGGTGCAGCTTATCAGGGTTGTAATATTAATTATAAAAATTCCCATTCAATATCTGTAGTTTTTCACAATTTATCGGGGTATGATGCACACTTTTTTATAAAAGAATTATGTACTAGTTTCGAAGGACCAGTAAAACTTTTGCCTATTAATAAAGAAAAATACATTTCTTTTACAAAACATGTAGATGGGAAGAATGTAAATTTCAGATTTATAGACTCTTTTAGATTTATGCCTAGTAGCTTAGATAAATTAGCCAGTTTTTTAAGTAATGATGAAAAAAATATTACTGCAAAACATTGTAGAAATATTGCTGAGTTTAATTTACTGAATAGAAAGGGGGTTTTTCCATACGAATATATTAATAGTTTGCAAAAATTGGAAGAAAAACATTTACCACCAATAGAAGAATTTTTTTCACAGTTAAATAATTCAAATATATCAAATGAGGATTATAAACATGCCTGCGAAGTGTGGAAAACATTTGATTTGAATAATTTGGGGGAATATTCAGATTTATATTTAAAAACCGACGTTTTACTTTTGGCTGATATTTTTGAAAATTTTTGAAAAACGTGCTTATCTGCATACAAATTAGACCCCTTACATTATTTCACAGCTCCAGGACTTGCTTTTGATGCAATGTTGAAATTAACGTAAATAGAGTTAGAATTATTACAGGATATTGAAATGCTGCTTTTTATAGAAAAAGGTATTCGTGGAGGAATTTCACAATGTTCAAATAGATTTGCAAAAGCCAATAATCGATTCATGGGTCAAGATTTTAATGCAGAAATTGAAGAATCATATATAATGTATTTTGACATAAATAATTTATATGGTGCAGCAATGAGCGATTTTTTACCTTATTCTGATTTTCAATGGGAATCAAATTTATTAGATGTACTCAAAATTCAGGATGATTCACCTTATGGATATATTTTAGAAGTTGACTTAGAATATCCTGATGAGATTCATGATTTGCATAAAAATTTACCCTTATGTCCGGAACATTTTATTCCCCCTGCTGTAGGTAGTAAATTACCAAAATTGTTTCCTCATTTGTTTCCAAAAACAAAATACGTTATTTATTATAAAAACCTTAAATATTATTTGCAACTGGGAATGAAAACAATATATTGATTTAAATACTGAGTACAGAAAAAACTCTACAAATGTATTTGAAAAAAACTTTTACAAATTAATGAATAATTCTGTTTTTGGGAAAACAATAGAAAACATAAGGATATTAGAATTGTTACAAAATGGGAAGGCAGATATGGTGCTAAAGCTCTTATCTCTAAACCAAATTTTCATAGTTGACAAAACTTTATCTCTATAATTTTCATTATAACTATATTAAAAAGACATTTTCTAATAAAGCTAAATTAGTATATACCGATACTTATAGTTTAATCTATCATAATAAAGTGCCAAATATTTACAAATATATGAAACGAGATTCACACTATTTTGATACATCTGACTACCCTAAAAACAATTGCTATGGTATACCATTAAAAAATAAAAAAGTTTTAGGGTTAATGAAAGATAAATGTAATGGGAAAATAATTACTGAATTTGTTGGATTAAGATCCAAGCTATATACATATAAGTTACTAAATGAAGAAAAAATAGAAAAAAAAGCTAAAGGGGTTAAATCTTCAACATTAAAAGAAATAACATTTGAAGATTATAAGGAAACGCTTTTATCGTATAAAAATTTGACAAAAAAACAGTATTCTGTTTGCAGTAAAAAGCATGATGTTTTTACAATTGAAACAAAAAAAGAAGCATTAAATTGGTATGATGATAAAAGAGTACTTTTACCAAAAAATACCGATACGCTTCCTTGGGGGTACAAAAATGTACCAAATGTTTAAAAAATTGAATTACATAACTTTAATATTCTCATTGTCTTTCGCACTACCTTCATTCATTATCATCTGTCTCTCTCATAATTATATTATACGTTAAGTCGATGTCTCATCTTATTGAAATCGTGTGCGTTATCGCAATTTCTCCTCTCCTTCTAAGACATGAAGTTTTGTCTTTGTTTCGTGAATTTGTAAACTATGGGGCTGGGTATAAAAAGAGACCCCGTAGTAGGAGCTTCATTTAAAAAAGTGATTTTGAATTAGAAGCAAGTTCAAGTGAAGTGCAGTGATTTCTTTTATTAATTAATTGAAAGTGAGTGAACAGTGAAAATATTATTCAAAATTATTAAATATTCATAAAAACATTTTTTAATTAATTCAAAAATAATTTTTATAATTTTTTGCCTTTTTTTAAAATACTTTTTTTAAAATACTTTTTCTTATTACAATTATTTTAATATTTTTTTCCAATAAAATTCGAATTTCTTAAAATAATTTAATATTTATTAATGTTTTAATTATTTTTAATTTAATTTTGAATTTTTATTTATTTATTAATTATTAAAATATTAAAAATTATTTATAAATTTATTGAATTCCTAATAATTTTTTTAAATTTAATAATTTTTTTTTAAATTTTGAGAGAAAATATTTGAAATTTTTTCAATTAAATAAAAAAAAATTTTTTATTAATTTTTGTTTGAAATTTTTTTTTTAATTTTATGAATTTTTTTACTAAATTAAATTTTTTTTTAATTATTTAAAATTTATTCATTCCTGAGAATATGAGACAAGTCACACCAAGAAAGTCTCCCCCGGACAAGTCCTCCCAGGACAAGTCTTCCCGGGACATCTCTCCCCAGAAATAATTATTTACTGAAATGAGTGGCAAATTCAGGACAAGTCTTCCCGGGACATCTCTCCCCAGAAATAGTTATTCACTGAAAACAGTGGCAAAGTTAGGACAAGTCTCCCCGGGACATCTCTCCCCAGTTAAATATTTTTTATTTAATGAGTGGCAAAGTTAGGACAAGTCTCCCCGGGACATCTCTCCCCAGTTAAATATTTTTTATTTAATAAGTGGCAAAGTTAGGACAAGTCTCCCCGGGACATCTCTCCCCAGTTAAATATTTTTTATTTAATGAGTGGCAAAGTTAGGACAAGTCTCCAAGGGACATCTCTCCCCAGTTAAATATTTTTTATTTAATAAGTGTCAAATTCAGGACAAGTCTTCCCGGGACATCTCTCCCCAGTTAAATATTTTTTATTTAATGAGTGGCAAAGTTAGGACAAGTCTCCCCGGGACATCTCTCCCCAGTTAAATATTTTTTATTTAATAAGTGGCAAAGTTAGGACAAGTCTCCCCGGGACATCTCTCCCCAGTTAAATATTTTTTATTTAATGAGTGGCAAATTCAGGACAAGTCTTCCAGGGACATCTCTCCCCAGAAATAATTATTTACTGAAATCAGTGGCAAAATCAGGACAAGTCTTCCCGGGACATCTCTCCCCAGAAATAATTATTTACTGAAATGAGTGGCAAATTCAGGACAAGTCTTCCCGGGACATCTCTCCCAAGTTATATATTTTTTATTTAATGAGTGGCACTGATTTTTGCCACTAATTTCAGTGAATAAATATTTCTGGGGAGAGATGTCCCGGGGAGACTTGTCCTGATTTTGCCACTGATTTCAGTAAATAATTATTTCTGGGGAGAGATGTCCCAGGAAGACTTGTCCTGACTTTGCCACTCATTAAGTAAAAAATATTTAACTGGGGAGAGATGTCCCGGAGAGTCTTGTCCTGAATTTGCCACTGTTTTCAGTAAATAATTATTTCTGGGAGAGATGACCCGGGAAGACTTGTCCAGACAGAACATTATTTACATTTATTATTTACATTTGGGGAGAGATGTCCCTAGGAAGCCTTGTCTTCTGGGAGGAGCTGTCCACGGGAGACTTGTCCTGGGAGGACTTGTCCGGGGGAGACTTTCTGGGTGTGACTTGTCCCAACCCCATTCCTGATAATTTTTTAAAATTTAATTTAATAATTTTTAAAATATGAAAGAAAAATATTTTGAATTTTTTTAAAAATTTTTCTTGAAAACAAGTTTTTTCTATTTAATTAATTTTTTTCTAAATTTTTAAATGTTTAATAATAAATAAATAAATAAATAATTTAAAATTTTTAAAACATGGTTATTTTGTTTGTTAATTAATTTTTTGAATTTTAAAAAAAATTTTTACAGTTTTTTTATTTTTTATAATTGATTCTTATTTTTAATTTTTTTCTTTTTTCTTGCATGGAGAAATTTAAAAAAATTTTAAAAGTTATTAACAGTAGAATGTTAACATTTACAGTTAAAACAATTGAAATAAAAATGAAAGGTTTCGGAAACATGGAAGGTTACAAAAGCTTGCAAGTTGTCATCCAAGCACCTAGGAAATGGCTCCTAGACTGTAACCCGGAAAAATTCCAGGAATTATGCATGGTTGGATTGTCTATCCGTGCAAGGAATGTATTTAATAATGTGATGACTCCGGATTCTCCAGTCTTCTTAACATTCAACAACATAAGAGGAAAAGTTCATAGCATGTTGAACGGGTACTGGATCAGAAGAGTTGATATGGATTTATGTGACATTTTGGTAAGTAACTCATTCATAAAAAATTATTAATATTATCAATATATTGCTTTTTGATTTATTTTTGTAATATTGTCTTTGTTAGTTACTTATTAATTATTTATTTAATAATAATTTATTATATTAATTAAATAATTTTTTTATTGTTTGTTCTTATTCATTTGTTGATTAATTATTATTATTAAATTGTTTATTTAATTTTTATAAATTTAATTTATTATTGCATTCAATAATAATTTATTGTGTTTATTTTTCCTATTTATTATTTCATTTGTTTATTATTTATTTAATTTTTTAAATATTATTTATTATTTCGTTCAATAATATTTTATTATATATTAACATATTTTATTGTTTACTTAATTTATTTTATTTATTAATTGTTTAATATTATTTTATTGACTCAATTTTCTTTAATTATGAATTTACCAGATTATATTACTCATCCAAAAAAAAGTTCTATAGTTACTCTATGCAATTCTCTATAGAGTACTCTTTAAAAGTATTGATTGCATATGGGGGATTCCGCGTCAAGTGATCAAGGGGTCTTTTGGTGCAATGTTTATTTCAATAATTTTTTACTCTTAAACAATTAAACATACGAATTTGGCAAAGTACATTTTGGAAAGGTTTTTTCATGCTCTTTCGATTGAAAATAAGCATTTTGAAAAAAAAAATTTTTTTGACCCAAAAAAATCAAAATTAAAAATAAATTTTAATTTTTGGGGGAGAAAGACCCAATTTTTTTTTTTTTTTTTTAAACGAAAGCTGAGGTTTTTTCCTAAAAGGACATATAAATGGTAAAGTGGGACTAGAATGTTTAAACATTGAAAAAAAGAGTTTTCTACTCGCCGGAGCGCTCAAAACCCGGTTTTAAGCTCCGTTTAGGAGAATGAAGAGATGAAGAGGTAGAAACAGATGAAGAGGTTGAAAATGATAAAGAGATGGAAATAGTGGAAGAGGTGGAAAAAGAATCTTACATTTAAGAATTTCTTTTTTTTAAATTCATTTAATTTTTTATCATTTTTTATTATGCATTTTTTTATACGTCATATATTATACAATTTTGTATTTGTTTATAATACATTTTCTTTAAACTTACATATATTATTCATTTTACTAAATTTAAATATTACTTTTTAACGTTTTTTATTAAGTATAAACTTCCTCATTTCACTTATCTTTTTTGTCCTTGACTGAGATATTGAATGAAATCTCGCTTTAAAAGAAACTTGTAATTAATTTTTATATATTTTTCTTAATTAAAATTTTTTTTGTTAAATTGAAAAATTTAATTTATTAGTAGTTTAAAAAATTTGCGATTCATGCATTTAAGATATTTTTAACTAGTAAGGTATTCTAAGAGATAAGGTTGAAAAGGAAAAAAAAAATTATCAAAAGATGTATTATTATTATTATTATCTTTTTCATTAATTAATTACATAGGGTAAGTGATACAGTCTTCGGCCACTTAAGGGCAGGCCGAAACATTTTATTTTTATTCCAAAAAAATGGTCAACTTTTCGATTTTTTAAATATTTCTTATCAGTTCGTGGCACTTTTGCGATAAAAAATTTGCTAATTTTCTTTAACGAATGGTCATTATGCAACGAAATAAGACAATAATTTCACAAAAAGTGGAAAACATCTATAGCCGGACACTGATACAATAGTCGGACACAACAGATACAGTAGTCTGCCACCATAAATATCAATAAATATTAGCTAATCTACGAAGTTTTTTTTATCTTATTTGATATTAGAACTCGAAATCGAGAGTCTTTTTGTTTAAAATAAATATTATTTTTAAAGAAACATTATCGTATTCTTTTATTATTACGTGTTGAAAGTCACGCATTATAGGCTATGTCAGTTGTATACACTAAGTCTCGTCGCTTAATTAATTCAAAGCTTTTTTTTAGTTAAATGTTTTGAACAAGTTTCAACAGATGATTTACTGTTTAAATCTTTTAATAAAGGACAATTTAAATGGTCCATATTGATAATATTAACAGAATTTTCAGCTATCAAATTTTGCAACCACTTTTGTTTCTTAGCTCCTTTGACGTAAATTATTTTTGCTTCTTTAAATATTATGTTTAATATTTTTTTCATATAACTGTAGGGTATATCACCATCATTCCAGGAAAGACAGTGAAAATTTGTTTTTAACCATCGATTTACACATTTATATTTTTCTGATATGCAATTCCATTCACACGGAGGCTGAAAAACTATACTAAACAGCATCGCATTATTTTTTACACACACTACAGCTAATTCTTTTAAAATAAATTTGTTCAAATCTATTTTTAATCCTTGTACGTCTACTATGCACTCCATTTTAATATTAACTAAGACTATTTTCCTAGTACTTAACTAGATATTGTAAGTCAGACGGAACGAAGTATGGGTCTTCCACATTCTACACACATGTACGCCCAGATTATCAACGTTTCGAGTTACATAATTATAACTGTATCTTTGCTTGATAATCTTTTTTTCTTTTTCCTCTCTTATTCAATAATGAAATTTAAAGAGTTTATTAAAAAGAAATTTGTTGTTTAATTAACTTTTGCAAAAATAGATATTAAAAAATTTTTTGTTGTTGCAAATTTAAAAAATAACTGTATAATACAAATTTTTTTCTAAAAAATTAAAATTATGTGGGTTGGTTTTTCTTATGGAATAATTAATAAAATTAACTCATCAAATAATATTATTTACTAATAATTTATTTATAATAATACAAAAAAATTTGAAATACATTTTTTAAAAAATTAGACAATTTTTTTTACAATTCCACTTATTGGTTTATACTCAATAATTCTGTCATGCAAAATTAAACAGTAGGCTGAAGTATTTGCTGGAAAATTATCTTGCGATTCAAATTCCAAGCGAATGTCTACAGGCCCACTTTTAATGACTCATTTTGTTTTGAATAATCCACAACAACTAAAGGAGCATATTGTAAAAATTCTTTTTTAGTCAAAATTGGTTGTGATTCTTTACCATAATATGAATTTTGAAAATTGGTAAACATTTCATACAAAGTTGAGTACTGATTTCTACCAATATTGAGATTCATATTACCATAGGGATAACATTGTGAATTTAAAAACAATTTTACATCAGATAAATCACAATGATCAAAATGGCTAGATTTAACAGCAGTATTATTTTTTCTATTTCCCTGAAAACCTAAAATAATAAATCTTGGTTTCTCTAATTGTGTCGAAGTTTTCACACTCCAAATATGCTTACGAGTAATTGGTAACAATGAATATTCATACAATTCCCAAGTTCGAAAACTGATAGGAATTGATGGATCTTTTTCAATATATTTCAATAATTTAAATTTTCGAGCATCTGATAATTTTATGTATGGTAATAACCATTCAATTTTCTCAATTACAATTTTATACTTTTCTAAAGGAGCTACTTGCAAAACTGCATTATTATCAGTCCTTGATCTGGTTAAAATAAGCTCATGTTTAGCGTTAATTATAATTTTTTGGTAATCTTCTGCAAAACCAAAAATCATACTTAAAGGAATACAAACATCAAAATAACCTTGAGCATTTGTTAAGGTTGGTTCATTGGTAAATTCTAACCAGCCAACATTTTTAAAAAATTTATTTTGACTGACATCAAGAGAAATATAATTTTTAATTAAACTTGTAAGGCCTACATTTTTATTCTTATCTATTTCTACACCATTAAGTTCATATTTCGCTTCTTCAAATAAGTGACATATGCCATTAGAAATTAAATTTGTACGCTCGAGAGCTGTTCCATCAGGTTTTACAAGTTTTCCTGTTATGTGAATTGAGCTTTTGCTTGGGAGTAAGCAGTGATCTTGGTTCTGTACAGTAATGCGAACTTCATCGCTATTATTGTATATTGATGAGGTATATGGTTGTTGTGCATGCACCTCATAATGTGCAATAGATTCATAAAAAATAATTGGTGAATCAATATTTAAAATTTCCCCTTTCATAGCAAATAATACGTTGAAATATAAAGGCGCAGATACAAGAAAATATAACTTTAAATCTTCTTATTTTCTTCTTCTTTTTTTACAAACTTCAGACCGAGATTTTTCAGCAATTGCAGGTTCTGAGGTGTTAATCTCTTCAGGATTTGTTGTTGACTGATTTGCTTTTGGCATGGTGTTTTAATTTTATAAACAAAACCAATTTTTTTCTTTTTATTATAAAATACTATGCCCATTATTTAAGAGACTTGATGTGAAGTCTTATTGTAATAGTTTCTCCTCTAAAATTAACCAAATGTCCGTCTTGGTCTACAATTCGCAATTGTACGTAGTCTATTGTCTTGACAGCGACTGGCAAGTAAATGACATGATTTGGAACTTCTACTATCTTATATCCAGGTGGCACAATAGGAAAAAATTAATGAATTGTATGCACTTTTTCACCATTGATGTAAGCTCCTGTTGTAATGTTACATTCTACTCTTAGGGAATTTACTTTTATAATTGATACTGGTTGGTCAGATTCATGGTATTCTTGTGCTTTTAATTTGCCAGGAGAAAATCCTAACAAACTACCTATACAATCTTTTGGTTCAAAATTAATTTCTTTATCACAATAAACTGTACATTTTAAAGTATTATTATTCGGTTTAATTTTAAAATGAATTCCTTTATTTTTTAGAATTAGATGTAAAATTTGATCAATATCACTAATTTCATAACTTCCTGTAGGTATAATAATTTCTTCTTTACCTACGTGAAGTTTATTTTTCCCAACATCAATATTAGGAATAGAATTAAAAGTTAAAAATTCAACTAGACCAAGAGCATAATTTTTTAAATAAGACAACTCAATAGGTGGGAAAAATTGAGATTCAAAGATGGAAGAATTTCCAGATAAAGTTACTATAAATGAATCGTCCATGCTGAAATATAAATATTAACTGAATACAATTTTTAATTATTTGTCTTTTATATGTATAGAATACATATCAGGAAACTTTAACTGATTACATAAAAATTTAAGACATAAATGACCACATATAAATGAGTCATAATTTTGAAATTTTTCATAATTATACATTATACTACCAACACCGAAATATTTAATAATGTCTAAAGGTGGTCGAAGATTACCAAAGCTATCAAAATAAAAAATTTTATCTTTATTCTTTTTATAAGCACACCAATGTGTACCAGGACCATCTTTATCATCTAGATTAATAATTGCAAATTCATTTTCTCTAGGACCACCCTTAGGTAGTTCATTGCGCATAAAAACACCTCGAAAATATGGAATTTTTAAAAGCTTTGCAAATTTAAGTAAATCTAAGTCGGTTAGGGCTCGATGAGGTAGCTTCACTTCAAGTTTTTTGACTGCATCCTTGTCCTGCTTTATAGGGTTTTAAGTGTAGCCCTAGACCTGTCCTATATGGTTTTAAATAGAGCCCTTTTCCTAAAGCAATAGACTCCATTGTTTGATTGTGACGTTTACTTTCCTCAAATTGACGTTTTGCAGAATTTGCATCATTTACAGCTTTAGCTATGCCAACTGCTCTCCTTGCTAGGGCCCCTGTTGCACTTAAACCAGCAAACAATGGAATAAGAAAAGGTAAAAGTCCTCCTACTTTAGAAGGCATCGGTAAAATTCTAGGTTTATTTATTTTTCGCTTGCCACCAGCATTTTTTACTGCCAAACGTGCAACTTGAAGAGCTGATTTGATAGTAGATTGTGCACTTTTTCCTATTTTTATAGATTTTTTAGCAGCTGTTATTATTTTTCTTAACGCTGATTTTTTGTTCTTTTAATTCTTCTTCTTCTTCTTTTTCCTTATATTTCTTTTTGATTTAATTCCCATTCCAAGTTTAGATTTGACCTTCATTGCATTTGTTATTGCGTAAGCTGCAGCTCTTTCACTATAATTTGCGTCCGGAGCATACACACGTTGCCAAGCTTTATTAGCAAGTACTCTATCAGCTGCGTTTCTCGCTTCTACACTTTTCCTATTTTTCGAATAAGAAATATCGTGCTCTTTACAAGCGGCGTCAAGAGGATTGATTCCTGGATCACCTCGTGCTAATCTTCTTGCTAATTTTGTTCCTGGGCCAGAGTATTGATAGCCAGGTATATGAAGTTCGAAAGGTAATTTATTTATGATTTTGTTCAAAATACCTCTACCACGTCTTACTCTTTTCGATGTTTTTTTTTAAACTAGTTTGTTTTTTATTTACACCCATATTTTATATTCTTAACGGGAAGAAAACTTTTTAAAAACTAAAGTGGAAATCTATATAACTAATGTATTTATAGTTTTTTGTCATTTGACTACAAACAGTCGACCTTTAATGACCTAGCCAAAAAAATTATGACAGCAATAGTCAATTATCACAATTGTCTCCTAGAGTAGGAGCCTAATGAAAGTCCGCTGTAGCCAAAATCGAACATAGATTGTGCCCAAAGCATGAAGGAGCTAACGATCGACACCAAGTCATAAACCTCTCCCAAGAAACTAGACCTAGCAATCAAATGCTAGGTAATAAAAAAAACAGAAAATCGACATGGTAATTTATTGCCAAATAGTGTACGAGCAATATTTTGTGGGCCGTCAAATTGTGGAAAGACAAATGCTTTACTTGCTCTTTTAATACATCCTAATGGATTAAGATTAAAAAATGTTTATGTTTAGTCAAAATCATTATATTAACCAAAATACAAATTTTTAGAAAACATTTTGCAACCAGTAGAGAATGTAGGTTACTTTCCATTTAATGAAAATTCTGACGTTGTAGCACCAAGTAATGCACTACCTAACTCAGTATTTATATTTGATGATGTAGCATGTGAGAAACAAGATAATATTAAAGCTTTTTTTCTATGGGAAGACATAAAGATGTAGATTGCTTTTATTTATGCCAGACTTATGCGCGCATTCCAAAACATTTAATATGTGGTAATGTAAATTTATTAGTTTTATTAAGACAAGATGAAGTGAATCTTAGACACATTTATGATGAGCATGTTAATACTGACATGATTTTTACAAAATTCAAAGAACTTTGTAGTTCTTGTTGGAAAAATAAGCATGATTTTATTGTAATTGATAAAGATCGTGAAATTAATCAGGGTAGATATAGAAAATGTTTTGATTGTTTTATAAAATTAGAAGAATAGTAGAGTAAAATGGCAGTATAAATTGAAACAGAGAACCAACAACACGTCTTTTTCTACAAAAGAAAATCTGCAACAACAAAAAAACATTCTTGGTGAAATTGCTAAAGCAAGCGAAGAAATAAGACGAAAACATAGATTGTTAAAATTAGGTAGGGAACAAATTGAGCAGTCTTTAAATTAGACCTTTAAACCACTAGTAACACCTATTCAAAAAATAGTTGATGACATTGAAATTGTGAAAAACATTCGCCCAACAAAAACAGAATTAAAAAACGAATATGAAGAAGATTTACAAGACGAAGATTTTCATGTTAGCGATTTTTTAAGTAATGAAAATGGTGAAATTTCGTTTAAAACAGCAGCTTTAGATGAAGATATTAATAATACAAAGAATTTGAAAAATTTTAGTTCCCCAAAAAATTTAAAGAAAAATATTATAAATGTATATTTAAAATTATTAGAAGATAAAAAAAGGACTTAGATAATGTATATGGTGTTAGAAAATTAACTAAAGGAAATTTAATTTTTGGTGATTCACCGATAAATTTTGAAGAAAATGACATTTTAATAAACAATTCAAGTTATCCTGCTACTAAGGGTTTACTTGAACTTTTATTCAAAAAAACACCAGAAGAAAATTATATAAGTTTAAGTGATCGTGAAAATTATTTGAATATTATTTTCTCAACAAATGCTCATAAAAAATATTACAAAGCAGATGGCGCTGTTCGTGATAGAAAAAATTTAAAATTTCAAAACTACATTGCAAAACATACTGGTAAAGGGTTAAATGAAGAGTATATGATTGATCGAAAAGATAAAAATATTGATTATGTTTATTGGGATGACCCTAATGAATTAGTAGAACGTTTAAGATTACTTTTGGCTTCTCAAGCAGCTGGTAACCCCAGTCATAATAACGAAATAATATCAAATATTGAAGAATTGAGAGAAGCCAAAATTGTTTATTAATTCATAGCTTGATGGGATTTTTCACATTTGCAAAATGAGTATCGATATATTCGGTCGTAAATTTAAGAGCACCGAGTCTTCAAGTCGAGGTCCTCCAGGACTTGGTTTTAAACTCACATCTGAAGGAGATTACAACATGGATAATAAAAAATTATGTAACGTAGCTGATGCTCAAAATGAAAGTGACGCGGTTAATTTAAATATGCTTAAAAAACTTTTAGAAACTGAATCTAAATCCATCTATGACGTAATAGGTTCTATGAGAAGCGATATTAATATGAATATTGTAAAAGTATCGGAAATTGAAGATTCTATACAACAGTATTTTGATAATTTAAGAATAAGTATTGAAAGAAATATAGAAATGCTGTCTATCAACAAAGAGATTATTACTCAATTAGATGGCAGACTAAGTGCACTTGAAAAATAATTAAATCATGGAAGCTCAAAAAATCCATTTGGTAAACGAGATACACAAGCCAGCTAGAAGAAATTATAAACGTGGAAATGTTGATATTCGAGGTATAGATGAAACCTGGCAAGCTGATTTGGTTGAAATGCAACCATACGCAAAACAAAATAAAGGGTATAAATATATGCTAACAATCATAGGCGTATTTTCCAAGTTTGCTTGGGTTGTTCCTGTGAAGTCCAAAAACGGTGAAGAAGTTACAGCAGCGATGGATACTGTATTAAAAAAGAAACGCGTACCGAAAAATTTACAAGTATATAAAGGAAAAGAATTTTACAATTTTCATTTTAAAAATCTTATGAATTATTACAAAATTAACTTATATTTAACTCATAGTAATTTGAAAGCGTCCATTTGCGAACGATTTAATCGTACTTAAAAAAATAAAATGTGGAAGCAATTTAGTCTACGTGGTAGTTATAAGTGGATAGATATTTTAAATGATTTAATATTTTCTTATAATAATACTAAACATCAAACTATTAAAATGAAACCAACATATGTAACAGCTCAAAATGAAAAAAAATTGTTAATTAATATTTATAAAACAAAATATTTTCAGTAAGAAACACAAGTCTTAAATTTAAAGTAGGAGACAAAGTCCGTATAAGTAAATTCAAACATATTTTTGAAAAAGGGTACACTCCAAACTGGACTACAGAAATTTTTACTGTAAATCAGATAAAAAACACAGAACCGATAACTTACCTTCTTAAAGATTACCAGGAAAATCCAATTGTTGGTACATTTTAGTTTAGTTTAGTTTATTTACGGTATAATACACCTTTTTTACATAATTAAATCTTAATTTATATAAGTAACAAAAATTAAATGATTTTATAAAATATCAATAATAATGTTTACAATATAGTCATAATAGCGCTGGGTTTTTAAGTACAAGAAATGAAAAACGATGTGCTTATAAAAGTACAAAATAACTCAAGATATAACGACAAAAAAGAAAATGTTATTATTCTAGCGCAAAAAGTTTAACAGTAGATATGAATTCATGTAAAGACTGACCGAAAATATCAGCATCAAAAGATAACTTATTAATATAATTATAAGTTTTCAGAATAGATGATAATGATAAATTCAAACCATAATCGGTCGTATGATCAGGTACCTTAAATAAATTAACAGATCGTAATGATCTCGGTAATACTTTTAATGAAATTTGATTCAATAGAACTGGACTATCGATAAGTCCATTTAACAGCTTATAAAGAAAAATTAGACCCGAGATCGTACGCCTGTACTCTAGAGAATCTAGGTTTAAAATATCACAGACTCTCTTAAGGTAGAACAAGAATTTTATGAACAAGAACTTTCAAAAGCTAAATATTCAGATATTTATTTAGTGGAAAAAGTACTCAAAAGACAAGGTAAAAAATTATTTGTAAAATGGCTAGGCTTTGATAATACTCATAATAGTTGGATAAATGATTCAGATTTGTAATGTACTTTTGTTTAAATTTTCTGAAATAAAAAATATAAAGGTTTGAAAAAAACAAATTGTCTATTATTTATACACTTTCTAATTTTTCAGAAGTTCATTATAAAATATAATTACATATTCTTATTCCTTTTCTATGAATTCATGAAAGAAAATTTTAACATTTCCCATCCTAATTTTTCAAGTGAAATTTTTGAAAGAAGATCTTCATCCAAATTTTTACATTCAAAACAATAAATTACTGACCAATCGAAAATGTCTTGAAAAAATACAAGAAAATCATTAGAAAATCTATAACCTTTGTATTCTAATGAATTAGACAATATTCATCATTTAATAACATTGATTTTATATTTTTATAAGCTGTTTTTTCAGCATCAATATTGTAAAGGTTTAAATAGTCTGTTTTGAATAGTCAAGTTTTGAATTTTTCCTAAAGTTTTTCCGGATGTACAGGATGACAATGAATTAGAATTCTTACAAATAATTGTCGATGTGAATGAGGCATCATCCATACGGTAGCTTTTTCCATTGTCCTAACCCACTCACTATTATCTTCTATGAGTCCTAATGCTAAACAGGCAGATGTAAAAGATTAATGAATAACTCTATTAACTGTTCTTTAACTTTGAAAAGAAGTTACTCCTTTTAGTGTAAGCAACAATAATCTAAGGTGAAATAACTCTAATTGACATGGATTAACTGAATACATTCTTCCTAATACTTTTTCTTAACGAATCCTTTTTCCATTTAAGAGATTTCGTTACCCATTTAAAAAATTATGGCATTTCTGAATAATATTACTGACGAACAGAAATATCGCGTTCATAAAGTTTAAAAAAATCAAGCAATTTTGTATTTTTCTGAAAATAAAATGAAACATTGTTATTATTTTTACCTTCACGAATAATAACATTCTGTTAATTTAGTAAATGTATGGGTAAACAATTAATACTATGGCTCTTTTTCCCAAATGGTTTACTTAAAATGCTCTAAACTGCCGCAACAGGACATACATATTTATTCTCTTCATAATGATTAATTTTATTGTGATCAACAGTCACCTCGCCATTGTCATTTGTAATAATAATGGATGCAGCTTCATGACCTTTGAATATATATTTATATAAATATTTAACAGATTTGATACTTGAAACTATTTCCACATTTATATGACAATTAAATAATTCTGAAAGTATAGGACAATATTAAACTACATTAGAATTGTCATCAACAAATCTGTTTGGTCGTTTATACGTTTTATTATTATTTCTTCGCCGACAACATACATAACAATTTTCTTCAATTGTAGTTTCTTCTTGGTAGCTTTTTGGAAATTTTTTTGAACATTTACCATCAATTAAACACTAATCTCCACAAGGTCCATGAATCTTATTTTGCATTATTATTTTAAGGAAAAAAGGATTGATATTTTCAACAGGAATTTTTGCATTCGTTATTGGATGTACACTCTTTAAAAAAAGAGTTTTTTAGGAACGCTATTTCGGTATTTTTGCCATTCTAAGCCTCGGCGCGTGTAACGCCATTTGGAACGCCCTGCCAGTGAAGTGGTCAACTTGACTGAACAAATTTTTATCATCAAACAAAGATTTTGTTTCATTTCCATTTTACAGATGAAACATCTACTTAGTCTGAATGATTTATAATATTAATTTTTTTCAATTTTTGTTTGGCACGATAATCTCTTTGATTTTTCACTGCACTTTTTCAGACAGATTTAAATAAATAATTTGTTTCCTTTGCACTATCATGTGCATTCGTGATTAAAGGAATATGAGTAATGAGTAAATTAACAGATTTCAATTTAAACAAAGGAATATCTTGGAAGAAGATTTCAGGTTCTGGCTAGTCCGTAAAATTTGATGATAAAAATTCTTTCAGAGAAATTTACAACGCTGGAGGAGACAATAGGAACATACAAAAATTTAAAAAAAGTATTTCGTTTCATAAACTACGCTACATATGAATAGCAAATAATAATCAACGACTTTATAGTACTAATTAATAATACAAACAAATGAGATTGAACAAATAATTTTGAATTAATGAGCATTTCCTAGATATCTTTTAAAGTAATTGACAGTTCTGTTGTGTACTGCATAGATCCGTACTGCACTGTACTATGAGTAAAAAATTTAATAGTCTTAAAACTCACATAACTCTATCAATTTTTATCAGATTACATTTAAATATAGCTCATTCGGCGCGGAATCAAATTTACTATAACAATAATGCACTGAAAAAAATCCCTAATATCGGATAATTTTTTTCTTTTAGTGCTCATTGAAATAAGCTACCATGATTTTTTTCAAATTTTTTCATCAAGCCATTAAAGAGATACAGGTTTTTGAAAAATCACGTTTTTTACGAAAAAGTTTTTTGGAAATGGTTATAACTCGGTCAAAAATTGACAAAATTTGACGTTCTATATATGAAAATTTTTGTTTTTACACGTAGTTTTTGATAAAAATATAAAAAAACTTTTTTTTTTAAATTTACGATAACAAATTTGTATTTTAAAAATAAAATTTTATTATTAAGAATGTATGTATCGATCGATTTTTTTCAAAATTTTTTGTATGAAACTAGGACCAAATTAACAACTTTTAGGCGTTGTCTGATTGTGGGCAAACGATGGGATCTATTTATTTCGAATTTTTTAATTTTTATAAACGCAGTGAAAACGGGTATTGTCGGTAATCTTCTCTTGCCAAAACTTTACCGACAGCAGATTATCTAATATTCACGGTCGGTAAAGTAGAAGGTATTTATCATGATTTAAAGAACATCGTATCTGTAAATAATTTTATATGTTGTTAGTAGTGTCATAGTTTTATGCCATGGCAAGTTTTGGTATTTACAATTTGTGCTGCAATCCGTTAAAATTAGAAAAGCACAAATTTAAAAATGGATTGCGACGTGCTTCAATTATTCATAAAAATTTAATTAGCTCAAAAAGCGTCCTATTTTTGATTAATAATCCAATTGCATTGTTCACAATAGGCAAAACTGTCCCTACGCTTCTCTTGTTGTCGTCGATAACGAAAGTAACGAATCTTAAAAAAATGACAGGATTGTCTGTATTAATTAGTCAATATCAAATTCTCCATCTGGTACAATTAGGCAAATTATATTATTTTTTAGCTGTAAGATAAAGACACCAATTTTGGAATGATTTCATAATTTTCTCACTATTATAAAACAAAATTTTTCATTATTCTGCATTATTCTTACACTATAGGAAATGTGGTTGTATAATTATTTACTTAATTAGAATTTGTTCTTTGTATTTAATATTTTATAGTTAATATTCATATCTCTACCAAAATTATACATATTAACAGTCTTAATTATAAAAAATTGACCATAAAAATTTAATTAGCTTAAAAAGCGTCCCATATTTGGTAGAAACGTATCAATTTTTATTTTGTTTTTCAGAAGGAATAGAACAACTTAGACAAGAAGCATTTACTTCAGAAGGTTAGCCTTTCTCAACTAAGCGTAGGGACAGTTTTGCCTATTGTGAGAAAGGGAATTGGATTATTAACCAAAAATGGGACGCTTTTTGAGCAAATTAAATTTTTATGAATAATTGAAGCACGTCGCAATCCATTTTTAACTTTGTGCTTTTCTAATTTTAACGGATTGCAGCACAAATTGTAAATACCAAAACTTGCCATGGCATAAAACTATGACACTACTAACAACATATAAAATTATTTACAGATACGATGTTCTTTAAATCATGATAAATACCTTCTACTTTACCGACCGTGAATATTAGATAATCTGCTGTCGGTAAAGTTTTGGCAAGAGAAGATTACCGACAATACCCGTTTTCACTGCGTTTATAAAAATTAAAAAATTCGAAATAAATAGATCCCATCGTTTGCCCACAATCAGACAACGCCTAAAAGTTGTTAATTTGGTCCTAGTTTCATACAAAAAATTTTGAAAAAAATCGATCGATACACACATTCTTAATAATAAAATTTTATTTTTAAAATACAAATTTGTTATCGTAAATTTAAAAAAAAAAGTTTTTTATATTTTTATCAAAAACTACGTGTAAAAACAAAAATTTTCATATATAGAACGTCAAATTTTGTCAATTTTTGACCGAGTTATAACCATTTCCAAAAAACTTTTTCGTAAAAAACGTGATTTTTCAAAAACCTGTATCTCTTTAATGGCTTGATGAAAAAATTTGAAAAAAATCATGGTAGCTTATTTTAATGAGCACTAAAAGAAAAAAATTATTTGAAAAAAATCTGAGATGCAAAAGTCAAACACTGTCCGATTTGGCGTGGAACGCCCCATATCTACCTATATTACAAAAAGATATCGCCGTCGCCTCCGCTGTTTCAAGATTCTGTAAGGGCGCCCTATCCCAAAGGGTCCGTCAAAACTTATGTCAAAATTGACCTATTTTTTGACCTATAGGTCAAAATGAGAATAAATAACGGTCTCACATTACGTCAAAATCTATGTCTAATTTGACCTATTTTTTCATTTATAAGTCATAGAAGTATATTATTTTATTTTTTGTATATTAATTTATATATATTTTTGTAGATTATTTTATATTTTGATATACTCTCTAAAGAGAAAATTATTTAGATTTCGAATCGTTGGAGTAAATTAATTTTTTTTAAACTATCTATTTGTCCGAATGTTTTCACGTCCTTATATCAGTTATATTTTTCATTCTAGAACAATTTTTTGGAATAATTCAAGGTAAGTCATTTCGCCTCGGGCCGGGACGTAATTAACCGCTGCCTAAGGCGTAATGAATCAGGAATGAAATTACAATTTAGAGCATGAAATATTATATAATATTTATAATTTTGGTTCCTATTGGAAATTTATAATAAATAATATTTAAAATGGAACATATTTAATTTAAATTTTAAACATTCTAATGTAGTTTCCAAATTTTTAAAAGTTGTAGCTAGATACAAAATTTATTTACTTAAAAAATATACTCTCAAGTTATTTTTTTATCATGGGTTATCATTGGTACCTATTAATTTATAAATTATTAGAAATTAAACTTGACTCAATAATTATAATAATTAAAAGTTATGTTAGAATTACAACAAAATGACTAATTGCATTATACAAAAGATTATGCAAGTTACCATACAGTCATGCATTCCACACAAAATTAACATTACACATTTAACAATACTTGTCGAATTTAAAATGGCGGACTTTTTTTGAAAAATTTCTTGGGTTCGCTTAAATCTTGTCATTCGGGGGTTTTCGAGGTCACAGATGTCGAATCCAATGACAGTTTTTCAAAATTCAAAATGGCGGATCCTATATGATGGACTTTTTTTGAAAAATGTCTTATTTTCGCTTGAAACTTGTCACACGCTTCTTTGAAATTTTCTTTATTCTATTCAAATGGCGTTTAATTTTTAAATATTTTTTGTAAGAAATTTAAAACATCTTTTGCACAAATATTTTTTGAACATAGCTGAATTTTCTGGCGCTCAGCGAATAATTGTCAGAAGAACTTTCGATTTTGTTTATAACAAGCTTCGTGACTTTCTTTTGGGTAAAAACAACAGGAGATCCTATTGCAATTTTTTGAGTTTATATTTCATGTAAAGTTTCTTCGTTCTTCAATTGTGTTTCATATCGATATTCATTTGTTTGTTACCACCATTCAAATAGTCAAGTACACTGCTTTAATTCCATCTCTATCCTATTCTTTTTCTACACAAAACATGACTTATAGTTCTACACTGGTATCAAGCATACAGTATTTGTTTTAAACAGTATCGATATTCATTTGGTTTTAACAACCATGCAAATAGTTAGGTACACTGCTTTAATTCGATCTCTATCCTATTGTTTTTCAACACAAAATATAACTTATAGTTTTGCACTAGTCTCAATCATATACAGTATTTGCTTTGAACAGTATCGCTATTCATTTGTTTTAGACAATCATCCCAGCACTGAAGCACACGTCTTTACCCAAAAGAAAGTCACGAAGCTTGCTACAAACAAAACCAAAAGTTCTTCTGACAATTATTCGCTGAGAGCCAGAAAATTTAGCAATGTTCAAAAAATATTTTAGCAAAAGATGTTTTAAATTTCTTACAAAAATTTTTACAAAATTTAAAATTTTTTTAAATATTCTTTAAATTAAAAACAAAAATTAAGACTCTTCGGTTCGTACAGCTCCATGTGGTAAAACTTGGAAACGCCATTAAAATAGAACGAAAAAATGTTTTTCATAGAAACGTCCACCATATTAGATGCGCCATTGTAAATTTACAAAAACTGACATAGAATTTGTCATCAGCGACCCTCAAAACTCCCGAGTGACAAGTTTCAAGCAAAGAAATACGTTTTTCCATAAAAGTAGAGATTTTTGAATTATTACACAGGCCGACAAATTTTAATCAACTGCATGTTGCCTAAAATATTACTGCCGATTCTTACAGGATTTTGTCCGTAGAATACGAATCTGACCTTGAAAATATTGGATTGGCTCTAGTTTTTAATCAATTTACGTTTCAATATACAAAATATGCATTTTTAGCATTTTTTGAATGAATGTACAACAATACACTGAATCAGTAAATCTGTCCGCATAGCACAAAATGAAAGTTTAAACACTGCTCTTCAATATCCAAAAACAAAAAATGTAATTTATGTACACTTTAACCTGTTATGTCAAAAGAGACATTCGCTGTTCCACAAGCATATTGAAAACAACAGTACTTTTGACCATGTAAGGTAATTTAAATAACAATTAGTCTCTCTAGGGGTTTTTATGGTCGCTGCTTACTGATCTGTATTTAGATTTTAATATTCAAAATGGCGAATCCAATATGGCAGAATTTTTTTTAAATTTTAAATTTTTATCATAAAAGGCGTAAATTATCTTTAAAAATTTGGTCCGCCACTTGTAATTTTTATATTTCATAGCAGATTTGTAACTAGCGATTATAAAAACGCCAGAGACACTAATTTTTACTTGAATTACCTTACATGGTCAAAAGTAATATTAATTTTAATACGTTTATGGAACAGCGTATGTTTTTTTGGACATTATAGGTTAAAGTGTACATAAATTACATTTTTTATTTTTGGATATTTAAGAGCAGTGTTTAAGCTTTCAATTGGTGTTATGCGGACAAATTTACTGTTTCTGTGCATTGTTGTACAATCATTCAAAAAATGCCAAAAATGCATATTTTGTATAATGAAACGTAAATTGATTAAAAACTGGAGCCAATCCAATATTTTCAAGGTCAAATTCGTATTCTATGGACAAAATCCTATAAAAATCAGCTTCTATTGGTTAGGCCACAAAATTTTGTTGGCCTGTGTTAGCAGCGAAAAGAAGGTTATCAAATGGTTTATGTTTAGAATTTGGCTAAAAGGGAAAGAGCGAGATATTCGAACCGGTGTCGAGAAGAAAGAGAAGTCCGGAATTCCGATCACGGACGTAGAGACGCCTAGAAGGAATGCCAAACCCGATAATCTCCAAAAGGGGAGGCATATTCAGTTTTCCGATTGTCCAACATTATTGGTATTATTTTTTGCCTTAGCAGAAAAAGAACACGGTTAAATACACTTATTTGCTTCTTCCACAAAATTTATGATGGTACCAACAATTATGTTTATCGTCTAGAGAAGAAGATGGACCCCGACTGCCCTGACGATTACCACAGGATTTTGATCGCGAACGATCATTTCTGCCCCGAGAAGGTTTGCTACTCAATGCAGCAACCCGAGCAACAAAATCGTTGATTTGAGTTTCAATGCTTCTCAGTGTACAGCCACTTGATGCAGAAAAAAGGGTAATTTTTGTTTTGACAGCAGAACAAGAACTAGAAATATTGGATACTTCAAAAACCTTATCAGCAAGATTTGTCAATTCCTGTAAATTTTCCACGTTAGAAGCTGCTAAAATGGTTCGCGAAGAAGAAGGTAATTGGTCAAGAAAAACAGACTTGATAACCTCCTCACTACAGTGTACATCACCTACACTTCGCAATCGAGTCAGAATCAAAGATGGTTTTCCGTCTATCGAAATATCTCCCCTGAGCAGATGACGAAGACGAGCCTCAGTTGAAATGGAATAAGTAGCAATTAATCTATCTTTAATTAGAGTAAAAATGTTTGCAGGTTCAGGTTGATTATATAATGTGCTTTAGTCGCCTCAGTAGTAATACGATAATTACTAACATTCTCCGTAACTTCACGAAGTTGTCGTTGCAACTGCTCCTAACGTTCATCATGCGAACACGTCCCCGGAGGACCATTTCGACCGCCAGCAACACTCATGTTGCAAAAATCAAAGAAAATTTCGCGAGAAATAAAAAAAAATTTTAATGTCAGTCACTCAACAAAAATTTGAAAATATCTTTCCATAAATAATGTTATAAACGACAAAACAAAATTTTAGCAATAATAAATTTTTTGAAAACGAATTGTAATCATTTAAAATATCAAAGTATGTGAGATCGAGTAAACAAAATTTAACAAGTCTACACAATCGCAGTCTAACTTTCAAAAAGTCAAAGACTATTGAAGTATAAACAAGAGATAAAATCAAACGATTAACGTGAGTTGAAAATATTGAATATTCAATGAAAAATTCAAATTTTTATTAAAAATTAACAAACTCACGACAATAAATACGTAATCGTACACAAACATAACACAAATATGGTGTAAGCGAGAATCTCGTTTTGATGATGATGCGGCAAATGGTGATGGTGTAGAATTCACATAAGGTAAAAGTCCCAGTTATGGAATTTTTTCACAATGTTGTCCCTATTATGGAACAGTATTACAAAAATGAAAATAAATGGAATTACAATTTGTGATAAGAATATTCTAGTCATTTCAATAAATTTTACACGATATAAGAACTATTATTTTTGTACACTATTTAATTTAAAAAGAAATCTTTAATTGTATTTTAGCTTTTAAATTAAGGTAAGCCGGGTTTTCTGGCAAACTAGCGTTCCACATTACGTACACTTATTATTTGCATGTCCCGATTGATGGAACAGGAAGAAAATATACATCAAACATAACCTCAAATATTCTCAATATTTTTGCATTACTTTTCGACCCAAAAATTGGTTTTATAATTATCTGTTTAAATAGAAGTTGTTCTTTGTATTTAATTCTTTATAGTTATAAATTAAAATTGTTGAGATAAGATAATACAATTTTAATTACTCATTAAATAAAAAAAGTGTTTCATAATTAGGACATTTATTTTGGAACACCCGTACATGCAGGAGACCATCGTTCCATAATCGGTACAAGTGCAGGGAATCACAAATTAGTTAAAATTATGTTTATTTCATAAAAAATACCTTCTCATGTGATGAGAATGTAATAACCATTTTAGGGCCTAAATACTGTTCACTAAATACCAACCTTTCAATCTATACCCGAATTATTCATATTACCGCTCCTAATTCCAAGAAATTTATCATAGAATTTTAGTTAGCTTAAAAAGCGTTCCATAATTGGGACCTTTACCTTAGGCAGATGTCCATGGCAGTTGTCAAGACAAAGAAAAACAGGTTTCATTAACCCTCCTGCGCATACGCTTCCACCCACAAAGTCGCTTGCAAATGCATACATTTTTCAGAACGTAGAATTTGCACGGCGATCGGTATTTAGGGGTTTTCGGGGTCACTGATTACGAATCCGGGGTCAGAATTCCAAAATTCAAAATGGCGGACCCAATATAGCGGACAATTTTAACAATTAAAAAAATTTTTAATCGTTCCGTCTATCGCTATCTAGGGGTTCTTGAGGTCGCTGATTACAAATATAAAGTCTAAAATTTCAAAATTCCAAAATGGCGGACCCAATATGGCGGACGACAATTTTGAAGAAGTTTTCAAATCGACCCATCTATCGATATCTAGTGGTTTTTGAGGTCACTGATTAGAAATATAAAGTCAAAAATTATATCAAAATTCATACACAATTTTTAATTATTATTTTATATTGTTAATCAAAGACTACAATAGGAATAAATTTTTCAATAAGAAAATTTTATTAAAACTGTTTTTTGACATATAGAATTGGCCATTTAGATATTTTAAATTTAGCCTTCATATTTGTAATCAGCGACTTAAAAAACCCTTAGATAGCGATAGACGGGTAGATTAGAAAACTTTTCCATAATTGTCAGCCGCCATATTGGGTTTGCTATTTTGAATTATGAAATTTTGACCTCGGAATCGTAGTCAGCGACCTCAAAAACCCCTAGAAAACGATAGACGGAACGATCAGAAAACTTTTTCAAAATTGTTATTCGCCATATTGGATCCGCCATTTTGAATTTTGTCATTTTGACTCCATGTTTGTAAGCAGCGACCTCTAAACCCTTTGATAATAAGTTTTGGTAAAATTCTATAAATTTTTTTAGGTAATTATGCAGAAGAAGGATTTTTCCCAATTTTAAAGATTTTTGGTTAATTTTTTTTGGAATGTCTTTCATTTGGCTAGTAATTAAAGAATCTGGTGGGGGAAGATGAAAAAGTTACTCAGGAAACAAAAATAAAAAATTTTAATCATATATGCATTTCTCAATAAAAAGGTTTATATAGAAAAATTATAAATATGAAATTGTTACAATTAGAATTTTTGAGAAAAATGATCTCGGAACAATTGCGATACCATAAAATAAAATATTTAGAAAGTAAAACTAATCAATTATACACATATACGTGACGTCACGGAAAAACTCGTTTGATATAAACATACAGAAAACAATGTACACATACACACAATATAAAACAAAATTACATTTGTCGAGAAGATAATTAATAAAATGGAGAAGAATACTCTCACTCATAAATTAAACAATAAATAATACGGACCAATAACAGAAGTAAGATTTCAACAAGTGCATTCCTTGGCATGGCTCAAAGATTTGTGTTGTATATAAAATTATATATCGGCGATCCCTCAACTTGTCGTATCTCAAATTGGTTGCTTCATAGAAATAGAGTCCGTGAATCTCAGTTGTTCGAATGGTGCACCACATCCAAATATGAAGCTACTCCAATATTTAGAACCATGTATTGCCAGCGTCACAAAACAAAAGCATCGAAGGATCCCTTTTACAAAATCATAATAATCCTGCCATCCAACAAACCGCCACTCTATTATAATTATAAACAAAAGATAAATTAAACAAACAACACTTAATTTACAATCAAATAATTCATTTAAAATGAATATAATCGTACCAAGAGAGTTCTCGGCGAGATACTTTGGTGGCGAAACACAAATCTATTCATTCATGCCAAACTTGGAATGACTGACCCTTAATACATCATTACAAAGAGGCTCACGCTCTGAGTAACCCCACTTCTTAGATATCGTACGACGCACGACACTATTCACGAATCAAATCGTGCTTGAGGAGAAATTTACAAGACTTGGGGATTCATTTCTCTTAGTGGTTCGCCGTTCGTAGGAGTATAATAGATATATCCGTATATTATAAGAAAGAATGAGAAGAAATACATTTCGTCCCATAGAAGTATTCTTTAATTGCTTCATTACCCCCCCTTTATTTTGATTGGCAAATAGCCTCGTCGAAAATAACAATATAAATAAAAAGCAAAAAAAAAGGAAACTATCTAATTACAATTTTAATGATCCTATTCCATTTTTATTTATCAGAGTTAATCCTTTGTACAATACAAAATAAATATAATACATCCCATACATACATTTACAATTGTCGACTCACTTATAATACTAATGATAACAAAATAAACGTTATAACATGATTATAAAAATTGAAAATGATGCAGCAATACGGAATGTTTCAGACCTTGGCTGGAGGTCTATATTTTTTTAAATTATACCGATTATAAACTCCAATTTTTTTAGTAGGGTCATTAGGTTGTACCAATTCAAAAGAATTGTTATCGTAATTTTTTGTAATAAGATATGGTCCGTAATATAAATGAAAAAATTTTCTAGTCACTTTATTAAACGCGGCTGATATTTTAGGTATATTTAGTAATACTAAATCTCCTTCTTTTAAAATTACATTAGAAAACGTCTTTTGTGTACGAGCTCGTTTTTTAAAACTTTGATCAATTTTATCTCGAGCAAGTAAAATTTTCGCATCATGTTCAATAGACTTTATTTCAGGAAAGTTCAATAAATCATTAACAGGATCAGGAGGCTTATGTCCAAAATGCAGCTCAAAAGGTGAGAACCCCGTACTATGGTGATTTGTTACGTTAATGAAAAATTCTATGTCAGGTACGTGTTTTGCCCAACGAGTATGTCTGTCAGCACACAATGTACGAAATAATCGACCAAGCTCCCTCATTACCCTTTCTACTGGGTTACCTTGGGGGTGCCTGATCGAAGAAAATACTACCCTTATACCTAACTCCTCCAGCGCGTTACTCCATTTTTTTGACGTGAACTGAGACCCATGATTAGCCAAAATTCTATCGGGCTTTCCCATTTCAGGAAGATATAATTCCTTTAATTTTTTTAAAACGACTTGCGTGGTTTCTTTTTTAATTGGGTATAATTTGACGTATTTTGAGAAAGCATCCATAACGACGAAGATATACTGTAGGCCGCCCGTTGACCTCGGTAAGGGCCCAAAAAAATCGACACAGACCAAATCGTTTGGTTTGACCGATTTAACCAATTGAAAACTTCCCTCCATTTTAATATTTGGACTTTTCACTCTCTGGCATAGATCACATGTCAATACAAATTGTTTAACCTCTCTATTCATATTTTTCCAACTATAAAACTGTTTTATATACATCAGGGTCTTATATACTCCAGGGTGACCTAAACCCGAATGAATGCATTTTATCAAACTTCTCGAAATTTTACTTGGAACTACTACCTGCCATTGTTTCACGTCTTCATCCTTTCTAAACAAAACATCGTCCTTTATAATATAAAAATCCAATCGATTTCCACGACTAACCTGATCCCGAATATTCCTTATACTATCGTCACTTTTCTGTAAATCGGCCAAATTTTTTAATGAACTTATCAAATCGGTACTCAAATCAATTTTATTTATTGCACAACCTACCCCTGAAAACGCAATGTCCGGCTCCAAAAGGTCAATCGATAAATTTTGGCTTGACTCCTCCTCGAATTTTCCCCGAGAGTTTCTACTAAAGAAATCAGCAACGATGTTATCAGTTCCCCTACAATAAGATACCGAAAAATAATATTGTTGTAAAATTATAGACCACCGAATAAGCCTCGCACTCAAATATGCAGTAGATTGCAAAAAGGTCAACCCTTTATGATCGGTAATGATCTCGAACCTTATCCCCAGCAGATAAATCCGTAGTTTCGTGATTGAATACACAATGGCCAAGAGTTCTTTCTCGGTCGTTGTGTAATTCAACTCAGCGGAACTCAGACAACGACTGACAAGGGCAACAATACGAGGATCATCATTACCATCAAGTTGGTAAAGAATACCACTTATTCCATGATCTGACGCATCTGTCTGCAATCTATATGGAACGCCTGGCATAAAATGGCTCAATTTGACACAATTAACAAAAGCTGTTTTCATTCTACTAAACGCCTGACTTTGCGACGAAGTCCACCGCCAGGGATTTTTTTCCTTTAACAATGATCGAAAAGGATCAATCAAATTGGCATGGCACACAGTAAATTGACGATAGTAGGTGCAGATCCCAATAAACTGCTGTAATTCGCGTCTATTTTTTGGTTCGTCAAAGTTTAAAATAATTTCTAATTTGTCGGATAAAGGTTTAATTACCGTAATTGACAATTCATGGCCTAAAAATTTAATCCTTTCTTGAAAAAACAGTGATTTCTTTAATTTTAATGAAAAATTTTTTTGTTGCAAAACCTCAAACACCGATTCTAAAGCATTTAAATGGTCATTAAATGATCCCGGGGTTGCAATCAGGAAATCATCGATATATATCGAGAGAATTTCTTTAAATTGATCACCTAAAGCAAAATTGATAGCGCGTATAAACGCTGACCCAGCCGTTTTTAAACCGAAAGGCAATCGACAGAAACGATACATTTTTGACCCATAGACAAATGCTGTATATTTCCGACTGTCCTAGTGCAGAGGTATTTGCCAATAACCGGTATCAAGGTCAGTAGTTGACATAAAAGTTGTCCCAAAAAATTTTTGCAAAAGCTCGGAAACAAGTGGCGGTGACTCATGATCATCTTCTATAATACTATTTATAAATCGTGCGTCAAGGCATACGCGCACCGATCCATCATTTTTTATAACTATTCTTAATGGATTACAATAGCAACCGTCACATCGTTCTCTTATGCCATCATCTTCCATCGAATCAATTTTTAGGTCAACTTTTCCGCGATGAACCAAGGGAACCGGATAGTGCTTACGAATATAATGTTTATGTTCTTTAATTCTTAATCGATAAGGAGGAACATTTGCACTTTCTCTCTTTGGAGTAAATAGTCGTTCGAATTTCAACATTCTCTCTACAAAAGACTTTCTTTCATTATCAGTTAAATTCGGAATCGCTAGAATAATCGACCACAAAGTCTCATCAAACTGAATAGAATCTATCACCTTTTCCTCCATTGAATCTATTTTACCATAATTATCACAATTCGACCGATTATCATAATTATCTTTAAAAAACAAATCGTCCCTCACAAAACTAATATTACTATTTTCCTTTACATTATTTAAATTTTTAATTTGAATTTGATTAGATTCCAAATTTTTTACATGTCGACCTTCAGAATTATTATCTTCAAAAAATAATTCATCAAATATATTATCCACGCAAATTAAATTTTTATCATCAAAATGATAGTCCTTTTTAATATTAACAGTCTCCAAATCGCCAATGATATTCCTTTGAATGTTTTGACTAGCAATAACATTACAAAAATCAATATCACTGTCACTCTGACTCATAGACTGAATATATTGGACATCATCTTGCGCTTCCTTTAATAATAATCCCTTCGATGGTTCTCCATCAAATTTAACTAACGATTCCGGTACAGATATTCCATCAACTACAAATGAACACGATTGATAATCAATTATAACACGATACTTCAAAAACCAGTCATTTCCCAAAATCAGTGAATTTGACAAACCAGGAACAACTAGAAAACAAGAAGGATATATATTTTCCCCTAAAAATAGATCAATCATTACTTGTTTTTTTATACTAGTAGATTTTTTTCCGATTGCTGTAAATAAAGACAAACTCGAAATTGGTAATTCAACACAAGTTGCGTGCATCAGTAAATATTTATAACACTCCTCTGAAATTGCTGTCACTTGACTTCCAGTGTCAACTAACACGGGAAACGGAACCGAAAAAATACTAACAACAATTTTTGGACATAATGGGATACGAAATTTTTCATTATTTAGATTATCATGATCTATATTCAAGTCACTTTCCAAATTTCGAAAATCCTCATATGAATAACGGCGCGACATGTTAACAGATGATATCGCGCCAGTTATCCGTTTAAATGCCTGTATTTCTTTTGTACATTCATGGATTCCTTACTATTTCGATAGAAAGGAGGGGGAACACTCATATCTGGTAGCCGTATATTACTTTGATTTCTCACTGGCCGGGCAGAAGAGGGGAGTCCTAACACATCATCACACGTGCTCGTCTGTGAGCTCAACACTGATCCTGCTTGATTCCCCCCCCCCTATATTTATAATTCATGAAACTTACATTTTGACTAGAATTTAATTTACGCATTTTTATTTTATTTTGAGAATCCACATTATTAGAACCGTTGCGATTTAAAGAATTTTGTTCTAATTGACTATTAGATTTTTTATGAGAAAAAAGTTTATCATGAAACGTAAAATCAAGTTGTGTCAATGACTGAGAAACTTTATTATAACTATTAAAATCAACTGTAACCATAGCCTCCCTTACACGTATCGGCATTTGTGAAACAATAGTATAAAAAATTTCGTAATCCTCCATTTTAGGTAATATATATTGAGCCTCCTGAACCTGTCGTTGAAAATATGTAACTAACGTCTCTTTACTGCCCTCAAACTTTCTTTGCAACCAATTAGATTTAATTTTTACGCGAATGGGAATTAAATAAAATTCACTTAGAAATTTATTTTTAAAATCATTATAATCATCGAACGAAACTCTTTGTGTTTCAAACCAAATACGAACTCGACCTTCAAAAGACGCATCCAAAATATCCAATCCATTATTCTCATTAATTCCTTTCGCAGTGAAAAATTTATCTAATTTTTCTAAAAATTGATTAGGGTTATCATTTTCATCAAATTTGGGAGGTTCTATCTCTACTTTTAAACCGCGCAATCCCTCAACTAAAGTCCGAATTACATCATTATGATTATTAACATTTCAATCAATCTCCTGTTGCTGCCTAAGTTGAATCAACTGTAGATTTTGAAATTGATTAAGTTGACGCAATCTATCAACCTCCTGTCGCAATTGTTCCAAACTCATATCATCCTCGAATTCATTGTCATCCCCCGCCATTTTTTCTAATAAATTTCGCCTTGCTGAAAATGCTTTATTACGAGATCGTCTACTCCTTTGAGTTTGTTCCAAACCCGATAATAATTCTTTATTTTGAGAACGAGTCGTCACAGGCGTCCTCGTCATACAAACAGATTAAAATACCTTTCAAAGTCCCAAAACAAAACAACAACACGATACCGAAAAATCAAACGTCAATTTACTTCTATATCAAGATATTAAATTTAATACTTTTAAGAAAATTTTATTTATTACTTTCAAATTTTTAAATCAGAAACATGCATATATGAATATATAAAAATGTTGATCAATCAAATCGTGTCCCTGTTCGGGCGCCAAAATGTAACCCGTAAATCTTATCATTTAATATTTTACTCAGGAAACAAAAATAAAAAATATTAATCATATATGCATTTCTCAATAAAAAGGTTTATATAGAAAAATTATAAATATGAAATTGTTACAATTAGAATTTTTGAGAAAAATGATCTCGGAACAATTGCGATACCATAAAATAAAATATTTAGAAAGTAAAACTAATCAATTATACACATATACGTGACGTCACGGAAAAACTCGTTTGATATAAACATACAGAAAACAATGTACACATACACACAATATAAAACAAAATTACATTTGTCGAGAAGATAATTAATAAAATGGAGAAGAATACTCTCACTCATAAATTAAACAATAAATAATACGGACCAATAACAGAAGTAAGATTTCAACAAGTGCATTCCTTGGCATGGCTCAAAGATTTGTGTTGTATATAAAATTATATATCGGCGATCCCTCAACTTGTCGTATCTCAAATTGGTTGCTTCATAGAAATAGACTCCGTGAATCTCAGTTGTTCGAATGGTGCACCACATCCAAATATGAAGCTACTCCAATATTTAGAACCATGTATTGCCAGCGTCACAAAACAAAAGCATCGAAGGATCCCTTTTACAAAATCATAATAATCCTGCCATCCAACAAACCGCCACTCTATTATAATTATAAACAAAAGATAAATTAAACAAACAACACTTAATTTACAATCAAATAATTCATTTAAAATGAATATAATCGTACCAAGAGAGTTCTCGGCGAGATACTTTGGTGGCGAAACACAAATCTATTCATTCATGCCAAACTTGGAATGACTGACCCTTAATACATCATTACAAAGAGGCTCACGCTCTGAGTAACCCCACTTCTTAGATATCGTACGACGCACGACACTATTCACGAATCAAATCGTGCTTGAGGAGAAATTTACAAGACTTGGGGATTCATTTCTCTTAGTGATTCGCCGTTCGTAGGAGTATAATAGATATATCCGTATATTATAAGAAAGAATGAGAAGAAATACATTTCGTCCCATAGAAGTATTCTTTAATTGCTTCAGGGTCTGGACTAAGTTAGACATCTTGTAGTACCAACTAGAAAGTTAATTTAACTCCCTTCTGAATTAAACGTAGAAGAAAATTAGGTGCGGCGGGCTTCACACGCCTTTGAGTGATGTGTTGTGGATGCACCTTCAAGACGCCTTTTTTTAAACGTTGGAGGAGGCTCTGGTCTAAGTTAGATACCTTCTAGTACAAACTAGGAACTTAATTTGACTCCCTTCTGCATTAAACGATAAAGGAAATCAGGTGCGGCGGGATTCGCCCGCCTTTGAGCGACGTGTTGTGGATGCACCTTCAAGACGCCTTTTTTAAACGTTGGAGGGGGCTCTGGTCAAAGTTAGATACCTTCTAGTACCATCTAGGAAGTTAATTTGATTCCCTTCTGCATTAAACGTTAAAGGAAATCATTTTTCATCTTCCCCCATCGGATTCTTTAATTACTAGCCAAATAAAAGACATTCCAAAAAAATTAAATAAAAATCTTTAAAATTGGGAAAAACCCTTCTTCTGCATAATTACCTTTTTCTAAAAGTCCACTTTTAAAAAATATAATTGTCCGACATGTTAGATTCGACATTTTGATTTTTTGAATTTTGACGTTAAATTCGTAATCAGCGCATCCAGAAACCCTTTGATAGACAATTTTTGGAAAATCCGATAAACAAACAATAATTTATAAAACAGAAATTTTTCACTTTTTTTAAAACATTTTATATGCAATATTTATTGTTAAGTAAATAATATATAGTGTGCTAAATAATTCAATTAGCTTCGTTTGTTCATTGAAAGCAATTTGCAACTTGTCCGATGTCTTAATATTTATTATAACAAAAGTTTTTAACAAAAATGTTTGGACGAGTATACTCGTCCTCATGCATATGGTAACGGTTCAGTTTGGACGAGTATACTCGGCTTTATGCGCAGGAGGGTTAAATTCCTTAGCAAAACAGGCGCTTATCAGTATAATATCCCTCCAGAATTTCTTGACTGGGTAAAAACGTTGGTACCAGGAAATTTCTCTGCACACATAGAGAAAAAAAATTGTCAGGGTCGGAAAAATGTTTCAACTTGAAACTTCAGGAAATAAATCAAAATTAGGCATGAAAAAAGATAACATACCTGTTGCATGGGTATGTGCATCTAAATTTTAAATAGTTTTGAGGATTTTCGATATAACTGAATACGAATTCGATATCAGATTGAAAGGTTCAAAAATGGCATATTTTAGGGAAATACAATCAATTTAAATAAATCGTCTGCCATATTGTATACGCCATTTTGAATTTTGTGAATCTGATATTGAATTCGTATTCAGTTATATCGAAAATCCTTAGAACTATTGAAAATTTAGATATTTGTAGTTAAATTCTGCTTTATTATCAAAGTTTCCTTGTTTCTACTCAGTTTTCGAAGAATTCGACAAACTCAGAAAATCCAATAAACGATCACTTAGAGACAATAGAAGATTTTTAAAATTTTCAAAATGGATATTAAAGGGGAAGAGTAGCACTTTTAGGCTCAACATTGACCTTTTAGAGAAAAAATTTATTTCTTGATGTTTCATGACATCAAATATAACTAAAAACAGGTTTTTTGCATTTTTAGGTTAAAATATCTCGAAAACCTGACGTGATGGGTCCCTTTTGATGTCGGATTCGGATTCAGCACGTCGAAATCCTTCGGAAAACTGTTGTCTGATTGTTGGAAAGTAAATTGAATCAAATTTTGTTGGCCTGTGTAATAGTTATTTTCGTATCGAGGACGCAAAATAGGTGATTGCGACGATGGCGAAATGAAGGGACCGAGAGGACATAGTTTCGCGTCCGAGGCGAAGTCCAGGGAGCGAAAGAGTCCCCGAGGTCCCGAAATTTCGCCAGAGTCGTAATCACCTTTGCGCCCATGATGCTAACATAATGGCGGATACAACATGGCGGACGAAATTTTTTTTAAAATCTGTGGATTCCATTTAAATTTGTTACTCAGGTTTTCAGGGTCGCTGATTACGAATACAAAGTTAGATTTTGAAAATTCAAAATGGCGGATAAAATTCAATAGGGCGAATAAAATGGTTAAAAACTAATTGGATTTACTTGAAAATTGTTACTCGGGGGTTTCTAGGGTCGCTGATTACGAATCTAAAGTCAGATTTAGAGAATTCAAAATGGCGGATCCAATATGGCAGATGGCTTTTTTAAAAATGGACTGTATTTGTTTTTTTAAACAATGTTATGGAATCTTGTATAATGTTCTTTTGTTTTTGTGTTACTTTGATTCAAGTTTGTACTAGTTGTCTGTTTCGTGACAGTATTAATTATTCTTGCATAATATTAATCCAGAAAAATGTAAATATTTTTTTAAAAATGTCACTGTCATTTTTTTCAAATGAAATTGTTCTATTGATTTTAAATTTTCTTTAAGTTATTAAATATATAAGTAGTGAAAATTTTGTTATTCGATTTTTATTAAAATTTTTAATAATAAACAGTTTCATAACATCCGAAATTAGAATTTAAATTATTGTTTTAATAATAAAATCATTTAAAAATATAAAGATTATTAAATAATTACATGTGATTACTGTTGTAGTCATTCACATATCTTAAGGTGTTTCTCTGCATAGTTGATATTTTTAAATGATTTTATTATTAAAACAATAATTTAGTTTCTCTGCGTAGTTGATATTTTTAAATGGTTTTAATATTAAAACAATAATTTAGTTTCTCTGCATAGTGTTATTTTTAAATGATTTTATTATTAAAACAATAATTTAAATTCTAATTTCTGAAGTTATGAAACTGTTTATTATTAGAAATTTTAATAAAAATCAAATAACAGAATTTTCACTACTTATGTATTTAATAACTTAAAGAAAATTAAAAATCAATAGAAACGTTGTTAAAAAGACCCTAGATTTTCTTAACTTTTAAATTCAAAATTTTAATTACTGATAAAAAAAGATGTTCATTTTATAATATTTTGTTTTGAAAATTTGAAAACGTAACTGTTACTTATTGGGAAATCTTTGTAATTTTTTTAATTAACCGTATTTTTATACGGTTATACAATTTGAAGAAAACGACGGTGAGATTTTTTAAGAATATATACAGTTTTCCGGATTTTTTGGGATTCCGCTACTTTAATTTCGAAAGACAACGTCATATTCCGATTCTATGGAAAAAATTTTTACCAGAATTATGGTTCTGTATAATTTCTTGAACAAAATTTAACCATTTGAAGTTGAATTTTTCTTTGAATGATCATTATAACCAGTTTTTTTACACTTGGCGCTAAAAAAACAAAAATTGAAATTAAAAAAAAGCGCCCGACGGATTTTGATTTTTCTTGTAAGAAAATATTTAGTGAGGTACCCCGAACAAGTTGCAACAGGAATCTTGAAAAGGGACAATGTTGAGGGTAAAAATTGATTACAGGGTACCGTGATATACTAAAATAAAATGTGAAATAAAAGTGAAATAAATGTTAGTTGGTTATTTGAATAAAATACATTTTAATTCAGTTTATAAACAAGTATTATAAAATAGTAATGTTTATGTGTTATTTTATTTCATAAAAATTGTTTATACACTGAAATAAACTATTAATTAATACTGTAATTAAATCCTGTCTTTTGAATTTTAAAAAATAGATGTAATATTCGTAATCAACGACCGTGGAAACCCTTAAAAAACAAATTTCAATTAAATCCAATCAACTTTTAACTAAGCCATCAGCCATATTCGATCCGCCATTTTTAAATTTCTAAATCTGACTACGAATTCGTAATCAGCGACCCTGAAAACCCCCGAGTAGCAATTTTCAAGTAAATCCAATTAGTTTTTAACTATTTTATTCGCCCCATTGAATTTAATCCGCCATATTGGATCCGCCATTTTGAATTTTCAAAATCTAACTTTGGATTCGTAATCAGCGACCCTGAAAACCTGAGTAACAAATTTAAAGCGAATCCACAGATTTTCAAAAAATTTTGTCCGCCATGTTGTATCCGCCGTTTTGAATTTTTAACCTCTGACTTTGTTTTTGTGATCAGGGACATCAAAAACATTAAGCTGACAAATCTAAAGAAATCTATCAAGTTTTGTAATTTTGTTCACATGGCTACGATATTGTAAATAAAAATTCACTTTAGACGCCATTTTGTGTCCGCCATTTTGAAATTTCTTCCTCGCAATACCCCTATCTGATAGGGAATATATTTTTGACGCGTTATTTAGGACTTTTAGATGTATTCCAAGATGAATACCTGTACTAAAATTGCAAAAACTAAAAACAAAACATAAACATTTCTTGTTTTTTTTAAAAACATGTAATTTATTTATTTATAACTTTATAAAAAATTTTGAAACGCCATTCGAAAGAGTGGTTTTTGGCCAATAAGAAATTACTACTGCGGGATTTTTTCTGTTGAGTTTTTATGTTAAAATATAGTGTTAAACTTTGGTCCAAAAAATTGTACATTTGGGCGTGAATGGGTTAACTGCGATGACATCACCACGTCCAAAATCGAAGGTAGAAATGCTGAGTCAGACAATCCAGTGACAGAAAAAGGTAATCTCCATCAAAGTCCGTGGAAATGTGTTAAAAATAAGTCTAGTATTAGAGCGTAAGTAAAATAAAGATGGTGTATCCATGTGCATATAACGTGGTTGCACATAAAATATCCTAAATTTGTGAAAAAAAAATTATAAACTCCAAAAAAGTTTGATTTTTACCCCCTTCTTCATGGAGGGGTGTCTCAAGTTTTTTATTTTAAGCTTGTCACATGTTTCACTAACGATTTATGATAAAATCTCGAGTAAAATATTTTTTCCTTAAAAAATGCCAGATTGACTGTACTATTAAAACTTCAGTTGAGTAGAGTCATGTTTTTATAAAACTTTAATTGATATGTTTGAAGTTGGAGAAAAAAATTGTATTAAACTTTGTCCAATTTTACGAGAGGACATCAAAGATTTAATGAAATTGAAATAACCAAAGCTGTTTCAACAAAAATTTTAACTGTTACCAATTACTTACTTTAATTACAAAAGTCATTTAAAAAGAATTTCGATGGGATCCAAGTAAGTCAAAGCAGTGTCTTTTTTCTTTTAATTTTCACTTCATTATTTTCTTCTTCTTTTTCTTATTCTTCAACTACTGTATAACTTATACTTATAACTACTTGCATATTTCCTGCTTTTTTCTACTTTTTTCATATCTTTTGTTATATTTATAGTTATTTAAAGGATTGTAAAAACTAAAGAAAAAAGGATTTTGTAAAAACTTTTCTTTAAAGTAATGACAGTTAAAATAAAAGATTTTTTTACTAACAATCTTAAAATTTAAGTTTAAAAAAATGCATTTGGCCATCTCTTCCGAAATGTCTAGGAGAGATAATAATTAAACATTAAACACTTTTCTTTGAAGTAATGAAAGTTAAATTAAAATTGCAAAGGTACCACTTTTGAAATTCGACAAGCATCTTTTTAAAAGTGTCTACTTTAACATTTAATTTTTGTAGATTTTTAAATTTGGTAGAACATATTGAAAAAATTAAAAACAAAGAGTGTAATGTCATTCTAGCTTCAGCGTACTATGGCTTAAGAAATAAAATAGTTTTTTTAAACCATTCCATGAAACTTCGTTTTTTTAATAATAGGATTAATTATAAAAGGGTTATTCCATACGAAAAGGCAAATAACTTTGTCCTCTCGTGGTTTGAATTAAGTGCTAAGTCCAAGTACTTAAAATTTAGCATTTTTTATGTAAAATCGAATGCCGATGGGCTATTTTCGTCATTTTCAAAATGTCGACAACAAGAGCCACTTATATTATGTAATATAAATTCAAAATTTCTTTTTGTCAATTTTCAAAATGTTACATCCCGAGCGGAAGGCGAGGTTAAAAGGTTAGGTTAATAACTTTTTGGAGGAATGGTAGGCTGATTATGGTCAAGTTGGTAAAGCTTGACCTTTATTTTTAAGTAGGATCGTTTGTACTTCTCAAAACTACGGGTTTTGCGTTAAAACAAAAGAATATTCCCTTTTAATACATTTATTTAATGATTCAATAATTATATTACAAATAGTTACATAAATGTTACTTACTTTTAGTTACAGATTAGTCGTAGATTTAAGGTTATAGCGCTGGTCGGTATAAGTTTGGTTTTCAAGGTGTTGTTTCAATTGAATGAAACTTGGAAAGTTTGTTTTGTTACACTTATGTAACGTTCACAACTTTGAGACTTTTGCGTTTGTTTCAAGAGTTAATACCGCTTCTAGGTGTTACTTTTCGTCACTTGCACCTATTACGGAAAGAAACTTGTTTCTAAGTGTGAGAAAAGCAACTTGCACAATAATCGAGTACAATTCTATCCGCAATTGCCGATTAAAGAAAGAATTAGTGAAAAACTACAATTAATGAGACTTAACACGCAAAATACGACAGTTAATATATTGAAATTATAAATTCTAAGTGTCAAATTGCCTTTCTTGCACCCCTGAGGGAAAGAAACAATACAATGACTATTGGTCTATAAAACCGCACCGGAACATTCGACAATTTTTGTTGAAAAGGCTTTGGCTTATATACTAATAAATTATTAAAAAGTGGGAGAGTTTGAAGACAATTATGGGGGTAAAAGGTGTCAATTCCTAAGAATAATGCTTATTCCTTATAATTCTATTTTTAATTATACTTCGGAGAAAGAATGCGTCTCATCGGTAACTACTCAGAAGTTTTACCCCATATATGGAAAGAGTGAAGCTCGAATTACACGCAGCGATTCCTAGAACTCGGGCTGCGCTAGAACTCGGTTGCGTAAGTAGGTCACAGCGAGCGAGTTCGAGCTTGCAACGCATTCTTCTCTATTTGACCAATTTCTATCTCTTATTTTGTTTTTCTCTAATTTTAAAATTGAGACAATACAGCAAGTATAATGTTTCAATTTTACTTATATCTCAATTTAAGACTTTTAAGTCTTTTTAACACGCGTATTATATGTCAAAATAAGATAATTGCATTCCTTTAGCTTTTTGTTACATTGCAGATACACAAAACATATTCCTTACAATCTTATCAAAAACAAAAATGTATCTGGGATGTAACAGTCCTCCCTCCTTACTCTTTCATCGTCCCGATGAAATTTAATTCTTATCTTTTAGATACCTATGTGGAGACTTGAAATGCCGAAATTGACACTGTCTTTTATTACCCTAATTACAAGATTCATACTGTGTTCTCGGTAATATTGATATCCTTATGCTCATCTTACATTCGGCGGCGCCTAGATAAGAATAGTGAAGTGACATGCTTATTGTGTGGTGATATTAGTTGTATATGTTTTCTAATCATCTTCTTAAGGTAAGTGTGGATTTCTTCTTTCGCAGGACAGTCGTTGACCCTTTGTTTCCCATGCAATTTTGTTAACATCAGCATTTTGCTTCCCTATAAATGATGATGGCATTCGGGGCGTCTTCATTAGTTAGCTTCTTGAGATGGAGAACACAGCTAGTGAAAGTGAGCATCAAAACATAATTGTGTTGTTTTAATTTTGTGGTTTATATTGGTTGTGAAATTAAGTTCTTTTTATTGTTTCCAGTATCGAACAGAAGGAAATGTGGTATTAACATCTTGATGTTTCTTCAATCGCTACATGCATTGGCTGCGTCCGTGCATCATTCGATGCAAGAAATAGATTGTTTCGAAACGATGGGTCGTCCTGGTCGTCCCAAACGGAATTCTCTGTCAGGATTCGTGGTAGACAGAAAGATTCGTATCAAGGAGCTACGGAGATTAAAAGAAGAAGTCTTGGCTGAGTCGGCGCAGATGACGTCGATGATGAATTTATTGTTGTAAGTACAATCATTTATTTATTTATTCTCTTTCTCTGAATTTATAAGGTAAAATTTTGTAAGTTAAAAATTTTCTTCTTCCCTTTTTGTTTTTTTTTAGTCGGCCTGATCGACCAATTGACTGTTATTGTGGGGATGCCCAAGCAATTCAAAGCCCGAAAAGAGAAAATTAGAGGATACAGGTAAAATTTTCTTTTCTTCTTCTTATTCTCCCTTTTTTTTACTTCATTATGTTTGTAAAAATTGTTTTGTCCTATTTTGTTTGTAGAACAACTTGATTCTCCTAAGAAGAAAACGGCTAACACGATGGTATGGATTAACAATACGCCAAAGGTCATCTTTGGTCAAGGTGGTTCTTCTTCATCGGATATAGTTGATCAAACTGATCCATTAGATTTATCGGTGAAAGTTCCAAAGATTGACTATAATATGCAGCCGAGGGTTTATGTCAAGGACATCCGGTCGCTCCTTGAAACACCTATGCAGCAGAATTCGGACATCGTTCAACCAGGTCCTTCTTGGTATATAAAACCAGAGAATATTGACACCATCTTGGAAGAGGATCCTCTTGAAGTTAAGTCGGAACCACATGCATCCTTGTTTTACCAGCAAGGTCCTTCTCGGGATACCGAGCCCGAAAATGTTGGGGTTATTTTAGAAAAAGATCTATTTAAAATTCGATTGTGTGCGTGCGGTATGTGTTTATCATAATGTTCTTCCCCTTTTTTTATTTTTGTGCTCGAATTTGTGAGTATTTTAATTTCATATTATATGTTTATTTAGTTGTATGCGTAGGTTACGTGTGTGTTTTTCTTTTGTAGTGTGATAGTGTGTGTCTTTGAATAAATTTGACATGTTCTTATAAAATTTTGAGTACAATTATTTATATCGTTAAAACTTCTCTCATTCGTTCTTTTACAATTGTAGTTTCTCATTTTTATTTATTTTCTTTCTTTTAATAGCGTAGATTTTCTGTCTGTTAGCAATTTATCTGCTTCTAATTGTTTGTTTTGAATATTAATTTTTGTTGAAAATCCGTTTGGTTCACATCATAATTCAAAATTTCCATTACATAATATCGACGTTTTCTTGATTTTTATCAAAAGTATTTATCTTTTTCTATCCTATTAGTAATTTTAATTCCTGATACGAATTTTATTACTCATTAAAGTCTAAAAATTATATATATAATTAATATAATAATATATAATTAATATATATTAATTAATATAAATTAATAATATATAATTAATATAATTAATTGAAAATTAAAAATATTTTCGTGATAGGTACGCGAGCGCGACAGGATGTAGCAAAAACCTTAAGTTTGAGGTAAAAAAAACGACGAAAAACCAAAAACATTGCCTTTGACAACTTTTCGCATTTCGAAAGATAAGTGTTTATTGTATTTATTATTATTCTTAGTATTATTTAATTATTCGTTTTACTATTTTTATTTTTACAATTTTATATAAAATAGCAATGACGGTGACTAAAGCAACATTTGCAGTTTGTTTGTGAAATCGGCACGACTGACGAGCACTAAAAATTGACATGGGCCAAATTAATTGCATATTCTAATAACATAACGTTAATAAGACTTTTTTTTGCAATATTAAATTCTTCATATATTAATGGTCGTAATTTTTAGTATTCGTCAGACAAAATCTCATTGATAAATATAAATAAACTATATTTAAATTTGCTGCTGATAACTAAAGCAATTGAATAAAAAGGCTAATGTTTTAATGTTCATATTCTCATACTTTTTAACCCCGAATCAGCGAAATTATCCTGATTCGCAGTGATGTAAGCATCACTGATTGAAACAGTGAGAATAATCTTCGAATCAATTAATTAAAATAATAACGTTCTATTTAAATCAGTCAAGTATTTTTCTTTTCCAAATAATTGAGTTAAACAAAGAGCGCTTTTATTATTTATAGAAAGTCAATTTTGCCCATTAGTTTTATCCAAAATAATTGAATTATTTCCAAGAATTCATTAAAATTTTAGCAAATAATTGAACTTCTCGAAAATTATTGTTTAAACATTAAACTTGAATTCTTTAATAAAATGTAAAATATAATTGAATTTTTGAAACATTTTATAACGAACTAAGAAAATTGAATTCTTTCATGAAACTCCCTTTTAAATATAATTGAATTTTTGCAAAGATTTACTATAAATTAATTGGAAATCTGCGATGAGTTTTATTATTTTATAAAAGTAATAATTGAACTCTTACAAGAATATTTCTTTTATGAAGATAAAGGAATTCTTGCTAGAAGAATTTTACTATAAACTTTAAGATTAACATGCAAAATAATTTTTGGAAGTTTGGATCTGAAACTACCCAAATTCATATTTGAACATAACAAGTTTTGTAATTTGTAAAATAATAATTTTAAGCTTAATTTTACAATTTAATGTAAATGATTTCTACTTTATTATTTAACTACTTAAGTTATTTTATTATAGGCCTTTAACATTTTAATTTTTTATATTTGACTGAATTATTTTTGCCAAAATTAAAATTAGATATTTTATCTTAACATTATATTTATAGTTCAATTAGAAAAATTGACCATTAAAATAAATTGTAAAGTGCAACAATTTTTAATTTACACTAATTTTACATGAAATTTTATTATGAAAAATTTCGTATTTTACACAATACATTTTAGTATACAACTTTTATCAAAATAAATTTGAAAATCATGTTTAAAATTCATGAATTTTTGGTTAGAAATTAATTTGAGGAAAAAGCGATTTAATTTTGTGAAGTGCTTATAATTCACCGATTCATTAGTCAAATATCTGAGTACTGTTTCATTCAGTGATATTTTCACTGATTCAAATTCAGAGAGTATTACGTGCATATTCTATTTTCCAAAATTTATTCAATATTGATACATTTTGAGTAAAATTTATTTTTTAGTTTATTTATAATTAACAATTCCAGAATAATATAATAATTTTGACAACTTCAATTGTAAAACTATTTTAAAGATGAAAATTTTGCCTTTAAAAATGCATAAAAATGTGCCTCATGATAGAAGACGACTGGGCCGACAACATGGCGGGTCGAGCGGTTCTTGCTTCGCTCTGTATAAGGGGAGAGGCATGAGACCGACAACATGGCTGGTTGAGCGGCTCTCGCTTCGCTCGGTATGAGGGGAGAGGCCTTGGAGCCAGCGCGCGAGTATTGGCTAGTGTGCGTGAGGCCTTTCACTTCTCCGCATAGCCGGTCGACTCCTCCCTTCTTATATTCGCCTGATACAAGAGGCTCGATTCGAGTCTTTTAAAAGTCTATTATTTATCAATAATAATTATTAACTATTAAAAATTGATGATATCCATAAATTTCAAGTCAATTTCTGTATATTTATACAATTTTTGGTATAGGTTTATAGTATACCAAAATTTATTAATTAATAATAAACCTTTAATATCATCATATAATTCATTTTGAGTAATAATAATAATAGCAATAACAATTTTAATATAAATTGATTAAAATTGTTAATTTCAGTAATAATTTATAACTATTCGATTTGTTAATTGTTAATTAAAGCAATAAATTATATTGTATGTTAGTAGTATTTTATTTATTTATAGTAATTATTATTACAAATTTTTTTTTTGTATATATAGTAACAATAATGATGTTTATTTAATTTAACTTTTATATTATTATAGGTTATTAAATAAAATATTAATTTATCAATATTTATTAATTGTTAATTCATTAGAGCTATGGTTAATTATTAATTATCACTAATTAATAATTAAGTTATTTACTTATTTGATATGAATGTAATTTATAAATTATTAACAATATTATTATATCATCATTACTATTACTATTATTATTGTAAAATTTTAATTTTAATTTATAAGATTAAAATTAATAGCAATATAATTAATTTATTAGTATTTTAAAGTGAATTAGTTTTTAAAGCTTATTGTGCATTGATTAGTAATTTATTGCTAATAATGTTAAAATTATCTAGTTTTACCTTCGATTTTTCATCATTTAAGAGCAAAATTAATTTGAATTTGAATTATTTGCCGCTCTTTCATGATGGAAGTCAGCGCGGCATGCGCGTCTTACCATTAGACAGAGTTGCGTGCATCGGTTGAGTTGAATCTCTTTACTGCTTAAATTATCGTAAATGTGATGTCTTTTTGATTGATTAAATTTCTGGTTTGTTTGTTTTTGTTTGTTAATAAACAAAAGTAGTTTCTAATAAAGTTTTTAATTATAAATATTTTAAGGGTTAATGATATTATTTATTCATTACGTTTTTTTTAGTTGCTTATTTTTAACTTTTATCGTTTTGTAGATTACTCTGACATTATTAACCTGGAGTTTATTTTAATTTTTAAATTCTATTTATGAAAATCTAGATTAATAAAGTTTCTTTAATAATTTCTATGTTACTATTTATTTATATAGATATTTTGTATTCTGTTTGGGTAAGATATGTTATATATATTCCTTTTTGGAAATGTAAAGCTGGTATCATTTTTGTTGTCGTGATGAAGAAAATGATGAAATCTGTCATCTAAAATTTAAAACTATGTTATTATTAAGATTTAAAAGCAGTTATGAATTTTTAGCGCCTTAAGTCGATCACTGTTCTCCACTTTTTCTCACCAGTTTTATCAACCCTTTTTAGAATGTTGCTTATTGGTGAATTGTATGGTGAACGAGAAGGACTTATAGCTCTTTTTGACTGCATTTCATCGATGATTTTACTTATTTTTTTCTTTTTGTATTGTGAGAATCCTTGTTTGAAATGTCTCATAAAATGATCAATTGTTCTGAATGACTTAACGTGAATATTCCCTCTAGCATCATCCTCTAGTTTAGCAAGAATAATTTTTAAATACTGATCTTCGCAATGTTTCAGAACAACAGATTCGAAATTCAAAACATCCTCAAAAAATCATTCACTGATATATTATGACAGTTATAAAAAGGAACATTCACTCTATTTTGTTTTAACGCAAAACATTCTGCTAGAGAATTTACCATAGTGTCGTAAAGGGATCTATTCATTGTGGTTGTGAAGGTCGCGCCACTCGCTTCTTCCGTATTATCGTCATCATTACCCTTTTGGTGTTTATTTTTACAAGTCATTTTGATGTTAAGTTAAAATAGTTCGTTAATAATATCGAACGAAAAAGGGAGTCCTAAAACTCCAATAATATCTGAATGGTCGTTACAATTTATTGTTTGAAATTCTACTGCCGTATAATTAATACAAACTTTTGTCTTTAATTATAAAGTTTTGTATTTAATTTAAAATAGTGTAATTGTTTCTGTGAATTGTATTAAAGAATAAGGCAATGATTTTCTTTAAGGTTAAAATTCGCCGATCAGCGTAAAAGTAACTCTAAAGTAAGCCTTAAATTTAATAAAATTTACAAAGTTCTTTATTTTAACAAATTCGCCGATCAGCGTAAGATGATAAAATCAAGGACTTGAGTGATTAATAAAGATAATTGTCCTAATAACAAAATCGCCGATCAGCGTAAAATGCCATTAGTAAAATCGAAATTCGCCGAGCAGCGTAAGAACGATTTTATACAACTTGTTCTTTATTAAGAGAAGTGTATATTTGTTTATTAATAAAATGTAATAATTTTCTATGAAAAATGATTTTATATTAAAATGTTGTTAGAGTGTCAGTTAAGTTTTTCTATATTCTATGTGTTGTAAGTGTTCAACTTGCACCCAGTGTAAGGAAAGAATAGTGTTTAGTACAACTCTAATCTGCGAGCAGACTATCAATTCTAAGTGTTAAAACTATCAACTTGCACAATAACCGAGTACAACGCGGACTGAATTGCCGGTTAGAGAAAGAATAATTTAAAAATTAACTGATTTATACTCCTAATAATCTGTAAGAGTCAATAAAATTAAAAAAAAAATTTTTGAATTTAATACTTTATAATAGGAATTATTATGATTGTTTAACAAAAGTGACGAATCCCACCGCTGCCACCAAATCAGCTGTTACATCCCGAGCGGAAGGCGAGGTTAAAAGGTTAGGTTAATAACTTTTTGGAGGAATGGTAGGCTGATTATGGTGAAGTTGGTAAAGCTTGACCTTTATTTTTAAGTAGGATCGTTTGTACTTGTCAAAACTACGGGTTTTGCGTTAAAACAAAAGAATATTCCCTTTTAATACATTTATTTAATGATTTAATAATTATATTACAAATAGTTACATAAATGTTACTTACTTTTAGTTACAGATTAGTCGTAGATTTAAGGTTATAGCGCTGGTCGGTATAAGTTTGGTTTTCAAGGTGTTGTTTCAATTGAATGAAACTTGGAAAGTTTGTTTTGTTACACTTATGTAACGTTCACAACTTTGAGACTTTTGCGTTTGTTTCAAGAGTTAATACCGCTTCTAGGTGTTACTTTTCGTCACTTGCACCTATTACGGAAAGAAACTTGTTTCTAAGTGTGAGAAAAGCAACTTGCACAATAATCGAGTACAATTCTATCCGCAATTGCCGATTAAAGAAAGAATTAGTGAAAAACTACAATTAATGAGACTTAACACGCAAAATACGACAGTTAATATATTGAAATTATAAATTCTAAGTGTCAAATTGCCTTTCTTGCACCCCTTAGGGAAAGAAACTTGTTTCTAAGTGAAAAACAAAATAGACTTGCACGATAATCGAGTACAATTCTAAACCGCAATTGCCGATTAAAGAAAGAATATTACAAATTCGTATAAAACTGAAGGGTCGCTCTACAATGACTATTGGTCTATAAAACCGCACCGGAACATTCGACAATTTTTGTTGAAAAGGCTTTGGCTTATATACTAATAAATTATTAAAAAGTGGGAGAGTTTGAAGACAATTATGGGGGTAAAAGGTGTCAACTCCTAAGAATAATGCTTATTCCTTATAATTCTATTTTTAATTATACTTCGGAGAAAGAATGCGTCTCATCGGTAACTACTCAGAAGTTTTACCCCATATATGGAAAGAGTGAAGCTCGAATTACACGCAGCGATTCCTATAACTCGGGCTGCGCTAGAACTCGGTTGCGTAAGTAGGTCACAGCGAGCGAGTTTGAGCTTGCAACGCATTCTTCTCTATTTGACCAATTTCTATCTCTTATTTTGTTTTTCTCTAATTTTAAAATTGAGACAATACAGCAAGTATAATGTTTCAATTTTACTTATATCTCAATTTCGGACTTTCAAGTCTTTTTAACACGCGTATTATATGTCAAAATAAGATAATTGCATTCCTTTAGCTTTTTGTTACATTGCAGATACACAAAACATATTCCTTACAATCTTATCAAAAACAAAAATGTGTCTGGGATGTAACACAAAATCTCCAACATTTTGTGATAAAAATTGTTTACAACTGCTAAGTTCCATATTTCTGTTATCGCTAAATATAAATTGGAAGTAATTTGTGATCTGTGTCCCAAAGTTCAAGATTTCGGATCTAAAATGGCGGACTAATTTTTCAAATTTAATAAATTTAACTAAATTAGGCTGAATCTTGTTACTCAGGGGTTTTCAGGGTCGCTGAATACAAATCCAAGGTCAGTATTAAAAATTGCAAAATGACATTTTTTTTAAATTACTAAAATCAACTGAATCTTGCTACAAAGGAGTTTTCGGGGTCGCTGAATACGAATCCAAGGTCACAATTTAAAAATGAGTCCTAAAATGGACTGATTGGAACTTAGTTTAATTCTTTTTGTGAAGAAATAGTCCTGAAAAGGAATTATTGAGACTTACTTTCATTTTTTCTAGAACTGAAGAGTCCTAAAAAGGACTGATTGAAACTTATTTTTATTTTTATAATAATAAAAATCCTAAAGAGGACTTATTGAAACTTGTTTTTATTCTTTTTACAGAAGAAAAGTCCTAAAAAGGACTGATTGAGACTTAATTTTCATTCTTCTTATAAAAGAATAGTCCTGAAAAGGACTGATTGAAACTTATTTTTATTAATAATCTTTTTGTAAAAAAAGTCCTAAAAAGGACTGATTAAAACTCATCTTAATTGTTTGCACAAGAAAACTCTTTAAAGTACTGCTTGAGACTTAATTTCCATTCTTCTTAGAAAAGAATTGTCCTGTAAAGGACTGATTAAAACTTATTTTTATTAATAATAATCGTAATAATTGATGTTACAAACCAGAATAAATTTAATAATTGGTCTTTTGAGATGGCCCTCTATTTTGGCTTGGGGATGCACTAAGCTGCCAAGGTCATGTAATAAATTCATTTTATCACACGAAATAAATATAGTTGAAATAATAAATAATATAAACTTACAAAGAATATTTTAGAAAATTACAGAGGAATAAAACAAATTCAAAAATGACGTTAAAAAAATATATTTATTAAAATTCAGTCGAATTAATGACTTGAATCAATTACAATTTTTTAATTACAAATGCCCGCGTTACAACATTCAAACACACTCACACATATATATAAAAGTCAAATAAAAATATTCGATAGGACAAAATGCAATAAAAATGACATGAAACAAGAATACATTCACAGAACTAAAAAATAGATTAAACAAAAATTAAAAAAAAATTTTTTTTAATTTTTCGACTAATTTGTTTAAACAATTATTTTTTAAAGTTGTTTTTTTTCATGAAGAGAATAACCAATTTTTATAAAAAAATATTTTTATTAACCCCTTGCCAGTCTATGGCCCATATGTGGCCTCAAAAAGTCGTGCCACCTTTACGTCTGTGGCCATATATGTCCATCTCAAAAATAAAATACTAAACATAATTCGATTTGAATGACCAAGTGCATACTAAGATTTTTGGGGTCACTGAATCTGAATTTCAAGTCAGATTTTTAAAAATCAAAATGGTGGACCTAAAATGTCGACTATAAAGATTTTAAAATTTATCAAATTCGCTTGAAACTCGTTACTTGGGAGTTTTCGGGGTCGCTGATTACGAATATACTGTCAGATTTACAAAATTAAAATGGTGAATCCAATATGGTGGATAATTTCAAGATTCATGCAATTTCATCGAATTTTAGGTCCGCCATTTTGGATTTTTAAATATGAAATCGTATTCGTAATCAGCGACCCTGAAAACCCCCGAGTAACAAGTTTTAAACAAATCCGATAGATTTTTTATTTTCTCGACCGCCATATTGGATCCGCCATTTTTAATTTTTGAAATCTGACATTAGATTCGTAATCAGAGACCCCGAAAACCCCCGAGTAACAAGTTTCAAGCAAATCTGATAAAATTTAAAATTTTCGAATTCGCTATTTTGGGTCCGCTATTTTGGATCCACCATTTTAAATTTTGAAAAACTGACTTCAAGTTCGAATTTGCGACTCCAAAAACTTTAATTACAATTAAATGACATTTTTTAGAAACTTTTTTTTCTTGGACCATTTTTGGACCACAAGCGATTTTTAGCTGGACTGCGAAGGGGTTAAACCTTGGAATGTCCTTAAAAAGTACCCCAATTTGTGAAGATGTGTTTTTTGATATTTTCGAGAAATTAATTTTTGAATTTTTGATTACTCGATTTGGGCCATACGGCTTGCGTCACCCTTTTTTCAAAAATTTTTATCTTGTAAACTATTGGTCCTAGAAAAAAATGTCTCACATAAAAATTAAGGGAATGTATTGAATTTTAATAATAATTTATTAAAAAATAATTTTTTAAACTTTCGAGAAATTTGTTTAAATAATTATTTTTTAAAGTTGTTTTTTTTCATGAAGGGATTAACCAAATTTAATAAAAAAATATTTTTATTAAAGCTTGGAATGTCCTTAAAAAGTACCCCAATTTGTGAACATGTGTTTTTTGGTATTTTCGAGAAATTAATTTTTGAATTTTTGATTGCTGTTTGCGACGGCTGCCGGGCAAGCCGTATGGCCCGAACCGAGCAATAAAAAATTCAAAAATTAATTTCTCGAAAATACCAAAAAACACATCTTCACAAATTAGGGTACTTTTTAAGGACATTCCAAGCTTTAATAAAAATATTTTTTTATTAAATTTGGTTATTCCCTTCATGAAAAAAAACAACTTTAAAAAATAATTGTTTAAATAAATTAGTCGAAAAATTAAAAAAATTATTTTTTAATAAAATATTATTAAAATTCAATACATTCTCTTCAATTTTTGTCTATAACATTTTTTTCTAGGACCAATAGTTTACAAGATAAAAATTTCTGAAAGAAAAGTTACCAAAAAGTTTAATTAACAATATCTTGCAAAATAATTAAAATTATGCAAAATCCTTGAGTGAACTTTAAAAGCACCCTAAGCACAACAAATTAACCAAGTATAAACAAAATCTGAGATTTAAAAGTTCTTCCAGACCACAAGCGATTTTTAGCTGGACTGCGAAGGAGTTAAGCGTGAAATTTTTACATTGCAATAATTCGAAGACAGAACACGTTTTTCCACATGATCGATAAAAGTACCCTTTGTCGAGATTAGCAAATCATCAATATATGTAGTTAAACAATCCTCAAACTGATGTCCGATCGCGAGATTAAGGGCCCGGATAAACGCTGATCCTGCCGTTTTAATTCCAAATGGAACTCTACAATACTGATATAGTTTTGAGTCGAAAAGGAATGAAGTTTATTTCCTGGATTCTTTGTCTAAAGGAACTTGCCAATACCCTGACGCCAAATCCGTCATTCACATGAACGTTATGCCATGAAATTTTTGCATAATTTCTGAAATAATAGGTGGAACTTCGTGATCAGACTCTATTATTTCATTAATATACCGCGCGCTAAACACACTCTTACGGTACCGTCACTTTTTACAACGATTCTAAGAGGACTACAGTAATCACTATCGGATTACTAATTACGTGCGCGCTTTCATAATCATTGATTTCGTTTTCAAAAAAGATTTCGGTAAACTCTTGATTATTATTTCTTTCATCAACCGTATAATATTCTATGTTATTTTTATTGACATTATTGCGTGCCGTAAACAAGAATATATCTGACACACCGTCACAGCGGCTATCAGCTGTTACTTTATTCTCACTACTATTATTTTTATTGGATTCAGTTACGACAGAATTTATCGAGTCCACGAAAATTTCCCGATCGTCAAATTCTGGAAAATCAATCAAATCAAAATTATTCGCAGGCTTTTTACCCCCCTTTTCGCGAATTTCACGATCTCGACACAATTGCAAACCTTGTACATATTGAACATTTTTATTACCTTCATGCCTTATTCCTGGGTTGTCAGTTAACTCCCCGAATTATATCAAAGAAGAACAAATACATTTTCCGTCAAGAACAATAACTTTTCTTTCGTAATCCACAATAACTTTATTGTTTAGTAACCAATCGTTTCCCAATATTACGGAATTCGAGAGATTAGGCACTATTAAAAATGACGACTCGCACGTAAACTCCCCGATCGACACTTTACACATAATTTGTTTTTTTATGTGAGTGGCATTTTTACCAATCGCAGTAAACAAAATAGTACTCGACACAGGCATCTCGAGAACATCATAATATTGTTTTAAATATCCATAGAATTCATACGACACGGCGGTGATCTGGCTTCCGGTATCTACTAGCGATGCAACGGGAAACGAATGTACAGAGATAATTATTCGCGGACAAGAAGGACTATTTGATCCGACACATTCGCATTTTTCAATACTTTAAGATACGTCATCAATCACGTTTTCAAAATCTTCATATAAATGAGGATTAATCACTGACTGAAAATTCGCTTTCCCCATAATCATAACTCGATTCATAAAATTACGACGATTTTCACGATTCCATGAATGAGGAACAGGCGGTGGGGGATGACTAACGTGGACAAAATTTCTCGCACTCTCATCGGCATTTGCTGGATTATTGTAAAATGCAACTCGTATTTCTCAAACGGAGGCACAAAATATTGGGCTTCTTTTCTTTGGGTTAAAAAATAAGTTTATAAAGTATCTCCCAAATTGTCAAAACGTCTCTTCAGCCAATCAGACTTGAATTTCACACGAATGGGAATCAAAAAGAATTCCACGAGAAATTTAGTTTTAAAATCATTATAATTAATTAACGTATTTCTCTGAGACTCGAACCAAACACGTGCACGACCTTCAAAGCACTCATCAAGAGCATTTAAACGATTTCCGAGAAGATTTTTGATTGTAAAAAATTTTTCGAGTTTTTCTATAAATTGTTGTGGGTTTTCCGGTTCGCAAAATTTTGGAATTTTGGCATCCACACTCAAACCTCTTAAACCATCGATCAAAGAACGAACCAACTGATTACTTGCATCACCCGCACTTTTCGCAGCACGATTCGAATTTTGAAAGTGCAAAATTTGTACATTTTGCGCATTGTTCAATTGTCGAAGTCTTATAATTTCAGCACGCAACTCCTCAATCGAAGCATCATCATTTACTTCGTTTTGATTAACTTGATTTGGCGGTGGGATAGACATTCTGAACTCACGATTACAGCGTTTAAAATCTAAACCTCTCAACAATATTCCAGGGTGAGATCGCGTTTTCCTCTCGAATATACGTTTTATATAATATTAATAACACTTAAATACAAGTGATTCGAAAACTGAACAATATCAAACACAATCAAGTAAACAACAAATTAATAAATAGAAATATATCGACAAGTATAAGATTGAAATAAATAAACAAATAAAATAAAAATCACATTCATAAAGATAGAATCAATAAAAGATCAGAACATTTTTCGAAGTTAATAAATATAATCAATTGTTACAACAGTCAATCATTTCAACAAAATTCAATCAAAATTTCGGGCACTCGTTCGTCCCTGTTTGGTCGCCATTTTTGTAATAAATTAATTTTATTACACGAAATAAATATAGTTGAAACAATAAAAAACAAAACAAAAATACTCATCGCTTTCACAATTTTCAAGAAATTCCACTTAGAGCAAACGATCGCTAATCCAGTCCTCCTCACCAGATCCTTAATTTCGCCCTGACACGATTCCGCCCATAATTTGCATAAAAGCGCCACACTAATGAATTTAAATAATAATAAAATATTGTAACGTGGATTATAAAAAGTCCACGTTTGAGATGTTTTCCCGAGAGTTCGCCGAAGCTTGAATAGTAAAAGAAAGTAGAGTTGGAAATTACACAAGACCACCAGGAACCAACTGAAATTTAATAGGGATATTTTGCCATTAATTTCATTATTGTAATTTCTCTAATTATGTAATTTATGTTTTATTGTTTGAAATGGAATTGTTTATTTACGTAGTTTGTAGAGGTTAGGAATCTGGGACGATGTCGAGAGGTGAGAGAGAGATTCAGACACATCGAAGAAGACGAGCAACGTAGGAGACAACAACACAACCTCTCACAACAAAACGCGATAATCGGCAGAGATGTAAGATGCAACCCTGACTTAGCCATCCGGAGAAAACATTCCACTGATTTTTCTCCGCCTGTCACAACACTGGAGCAGACGACGCCGATCTAGCGATGAGAAAATCGAAAGAGCATTTCCCAAGCAGGGAGTCATGTCCAGTTTCCGACGGCGCCAGCCAATCAGAATAGCCGTCGGAAAGAATGAAGCAGCCCCGGACCAAAACAGCACTCGGTAGCCAATGAAAACACCGAGCGCCGCCAGCGGTGCACGCAAATACGGATTTTGGAAGCGCGGAGGCTGTCGAAGGACCGGAAGTCGAGAGAAAAGAGTAGTTGATTTCTGGTGGAAAAAAAAGAACGAAAGTTGTGGTTGGTTTTTGACAAAATAAAATAGAATAAAAGTTTTTCGACCGGATCCAGATGTCTAGGAGATACTGGGAAGACGAAAGGAAGCGGCTCGAAGGTTAGTGTCTTCATCAGGCTGTCGTTGTCGCGTGAGAAGACAAATTATTGAGAAAGTGAGGTTAGGTCGAGGAACGACACACACCACGAGGACAAGGGAAAAGTGTACTCACGCCGGGAAGCAAATTCGGGTGTAAAGTGAAGTTAAAATACGAAATAACATTGTTTTCCGAGCGGACACAAGTATTGTGAATTAAAGTCTAGAAAATGTCCACTCGGAAAGATAAATTTCATTGAAAATTAATAGTAAAGAAATACGAAAGAACACGTGCTTAGTGAAAATTTCCCGGCGTGATCCATTACACAGACCAGCAGTGTCCTGAATGTCTCTTTCTTTCTCTCTCTCAACATTGGAAAAATTTGTAAGTCATATTCTCGATTATTGTTTTGTTTATTTAGTTCGTCCCAGGTGTTTATTTTATTAGTTTAGAGAATTGAGGTTTCAGATTTAGATTACAGTAAAATTTGAAATTTGTAGTTAAAAGAAAAGTTCCTAGCTAGGAACTTTTGAATTTCGATAAACTATCACTAGAAATTTCCTAGCTGGGGAATTTTGAATTTCGAATAGGGAATATTCCCTGTCAAAGAACAAATGTAAACAAACTTCGAAATTTGAACTAACTTGTTTAGATTTTAGTAGGAAAGAAATTAGTTGAAAGAAAATTCGAATTCATAATTTATCAAAACTAATTAACTAAAACTTTAAATATTAAATAAGAAATGTCTTTGAATAAAGAAACAAATTTGGATAAATATCTTGTCGAATAAAACAAACAAATTTCTAGATTAAATGATTGCCTCTCTCTCAGTCATTTCGCCATCCACCACCCTGAGATTACAGAAAAATATATTCATGAGACAGAGTGATCAATTTAAACAAGTTCTCTACCAATAAAGCCCCGACTACGAAGCTCAGGTGAAAGTCAGTTCACCTGGCGCCCGGTCGTAATTATTTTACAAAAGAAAAAGAGCCTCGTGGTAAATACTTGGAGGTTGGAAGAGCGTAACCTCCAAGCTTTGTTGGGTTGTATTCTCGAAAGGAGGCTTGAGATAAATTGCATCACAGATAAGTATGGATACTTTGATTTAATTTAATAGTAAATTCTTTGTAATTAATTATTAACTGACGTGAATTGAAACAACGTTTACAAAATAATGGACATGAGTAATCTTGGCAAGATATTAAAGTGCTGAGAACACATGTTACAATATATAATCACAATAAATAACAAAATTTACATTAAAAAGACCAAAAAAGACACCCCCAAAATTACCTCGAGGTCTACGGCGTCGGACGTCTCGTATGGCGCGGAATCTCCCTCATGGATTTGGAAAGCAAATGAGGAAGAAAATAAGAGGGGCAACCGTTTAGTAGACAAAAAGATTTCCCCCAACCCAACCGATTCCCCGAACCCACCACGCTTTTCCACGAAACGCGAAACCGAGACACAAATTTTCATACACACAGGCCCTCACAATTGGCTGCATACCAGCAGGAGCACACTTTAAAATATTTAAAATTAACTATAAAACATAATTCTTACAGTGTGAAGGACCTTGTTTAATTTGCGGGACGTTATCCTACTTTTAAAATTTACTTTTCTGCTACGTTTATTTTATATGAAGATAAACAAAATATAATTTAGACAGGTGAGTAAGAAAGTTGGGATGCAATTCACTTCAATTTGTTTTAGTTTATTTCCCAAATTAATACTTGTGCAAAAGGTGTGGAAAAGTGTAGTGTGGTTTTAAGAAATTTACTCATAATATAAACGAAACATGTTACTTACAACTACCGGCAGAGCTGTTCCTCTTTTTATTCACAGAAATCTCCGTCGGGCGAAAATTATTCTTTGCTTTTTTTTCTTTATGGAAAATCGCGACGTCTGATTCACGCAATTTTCCTTGATTTGCGAGATTGCACTTGTGGTGAATGGACGCGGGCAATATCTATGCAACCGGCCGTCTCACACAACGGTGTGAAACTCACTTTTTGCTGACGTTTTGGATCTCACGGTAGGTCCGTGAGAACGGAAATAGTGTGTTAATATGGTAGTTTTCGAGACATTATTTTTGAAATAACTTAGAATTTAAATAATAATTATATTGTTTAATTAATAAAATTATTATTTATCTTAGTTATTATAGTGCATATAATTTATTTATTGTAATTATATGTTCCTTCTTTTTATAGTTTGTTTGCATATGTAGTTACATATTGAGTAATGCGTATACACACAACCTAATGTCCTCCGGCATTTTGTGGTAACAAAAATGTTTACAATAAAATGTTTAACTATTGTCAAGTTGTTGTATATGCATCTAATTTGATGCATAGATTTAAATAGCATAAGTCCAAATAGCATAAAGCATGCAAGCCTCGTGACTTTGAGTCATTTGTAACGCACGTGCGTTTGTTTTGGAGCAGTAGTCTACAGCTTATGAGCCCTGAGGGGAGAGGAAAGTTCAACACACAACAAGGTAGCAACTGGAGGCAAGCATAGCGCGCTTGTGTTGGTGCCTGTAGCATGGAGACCGTCAAGAAATTAGTGCTGTAGCTGGAGAGTCAGCGAGTGTGTTGGTGTGTATAGTCAGCGGTTACCCACCTGTGCATGTTGCCGCCGACCATTCCCGCACACGCGCAACCTCACAACGCATTTCCTGTTAGTATTTAAAATAACCTGTGTTTATTGTCTTCGATTGTTTATACAAAATTTTGATATTATTATGATACAATATTATTATTTGTATTTTGGCTGCAATTTTGCGCCTTCTTTTATGTTTTACAGAATTGATATTTGGATTTGTTTGGGTAACATTGCCGCAAGATTCAATGTAGGCAGAATTGATTGCGCCGATACAATTATTACTAACTATTAGTTACATAACTCAGCTTTAAACCAATCCTAAGCCCGGGACTTCATCCTCTTTGCTCATCCGCGCCCATTTGTATATTATGTTATGCGAATGTGCGTATATGGGTGAAGTGGTTTGAAGGAGGAGAAGGGTAGTTTGGGGAGCCTTTGAGGTGGATACCAGTTGGATATCTGTGCGGTAGAAATTTTGGTGTAAATGGAGGGTATTGCTATAAACGCAATATCCCTCTGAATGGGCAGGAAGATTCTGAACCGGTGGTTTCAGTATGGAATTATTGTTTTCAGGCAACATTAAGATAAATACACATCATTTACACTGATATGGGTACACTCACCTACATAACAGCACACATATGAGCGATTCCACGTCAAGTGATCAAGGGGTCTTTTGGTGTAATGTTTATTTCAATAATTTTTTACTCTTAAACAAATAAACATACAAATTTGACAAAGTACATTTTGGAAAGGTTTTTTCATGCTCTTTCGATTGGAAATAAGCATTTTGAAAAAAAAAAATTTTTTGACCCAAAAAAATCAAAATTAAAAATAAATTTCAATTTTTGGGGGAGAAAGGTACGATTTTTTTTTTTTTTTTTTTTTTAAACGAAAGCTGAGGTTTTTTCCTAAAAGGACATATAAATGGTAAAGTGGGACTAGAATGTTTAAACATTGAAAAAAAGAGTTTTCTACTCGCCGGAGCGCTCAAAACCCGGTTTTTAGCTCCGTTTTGGAGAAAATTCTTTTTTTCAATATTTAAACATTCTAGTCCCACTTTATCATTTATATGTCCTTTTAGGAAAAAACCTCAGCTTTCGTTTAAAAAAAAAAAAAAAAAATCGTACCTTTCTCCCCCAAAAATTGAAATTTATTTTTAATTTTGATTTTTTTGGGTCAAAAAATTTTTTTTTTTCAAAATGCTTATTTCCAATCGAAAGAGCATGAAAAAACCTTTCCAAAATGTACTTTGTCAAATTTGTATGTTTATTTGTTTAAGAGTAAAAAATTATTGAAATAAGCATTGCACTGAAAAACACAAAAATTTAACCCCCTCCCCCTCGGAAAATAATGGACTGGGTAAAAAAATATTTTCACGAAAAATTACTATCTATGAGTACTACAAAAGCCCCAAGTTTTGCTACGATTGGAGAAAAATTTTTCTCCACCTTGATCACTTGACATGGAATCGCTCATATACACTTACACTAACAATTATCACACCCATATCGAAATCTTGAAATATTTTTTTTATGGAAATGTGTGATGTTAACGACATCCTCCAAGCAGGTACCTCAAAAGAGGGTAATCCTGCCGCCGATTCTGATCAGGTGAAAGCCCTGGTGGTCGACGCAAGGCCCACGGATTTTGGAGGGGGCCAACACCACACTGGTTTTTCAGACCGAAACGACGCAGACAGAATGGAGACAGAGGTCACAGAAACCTTTGCCTCCATTACTAGGCAAGTAAGTGCTTTCCAGTTAGTTGAGGCATTCAAGAAGATGCTTCAACTTATGGTGAAGCATAGTCAAGCGTCGCAGGGGATTCTTAAGGCCCTCAAAGTAGTGAAGGAGGGTATTTTAAAAAATCAGGCAGAGAAGCAGGCGCAATGCGCCTACATCATAGGGTTTTGTGGCCTAAAATGACAAAAATAATGATAATGATAATAAATGATTAAAAAAATAAATAATACAAACTGTAAGTTTTAACTTTCACTCAATAACCATTACCTTAACAACAATTGTTATGACAACCGTTGCCATAGTAACGGTTGCCATGGAAAACATTAATATAGAAACGGTTGACATGGAAACGGCTGTTATGAAAAGCATTAACATAGTATCGGTTGTTAAGACGTAAGACGTAATACTTAAGGCTTAGGACTTAAGACCTTCCGATACCAAAGACGTAAGACGTAATGCTTAAGACAATCTTATACCAAAGGCGTAAGGCATAAGACTTAAGACTTAAAAACTACGGACGGACACCAAAGTCTCGCTATAAGGGTTTTGGCCCTTGGCCACGAAACCCTAAAAATAACCCTAAACCAGTTAAAGACAGTACTGTAAAGGCATTCCACTATGGTTAAAGCCTCGCAGGCATTGCCAAAGACCTAATAGAAGATGGGGAGGAGTTTGTTAAAAAATTTGAAGTTTTTCCTCCTCTCCTTCAGGCAAGAAGAATAGTGAAAAAATCAGAAGGGAAACCAACTGAGACTTCCTCTTCAGATAGAAGGAAGAGGGGAGCTTCATCGACACCCCCTAATAGGAAGTCGAAGAAGGGAAAGGGGTACGAGTCTCCTCAGCAGATACCTGAAGAGGCCTCTGCTAGTGAGACCCGGACAAGCGTTGAAGATGGGAATGACGCCTGGGTTAAGGTAGAAGGAAAGAAAAAAAAGGAAAAGAAAAAATTGGGGAAGACCAAATGGGGGGCCCTAACAAGCCCACAGAAAGAATAAAGAAAATAAGAGAGACTGACGCAATTAAAATAAGCGCAAAACAAGGCCAAGACTACAAAGAAGTCATGGAAAACATGTTTTCAGGGGTCAGCCCTGCTGAAAACAATGTCGAGATTCTGTCGGTCCGTAGATTCAGGAAGAATGAAGTCCTCCTGGTTCTTAGGAAGGGGCAGGATCTCGTAAACTTCAGTAATGCGCTGACAACGGTCCTTCAGGACAAGGCAGAAGTTATGACAGTGGTCTCGACGAGGTCAGTCGATATTATTGACCTCGATGAGACCGTTAACATTTCTGCAGTACAGAAAGCTGTACAGAGTTGCCTGGACAAGCCCAATTTAGAAGTGCCTTGCCAGTTAGTGACTCGATACGGCAACACGCAGATGGCAATTCTTCGACTGCCTGATGTAGATGCAGAGTCACTACTTAAGGCCGTTCGAGTTAATATTGGCTGGGTCAACTGCAGGGTCCGGGCCAGGGTGGAGTAGACAGGTGCTTTAGATGCTTGTGCTACGGCCACTTGGCACGGGGCTGCAGTGACCCAGATAGAAGAAACGCTTGCTGGAAGTGTGGTGGTCTGGACCACAAGAGAAAGTTGTGCAAGAGCCCAGCCCGTTGCATGACTTGCTCCGACAAGGGATCAAAGGAGATAAACCACCTTCCGGGAAGTAGGGCTTGCCCAGTCTATTGGGGAATCCTGTCAGTTTAAAACCCAAAATACGGGGTTCTCCAGGTTAACCTCGGAAGAGGAAGAGCCGCGCCGGACCTCCTGATGCAGACTGCAAGACAGAGAAAGGTTGATATACTGATCTTCAGTGAACAGTGTAGAAAGCCGGAATTCTCTGTCTGGTTTTAGGACGCATCGGGAAGGTCTGGAATACAAGTGCTTAACCCGGACATCGCTGTCTGTGATTTCTTGGAGACCGATAAGGGCTTTGTTTGGGTAGAGGTGGCGGGTGTTCGTATATGCAGCTGCTACTTCTCCCCAAATGATCCTCCTAAGAAGTTCGATGCCGAGATCAGTTCTCTTGAAGAAAGCATAAATGCTTTCGACGGGGATGTCCTCATTGCGGGAGACTTCAATAGTAAGTCGCCGGAATGGGGAGAGATCCGTCAGGACAGGAGGGCGGAGCGACAGGATCAATTATTGACCTGACATTAGCATCTCTTCACCTGGCCCGCAGAGTAAAAGACTGGAAGGTGCTGGACCAGGTGACTATGAGCGACCACCAGTACATTGAGTTTTCAATCTCCGAGGAAACGGCGGGAGGGAACATTCGCCCACAAAAGGGTAAAAATAAACCCTCCTGGAACCTTAGGAGATTGAACAGGGAGAAGTTGGCAATATCTCTTGTTGAGGCTCGCCTTATTAAGAGCCTCAACTGGCAGAAGGAGCCAACTTCTTTAAAGGTTATAGTGCGAGAGGCGAGGCAATTTATAGTGGATGCTTGCAACCACTCCATGCCTCGCCGGCACCAAACAAAATAAGGAGAGGTGCTCTGTACTAGTGGAGCGACGAACTAACCCGCTTAAAAAGAGAATGCAACACGGCGCGGAGGAAATATACCCATTCTAAGGGAGACCTCGCGCTGCAAGAAGATTGGCATAAAACCAGACGCATCTTCAAGCGGGCTATAAGGAGTAGCCAACGAAAGTGCTGGAAGGACCTAATCGGAACAAACCCCCGGCCTAGGCAATCCGATATGGGTCCAAAAGATCATAAAAGCGCTATTTCCCTATGTGGAACCGAGCCCCAAGGAGGATTATACTTGCGTAGTACAGATGGAGGAACTCTTCAAGCCAGAAGAACTTATAAAGGCGGCAAGGACGTTGAAGAACGGCAAACCGCCAGGCAATGATGGAATACCGAGCGAGATCCTAAAAGAGGTGATCGCAGTGTACCCAGAGTTGCTTCTCAACGTCTTTAATGCATGTTTAAAAGCTGAAGCGTTCTGCAGCGACTTTAAAGTGAAAAAGTTGGCCCTCCTTCGGAAAGTCAATAAGCCTCTGGATGAAGTCTCATCGTTCAGACCAATTTGTCTGTTGGATACGATGGGAAAACTTCTAGAGGCTATGATTCTAGAAAGACTTCAGGGAATCCTGGTAGGCGAAAATAGCCTATCGGAGAACCAGTTTGGCTTCCGCAAAGACCGGTCAACAGTTGGTGCAATACTCTCTGTTGTGCAAATGGCTCTAGAGAAGACCGAGGCTTTGCTCGTTACAGTCCGGAGAGCTTTTGAAGCTCCAAAGGTGAAAATAGGTGGAACTGAAGTCTCATGGGGAAAAAAGCTTCAGTACCTAGGAGCGACGTTGTACCAAAGGTTAAACTTTGCCCAACATGTGGATATCACAGCGCTCAAGGCCACCGAATGTATGGGTAACCTATCTAGGTTAATGCCTAACATTGGTGGTCCCAGGGAAATAGGGCGGCGCTTAGTGGCGACTGTGGGTCTAGCGAAGCAGCTTTACGCTGTCTCTGCTTGGGTCGACGCCCTTAAGACCTCAGCCTATAGGACGGTGTCTCATTGCGCTGCTCCGGTTCTTGCGAGTACACCACCAACAGATTTGTTGGCAAAAGAAAGACAGGAAGTCTTTCGGATCAACAAAGAACAGGCGGTCTCGCGGGAACAGCAGAGCAGCGGTAGTTTAAAGATGGCTATCCGCAGAGCGGCAAGAATCAGACTCGTCGACAGTTGGCAGGCAAGATGGGATGGGGAATCCAAAGGAAGGTGGACTTACCGCCTAATTCCCCACCTCGCCACCTGGTTAGAAAGCAATGACTGGTCACGGCTGCTTTGGACAGTACCTTCACAGATTCAAAATCAGAGAAGAGGCAAAATGTGTGTATTGCGACGCTGAAATTGACGAGCGGAACACACTCTCTTCTCCTGCGGGCAATGGAGTGAGCTGAGATGGGCCATGTTTAACGCGGTGAAAACTCAATTCATCGCTGATAATATGGTCTCGATTATGCTCCGAAGCGCGGACTCTTGGCGCCACATCGAGTTCTTCATTACTACGGTTATGAAGACAAAAGATGTGGATGAAAGAAGAGGTTAACCTGGAGAAATCACTAGGGGCGAATTGCGGGAGGAAGAGGAGGAAATAGTTGTAGTTCCTCCTTCCACTCTCGCGACTCCTCCCTGGTGGTTAATGGAAAAAAATTGTTTAACTCGACTGACAGGGAGGACTCAGAGAGAGGACGTCCACTTGCGAAGTAAAACCAATAGGTAGTTCCGCAAGTGGAATAGATGTCCTAGAATAAGACGGGAGTGGTTTTTAGTGGGTCGACCAGAACAAGAGCGGTCATCCCCACATAACCTACGAATTCATTACTCAGGTATCTGAATTCGCAGATTTTCCACTTCCGACTACAAAAAACTATTAGTTACATTTGTTATTTAATAGAAAGAGAAGAGAAATAATAATTTCTTTTGTCTTCTACTTATTATTATAAGCATTCCTTAGTTAAAGGCATTCTCAGAACACTATCAGTGTCAAATATCCCAGGCATGGCGCCACTGCGTCACGACGCTCTATATGCTTGGGCTGATTTAGAATTGAAATTAAATTTACATGCTGTCTTTGATGGCGTGGGTGTACCGGCTCTGGATGCATATCCTTAGCCGGACATTACTGCCGTTCTTGACGGCGTTAGTGCACCGGGTAGGATGCCTATCCGCTGCCAGACTCAAGTGTCATTTTGGATATGTTCGGTAGACCTTGCCGTGGTGGCGGGGCTTCCCACAAAAGGGCAACCAAACAGTACACTCTACACAAACACTTCTCTACACATATATGGGTTACACACAATTACATCACTTACACATCCTATGTCACACATATTCATATTACACTTATCACACCCATATGATCGTTTCCTTCCTCGACCCACTGGGAGTACCCCGAATCTTTGTTCACTTGTTTTCGGTGGGCAAAGCCTAGGGGTTGATGTGAGTTCGCTCTGCCGATGTGTCAGTCGAGGCAAGGAATCAGGAGCCAGCCCCTTCGGGACCTTGATCAGGAGAGTCTGTGGTGAATATGGAGGTCGGAATCCATATTGCCCCGAGCGAGTCCGGTCCGTCCGTGTACTCCGGGACCGGCTAAGCGGTGGTTGGGCCTCAGGGAACTGGGGTAGGATACGTCCGAGGGTACACCCGTTCCCTACTATACTGACCCGCTCCTCCACAGACGATGCGCTGGTAAAAAAACGAATTTATGGAGAACCAACATTTTACAAGCGTCGAAAACGAAATTGAGGAAATGGAGACGGGAGATACAGAGTCTCTGGTGATCTCTAATGATACTCCTCAATAAATCAAGGTGGTAGCTGAGGTGCATCAGCTTCCTTTGAAAAATAAGGAAGAAAAAAAGACACCTGCTGTCACATCCGCAAAAGAAAAGGTAACTCTAGAAGCTACGCATCAAAGGAGAAGTTCCTTTACACCACCCTGGGTAATGGCATTTAAAGTGCTGCAGGAAGTAGTAGAGGAACAGAGAAAGCAGACGGAAGCTTTAGAGAAGGATATCCTTGCGATTGAAGGAGCGTTTATAAAAAACACCCCGAATGAACTCAAGGTTAGAGTTAATATCGCTAAGGAAACTTTTAGAACTGTGCGGAGCTCAGGCCTTGCGCTTCGAGCTTCTACGGATAAGCTCCTAAAGAGCTTAGAGTCGCCAGAGGTGTTTAGCTTGACTAGTCCTGCAAATACACCCAAACTAGCCAGGAGAAATGGGAGAGTGGCTCAGTCCATAAAAATCGGACAGACTTACTCGGCACAAACCCAAAAAAGGTGAGCTTCAACATCTCCGGAAGAAAGAGTGTCGAAGAAAAAACAGTCTGAAGAAGTCCAGACGAATGGAGAAAGCTCGGACTCTAGTAGGCCTCAGACTGCTGCTAACGAGGAAGAATGGAGAGAAATCTCTAAAAAGAAGAAGAAAAAGAAAGAAGAGAAAAAAAAATCAGAATTCGTCCTTAAAAAAAAGGAACACCGACGCTATCAGGATAAAGGTGACCTGTAATGAGCCTTACGGTAAAATTTTGACACAGCTTAGGGCGTCAGTCGACCCTGCTGCGACCGAGACAGAAATCCTGTCAATCAAGAGGTCCCAAAAGCAGGAGATGCTTGTCGTCCTCCGACGGAAGCAAGGGGTTTCCACTTTTAGCAAGGAAGTGGCTGACGCCCTTAAAGATAAGGCGGAGGTCTCACACATTGTGACGAAAAGGTCTCTAGAGATTAGAGACCTAGATGAGATCACGAGTGTTGAGGAGGTAACCGAGGCGGTTCGCAAAACTTGGGCAGGACCGACATAGAAATGTGTTGCCGACTTATTCCCTTAAGCCGCGGAGAAAAACTTGCCATTGTGCAACTCCAAGAAGCAGATGCAGATGCGCTGCTAAAGACGGCCAGGGTGAAAATCGGCTGGATTAACTGCAGGATCCGGCCCAGAATCGAAGTAGACAGATGCTTCAGGTGCCTTTGCTATGGGCATCTGTCAAAAACCTGCAAGAAGCCGGACCGTAGCAAGGCTTGCTGGAAATGTGGCTCTCCTGATCATTCCCACAAGGATTGCAAAAACAAACCTGTTTGTTTAACCTGTGGGGACAAAGGAGAGAAGGAGATCAATCACAATCCAGGAACTGGGTCCTGCCCAATCTATAAGGAAGAGCTCCGAAAGTTAAGGGCAAGGAATTAAGACTACTCCAAGTCAACCTCGGGCGAGGAAAAGTCGCACAGGATCTCTTGATGCAGACTGCCAGGGAGAGAGGTGCTGATATACTGCTCATAAGCGAGCAGTATAAGAAGCAAATATACTCAAACTGGTTTCAGGATGCATCAAGGAGATCCGGCATAATGATATGCAACCCCGGGCTTACCATTGGGAAATTTTTGGAGACAGGCGACGGTTTTGTTTGGGTGGAGGTGGCAGGTGTTCGAATTTACAGCTGCTACTTCTCCCCAAACGATCCCGTTGCAAAATTCGACGCCGAGATCCGCTCTCTCGAGGAAAGTCTAAAGACTTGCGACGGGGATGTCCTCATTGCGGGCGACTTCAATAGTAAGTCACCGGAATGGGGAGAGACCCGTCTGGACAGGAGAGGGATCTTGGTTGCGGACATGATCTCCGCAAATGACCTGGTGGTTTTGAACCGGGGTAAGGAGTTCACGTTCAGGAGGGGAGAATCAAGATCTATTCTTGATTTAACATTCGCTTCTCCCCGCCTGGCCCGCAGAATAAGTGAATGGAGGGTACTGGACGAGGAAACTATGAGTGACCATCAGTACATAGAGTTTTTGGTCTCCGAGGAAAACTCCGGAGGGTGCGTAGCTCCAAAATGTGGTAGCAAGAGCCCCTCTTGGAACCTCAGGAGACTAAACAAGGAGAAGTTGGTGGAATCCCTAGAAGAGTCGCGACTTATTCGCGAATTAAACTGGGTGAGGAGACCAACTTCTTTAAAGGGTATAGTGCGAGAGGCAAGGCGAGTGATTGTACAAGCTTGCAATCACTCTATGCCTCGCCGGCAGAAAAGAAAAACTGGAATGGGATCTATGTACTGGTGGAATGAAGAACTAACCTGTCTTAAAAGAGAATGCCACGCAGCTAGGAGGCAATTTACCCATTCCAAGGGAAACCTCCAGCTGTGAGAATCATGGCATAAAGCCAGGCGGACTTTTAAGCAGGCCGTGAAAAGTAGCCAACGCCGTTGCTGGAGTGACCTGATCGGAGAATCCGAGAAGGATCCATGGGGATCCTTCTTAGATTGTCGCTAAGAAATTAGTGACAAGGCATAAAACCCCTGGTCTGGATGATCCGATCTGGGTCCAAGAAATCATAAAGGCACTGTTTCCCTATGCGGAACCTAGCCCCAGAGAGGACTATACTCACTGTGTAGTGCGAGACGAGGAGCTCTTCACGATTGAGGAATTAAAAAAGGTGGCAAGGACATTAAGAAACGGCAAAGCGCCGGGCAGCGATGGTATACCGAGCGAAATCTTAAAAGAGGTTGTCGCGCTGGATCCAGAGTTGCTTCTTGATGTCTTTAATACGTGCTTGAAAGCTGGAGAGTTCCTCGGTGACTGGAAAACGCAGAAGTTGGTCCTTCTCAGGAAAGGAGACAAACCTCTCGATAAGGTCACATCGTTCAGACCAATTTGTTTATTGGATACGATGGGTAAATTTCTGGAGGGAATGGTTCTGCAGAGACTTCAGGAAATCCTGATAGGCGAAAACAGCCTATCCGAGAATCAATTTAGGTTTCGTAAAGGCCGGTCAACAGTTGATGCAATACTCACTGTTGTTAACCAGGCAAGGAAACTCAAAGAGGACAAGAAGAAGGGATTCTGCGCGCTTGTCTCCATCGACATACGTAATGCGTTTAATTCCGCAAGGTGGGACAACTGCATCGAGGCTATGTGTCGTAAAGGGGTACCAACCTACCTGTTGCGAATGATAGACAACTATCTTAGCGACAGATGGGTTGAATACAAGAGCGATGCATGTCATATCAAACACGAAATGACATGCGGAGCTCCTCAAGGATCAAAGATAGGTCCATTCATATGGAACGTCATGTACGATGACTTCCTTAGAATGGAGTTACCTGAAGATACGATAATGGTTGGCTTTGCGGACGACGTTATTATAGTGTGTGGCGCGGAGAGTCCTGAGATTCTTGAAATAAGGATCAACGACAGCCTGAGACGGGCAAAGTTCTGGTTAGATCTCAACGGCCTGCAAATGGCTATAGAGAAGACAGAGGCTTTGCTCGTCACGAGCAAAAGATCCTTTGAAGTCCCAAAGATTCATATAGGACAGACTGAAGTCTCCTGGGGAAACAGTTTGAAGTACCTGGGAGTGACGTTAGATCGAAAACTAAAGTTCGACCAACACTCTAAGATCACGTCACTAAATGCCACCGAGTGTATGGGAAACATATCTAGGATGATGCCCAATGTCGGTGGCCCCAGGGAAAAGAAACGCCGATTAGTGGCAACCGTGGTTCAAGCAAAGCAGCTCTACGCTGCCCCTGCATGGGCTGAGTCCCTAAAGAACCGCGGCATCTCTGATGAGCTACTTTCCGCGCAAGGAGGTTGTGCGCGGAGAGTAGTCTCAGCCTATAGAACAGTTTCAACGAGCGCTGCATTGGTTCTTGCGAGCCTTCCGCCTGTTGACTTGATGGCGAAGGAAAGACAGGAAGTCTTCCAGCTTAACAAAAACCTAGCTAACTCGCAAGAGCACTGGAGTACAAATCTCGCCAAAGCGGCTATCAGGAAAGAGGCGAGATGTAGACTCGTTGAAAGATGGCAAGAGAGATGGGATGGGGATCTTAAAGGAAGGTGGACATATCGCCTGATCCCCAACCTTGCCACTTGGCTGGGAAGAAAGCACGGAGAAGTTGGCTATTATCTGACCCAAGCGCTGTCAGGTCACGGATGTTTCCGACAGTACCTTCACAGGTTTAAGATTAAGAGAGAAGCAAAATGCGCCTACTGCGATGCGGCAGTAGATGACGCGGAGCATACTCTCTTTTATTGCGGTAAATGGAACCGTGATAGAATGGCCATGTTTGCGGCAGTTGGCTTTGAAATCAACGCCGAGAATATGGTATCTATCATGGTTCAAAACGTGGACTCCTGGAGGCATATCGAATCCTTCATTATTAAAGTAATGGGGGAAAAAGATAAAGACGGAAGACGAGGTTGACCGGAGGAAATCCAGAGCTCTGTTGTGTGGGGCGTGGGGGAGGAGGTTTTTTAGCTTTTCCTCCCACCCTCGCCCCACATAGCCTGAGCGGATTCCTGGCAAGTTATGGAGTAGGACAAGGGGACCACCAAATGCGAAGTTTAAGGCCTGACGGTAGTGCCGCATGTGGATTAAGTGTCCCAAACAAGACGGGAGTGGTTTTTAGTGGGTCGACCAGGACAAGAGCGGTCACCCCCACATAACCTGTGTATTCAGTCCAGGTATCTGAATTTGCAGATTTTCCACTTCCGACTGCAAAAAAAAAAAAAAAAAAAAAAAAAAATTGATAATTGATAATTGATAATTGATAATTGATAATTGATAATTAATAATTAATAATTAATAATTAATAATTAATAATTAATAATTAATAATTAATAATTAATAATTAATAATTAATAATTAATAATTAATAATTTATCATTCATCATTAGGGGAGACTGGGGTAAACCCGCTCACTAGCGATTTGACGCTATGAACTCAACTTAAGGGGATATTACACAGAAATTAAGGTTTTTTTAAAAAAAATATTTATAGGTAGTAAAATAAATATTTGTTAGTTAAACTTTTTTTACAATAAAATACTTGTGTTACAGTAATAAAAACCATTTTTTATTTATTTATTTTTTTAATGGAGTCTTAGAAAATGGCTGCTGAAAGTGGTCCCCTCTAAAAGTTGTTTACATTTTTTCTCTGCGACAATTAATCTAAAATAAAAAAATCAAAAATTTTCTTAATCTATACCATTATGGCTATCGTGTAAACTATAACAAAAAAAATTTATTGAAAAATAACCAAATGACAGACTTTTTAATTTTTCGACCATAATTTCGGTATTCAAAAAAAAATCAGTGGAATCTCCCCTTAAGATGGAGATATTTAAACTGTGAATAGTACTTATCATACAACTAATGTTAACGAACTTTCGTTTAGTTTTATGAATTCGTCATAGAATCAGAGACGGTCAATTGTTTTTAGAAGTGCAAAAAAGAAAAAATGATCTTCGGATTTTTAAGTTTTCGATTATTATTTTTGAGACTTAATTTATTCGACAAATTTTGTTATAATATTGGATGTCCTTGTTCGAAATATATATGTAGTTTTGTTTGATTTCAAAAAGATTTATTTAAATTTATTCTGAAATGTAAGAAATACATTCGGGGTAAAGCCGCTCACTTATTAAATTTGTTTAGAAAGCCGAATCAGTATTAACAGTATTTGCGTTTTTTTGTCGATCTTAAAATTTTTAATATTAAAAATATTTATTTAAAGAGAAATAATATTCATTTCCTAACAATGTTATTGAATTATTGTGGTCTGGACCACAAGAGAAAGTTGTGCAAGAGCCCAGCCCGTTGCATGACTTGCTCCGACAAGGGATCAAAGGAGATAAACCACCTTCCGGGAAGTAGGGCTTGCCCAGTCTATTGGGGAATCCTGTCAGTTTAAAACCCAAAATACGGGGTTCTCCAGGTTAACCTCGGAAGAGGAAGAGCCGCGCCGGACCTCCTGATGCAGACTGCAAGACAGAGAAAGGTTGATATACTGATCTTCAGTGAACAGTGTAGAAAGCCGGAATTCTCTGTCTGGTTTTAGGACGCATCGGGAAGGTCTGGAATACAAGTGCTTAACCCGGACATCGCTGTCTGTGATTTCTTGGAGACCGATAAGGGCTTTGTTTGGGTAGAGGTGGCGGGTGTTCGTATATGCAGCTGCTACTTCTCCCCAAATGATCCTCCTAAGAAGTTCGATGCCGAGATCAGTTCTCTTGAAGAAAGCATAAATGCTTTCGACGGGGATGTCCTCATTGCGGGAGACTTCAATAGTAAGTCGCCGGAATGGGGAGAGATCCGTCAGGACAGGAGGGCGGAGCGACAGGATCAATTATTGACCTGACATTAGCATCTCTTCACCTGGCCCGCAGAGTAAAAGACTGGAAGGTGCTGGACCAGGTGACTATGAGCGACCACCAGTACATTGAGTTTTCAATCTCCGAGGAAACGGCGGGAGGGAACATTCGCCCACAAAAGGGTAAAAATAAACCCTCCTGGAACCTTAGGAGATTGAACAGGGAGAAGTTGGCAATATCTCTTGTTGAGGCTCGCCTTATTAAGAGCCTCAACTGGCAGAAGGAGCCAACTTCTTTAAAGGTTATAGTGCGAGAGGCGAGGCAATTTATAGTGGATGCTTGCAACCACTCCATGCCTCGCCGGCACCAAACAAAATAAGGAGAGGTGCTCTGTACTAGTGGAGCGACGAACTAACCCGCTTAAAAAGAGAATGCAACACGGCGCGGAGGAAATATACCCATTCTAAGGGAGACCTCGCGCTGCAAGAAGATTGGCATAAAACCAGACGCATCTTCAAGCGGGCTATAAGGAGTAGCCAACGAAAGTGCTGGAAGGACCTAATCGGAACAAACCCCCGGCCTAGGCAATCCGATATGGGTCCAAAAGATCATAAAAGCGCTATTTCCCTATGTGGAACCGAGCCCCAAGGAGGATTATACTTGCGTAGTACAGATGGAGGAACTCTTCAAGCCAGAAGAACTTATAAAGGCGGCAAGGACGTTGAAGAACGGCAAACCGCCAGGCAATGATGGAATACCGAGCGAGATCCTAAAAGAGGTGATCGCAGTGTACCCAGAGTTGCTTCTCAACGTCTTTAATGCATGTTTAAAAGCTGAAGCGTTCTGCAGCGACTTTAAAGTGAAAAAGTTGGCCCTCCTTCGGAAAGTCAATAAGCCTCTGGATGAAGTCTCATCGTTCAGACCAATTTGTCTGTTGGATACGATGGGAAAACTTCTAGAGGCTATGGTTCTAGAAAGACTTCAGGGAATCCTGGTAGGCGAAAATAGCCTATCGGAGAACCAGTTTGGCTTCCGCAAAGACCGGTCAACAGTTGGTGCAATACTCTCTGTTGTGCAAATGGCTCTAGAGAAGACCGAGGCTTTGCTCGTTACAGTCCGGAGAGCTTTTGAAGCTCCAAAGGTGAAAATAGGTGGAACTGAAGTCTCATGGGGAAAAAAGCTTCAGTACCTAGGAGCGACGTTGTACCAAAGGTTAAACTTTGCCCAACATGTGGATATCACAGCGCTCAAGGCCACCGAATGTATGGGTAACCTATCTAGGTTAATGCCTAACATTGGTGGTCCCAGGGAAATAGGGCGGCGCTTAGTGGCGACTGTGGGTCTAGCGAAGCAGCTTTACGCTGTCTCTGCTTGGGTCGACGCCCTTAAGACCTCAGCCTATAGGACGGTGTCTCATTGCGCTGCTCCGGTTCTTGCGAGTACACCACCAACAGATTTGTTGGCAAAAGAAAGACAGGAAGTCTTTCGGATCAACAAAGAACAGGCGGTCTCGCGGGAACAGCAGAGCAGCGGTAGTTTAAAGATGGCTATCCGCAGAGCGGCAAGAATCAGACTCGTCGACAGTTGGCAGGCAAGATGGGATGGGGAATCCAAAGGAAGGTGGACTTACCGCCTAATTCCCCACCTCGCCACCTGGTTAGAAAGCAATGACTGGTCACGGCTGCTTTGGACAGTACCTTCACAGATTCAAAATCAGAGAAGAGGCAAAATGTGTGTATTGCGACGCTGAAATTGACGAGCGGAACACACTCTCTTCTCCTGCGGGCAATGGAGTGAGCTGAGATGGGCCATGTTTAACGCGGTGAAAACTCAATTCATCGCTGATAATATGGTCTCGATTATGCTCCGAAGCGCGGACTCTTGGCGCCACATCGAGTTCTTCATTACTACGGTTATGAAGACAAAAGATGTGGATGAAAGAAGAGGTTAACCTGGAGAAATCACTAGGGGCGAATTGCGGGAGGAAGAGGAGGAAATAGTTGTAGTTCCTCCTTCCACTCTCGCGACTCCTCCCTGGTGGTTAATGGAAAAAAATTGTTTAACTCGACTGACAGGGAGGACTCAGAGAGAGGACGTCCACTTGCGAAGTAAAACCAATAGGTAGTTCCGCAAGTGGAATAGATGTCCTAGAATAAGACGGGAGTGGTTTTTAGTGGGTCGACCAGAACAAGAGCGGTCATCCCCACATAACCTACGAATTCATTACTCAGGTATCTGAATTCGCAGATTTTCCACTTCCGACTACAAAAAACTATTAGTTACATTTGTTATTTAATAGAAAGAGAAGAGAAATAATAATTTCTTTTGTCTTCTACTTATTATTATAAGCATTCCTTAGTTAAAGGCATTCTCAGAACACTATCAGTGTCAAATATCCCAGGCATGGCGCCACTGCGTCACGACGCTCTATATGCTTGGGCTGATTTAGAATTGAAATTAAATTTACATGCTGTCTTTGATGGCGTGGGTGTACCGGCTCTGGATGCATATCCTTAGCCGGACATTACTGCCGTTCTTGACGGCGTTAGTGCACCGGGTAGGATGCCTATCCGCTGCCAGACTCAAGTGTCATTTTGGATATGTTCGGTAGACCTTGCCGTGGTGGCGGGGCTTCCCACAAAAGGGCAACCAAACAGTACACTCTACACAAACACTTCTCTACACATATATGGGTTACACACAATTACATCACTTACACATCCTATGTCACACATATTCATATTACACTTATCACACCCATATGATCGTTTCCTTCCTCGACCCACTGGGAGTACCCCGAATCTTTGTTCACTTGTTTTCGGTGGGCAAAGCCTAGGGGTTGATGTGAGTTCGCTCTGCCGATGTGTCAGTCGAGGCAAGGAATCAGGAGCCAGCCCCTTCGGGACCTTGATCAGGAGAGTCTGTGGTGAATATGGAGGTCGGAATCCATATTGCCCCGAGCGAGTCCGGTCCGTCCGTGTACTCCGGGACCGGCTAAGCGGTGGTTGGGCCTCAGGGAACTGGGGTAGGATACGTCCGAGGGTACACCCGTTCCCTACTATACTGACCCGCTCCTCCACAGACGATGCGCTGGTAAAAAAACGAATTTATGGAGAACCAACATTTTACAAGCGTCGAAAACGAAATTGAGGAAATGGAGACGGGAGATACAGAGTCTCTGGTGATCTCTAATGATACTCCTCAATAAATCAAGGTGGTAGCTGAGGTGCATCAGCTTCCTTTGAAAAATAAGGAAGAAAAAAAGACACCTGCTGTCACATCCGCAAAAGAAAAGGTAACTCTAGAAGCTACGCATCAAAGGAGAAGTTCCTTTACACCACCCTGGGTAATGGCATTTAAAGTGCTGCAGGAAGTAGTAGAGGAACAGAGAAAGCAGACGGAAGCTTTAGAGAAGGATATCCTTGCGATTGAAGGAGCGTTTATAAAAAACACCCCGAATGAACTCAAGGTTAGAGTTAATATCGCTAAGGAAACTTTTAGAACTGTGCGGAGCTCAGGCCTTGCGCTTCGAGCTTCTACGGATAAGCTCCTAAAGAGCTTAGAGTCGCCAGAGGTGTTTAGCTTGACTAGTCCTGCAAATACACCCAAACTAGCCAGGAGAAATGGGAGAGTGGCTCAGTCCATAAAAATCGGACAGACTTACTCGGCACAAACCCAAAAAAGGTGAGCTTCAACATCTCCGGAAGAAAGAGTGTCGAAGAAAAAACAGTCTGAAGAAGTCCAGACGAATGGAGAAAGCTCGGACTCTAGTAGGCCTCAGACTGCTGCTAACGAGGAAGAATGGAGAGAAATCTCTAAAAAGAAGAAGAAAAAGAAAGAAGAGAAAAAAAAATCAGAATTCGTCCTTAAAAAAAAGGAACACCGACGCTATCAGGATAAAGGTGACCTGTAATGAGCCTTACGGTAAAATTTTGACACAGCTTAGGGCGTCAGTCGACCCTGCTGCGACCGAGACAGAAATCCTGTCAATCAAGAGGTCCCAAAAGCAGGAGATGCTTGTCGTCCTCCGACGGAAGCAAGGGGTTTCCACTTTTAGCAAGGAAGTGGCTGACGCCCTTAAAGATAAGGCGGAGGTCTCACACATTGTGACGAAAAGGTCTCTAGAGATTAGAGACCTAGATGAGATCACGAGTGTTGAGGAGGTAACCGAGGCGGTTCGCAAAACTTGGGCAGGACCGACATAGAAATGTGTTGCCGACTTATTCCCTTAAGCCGCGGAGAAAAACTTGCCATTGTGCAACTCCAAGAAGCAGATGCAGATGCGCTGCTAAAGACGGCCAGGGTGAAAATCGGCTGGATTAACTGCAGGATCCGGCCCAGAATCGAAGTAGACAGATGCTTCAGGTGCCTTTGCTATGGGCATCTGTCAAAAACCTGCAAGAAGCCGGACCGTAGCAAGGCTTGCTGGAAATGTGGCTCTCCTGATCATTCCCACAAGGATTGCAAAAACAAACCTGTTTGTTTAACCTGTGGGGACAAAGGAGAGAAGGAGATCAATCACAATCCAGGAACTGGGTCCTGCCCAATCTATAAGGAAGAGCTCCGAAAGTTAAGGGCAAGGAATTAAGACTACTCCAAGTCAACCTCGGGCGAGGAAAAGTCGCACAGGATCTCTTGATGCAGACTGCCAGGGAGAGAGGTGCTGATATACTGCTCATAAGCGAGCAGTATAAGAAGCAAATATACTCAAACTGGTTTCAGGATGCATCAAGGAGATCCGGCATAATGATATGCAACCCCGGGCTTACCATTGGGAAATTTTTGGAGACAGGCGACGGTTTTGTTTGGGTGGAGGTGGCAGGTGTTCGAATTTACAGCTGCTACTTCTCCCCAAACGATCCCGTTGCAAAATTCGACGCCGAGATCCGCTCTCTCGAGGAAAGTCTAAAGACTTGCGACGGGGATGTCCTCATTGCGGGCGACTTCAATAGTAAGTCACCGGAATGGGGAGAGACCCGTCTGGACAGGAGAGGGATCTTGGTTGCGGACATGATCTCCGCAAATGACCTGGTGGTTTTGAACCGGGGTAAGGAGTTCACGTTCAGGAGGGGAGAATCAAGATCTATTCTTGATTTAACATTCGCTTCTCCCCGCCTGGCCCGCAGAATAAGTGAATGGAGGGTACTGGACGAGGAAACTATGAGTGACCATCAGTACATAGAGTTTTTGGTCTCCGAGGAAAACTCCGGAGGGTGCGTAGCTCCAAAATGTGGTAGCAAGAGCCCCTCTTGGAACCTCAGGAGACTAAACAAGGAGAAGTTGGTGGAATCCCTAGAAGAGTCGCGACTTATTCGCGAATTAAACTGGGTGAGGAGACCAACTTCTTTAAAGGGTATAGTGCGAGAGGCAAGGCGAGTGATTGTACAAGCTTGCAATCACTCTATGCCTCGCCGGCAGAAAAGAAAAACTGGAATGGGATCTATGTACTGGTGGAATGAAGAACTAACCTGTCTTAAAAGAGAATGCCACGCAGCTAGGAGGCAATTTACCCATTCCAAGGGAAACCTCCAGCTGTGAGAATCATGGCATAAAGCCAGGCGGACTTTTAAGCAGGCCGTGAAAAGTAGCCAACGCCGTTGCTGGAGTGACCTGATCGGAGAATCCGAGAAGGATCCATGGGGATCCTTCTTAGATTGTCGCTAAGAAATTAGTGACAAGGCATAAAACCCCTGGTCTGGATGATCCGATCTGGGTCCAAGAAATCATAAAGGCACTGTTTCCCTATGCGGAACCTAGCCCCAGAGAGGACTATACTCACTGTGTAGTGCGAGACGAGGAGCTCTTCACGATTGAGGAATTAAAAAAGGTGGCAAGGACATGAAGAAACGGCAAAGCGCCGGGCAGCGATGGTATACCGAGCGAAATCTTAAAAGAGGTTGTCGCGCTGGATCCAGAGTTGCTTCTTGATGTCTTTAATACGTGCTTGAAAGCTGGAGAGTTCCTCGGTGACTGGAAAACGCAGAAGTTGGTCCTTCTCAGGAAAGGAGACAAACCTCTCGATAAGGTCACATCGTTCAGACCAATTTGTTTATTGGATACGATGGGTAAATTTCTGGAGGGAATGGTTCTGCAGAGACTTCAGGAAATCCTGATAGGCGAAAACAGCCTATCCGAGAATCAATTTAGGTTTCGTAAAGGCCGGTCAACAGTTGATGCAATACTCACTGTTGTTAACCAGGCAAGGAAACTCAAAGAGGACAAGAAGAAGGGATTCTGCGCGCTTGTCTCCATCGACATACGTAATGCGTTTAATTCCGCAAGGTGGGACAACTGCATCGAGGCTATGTGTCGTAAAGGGGTACCAACCTACCTGTTGCGAATGATAGACAACTATCTTAGCGACAGATGGGTTGAATACAAGAGCGATGCATGTCATATCAAACACGAAATGACATGCGGAGCTCCTCAAGGATCAAAGATAGGTCCATTCATATGGAACGTCATGTACGATGACTTCCTTAGAATGGAGTTACCTGAAGATACGATAATGGTTGGCTTTGCGGACGACGTTATTATAGTGTGTGGCGCGGAGAGTCCTGAGATTCTTGAAATAAGGATCAACGACAGCCTGAGACGGGCAAAGTTCTGGTTAGATCTCAACGGCCTGCAAATGGCTATAGAGAAGACAGAGGCTTTGCTCGTCACGAGCAAAAGATCCTTTGAAGTCCCAAAGATTCATATAGGACAGACTGAAGTCTCCTGGGGAAACAGTTTGAAGTACCTGGGAGTGACGTTAGATCGAAAACTAAAGTTCGACCAACACTCTAAGATCACGTCACTAAATGCCACCGAGTGTATGGGAAACATATCTAGGATGATGCCCAATGTCGGTGGCCCCAGGGAAAAGAAACGCCGATTAGTGGCAACCGTGGTTCAAGCAAAGCAGCTCTACGCTGCCCCTGCATGGGCTGAGTCCCTAAAGAACCGCGGCATCTCTGATGAGCTACTTTCCGCGCAAGGAGGTTGTGCGCGGAGAGTAGTCTCAGCCTATAGAACAGTTTCAACGAGCGCTGCATTGGTTCTTGCGAGCCTTCCGCCTGTTGACTTGATGGCGAAGGAAAGACAGGAAGTCTTCCAGCTTAACAAAAACCTAGCTAACTCGCAAGAGCACTGGAGTACAAATCTCGCCAAAGCGGCTATCAGGAAAGAGGCGAGATGTAGACTCGTTGAAAGATGGCAAGAGAGATGGGATGGGGATCTTAAAGGAAGGTGGACATATCGCCTGATCCCCAACCTTGCCACTTGGCTGGGAAGAAAGCACGGAGAAGTTGGCTATTATCTGACCCAAGCGCTGTCAGGTCACGGATGTTTCCGACAGTACCTTCACAGGTTTAAGATTAAGAGAGAAGCAAAATGCGCCTACTGCGATGCGGCAGTAGATGACGCGGAGCATACTCTCTTTTATTGCGGTAAATGGAACCGTGATAGAATGGCCATGTTTGCGGCAGTTGGCTTTGAAATCAACGCCGAGAATATGGTATCTATCATGGTTCAAAACGTGGACTCCTGGAGGCATATCGAATCCTTCATTATTAAAGTAATGGGGGAAAAAGATAAAGACGGAAGACGAGGTTGACCGGAGGAAATCCAGAGCTCTGTTGTGTGGGGCGTGGGGGAGGAGGTTTTTTAGCTTTTCCTCCCACCCTCGCCCCACATAGCCTGAGCGGATTCCTGGCAAGTTATGGAGTAGGACAAGGGGACCACCAAATGCGAAGTTTAAGGCCTGACGGTAGTGCCGCATGTGGATTAAGTGTCCCAAACAAGACGGGAGTGGTTTTTAGTGGGTCGACCAGGACAAGAGCGGTCACCCCCACATAACCTGTGTATTCAGTCCAGGTATCTGAATTTGCAGATTTTCCACTTCCGACTGCAAAAAAAAAAAAAAAAAAAAAATTGATAATTGATAATTGATAATTGATAATTGATAATTGATAATTAATAATTAATAATTAATAATTAATAATTAATAATTAATAATTAATAATTAATAATTAATAATTAATAATTAATAATTAATAATTAATAATTAATAATTAATAATTAATAATTTATCATTCATCATTAGGGGAGACTGGGGTAAACCCGCTCACTAGCGATTTGACGCTATGAACTCAACTTAAGGGGATATTACACAGAAATTAAGGTTTTTTTAAAAAAAATATTTATAGGTAGTAAAATAAATATTTGTTAGTTAAACTTTTTTTACAATAAAATACTTGTGTTACAGTAATAAAAACCATTTTTTATTTATTTATTTTTTTAATGGAGTCTTAGAAAATGGCTGCTGAAAGTGGTCCCCTCTAAAAGTTGTTTACATTTTTTCTCTGCGACAATTAATCTAAAATAAAAAAATCAAAAATTTTCTTAATCTATACCATTATGGCTATCGTGTAAACTATAACAAAAAAAATTTATTGAAAAATAACCAAATGACAGACTTTTTAATTTTTCGACCATAATTTCGGTATTCAAAAAAAAATCAGTGGAATCTCCCCTTAAGATGGAGATATTTGAACTGTGAATAGTACTTATCATACAACTAATGTTAACGAACTTTCGTTTAGTTTTATGAATTCGTCATAGAATCAGAGACGGTCAATTGTTTTTAGAAGTGCAAAAAAGAAAAAATGATCTTCGGATTTTTAAGTTTTCGATTATTATTTTTGAGACTTAATTTATTCGACAAATTTTGTTATAATATTGGATGTCCTTGTTCGAAATATATATGTAGTTTTGTTTGATTTCAAAAAGATTTATTTAAATTTATTCTGAAATGTAAGAAATACATTCGGGGTAAAGCCGCTCACTTATTAAATTTGTTTAGAAAGCCGAATCAGTATTAACAGTATTTGCGTTTTTTTGTCGATCTTAAAATTTTTAATATTAAAAATATTTATTTAAAGAGAAATAATATTCATTTCCTAACAATGTTATTGAATTATTGTGGTCTGGACCACAAGAGAAAGTTGTGCAAGAGCCCAGCCCGTTGCATGACTTGCTCCGACAAGGGATCAAAGGAGATAAACCACCTTCCGGGAAGTAGGGCTTGCCCAGTCTATTGGGGAATCCTGTCAGTTTAAAACCCAAAATACGGGGTTCTCCAGGTTAACCTCGGAAGAGGAAGAGCCGCGCCGGACCTCCTGATGCAGACTGCAAGACAGAGAAAGGTTGATATACTGATCTTCAGTGAACAGTGTAGAAAGCCGGAATTCTCTGTCTGGTTTTAGGACGCATCGGGAAGGTCTGGAATACAAGTGCTTAACCCGGACATCGCTGTCTGTGATTTCTTGGAGACCGATAAGGGCTTTGTTTGGGTAGAGGTGGCGGGTGTTCGTATATGCAGCTGCTACTTCTCCCCAAATGATCCTCCTAAGAAGTTCGATGCCGAGATCAGTTCTCTTGAAGAAAGCATAAATGCTTTCGACGGGGATGTCCTCATTGCGGGAGACTTCAATAGTAAGTCGCCGGAATGGGGAGAGATCCGTCAGGACAGGAGGGCGGAGCGACAGGATCAATTATTGACCTGACATTAGCATCTCTTCACCTGGCCCGCAGAGTAAAAGACTGGAAGGTGCTGGACCAGGTGACTATGAGCGACCACCAGTACATTGAGTTTTCAATCTCCGAGGAAACGGCGGGAGGGAACATTCGCCCACAAAAGGGTAAAAATAAACCCTCCTGGAACCTTAGGAGATTGAACAGGGAGAAGTTGGCAATATCTCTTGTTGAGGCTCGCCTTATTAAGAGCCTCAACTGGCAGAAGGAGCCAACTTCTTTAAAGGTTATAGTGCGAGAGGCGAGGCAATTTATAGTGGATGCTTGCAACCACTCCATGCCTCGCCGGCACCAAACAAAATAAGGAGAGGTGCTCTGTACTAGTGGAGCGACGAACTAACCCGCTTAAAAAGAGAATGCAACACGGCGCGGAGGAAATATACCCATTCTAAGGGAGACCTCGCGCTGCAAGAAGATTGGCATAAAACCAGACGCATCTTCAAGCGGGCTATAAGGAGTAGCCAACGAAAGTGCTGGAAGGACCTAATCGGAACAAACCCCCGGCCTAGGCAATCCGATATGGGTCCAAAAGATCATAAAAGCGCTATTTCCCTATGTGGAACCGAGCCCCAAGGAGGATTATACTTGCGTAGTACAGATGGAGGAACTCTTCAAGCCAGAAGAACTTATAAAGGCGGCAAGGACGTTGAAGAACGGCAAACCGCCAGGCAATGATGGAATACCGAGCGAGATCCTAAAAGAGGTGATCGCAGTGTACCCAGAGTTGCTTCTCAACGTCTTTAATGCATGTTTAAAAGCTGAAGCGTTCTGCAGCGACTTTAAAGTGAAAAAGTTGGCCCTCCTTCGGAAAGTCAATAAGCCTCTGGATGAAGTCTCATCGTTCAGACCAATTTGTCTGTTGGATACGATGGGAAAACTTCTAGAGGCTATGGTTCTAGAAAGACTTCAGGGAATCCTGGTAGGCGAAAATAGCCTATCGGAGAACCAGTTTGGCTTCCGCAAAGACCGGTCAACAGTTGGTGCAATACTCTCTGTTGTGCAAATGGCTCTAGAGAAGACCGAGGCTTTGCTCGTTACAGTCCGGAGAGCTTTTGAAGCTCCAAAGGTGAAAATAGGTGGAACTGAAGTCTCATGGGGAAAAAAGCTTCAGTACCTAGGAGCGACGTTGTACCAAAGGTTAAACTTTGCCCAACATGTGGATATCACAGCGCTCAAGGCCACCGAATGTATGGGTAACCTATCTAGGTTAATGCCTAACATTGGTGGTCCCAGGGAAATAGGGCGGCGCTTAGTGGCGACTGTGGGTCTAGCGAAGCAGCTTTACGCTGTCTCTGCTTGGGTCGACGCCCTTAAGACCTCAGCCTATAGGACGGTGTCTCATTGCGCTGCTCCGGTTCTTGCGAGTACACCACCAACAGATTTGTTGGCAAAAGAAAGACAGGAAGTCTTTCGGATCAACAAAGAACAGGCGGTCTCGCGGGAACAGCAGAGCAGCGGTAGTTTAAAGATGGCTATCCGCAGAGCGGCAAGAATCAGACTCGTCGACAGTTGGCAGGCAAGATGGGATGGGGAATCCAAAGGAAGGTGGACTTACCGCCTAATTCCCCACCTCGCCACCTGGTTAGAAAGCAATGACTGGTCACGGCTGCTTTGGACAGTACCTTCACAGATTCAAAATCAGAGAAGAGGCAAAATGTGTGTATTGCGACGCTGAAATTGACGAGCGGAACACACTCTCTTCTCCTGCGGGCAATGGAGTGAGCTGAGATGGGCCATGTTTAACGCGGTGAAAACTCAATTCATCGCTGATAATATGGTCTCGATTATGCTCCGAAGCGCGGACTCTTGGCGCCACATCGAGTTCTTCATTACTACGGTTATGAAGACAAAAGATGTGGATGAAAGAAGAGGTTAACCTGGAGAAATCACTAGGGGCGAATTGCGGGAGGAAGAGGAGGAAATAGTTGTAGTTCCTCCTTCCACTCTCGCGACTCCTCCCTGGTGGTTAATGGAAAAAAATTGTTTAACTCGACTGACAGGGAGGACTCAGAGAGAGGACGTCCACTTGCGAAGTAAAACCAATAGGTAGTTCCGCAAGTGGAATAGATGTCCTAGAATAAGACGGGAGTGGTTTTTAGTGGGTCGACCAGAACAAGAGCGGTCATCCCCACATAACCTACGAATTCATTACTCAGGTATCTGAATTCGCAGATTTTCCACTTCCGACTACAAAAAACTATTAGTTACATTTGTTATTTAATAGAAAGAGAAGAGAAATAATAATTTCTTTTGTCTTCTACTTATTATTATAAGCATTCCTTAGTTAAAGGCATTCTCAGAACACTATCAGTGTCAAATATCCCAGGCATGGCGCCACTGCGTCACGACGCTCTATATGCTTGGGCTGATTTAGAATTGAAATTAAATTTACATGCTGTCTTTGATGGCGTGGGTGTACCGGCTCTGGATGCATATCCTTAGCCGGACATTACTGCCGTTCTTGACGGCGTTAGTGCACCGGGTAGGATGCCTATCCGCTGCCAGACTCAAGTGTCATTTTGGATATGTTCGGTAGACCTTGCCGTGGTGGCGGGGCTTCCCACAAAAGGGCAACCAAACAGTACACTCTACACAAACACTTCTCTACACATATATGGGTTACACACAATTACATCACTTACACATCCTATGTCACACATATTCATATTACACTTATCACACCCATATGATCGTTTCCTTCCTCGACCCACTGGGAGTACCCCGAATCTTTGTTCACTTGTTTTCGGTGGGCAAAGCCTAGGGGTTGATGTGAGTTCGCTCTGCCGATGTGTCAGTCGAGGCAAGGAATCAGGAGCCAGCCCCTTCGGGACCTTGATCAGGAGAGTCTGTGGTGAATATGGAGGTCGGAATCCATATTGCCCCGAGCGAGTCCGGTCCGTCCGTGTACTCCGGGACCGGCTAAGCGGTGGTTGGGCCTCAGGGAACTGGGGTAGGATACGTCCGAGGGTACACCCGTTCCCTACTATACTGACCCGCTCCTCCACAGACGATGCGCTGGTAAAAAAACGAATTTATGGAGAACCAACATTTTACAAGCGTCGAAAACGAAATTGAGGAAATGGAGACGGGAGATACAGAGTCTCTGGTGATCTCTAATGATACTCCTCAATAAATCAAGGTGGTAGCTGAGGTGCATCAGCTTCCTTTGAAAAATAAGGAAGAAAAAAAGACACCTGCTGTCACATCCGCAAAAGAAAAGGTAACTCTAGAAGCTACGCATCAAAGGAGAAGTTCCTTTACACCACCCTGGGTAATGGCATTTAAAGTGCTGCAGGAAGTAGTAGAGGAACAGAGAAAGCAGACGGAAGCTTTAGAGAAGGATATCCTTGCGATTGAAGGAGCGTTTATAAAAAACACCCCGAATGAACTCAAGGTTAGAGTTAATATCGCTAAGGAAACTTTTAGAACTGTGCGGAGCTCAGGCCTTGCGCTTCGAGCTTCTACGGATAAGCTCCTAAAGAGCTTAGAGTCGCCAGAGGTGTTTAGCTTGACTAGTCCTGCAAATACACCCAAACTAGCCAGGAGAAATGGGAGAGTGGCTCAGTCCATAAAAATCGGACAGACTTACTCGGCACAAACCCAAAAAAGGTGAGCTTCAACATCTCCGGAAGAAAGAGTGTCGAAGAAAAAACAGTCTGAAGAAGTCCAGACGAATGGAGAAAGCTCGGACTCTAGTAGGCCTCAGACTGCTGCTAACGAGGAAGAATGGAGAGAAATCTCTAAAAAGAAGAAGAAAAAGAAAGAAGAGAAAAAAAAATCAGAATTCGTCCTTAAAAAAAAGGAACACCGACGCTATCAGGATAAAGGTGACCTGTAATGAGCCTTACGGTAAAATTTTGACACAGCTTAGGGCGTCAGTCGACCCTGCTGCGACCGAGACAGAAATCCTGTCAATCAAGAGGTCCCAAAAGCAGGAGATGCTTGTCGTCCTCCGACGGAAGCAAGGGGTTTCCACTTTTAGCAAGGAAGTGGCTGACGCCCTTAAAGATAAGGCGGAGGTCTCACACATTGTGACGAAAAGGTCTCTAGAGATTAGAGACCTAGATGAGATCACGAGTGTTGAGGAGGTAACCGAGGCGGTTCGCAAAACTTGGGCAGGACCGACATAGAAATGTGTTGCCGACTTATTCCCTTAAGCCGCGGAGAAAAACTTGCCATTGTGCAACTCCAAGAAGCAGATGCAGATGCGCTGCTAAAGACGGCCAGGGTGAAAATCGGCTGGATTAACTGCAGGATCCGGCCCAGAATCGAAGTAGACAGATGCTTCAGGTGCCTTTGCTATGGGCATCTGTCAAAAACCTGCAAGAAGCCGGACCGTAGCAAGGCTTGCTGGAAATGTGGCTCTCCTGATCATTCCCACAAGGATTGCAAAAACAAACCTGTTTGTTTAACCTGTGGGGACAAAGGAGAGAAGGAGATCAATCACAATCCAGGAACTGGGTCCTGCCCAATCTATAAGGAAGAGCTCCGAAAGTTAAGGGCAAGGAATTAAGACTACTCCAAGTCAACCTCGGGCGAGGAAAAGTCGCACAGGATCTCTTGATGCAGACTGCCAGGGAGAGAGGTGCTGATATACTGCTCATAAGCGAGCAGTATAAGAAGCAAATATACTCAAACTGGTTTCAGGATGCATCAAGGAGATCCGGCATAATGATATGCAACCCCGGGCTTACCATTGGGAAATTTTTGGAGACAGGCGACGGTTTTGTTTGGGTGGAGGTGGCAGGTGTTCGAATTTACAGCTGCTACTTCTCCCCAAACGATCCCGTTGCAAAATTCGACGCCGAGATCCGCTCTCTCGAGGAAAGTCTAAAGACTTGCGACGGGGATGTCCTCATTGCGGGCGACTTCAATAGTAAGTCACCGGAATGGGGAGAGACCCGTCTGGACAGGAGAGGGATCTTGGTTGCGGACATGATCTCCGCAAATGACCTGGTGGTTTTGAACCGGGGTAAGGAGTTCACGTTCAGGAGGGGAGAATCAAGATCTATTCTTGATTTAACATTCGCTTCTCCCCGCCTGGCCCGCAGAATAAGTGAATGGAGGGTACTGGACGAGGAAACTATGAGTGACCATCAGTACATAGAGTTTTTGGTCTCCGAGGAAAACTCCGGAGGGTGCGTAGCTCCAAAATGTGGTAGCAAGAGCCCCTCTTGGAACCTCAGGAGACTAAACAAGGAGAAGTTGGTGGAATCCCTAGAAGAGTCGCGACTTATTCGCGAATTAAACTGGGTGAGGAGACCAACTTCTTTAAAGGGTATAGTGCGAGAGGCAAGGCGAGTGATTGTACAAGCTTGCAATCACTCTATGCCTCGCCGGCAGAAAAGAAAAACTGGAATGGGATCTATGTACTGGTGGAATGAAGAACTAACCTGTCTTAAAAGAGAATGCCACGCAGCTAGGAGGCAATTTACCCATTCCAAGGGAAACCTCCAGCTGTGAGAATCATGGCATAAAGCCAGGCGGACTTTTAAGCAGGCCGTGAAAAGTAGCCAACGCCGTTGCTGGAGTGACCTGATCGGAGAATCCGAGAAGGATCCATGGGGATCCTTCTTAGATTGTCGCTAAGAAATTAGTGACAAGGCATAAAACCCCTGGTCTGGATGATCCGATCTGGGTCCAAGAAATCATAAAGGCACTGTTTCCCTATGCGGAACCTAGCCCCAGAGAGGACTATACTCACTGTGTAGTGCGAGACGAGGAGCTCTTCACGATTGAGGAATTAAAAAAGGTGGCAAGGACATTAAGAAACGGCAAAGCGCCGGGCAGCGATGGTATACCGAGCGAAATCTTAAAAGAGGTTGTCGCGCTGGATCCAGAGTTGCTTCTTGATGTCTTTAATACGTGCTTGAAAGCTGGAGAGTTCCTCGGTGACTGGAAAACGCAGAAGTTGGTCCTTCTCAGGAAAGGAGACAAACCTCTCGATAAGGTCACATCGTTCAGACCAATTTGTTTATTGGATACGATGGGTAAATTTCTGGAGGGAATGGTTCTGCAGAGACTTCAGGAAATCCTGATAGGCGAAAACAGCCTATCCGAGAATCAATTTAGGTTTCGTAAAGGCCGGTCAACAGTTGATGCAATACTCACTGTTGTTAACCAGGCAAGGAAACTCAAAGAGGACAAGAAGAAGGGATTCTGCGCGCTTGTCTCCATCGACATACGTAATGCGTTTAATTCCGCAAGGTGGGACAACTGCATCGAGGCTATGTGTCGTAAAGGGGTACCAACCTACCTGTTGCGAATGATAGACAACTATCTTAGCGACAGATGGGTTGAATACAAGAGCGATGCATGTCATATCAAACACGAAATGACATGCGGAGCTCCTCAAGGATCAAAGATAGGTCCATTCATATGGAACGTCATGTACGATGACTTCCTTAGAATGGAGTTACCTGAAGATACGATAATGGTTGGCTTTGCGGACGACGTTATTATAGTGTGTGGCGCGGAGAGTCCTGAGATTCTTGAAATAAGGATCAACGACAGCCTGAGACGGGCAAAGTTCTGGTTAGATCTCAACGGCCTGCAAATGGCTATAGAGAAGACAGAGGCTTTGCTCGTCACGAGCAAAAGATCCTTTGAAGTCCCAAAGATTCATATAGGACAGACTGAAGTCTCCTGGGGAAACAGTTTGAAGTACCTGGGAGTGACGTTAGATCGAAAACTAAAGTTCGACCAACACTCTAAGATCACGTCACTAAATGCCACCGAGTGTATGGGAAACATATCTAGGATGATGCCCAATGTCGGTGGCCCCAGGGAAAAGAAACGCCGATTAGTGGCAACCGTGGTTCAAGCAAAGCAGCTCTACGCTGCCCCTGCATGGGCTGAGTCCCTAAAGAACCGCGGCATCTCTGATGAGCTACTTTCCGCGCAAGGAGGTTATGCGCGGAGAGTAGTCTCAGCCTATAGAACAGTTTCAACGAGCGCTGCATTGGTTCTTGCGAGCCTTCCGCCTGTTGACTTGATGGCGAAGGAAAGACAGGAAGTCTTCCAGCTTAACAAAAACCTAGCTAACTCGCAAGAGCACTGGAGTACAAATCTCGCCAAAGCGGCTATCAGGAAAGAGGCGAGATGTAGACTCGTTGAAAGATGGCAAGAGAGATGGGATGGGGATCTTAAAGGAAGGTGGACATATCGCCTGATCCCCAACCTTGCCACTTGGCTGGGAAGAAAGCACGGAGAAGTTGGCTATTATCTGACCCAAGCGCTGTCAGGTCACGGATGTTTCCGACAGTACCTTCACAGGTTTAAGATTAAGAGAGAAGCAAAATGCGCCTACTGCGATGCGGCAGTAGATGACGCGGAGCATACTCTCTTTTATTGCGGTAAATGGAACCGTGATAGAATGGCCATGTTTGCGGCAGTTGGCTTTGAAATCAACGCCGAGAATATGGTATCTATCATGGTTCAAAACGTGGACTCCTGGAGGCATATCGAATCCTTCATTATTAAAGTAATGGGGGAAAAAGATAAAGACGGAAGACGAGGTTGACCGGAGGAAATCCAGAGCTCTGTTGTGTGGGGCGTGGGGGAGGAGGTTTTTTAGCTTTTCCTCCCACCCTCGCCCCACATAGCCTGAGCGGATTCCTGGCAAGTTATGGAGTAGGACAAGGGGACCACCAAATGCGAAGTTTAAGGCCTGACGGTAGTGCCGCATGTGGATTAAGTGTCCCAAACAAGACGGGAGTGGTTTTTAGTGGGTCGACCAGGACAAGAGCGGTCACCCCCACATAACCTGTGTATTCAGTCCAGGTATCTGAATTTGCAGATTTTCCACTTCCGACTGCAAAAAAAAAAAAAAAAAAAAAAAAAATTGATAATTGATAATTGATAATTGATAATTGATAATTAATAATTAATAATTAATAATTAATAATTAATAATTAATAATTAATAATTAATAATTAATAATTAATAATTAATAATTAATAATTAATAATTAATAATTAATAATTAATAATTTATCATTCATCATTAGGGGAGACTGGGGTAAACCCGCTCACTAGCGATTTGACGCTATGAACTCAACTTAAGGGGATATTACACAGAAATTAAGGTTTTTTTAAAAAAAATATTTATAGGTAGTAAAATAAATATTTGTTAGTTAAACTTTTTTTACAATAAAATACTTGTGTTACAGTAATAAAAACCATTTTTTATTTATTTATTTTTTTAATGGAGTCTTAGAAAATGGCTGCTGAAAGTGGTCCCCTCTAAAAGTTGTTTACATTTTTTCTCTGCGACAATTAATCTAAAATAAAAAAATCAAAAATTTTCTTAATCTATACCATTATGGCTATCGTGTAAACTATAACAAAAAAAATTTATTGAAAAATAACCAAATGACAGACTTTTTAATTTTTCGACCATAATTTCGGTATTCAAAAAAAAATCAGTGGAATCTCCCCTTAAGATGGAGATATTTGAACTGTGAATAGTACTTATCATACAACTAATGTTAACGAACTTTCGTTTAGTTTTATGAATTCGTCATAGAATCAGAGACGGTCAATTGTTTTTAGAAGTGCAAAAAAGAAAAAATGATCTTCGGATTTTTAAGTTTTCGATTATTATTTTTGAGACTTAATTTATTCGACAAATTTTGTTATAATATTGGATGTCCTTGTTCGAAATATATATGTAGTTTTGTTTGATTTCAAAAAGATTTATTTAAATTTATTCTGAAATGTAAGAAATACATTCGGGGTAAAGCCGCTCACTTATTAAATTTGTTTAGAAAGCCGAATCAGTATTAACAGTATTTGCGTTTTTTTGTCGATCTTAAAATTTTTAATATTAAAAATATTTATTTAAAGAGAAATAATATTCATTTCCTAACAATGTTATTGAATTATTGGGTAATTAGTTGAATATTGAACATTTTGAATGTCTCGCATTTCACGATTTGTGGCGATTTTTTTCAGTAGATGGCACCGAACTATCAATATTTGTTGGCAACATCGAGCGGAATCATGTCTATATCAGTCATTATTAGGTTATAACGGTTATAACAAACAGCGTAAACAAATAATCAAAATTTGTCGCTGTCTTTTTCGGCTAAAAAAGACATAAATCTAGTTTGTTGTCTTCGTTCAGTTCACGTTTTATCATTGTTTATTTTGAAATTTTGAATTTCATTTGTTATTTTTTTATCAATAATATAATCTATAACTTGTTACATCAAAAATTGTATTTACATTTTAATTTTCTTTTAATAAAATATTATTAAAACTCACAGTTGCAAATCATAAACCTATTCTTATTATTTAATAAACCAATATTTATTGTTTATAGAACTCATAATTTATCATTAATAAATCATACTGAAGACGGGAATAAAGAGAAATTTAATATATACAAAGTATAACTGTCGGGATTACCTTAATTTCTTTAAAAAATCAAGTGATCGGGTTTACCCCGAGGGGTGAGCTGATTTACCCTGGAAAATTGTGATTTTGAAATTTGGTATATGTGTATTAAAAATTTTCCCTAAGTAAAAGTAAAAAAGATAAATCAAAAATTCTTTTTTATTTTGTTAGTAGAGAACGTTTACAGCGCAAGCGCAGTTACTTTTGGTGACGGTCGTTGGCATTTCTAAATACTTACATTTTCGATCGTGTAGCTATCACCATATTGAATACTACTTGTTCTTATAGTCCGATCCAATCCAATCACATGTCTCCGATATACTCCTACGTTCTTTAATCCTACTTAGTTCCTTTTCAATTTTTTTTTCTTTTTTTTATCTTCCTTCTTTTACCCGTCTCTTTTTTCAATCTCAATCATTTTCGGAAACTCTGAAGAGTAAAAAATTCTGAAATAAATATTAATCAGTCCTTTTTAGGACTCTTTTTACTTTTTCATTGACGGACACTCCAGATAACATTGTTGTATACAAAGATATCCGTATTGACCCTTTAAATTTAAAAGGACATAAAGAAAAGAGTTTGAGGAAAACAAAGATATTCGTATTGACCCTTAAATTTAAAAGGACATAAAGGAAAGAGTTTGAGGAAATTTTCTAAAACCTTAATAAAAAAATTTCCGACTTTTCCTGACGATTCGCATATCTGTTATAAATTTTTTTTCTGCAGAAAGTAATTTATTAAATAGTTTGGAAGGTTTACAAGAAAAATTCCAATCATTTCCATTAAATGATCCCAATAGAATTGCGATATTAACGATTTTACCATCAAAATGGACACTTAAAAGGATTTCGACGGAATTTAATACAAGCGCTAAATCTGTGAGAACAGCAAAGATTTTAAAAAATGCACGGCACTTTTTCGAGACCTACACCAAAAGTTGGAAATGCAGTGCCAAAAGCGTATATAAATAAAGTAATAGATTTGTATGAAAACGATGACAATAGTAGAATACTTTCTGGAAAAAAAATCAATTATGGTTAATAGAAGAAAATAACTAAAACAAAAGAGATTAATTTTATTCAATTTGAGAGTATTACACACAACATTTTGTCAAAAAAATAAAGAAATAACCGAAAAATTAAAAACTTATCGGCTTGAACTTTTACAAGATTGTAACATGATTGAAATTAAGTACAGCTTGTATTGCACCATCGATAGAGCAACTATTCAAACTAAATTATCAAGCAGAGAAGATTTTCATATAGAACTTGGCAGTAATTTAGAAAAACTAAAACAGCACAGTTTTATAAATGAAAAACAAACGGCATATTTGCAAGAATTAAAAACTACACTAAAAGATGGAGAATTTCTTGTCTTATGCGACTTTTCTAAAAATTATGCTTTTTGTGCAAGACGCAGCTCTAGCATTCCACTACAACAATAAACAAACAACTGTATATACAGTCGTTTATTATTATTGTAAAGATGGACAATTATGCCACGAAAATGTTATTATCTTTACCAATTGCTTAAGTCATGATACAGTTGCTGTCTACATTTCCAATTCATTCATAACACATTAAAAAAACTCATCAAGTAGTAAACAAAATTATCTACTCCTTTTATAGATCCAAGCAGCATTTTAAAAATAAATATAACATGATCGACCTTATAAAGCATCATGCGGATTTTGAAATAAAAGCTGAGTGGCACTTCCATGTAACGATTCATGGAAAAGCCCTCATGATGGAATAGGAGCTGCTTTGAAAATCCAAGCACGAAGAGCAAGTCTCCAAGTATCATCGCTAAATAGTATATTAACTCCTTACCAGCTTTATATATCGGCAGGGAATAATATTTAAAAAATATCTTTTATATTATGATTCTAAACATAACGAAACAATTAAGAAGCAATTAAATTCACGTTTCAAGAATGCACCAGCAGTTCCACAAATACAAAAAACCACACTTTTGTTCCTGTATCATATACAACACTCGAAATAAGAGCATATTCCAGTGCTGCACACGGTGGTCTTGAATCAACTTTGAATGAAATGTCTTAGCACATCCCTGTTTTTGCTAATTTGGGTTATTTGCATTCTAAATAATGTGTTAAAAATTTATAGCCCATAACTTGCCGAGCCGTTTTTATATATATTATATATAACCTTTTCGTTAATTTTTTTCTGTACAATAACAATTAAGAAGCAATTAAATTCACGTTTCAAGAATGCACCAGCAGTTCCACAAATACAAAAACCACACTTTTGTTCCTGTATCATATACAACACTCGAAATAAGAGCATATTCCAGTGCTGCACACGGTGGTCTTGAATCAACTTTGAATGAAATGTCTTAGCACATCCCTGTTTTTGCTAATTTGGGTTATTTGCATTCTAAATAATGTGTTAAAAATTTATAGCCCATAACTTGCCGAGCCGTTTTTATATATATTATATATAACCTTTTCGTTAATTTTTTTCTGTACAATAACTGGTATAATTTCCGTAAATTGGCAAAAATATGTGCCTTAACATGTATTGTAATAATTAAACAAAACTGACCTATTGTGTCAGAAATATTATTTAAATTGTTATATTATATTATTTAAAATTAAATAAAAGTATTAGGGTCAGTTGGGCCAAATCCGGGCAGAGCGCAAATACGCACAAAAGGTGTTGGAGCTTAATTTACAAATTAGAAATTCAGTTGGATGTCAATATCACAGGTTTACAAATTAAAAACTTTTTTTTGCCAATCGAACAAAACATTTTTTTCTTGAATAGTAGATGTTTTTTGAGTAAGAAAATCATAGTTTTAATTTTTTCCCTCGTGCAGTTTTTCTGTAGCTTCAAATTTTGCATTTTCGAGGTGCGACGCCACTTAAATTTACCTGTAGAAAAATTAGCTTGTCAAAATATAATGAATAAGGTATCATTGGTAAGGTAATTAAACTACCTTCCGATCCATAGGTCACAGAATAAAATTCAACAAAAATTGAGAGAGTTACTGTCGATTAATTTTTTTATTGATAGACTATATCATTACATACATTTTGAGCCCTTGTGGACCTCGATTAGATTAAAAATTACAATTCTACACTAAATTTAGTGAACGAAACTACATTCTTCATTTTTGGTATCTCTTAAACATTCGCAACAAAAATTGAAGTAATAGAATTTAGTTAAGCTATGAAGTTACTAAAATCACTAGTCAAGGATTTCGGAAATCGTAGATTTCGAATCCAATGTTAGTTTTCTAAATTTCAAAATGGCGGATCCAACATGGCGGACAAATTTTTTTAAATTGATTAAATTCGTTTTAAATTCGTTACTCGGGGGTTTTCGGGATCACTGATTACGAATCCGATGTCAGATTTCAAAAATTAAAAATGGAGGATGCAATAGGTGCGAATTTGATGGATTTTAAAAAACTCGTTCATTGTTATGAATCCGCCATTTTTAATTTTTGAAATCTGACTTCGGATTCGTAATCAGCGATCCCGAAAACCCCCGAGTAACGAATTTAATCAATTAAAAAAATTTGTCAGCCATATTGGATCCGCCATTTTGAAATTTAGAAAACTATCATTGGATTCGAAATCTACGATTTCCGAAATCCTTGACTAGTGATTTTAGTAACTTCAGAGCTTAACTAAATTCTATTACTTCAATTTTTGCTGCAAATGTTTAAGAGATACCAAAAATGAAGAATGTAGTTTCGTTCACTAAATTTAGTGTAGAATTGTAATTGTTAATCCAATCGAGGTCCACAAGGGCTCAAAATTTATGTAATGATATAGTCTATTAATAAAAAAATTAAAACCCAAACATTCTTTCCTGTTTGATGTAGAAAAAAATAGTAGAAGTTATTCAAATGTCTAAAAATCATCAAAAATGTCTTGAAATTTCATCTTTGATCGACTGTAACTCTCTCAATTTTTGTTGAATTTTATTCTGAGACCTATGGATCGAAAGGTAATTTAATTACCTTTCCAATGATACCTTATTCATTATATTTTGACAAGCTAATTTTCCTACAGGTAAATTTAAGTGGCGTCGCACCTCGAAAATACAAAATTTGAAGCTACAGAAAAACTGAACGAGGGAAAAAATGAAAACTATGATTTTCTTACTCAAAAAACACATGCTATTCAAGAAAAAAATGTTTTGTTCGATTGGCAATTTCACTGTAAACCTGTGTATTTCAAGCTCAGATTCTTTATAAATTTTTGACTACTTCCATCATTTTATCTCGACAATTGTCAAGAGGATAATTTAAAAACTAAGGGTAAATCCGGACAGAGCTTCTATTACATTTTAAAAAGTAGTGTAAGTAGTGTAATTCGATTAATTTTTTTAAAAGTCTGGCATTTTGAATTTTCAAAATCTGACTTTGTATTCGTATTCAAAGATCGCAAAAACTTTTTTTTATCAAGTTTTATTAAAATCCATTAAAATTTGTTAAAGTTATTTATGTTTTTGATTATTACTTTTTAACCCCTTGACAGTCCATGGCACATATGTGGCATCAAAAAGTCGTGCCACCTTTACGTCTGTGGCCATATATGTCCATCTCAAAAATAAAATACTAAACATAATTCGATTTGAATGACCAAGTGCATACTAAGATTTTTGGGGTCACTGAATCGGAATTTCAAGTCAGATTTTCAAAAATCAAAATGGTGGACCTAAAATGTCGACTATAAAGATTTAAAAATTTATCAAATTCGCTTGAAACTCGTTACTTGGGGGTTTTTGGGGTCGCTGATTACGAATATACTGTCAGATTTACAAAATTAAAATGGTCCGTCATTTTGGATTTTTAAATATGACATCGTATTCGTAATCAGCGACCCCGAAAACCCCTTAGTAACAAGTTTCTAGCAAATCTGATAAAATTTAAAATTTTCGAATTCGCCATTTTGGGGTTTGCGAAGGGGTTAAATGGTTAATTTATTAACTTTTATGATACTACAACACTTAACTGATTCAACTATTATACATCTAGTATAAGGGTCAGTCCATTATGTTTCACCTAAAGCCGTTGCGGCCTATTTTTTAAAAAATCTCATAATTTGTAAAAAAAGATGTTTAATATCCATAGAATTCATTTTTGAGAATTATTTTATACAATTTTTTGAATTACACATAGAATTTTAATTTTTTAGTTGAGTTTCACAGAAAAAAGGTTAGATTGACAGTTATGAAAATTTAATAAAGAAGCATGGAAATAATTTAGATAATACAAATTTCTTGATTGATATTTGTTAAAAATGGGTTTATTTACTTGAATAAATAGATTATTATGCAAACATACCTAAAATAATAGATAAAAATTGATTTTAAAATTTACCTATGAAATGTCAAAAGTCACTGCATTTTAATTACATTTTTCTAAAAAGTTTATAAATATTAACAAAATTTAATACTGCATAATGTAAAGTACTTTCAATGTACTTTCATATTATGTGCTAACTTTTTAATTTTATAATAAAGAAATATGAAAAATTTTACCTTTAATATTGAGTGTTTCATGATTTTCAGAGATTTTTAATAACTTATTTCTTCTTAGGTGCAAGACGAAAAAATACATTTTTTGTCTTAATATTTAAGTTTGACCTTCTTTATCATTGTATTAAATTTTGGAGATGGATAATGAGCTACTTTTTAGTTTAAATTTAGTTTAAAAAATCTGCTGAAAAACGCATTTTTTTGGTTAAATACAAGTAGATTTTTGCAAGACTATTGTGATAGCCAACTTCAGTTTTATAAAATTTCTTGCTATTTAACCAACAAACTCGCTTTTGGAAGCAGATTTTTTAAACTAAATTTAAACTGAAAAGTAGCTCATTATCCATCACCAAAATTTAATTGAATGAAAAAGAAGGTCAAACTTAAATATTAAGACAAAAAATGGATTTTTTCGTCTTGCACCTGAGAAGAAATAAGTGATTAAAATCTCTGAAAATCATGAAACACTCAATATTAAAGGTAAAATTTTTCATATTTATTTATTATAAAATTAAAAAGTTAGCACATAATATTAAAGTACATTGAAAGTACTTTACATTATGTAGTATTAAATTTGTTAATATTTATAAACTTTTTAGAAAAATGTAATTAAAATGCAGTGACTTTTGACATTTTATAGGTAAATTTTAAAATCAATTTTTATCTATTATTTTAGGTATGTTTGCATAATAATCTATTTATTCAAGAAAATAAGCCCATTTTTAACAAATATCAATCAAGAAATTTGTATTATCTAAATTATTTCCATGCTTCTTTATTAAATTTTCATAACTGTCAATCTAACCTTTTTTCTGTGAAACTCAACTTAAAAATTAAAATTTTAAGTTTAATTCAAAAAATTGTATAAAATAATTCTCAAAAATGAATTCTATGGATATTAAACTTTTTTTTACAAATTATGATATTTTTTTAAAAATAGGCCGCAACGGCTTTAGGTGAAATATAATGGACTGACCCATAAATTTTTTTCAAGTTGTTTTATCCCTTAACTGAGCAGTATACTTAAGATATCTTTATTTTAAACCTTTCTTAGAAACTAAGCTGTCCGGATTTGCCCCAAATTGAAAGAAATTTTCTAAATCTTGGGGTAAATCCGAACAATAAAATGTAAAAATTAAATATAAAATTTTACAAAAAATATAAAATTAATCTAGGGAACTCAAGAAAGAAATTAATGCAGTATAAAACGGAAGAATTGCCTTTTATTATAAAACAACTTACGTTATTTGTGAAAAGTAGGTATTTTGTCCGGATTTACCCCAACTGACCCTATTTTAATTAATATTATGCTTAAATCCATAATTTGATACAAATATGTAACATTTTAAATAGAAAACTGATGATTTTTTTCAAAATGAGTTTTCTCAAAAACGGCTCTGCAAGTTATGGGCTATAAATTTTTTACACATTATTTAGGATGCAAATAACCCAAATCAGCAAAAACAGGGATGTGCAAAGACTTTTCATTTAAAGTTGATTCAAAACCACCGTGTGCAGAGAATGTCACATTTAAATATGAAGACAAAATTTATTTCAATCAGTCCTATTCAGGACTATTCTTTTAAAAGAAGAATGAAAATTAAGTCTCAATCAGTACTTTTCAAGGACTTATCTTTAATAAAAAGATCGTGAATAAAAATAAGTTTCAATCAGTCCTTTTCAGGAATATTCCTTCACAAAAAGAATTAAAGTGAGTTCCAATCAGTCCTTTTTAGGACTATTCTTTCATAAGAAGAATGGAAATTAAGTCTCAATCAGTCCTTTTCAGGACTTTTCTTTTGTAAAAAAAATTTAAATGAGTTTTAATCAGTCCTTTTTATGACTTATCTTTCATAAAAGATCATTAATGAAAGTAAGTTCCAATCAGCCCATTTTAGGACTCATTTTTAAATTCTGATCTTGGATTCGTATTCAGCGACTCCAAAACCCACGAGTATCATTACTCAGCTGATTTCATCAATTTTCAAAAAATATTTTAGTCATTTTTCATCCTCCATTTTGAATATTTTATTCTGACCTTGGATTCATATTCAGCGACCTACGACCCGAAAAAAGATTTCGAGAAAAACGACTTCGAAGTTTACCAAGTTAGTTTTTTGCTCTGTTTCTGTCAAAGTACCTAACTTTGAAGTGAAATTGTGTGAAAACTAATGCAGCTAGAAAGCTGCGGTTTATTGCGTTGGAAAGAGCGGAAGTTTCCATGGGAAGCTTCTAACCTATTTCTAGAGTTCAAGATTTTTTCAGAAGTACATAACGCACGCTTTAATATAATCTAAAAATCAAAGACCGAAATATTTTATTTATTTAACCATTAATGTTCACTTTTGATATATATATATATATATATATAATTTTTGAAACTTCCTGGTAACTTACAGGAAGTTTCGAGGAAGTCACCTGGAAGTTACCATGGGAAGCTTCTAAATTGCAGACATTATTGTATTTCCTGGAAATTTACCAAGTATTTTACCAGTTTTTGACGTAAATTAGTCGTCAGCTGTTTCAGGAGCATCACCTTCTTGGCTAGTCCCTTGATTTAGTAGATGCTTTCCAACTTTAACCACACTTCACGAGATGTTACGCAACCTTTTACTTGTTATAACTCCGAAGGGCTTATCGATAGAAATATATTCGATCTAGCTTTATTATCATTTTTCATTCACGTTTTGATCTCGTTCGCGTTTCCTTCGTTTGGTTCTGGTTTCAGTGTTTCACCGATCACATATGTCCACGCGTCGTTTTCACCAATAATGCCTCCATCTGCATTTTACACGTGTCATAGTTTTCTTTATTTAGGGTTTCGATTCTCGTTAATCCAGATAAGCTCATTTTCAACCTTTTTTCTTTATTTTTTTTATACACGATCACACACACCCGCACAAACCGTAATTCCGAATCGCAAGCGAAACGTTGGTTATGGCGTCATTTCGAAACGCGCACCTCGATTCTATTTCTCAAAGATATTCCGAGTTATCTGGGCCCATAACCTATGAGCAAGAGTATATCGCAGGTCATAATAAGTATACACGATCGTGTGCTGCGTGCAGCCGATAGATGTGAATTAAAAAAAGGAATGAAAAAGGTTCTGAATAGATTTTGTCATATATATAAAGAGGGCAGCACAAAACAGTACAAATAATAAACCCGCGTATCGTAAAACACTTTTAAGTTCCAACACTCCCCCTCGATGCAAGGGTGTTAATTGAATTGCTCACTATTGATCCAAGGCCCAACATCTTTGTTCACTGTTTATGTTTCAAGCCGGGCAATGGTTTGGTTAGGATGTCGGCGATCATTTTATCCGTGGAAATGTATTTTTTTTTAATTAATTTATGTTTATGTTTTTGTATGAGTTTTCTGGTCAAAGACCAAATCCGTCCGGTTTAGCCCTGGTCTCCCCTATATACAAAAATATTTCCTATTGCATATTTTAACATTTCCAGACTTGAAATTGATTTTTTCTTAAATTTCGTAAGAAATAATCAACTGTTTCTATTTACCCCTAAATTTTAGAAAAGTTGAAAAAATTAGGGGTAAATAGGAACAGTTGATTATTACGATTCAATGATAACCATCTTTTTTACTACTCCATAAAATTGTTCCACGGAAGTGAAATAACAACCCAAAACACAAAAAAAACCGAAAGTATTCCGATTTAAAAGAAAAAACTTATGTTTTTGGTGAAACAGCAAATCTGTTCCGATTTTCCCCATCTGACCCTGCACAATTTTTAAAAATTTACATAGATATTCCTTCTTAGCCGTATTTTCAATTACACATTTTTTCACTTTTAATTTTTTTTTATATATTTTTTAATATTACATTAATTTAGCGTATTTAAGTATATTTAATATAAATTTAATTTAATTTATAAAGAAAAAAACACGTGTTCTTCACTTCTCATTTTCTTTAATATTCTGTAATAAACAGTAATATTCTTGAAGCTCTTGTGAACACAGAAAATAAACCAATAGTGTACGTCACCGCTACGATTTCTAAACAATCGTGACCGTCACCATCAGAGTTTCAACCAATAGCAACCGTCATCATGGTTTTTCAGCCAATCGCGACCGTCATCATGAAATTTCCACTAATCACGACCTCCATAATGAAAATTTCAACCAATCGCGACTGTCATCTTTACAAATCCAGCCAAAAAATTGCTATTTTTCTAGTTACGATATTTTTGTAGAATTTTTAATTTAATAATTGATAATTTATTAACATAAAGATGTATCCTGTGGATCACGTAATTCTTACTTTTTTGTGTGTCTGTGTAAATATTATTAACAAAAAAAGTAAAACTACAATAATTATGTTTTTGCAGAAGGAGTAAACATAATTTAGAAATTCCTCTAGTCATTTATAATTAAACAAAAAAAACAATAATTTGAAGATATGGTATTTTTTGGAAGAAGAACAGTTTTATTAGATAAAACCACATATGTAGGAGCGAAATAAGAAAAATTGTAGTGCTTCTTTGAGGTGTATAATACGCATATTTTTTAAAATATTAATTTTGGAAATATACACAATTTAATTAACCCCTTGACTGTGGATGACGTGTATACACGTCATGAAAGAAACTGTCCCAAACTGTGGATGACGTCTATACACGTCATGGCCAAAACAAGGAAACATTTTAACATATATTCGCAAAAATTGTTACTCGGGGGTTTTTGGGGTCGCTGATCACGATTATGGAGTCAGATTTTCTAAATACCTTATTTTTAATCCAATATGGCCACCAAAAATTTTGAAAAATTTCAAAAGTGGATGAATTTTCTTTAAAAAATTTACTCCAGGGTTTTTGGTGTCGCTGATCACAATTCTAAAGTCAGATTTTCAAAATAATTGATTTTTAATCCAACATGGCCGCCAAAAATTTAAAAAAAATTCAAAAGTGGATTTTTTTCCTAAAAACTTCTTACTCGGGGGTTTCTGGGGTCGCTGATCATGATTCTGAAGTCAGATTTTCAAAATACTTAATTTGTGAACCGACATTCCCGCCAAAAAATTTTCTTAAAATTTAATACGTAATTATTAAATATTTTTTAATAATCGTCCGCCATATTGGATCGTTCATTTAAAAATTTTTAAAACTTATATTTGATTCGTAATCAGCGACCGTGGAAAACTCTGAGTAACGAGTTGAAAGCGAATCCAATGAATTTTTTAAAAACGTATCCGCAATATTGGATCCACCATTTTGAATTTTTATAAACTAACACCGGATTAGTAATCAGCGACCCTAAAAACCCCTTTTTATATTTTAGCTACACACTGAAGGGGTTAATAGTACCTACGAATCTTTTTCTTAATTTTATACCATATATAATGGAAGAAATAAATAAATAAATTTTTTTTTATAAGAGTTGTGTATTTTATAAAATTAATATGTATTAAATGCTTGATTTGAAATTGAGCAATACACAAATTTTTATATTGTTTTTTTTTCATTTTGTTGAACATTAAAGTTATTTGAGCCTTTTAATTCTGACAGGCCCAGAGGCTCTCACTACTACCCGACTGGCATTAGCGCGTGTCTCCAAGCATAGGGCGGGTTATAGAATTGGAAGGCTCATTTAGTAATTCTAATTTGTATTAAAAAATGCTTAAAAACTCAATTTACTTAATTTTTGAATAGAAAGATTTTGAATAGAAAAATTTGTGTTTAAATAATATTTTTATTCAAACCATTAATTCTTCTTGTTTCGAGGAAGCATTAACATTAACAGTTGAGCCTTTTCTTGTATTTTCATTTAAAAAATTGCAAACATAACCTAAAATTGTTTGCTTCTAAGGTCCTTTTCATCAGATCGCGTCACATTTAATTAATTAATGGTAAGATGTCAAACACCATATTCTTGCAATGTCGTTTTTAGCAATTTGTTGTCGAATTCATTTCCATCTTTTCGATTCTTAAATGACTAACTAAAAACTCTCCATGCGCTTCACTCATCACTCGTTCCTTATACTCGTCTGGAAAAACCAATTTCCAACTTTTCCCCCTTGCTTGAATGGTCCAATTAACGGGTCCATTCTCTGTCTGTAGAGTCGATTATCTTTCACTTTCCATCCCAGGAGGCGTTGTAGAAAATTATCTACTAACTTCTTTCTCCTCATAAAACTGGTGCCTATACCAATTTTTCTTTCGAAGTCTGAAATTCTTCCTGCTCTGTTCCCCATTCCCAGGTCTTGCCCTTATGCAATAGTCACAATTATGGTACTTTAAGGTCGCTATTATTCTCAATAAACTGTGAATACCAGCCAACCATTCCCAAAACACGTTTCTACTGTTTTCGGTTTTGTGGTGCTGGATAATTCACTACAAGCACTATTTTTCCTGGGTCTGGTCGTAAACCAGACCCATTATCCAAAACGTAACCAAGACTCTCGAGCATCCAAATTCACACTTTTCGAGATTCACAACAAGTCCTGCTATTGCAAGTTTCCTAATAACTATTCTCAACCATCGTAAATGCTCATCATAACTATCAGTTACAATGATAATATCATCGAGGTAGCCAAATACAACTGGTTCGAATTCAGGTTTAAACAGGGCGTCAATTAGTCTTTGGAAAGTAATTGGTGCATTGTTCAGTCCAAAGAGCATTCTCATAAACTGAAATAAGCCGAGACCTGGGACCGAGAACGCTGTATACTTCTTACTATTCACCGCCGTTGGTACTTGATGATACGCTGCATTTTAAACCTATTTTGGAGATGTAGCGTGCTGAACTCATCTAGTTCATGTCTCTAAAGTAGAAACACAGTCTAAAAGTCTCACCACTCTTCTTAACTACAACTGGTGCTGTACACCACTCGCTCTCTGCTCTCTCTATGATCCCCGAATCCAGTAACTTCTTGAATTAATCAATTGAGCATAAAAGGTGACATCTTCTCGGTCTCTCGACAAATTCATGTTCCAACCCTGACTCAAGATTGGGGGAGGGTTTTTGATTACTTCCCCCTTATGCGTTTTTCAAAATTTGTCAAGCAATAACACAATTCGGACAACGCACACGCTACTGCCTTTTGGATCTTGTATTTCACATTTTTCTTGGTCTCTTTCATGGGCGTTTTACTAATCTCTTTCTCCGAATCTGACGATATTTTTAAAATTTTCCCCGAACTAACGCAGGCTCATCACATAATCTAAGATAGTCTCGCTTTTAGCTTGAGTTCTATTTTTTAACCCATCCCAAATATCGTCATCCTTGATAATTAATGGTCTTGGAACTTAACGTTACAAATCGACATTGGATTCGGAATCACTATCCACCGACAACGGAAATCTACGAATTGTCCTCGAATTGCTCTCACTATGTCTTCTCGAGGTATAACATTGTTTCCCACCTGTGCTGCATTTCGTGCATTTCTACTATGGATGTAAATTTTCTTCAGTCGATGGTCAAATTTTACCTGTTCCTCCAACCTTTCCTTTTCAGGTAAGGATAACACTCATCATTTCTGAGATTAAACTCACTGATCTGCTCTCTGGGATACAACACATTCATCTCGGTGTTACTGCGATGAGAAAACATTGTACCCACATTTTGTCCAAAATGCAAACTACTGTCTCTATGACTTAGGCTCAATACACTCGGCTTCACTTCACTTAATTTTTTCCTTATGCTCAATGCACAAGGTTTACATTGGCACTGTACTGACCATAAAGGTGTGTACATATAGCCATCACCTGGTGTAAAGTTTGAATTTATATTTAAATTTATTTATTTATTTATTTTAACAGTTACTAAATTTTCAAATTACACTTTTTAAGAAAACGAAAAATATGAGAGCATATTTTTGTAGACGGGTTTGTTGGAAATTGGACACTACTAAATGGTGGGCGACATTTAAGCGCTCTTGATAATGATGTTAATAATTGTTTTCTGTAAATATTATAACAAGGGCACGCCCAGAGGATGTGGTCAAGATCTTGATGATGGTCAAGATCTTGATCGACGTTAGGATCACACGTGCAACTGGATGAAGCGATAATGTTTTTCCTAGCTAAACTCCAGTTAGAGGAGTAGTGGTTACTACGCATTCTACAAATAGAGACTATCCAATGTCTTCTTGCAGTGAATGATCTAAACCATGGTTTTGTTTGTTTTTTATAGAACACGTCCGTATAATATTTTCCCTTTATTTGTCCTATATCTTTGAAGTATTCTTGACAGTTAACATTCAATTCAAATCTTGGTATCGAGAAAAAATCTGAGCAGGGCAAGGGAAATCTTGAGAGAACACCATCGATTGCTGCTTCTTTAGCTGCTTCATCGGCTAATTCGTTTCCCACGATTCCCTTATGACCTGGAATCCATACGAGCGATATTATATGATTTTGCTTGAAAATTGTGTAAAGACGGTTTCTAATAAGAAATATTAAGTACGATTTAATGGAATTTGGATTTTTTGAAGCAATGTTGGATATGACACTCAACGAATCTGAGAAGATGACACTTTTCCTGATATTTTTTTGTATAATATTATCCAATGTACGAAGAATGGCAATTGCTTCAATAGAAAAAATGGAAGCATGTTGTGAAAGTTTCCAACTTTTTATTTCTAGTTCAGATTGAGTATTCACAGATGAACAGCCTGCTGTACCATTACTTTCATCCTTTGAACCATCAGTGTAGAAACGTGAGTAATCAAAGTATTTTTCGGTTGTTAGGTCTAGGAATTCCATATTTGGGTTTTGGCTATTTTGTATAATTTTTCCTGTTTGTATATCCACCTCAGGGATAAACATGTGATCCTCGTATGGGAATTCATAAAAGGGTTGTCGAGATGAACTACGAATCTGAAGTTTGAAGTTTTTAACTTTTTCAAACGCAATTATGAGAATAAATGTGTCACGAATGAAATAAGGATTCTTTCCCTGTATAATGTTCTCAAGATTATTAAGTGTATTTATTAAAGGGTGGTTGATATTAGAGAATGTTTTGATTATGTATTTTTTTGCTAAAAAACAAAAGCGTTTTCTTAGAGGAGGTTCACAAGTTTCCGCAAGCATGACGTTTATTGGTGTACTTTTTCTATAGCCGACACATATTCTAAGGGCTTCATTTCTGATTTTTTCCAATTTGTCAAAAAATTTGAGGCGTTTAAACGTGTAAATGTGAGATCCGTAGTCAAATGGGCTTCTTATCATAGAGTCATAATCTTTTAATAGGATGGATGGATCTGCTCCCCACCAGGTGGTGGTAAGGACTCCAAGAATGCTAAGAATTTCACGTGCTCTTTTTGCGAGGAAAATAAAATGTTCATCAAAAGTAAATTTGTCATCAAAGGTTATTCCGAGAAATACTGCTGAGAGGGAAGGATGAATGACAATGTCATTGAGTGTCAGTGAAAATTGACGATTTTCAAGATCAAGATTTCTTTTTGTAAATAATAGGAGTTGAGTTTTTTGAGGGCATAAATCGAGGTTTTTATTGTTTAAATAGTCCGAGATGATATTGAGGCAATCCTGTAGTGATTCAATACATATAACAGGATCACTACCCCTACAGATGACACACAAGTCGTCTGCAAATTCAATTAATATGCAATTTGGAGGTAAAAGAGATTGTAGATCTCTGGTGTAAATAGAATAAAGAACAGGGCTTAAAATACTTCCTTGTGGTAAGCCAACTGTACTAATTCGAGGTCCTATTATTTCACTATCAATATTGAAAAATAATTTTTTGCACGCTGTAGAGTTGTAAATGAATTTAGCAATAGTCCATGGGATACCTAGACTACGAAGGTCTTCAGTAAGTAATTGGGGTGAAACACTGGGAAAAGCACCTTTAATATCCAAAAAAGCGGCAGCTGTGACTTCACGATTGACAAAACCTGTCCATACCTCTGATGCAAGAATGGCTAAATTATCAGCGCATGATTTTCCTTTTCTAAATCCAAACTGTGATGAAGACAACAGGGAATTATGTTCTACAAACCAAACTAATCTGGCATGAATTAGTTTCTCGAGAAGTTTAAATAAGCATGAAGCTAAAGAAATAGGTCTATATGAATTTGGTTTTGATTTTGGTATAAATAGGATTAGGAAGTTATTCCATGACGAAGGAAAAGAGCCTGTAGAAATTATTTTATTAAAGATATGTAGAACAATCAACTTAGCTTCCTGGGGAAGATGCTTGATAATGTTATTATCAATTTTATCTAATCCAGGAGAAGACTTAATTTTTAAAGAAGAGATGGCTACATTTAATTCTGTTATTGAGAAAGGGTTATCGAAAAAATCATTTTGATGAAAGTTGATAGGGAAATGGTCATAAAAAGCTGTTGGAGGGCAAGATTCGGAAACAAGTTCGTGAAATTTGTTGATAACACTTTGATCAGAGGAGCATGAAGCAGTAGCAGCTTCCGAAAATCTGTTTTTGAAACATTTTATGGTTTTCCAGACTTTGGTAATTGGCGTATGCCTGTCTAGTGAATCACAGAATGTCTCAAAAGAGCTTTTTCTAGCTTCAATTAAAGTTCGTTTAGTAGAGGCTTCTATTCTTTTCAGTTCAATGTAATTTTCATAGTTACAGGTTAATCTGTATTGTCTTAGGGCTCTTCTGCGATCGGCAACCGCATTGTCACAAGCATCGTTCCACCAAGGTGCTGGAATGAACTTTTTTTTCTATTTTTGTTTGTTGATCGATGGTTATTTAGATCATTCGGATTGTTTTTGGGTTGTGGAGTTGAAGCTTTAACTGCTTCATCTAATCCATGAACGAATAAATCATAAGATTCTATGGTGTTAGAATCATTCGAAGTCAATCGATTATCATTTTCTTCGACAAATTTCGATACTGTATCAGAGAAGATTGGCCATGAAATATTTTTTAAGTTATATTTATGTGATTTATAATGTGAAATAGGGACATCGGCGCCAATTGTAGAAATCACTGGAAAGTGGTCACTACCTAAATTATCATCCCACACTTTCCAAGTCGTAGATGTAAATAATCTTGGTGATAGAAAAGTAAGATCCAACATGGATAATTTGTTATTGGGGCGGTGACGATAAGTAGGGGAGCCATTATTTAGGCATATAAGATCTACTGAGCCTAGGGAGTCACATAATTCCGAGCCATTGTGGCAATTGGTTGCGCTTCCCCATAAAGAATGATGACAATTAAAATCGCCTGCAATAATAACATTATTTTCATTAAGGTTAAAAATAGAAGTAAATAGGTTAGACCAAGTAACTTTCGAAATATTATTGTCTCTAGAAGGAACTCTATATAATGTGGTAATTAGGATGTCTCCCATAGTTGACTGAATAGAGATAGAAAGTGTTTCCAAACTATTATCGATATTTAACACAGAAGTAATCCTTGAAAATCTTATGCCGTGTCTGATTAAAATTGCTAGACCGCCTCCTTTGTTTATTATTCTATCTGCTCTTATGATATTGAAATTTTTTAGATATAGTCTGTTTGTGGGTTTTAGGAGAGTTTCTGATAAAAGCAAGATGTCAAAGTGTTTTGACAAGTTGCGTAATTCTCCAGATTTACTCTGGATTCCTTGACAATTCCACTGTATAATTTTAATTTTCTTCGTTAGATCCGTTTTGATTGAGAGTTTGAGTTGAAGTAGAAAGGGATGCTATGACAGTTGAGAGGTTACTAAGCAGGTTGAGGCTGATTTCATTAATAGCCGTTTGAGAACTAGTTGATAACGTTGCGATTAAGAACGTTATCATTGAGGATAGATCTGTGTTAAACACATCAGGAGTACTTGTGACTTGAGAAAGACTTGAGTTAAGGTTAGAAGTTATTTCTTTCGGATTTAGAGCAAATCCGTTGGGAAGATTGATTTCTGATCTACCATTATCGAAGTGACTTGAGATTAAACTATTTTTGTTACTCAAGTGTTTTCGTTTACTTAGTGATTGGGATCTACTGTCAGGTTGTTCATTTCTTGATCTGGTAACGTTAGAAAACGATTGTTTGATACTTGGACGATGATCGGCTACTGTGAATTGATAAGAGACGTTTGTCGTTTGATGTAAAGTAGTGATGGAGGATGATTCTTAAGAAAAGTTGAAGTGTGTTTGAACATTATTCGAATGTGTTTTTCTTGGTCTAATGGCTGCTTTGGCCTCTGCAAAAGTAACGCTATTAACAACTGCATAAGATCTAAACTGTTTTTGAAAGATGAGTTCGGGACAATCTTTGGAATCTGATCGATGAGATTCGTTAGGGCAGTGGACGCATTTTGGGTCCTCTTTAATGTGAGGACAAGGTGTTGAGGTGGAGTGAGAGTGTTGTTCAGAGCAATGGACGCAACGTTCACTTGAGCGACATTGAGAAGCGATATGTCCGTAACGTAAGCATTTCAGGCACATTCGCACTTGTTGTGTATATGGGGAAACCGTAGATGAGGCTTTATATAGCGCAACTTTATCAGGTAATTCAGTACCATTAAAGGTAACAAGGACTGAGAGAGATTCTTTATATTCGAAAGAACCAGTTTCACTGTTTCTGAATTTTTTATTGAGTCGTCTAACATCTGCTACAGATGTTCTTCCTCTCATGTTTCCTAGAACTTCTAGGTTTTGTTTAATTTCGTCGTTTGATACATTTACAGGTACATCACGAATGACTCCTTGGCATCTGCAAAAATTAGCTGGATCAGCGGCCGATTTCATGAGTATGCACAATTTGCCAATACCATTGGATTTAATATCCACAACAGCTTTGTTGTGAATTGAGTCTCTTGCGTGTAAAAGACGTCCAAATGAAACTTTGTTCAATCGGTCACCTTCCTTGGAATTTTTTCTTTGAGGGTCAAGTTGAACAAGTACCTTACAATGGCCTTTTTCAGTCAAAGGGTATCTGAAGGACGTATTAGGACCTTGTTTCTTTGTTCGAACTGTAGAATCACCAGGTAAGATAGTAGAGCCATCTGTTACAGTATCGGACAATTTATTCTGATCTTCCGTGTTACCAATTTGAGTCGGATTCATTTTTAATTTTTTGGAAGCGTTTTGAAACTCCATTAAAAGGCTTGCTGCGTTTTCAGTGTCCATATCTTCCTCGTTCATGTCACTGTTGTGAGCAGATTCAATCTGCCCTGTAGAAGCGTCGTGTACTGACGACATGTTTTTTCGAAGAATTTGATTGCGAGCCAAGCGCGCGCCGGCGTTCTGCCTCTTGTGAGGCGTGATTCACTATAGGAAAGAAACTTTAACCCTTAATTTTTTAATAGAATAGATCACTAATATTACAATCACTAATTGTTACGTAATCTCGATTTTTGATAAAGCGGAAAAACACGGAATCAGACTCGAAAAAACGTAATTGTAACGCGGAAAACGAAAAAAAGAAAAGAAGCGGACTCCACTCGATCACGCACCTTCCGCCATCAATACACTCGGCATCGGATTAGTCGGTATAATGCTTCGATAATGCTATATCGCTAGCTTCTGGTCGTTGATTCTCCCCACTATTCGTATTGTTACTTTTTCGATTAAAACTCAAAATTCTCGGTGACAGGTCGGTCTTTATACCATGCTGCCCACTCTAATTCACGGTCATTATCATCCACGGCACGAAAAACTCTTTATTTTGCACAAATTAAGAAAAACATTAAATGTCTTCTTCGCACCAAATTAGACTATGACGCGAGAAAATACGCCACACACAGATGACTTGTCTATATTCTTGACAATGGAGTTGTAAAATATTCGCTCAATAATACAAAGAACAGAAATTTTTATCTATGTCTGGTCGTTGTCTTAGAAGGAAGAACAATAAAAATTAAGCGAAAAAGACAAAACATAAAAAAGGTCCAATACAGCCACTTTAAAATTTCACTAATTTACGGGAAATAATATTTTCGTTTTCAATAATCACATTATTAAAAAAAGATTCAGTAAATTATTTCGCTTGACACACAAATAAATTAAACAAATATTCGTTACACTTTAAACCGTTGGTCTATCGGTAGAAAAAACGAAAATTCTCCTTGCGATTGATTATAAAGCATTGTCGAGTCACTGAGAAAGAACGGAAATGAACGCCATTTTGTTCCACCGCGGATTCTCGTGCGAACAACGCAAATTCTCAAATCACGCCGTGACGTCACTTCCGCCTCAACACATGTTGCCTCCAATCTATATAGCCTTTTTGATATTTTGCGAGCAGTTAACACACAACGCAACTCTTTCTAATCATACTAGTCAACAAATAAATAAAATCAACAGATCGATCGCTACATATCTTCTCGTCAAACCAGTAACATAGCAAAAATATTAAACTCTCGTCTTAAATCCATTACGGCGTCTCTGACAAACGCGGCCCCGCATTGGGCACCAAAATTGTAACCTGACTTTGATTCATAGAATCTAGTATCAGGCGGTCATTTATTAATCTACAATTCACAAATCGATTCATACAATATCACTAGGGAGGTTCAGCCAGGGACTACGACGCACAGTGGTCTGAAAGCCGATTCTAGCTGGCCAAATGTCAGAAAATCGAAGTATTCAAATTTGTGTTGTCGTTGTGATTTTATTATTTATGATATCTATTTTGTTTGACTAAGAATATTTCATCCATTAAAAATTGTTTTTTACATCCGTGTCCACAATATTGGATCCGCCATTTTGAATTTTTAAAAACTGACCTTAGATTGGTAATCAACGACCCTAAAAACCCTTAAATCTTTATTTCCACTAAAGTATATTAATTTTTAAACATTGATGTCCGCCATGTTAAATCCTCCAATTTCAATTTTCAAAAACTGACTTTAGATTTGTAGTCAGCGACCTTAAAAAACCCCTATATATAATATTTCAATAACATCCACTAAATTTTTTACTTTGATGTGCGCCATATTGGATCCGCCATTTTGAATTTTTAGATAATGACCTCAGATTCGTAATCAGCAACCTAAAAAATCTCCGAGTAACTACTTTCAAGTAAATTCATCCAATAAATTTCGGAAAAAGTTTTCTCCACATAGATTCGAGTTCCAGACCACTGTGCGGCGGATTCCAATGACGTCGTTTAAATACAAGTGTCACAAATTGGCACAAACTTATGAAACTTTCATAATATGTAAAAGCGGAAATGAAAAAAACGAAATAGCGTCTTCAAAATGGCGCTAATTTGAGGAAAAAATTAATAAATTCTTTTGATAGTGAACGATTCAGAAAACAGCTATGAACTGTAGTAGAACTTTGTGTTTATATGTTTTCGGAATCGTCGATTATGAATCTACTATTGGATTATTAAAATTCAAAATGGCGGATCCAAAATGGCCGACAAAAATTTAAAAAAATTTATCCCATTCCCTTGAATTTTGTTACTTGGGGGTTTTGAGGTCGCTGATTATGAATCTACTATTGGATTTTCAAAATTCCAAATGTCGGATCCAATATGGCCAACGAAAATTGTTTAAATTAATTCTAGTCGTCTCAAAATTAATAAAATGTTGACTATCTATTTGCGGTCAGCATAAGGCATAATATAAATCAAATCCATTAGAAATATACAATGAAAAACTTGTTAGTCTAAATCTAATTGGTTTAGCTCTGATAAATTGTTCTACACTCTTTTAGCATAAGACTTAATATTGCAAAACTTATAATCTAACATTGTTGATGAAACAATTTGAGATGACAGATAAGGTGTAGTTGACCAATATTATGGAATTTTAGTTTTAGTCTCATTATAGAATAATCTTTTTCACCCCTGATCCAATGATATTAATTATCATTTTCAAATTTACTTTCTTTATCTGTATAGTTTTTATACAAATTCGTCTAATTTATTGTAGTAATTAAATCGTTGTCATTACAACTATTCTCCTCGTCTTCAGATTCCTCATTATCATTATCTAAATCATCTTCATTATTAAGTATAACCGAATCGTCATAATCTTTATCAGAATCGTGTAATTCAAATTATATTGCAGAATATGTGTTCCTAATAACGTATCCGTTTGTCACTGAATTTTCAGATTCAACTTATTTTATTTTTTGCATGAATATTGGATCCGCCATTTTGAATTTTGATAATCCAATATTAGATTCATAATCGACGATCCCGAAAACATATAAACACAAAGTTCTACTACATTTCATAGCTATTTTCTGAATCGGTGCACTATCAAAAGAATTGATTAATATTTTCTTAAAATAGCGCCATTTTGAAGCCGCTATTTTGTTTTTTCATTTCCGCTTTTACATATTTTGAAAGTTTCATAAGATTGTGCCAATTTGTGACACTTGTATTTATTTTAAAAAAATGTCTTCTGTAAAAAAAATATTAAAAATTTTTTTAACCCTCTCTCGGTCGGTTCTATGGTCATACCTGCAACTTCAAGTATCAAGTCCCATTTGAAATTCACGACAAAACGATAACCGTCAAAATTCAAAACTCGGTAATGACTTAACCTCAACAAAATGCGAATTATAATTCTTTGACGATTTAAATAAAATTAAAATAGAAAAAAAAGAAAAATTGTAATTCATAATGCTACGTATAACTTCGTAACTATTTTTAATTTTTTTATTAATTAAAAATTCTTATATTATATAACTTTATTAATAAATGGAAATATTGTAATTAGATTTGCAAATAATTCACACAAAGACAATTTAGACTATCTATAATTGAAAAGTAACAAAGTTACAAGTTGTTATCCTTAATTTTACCTAAATAGTAATTTGGATTTATTTTCTTTGTACCAACAATATTAAATGACATTATATTTTAATAAAATCCAAGAATCGTTCAGAAGTATGGACAACACCCATATTTCAAACAGTTATTTTCCAGTGGAAGACTCGAAATGTATTGTTTTATATATCAAGAAAAGAAACATACACATTAAAAGTATAGTGATGGATTTAGAGCATTGAACTTGTGTTTATATATTGTATTTCCCGCAAAGTCGGAGGTTTATATTTTATCCCGAAAAGAAGGGTCGATTTGTGAATTTAATAATTAAAGTGAATTTATACGACATATATCGTGAAGTGATATATTTATTATAAAAAAGTTTATTTAAATATTGAATTGAAGTTTTGTGAAAGAAAGTGATTTGATTAGTAAATAAAATATTAAAGAAATAGTTTGAATTAAATAAAATAAATTAAAATAATTAAAGTCTTGTTGATATTAAAAATATCAACCTCCGTCTAACGCACTTAAAATTAATTGATTAAATATTATCTTCAACCAAATATTTAAATGTAGTGACCCTGTAGTTTGAATATTGTAAGTTGATTTGAAATTATTAATTTATTGTTGTTGGAACAAATCGAATGTGATTCTTTATAAAGAAATTAGAGAAAAAAGCGATAAGCAAATGTGATGACAATAGTGTCATTTTTCAAGTGACTTAACTTCGATTATTTCAGGAAAAACACAGAAGTCTAAAGGTAATAACAATATATAAAATATGTTATTTTTCTTGATGAGTGAAAATGGTCAATTAACTATTATTATTCACACACACATTGAGAGTGATACACAATACTATTTTACATGCATTTATTAAATTCTACAAAGCCTTTTTTATGTTTATATTAACTAAATATAAAATGTGCAATAACTTTTGCTAAAGAGAAATAAAAATAATCAATGTAAGCTAATTATTTGGAATAACTATAGTTGTCAACATATGTAAAAATATAAGATACAAATTATTATTTCTAATCTTGGAGAATTTAAAGTTGAATAAACTGTGAGAGTCACATTTCACACACATTGTAGTGTTTTATTACAATTAACTTTTTCATACCTGTTTTTTACTTCATTCCCTTTATTTAAATATAAATACCATCTATTCGGAATCACTGAATTAATAGTGATATTTGGAAAGTATACACTACCCTTTTTAAATAATCAAATTTTCCTCATAAAATTTAATGTTTAAATTGAGATGATTAATTTTCAAGTCCTGTTTCTGTCAATTTAAAACAATATCGAAAAAACTAATTTTCGATACAGTTAACCCTCCTGCGCATACGTTTCCACCCACAAAGTCGCTTGCTAATGCATACATTTTTCAGAATATAGGATTTGTACGGCGATCGGTATCTAGAGGTTTTCGGTGTCACTGATTACGAATCCGGGGTCAGAATTCCAAAATTCAAAATGGCGGACCTAATATGGAATAAATTTTTCAATAAGAAAATTTTATTAAAACTGTTTTATGACATATAGAATTGGCCATTAAAATTTTTTTTAATTTAGGCTTCATATTTGTAATCAGCGACCTTAAAAACCCTTAGATAGCGATAGACAGGACGATTAGAAAACTTTTCCATAATTTTCAGCGACCTCAAAAACCCCTAGATAGCTATAGACAGGACGATCAAAAAACTTTTTCAAAATTGTCATCCGCCATACTGGATCCGCCATTTTGAATTTTATCATTTTAACTCCATGTTTGTAAGTAGCGACCTCTAAACCCTTTGATAATAAGTTTTGGTAAAATTCTATGAATTTTTTTAAAAGTCCACTTTTAAAAAATATAATTGTCCGACATGTTAGATCCGCCATTTTGAATTTTTAAATTTTGACGTTAAATTTGTAATCAGCGCACCCAGAAACCCTTTGATAGACAATTTTTGGAAAATGCAACTCGTCCGATGTCTTAATATTTATTTTAACAAAAGTTATTAACGAAAATGTTTGGACGAGTATACTTGTCCTCATACATACGGTAACGGTTCAGTTTGGACGAGTATACTCGGCTTTATGCGCAGGAGGGTTAAAGATAAATTTACTCCAATTTAAAATAATAATTATTAAATTATTAACTTAAAATCTTTCAATATTAATATAGAAATTGTTTGTAGTCACACGTTCATTAACGGTGTTGCGCAATTTTTAACAATGATCGCCATTTAAAAATGGCTGCTTTAACCTTATCGTAATTTCGAAAGGATATTTCTCTTAATTTAGACAGTTATTGCAAAATCGGGAAAAGTACCAGCCATCCTGAATTTTTGTTCATTCATTTGCACATAAGAAGTTAAAAATCCAATATAATACACGACGTCAGGAAGTAAAATGAGAAAATTCGATGTGCCCATTAGGTGATGCCCTCTGGCGGTAATTTTATGTACTGCCCGGCAAGAAGGGTGGCATTAAAATGGATTGAAACGTTTTAATACATTTTAATTTCGTTTCCTTCCGAATACTTTTGAATCCCCGCAAGAGCATTAGTAAAGATGAAAAAGCATTAATTGTAAGGAATGAAAAACAGAATTAAACGGCATTCAATAATATTCGCATGATTTTTTTAATGCCAACTAATACCATTTATTTCTAACTCTATGGCGTAGAGTTATTGCAGAAGCTAACTCTTAGTTATAGCTTTGGAACTAGAATTTTCTGCTTGTTGAAAAGGGACGATTTCCAAATCTGTAATTTCTTCTATATTGATGTTGTCAGGAAGCGGTTGCAAATCATCATCAGTTGAGTGTAAATTAACGTTAGGGAGTAGCTCTCGCAGATCTTCTTCAGAAGTGAGCTGTTGCTGATTATGATCAGAATCAAGTTCTCCATTAACATTATTTACACTTTGATTTTCAAGACTTTCACCGATAACACTTTTCGTATTTTTCTCTGCAAATGCTTTATTTTTTGTATTTTTTATTTGAGATATTTTTTTTTAAATTAGTTGTTAGTAGCCTGAATCGGCATCCATTTCTGCTTTTACAGGGTCGAATTGCTTCTCTTTAATTAACCAATATTTATAAATATCTAAAAATGTAAACAAAAAAATATTTATTAAATCATATACTTAAATTTATATAATATCATTATTTATTTCAATTTAATTTAATTTACATTTTAATTTTTTATTTATTTCATTTTTTATTTTATTACTTTTTAAATTTATAGTCAATAATAAAATGTAAATATTAAATAACTTTGAAAATTATAAAATACATTTTACTTAAATATTAAAATAGACAATACCTTTTACAGCCAAAACAATATTAGTTCGACAAAGCATCATACCCACATAATGCTACTAGTATATTCTTAGGAAATGTTTTTATCCTTCCTTTTGGTACGCAACAGGCCAAAGCATATGCTTCTTTAGGCAACCATTTGTTTCGACCTAAGTGTATCTAAAGGAAAGTAATTAATTAATTCTCATACAATAATTACATACAATACACACATTTTAGCAGTATAATATGTTATTTTGTTCTGACCTCGGTGCTATTAGCATTCGTTGATCCGATAGGAGGTAAATCATTGAATGAATTTTCAGGATTTGAATTAGGCATTGCTAAAAAATATTAAACATACATTTATATGATTATATAAATTAATAATGATTATATACTATGTTTCTTAAAGCGATGTTATTGATACTTACAAATTAACTGCTGCAATTTATGTATGCCACTTATCTACCAATTCATATTAATTTGTCGGAGTGAATTCAGTTCATTATCTTTATTTAATATCTTTTCATTTAATACTTGTACAGTAACTTCTGCTGCTTTTAAATCATTTTTCAAAAGATCAATTTCAGACAGAGACTCATTATGACAAGTAAAACTTTAAATAAAAATACTAATTTAAAATGCTTTAATAAGAATAATATTTGATTTTTATCTATATTCTTAGAATTCACATCCTTATAATAAAAGTAGTTTATATTAAATAACGTGATATATCTATAATTATTAATATATTAAAAATTAAAATTTGAACACATTACCTTAGAAGAATTCGACTCATTGTTTAATGTTTGTGAGCCATCAGTCTTTTATCTAAAGTTTGCGATTGTACTTCATCATCGTCATCATCCATCTAAAAATTATAATATAAGTGTAATCCCAATATTTAAAGTGATTTCACGATAAGTTAATAATATCATTAGCATTATAAAAAGTTGGTTTATATTTAAAAATATTTCGAGTTTAAGTTAATTGTCTGAAAATATTAATTATTTACTCAAATCTAATACAAAACATTGAAAGTAGTGTAAAATATAATTATAAGAACTTACGTTGGAAGAACCGGCTTCGTTATTTTGTTTTCGTTTCATAATCATCAGTCTTTTCTTTAAAGCTGGTAAATATTGTCCACTATCACCATCACTCTACAAATTAAAAATATTTAAAGTGAATATAAATTAAATGTTTACTTTTCTTATTACATCTATTATCAAATTTAATTAAAGAAAAAAATATACTTGAACTCACAACTCGCTTTTGCGCACGTTTATTTTGTGGTGAGGTTTTCTCGTCGTCAGTTGATTCATTTGCAGAAAGGAGCAGTTTAGAACTTAGACATTTTGCCCGATGTGAATCAATTTTTTTATTAATTATTGATGATTATTGTCAGTAAAAGTATTATATATCAATATACATATAATTAAAACTCACCTGCTAAATGCAAAACGACACAATCTTCCATTTTATTTTCTCCATTAATAGTACGGATCACTTTATATTTTTGTAAAGGCGAATGAGTCTTATGATCAAAATGTTTCATTCTCGATATATAAATTTTAGTTTTCTCGTTGCTTTTATGCAGCAACACATATGCAAACATTTTTCTTCTTTTATCAAATATTTCAAACTGAACAGACGTATGCAAGAATCATGATTGACAAATGATTTTCGTTTTATACGACACATGCTGGTTTTTGTCAAGTACACTCAAAACAGATACAACCAAACCTGTTGCTGTAGTGCGCGCATACTTTTAATTCTTCTTCAAGTATGTTTGGTTGTATTCTTTAGAATGTGATTTTTCTGTTGTATTAAGCCAATCATAATGAACCGAACGTAAACAACAAAAGAAGGAACCGCCGTGACTCCATGTCTGACTATGAGGTTAGGCGTTATTATTTACACGCTCTTGTGGGTTCTGAATCCTCGTGATTTACAACTGTCCGTAAATAATTTAAGTGACCAAATTAATACATATGTAGCTGAGAAATGGGGTAAGTTATACACATATGTATAACTTACCTATATATATATATATATATATATATATATATATATATACTAGGGTGGCTCCGCCCCCCTGCGCGCTTCGCGCACTAACCCCCAGATTTTATATTTACTTCTATTTATGGATAATATAAAGATTTTAAAATGCGATCCTATGATATTAGCAAAACTAAAATTTTAAACCTTTGTCAGCAATTATGTAGTACCATAACAGCCTGCAAGTAAAAAAATTGTCTTTGGCATAGGCTTTGACTTTCGAATTTAAATATCTCATGTACATATTCGTATAGGAAATTTCATTACGCATCTTTTTTTCTTTTAAATTTTTATTGTATCTATTACCGTTTTCCAAATATAAGGAAAATACTGTTTTTTAAAGAGCGAAATTTTTATTGTTTTTTTCACTTCAACTCGCGATTACTCAGTCAACTTTCCGAATTTCTTAATGAAACAAAAACGAAAATATGCGTTATTTTATCCTACGAGTAACTAAAAAAGAAAAATGATGTTTGAATTATAAATAAAAAAGTTATTAATTTTTTATTGAGATATTGCAAAATTCGTAAACTGAAATTTTCACTAAGCGGGGAAGTTGAGTAAATTTTGAGCAACAAAAAACTTCCAGCGAGAAAGTTGTTCATTAAGGTCTAAACAAGTTTTTTCCCAAAGATACAATTCAATTAAACAATTAGTTAACAAATGGCGAATGTTAAAAGTCGTTGGCGGCTGAACGCCCAGCGCGCGTTTCTCACCCGTATTATGTATACGCAGAATAAAACTCTCCAGATTACTACTAACATTACTTTTAACATTCGCCATTTGTTAACTAATTGTTTAATTGAATTGTATCTTTGGGAAAAAACTTGTTTAGACCTTAATGAACAACTTTCTCGCTGGAAGTTTTTTGTTGCTCAAAATTTGCTCAACTTCCCCGCTTAGTGAAAATTTCAGTTTACGAATTTTGCAATATCTCAATAAAAAATTAATAACTTTTTTATTTATAATTCAAACATCATTTTTCTTTTTTAGTTACTCGTAGGATAAAATAACGCATATTTTCGTTTTTGTTTCATTAAGAAATTCGGAAAGTTGACTGAGTAATCGCGAGTTGAAGTGAAAAAAACAATAAAAATTTCGCTCTTTAAAAAACAGTATTTTCCTTATATTTGGAAAACGGTAATAGATACAATAAAAATTTAAAAGAAAAAAAGATGCGTAATGAAATTTCCTATACGAATATGTACATGAGATATTTAAATTCGAAAGTCGAATTTTGGATGTCCAGGGGACTTCGATTTCGGCCGAGAAAAATTTACGTGCCCTTCTACGATCCGACGACTCAAAATTTATACATGTCTGAAATCGATTTCATTGAAATTTTCAAGCTTTTTTACCGGAGAAGAATTTGAACTTACATAAAACATGCATTACAAAAATGGCTCCAGTGCGGACATTTTCGAATATTTATTAATTAAAATTTTTAATTGTTAAGTTGAACATGTAAGTTAATTATTACTTAAAATATTGTTACTATATTTCCTTACCTTACATTTAAAAAAAATTTATTGAACAAGTGCTTATTTTAGCCCGCTGTAGTGGTGTTGCTCTTTTAACTCCTTTTTCTCAAAACACAGTTTTAGAAATCTGCAAGCAGTATAACTCAAACAATTTTCACTATTTACAATCGGGTTTTTTTATTACATTTTTAAAATTAAATTTTGAACAGAAATACGTAGGGTTTTTTTGATAAGTTAATTTACACAATTGTTATAAACAATTAAGTGTCGTTTTCTTTGGTCGGAAAATGAGTTTTTTCTTCAAATGCTTGCCAATTACACAAAAATCAATATTTTTAAAATCCCCTGCGTATTGCTGTAGCTATTCTCATGTAGATAAAGAAAAAAAATTTTATTTGTTTCTAGACTGAAATTTACATTACTTATACTGCTTGCCGCAGAGCTCCTGGAAAAAAATATCCATTACTAAAATGGTTCCTGTGCCGCCATTTTGGACTATTTATTAATAAAAATTTGTAATTTTTTACTTGAATATACAGTCAATACCTTCCTAAAACATTATAACTATATATCCTTTCCTTCCATTCAAAAAAAATTCCTGAAAAAACGTTGTTTTTGAGGCATTTATAATGATGATGTAACCCCTTAAAACACGTAGCACAAAAAAATAGGTAAAATTAAACATGTATTTTGACATAATGTAAAGACCCACACGGGGACTACTTTTTGACATATTGATCAAAAAATTGGTCAAATTAAACATGGATTTTGATGTAATGTTATTTATTCTCTTTTTGACCAATAGTTAAAAAAAGGTCTATTTTGACATAAGTTTTAAATTATGTTTTTTGACCCATAGGTAAAAAAATAGTTCCCTAAGGGACGGCAAAACGTATGTCAAAATTGACCTATTTTTTGACCTATAGGTCAAAAAGAGAATAAATAACGGCCTCACATTACGTTAAAATATATGCCTGATTTGACCTATTATTTGACCTATAGGTCAAAAATATTAGTCAAAATCTATGTCAACTATGTTTTTGACCTAGAGGTCAAAAAAGGTCATTTTTGACATAAGTTTTGACTTGTTTTTGACCTGTAGATAATAAAATAGGTCAAATTAGACATAGATTTTAACGTAATGTAAGGCTGTTATTTATCCTCTTTTTGACCTATAGATAAAAAAATATGTTAAATTAGTAGAGATGTGCAAAAAGCCCGAAACCCGACCGGGTAATTTCGGGCTTTTCAATTTTCGGGTCGGGTCGGGCTTAGACAGTTCGGGTTCGGGCCGGGTCAAGCTTGTTTAAATACCCGAACTCTTTCGGGTACCCGGCTTTTCGGGCTTTTTGCACACCTCTACAAATTAGATGTTGACGTAATTATTATCTACAGGTCAAAAACAAGTTAAAACTTATGTCAAAAATGACGTTTTTTTGACCCATAGGTCATTTATACTCTTTTTGACCTATAGATAAAAAATAGGTCAAATTAGACAAAGATTTTGACGTAATGGGGGGTCCGTTATTTATCCTTTTTTTGACCTACAGGTCAAAAAATAGGTCACTTTTGACATAGATTTTGACTTATATTTTTGACCTATAGGTAAAAAAATAGGTCAAATTAGACATAGGTTTTGACGTAATGTGAAGCCGTTATTTATCCTTTTTTGACCTATAGGTCAAAAAAGAGGTCAATTTTGACATAAGTTTTAACGGCCCCTTTGGGATAGGGCTCCTTTAGAAATTCTGACTCTGCGGCGGCGGCGGCGAAATGTTTTTATATAATAGGGAGAGATATATATACTCTTACGATCGTGTAGTAACACGATCGTATACTTGTGTTTTTTAGATTGCATAAAATTACCAATAAAAAAGTGGATTTACATATATTTTTTATTTTGGACGCAGTAAATTCAGATTTTATGTTACTCAATTTTTTTATATTTATTAAAAAATATTAGTTCTGTCAAATTTGTTATTATTGTTTGTGTAACATTGTTTAACTTGCTAAAACCGTATAAATACTTTCTATTTAATTAAATGATATAAAGCAGTCAATAGTTCAAACAAATTGCCTTTTAGAAATCTATTAATTAATTTAAGATACACTTAAATGTATTTTTTCTAACTATACAGTTACAAAATGGATTCTTCGAAACCAAAATATTATAAAATGCATTTGGATCCATGGTATACTGTGGAAATGGTCTGTGAAAAAAATTACAAAACATGGGAAAAAGCTTATCAAGAGAACTTAAAAAAATGTAATGATGAAGGTAAACATATTAACATTAAAATATAAACATAATCAAATATTTTTAATATGTATGTACTATGTATTAGTTTATTTAAAAAATATATTTTACCATAAAAAAATAATTACAGAAGAGTTTCAGGATCAAGAAATATTCTTAAATATGATTTTTTTTTCATTTTTTGGAAACTTCTTTTCATCACATTCTAAAGCGAAAAACCTTATTTCTTTTTGAAGATGTTCAGCCTTTTCAGATTTAATTCGAATTATTATAGTAATAATTATGGGACAAAATTTTTACAAATGTATCATATTTTTAGATGAAGCCATGGAAGAATGGAAACAAAAAGTATTTGAAGTGCCTCAGGAAACAAGAGAATATTGAAAATTATGAATATGATAACGAATTTAGCGATTATGATGATGATAGTAGCTTATAGTGTAAAATTTGGCCTTACTCAGAAAGCTATAGAATCTTTAATTAAAATGTTAAAAATTTGTGCGGCACCAAAGTTTAAAGATTTTAAGTTTTCTAATTATAAACTAGCACAAGTATTTAATGCATCACCTGATAAAATCTCCTATCACTTTTATTGTCATCATTGTCCAGAAAAAGATAAGCTATTGCATTCTTCTTACAAGCAAGACATTAAGGCTCAGAAAATATAATGTTACAAATGTAATAAAGTAACCTTATTAGCTTAGGTTACCCTAATTTTTTTGTTCAGGTAGACTTAAAATACCAATTAGAAATGTTACTTCAAAACAAAGAAGTTGCAGACGCTGTTCGTCTGAACATTAAAAATAATGCAAATAACACTTCGCAAAATTATATTAAGGACATTCAAGATTCTGAATTACATAAAGAACATAATTTAATTACTATTCTCTCCGTTGTGTGTGGTGGCTGATTCGGTTGCTCGTGCAATATTACAATTTAGGTTTCAATTTAATGCTTACTGCAGTTGTAGTGACTGCTATCATCCTGGTAGATATATTAAAATAGCGAGAGATATTAGATTTCCCTTTTTGGAAGAGGAACAAAAACTAAGATCTAATGATTCTTACTCAAAAGATGTAAATTACGTGAAAACCTACAGTACGCATTATCGAGGAGTAAAGGGAGAATCAGCTTTTTGTCATACGCCGAACCTGGATATGATTTGGGGCTTTCCGCTAGATTATTTACATAATGTACTTTTGGGAGTAACAGAGCAGTTGTGGAACATTTGGAATAAATAATTTTTTTGTCCACAAGATAGAAAAAATATCGACAAAGAAATTCTTCGCATAAAACCTCCAAGAGAATTGCATAGACTTCCTGAAAAAATATCGAAGAAGTCTTTATGAAAGGCTACCCACTGGAAATCGTGGTTACTGTTTTTTAGCCTACCAATATTGTCGAAATATTTACCGAGGGATATACTAGATCACTTCGCGCTGTTTGTTAATTCAATTTATATTTTACTAAAAACTAAAATTACCAAAAAGGAACTTGACCAATGTGAAGAAAATTTACTTATTTTTGTTGCGAATTATCAATATCTATACAAGGAAAAAAATGACTTTTAACGTTCATATTGTCTTGCATATTGTCCAATCTGTAAAAAAGTCTGGTCCTCTGTGGGCTACATCTGCTTTAAATTTAAAAAATAACATTTATAATTTAAAACAAATGATAAACGGTTTAAAAAAGTGTAGAACAGCAAATGACTAATAAATCTCTCATCAAATTGCACTACCAATTAACACCGCGTAAACCTCATCTGCTAAAAGAAGTCAACGAATATTGTCAAAACCTTTTCATTGTAAAAACGTGTACTTTGTCTTCCACAAAAATAGATGGCATAACACTTTTTGGGCCTAGTATGAAAAATAGATTTCAGGTGGAACAAGAGTACGAAAGGTATATTATCAACAACTGCGTTTTGAAAAAAAGATTTATTTTGAAGTAAAGGAATTTATATTAGAACAATTTGTAAGCGGTGATACATTAATTGCACATATCTTTCAGGTCAAACATAACAGACAGCATGCACCGATTTCTATATCAGAAATTAAAAGAAAAGTTTGCTCTATCAAAATAAAAGGACTATGCGATAATCTCTTTTTTACCTTAAACAATAAAAATTGACAAAATTTATTTCTATAAATACATTATTTTAAGTAATTATGCGGATTAAAATTTAAAACATATTATAAGAACCTTTTTAAACCATTTAAATAATGGATTACACAGGCCGACAAATTTTAATCAACTGCATGTTGCCTAAAATATTACTGCCGATTCTTACAGGATTTTGTCCGTAGAATACGAATCTGACCTTGAAAATATTGGATTGGCTCTAGTTTTTAATCAATTTACGTTTCAATATACAAAATATGCATTTTTAGCATTTTTTGAATGAAAGTACAACAATACACCGAATCAGTAAATCTGTCCGCATAGCACAAAATGAAAGTTTAAACACTGCTCTTCAATATCCAAAAACAAAAAATGTAATTTATGTACACTTTAACCTGTAATGTCAAAAGAGACATTCGCTGTTCCACAAGCATATTGAAAACAACGTACTTTTGACCATGTAAGGTAATTTAAATAACAATTAGTCTCTCTAGGGGTTTTTATGGTCGCTGCTTACTGATCTGTATTTTGATTTTAATATTCAAAATGGCGAATCCAATATGGCAGAATTTTTTTTAAATTTTAAATTTTTATCATAAAAGGCGTAAATTATCTTTAAAAATTTGGTCCGCCACTTGTAATTTTTATATTTCATAGCAGATTTGTAACTAGCGATTATAAAAACGCCAGAGACACTAATTTTTACTTGAATTACCTTACATGGTCAAAAGTAATATTAATTTTAATACGTTTATGGAACAGCGTATGTTTTTTTGGACATTATAGGTTAAAGTATACATAAATTACATTTTTTGTTTTTGGATATTCAAGAGCAGTGTTTAAGCTTTCAATTGGTGTTATGCGGACAAATTTACTGTTTCTGTGTATTTTTGTACAATCATTCAAAAAATGCTAAAAATGCATATTTTGTATAATGAAACGTAAATTGATTAAAAACTGGAGCCAATCCAATATTTTCAAGGTCAAATTCGTATTCTATGGACAAAATCCTATAAAAATCAGCTTCTATTGGTTAGGCCACAAAATTTTGTTGGCCTGTGTTATTAATAGGAGTTATAATGTTTAATTGCAAATTATTATATTATTTTAATAATTAAACTGAATTATTTTGTAATGCATAAATTATTGAATATAAAAAATAACTATACTGCTTAATTTAATTTGATTAGTAATTGTATTTAAGACAATGTGGAAATGGACTAATACTTCAGTAATTGAATTGCTAATTTCGAAAAGGGCTCAACTCGGTTTTTTTAAATTTTACAGGAGAGACAAAAAACGTTTTATTATAAACAGTTTTAATTAAAAGAGTCTATTTTTTATAGTAATTAGATGCTATTTTGTGTGAGAAAATGATAAAATAATTGTCTTAAATTAAAGTTGGATAGAGACAATTGATATTATAGTTGTCAGACTTGAGCCCTTTTCGAAATTCATGAAAAAAATCAATCGTTTTATCATAAAACTATATTAATTAAATATTTTACTATCGAGAATCAATTCAATTATGTTTTTATTTAATTTAAAAATATAATAACTTTTTTTGGGCTCAAAAACAATTCAGCAATAGGTTAGAAAACAAAAATTTTTTTAGTTTTCCCTTGACAACGCTATGGCCATTATTACATGGCAAGTTCTCTATATTTTTCCTGTGATATTCACGTTAAAATACACCAGTATGCCAAATTTTAGCCCTCCATGTTGAATAGTTTAGAAGTTAAGGGGGGGATGGTCACTTTTTGTGCATTTTTGGCCAAAAATCTTGTTATTTCCTTGACAAAGCTATGGCCATCACCTCCAATCACATTCTCTATATTTTCCCTGTAATTTACATGTGAAAATACGTATCTGCACCAAATTTGAGCTCTCTAGGTCAAATAGTTTAGCCGCTAGAGGCGGGACACGATTTAGCTATGGACACAAGAGTCCCACCAATAGGGTTCCGTCGGTACACCGAAGGTGTACGGAACCCTAAAAAAGGAAAAAAGACTAGGCGGTAAAGGCCAAGGAAAACTTACTGACAAGATCATCAACGAGTTGACGAAATTTTATGGATTAGCGATTCGTCGACATCTAGATTCCGTTGAACAAATGAGAAGAGAAATTTGGACTTCTCTCTTCCACAAATGTTCGACTGATAAAAAGCCACAACCTCAAAAATACCCAGCAGGCGAAGAAAATTGGTGCAAATGGCAGCAGACTGCAGCTAAGGGCGAGCTCAATCAATTTCATCACGAAAAGTATCCTTTAGCATCAGAAGTTCAAGCAGCTATAAAACCAGTGTACAAAGATTTGTCCAAAGAAGAACTGCTAAACAGATGTTTGGGTGCAGAAACCCAGAACAATAACGTATCTTTAAATTCGTTGATCTGGACGTTTGCTTCTAAACACCTTCATTCAGGCACCAAAATTGTGGAGATCGCAACATTTCTAGAGGACGATTATGTAACTATTCCGCATTCCACATTCAGCATTCCGCTTTTCACATTCCGCATTCCACTTTGACATTCCGCATTCCACATTCCCCTTTATAGATTCCGTATTTCATTTTTCACAACCCGCATTCCACTTTTCACATTCCACTTTCCATATTCCGCATTCCACATTTCCCTTTTCAGATTCCGCATTCCACTTTTCAGATTTCACATTCCGCATTCCACTTTTCAGATTCCGCATTCCACTATTTACATTTCACTTTTCAGATTTCACATTCCGCATTCCACTTTTCAGATTCCGCATTTAACTTTTAACATACCTCTTTTCACATTCCGCATTCCACTTTTCAGATTTCACATTCTTCTTTTCACATTCCGCCTTCCACTTTTCAGATTCCGCATTCCACTTTGCAGATCCCGCATTCTAGTTTTTCACATTCTGAATTCCACTTTTCACATTACGCATCCATTATTCAGATTCCGCATTCCACTTTTTACATTTTATTTTTCTGATTCGCATACTAGTTTACAAATTGCGTATTCTACTTTCCTTATCTTGATTTTCGTCAATTTTTATTATTTTTTTTATTAATTTGTAGATGTTTTTTATTTAAACGACTGTATGTATTTATATTTATTTTGTATTAATATTAGCCTTTATTTTCGTCATTTTTGCTCCTTATGGAGAAAGCTTTATATTCAAGAAAATGAATTATAAAATGGACTTTAACAATTAATATTTATTAAAATTAGTTTTATAAATTAAAAATTTTACAAAATTAATATATCTGAATATAATAACAATAAAATTGATAACTTTTGAAGTGATTCTGTAAATTAATATTTAATCAAACTTTTAAATGACAATTTTAAATACCTCTAATAGATGTTAAAATATTATTAACAATATAGAATTTATAATTTAAATTCGACTGTCATTTACCACATTTGTTTGTATTAGAATTTAATCTCTGACTGTAGAGAGAGCACATAAATTTTTAATAAATCTTAACACAAATTTCATAAGTTTTAAATTTGAATTTACTTATATTGATAATTTTACTAACGTTAGGGAGTAACTGTGGCATGTGAAATGCGGAATGAAAAAAGTGGAATGTAAATAGTGCGATGCGGAATCTGAAAAGTGAAATACGAAATCTGACAAGTGGAATGTGAAAAGTGGAATGCGGAATGTGAAAAGAGGAAAGTAAAATCTGAAAATTGGAATGCGGAATGTGAAAAGAGGAATGCGGAATCTGAAAAGTGGAATGTAAAAAGTGGAATGCAGAAAATGAAAAGAGGAATGTAAAATCTGAAAATTGGAATGCGGAATGTGAAAAGTGGATGGCGGAATCTGAAAAGTGGAATGCGAAATAGTTACATAATCGCCCCCCTGGCGACCATAATCTTTAACGAAGGATTTGAGACTGTTATCAAGACACTTAGCATAATGGACTGTCAAATTGGAGGCGAATCTTACAATTATGTGCATCGGCGAAATGAAGCACGCATAACTCGATCTGAGCGACGCGTAAGCGATGCCGCCCGACAAGCCAGCATGGACGCCCGTGAGAAACAAGCGACTTTAAACGACTTTTATGAAGAACAGGAAGGTGAAATCTATAGGCCTGGCATAGCAGATTAGTGGTAAGTCAAAATTTAAACATTTCGTGGCATTATTCGTACTTCAACTTTCAAGCGCGTTTTTTTCGAAACTACTTTTTTTGAACTGGCGTCCATGATTTTTACTTGAAATAATTTGTACTTGTTGTTGAAATGTCACTTAATACCCTGTAAAAAATTTGAAGTTCTGTTTTCATAGTTTAAAAAAAATCGCAAAAATAGGTGCCATCACATGGGGTGACCCCCTTAATTTAATGTATGGGCTGTTCCACATGAGATTTCAGTCGACCTCTTAAAATGGACCAAAATTTTTTTTTTATTTTGTATTAAAAAAACAAATTTTATTATTGAGGCCATTTTTTATTTTGAGGCCAACGTTTTTTCGAAAAGTTGTGAGTTGATTTACCAGCTTGATACATTACGTCAAACTTCTAGGTTATAAAATAGGTCAAGTTTGACATAGATTTTGACTTATGTTAACTAGCTGGAAAATCGATTCACATCTTTTTAAAAAAATTTAAAGTCTTTATAAAATTAACACTACTATAACTAAAGAAAGCAGTTGAATTCTCCTAAAACATATTTAAATTAAATTTTGTCAAGTTAGAATACAGTATTTTTACTTTTTTCAAATTACATAATAGTTTGTAGTGGAAGAGCCAATCATTAACCATTAAAAATAGTTTGTTAATAAGAAACGTGTTTTTAGAAATGTTCCTATTTAGTCAAATTGCCATATTTTCAAAATTGAGGGGAATATATATTTTGATCTTTAAGGTGCTCTAAACATAAATCAATTATTCTCAAGAATTCTCCTGAAACATATTTATATTAAAGTTTGTCAAGTTGACGGTGAGTCATAGTAAATTCCTATTGTAATTTTCTCGCCGGATTGGCAATAATAATTAAATAGTTTGAAAATTGTGGAAAGTGATTCTTGTCACCGCCTTGTCAAGCAGTACATTAATCTGAAAATTCGCCTCTCGCCGAGTATAATAATTTTTGAAATAAAATTTTAATTTAAAGTAAAATTTATTGAATAAAAATTAAATTTGAATAATAATTAAATTTAGTGACTGTGTGATTGATTATAAATAAATAAGTATTTCCAATATATGTACTCTAAGTATGATACACACCAAGTCCTTCATTTTTTATATTGGAAAAAAGTTTGAAGTCGTTAACTTCGAGCTACCGGACGTCCACCCAAGATGGCCAACTAATACATAATGTTGAATATCTCCTCGAATTTTGTATCAATCGAACCGCCATTTTAACTCACTGAACAAAATTGTTATTTACCAACTTTCTCTAGAATGCACCTAGAAAGTTGCAGTTTTTTCCTAATTTTGCAATTTACTAAATCTTATATGATTACAGATAAAGAATAAAAATTAAATAAAAATTGAACTATTGTTTAAACAATTTTTAAACAAATTATTGATGTTATTTACCAACTTTTCGCAGAATGCACCTAGAAAGTTGCAGTTTTTTCCTAATTTTGCAATTAACTAAATCTTATATAATTACTGATAAAGAATAAAAATGTAACTATTGTTTAAACAATTTTTAAACAAACTATTGATGTTATTTACCAACTTTTTCCGGAATACACCTAGAAAGTTGCAGTTTTTTCCTAATTTTGCAATTAACTAAATCTTATATAATTACTGATAAAGAATAAAAATTGAACTATTATTTAAACAATTTGTAAAAAAAATTGTTTTTTACACTATTTTCAATGTAATTTAGAAATTAATACTGTGTTTTCAAAATTTTTAGTAATATTACACATGATTAAGTTACGCACAGTACAACTGTGCAAAAGAACAATTAATGGCATAGATAGGAAAATTAAAAAAAATTGTTATCAATATTTATTTTTTTATTTATTGTAAACCCGTGTATTGAATAAATAAATAACAATAAATTTTATCATTTTGGCTTATAATTCATGGTGATGTTATATTCCTTACAAAACAATTGCAAGTAGTATCGTGAACACTCCTAGTCTATATCCTTGAACTCGAAAGAAGTTACTATACGATATCGTGATCGTCATAAAACATTATTAAGATACAGTATTTGTATTAAAAAATAATTATATTCAAAACGTTTGAAAAATTTTAATCGTTTTGGGAACATAATAGTAAAAAAGCGTTTGGACACCCCGGGTGGTCGTCCTGTAGTCCGCGTATATAAAAATCATTGGTAGCGCGAAGGTTAAGATAAATCATTATTATTTATTACTACGGATAAATAATGTATTGCAGTATTTTGACTGTAAGCCTTTAAATTGTTTAAACGATTGTAGAGCCATATTTTTAAATAAAAAGTTCCGAGACAAATGTTCTAGTCCAAAAGTTCAAAAATCCAAAATGTCAAAAATAGGAATGAACAAAAAGACAAAAGTTCCTAATTAAAATGAAGTTTTGGAACCTTTCATCTTCGCAAAAAAGATCTTTTGGATCTTGCAATCTTTAAAAAGAAATCTTTGGGTCCCTTTTTTATTGGCAGTTTTGTTTTGGAACTTTTGTCTTCCAAACGTTAAAACAATCTATAATTCCTAAGTTTAAACAACTCCGAATCAGTATAGATAAGAGCAAATTTATATAAATTTGTCAGCTTTTATTGGTATTACTTAGTATTAAACCAATAAATTAAGTAAGACATTAATTTAAATTTTTAAAACTAATCTTTAAAATTATTTAAACAAATAATTATTATTCATTAACTTTTTTCCATTGTACCTTGAACGATGTAGTATTTATCTAATTTTGAAATTTATAAAGCTTATTATAATAACCAATAAATATTAAATGTCAAATCGATATTTCAGCAACTGTTTAATAATTGTATAATTAAACAATTAATTGTTAAATTTTTTTCACATAAAAATGCTTTTTCAAATCTACAATTTACTGAATAAATAATAGAAAATATGTAATAAATACATGACAAATTACAGTTAAAAAATATTTATTTAAATAATTATTGAGATGACGAGTTTCCGAAAATTCTTTATTCTATACGTAAATGAATTTTTCGAGATACGCTGTAAAAAATGAATAAATATCAATAATAACTTAATTAGATAATTGTTTAATCAATTGAGGATGAAATAATTGATGTTTTTTAAGTTTTGCTTCCTCATAGAAGAAGTATCTGTATTTTTTATTATATGTAAAGCCTAACACATTATAAACTTAGGAAAAACATTTTTTAACGCACCGTATAAAAGTTTCTAAAAATCAACATCAGATTCGGTATCAGTGACCCCAAAAAACCCCGAGTAACAACTTTCAATTAAATCTGATTAATTAAAAAAAATTTGTTCGCAATATTGGATCCGCCATTTTGAATTTCTAAAAATTAACATTAGATTCGGCATCCCTTAAGGGAAAATACAGAATTATAATGTATCGTCTGCTGCACGGTTGTTTATGACATTTATGAGATGACCGCTGAATGAATCGGGTTATATTTAAGGTTTGAACGAGTTTTATTACTGAAATTGGAAATAAAAATGAAAAGTTAGTATAAAATAATAAATTCATGAGTAAATAATATTATGTTAATATAAAAATTCATTCTTGCTGTCATTTCACTACAAAAACATTGAGGTTATTTTTATGTTTTTCTCCTTAGATTACGTGACAAAATAGTTAAAAAAAATTACCACTGTGAGCGCTGTAACCAGTAGGGAGAGAAAAACTGCACTACTCTGACCCCCCATTTTGGTGTCAACTTTTTCTGCTATATACTGCCGGCGTTTCATCTCCTTATCCTCCTTCATGTCCACCATATTGGATCCGACAAATTTTTTTTTTAAAAACCGATATCAAACTACCGTTACTGCTTAAGGAATACAAAGTACGTGTCCTAGTACTAATTTTACCGACAATACATTGGTGGTTTCCATATTTAATTGCTCTTTATTAGCACTTTTAGACCATTGTTTTTTAATTTAGACACATTTATAGGTTATATTGTGTCCGCCATATTGGATTTTCTAAAGGCCTCATATTTTTAGAGAGTATTTATATATAATGAATAATTTTTGGGTATAAGCATTTTTTTTGGAAGCTCTCAATTTTGGCCATCGGGGTGGTCCGCTTAACGTAAAACGTCCTATATATGAGCGATTCCACGTCAAGTGATCAAGGGGTCTTTTTGTGTAATGTTTATTTCAATAATTTTTTACTCTTAAACAATTGAGGGGCTGGATGCTATAATGTGTTACGCGCCATGTTAACTAAATGGCGCGTAACACATTATAGCATCCAGCCCCTCAATTAAACATAAAAATTTGACAAAGTACATTTTGGAAAGGTTTTTTCATCCTCTTTCGATTGGAAATAAGCATTTTGAAAAAAAAATTTTTTGACCCAAAAAAATCAACATTAAAAATAAATTTCAATTTTTGAGGGAGATGGATACGATTTTTTTTTTAAACGAAAGCTGAGGTTTTTTCCTAAAAGGACATATAAATGATAAAGTGGGACTAGAATGTTTAAACATTGAAAAAAAGAGTTTTCTACTCGCCGGAGCGCTCAAAACCCGGTTTTTAGCTTCGTTTTGGAGAAAATTATTTTTTTCAATATTTAAACATTTTAGTCCCACTTTATCATTTATATGTCCTTTTAGGAAAAAACCTCAGCTTTCGTTTAAAAAAAAAAATCGTATCCATCTCCCTCAAAAATTGAAATTTATTTTTAATTTTGATTTTTTTGGGTCAAAATTTTATTTTTCAAAATGCTTATTTCCAATCGAAAGAGGATGAAAAAACCTTTTCAAAATGTACTTTGTCAAATTTTTATGTTTAATTGTTTAAGAGTTTTGCTACGATTGGAGAAAAATTTTTCTCCACCTTGATCACTTGACATGGAATCGCTCATATATATATATATATATATATATATACACACTACCGGCAGAAATTGTCGGTACGAACGACGGGCGAGCTACGAAAAGTTGCTGCCGAAATTAAATTAACATATTTTATTATTGAAAAATGATAGAAACTTGGTTCTTGAATCGTTTGAAAGCCAATTAAATTCTGCGTCGTTTGATATATAAATGAAAATTATTTGATATTTTTAAGAGATTTTATCACCTAAATGATTTTGGAAAAAAATTGATTAATTTTTCTATTTTTGTGCAGCATGTTTGTGTGGCTGCATAATCTAGAAAAATTTAGAGAAAAATTTTAAACTCTAGCAACATAATCTTTAAAGTCTCAGCTTTTATTTGAGCCTTGAAAATTGAAAATCCGTTCAGTAGTTTTTGAAATATCTAAAAAAATGTCCAAGCATGTTGTTTTATAATTTAGGCGGTGATACACACTTATTGCACTCTCGCTGATCACCTGGTTCGTTGCGGCAGGGCCGAATAAGCGGAATATAGAGTGGGGGTCATATTTGTCGCCCTTTTTAAGTTTTTTGTCATTTTAGATTTAATATTCATTAAAATTTAATAATTTTTAAAGTTAATTATTATATATATATAAATAAGTTATCATTTTACAAACTTTCATGATCAAATATTCGTTTATTTCTATGTACAAATTTTCACTATTCAAACTTTTTTTCCTAAAATAAACACCTATTTGATCATTAGAGTTTGTAAAATGATAACTTATTTATATATATATATATAATAATTAACTTTAAAAATTATTAAATTTTTAATGAATATTAAATCTAAAATGACAAAAAATTAATTTAGTTCTAGTTTCTTACAAAAAATTTTGAAAAAAATCAATCGATACATACATTCTTAAAAATAAAATTTTATTTTAAAAATTAAAAAAAAATTCGTTAATTTAAAAAATAAATTGTTTTATATTTTTATCAAAAACTACGTGTAAAAACAAAAATTTTCATATATAGAAAGTCAAAGGACCCCGCACCAAATACATGGGAAAAAAGATCCCGGTGAAATTTGTTATACTTTGCAATTTTGTAGTTTATGACCTTCTGAATAAGAAATGTAAATGCCAAAACTCAAAATAATGGGCAGTTTTTTTGTTATATAACATTAAAGACATAAAAGGGTACTGTACAAACTACAGCTTAAAAAGGGTAAAGCGCATCATAGAAAATGTTAAACAGAATGAAATAAATATTCTGCAGCTCTTCAAAGCAAAGAACATTTATTTAAAAGCGTTTAAAGTTCATTTATGGTAAATATTACTGCAACCAACAACCATAAAACAACCATTGTTGATAAAAAGTCATGCACAATCATTTTTATTATATTAAAAGACTTTCATATTTTTTTAAACACTTATACGTCTAGGAAGAGAATTCGTATGAGTTAAAAAATATTATTTTCACTACCAACAACCATACAATAACCATTGTTCATTGAAAGTCAAACACAATCATTTAAACTAACTAAAAAGACTCTTATTTTTTTCAAATATCATGTGCAGTCGAATGTGTTAAAACAATATTATAGTTGCTACAAACAACCATACAACAACCATTGTTGAATCAATGTCACTTAGAATTGATAAAAGTACATCAAAAAGTCTATTATATTGTTTGTTAACACTGACAGGCCTAGATTCTGTAGCCATATGTGTTTAAAAATATTATAGTTGCTACCATACAACAACCATTCTTGATTCAAAGCCGCACACGATCATTATCTTCTTATGTGTTGAGAAAAAGTGCTAAATATTTAAAAATTAAATATTCTCGACATTTTTAAATTAAAATACGAATAAGAAATCAGCATTTTAGAAATAGGAGGAGTTTAATATTTTTTTATTGGCCAAAAGTCTTTATTTTTTTAGAGGTTGAGACTAAATGTTACATTTTTAAAATGAAATACTCTTGTCATTTTTAACTTGAAAAACGAATAAGAAATCAGCATTTTAAGAAAGGAGTAGTTTAATATTTGTTATTGGCTAAAAGTCTTTATTTTTTTAGGGGTTAAGACTAAATGTTATATTTTTAAAAAATAAAAAAAATTAAATATTCTCGCCATTTTTAAATTGAAAAACGAATAAGAAATCAGCATTTCAGAAAAAGGAGGAGTTTAATATTTTTTTATTGGCTAAAAGTCTTTATTTTTTTAGGGGTTGAGACTAAATGTTATATTTTTAAAAAATAAATATTCTCGCCATTTTTAAATTGAAAAACGAATAAGAAATCAGCATTTTAGAAAAAGGAGGAATTTAATAGTTTTTAAATGGCTAAAAGTCTTTATAATCTGGGAGTATAAAAAAAATGTAAAAAACATACCAAAAAAATTTGCACAAAACTAATAACTTCTCATATGATAAGAAAGTAATCAAAATAAAACAAGAAATAATTAAAAAAATAAGGGAGACTTTTTAGGAACTTTAAATGATTGTATGTGACTTTGAATCAACAGTAGTTGCTGAATGGTTGTTAATAGTAACTGTATTTTTTTATCACATTCGGCTAAACAATCTCGGTTGTCTGTGTTAAATGAAAATAAGAAAGGCTCTTTAAGTATACTTAAAATGATTGTGAGTGACTTTTATTCAACAATGGTTGATGTATGGTTGTTGGTAGCAACTATAATATTCTTTTAACACATCGGATTACACAATCTGGGCGAATAATAGTTAGAAGAAAATAAGGGATTATTTATAGGTACTTTCAGTAAATGTGTGCGACTTTGATTCAACCATAATCGTTTTATGGTTGTTGATAGCAACTACAATATTGTTTTAACACATCCCACCACACAATCTGGGCATGTAATTGTTGGAGAAAAATGTCGGAGGCTTCTAAGTTACTTTAGTCAATTCTGTGTGATATTAATTCAACAATGGTTGTTGTATGGTTCTTTGTAGCAACTATAATATTGTTTTAACACATTCGATTGCACATGATAGGCGTACAATATTTGAAAAAAATAAGAGTCTTTGTAGTTAGTTTAAATGATTGTGTGTGACTTTCAATGAACAATGGTTGTTGTATGGTTGTTTGTAGCAACTATAATATTGTTTTAACACATTCGACTGCACATGATATTTGAAAAAAATAAGAGTCTTTTTAGTTAGTTTAAATGATTGTGTTTGACTTTCAATGAACAATGGTTATTGTATGGTTGTTGGTAGTGAAAATAATATTTTTTAACTCATACGAATTCTCTTCCTAGACGTATAAGTGTTTAAAAAAATATGAAAGTCTTTTAATATAATAAAAATGATTGTGCATGACTTTTTATCAACAATGGTTGTTTTATGGTTGTTGGTTGCAGTAATATTTACCATAAATGAACTTTAAACGCTTTTAAATAAATGTTCTTTGCTTTGAAGAGCTGCAGAATATTTATTTCATTCTGTTTAACATTTTCTATGATGCGCTTTACCCTTTTTAAGCTGTAGTTTGTACAGTACCCTTTTATGTCTTTAATGTTATATAACAAAAAAACTGCCCATTATTTTGAGTTTTGGCATTTACATTTCTTATTCAGAAGGTCATAAACTACAAAATTGCAAAGTATAACAAATTTCACCGGGATCTTTTTTCCCATGTATTTGGTGCGGGGTCCTTTGACTTTCTATATATGAAAATTTTTGTTTTTACACGTAGTTTTTGATAAAAATATAAAACAATTTATTTTTTAAATTAACGAATTTTTTTTTAATTTTTAAAATAAAATTTTATTTTTAAGAATGTATGTATCGATTGATTTTTTTCAAAATTTTTTGTAAGAAACTAGAACTAAATTAATTTAGAAAGTTTACTACAGATTTAGCAAATACATCCAAGAATATGTACCTAAAGTTTTAGAGGCCAATCTAAATTATTTTTCATGTTTTTCGTTGATTTTTGTCAAGTGTAAAAAGTTAAGTTAAAAAACATTGAAGGTTACAACCAATTGTTGAATTGTTATAAATAAACTAGAGAAAATGTAATAAAATTTATTTTTTTATTTTTCGAAAGTAGATAAAATTTTGTTCAGTGACTTAAAATCGCGATTTTTTATCCAAAATTCGAGCAGATTTATAATAATAATAATTGCTTGGCCACCCGCCGGGTGGCTCGTCGGTAGCGCGAAAGTTAAAGCGCGTTTTCTCGAATTTCACTTTTTACGAAATTTACTAACTCGTGGGCAGGATTGTCAGAAAACGCCTGGACCGATTTTAATGAATGATGGCTTGTTTTACACAGTATTAATCCCTCTTCTAGTTGAACTAAAAAAAATGTGAAAAATTTTTTTTAACAATTTTGAGAACCAGTTAAAGTAATTATTTTTTTCAAAAAAATGATTTTTCTTTTTTTATCACTCAAAATTATCGAATTTCACTATTTCTTTGGAATTTTTTTAGTTCAAATAGAAACTACATATGTAAACTTTTAAATTTTTCTTTATTTTTATGTTTCAAACAAGAATTGCGGTCTCTATCGTGCCCACCGTTTTTTAAGTCCAGATGTGCACCACTATCAACAATTAATTTTAACTTATCTATTTTTTAATATTTCATGTCAAAAATTTTTTCACAAATGCTTTAAATACGTACAAAAACATCTCAAAAAGCCCGGAGGTCTAAGTTATTTTTCTCCTTCCTAGAAAAATTCTTAAAAAAGCGCTATTTTTAAGCCTTCTAAAGTAGGCTCCCCCCTTAATGAGTAAATAATTATTCAAGTTTTAGTTTTCAGAACAGTAATAATTGTATAAGTATCAAACACAAAAACACGTGAAAATGTGGCAACATCGCAACAACACACAACCTCAAAAAAATACAAATTTCATCTGTACATTTGAAATTATTAAAATTCCTTAAACGTAAGTTAATAATTTTTATGTTTCTTTTAAAGCTGTGCAAAATTCGAACCGAACCGAGTTTAGTTCGGTTTTGGGGCGCCGAAATGTCAAATGTCGAATATTCGACATCCGAACTGGGCTAGTTCGAATGTCGAATTTTAGAATTCGACATTTTAACGTACTAAACCCGAACACAACTCGGTTCGGTTCGAATTGTATATTAGTTCGAATGTCGAATATTCGACATTCGAACTAGGCGAAAAAATTCGAACACTTCGGTTCGAATTATTTTGCACAGCTCTAGTTTCTTTGCATCATAATTATATTTTACATTTGTTTATTGTAATTTTCGTGTTTTCAACACTAAAAAATTTGAGGTTAACCTCTGACAATATACTATATTCCAGTCGTACCAACCATATGTCGACTATGTTGTGTAATGGTTTTTAGCACTTTTTCAAAAAATTAATTAAATACACTTTTTAATATTTTAGTCTTGAAAAAATTATTAACATTAATTTTTACATCTTTTTTGAATGTTTTTTTCTATGAATAAAATAAATATATAGATTTTTTGACTAAAATTATAAAACTGAAAATTTTTTTTGAGGTTGCAAACATAATGCAAGATTTCACATTGGAGTAATGGGGACAATCCCCTTGCTCCTCACCACCGCCGTGACAATCCTTAATTCTTAAGGAGGTTCTATCGCTTGACGCAGTTAGTCAAAACAGTGACAAATATTTAATAATTTGACTCACTTCGTAATATAAAAATATTTTAAACCTGCAAAAATTTATTTGTTTATAAATGTTATAATCATTTATTAAAATATATTTCGAAAAAATTAAGAAAATTTTTTTTATTGCACTAAAAAGGGACAAATAAGATTTAAAACATAACTTACATGTTTCTCGGAGCTTTTCAAATTGTTTCCTGCTGCCATATTTCCTGAATTCTCCATTTTCAGACCTTTAGGAGATGAAGAGGCTAAAAATAAATAAAATTCATATTATACATTAAATTTGGAATTTTGAAAAATCATTAAAAGTATTCAATTGAGGCCTTGGACCAAATAACTCGCCCGACGCTCGCACGGAGAGAAGATTATATAGTGATGGTAGAATCGAGTCCGATTCCTGTGAAGAATCGATTCTCGACTTACAAGAATCGATTCTTTGGAATCGATTCTATACTAAAAAAATCGAGAAGAATCGATTCTTACGTCACAATTCTAACGTCTGCTGTCTGCGCAGAGATATATTTATTGGGCGTTTCAAGAATTGCTGTGAGCATACTCTGAATATGCCGTTATTGGTTGACCCAACAGCATGTTTATGGTGATTGGTCCGAAAACTGAAATTACTCATTATTTACTTTTTTGGCGCTAATCTGTACACGTGGTATATGAATAACCGGTATAATCACCTTCTTGTCACAGTGTTTACTTGGAATTTGGCAAGGTTTTTTGTCTTAAATTGAGGGGCTGGATGCTATAATGTGTTTCGCGCCATTCACTTAACATGGCGCGTAACACATTATAGCATCCAGCCCCTCAATTGCTTTTCCAAAATGCCGCCAAGTGAAGTTTGGAATTATTTTCAAAAAATAAATAAAGGAGATAAGGTGCGTTGCGGAGTGTGCCTCGTAGAATTAAAATTCAGTAAAAGCACTTCTTCGTTATCTAAACACCTACAAACAATCCATAAAATAAATCTTCTTTCATTTTCGAAGAAAAGGAAAAGGACAAAAAGTTTTTCGACAACTAAAAATGAAAATAACGACAGTAACAGTCAGGAGAGTGAAAAGGAGGTTAAGTATATAACTTTTATGTATTCAATGAAATTGTTTTATCTTAAAAACAAAATTATTTTGCATTGAAAGATATTTTTTGGAATAAACTTTTATGTCTGAGTTGATTTTATTTGGTATAGTAGGTAAAAGAAATGTTTATACGAATACATTAAACAATAAGTAAATAAACTAATAATAATGCAGAAACCAATAATGAGAATACACAAAGACTTTAATTGCAAATTTTTTTATTATAAAAGAAGAAAAATTATGAATTTTTTCACCCATACTTTACCAATGTTTTGGACATAATTCAAAATTGCAAATTATGTACTCTAAAAAAAGAAAAAATTAAAATTTTTTGCTCCTATATTTTCCCCATGTTTCCTGTAAAGTTCAAAATCGCAAATTTTTTTTATCTATAAATTATAAAATTTAAATTTTTTGCACCTATATTTTCCCCTTGTTTTTGCCAAAGTTCGAAAACAGAAAAATGAAATTTTTTTTTCACCTGTACTTAACCATTTTTTTCCAAAGTAATGAAATATGGTAATCGTACAAAAGCAATGGTTCGCTTGGTTTTGCTCATACTTAAAACATCAAAACATGGCTGAAAACTTATCAATTATGGTAAAAATCTGTGCCCATGTTTGGCAGATTTTGCTATATTTTGCCCATAGTTCGTTTTCCACGCGGGGTAAAACTTTAACAATTTAAAATTTACAAAATTTGCACTTTTTCTGAAAAATAAAAATAACAATTATTTTTATACATTTTTCTAAAATTTATACTTTATATATTATTATTATTAATAATAGAATAGTTTTCATGTCAGGGATGTAATTTTTAACAAGAAGTACTTAAAATTTAGATGTTGAAAAAGTTTTTCCAAAAATTTTGTAGGTATATTTGGAAAATCCTTGTGTAAGATTCTAGGTAACAATGACAGCAATTTACTTACAAAATTTCATTACAATTTACTAAAACATGTATTACAGAATTTCTACACAATATTTTGTAAAATACTTATTATTATATTTAAAAAAATTAATCATCTTAGAATTATTAGATTTACTATTTAATAAAATTTTTTTGTCTGAAAAAGATGTATTTTTTATCGAATAAAAGTTTATAGGGTAATTAGGGTCAGTCAGGACAAATGCAACGAAGAGGACAAATTTAATTGGATTTTTAATTTTTGTGAATTCAGTAAATAATGACAATCTGTCCGCATTTACCCCATGAACTTAAAAATTAAGAGTAATTTAAACAGTTTTCATGAAATTTAAAACACTAAAGAGTTTGTGTGCCTGTGTGAAAAGAGAAAAAGATGCGCTCACGTACCGACGGCAAGTACACTGCCAAATCAAGTATTCCATTTTAAGACGTTTTGTCCCCACATTTGCAACACATAGGATATCTTAGTTCACATATTTGAAACAGATATGTGTCTCATTTTAAAACGTTGCAAATTTCTCACACATTTAGCACTACATTTTAAGACACGTTATGTGTTTCAAACAGCCGTCTCAAGCTAAAGACGTTTTACGTGTCTTATAATGATCATGAAAAAGTACTCAGCCTATAAAAATCTAAAAAAATTTAAAATAGCTTTGCAATGCATAGGTTTTCCTTTTTTTACATGAATAGTCGACTTGAACGACAAATAAAATCAGCATTTTCTGCTCGGAATAGTCGCAAAGTATTTTCGGTAGAAAAATCTTCATTAGGGTTCCGTACACCTTCGGTGTACCGACGGAACCCTATTGGTGAAACTCTTGTGTCCGTAGCCAAATCGTGCCCCCCCCCCTAGCGGCTAAACTATTTGACCTAGAAAGCTCAAATTTGGTACAGATACGTATTTTTACATGTAGATTACAGGAAAACTATAGAGAACGTGATTGGAGGTGATGGCCATTGCGTTGTCAAGGAAATAACAAGATTTTTGGCCAAAAATGCACAAAAAGTGACCATTCCCTTACCCCTTAACTTCTAAACTATTCAACATTACAATACGGTAAACTCCATGCGTTTTGACAGTTTGCATAAATTGTTTTTACAAAAATTTTAAAAATTATTTCATAAGTGTGAATAAAAATTGAAATTTATAATTATAGATGAAAATAAATATGCCTGTTCACAACAAAGGAATAACTGAAAACGACATAATTTCTGCGTTTATTCTCAGTCGTAAGTTTATACTCGCACAGTTTTAGGTAAGCTATAATTATTTTATCACACAACCGTGTGGGCAAATTTCGGGATGGCACAATAGTTTTTTTTTTAATTGGACCTCAAACCCTGTACACCTGTACGAATATGAAATTTAAAAAAAATAAAAGTCTATATATATCTTGTAAAGAGACATAACCTGAAACTTTGAGTATAAATTTAAGACTTGTGATATAATCATAAAGGTTTGAAATAATTGCTGTAAAAATAATATTATCATTCACTTGGCCCTGTTTTTATTGCTAAATTCAATTGTTTGCGACTTCAAATATTAAGTTGTATTCTGTGAAGATGGTTTTTATTATTTTTGAATGTAGAGCACTGAGAAACACAGAAATTGTGTCGTTTTTAGTTTCTCTTTTGCTGTGAAGGTGCATATTTATTTTCATCTATCATTATAAATTTCAATTTTTATTCACACTTATGAAATTACTTTTAAACTTTTTGTAAAAACAATTTAAGCGAATTGTCAAAGCTCATGGAGTTCACCGTATTGTAATACCAATGTAATACACAGAGTCACACCAGCGGCAGTTCCAAGTCGGACACCAGATGCGCTAGTTTAGCTTTTTGAATCGCCAATAGAGAACTTGCTATGTCATAATGGCCATAGCGTTGTCAAGGAAAATCTAAAAAAATAAAAATTTTCTTTTCTAATTTCCACATTTTTTTACCTAAAGAGCTGAAAATTGGTTTATTAGTATATTTTTACAGTCTGATCACAAAAAATATTAAAAAATCTAAGAAAATAAATTAAAAAAAATAATTTTTCTTCTTAATTTCCACATTTTCTGACCTAATGAGCTGAAAATTGGTTTATTAGTATATTTTTACAGTCTAATCACAAAAAATATATTTCAAAAACTAAAAAAGAATTTTTTTCTATTACAATTTTCTTTTCTTATTTCCACATTTTTTGAGCTAATGAGCTGAAAATTGGTTTATTAGTATATTTTTACAGTCTAATCACAAAAAATATATTAAAAAATCTAAAAAAAAAATTTAAAAAGATTTTTTTTTAATTTCAAATTTTTTTTCTTATTTCTACATTATTTGATCTAATTAACTAAAAATGGGTTTATTAGTATATTTTTACAGTCTGATCACAAAAAATATATTAAAATTTTTTTTAAAAATTTAAAAATAAAATAAAAAAAACTGGACAAGTGCGAGTTGCACTCGCACTGAATTGACGGGTTCCGTACAAAAATATAAAAATAATACTTGTGATATTGTAACAACAATTGGTAGGATTTTTTCACTTTTGTATTATTTTGATAAGTTAAATTTTCGACACTAGGTTAAAAATAAATAACAAAAGAAAAGTTGAAGTATTACATATTTTATATTCTAAGCAATAAGCGAAGAGGAACCAATTTTTTAAATTTGATCCCAAATTGGTTCCTGTTCGCTTATTGCTAATAATATAAAATATGTAATACTTATATTTTTCTTTGTTATTTATTTTTAACCTAGTGTCGAAAATTCAACTTACCAGAAAAGTGAAGAAAATCCTACCAATTGTTGTTACAATATCACAAGTATTATTTTTATATTTTTGTACGGAACCCGTGAATTCAGTGCTAGTGCAACTCGCACTTGTCCAGTTTTTTTTAATGACAAGACAAAATTTTTAAGAATTAACTGTTTACTGATAACTAGGCACCAGTTTCAGCTTCATTAAAAATATCATAATACTACTTCTTAAAGAGTAAACTTTCTACTTCATAACATGTAATTCACATTTAACAGAAAACGTAACAGTAATAATCATTATCATTCTAGAACCATTCTGAGGAGTTTTAATTATTTGTGACCTTAGTTGACAATATTTATTTATTACACTTTAGAAAAATTGTAATTTTATATTTATATATAATTATTTTAAATGTTAATTAATTAAAGTATATATAATTTAATTTTAATTTAATAAATAATTTAATGAGTAAAAGTGACCAAGTCTGTGAAAAGCCTAAGAAAAGTTTTTAAAGAGAGATTGAAAACCTTGTTAAAGTCATGAGTCAAGTTATATACTGATTTTGTCACTACCCTTGTTAACGAATATTTTTGAGGGTCTGGGAAATGCCTGGACAAAGACCAATAATAGAACTTATAATTTTTATAACAAAATAATTAACTTTTCCATGGCCAAACCATGTCTAGAATTTTGCAATAAGAATGTCAATTATATTCTTTATTAATATGTTAACATAATTGTTATTGCAATCTTTTTGATAATATACAAATGTAATTTCAGATAATTTTGGATTCATTGGAATACTATAAACAAGAATGATATTGAAGTACTTACAAATTTTGAAACAATTATAGGACTTATTAAAAAACTATTTATAATTTTATTAAAATTATTAAGATGGTAAGATATCATTTTATTAAGGGATTAAAAAAATTATTTAATTTTGAAAACAAACACAACAATAAATTTTTTCTGAATAATTGAGGTGACAGATGCAATAACGGACGAAGAGTTCGAACTGATCCGATCAAAAATTTGTGAAAATTAAGGAAAAAAATATTTACAGAACTTGTACTTTCTGTAATTTTTTCTTATCTTTGGAGAAAATATATTTTTCAGACAATTATTTCGTTATCTTGTTGTAAGGAGATCAGTCCGAGTGCCTCGTCCGTTATTGCATTTGTCCCCTTAATTCTATACACCATTTAATAGAAAATCATTGCTTTCAGAGTTCTGAACCGGATGACAATGTTGATGAATCGTCTTTATCAACAAGTTCTAATCCTTATAGTACGTCTGAATTGGAAGATGTGTATAATAGATTAACCTCAAGAGAAACTTCAAAAATGGATATTTTAATTACTTCGTCATCATCAAATTTAAATGAATTCATATTTGATAATGATGATGTTCAAATGGAAGAACCTATTCAACATGCTTCAAAAGATAAAATAGAAAATAATGAAGTAAACGAACAAAATTTATCAATAAATACTGTAAGTGTATCTTCACCAAATTTAAATCTTCTCGTATCAAACGTTTACCTGTCCTCATCTTCTGAATCGCTCTTACGTACAAACTCTTCATCAGATGAAAGTGATAATAACATTGATACTGACGAAAGCAGAAATGGTTGGCTGGAGCAACCAATATATACAGGAGCAACAATTAAAGGCGGAGATGCTTTTTACCAAATATTAAAGATATTCGTTTCAAACCGATTAACCAAGAAAGCCATGAGCGATATGTTATCAATAATCGATTTATTGCTTCCCAAAAATCTTACAATACCTACATCAAAATTCAAACTATTGTCTTTAATTGATAAAGTATTAGATACTTCTCAGTCAGATTTTGTAGTAAAGCACAGGATTTGTGCAGAATGTTTTAAGTATATAGGAAAATGGTCTGATGTGCCTGTAGAGCAATGTATACGATGTAATAGTAAAAATCTTGACAGCTTTTTTAGAACTCAATTTAGAGTCTCAACTGCGAAATGCCTTTGAAATTCAAGACCTTCATTTTTTAATAGATGATTTTCGTACTCAAGGTGCAAATCAAAATAAAGAAAAATTGTACGATATAACATCAGATTCTGAATTTCGTCGTCTAAAAATAGAAGCTATACCAGAGTTATACGATTTGTTCCTACTTTGGTTCACAGATGGAGTTCAAGTATCCAAGAGTGGAAAAAGTCATATGTGGCCCATCTACGCACAAATAGTAAATATAGCAACAAAATATAGAAGAACTTTTCAATTTGTTTGTGAAATTTTTTATACTAATCGATCTAGTAAAAAACCTGATATGAATTCATTTTTACAACCTTTTGTTTCTACTTTACAACATCTATACGAAAATGGATTTGAGTGGAACAATAAAATTTTAAATCTTACCGTTATTAGTAAAGTTGTAGCTCCTATTGCGTGCTTAGATGCTCCGGCAAAAGCAGCTACACAAAACACAATGCAATATAACGGAGAAAATAGTTGCGGAAGTTGTGAAGAAAAAGGAGAAAGTTCTGAAACAGGAAGTGGATCGAATTAGGTTTTTCCAATTGTTCATGATATTGCTCCTCTAAGGACTGCTGAACGAATGAATAAACAAACTATAATTGTAGAAAAATATAAACAACTAAAACATTTCAAAGGAATTAAAACACTATTGCACATTTTTGTAATCGATGTAGAAAAACTATACGGTCGTAACAAGTGCTCTTACAACATTCATCAGTTGAAGCATATCACATCTCACGTCAGAATGTAGGGACCTCTTTGGGCTTGGTCAGCCTTCTCATTAGAAGACCATAACGGAGAACTAATCAGAATGGCACATGGTACTAAAAAGGTTGACGTCGAATTATCAAATACAATTAAAATTATCTATGCTCATCAAAGCATAAAATATTTGATGAATCAAAATAAGCAGAATGTCGGACATGAATGGCACACTTACGGGCCACCAATTACAGGAAAAATAGACGATAGCGATCTTCAAGCAATTTTGCATTCTACAGGTCTCACGAAACAGCAGTTTCTAGAATTAAAAATTTTTATTTTTAGCAGATGCTCAGTAAACAACGAAATTTATACATCTCAACTATATACTAGACAAAAGAAACGATCAAATTTTCATGTGCAATGGACAAAGGACAATATTATTTACTTCGGTGGAATAAAGTACTTTCTAACCATCGAAGGAAAGATATACGCAATAGTTCGTCAAGCTATAGCTTCTGGTAATAAATCTAAAGAACTTAAAAACAGTGAACTTGAGTTTACCCTTAATGACATTATACGACATGTATATGATTTGTATTGCATTCATGCTATTCCAGTTTCGAGAATATTATCAAAAATACTCCGTGTGCATGACTACATATGTATATTTGCGAATGACGTTGAGAAGAAATAAGGTCTTTTATTATGAATTGTATAAATATTGTAGTTTCCAACGGTTTGAATCTTACTCAGGCTGAAAATGATAGTTGGAAAGTTGATATTTAAAATAGCTAATACAATATGGAAGACATTAAAAAAAAAAAATTCCCCTAAAAGTGGTTACTCGGGAGTTTTTGAAATCACTGATTACGAATTCATCGTTAATATGTACTACAATTCAAGCGAATTGTTTGGTTTAAAAAATTTATTACCATATTAGATCAGACATTTAAAATTTTTGAAAAGTATTATATTAGATTCATAATCAACTAAGGAATCTTCCAAATAACGCGTTTCAAGCGAGTTGCAAAAAATCAGATTCAATACATAAATATTGTTCAAATTCCAATCAAATATTCAATACAATTGGAATCAATTATAAAATAGGCGTTTCGAATATCAAATTGTACAACTCGACTCAGTTTACATTTGATTCGAATCGACCAATTTCAAATTTGAAGTTACGACATTCAAATTAGTGGACTTGATTTGAAAATGAAGTCGAGTTGTAAAATTCATAATTCAAATTTTGCTTTGGCCGATTCGAATTCAAAGGAGGCCGAATCGAGTTTTGAGATTAGAAAGTAGAAACTTTAGTTTTTAAATTAATAAGTTTTAATCGAATTTTATATTAGTTCAAATTTTCCTTACCTCTATTCTGTATCCATATATTGCTAAATGGTATTCACGTGAAAATAAGTTCAAAACGTCACAAAACTGTTTATCAAAAATGAATATAAATTTAAAATTAAAAACGTAAGAATTATTATCATAAAGAATAAATATGTGACGTTCTACGGTGAAAGGGAAATTCGCTGCAGAAAAATTAATTTTGAGTTATGTATATCATTCTATAGTTTTTAAGATGATCTTACATATACGAAAGTAAAAATTAACTTCTACTCACAGGTTTTTTGTTATCAACGTTTAAAAATGAGTTTGTTGAGTGTTTACACATGGTTATTCAGAAAATTAGCCCCTCTACTTTCCAATACTACTACACTGGTCACGCACGTATAATTCGTGCGCTTCATGTAACACGGACAACTATAAATGTGTAGTGAATAGTGGAAGTGAATGTCAATGGAATATCTTAACCAATCAGAGTTTTCTACTTTAAATTTTTTTTGTATAATTTGTCTATTGAAGCTAAAGTCACATATTCATAACAAATAAAAATAAAATTTATCGGTTAGGATTGCAAAAATTAAATTTTTATTCAAAATATTAACTGCATAGTTAAAAGTTCGTTAAAATACATAATTTAGAACCGCAGTAAATAAAATAAAACTCATAGAGCGGTACACTCCCGTGTGGAAAAATATTGTGGCAGGCTAGAGTCCAATGATTTCCTGATTAGCAATCATCAAGTCCGTCTTATTCTAGACGGTCCACCAAGTCCTAAATCAGTGTCGTTAGATCAGTCAACGTATGGTACCTTTTCTTTGTGATTTTTAGTATTCGTTGTGGTTTCTGTTTTATGTGAATAATAATGTGCTACGTTGTTGTTTTCTATATAATTTAATTTTAATTGTGCACTGAAAAAAATAGATTTTAATGTGATTCCATGTGTTTTGATTACTCGGATGAAGCTAGCAGTCGTACTCAGCATCAATGTTTAGGCGTCATCTATCAATATGCATCTCCTTCAAATTTAGTAATACTTAATAATTTAAAAAACCATAGAGTACTGTTATTTCAGAATTAATATCCACTAAATAGCAAATATAGTGAAATTCTATTTATTGATTTCATTAATTAGTGATTGACGCCTAAAAATTGGTGCTGAATACAACTGTCAGATTCATCCGGCTGTTTTGATTTGCAGTAAATTTTATTTCACAAAAAGACTACTATCTCCAATTCCAAAGATTGGGAGGGACACAAAGCATTACGCTTAGAAAAAGTTGAAATGTAAAATACATAAAGTTAAAATATTTTTTTAATACTTTTTATGTAAAAAAAACATTAAAACTATTTCAAAGATAATAAAGTCTTATCATTCTAAGAATAATTAGTCATAACGTAAAATGAGAAATTTTGAATAGACGTAGATAAGAATTTACTAGCACTGCTGATTAGACCAGAAACGCTGGTCTATTCTAAACGATAGCGTGGAAGTTTCGTTTCAAAATTCACATTAATTAGTAAGCCAAAAATGATAAAAAACAACAGCGCAAATAAAATTCATACGTAATAGTGACATAGTACAAGCAGAGCGCGCGCTCCCATGAAAAAGTTGTGCTATATGAAATTTTTTTACTGATTCACAGCGTTTTCGATTTGATTCTTACAGTTGACAGTTCAAGCTTTAATTTAAGCCTAATTAAAGAATTCTAGCACGTCGGCATCATTTTCTAAACGTGATCAAAAAACCAAAAACAGCGTTTTCTGAAACTTTGAGTACATTTTTTCAAAATCTCGACGTGATGGGCACTTTTGAAGGTCAAATTCGTGTTCAGTGATAAAAATTCTTCAAGAATATCATTGTCCGATCTTTGAATCAAAGAAAAAGTAAATTTTTGAGGATCAGAGTTATTAAAAAAAATTTAATTTTAAAATTAAATTTTAAATATGCACTTACAATCTATTTTTATCTCAATTTTAACATTAATAATTTAATTAATATCAATGTATTTTTATATTGTGATAAATGTATTGTACAACCTTATTTAATAAAATTATAATGTCTTAAGAATTAAATATATTTTTCTATTAATAAAGATTCGAAAAAAGAAGGGTTAGATTGTCTCGCTTATTTGCGGAAAAAAAATTTCCGAAAGAATATCTCCTGTCAAAATAAATTAGGTTTCCGGAAATTTTGTGGAAATTCATTAAATTTGGTTTAATTATAAACTTTTAATCTAGAATAATTAAATCAAATTGACACACAAAAAAATGGATTTATGTTTATTGGAAAAAAATTGTCAAATATTAAATATATTTTTTTATTAATAAAGATTCGAAAAAGAAGGGTTAGATTGTCTCGCTTATTTGCGGAAGAAAAAATCTTCTGGAAGAATGTCTCCTGTCAAAATAAATTAGGTTTCCGGAAATTTTGCGGAAATTCATTAAATTTAGATTAATTATAAACTTTTAATCTAGAATAATTAAATCAAATTGACACACAAAAAAAATGGATTCATGTTTATTAGAAAAAAAATTATCAAATATTAAATATATTTTTTTATTAATAAAGATTCGAAAAAAGAAGGGTTAGATTGTCTCGCTTATTTGCGGAAGAAAAAATTTTCTGGCAGAATGTCTCCTGTCAAAATAAATTAGGTTTCCGGAAATTCATTAAATTTAGTTTAATTTTAAACTTTTAATCTAGAATAATTAAATCAAATTGACACCCAAAAAATATGTATTTATGTTTAGGAGAAAAAAAATTATCAAATATTAAATATATTTTTTTATTAATTAAGATTCGAAAAAAGAAGGGTTAGATTGTCTCGCTTATTTGCGGAAGAAAAAATCTTCCGGAAGAATATCTCCTGTCAAAATAAATTAGGTTTCCGGAAATTTTGTGGAAATTCATTAAATTTGGTTTAATTATAACCTTTTAATCTAGAATAATTAAATCAAATTGACACACAAAAAAATGGATTTATGTTTACGAGAAAAAAAATTATGAAATATTAAATATATTTTTCTATTAATAAAGATTCGAAAAAAGAAGGGTTAGATTGTCTCGCTTATTTGCGGAAGAAAAAATCTTCCGGAAGAATATCTCCTGTCAAAATAAATTAGATTTCCGGAAATATTGCGAAAATTCATTAAATTTAGTTTAATTATAAACTTTTAATCTAGAATAATTAAATCAAATTGACACCCAAAAAAATGAATTTATGTTTATCAGAAAAAAAATTATCCAATATTAACTATTTTTTTTTATTAATAAAGATTCGAAAAAAGAAGGGTTAGATTGTCTGGCTTATTTGCGGAAAAAAAATCTTCCGGTAGAATATCTCCTTTCAAAATAAATTAGGTTTCCGGAAATTTTGTGGGAATTCATTAAATTTGGATTAATTATAAACTCTTAATCTAGAATAATTAAATCAAATTGACACACAAAAAAATGGATTTATGTTTATTGGAAAAAAAATTGTCAAATATTAAATATATTTTTTTATTAATAAAGATTCGAAAAAGAAGGGTTAGATTGTCTCGCTTATTTGCGGAAGAAAAATTTCCGAAAGAATATCTCCTGTCAAAATAAATTAGGTTTCCGGAAATATTGCGAAAATTCATTAAATTTAGTTTAATTATAAACTTTTAATCTAGAATAATTAAATCAAATTGACACCCAAAAAAATGAATTTATGTTTATCAGAAAAAAAATATCTAATATTAACTATTTTTTTTATTAATAAAGATTCGAAAAAAAGGGTTAGATTGTCTGGCTTATTTGCGGAAAAAAAATCTTCTGGTAGAATATCTCCTTTCAAAATAAATTGGATTTCCGGAAATTTTGCTGAAGTTCATTAAATTTGGTTTAATTATAAACTTTTAATCTAGAATAATTAAATCGAATTGACACCCAAAAAAATGTATTTATGTTTATGAGAAAAAAAATTATCAAATATTAAATATATTTTTTCATTAATTAAGATTCGAAAAAAGAAGGGTTAGATTGTCTCGCTGATTTGCGGAAAAAAAATCTTCCGGAAGAATATCTCCTGTCAAAATAAATTAGATTTCCGGAAATATTGCGAAAATTCATTAAATTTAGTTTAATTATAAACTTTTAATCTAGAATAATTAAATCAAATTGACACCCAAAAAAATGAATTTATGTTTATCAGAAAAAAAATTATCCAATATTAACTATTTTTTTTTATTAATAAAGATTCGAAAAAAGAAGGGTTAGATTGTCTGGCTTATTTGCGGAAAAAAAACTTTCGGTAGAATATCTCCTTTCAAAATAAATTGGATTTCCGGAAATTTTGCGGAAATTCATTAAATTTGGTTTAATTAACAACTTTAAATCTAGAATAATTAAATCAAATTGACACACAAAAAAATGAACTTATGTTTATCAGAAAAAAAATTATCCAATATTAAATATATTTTTCTATTAATAAAGATTCGAAAAAAGAAGGGGTAGATTGTCTCGCTTTTTTGCGGAAAAAAAATCTTTCGGTAGAATATCTCCTTTCAAAATAAATTAGGTTTCCGGAAATTTTGCGGAAATTCATTAAATTTGGTTTAATTATAAACTTTAAATCTAGAATAATTAAATCAAATTGACACACAAAAAAATGGATTTATGTTTACGAGAAAAAAAATTATGAAATATTAAATATATTTTTCTATTAATAAAGATTCGAAAAAAGAAGGGGTAGATTGGCTCGCTTTTTTGCGGATGAAAAAATCTTCCGGAAGAATATCTCCTGTCAAAATAAATTAGATTTCCGGAAATATTGCGAAAATTCATTAAATTTAGTTTAATTATAAACTTTTAATCTAGAATAATTAAATCAAATTGACACCCATAAAAATGAATTTATGTTTATCAGAAAAAAAATTATCCAATATTAACTATTTTTTTATTAATAAAGATTCGAAAAAAGAAGGGTTAGATTGTCTGGCTTATTTGCGGAAAAAAAATCTTCCGGTAGAATATCTCCTTTCAAAATAAATTGGATTTCCGGAAATTTTGCGGAAATTCATTAAATTTGGATTAATTATAAACTTTTAATCTAGAATAATTAAATCAAATTGACACGCAAAAAAAATGTATTTATGTTTATGAGAAAAAAAATTATCAAATATTAAATATATTTTTTTATTAATTAAGATTCGAAAAAAGAAGGGGTAGATTGTCTCGCTTTTTTGCGGATGAAAAAATCTTCCGGAAGAATATCTACTTTCAAAATAAATTAGGTTTCCGGAAATATTGCGAAAATTCATTAAATTTGGATTAATTATAAACTTTTAATCTAGAATAATTAAATCAAATTGACACCCAAAAAAATGAATTTATGTTTATCAGAAAAAAAAAATCCAATATTAACTATTTTTTTTATTAATAAAGATTCGAAAAAAGAAGGGTTAGATTGTCTGGCTTATTTGCGGAAAAAAAATCTTCCGGTAGAATATCTCCTTTCAAAATAAATTAGGTTTCCGGAAATTTTGCGGAAATTCATTAAATTTGGATTAATTATAAACTCTTAATCTAGAATAATTAAATCAAATTGACACACAAAAATATGGATTTATGTTTATTGGAAAAAAAATTGTCAAATATTAAATATATTTTTTTATTAATTAAGATTCGAAAAAAGAAGGGGTAGATTGTCTCGCTTTTTTGCGGATGAAAAAATCTTCCGGAAGAATATCTACTTTCAAAATAAATTAGGTTTCCGGAAATATTGCGAAAATTCATTAAATTTGGATTAATTATAAACTTTTAATCTAGAATAATTAAATCAAATTGACACCCAAAAAAATGAATTTATGTTTATCAGAAAAAAAATTATCCAATATTAACTATTTTTTTTATTAATAAAGATTCGAAAAAAGAAGGGTTAGATTGTCTGGCTTATTTGCGGAAAAAAAATCTTCCGGAAGAATATCTACTTTCAAAATAAATTAGGATTCCGGAAATTTTGCGGAAATTCATTAAATTTGGTTTAATTATAAACTTTAAATCTAGAATAATTAAATCAAATTGACACCCAAAAAAATGGATTTATGTTTATTGGAAAAAAAATTATCCAATATAAATTATTTTTTTTTATTAATAAAGATTCGAAAAAAGAAGGGTTAGATTGTCTCGCTTTTTTGCGGATGAAAAAATCTTCCGGAAGAATATCTACTTTCAAAATAAATTAGGTTTCCGGAAATATTGCGAAAATTCATTAAATTTAGTTTAATTATAAACTTTTAATCTAGAATAATTAAATCAAATTGACACCCAAAAAAATGAATTTATGTTTATCAGAAAAAAAATATCCAATATTAACTATTTTTTTTATTAATAAAGATTCGAAAAAAAGGGTTAGATTGTCTGGCTTATTTGCGGAAAAAAAATCTTCTGGTAGAATATCTCCTTTTAAAATAAATTGGATTTCCGGAAATTTTGCGGAAATTCCTTAAACTTGGTTTAATTATAAACTTTTAATCTAGAATAATTAAATCAAATTGACACCCAAAAAAAATGTATTTATGTTAATGAGAAAAAAAATTATCAAATATTAAATATATTTTTTTATTAATTAAGATTCGAAAAAAGAACGGTTAGATTGTCTCGCTTATTTGCGGAAAAAAAATCTTCCGAAAGAATATCTACTTTCAAAATATATTAGGTTTCCGGAAATTTTGCGGAAATTCATTAAATTTGGTTTAATTATAAACTTTAAATCTAGAATAATTAAATCAAATTGACACACAAAAAAATAGATTTATGTTTACGAGAAAAAAAATTATGAAATATTAAATATATTTTTCTATTAATAAAGATTCGAAAAAAGAAGGGGTAGATTGTCTCGCTTTTTTGCGGATGAAAAAATCTTCCGGAAGAATATCTCCTGTCAAAATAAATTAGATTTCCGGAAATTTTGCGGAAATTCATTAAATTTGGTTTAATTAACAACTTTAAATCTAGAATAATTAAATCAAATTGACACACAAAAAAATGAATTTATGTTTATCAGAAAAAAAATTATCCAATATTAACTATATTTTTTTATTAATAAAGATTCGAAAAATGAAGGGTTAGATTGTCTGGCTTATTTGCGGAAAAAAAATCTTTCGGTAGAATATCTCCTTTCAAAATAAATTGGATTTCCGGAAATTTTGCGGAAATTCATTAAATTTGGTTTAATTAACAACTTTAAATCTAGAATAATTAAATCAAATTGACACACAAAAAAATGAATTTATGTTTATCAGAAAAAAAATTATCCAACATTAACTATTTTTTTATTAATAAAGATTCGAAAAAAGAAGGGTTAGATTGTCTGGCTTATTTGCGGAAAAAAAATCTTTCGGTAAAATATCTCCTTTCAAAATAAATTAGGTTTCCGGAAATTTTGCGGAAATTCATTAAATTTGGTTTAATTATAAACTTTAAATCTAGAATAATTAAATCAAATTGACACACAAAAAAATGGATTTATGTTTACGAGAAAAAAAATTATGAAATATTAAATATATTTTTCTATTAATAAAGATTCGAAAAAAGAAGGGGTAGATTGTCTCGCTTTTTTGCGGATGAAAAAATCTTCCGGAAGAATATCTCCTGTCAAAATAAATTAGATTTCCGGAAATATTGCGAAAATTCATTAAATTTAGTTTAATTATAAACTTTTAATCTAGAATAATTAAATCAAATTGACACCCATAAAAATGAATTTATGTTTATCAGAAAAAAAATTATCCAATATTAACTATTTTTTTATTAATAAAGATTCGAAAAAAGAAGGGTTAGATTGTCTGGCTTATTTGCGGAAAAAAAATTTTCCGGTAGAATATCTCCTTTCAAAATAAATTGGATTTCCGGAAATTTTGCGGAAATTCATTAAATTTGGATTAATTATAAACTTTTAATCTAGAATAATTAAATCAAATTGACACGCAAAAAAAATGTATTTATGTTTATGAGAAAAAAAATTATCAAATATTAAATATATTTTTTTATTAATTAAGATTCGAAAAAAGAAGGGTTAGATTGTCTCGCTTATGTGCGGAAAAAAAACTTCCGGAAGAATATCTACTTTCAAAATAAATTAGGTTTCCGGAAATTTTGCGGAAATTCATTAAATTTGGTTTAATTATAAACTTTTAATCTAGAATAATTAAATCAAATTGACACCCAAAAAAAATGTATTTATGTTTATGAGAAAAAAAATTATCAAATATTAAATATATTTTTTTATTAATTAAGATTCGAAAAAAGAAGGGTTAGATTGTCTCGCTTATTTGCGGAAAAAAAATCTTCCGGAAGAATATCTACTTTCAAAATAAATTAGGTTTCCGGAAATTTTGCGGAAATTCATTAAATTTGGTTTAATTATAAACTTTAAATCTAGAATAATTAAATCAAATTGACACACAAAAAAATGGATTTATGTTTACGAGAAAAAAAATTATAAAATATTAAATATATTTTTCTATTAATAAAGATTCGAAAAAAGAAGGGGTAGATTGTCTCGCTTTTTTGCGGATGAAAAAATCTTCCGAAAGAATATCTCCTGTCAAAATAAATTAGATTTCCGGAAATATTGAGAATATTCATTAAATTTAGTTTAATTATAAACTTTTAATCTAGAATAATTAAATCAAATTGACACCCAAAAAAATGAATTTATGTTTATCAGAAAAAAAATTATCTAATATTAACTATTTATTTTTATTAATAAAGATTCGAAAAAAGAAGGGTTAGATTGTCTGGCTTATTTGCGGAAAAAAAATCTTCCGGTAGAATATCTCCTTTCAAAATAAATTGGATTTCTGGAAATTTTGCGAAATTTCATTAAATTTGGTTTAATTATAAACTTTTAATCTAGAATAATTAAATCAAATTGACACCTAAAAAAATGAATTTATGTTTATGAGAAAAAAAATTATCAAATATTAAATATATTTTTTTATTAATTAAGATTCGAAAAAAGAAGGGTTAGATTGTCTCGCTTATTTGCGGAAAAAAAATCTTCCGGAAGAATATCTCCTGTCAAAATAAATTAGATTTCCGGAAATATTGCGGAAATTCATTAAATTTAGTTTAATTATAAACATTTAATCTAGAATAATTAAATCAAATTGACACCCAAAAAAATGAATTTATGTTTATCAGAAAAAAAATTATCCAATATTAACTATTTTTTTTATTAATAAAGATTTGAAAAAAGAAGGGTTAGATTGTCTGGCTTATTTGCGGAAAAAAATCTTCCGGTAGAATATCTCCATTCAAAATAAATTAGATTTCCGGAAATATTGCGAAAATTCATTAAATTTAGTTTAATTATAAACTTTTAATCTAGAATAATTAAATCAAATTGACACCCAAAAAAATGTATTTATGTTATGAGAAAAAAAATTATCAAATATTAAATATATTTTTTTATTAATTAAGATTCGAAAAAAGAAGGGTTAGATTGTCTGGCTTATTTGCGGAAAAAAAATCTTCCGGTAGAATATCTCCTTTCAAAATAAATTGGATTTCCGGAAATTTTGCTGAAATTCATTAAATTTGGTTTAATTATAAACTTTTAATCTAGAATAATTAAATCAAATTGTTACCCAAAAAAATGTATTTATGTTTATGAGAAAAAAAATTATCAAATATTAAATATATTTTTTTATTAATTAAGATTTGAAAAAAGAAGGGTTAGATTGTCTCGCTTATTTGCGGAAAAAAAATCTTCCGGAAGAATATCTACTTTCAAAATAAATTAGGTTTCCGGAAATTTTGCGGAAATTCATTAAATTTGGTTTAATTATAAACTTTAAATCTAGAATAATTAAATCAAATTGACACACAAAAAAATAGATTTATGTTTACGAGAAAAAAAATTATGAAATATTAAATATATTTTTCTATTAATAAAGATTCGAAAAAAGAAGGGGTAGATTGTCTCGCTTTTTTGCGGATGAAAAAATCTTCCGGAAGAATATCTCCTGTCAAAATAAATTAGATTTCCGGAAATATTGCGAAAATTCATTAAATTTGGTTTAATTATAAACTTTTAATCTAGAATAATTAAATCAAATTGACACCCAAAAAAAATGAATTTATGTTTATGAGAAAAAAAATTATCAAATATTAACTATTTTTTTTTATTAATAAAGATTCGAAAAAAGAAGGGTTAGATTGTCTGGCTTATTTGCGGAAAAAAAATCTTCCGGTAGAATATCTCCTTTCAAAATAAATTGGATTTCCGGAAATTCATTAAATTTGGTTTAATTATAAAGTTTAATCTAGAATAATTAAATCAAATTGTTACCCAAAAAAATGTATTTATGTTTATGAGAAAAAAAATTATCAAATATTAAATATATTTTTTTATTAATTAAGATTTGAAAAAAGAAGGGTTAGATTGTCTCGCTTATTTGCGGAAAAAAATCTTCCGGTAGAATATCTCCATTCAAAATAAATTAGATTTCCGGAAATATTGCGAAAATTCATTAAATTTAGTTTAATTATAAACTTTTAATCTAGAATAATTAAATCAAATTGACACCCAAAAAAATGAATTTATGTTTATCGGAAAAAAAATTATCCAATATTAACTATTTTTTTTTATTAATAAAGATTCGAAAAAAGAAGGGTTAGATTGTCTGGCTTATTTGCGGAAAAAAAATCTTCCGGTAGAATATCTCCTTTCAAAATAAATTGGATTTCCGGAAATTCATTAAATTTGGTTTAATTATAAACTTTTAATCTAGAATAATTAAATCAAATTGACACCCAAAAAAAATGAATTTATGTTTATGAGAAAAAAAATTATCAAATATTAAATATATTTTTTTATTAATTAAGATTCGAAAAAAGAAGGGTTAGATTGTCTCGCTTATTTGCGGAAAAAAAATCTTCCGGAAGAATATCTACTTTCAAAATAAATTAGGTTTCCGGAAATTTTGCGGAAATTCATTAAATTTGGTTTAATTATAAACTTTAAATCTAGAATAATTAAATCAAATTGACACACAAAAAAATGGATTTATGTTTACGAGAAAAAAAATTATGAAATATTAAATATATTTTTCTATTAATTAAGATTTGAAAAAAGAAGGGTTAGATTGTCTCGCTTATTTGCGGAAAAAAAATCTTCCGGAAGAATATCTACTTTCAAAATAAATTAGGTTTCCGGAAATTTTGCGGAAATTCATTAAATTTGGTTTAATTATAAACTTTAAATCTAGAATAATTAAATCAAATTGACACACAAAAAAATAGATTTATGTTTACGAGAAAAAAAATTATGAAATATTAAATATATTTTTCTATTAATAAAGATTCGAAAAAAGAAGGGGTAGATTGTCTCGCTTTTTTGCGGATGAAAAAATCTTCCGGAAGAATATCTCCTGTCAAAATAAATTAGATTTCCGGAAATATTGCGAAAATTCATTAAATTTGGTTTAATTATAAACTTTTAATCTAGAATAATTAAATCAAATTGACACCCAAAAAAAATGAATTTATGTTTATGAGAAAAAAAATTATCAAATATTAAATATATTTTTTTATTAATTAAGATTCGAAAAAAGAAGGGTTAGATTGTCTCGCTTATTTGCGGAAAAAAAATCTTCCGGAAGAATATCTACTTTCAAAATAAATTAGGTTTCCGGAAATTTTGCGGAAATTCATTAAATTTGGTTTAATTATAAACTTTAAATCTAGAATAATTAAATCAAATTGACACACAAAAAAATGGATTTATGTTTACGAGAAAAAAAATTATGAAATATTAAATATATTTTTCTATTAATAAAGATTCGAAAAAAGAAGGGTTAGATTGTCTCGCTTATTTGCGGAAGAAAAAATCTTCCGGAAGAATATCTACTGTCAAAATAAATTAGGTTTCCGGAAATTTTGCGGAAATTCATTAAATTTGGATTAATTATAAACTTTAATCTAGAATAATTAAATCAAATTGACACCCAAAAAAATGAATTTATGTTTATCAGAAAAAAAATTATCCAATATTAACTATTTTTTTTTATTAATAAAGATTTGAAAAAAGAAGGGTTAGATTGTCTGGCTTATTTGCGGAAAAAAATCTTCCGGTAGAATATCTCCATTCAAAATAAATTAGATTTCCGGAAATATTGCGAAAATTCATTAAATTTAGTTTAATTATAAACTTTTAATCTAGAATAATTAAATCAAATTGACACCCAAAAAAATGTATTTATGTTATGAGAAAAAAAATTATCAAATATTAAATATATTTTTTTATTAATTAAGATTCTAAAAAAGAAGGGTTAGATTGTCTCGCTTATTTGCGGAAAAAAAATCTTCCGGAAGAATATCTACTTTCAAAATAAATTAGGTTTACGGAAATTTTGCGGAAATTCATTAAATTTGGTTTAATTATAAACTTTAAATCTAGAATAATTAAATCAAATTGACACACAAAAAAATGGATTTATGTTTACGAGAAAAAAAATTATGAAATATTAAATATATTTTTCTATTAATAAAGATTCGAAAAAGAAGGGGTAGATTGTCTCGCTTTTTTGCGGATGAAAAAATCTTCCGGAAGAATATCTCCTGTCAAAATAAATTAGATTTCCGGAAATATTGCGAAAATTCATTAAATTTAGTTTAATTATAAACTTTTAATCTAGAATAATTAAATCAAATTGACACCCAAAAAAATGAATTTATGTTTATCGGAAAAAAAATTATCCAATATTAACTATTTTTTTTTATTAATAAAGATTCGAAAAAAGAAGGGTTAGATTGTCTGGCTTATTTGCGGAAAAAAAATCTTCCGGTAGAATATCTCCTTTCAAAATAAATTAGATTTCCGGAAATATTGCGAAAATTCATTAAATTTAGTTTAATTATAAACTTTTAATCTAGAATAATTAAATCAAATTGACACCCAAAAAAATGAATTTATGTTTATCAGAAAAAAAATTATCCAATATTAACTATTTTTTTTTATTAATAAAGATTCGAAAAAAGAAGGGTTAGATTGTCTGGCTTATTTGCGGAAAAAAAACTTTCGGTAGAATATCTCCTTTCAAAATAAATTGGATTTCCGGAAATTTTGCGGAAATTCATTAAATTTGGTTTAATTAACAACTTTAAATCTAGAATAATTAAATCAAATTGACACACAAAAAAATGAATTTATGTTTATCAGAAAAAAAATTATCCAATATTAACTATATTTTTTTATTAATAAAGATTCGAAAAATGAAGGGTTAGATTGTCTGGCTTATTTGCGGAAAAAAAATCTTTCGGTAGAATATCTCCTTTCAAAATAAATTGGATTTCCGGAAATTTTGCGGAAATTCATTAAATTTGGTTTAATTAACAACTTTAAATCTAGAATAATTAAATCAAATTGACACACAAAAAAATGAATTTATGTTTATCAAAAAAAAAATTATCCAATATTAACTATTTTTTTATTAATAAAGATTCGAAAAAAGAAGGGTTAGATTGTCTGGCTTATTTGCGGAAAAAAATCTTTCGGTAGAATATCTCCTTTCAAAATAAATTAGGTTTCCGGAAATTTTGCGGAAATTCATTAAATTTGGTTTAATTATAAACTTTAAATCTAGAATAATTAAATCAAATTGACACACAAAAAAATGGATTTATGTTTACGAGAAAAAAAATTATGAAATATTAAATATATTTTTCTATTAATAAAGATTCGAAAAAAGAAGGGGTAGATTGTCTCGCTTTTTTGCGGATGAAAAAATCTTCCGGAAGAATATCTCCTGTCAAAATAAATTAGATTTCCGGAAATATTGCGAAAATTCATTAAATTTAGTTTAATTATAAACTTTTAATCTAGAATAATTAAATCAAATTGACACCCATAAAAATGAATTTATGTTTATCAGAAAAAAAATTATCCAATATTAACTATTTTTTATTAATAAAGATTCGAAAAAAGAAGGGTTAGATTGTCTGGCTTATTTGCGGAAAAAAAATCTTCCGGTAGAATATCTCCTTTCAAAATAAATTGGATTTCCGGAAATTTTGCGGAAATTCATTAAATTTGGATTAATTATAAAATTTAATCTAGAATAATTAAATCAAATTGACACGCAAAAAAAATGTATTTATGTTTATGAGAAAAAAAATTATCAAATATTAAATATATTTTTTTATTAATTAAGATTCGAAAAAAGAAGGGGTAGATTGTCTCGCTTTTTTGCGGATGAAAAAATCTTCCGGAAGAATATCTACTTTCAAAATAAATTAGGTTTCCGGAAATATTGCGAAAATTCATTAAATTTGGATTAATTATAAACTTTTAATCTAGAATAATTAAATCAAATTGACACCCAAAAAAATGAATTTATGTTTATCAGAAAAAAAAAATCCAATATTAACTATTTTTTTTATTAATAAAGTATTACGGTTCGTTTTATTATTCTTGATCCTTATGGAAGGGAAATTATGATCAGGATAACCCGGGGTGAAGAATGACACAACGACTATTGAAGACAACTTTGTTTTTATTAATTAATCTTCTTGGCGACGATCCTGGTACTTATAAGAAATGGACTAAGAGCAATGATTTGAGTAAATTACTTAAATATATTTTGTGTAAACGAATGACCACCACACACTGTGTCCAAGAGATCCCACGGCGTGGAGAATGAACGATGTGACCACTCGAAGACAGCCCAACCACAGGTAAGTTGCGGGATCGCACCTTGGCGCTCACAGGCAAGTACAGCAATGAAAGTAACAGTCTAATAAAGCATAAATCCCGCGTGGTGAACCACGAAGAGGAGGTTTTATTTTAACGAATAAATTCGCCGTGCATGGCCGAAAAAAAATAATAAGGTGGGTGTTCAAATCCCCATCTTCCTCCAGGGGGGTTCGTCACCCCAAAAAACCAAATAATTAATTAAACCGTCGATTCTTTCAGACAATCGCAGGGCGAGGATTTCGTCCTTCAACGGGGAGGTTCACCGCGCACGGAATAGAAAAGGGTGAGTAATTAGGTCCCTGTTTTTTCCCGGGTAACTAATTACTCCAAAAACAAAAAAGAGAACGTGATGTGACTAATTAAATGTTGATCCTTCCAGACGAATTACGGACAGAGATCTCGTTCCTCAACGGAGATGCTCACTGCGTGAGAGATAGATATGATTTGGGTCCGAGCCGAACGTGTCAAGGATCGCCGAAATTTGGGCTCGGGGTAGCGCTCGTGAGTTAGCCGCGGCCGGCGCGTTACTCGCCGTAGGTAAGATATCGACCTCTTTACCGGCGGATGGTTTCTCGATGGGTTTTGCTGCTCCGATGATGCGTGTACCGACGGAAGTGATGAACGCGACCCTCGGAAGATTCTGTTTTACCGGCAGCCGTAATTAGCCTTGCACGTGGGGAAATAATCGGGAGTTAACTGACACTTCTCGCGGATTCCCTCGGTAAACAAGAAATATCCGCGGCTTGGAGCACTCGCGCACTAATTAGAAACCCGGTCGCGGTTAATTAGGGTCATTTCGCGAATTATCTTAGAGGAATGGCGGCCGAGATGGCGCTCACCATGGTAAGTAGGATTTCTTCCCAGCAGCCGAGGTGGCGTTCGCTGGGGATGGATCGATGGAGTACTAGGTAAAGGTTCACGTGGAAAGAATAATATGACAGCCTTCCCAACGCCAAGGCGGCGGACTTGAGAGAGACCGGTCTACGTACCTCAGCTTCTTCAGGAACCCTCGAGATGACAACCTGGAGGCGACCTTCAACGGTGGAGCACCACAATCGACAGTCTTTGATAGATACGACAGCACCGCTGGACGGATGAACTGCTGCCTTACCTCGGTTCGCCGTACACCTTAAATACCCTCTCGAAGCAATCTCGCTTATGAGAAAGTATTCCACCTATGGGTCATCTCCGTACCACTTTACCAAATACCGCCTGATATGAGCCGACTACGATCAGCAACGTTACCGACTAAGGATCATTTATGTAACACACGCCAAAATAAAGAAATCTTCAATCTCCAACTTAGATAATTTATTTACACCTGGTAACTTAAACCTAAACCATTACACTGCCCCCCCTTTCGACTTGACAATTAATTCTAAGTCGGAACCTTATTATTATTGACATCTAAATTCTCTATTGACGCCTTCTCCTGCGGACTGATTGTCAGCTCTATTGCTTCGGGATCCCCCTCATCATTAAACAATTCCTTCCACCTATTTTTTATTTCTTGTTTTCTTTTAAGAATTGCCTGCACCATAGATGGCACCACCGCTCTAATCTTCAGCTTACTGCTCGTCCTGATCACTGGCTTTGTGCTCCTCTTGTTCGACCCTCTCTCGATAGGTTTTTTCTTTCGAAGGCCTTCGACGATTTCCTTGAATCCCCGCGAGTCCCTGGCCTCGGTGCCTTGATCCAACGTCTCAACGGTTTTATCGCTAGGAATCGATTCTGTGGCTGCTAAGGAGACCCTCATGTTCTTCTTTTTAGGATGCTTCCGCTTGGCAGACAACATCCGGGGTTTACCGATGATGACCTTCTCTTCCGTCGCGCCGTAACGACAAAAACATGGACGGGGTAGGTACGCGTGCAGTCCCACGTCAGCCCGACCAAAAAAATGTCTGGCCATTGTCTGCGTTGCCTGATCCCTTGAGGCTGCCTTACTCTTCGAACTGGAATCCATCTCTCCTTACCGCTCCCACCCAGATACTGTAAAAAAAAATTCGCGACATTAGGTACTAACTATGTCAATCGGAATGTGTGCCCTTTTTATGTCCTTAGCATTAAATATTCCCCTATCCGTAATCTCGTATGATCCCTTTCCCAGTACCTTCTTTATCGAATAGGGACCCTCGTAAACGGCCATTAATTTCGCCGAACGCTTCAGGGATTTGTCAGACAGATTGTACGCCTTAATAAACACGCTCTCCCCTACCTCATAGAAACTTGGGCTCGCCCGACGGGCCTGTTTTGCCATTCTCGCTCTACGTTCCCCTTTAGCAAGGATTTTATTTCTTACCCACATTAGCCTGCTAGTCAGATCAGGGAACCTACTGTCTTGCCCTATTGGCTTCACCCACTTCTCCCAGAAACGCGTTGGCCTTTTACCCGTCATCAGTTCTGTTGGTGTTGAGTCGGTTGTCTCGTGGTACACCTCATTTATCAAGGTCTCAACGGTTGCCAACTGCGAAAACCAACTATTATGGGCGTTTTCGTTCAACAAGATGCGCAAGAACTTCGAGATCTCCCGATTAACTCTCTCTACCATGTTAGCCTGGGGGTGTCGAATTGAGGTTAAGACGTGAAGGATATTTTCTTTGGCTAGTTTTTCTCTCCACACCCCGGAAGTAAACTGCGTCCCGTGGTCGGTCACTATTTTAGAAGGTTTTCCATACGTTGGTAAATAATCTGAAAACAGTTTCTTAATGCACGCAGCCGTCGTTTGTTTGCGTACGCCGTAAAGTCTCACGAACTTCGTGAACCCATCCAGGACCGCCAACACGTATTTATATCCGAACTTGCTACTCGGGAGGGGTCCATAGTAATCAATAAACACTATCTCTAGGGGTCTTTCACAGAGGATGGGCTGGTATGGATGATAGCTAGTCTGAGTCGAGATCTTGTTTCTTTGACACGTTAAACAGGTCCTCAGTAGTCTTTTGGCGTTCCGGTGCAAATTAGGGTAGTAAAAGCTCTCCTGCAACATCAGCACGCACTTTCTAGGTCCGACATGACCATAAATCGTGTGACATTCCCAAACCAATTGATTGAGGACACTTTCGGGTATGAAAATCTTCCATATTTCCCCGCACTTACGGTAGACAAACCCGTTCTCCGACTTGATTTTCTCGCTGTAATTCTCTTTTGTAAATAGGTCCTTTATCCGGGTATCCCTCTTCTGTTCGGTTCGCAAGTTTCTCAAGGTTTTCATTAGCTTCGCGGAAGGTGAGTCGGCCAGAGGACATATAGTAATGCTTTTTCCTTTGGCGACCCCCTCCGGCAAGGTAACAGAGGTATACCGACTTAAGGCATCCGCCACAACGTTATCTTTCCCTGGGCAATGTTGTATGGTCACGTCGAAGTCCTGAATGGCCAAGGTCCACCTCATTAGGCGTCCGCTGAGTAATCTGCACTTCCTGAGAAAAGTGAGGGCCATGTGGTCGGTCTTGTGTGTGATCTTAGCGCCGGCGAGAAAATTCCTATACTTTAACAGAATCCAAACCAACACCAAAAGCTCCTTTTCGGTCGTGTTATACGCGATCTCCGCTCCCCTAAGGGTTCGGCTAGCACAAGTAATGATCATTGGTTCATTGTTATCGTTCATTTGGTATATTACTGCGCCTAATGCGTAGTCGCTTGCATCGGTCTGCAGGAAGAATTCTCGTTTGGGATCGGGGAACTGCAACTGTACCCACGCGCCGAATAGGTTCTTCACCTTTAAAAAGGCCTCCTCGTGCTTTGGCTCCCAATTCCACTTATTTCCTTTTCGCAGAAGCTCCAGCAGGGGCACTACTTCCCGAGCAAATTTCTCCGTAAATTTCGAGCAGAAGTTGACGGTTCCCAGGAAACCTTGCAGTTGCTTCTTGTTCCTGGGGCTGTTATAGTCTCTGATCGCTTGAATTTTCTCAGGATCAGGTTCCGTCCCTCCTGCCGATATGATGTGTCCCAAGAAATTCACCCTTTCCTTCTCAAATTCGCATTTATCGATGTTCAACGTGATATTGTTTTCCAGGAGTCTTTCCAGAACTAGTTCGAGATGTTCGAGGTGCTCTGACGTGTTTTCGGACACGATCAAGAGATCGTCGACGTACGGAATGACACAATATTCGAGTCCCACGAGGACGATTTCTAAAGCACGCACCAGCGCTCCAGTACTAGTCTTCAACCCGAATGGTGTAACTTGGTAAACGTAGGTCTTCCCCTTATATAAGAAAGCCGTGTATTTTTGGGAATCCTCGTGGAGGGGTACTTGCCAGAAACTCATGTTAAGATCCAATCGCGAGAAGACACATTTCCCTAAACAGCGTTGAAACAACACGTCCATGGACTCAACACCATCGTGATCTCCTTCGAGAGCTAAGTTCACATTCCTCGCATCAAGACATAACCTGACCTTCCCATTCTTCTTAGGGGTAATAACGATGGGATTGACTATGTGAGCTTTGCCTCTCTTGATCACGTTCCAACGCAACATTCTTTCTATCTCCTCATCAGTTTGTTTTTCGAAATGAATTGGAGGAGGGTAAAACATTGATCGTGGTTCCATACCTTCTTTAAATCTCAACCGATGCTGGTGACAAGGAATCCTACCGGGTTTTTTACTAAAAACTTTTTTGAACTTCCAAATCAACGTTTCGTACATGGCTAATCTTGATTCATGAATTTCGTTGTTTTCGCGTAGGGCTTCTCGAAGTCTGGTTCGACTTAGTTCCTCCTCCGGTCCCGCCATTTTCATTTCCATCGCGTCACACGAGGGTTGCTCTTCGTCGTCTTCCTCCTGGGTAGGGATGATATAGGTTTTGTCTTCTGATCTGAGGACCAGGCTCTCATTTCCTAAATCTATCCGCCCGCTCAACGGCCTTAAGATATCCACACCAATAATGCAGTCCCTCGATAGTTCTGGGACGATGAGGAGAATCCCCGTAATAAGAAGGTCCCGCATGGTGATTTCAGCAAATAATTGCTTTTTTAACTTTACTGGCTTACCTTTCGTGGCCCCCACTACGGAAACACCTACGATTGGTAGAGAGAGGCAGCCTTGGAAATTTTTTACATGTCGATCGTGGAAATCCTGAGATATGCAGGACACTTGACTCCCGCTGTCCACTAGGGCTCGCGCGAATATTCCCTCTATTCGTACTTCAATCACGGGGCACCTTCTATTCTTCGCAGCATCATGTGGTTCCTCTTCCAGCAGCTCCTCTCTCCATTGAAAGGAATTAATTATCTTGACTAAGGTAGGTTGGTTTCCCGTGCCCATCTCCTCGGGTATTTTGGCGGATGGCACGGGCGTGCTTAGTTTTCCGGCTCATGATTTGATTGCTGATCCACCAGTTCCTCATCTTTGTCCTCATCCTTTTCCTCAGATATGGTCAGCGGCCTTATCGTCCTGGTTTGGGATTGGGAAGACCTGTCCTTTGCCCTCCAATTTTCCTCCCTCTTTTGGCCATTCGATCTCTCATTCTCCGTCCTATTTTGTCGACCACGCCAGTGCTCGGGTTTTGCTTCAGAGTTGTCTAATCGCCTTGTATTTAATGGTCCAGTAGTATCAAATTTCTCTAAGAGTTCCAACATTTCGTGTAGCGCTTGTATCTTCCGGCCCAGGATTGCGGTACGTATTTCCTCGTTAAAATGTCGGGAAAGCTTCCTAATTATCTCATGATCACTGAGGGGATAGGTTAGGTTCTTGGCGTCTCTAAACATCTTGACCGCATAATTCGTCATCGAGGATTCCGGGGTTGGGTTATAATGCCCGAACTCCAACTTCCGCTTTACCTCATGTTGCGTGTTTTCATTCCAATACCTTTCTTTAAACTTTACACAGAAGGAATCGAAGTTGTCGCCATCTTCCTTAACTAGGTCCCACCAATCCTTTGGAATTCCCCTAAGACAGCTTCCTATCAAGTAGGCAGTCTCTTCCTGGCTCGGATTCACGGCACTCCAATAATCTCTCAATTCGTTCAGAAACTTCATAGGCGAGTGATTATCTCCGAAAGTAGGCGCTTTCGGGCACATTCTTGAGACATTACTCCTGGGAGCAGCTTCCACACTCTGTCCCCCCCAATTGGCCATCCTTTCTTCCGTTTCAGTTTGTCGGGCCCGAAGGTTTCTCATTTCCTGCAAGTTCTTTTCCGTCGCCTTTTCGAACAAGTTCACGGCACGGACGTTTGAATGGATCATCTCTTCGGTTGCCTTCGTAAATTTGGCTTCCATGCTGTTATAATTTTTATTGCTCAGATCTCTGAAACTTTTTATCACGTCGGTTATCTCGGATCTCAACTTAATCTCCGCATCTTCCAAGTTCTCCTCGACGTTCACGACCCGCCTTTCTAGGTGAATTAGGTCTGCCTTGACCTCCCTATACTCATGACGCATCCTTTCATAATCACCACGCAACTGTGCAAACTGGGCTAGCAGCTCGGTAGTGTCCTTTTCCCAGTCCCCTTCCAGCGGCCTTGGGCCCGTACGGTCCCCTGCTGCTACTCGTCCCTGGGCGGGCCCCCCGGCTGCAACATCCAAAGATTCCCCGATATCTTGTAACTCTTCCATGAGGCTTCTCCTTTGACTATTTCTTACAGTCTCGCGAGCAGTACCGACACTGAATGGTCCACGAGGTAAGTTATAATCCTCCTGATGTCTTCGGGGGGTTGAGGACTCTGCCCTAGATTCTCTAGACTGATCGTGCGGGGATCCTTGGCTCTGGTCCAACTTTTTACTCTTCTTGGGTCTACCTCGCTTACGTGGCATTCCTTTTAGACACCTCGGGCCCCACGTTGGGCGCCAATATTACGGTTCGTTTTATTATTCTTGATCCTTATGGAAGGGAAATTATGATCAGGATAACCCGGGGTGAAGAATGACACAACGACTATTGAAGACAACTTTGTTTTTATTAATTAATCTTCTTGGCGACGATCCTGGTACTTATAAGAAATGGACTAAGAGCAATGATTTGAGTAAATTACTTAAATATATTTTGTGTAAACGAATGACCACCACACACTGTGTCCAAGAGATCCCACGGCGTGGAGAATGAACGATGTGACCACTCGAAGACAGCCCAACCACAGGTAAGTTGCGGGATCGCACCTTGGCGCTCACAGGCAAGTACAGCAATGAAAGTAACAGTCTAATAAAGCATAAATCCCGCGTGGTGAACCACGAAGAGGAGGTTTTATTTTAACGAATAAATTCGCCGTGCATGGCCGAAAAAAAATAATAAGGTGGGTGTTCAAATCCCCATCTTCCTCCAGGGGGGTTCGTCACCCCAAAAAACCAAATAATTAATTAAACCGTCGATTCTTTCAGACAATCGCAGGGCGAGGATTTCGTCCTTCAACGGGGAGGTTCACCGCGCACGGAATAGAAAAGGGTGAGTAATTAGGTCCCTGTTTTTTCCCGGGTAACTAATTACTCCAAAAACAAAAAAGAGAACGTGATGTGACTAATTAAATGTTGATCCTTCCAGACGAATTACGGACAGAGATCTCGTTCCTCAACGGAGATGCTCACTGCGTGAGAGATAGATATGATTTGGGTCCGAGCCGAACGTGTCAAGGATCGCCGAAATTTGGGCTCGGGGTAGCGCTCGTGAGTTAGCCGCGGCCGGCGCGTTACTCGCCGTAGGTAAGATATCGACCTCTTTACCGGCGGATGGTTTCTCGATGGGTTTTGCTGCTCCGATGATGCGTGTACCGACGGAAGTGATGAACGCGACCCTCGGAAGATTCTGTTTTACCGGCAGCCGTAATTAGCCTTGCACGTGGGGAAATAATCGGGAGTTAACTGACACTTCTCGCGGATTCCCTCGGTAAACAAGAAATATCCGCGGCTTGGAGCACTCGCGCACTAATTAGAAACCCGGTCGCGGTTAATTAGGGTCATTTCGCGAATTATCTTAGAGGAATGGCGGCCGAGATGGCGCTCACCATGGTAAGTAGGATTTCTTCCCAGCAGCCGAGGTGGCGTTCGCTGGGGATGGATCGATGGAGTACTAGGTAAAGGTTCACGTGGAAAGAATAATATGACAGCCTTCCCAACGCCAAGGCGGCGGACTTGAGAGAGACCGGTCTACGTACCTCAGCTTCTTCAGGAACCCTCGAGATGACAACCTGGAGGCGACCTTCAACGGTGGAGCACCACAATCGACAGTCTTTGATAGATACGACAGCACCGCTGGACGGATGAACTGCTGCCTTACCTCGGTTCGCCGTACACCTTAAATACCCTCTCGAAGCAATCTCGCTTATGAGAAAGTATTCCACCTATGGGTCATCTCCGTACCACTTTACCAAATACCGCCTGATATGAGCCGACTACGATCAGCAACGTTACCGACTAAGGATCATTTATGTAACACACGCCAAAATAAAGAAATCTTCAATCTCCAACTTAGATAATTTATTTACACCTGGTAACTTAAACCTAAACCATTACAAAAGATTCGAAAAAAGAAGGGTTAGATTGTCTGGCTTATTTGCGGAAAAAAAATCTTCCGGTAGAATATCTCCTTTCAAAATAAATTAGGTTTCCGGAAATTTTGCGGAAATTCATTAAATTTGGATTAATTATAAACTCTTAATCTAGAATAATTAAATCAAATTGACACACAAAAATATGGATTTATGTTTATTGGAAAAAAAATTGTCAAATATTAAATATATTTTTTTATTAATTAAGATTCGAAAAAAGAAGGGGTAGATTGTCTCGCTTTTTTGCGGATGAAAAAATCTTCCGGAAGAATATCTACTTTCAAAATAAATTAGGTTTCCGGAAATATTGCGAAAATTCATTAAATTTGGATTAATTATAAACTTTTAATCTAGAATAATTAAATCAAATTGACACCCAAAAAAATGAATTTATGTTTATCAGAAAAAAAATTATCCAATATTAACTATTTTTTTTATTAATAAAGATTCGAAAAAAGAAGGGTTAGATTGTCTGGATTATTTGCGGAAAAAAAATCTTCCGGAAGAATATCTACTTTCAAAATAAATTAGGTTTCCGGAAATTTTGCGGAAATTCATTAAATTTGGTTTAATTATAAACTTTAAATCTAGAATAATTAAATCAAATTGACACCCAAAAAAATGGATTTATGTTTATTGGAAAAAAAATTATCCAATATAAATTATTTTTTTTTATTAATAAAGATTCGAAAAAAGAAGGGTTAGATTGTCTCGCTTTTTTGCGGATGAAAAAATCTTCCGGAAGAATATCTACTTTCAAAATAAATTAGGTTTCCGGAAATATTGCGAAAATTCATTAAATTTAGTTTAATTATAAACTTTTAATCTAGAATAATTAAATCAAATTGACACCCAAAAAAATGAATTTATGTTTATCAGAAAAAAAATATCCAATATTAACTATTTTTTTTATTAATAAAGATTCGAAAAAAAGGGTTAGATTGTCTGGCTTATTTGCGGAAAAAAAATCTTCTGGTAGAATATCTCCTTTTAAAATAAATTGGATTTCCGGAAATTTCGCGGAAATTCCTTAAACTTGGTTTAATTATAAACTTTTAATCTAGAATAATTAAATCAAATTGACACCCAAAAAAAATGTATTTATGTTAATGAGAAAAAAAATTATCAAATATTAAATATATTTTTTTATTAATTAAGATTCGAAAAAAGAAGGGTTAGATTGTCTCGCTTATTTGCGGAAAAAAAATCTTCCGAAAGAATATCTACTTTCAAAATATATTAGGTTTCCGGAAATTTTGCGGAAATTCATTAAATTTGGTTTCATTATAAACTTTAAATCTAGAATAATTAAATCAAATTGACAAACAAAAAAATGGATTTATGTTTACGAGAAAAAAAATTATGAAATATTAAATATATTTTTCTATTAATAAAGATTCAAAAAAAGAAGGGGTAGATTGTCTCGCTTTTTTGCGGATGAAAAAATCTTCCGGAAGAATATCTCCTGTCAAAATAAATTAGATTTCCGGAAATATTGCGAAAATTCATTAAATTTAGTTTAATTATAAACTTTTAATCTAGAATAATTAAATCAAATTGACACCCAAAAAAATGAATTTATGTTTATCAGAAAAAAAATTATCCAATATTAACTATTTTTTTTTATTAATAAAGATTCGAAAAAAGAAGGGTTAGATTGTCTGGCTTATTTGCGGAAAAAAAATCTTTCGGTAGAATATCTCCTTTCAAAATAAATTGGATTTCCGGAAATTTTGCGGAAATTCATTAAATTTGGATTAATTATAAACTTTTAATCTAGAATAATTAAATCAAATTGACACGCAAAAAAAAATGTATTTATGTTTATGAGAAAAAAAATTATCAAATATTAAATATATTTTTTTATTAATAAAGATTCGAAAAAAGAAGGGGTAGATTGTCTCGCTTTTTTGCGGATGAAAAAATCTTCTGGAAGAATATCTACTTTCAAAATAAATTAGGTTTCCGGAAATATTGCGAAAATTCATTAAATTTGGATTAATTATAAACTTTTAATCTAGAATAATTAAATCAAATTGACACCCAAAAAAATGAATTTATGTTTATCAGAAAAAAAATTATCCAATATTAACTATTTTTTTTATTAATAAAGATTCGAAAAAAGAAGGGTTAGATTGTCTGGCTTATTTGCGGAAAAAAAATCTTCCGGTAGAATATCTCCTTTCAAAATAAATTGGATTTCCGGAAATTTTGCTGAAATTCATTAAATTTGGTTTAATTATAAACTTTTAATCTAGAATAATTAAATCAAATTGTTACCCAAAAAAATGTATTTATGTTTATGAGAAAAAAAATTATCAAATATTAAATATATTTTTTCATTAATTAAGATTCGAAAAAAGAAGGGTTAGATTGTCTCGCTGATTTGCGGAAAAAAAATCTTCCGGAAGAATATCTCCTGTCAAAATAAATTAGATTTCCGGAAATATTGCGAAAATTCATTAAATTTAGTTTAATTATAAACTTTTAATCTAGAATAATTAAATCAAATTGACACCCAAAAAAATGAATTTATGTTTATCAGAAAAAAAATTATCCAATATTAACTATTTTTTTTTATTAATAAAGATTCGAAAAAAGAAGGGTTAGATTGTCTGGCTTATTTGCGGAAAAAAAACTTTCGGTAGAATATCTCCTTTCAAAATAAATTGGATTTTCGGAAATTTTGCGGAAATTCATTAAATTTGGTTTAATTAACAAATCAAATAATTAAATCAAATTGACACACAAAAAAATGAATTTATGTTTATCAGAAAAAAAATTATCCAATATTAACTATATTTTTTTATTAATAAAGATTCGAAAAATGAAGGGTTAGATTGTCTGGCTTATTTGCGGAAAAAAAATCTTTCGGTAGAATATCTCCTTTCAAAATAAATTGGATTTCCGGAAATTTTGCGGAAATTCATTAAATTTGGTTTAATTAACAACTTTAAATCTAGAATAATTAAATCAAATTGACACACAAAAAAATGAATTTATGTTTATCAGAAAAAAAATTATCCAATATTAACTATTTTTTTATTAATAAAGATTCGAAAAAAGAAGGGTTAGATTGTCTGGCTTATTTGCGGAAAAAAAATCTTTCGGTAGAATATCTCCTTTCAAAATAAATTAGGTTTCCGGAAATTTTGCGGAAATTCATTAAATTTGGTTTAATTATAAACTTTAAATCTAGAATAATTAAATCAAATTGACACACAAAAAAATGGATTTATGTTTACGAGAAAAAAAATTATGAAATATTAAATATATTTTTCTATTAATAAAGATTCGAAAAAAGAAGGGGTAGATTGTCTCGCTTTTTTGCGGATGAAAAAATCTTCCGGAAGAATATCTCCTGTCAAAATAAATTAGATTTCCGGAAATATTGCGAAAATTCATTAAATTTAGTTTAATTATAAACTTTTAATCTAGAATAATTAAATCAAATTGACACCCATAAAAATGAATTTATGTTTATCAGAAAAAAAATTATCCAATATTAACTATTTTTTTATTAATAAAGATTCGAAAAAAGAAGGGTTAGATTGTCTGGCTTATTTGCGGAAAAAAAATTTTCCGGTAGAATATCTCCTTTCAAAATAAATTGGATTTCCGGAAATTTTGCGGAAATTCATTAAATTTGGATTAATTATAAACTTTTAATCTAGAATAATTAAATCAAATTGACACGCAAAAAAAATGTATTTATGTTTATGAGAAAAAAAATTATCAAATATTAAATATATTTTTTTATTAATAAAGATTCGAAAAAAGAAGGGGTAGATTGTCTCGCTTTTTTGCGGATGAAAAAATCTTCCGAAAGAATATCTCCTGTCAAAATAAATTAGATTTCCGGAAATATTGAGAAAATTCATTAAATTTAGTTTAATTATAAACTTTTAATCTAGAATAATTAAATCAAATTGACACCCAAAAAAATGAATTTATGTTTATCAGAAAAAAAATTATCTAATATTAACTATTTATTTTTATTAATAAAGATTCGAAAAAAGAAGGGTTAGATTGTCTGGCTTATTTGCGGAAAAAAAATCTTCTGGTAGAATATCTCCTTTCAAAATAAATTGGATTTCCGGAAATTTTGCGGAAGTTCATTAAATTTGGTTTAATTATAAACTTTTAATCTAGAATAATTAAATCAAATTGACACCTAAAAAAATGAATTTATGTTTATGAGAAAAAAAATTATCAAATATTAAATATATTTTTTTATTAATTAAGATTCGAAAAAAGAAGGGTTAGATTGTCTCGCTTATTTGCGGAAAAAAAATCTTCCGGAAGAATATCTCCTGTCAAAATAAATTAGATTTCCGGAAATATTGCGGAAATTCATTAAATTTAGTTTAATTATAAACTTTTAATCTAGAATAATTAAATCAAATTGACACCCAAAAAAATGAATTTATGTTTATCAGAAAAAAAATTATCCAATATTAACTATATTTTTTATTAATAAAGATTTGAAAAAAGAAGGGTTAGATTGTCTGGCTTATTTGCGGAAAAAAATCTTCCGGTAGAATATCTCCATTCAAAATAAATTAGATTTCCGGAAATATTGCGAAAATTCATTAAATTTAGTTTAATTATAAACTTTTAATCTAGAATAATTAAATCAAATTGACACCCAAAAAAATGTATTTATGTTATGAGAAAAAAAATTATCAAATATTAAATATATTTTTTTATTAATTAAGATTCGAAAAAAGAAGGGTTAGATTGTCTGGCTTATTTGCGGGAAAAAAATCTTCCGGTAGAATATCTCCTTTCAAAATAAATTGGATTTCCGGAAATTTTGCTGAAATTCATTAAATTTGGTTTAATTATAAACTTTTAATCTAGAATAATTAAATCAAATTGTTACCCAAAAAAATGTATTTATGTTTATGAGAAAAAAAATTATCAAATATTAAATATATTTTTTTATTAATTAAGATTTGAAAAAAGAAGGGTTAGATTGTCTCGCTTATTTGCGGAAAAAAAATCTTCCGGAAGAATATCTACTTTCAAAATAAATTAGGTTTCCGGAAATTTTGCTGAAATTCATTAAATTTGGTTTAATTATAAACTTTAAATCTAGAATAATTAAATCAAATTGACACACAAAAAAATAGATTTATGTTTACGAGAAAAAAATTATGAAATATTAAATATATTTTTCTATTAATAAAGATTCGAAAAAAGAAGGGGTAGATTGTCTCGCTTTTTTGCGGATGAAAAAATCTTCCGGAAGAATATCTCCTGTCAAAATAAATTAGATTTCCGGAAATATTGCGAAAATTCATTAAATTTGGTTTAATTATAAACTTTTAATCTAGAATAATTAAATCAAATTGACACCCAAAAAAAATGAATTTATGTTTATGAGAAAAAAAATTATCAAATATTAACTATTTTTTTTTATTAATAAAGATTCGAAAAAAGAAGGGTTAGATTGTCTGGCTTATTTGCGGAAAAAAAATCTTCCGGTAGAATATCTCCTTTCAAAATAAATTGGATTTCCGGAAATTCATTAAATTTGGTTTAATTATAAACTTTTAATCTAGAATAATTAAATCAAATTGTTACCCAAAAAAATGTATTTATGTTTATGAGAAAAAAAATTATCAAATATTAAATATATTTTTTTATTAATTAAGATTTGAAAAAAGAAGGGTTAGATTGTCTCGCTTATTTGCGGAAAAAAATCTTCCGGTAGAATATCTCCATTCAAAATAAATTAGATTTCCGGAAATATTGCGAAAATTCATTAAATTTAGTTTAATTATAAACTTTTAATCTAGAATAATTAAATCAAATTGACACCCAAAAAAATGTATTTATGTTATGAGAAAAAAAATTATCAAATATTAAATATATTTTTTTATTAATTAAGATTCTAAAAAAGAAGGGTTAGATTGTCTCGCTTATTTGCGGAAAAAAAATCTTCCGGAAGAATATCTACTTTCAAAATAAATTAGGTTTACGGAAATTTTGCGGAAATTCATTAAATTTGGTTTAATTATAAACTTTAAATCTAGAATAATTAAATCAAATTGACACACAAAAAAATGGATTTATGTTTACGAGAAAAAAAATTATGAAATATTAAATATATTTTTCTATTAATAAAGATTCGAAAAAGAAGGGGTAGATTGTCTCGCTTTTTTGCGGATGAAAAAATCTTCCGGAAGAATATCTCCTGTCAAAATAAATTAGATTTCCGGAAATATTGCGAAAATTCATTAAATTTAGTTTAATTATAAACTTTTAATCTAGAATAATTAAATCAAATTGACACCCAAAAAAATGAATTTATGTTTATCGGAAAAAAAATTATCCAATATTAACTATTTTTTTTTATTAATAAAGATTCGAAAAAAGAAAGGTTAGATTGTCTGGCTTATTTGCGGAAAAAAAATCTTCCGGTAGAATATCTCCTTTCAAAATAAATTGGATTTCCGGAAATTCATTAAATTTGGTTTAATTATAAACTTTTAATCTAGAATAATTAAATCAAATTGACACCCAAAAAAAATGAATTTATGTTTATGAGAAAAAAAATTATCAAATATTAAATATATTTTTTTATTAATTAAGATTCGAAAAAAGAAGGGTTAGATTGTCTCGCTTATTTGCGGAAAAAAAATCTTCCGGAAGAATATCTACTTTCAAAATAAATTAGGTTTCCGGAAATTTTGCGGAAATTCATTAAATTTGGATTAATTGTAAACTTTTAATCTAGAATAATTAAATCAAATTGACACACAACAAAATGGATTTATGTTTATGAGAAAAAAAATTATCAAATATTAAATATATTTTGTTATTAATAAAGATTCGAAAAAAGAAGGGTTAGATTGTCTAGCTTATTTGCGGAAAAAAAATCTTCCGGTAGAATATCTCCTTTCAAAATAAATTGGATTTCCGGAAATTTTGCGGAAATTCATTAAATTTGGTTTAATTATAAACTTTTAATCTAGAATAATTAAATCAAATTGACACCTAAAAAAATGAATTTATGTTTAAGAGAAAAACAATTATCAAATATTAAATATATTTTTTTATTAATTAAGATTCGAAAAAAGAAGGGTTAGATTGTCTCGCTTATTTGCGGAAAAAAAATCTTCCGGAAGAATATCTCCTGTCAAAATAAATTAGATTTCCGGAAATATTGCGAAAATTCATTAAATTTGGTTTAATTATAAACTTTTAATCTAGAATAATTAAATCAAATTGACACCCAAAAAAATGAATTTATGTTTATCAGAAAAAAAATTATCCAATATTAACTATTTTTTTTTATTAATAAAGATTCGAAAAAAGAAGGGTTAGATTGTCTGGCTTATTTGCGGAAAAAAAATCTTCCGGTAGAATATCTCCTTTCAAAATAAATTGGATTGCCGGAAATTCATTAAATTTGGTTTAATTATAAACTTTTAATCTAGAATAATTAAATCAAATTGACACCCAAAAAAAATAAATTTATGTTTATGAGAAAAAAAATTATCAAATATTAAATATATTTTTTTATTAATTAAGATTCGAAAAAAGAAGGGTTAGATTGTCTCGCTTATTTGCGGAAAAAAAATCTTCCGGAAGAATATCTACTTTCAAAATAAATTAGGTTTCCGGAAATTTTGCGGAAATTCATTAAATTTGGTTTAATTATAAACTTTAAATCTAGAATAATTAAATCAAATTGACACACAAAAAAATGGATTTATGTTTACGAGAAAAAAAATTATGAAATATTAAATATATTTTTCTATTAATAAAGATTCGAAAAAAGAAGGGTTAGATTGTCTCGCTTATTTGCGGAAGAAAAAATCTTCCGGAAGAATATCTACTGTCAAAATAAATTAAGTTTCCGGAAATTTTGCGGAAATTCATTAAATTTGGATTAATTATAAACTTTAATCTAGAATAATTAAATCAAATTGACACACAAAAAAATGTCTTTATGTTATGAGAAAAAAAATTATCAAATATTAAATATATTTTTTTATTAATTAAGATTCTAAAAAAGAAGCGTTAGATTGTCTCGCTTATTTGCGGAAAAAAAATCTTCCGAAAGAATATCTCCTTTCAAAATAAATTAGGTTTACGGAAATATTGCGGAAATTCATTAAATTTGGATTAATTGTAAACTTTTAATCTAGAATAATTAAATCAAATTGACACACAACAAAATGGATTTATGTTTATGAGAAAAAAAATTATTAAATATTAAATATATTTTGTTATTAATAAAGATTCGAAAAAAGAAGGGTTAGATTGTCTAGCTTATTTGCGGAAAAAAAATCTTCCGGTAGAATATCTCCTTTCAAAATAAATTGGATTTCCGGAAATTTTGCGGAAATTCATTAAATTTGGTTTAATTATAAACTTTTAATCTAGAATAATTAAATCAAATTGACACCCAAAAAAAATGAATTTATGTTTATGAGAAAAAAAATTATCAAATATTAACTATTTTTTTTTATTAATAAAGATTCGAAAAAAGAAGGGTTAGATTGTCTGGCTTATTTGCGGAAAAAAAATCTTCCGGTAGAATATCTCCTTTCAAAATAAATTGGATTTCCGGAAATTCATTAAATTTGGTTTAATTATAAACTTTTAATCTAGAATAATTAAATCAAATTGTTACCCAAAAAAATGTATTTATGTTTATGAGAAAAAAAATTATTAAATATTAAATATATTTTTTTATTAATTAAGATTTGAAAAAAGAAGGGTTAGATTGTCTCGCTTATTTGCGGAAAAAAATCTTCCGGTAGAATATCTCCATTCAAAATAAATTAGATTTCCGGAAATATTGCGAAAATTCATTAAATTTAGTTTAATTATAAACTTTTAATCTAGAATAATTAAATCAAATTGACACCCAAAAAAATGTATTTATGTTATGAGAAAAAAAATTATCAAATATTAAATATATTTTTTTATTAATTAAGATTCTAAAAAAGAAGGCTTAGATTGTCTCGCTTATTTGCGGAAAAAAAATCTTCCGGAAGAATATCTACTTTCAAAATAAATTAGGTTTACGGAAATTTTGCGGAAATTCATTAAATTTGGTTTAATTATAAACTTTAAATCTAGAATAATTAAATCAAATTGACACACAAAAAAATGGATTTATGTTTACGAGAAAAAAAATTATGAAATATTAAATATATTTTTCTATTAATAAAGATTCGAAAAAGAAGGGGTAGATTGTCTCGCTTTTTTGCGGATGAAAAAATCTTCCGGAAGAATATCTCCTGTCAAAATAAATTAGATTTCCGGAAATATTGCGAAAATTCATTAAATTTAGTTTAATTATAAACTTTTAATCTAGAATAATTAAATCAAATTGACACCCAAAAAAATGAATTTATGTTTATCGGAAAAAAAATTATCCAATATTAACTATTTTTTTTTATTAATAAAGATTCGAAAAAAGAAAGGTTAGATTGTCTGGCTTATTTGCGGAAAAAAAATCTTCCGGTAGAATATCTCCTTTCAAAATAAATTGGATTTCCGGAAATTCATTAAATTTGGTTTAATTATAAACTTTTAATCTAGAATAATTAAATCAAATTGACACCCAAAAAAAATGAATTTATGTTTATGAGAAAAAAAATTATCAAATATTAAATATATTTTTTTATTAATTAAGATTCGAAAAAAGAAGGGTTAGATTGTCTCGCTTATTTGCGGAAAAAAAATCTTCCGGAAGAATATCTACTTTCAAAATAAATTAGGTTTCCGGAAATTTTGCGGAAATTCATTAAATTTGGTTTAATTATAAACTTTAAATCTAGAATAATTAAATCAAATTGACACACAAAAAAATGGATTTATGTTTACGAGAAAAAAAATTATGAAATATTAAATATATTTTTCTATTAATAAAGATTCGAAAAAAGAAGGGTTAGATTGTCTCGCTTATTTGCGGAAGAAAAAATCTTCCGGAAGAATATCTACTGTCAAAATAAATTAGGTTTCCGGAAATTTTGCGGAAATTCATTAAATTTGGATTAATTATAAACTTTAATCTAGAATAATTAAATCAAATTGACACACAAAAAAATGTATTTATGTTATGAGAAAAAAAATTATCAAATATTAAATATATTTTTTTATTAATTAAGATTCTAAAAAAGAAGCGTTAGATTGTCTCGCTTATTTGCGGAAAAAAAATCTTCCGAAAGAATATCTCCTTTCAAAATAAATTAGGTTTACGGAAATTTTGCGGAAATTCATTAAATTTGGATTAATTGTAAACTTTTAATCTAGAATAATTAAATCAAATTGACACACAACAAAATGGATTTATGTTTATGAGAAAAAAAATTATCAAATATTAAATATATTTTGTTATTAATAAAGATTCGAAAAAAGAAGGGTTAGATTGTCTAGCTTATTTGCGGAAAAAAAATCTTCCGGTAGAATATCTCCTTTCAAAATAAATTGGATTTCCGGAAATTTTGCGGAAATTCATTAAATTTGGTTTAATTATAAACTTTTAATCTAGAATAATTAAATCAAATTGACACCTAAAAAAATGAATTTATGTTTAAGAGAAAAACAATTATCAAATATTAAATATATTTTTTTATTAATTAAGATTCGAAAAAAGAAGGGTTAGATTGTCTCGCTTATTTGCGGAAAAAAAATCTTCCGGAAGAATATCTCCTGTCAAAATAAATTAGATTTCCGGAAATATTGCGAAAATTCATTAAATTTGGTTTAATTATAAACTTTTAATCTAGAATAATTAAATCAAATTGACACCCAAAAAAATGAATTTATGTTTATCAGAAAAAAAATTATCCAATATTAACTATTTTTTTTTATTAATAAAGATTCGAAAAAAGAAGGGTTAGATTGTCTGGCTTATTTGCGGAAAAAAAATCTTCCGGTAGAATATCTCCTTTCAAAATAAATTGGATTGCCGGAAATTCATTAAATTTGGTTTAATTATAAACTTTTAATCTAGAATAATTAAATCAAATTGACACCCAAAAAAAATAAATTTATGTTTATGAGAAAAAAAATTATCAAATATTAAATATATTTTTTTATTAATTAAGATTCGAAAAAAGAAGGGTTAGATTGTCTCGCTTATTTGCGGAAAAAAAATCTTCCGGAAGAATATCTACTTTCAAAATAAATTAGGTTTCCGGAAATTTTGCGGAAATTCATTAAATTTGGTTTAATTATAAACTTTAAATCTAGAATAATTAAATCAAATTGACACACAAAAAAATGGATTTATGTTTACGAGAAAAAAAATTATGAAATATTAAATATATTTTTCTATTAATAAAGATTCGAAAAAAGAAGGGTTAGATTGTCTCGCTTATTTGCGGAAGAAAAAATCTTCCGGAAGAATATCTACTGTCAAAATAAATTAAGTTTCCGGAAATTTTGCGGAAATTCATTAAATTTGGATTAATTATAAACTTTAATCTAGAATAATTAAATCAAATTGACACACAAAAAAATGTATTTATGTTATGAGAAAAAAAATTATCAAATATTAAATATATTTTTTTATTAATTAAGATTCTAAAAAAGAAGCGTTAGATTGTCTCGCTTATTTGCGGAAAAAAAATCTTCCGAAAGAATATCTCCTTTCAAAATAAATTAGGTTTACGGAAATTTTGCGGAAATTCATTAAATTTGGATTAATTGTAAACTTTTAATCTAGAATAATTAAATCAAATTGACACACAACAAAATGGATTTATGTTTATGAGAAAAAAAATTATCAAATATTAAATATATTTTGTTATTAATAAAGATTCGAAAAAAGAAGGGTTAGATTGTCTAGCTTATTTGCGGAAAAAAAATCTTCCGGTAGAATATCTCCTTTCAAAATAAATTGGATTTCCGGAAATTTTGCGGAAATTCATTAAATTTGGTTTAATTATAAACTTTTAATCTAGAATAATTAAATCAAATTGACACCTAAAAAAATGAATTTATGTTTAAGAGAAAAACAATTATCAAATATTAAATATATTTTTTTATTAATTAAGATTCGAAAAAAGAAGGGTTAGATTGTCTCGCTTATTTGCGGAAAAAAAATCTTCCGGAAGAATATCTACTTTCAAAATAAATTAGGTTTCCGGAAATTTTGCGGAAATTCATTAAATTTGGTTTAATTATAAACTTTTAATCTAGAATAATTAAATTAAATTGACACCCAAAAAAAATGTATTTATGTTTATGAGAAAAAAAATTGTCAAATATTAAATATATTTTTTTATTAATTAAGATTCGAAAAAAGAAGGGGTAGATTGTCTCGCTTTTTTGCGGATAAAAAAATCTTCCGGAAGAATATCTCCTGTCAAAATAAATTGGATTTCCGGAAATTTTGCGGAAATTCATTAAATTTGGTTTAATTATAAACTTTTAATCTAGAATAATTAAATCAAATTGACACCTAAAAAAATGAATTTATGTTTAAGAGAAAAACAATTATCAAATATTAAATATATTTTTTTATTAATTAAGATTCGAAAAAAGAAGGGTTAGATTGTCTCGCTTATTTGCGGAAAAAAAATCTTCCGGAAGAATATCTCCTGTCAAAATAAATTAGATTTCCGGAAATATTGCGAAAATTCATTAAATTTGGTTTAATTATAAACTTTTAATCTAGAATAATTAAATCAAATTGACACCCAAAAAAATGAATTTATGTTTATCCGAAAAAAAATTATCCAATATTAACTATTTTTTTTTATTAATAAAGATTCGAAAAAAGAAGGGTTAGATTGTCTAGCTTATTTGCGGAAAAAAAATCTTCCGGTAGAATATCTCCTTTCAAAATAAATTGGATTGCCGGAAATTCATTAAATTTGGTTTAATTATAAACTTTTAATCTAGAATAATTAAATCAAATTGACACCCAAAAAAAATAAATTTATGTTTATGAGAAAAAAAATTATCAAATATTAAATATATTTTTTTATTAATTAAGATTCGAAAAAAGAAGGGTTAGATTGTCTCGCTTATTTGCGGAAAAAAAATCTTCCGGAAGAATATCTACTTTCAAAATAAATTAGGTTTCCGGAAATTTTGCGGAAATTCATTAAATTTGGTTTAATTATAAACTTTAAATCTAGAATAATTAAATCAAATTGACACACAAAAAAATGGATTTATGTTTACGAGAAAAAAAATTATGAAATATTAAATATATTTTTCTATTAATAAAGATTCGAAAAAAGAAGGGTTAGATTGTCTCGCTTATTTGCGGAAGAAAAAATCTTCCGGAAGAATATCTACTGTCAAAATAAATTAAGTTTCCGGAAATTTTGCGGAAATTCATTAAATTTGGATTAATTATAAACTTTAATCTAGAATAATTAAATCAAATTGACACACAAAAAAATGTATTTATGTTATGAGAAAAAAAATTATTAAATATTAAATATATTTTTTTATTAATTAAGATTCTAAAAAAGAAGCGTTAGATTGTCTCGCTTATTTGCGGAAAAAAAATCTTTCGGAAGAATATCTCCTTTCAAAATAAATTAGGTTTACGGAAATTTTGCGGAAATTCATTAAATTTAGATTAATTATAAACTTTTAATCTAGAATAATTAAATCAAATTGACACACAAAAAAATGTATTTATGTTATGACTCTGACTTTGACTCCTGGCACAGTTTAGCAAAGTTTATGAAAAAAATTGTTACTTTTACAGACAATTCCATGTAACCAAAGCTTTAAATAGAGATCAAGAACAGCAAAAAATGTTTACGGGTTCCCGAGATGTTACAAAAAGAGTTGGATCGTGCAAAGCAGAATCAATTACTTGTCTGTGAAAAAAGTGTCGAAAATTAATTTTACCAAGTACATTCTTACTATGATCCATTTTTAATTTAATTTATTATATATCGATATTTAATAAGTGGATCCCAGTAAGAATGTACTTGGTAAAATTAATTTTCGACACTTTTTTCACAGACAAGTAATTGACTCAACGGCGAATTAGAGAAATCGATGATTGAAAATTCTGCTTTGCACGGTCCGACTCTTTTTGTTATATCTCGGGAACCCGTAAATATTTTTTGCTGTTCTTGTTCTCTTTTTAAAGCTTTGGTTACAAGGAATTGTCTGTGAAAGTAACAATTTTTTTTATAAACTTTGCTAAACTGTGCCAGGAGTCAAAGTCAGAGTAAGAAATTCCGAAAAGAATAGAATTATTTTTTGTCTTTATAACATGATATCTCGCTTCCTATTTATGCAATACAATTTAACATAGTAGCATTTCATTGGAAATTTAATAAGCTTTCCAATGCAATTTAAAAAAAGCATCTAGCTTCATTTTTAACCGAGTTATCACTGTTTCTGTGCGGTTGTGTTTTTTAATAGCTCGAGACGTTAGCGTTCGCACAATTTCGGACGGTAGTGTATGTTTATGAGAAAAAAAATTATCGAATATTAAATATATTTTTTTATTAATTAATATTCGAAAAAAGAAGGGTTAGATTGTCTCGCTTATTTGCGGAAGAAAAAATCTTCCGGAAGAATATCTCCTGTCAAAATAAATTAGATTTCCGGAAACATTTCGGAACAAAATTAACTTCCGGAAGAGAAATAATTTCCGGAAATTTTCCGGAAATGGCTTCCGGCAAATTGCCGAAAACCGCTTCCGGAAAGTTTTCGAATTCTTTTCACATGGGCTTGTATAAACCTCCCTGTCAGAAAACTGTTACGTTGATAATGGAGCAGAAATATGAAATTCTCCAACAAAAATTATATTATTATATATATATAATAATAGCACAAAAAATTTTTAGGAATCGAAATAGAATCTGTGACAATTGGAGCCAAACCCATGGCTGAAAGAAAAACAACTGAAAATTTATGCGTGATCTTAAAGGATCTAATTTCCGAATGGAGCATACAACCTGGCAACGTCAAGGCAGTTTTAACCGACAATGCGGCTAACATTGTCAACGCTTGCAAAATTGTTTTTGGTGATAACAAGCATATCGCATGCTTTGCCCACTCATTAAACATTGTAGCACAAAATTCCTTAAATTTAAGGAAAAGCAGCCTTGAAAATAATCAGGATTCATTGCCCGAAAACAGCGACGACGATAATGACCTTTCAGACGACGATCAGGGAAATGAAAATAATAACATCAGTTATCTGAAAACAGTTGTTCGAAAAATAAAAAAAATTGTTACTTTTTTTCGCAAAAGTGATAGAGCAACTGAAGAGCTCAAAGCTTTACAGAAGAAAGAATGTAATAGGAATGAAAACCAGTGCTTAAAGCTAATACAAGAAGTACAAACACGGTGGAATTCCACATTCGATATGCTCGATCGATTTTTGTAACTGTCCGATTTCATTGGAAGAGTATTGTTAAAAGTTTCCAGAGAAAAGTCGACAAGAGGAAAACCCCCAATGATGTTGACACCTGAGGAAGAAGAAATTGCCATTGAGATTAGAGATATTTTAAAACCTATGTCTCAAGTAACGAAGGAAATTTGCTCAGAGAAGTCGGTTACATTGAGCAAGTGTATACCACTGATTTCCCTTCTTCAAAAAGTAAATACTATATTCATATTATTATCCGTTTCAAAAATATATTACATTAAAATATAATTTAGATTAAGGGTCGTTCAAAAAATACGTAACACTATTTTCCGGAAATTTAGGTCCCAAAAAGCGTTACGTATTATTTTAACGGTCCCTTATAATATTTTTAATTGTTTTCTTTTTCAGAGTATCAACAATTACGAAGCAACGCATCCCGTTTCATTTAATTTTAAACAAACATTGTTAACTAACTTGGAAAAAAGATTTAGGACAGTAGAAAATATTAAAGTAGCTGCAATGGCAACAATTCTCGATCCGAGATTTAAAAAACTGCATTTTCAAAATGCTGTTTCTGCTGCAACTGCTGTTGGCGCCATTAGTAAGTCCAAGGTGGCTATATGTCAGTAAAGTCAGGGAAATGTCAGAGAAACAGAATTATTGTCAGGAAAATTAAGAAAATCGATACTTTTTTTAGACATATTTTAAAAAATTGCGACTTTTTCGATTTTTCTTCCAAACATTACAACAAAATACCACAATTATTAGTAAAAAAAAGTACAACTTATTTTGATTTTTATAATGCGAAAAATAACTATAAACAAATCTATCAAAAATTATTTTAAAATATAATCAAATTCTACAGGAACTTTTAGAAAATAATTTTAATTAATTGATTTAGAGATGAAGTTTAGCAGAAAATCTTATTAATTATAAAAATTAAAATACAAAATATTAATTTTTATTTATTTTATTTTTTAGATACGATACTAAAAAATAGGACCAAAGAAGTTGCCCAAGATTGTTTGAGAGACGAAAATCTTAATAATAATGACGTCAACAGCATATGGTCATATCATGACCAATTACAAAGCCAACAATTAACAAATGCAGATTCAGATAGTGCGGGTGGAATTGCAATTGAAATAAGGCAGTATTTAAACCGACCGGTATGTTCTAGAAACACGAACCCTTTCGAAGAGTGGATTACAATGAAACCAACGTATCCGCACTTGTACGAAGTTGCAATGGAATATTTGCCTATATTGGCAACTTCGGTTCCATCCGAAAGGCTGTTCTCAAAGGCAGGCCAAATTATTACAAAAAGGAGAAATAGGCTTTAAGGTCAGCACCTGAATCAATTAATATTTCTTTCATCAATAAACTTCGAAATGTGGAAAAATTAACGATACGAAAAGAGTTAGAGTTAATTTACATAAATGTGAAAAACTAGTTATATAAATATTTTTTATACGTGTAAAAAAATTATAGAAAAGTTAAAAAGTGTTAAAAATATATTTGTTTTTACATATAAATTGCATAAATTATTTTTTTATACCAGCTTATAAAATTAGAATTTTGTAAATTTAAATCTCTACTTTAAACTTTTTCGAAAAAAATAATACATATAAAAAAATGTATGGAATCGAAAACGATTCCTTGCTAGAATCGATTCTTGAAATCGATTCTTCCATTCCTAGAATCGACTAATTTATGGCCCTTCTCAGGGCCACCACTTCTTTTCGACGTTGTGAACATTGTCACAAACATTCATAGACAACTTTTGAGCCGCTCCTACTCCTTGAGGATTCGGGTCAACAACAAATTGGCGGCCCACAACGTGGGGCTTGGAAAATTTTTATTTATTTTGTCCAACTTTTAACTGTAGTTAAAAGCGCATCCATACCCTGAGACTTGTAATCATGCTACGATCACCTGCAACCTCGCCTGTACGCCGTCGTGGTAGACCACGACGAGGCGAAAACACTCTTTCCGAATTTGCTGATCAAAATTCGGTGGCGCTCAACACGAATCATCCTGCCGAACAGCCTCCTGCATACGAAGACATTACCATCAATGTTAGGAGTCGCTCAGTCCCCGGCAGAGCTGAAGAACGACCGATTCAAGAAAGAACCAACATGAGAATCTCACGCCGAGATCTTATGGAAGCTGGTCCCAGCCAAACAGCGCACCGCCTGAACATCGAGGAACGAGAAAACGCTGCAGCCTGTCCTCCCACCGTTCCGAGAAATCAAGAAAACAGCGTTGGCAACGAACAAGTTGCTCCACAAAATGCCCTATCGATTTCCGACTTACGAACCCTCATTAGGGCCTTTCGCGCACCAGAAATTCCAAAACCTTCATTTTCTGGGGCAGACCATGAGGACCCTAAAGCGTTTCTCACGGAGTGTGAGAACTATTTTCATGAAACTGAGAGTACACCGAGTTCCTGGGCAAAGATAACCACCAGTTTCCTTACAGAGACCGCCGCAAAATGGGTAGAGCCCTACAAAAATTTGCTGCTTCCCTGGCCTAAATTCACAACACTTCTCTCTCAACGTTTTGCTAGCATCAACCATTTAAATTAGTTACGCGTGAAACTGTACTCTGAAAAACAATCCGATAAGGAAGCGATAGGAGTTTTTCTACAGCGTAAATTTCTTTTATCGCTCCGCCTAAATCCCCAATCGACCGAAGAAGAAATTGTCTCTCTTTTACTAGAATCACTAAAACCTTCCATAAAGAAGATCCTACGTACTGCTTCTTTTGAAAGTTTCGAACTACTTTTTGAAAGAGCAGTGCAAGCAGAAGCTGACGAGGCAGAGGAACATCACGCAAAGTCTACTTCAAAACCAAAAAATGTCGCTGCCGGTACCCCTGCACCTACCTCCGACTCTGGGGCACCCGCTCCATCAAAAACCCGCAATGCTCCGCAATGCCATTATTGTCCCGAAAAACATCTGCATCGGGATTGTCCAGTCTTAAAGGCTCGCCGCGAAAATAACATTTCGGGAAACTGGCGAGACCGGGCGTCGGGTCAAGTTCCACCTTTCACCCAAGATTCGACTCCCGCGTCCCAACAGTAACCGCAATTTATACTAGTACGAACATGCCCCCATGTGTCCGGATGTCTCTGGGCGACCGTGAATTGATCGCAGAAATCGACACACTAGCATCGGAAAATTTCGTACGTAGTTCTCTCCTCTCAGATCAGGAAGTCACCGCGTTGAAACAAGGCCCTACACACGCACTCCTGGCAGCGGTCCATCAGACTATCCCACTCATCGGGCAAATTGATCTCGACCCGATTCTACAAGGAACAAATTACCCAGGAACATTTCAAGTCAGTCCAGATCTCCGAGCAGAAATGATTTTGGGTCGGCCATGGCTAAAACTACACCATGTGATCCATGACCATGGAGCCGATTGTATCTTTCTCGGTAATAAAGGAAGAAGACGCGTTTATCTCGGGCCTATGGCCCGACCCCTCGAAATCGCTACCGCGTTGCCCGTCCCGGAAATGGAGCATAATTTTCCGCTAGAGTTCGAAGCTGCATTTAAAGACCTACTCAAAACTTACGCTGCCATATTTTATAACGGCGGCCGGTTACGGCAAACCCTAGCCAAAGTCGAACACGAGATTCGTCTCGTTGACCCTACTCCGTTCCGAGAACCACCCCGCAGGTACTCCGAAGAAAAACGTCGTTTCATTTTTGACCAAGTGCGAGAAATGCTCAGAGACGATGTCATAGAACCAACAACCGAGGAGTTTAGCTCTGAAATCGTCGTTGCTGGGAAAAAGGGAGGAGAGTTTCGTTTCTGTACGGATTACCGAAGGCTAAACAAGCAAACAGAGGATGCTCCGCAATGCCTTCCCCGAATTCACGAAACGTTGAAGGACATCGGCAAAGCCCGAGTTTTCTCCACTCTCGATTTTAAAAGCGGTTATTGGCAAATCCGCATGGCTCGGAATTCCCGCAAATATACTGCTTTCTCCGTCCCTGGTGGGGGACAATATCAGTACAAGGTCATGCCCTTTGGACTTAAAAATGCCCCCCGAACCTTTCAAAATCTCATGCGAGAAGTTTTGGCCGAGATGTGGAACGTATTTGCCATGGCCTACCTCGATGACATCATCATCTATTCCACCACCTGGGGAGAACACATGCAACATTTGTCACTCGTCTTCGAACGCCTAGCCATTTACTGTCGCCCCGCCAAATGTAAGTTTGGACAAACAACTTTACCGTACCTAGGATACCTCGTAAGCTCAGACGGTAATACTACGCAGCAAGGTCACCTCGAAGCCATCCTACAGTTCCCTACCCCAAAAACCCGAAAGCAGTTACGTTCTTTTATTGGAACGTGTAAATTAGATAAAGGAATACGTACCCAGAGCTTCAGAAATTTTGGCCCCACTAACCAACCTGCTCTCACCCAAGAGGCCCTACAAGTGGACTACATTCCTGGACAAAGCTTTCCAGGAAGTAAAGATAGCTTTCTCCAAGCCGATCAAATTAAGCCGACCCGATTCAAAGCTACGATTTATTTTGCAAACTGACGCCAGTGCTAAGGGAATGGGAGCAGTTCTCATGCAACAGTCTGAGGATGGAACAATGCGGATCATTGCTTTCGCCAGCGCTAAATTCTCCAACACCGAAGCCAAATATCATTGCAACGAACAAGAATGCTTAGCAATAATTTGGGCCATCAAGAAATTTCGTCCTTATTTAGAAGACCAAGCGTTCACTCTCCGCACCGACAGCAAAACCTTAACCTGGTTAGAGACACAAAAGGACTCCCGTGCGAAACTTACGCGATGGTACATGCTGCTCAACGAATTGTCATTCACCATCGAACATGTCCCAGGAAAGGAGAATGAATTACCAGACGTTCTCTCCAGAAACCCAGGATCGGAGGAATTATCTCCGGGCGAACCTGAATTAGAAAGGATGTTCCCACCAACTCGTAATACGGCAAACTCAGAAGAAGTTCCGCCTGTGCCAGTTGTGAGTGCTGTATATACCACCCCACTAGCCGAGGAGATCGTTCTGGAACAACAAAGCGACCCTGCTATCCGCCAGGAAGTAAAACGATGGCAACAGTTAATCGATCATCCATCAAACGACCAAGAGGATCATGAGTTCTTGCAAACAAAACGTCTGGACGAAAACGGGTTATGGAGTCGCGACCGAAACTACGGAAAATGGCGCATACAAGTTCCTTTAACTTTGCGCTCTCGTGTCATGTGGGAATATCACGACGCGCCACTATCAGGACATCCAGGAGCGGACGAAACAATACGGGACATACGCACACGGTTCTACTGGCCAGGAATGAATAGAGATGTACGACGTTACGTCTCAGGCTGCCATCTTTGCATTTGTTGCAAGCCCGTACGACAAAATATACCGCCCAATCAGAAGCCACGCTCGGCTCAACAGGCTTGGGAAACAGTAGCAGTCGACCTCATGGGACCTTACCCACGCACAAAAGATGGAAACCGTTTCATTTTGGTGGTCACCGATTTATTTACCCGTTGGGTGGAGGCTTTTCCATTACGTGCCTCAGACGCAACACGTATCACGCGAGTTTTAGAAACACAAGTTTTCGCTCGCTATGGATACCCCAAGAGAATTCTAAGTGATAATGGCACGCAATTTACTGGACGCGTTTGGGCAGAGGCAAGCCAGCATTGGGATTGTCATCTATGGACCACACCGGTATACCATCCACGAGCGAATCCTACGGAACGTAGGAACCAGGAAATCAAGAAAGGTTTGAAATTGCGTCTCCATGCGTCTAATCAGAACTCCTGGGACCGAAATATTCCCGAAATACTCTTCGGAATCCGTAGGCGACAGAACGCTGCGACGAAGTTCTCCCCAAGCCGCTTGTTATTTGGAAAAACAATTCTCCGACCCGGCGAATGGCGACTGCAGGAAAACGAGGAATTCATCGAACTTCGGGATCGTAGGATCGCCGCAGTAAATCAGCAAACGATTTATCAAGAAAAATACGCGACGAACCATGACGAGCCACGTTTCCACCCTGGAGATTGGGTTTACGCACCACAACATAAGCTATCGAACAAATTGGCCGGCTATAACGCCGCCCTCGATGGGAAACGTACAGGACCTTATCCAATAATCGAGCATCATTCTGGGGAAGTCTATACCATTCTACGGGATAACACCCCACAGAAGGTACACGGTGACACCCTTGTACTTGCCCACGCTTCACTGCAAACCAACGTGGCTGGTGAACAACCACCACAACAACAAACCAACGTGGCTGGTGAACAACCACCACAACAACAAACCAACGTGGCTGGTGAACAACCGCCACAACAACAAACCAACGTGGCTGGTGAACAACCGCCACAACAACAAACCAACGTGGCTGGTGAACAACCACCACAACAACAAACCAACGTGGCTGGTGAACAACCACCACAACAACAAACCATTGTGGTTGGTAAACAACCGCCACAACAACAAACCATTGTGGCCGTTGAACAACCGCCACATCCACAAACCAACGTGGCCGTCGAACAACTGCCACATCAGCAAACCATTGTGGCTGGTGGACAACCACAACAGCGTCAAGTCGTCGGAGAACGACTTTTCATCAGTGAGCTACATGATAATGAACCGGACGAGTTCATTCAACAGCCAGTTAATGCCAGGGAGCGTTACATAATGCGCAGACGGAAGCGCATCAACTACAGGGACAACCGTCCCTATGTACCTCGGAGGGGGTGCACGTAAAACGCCTTATCACGTCAAACGGATACCAAAGTTGTAAAGGCCTATCTGGGAAGGGGTGGAGTTGTTGTACGACGTATCCGTCATGGGATTTGGGTTTTTCCCAAATCGGCGCCGCAGACCCAGGCCCGACAAAACCAATTTGGGTTTTCCCCAAATCGGCGTCGCAAACCCACGCCGACAAAACTGGGTTTTCCCCATGTCGGCATCACCGAGCCTGGTCTGAACGACACAACAATGCAGACGAAACAACGCCCTTTACAACTCTGCTACTCCGGAATTACACAAGAAAAGCGAAGTTCTTGTAAATTAATTTTCTTTTATATATATATATTCTTTTTTTTCGATTTCTTTTTATTTTTGCTTATTATTATACTTTTCTTGATCAACTAGTTTGTTGACTGTATATTCTCATCGTTATTTTATTCTTATACCATTATTAACAATTAATTTTAATATTATATTATTAATGTTACTATTTATATTGTTTCTTTTATCACTATTGTATTTTACTACTAAATTCCTTTTAATGTTTTAACTATTTTAGATAACTGCGAACTGTTGTTTATATCATTGTCGTCAATATTATTAGTATTAATTTATCTAATTCTTTTTCAGTCGAAATATGGGTATTATAGTTTTAATATCATTTAGGATTAATTTAGAAAATGTATTTTGGGAATCGGTACATGGAATTGGTTGGTTTGGGGCCTGTTTGGCACAACTGCGTCGATCAACGGCCTCCGCTCGACTGACTCTCGCTACAGTTATCTCCAACGCGCCGCGCATGCGCCAACCGAATGGGGGAACTGAGATGCGCTGATTTGTCCCTGAGAATGGGGAAGGGATACGCAAACGTGCTGCCGGATGAAGCGCATAAATACCGTGCAAATTCCCTGACTCGCTCTCAGTTCTTTCGCCGACACGGAAGACGACACCGGACAAGACTCTCCGCCATTGAAGACCGAAGCCGCGGCATTCGACCGTGCCACGATTGTCAACCAGCAACCTGCCAACCATCCAGTGTACCGTTCCTCAAGGATTGAAGGAAATAAATTGGAACCATCAAAGAAGCACCATTCTTATTCGTTTTTCTCGGGAATTTACCCGAGGCACACGCACACCCGTCCTTCTCAGGACGACCCTTTTACGTTAATCCGTCCTTTTCAGGACGAAGTTGAGAATATTTTTGTTCAAAACCGGGGAACAGGGAGACGACACCCTCTTGGGGACAGTGCCAGAACCTTGCTTAGGTTCGGCACCCGACACCTTGAGGTTTGGACGGGATTCCTGAGTACGAACCCTGCTTGGGTTCTACCAGAAGTCACCGCCAGGATCGTCAACTGACGCCCTAACACATTTACTCGCGGAAGGGCATCACAAACTCGCATGTGTCCCCAAAACATTCGCGACCATCGACGTCGTCCAGGGAAGGCCGCCCGACAACGTACGCAGCGTCGCCACGCTCGGGAACACAACGCCGCCCTACAGATAGCTAAAGGTTACGGAAGTTACAACTACCGGAACCAGCCCCCTGTACGTCTCGCTTTTTCGTGGAATTGAAGCGAGGACATCCGTCCACCCGGGACCCTCGTCGCCGCATTCTTTTACCTCCGCGCCGCGTATTGGATTTACCGGTTCCGAACTACTCGGTGACTATCGCATCGGCATCACTTCCTTGTCAACCGACAGAGCCCCTTAGGGAAGAAGCCGGCCCCTCCCCAATAGTAGAAGATTCGCCCCAAGTTCCGTCATCGGCGACCCCGCCGCCCACAGGATCCGCTGCACGCGCGTTCCGCATGCAAGACTTATTTGGACGCACGCCGGAGAGGATTGGACCAATGGTAACAAATTCGTCATCACCGGATACTTTGTTTATCCCCGTGGGCGTCTCCCCGGAAGCGTTCTCTCCACTTCCTTCGTGCCGTAGGATTCGACCTGCCCCTTATCCCTGTCGACGTTTAAGTTTCGACGCATAAAAAAAACAATCGGCCCTTCTCAGGGCCACCACTTCTTTTCGACGTTGAGAACATTGTCACAAACATTCATAGACAACTTTTGAGCCGCTCCTACTCCTTTAGGATTCGGGTCAACAACAATTAAAAATTTGGAAAATAATTGAATTAAACAAAGAATTTTTTTAAAATAATCTTGTCTCTTTATAATTATAATTGAAAATTTGATATTTCAATTTTATTAAAATTATATTGATAATAATTTAATTTCTGCAAAGAATTTTAATATTTATAAAAATAATTAAATCTTTCCAAAGAGTGAAATTATTTATGAAAATAATTTACTTACTCCTCTTAGAGAGAATTCAAAAACGTTTTTTAAAATTTTGTACCTTTTTAAAGATTAACAACTATCCTCCTCAAGGGTCTGATTATCTTCTACTTTGTAAAAGTCATAACACTCTCACCTTTGATCAACGCAGTAGCATAACTAAATTCAAATTTATAATCAATCTTATAAATCATTCTATTGACTGTCCAGAATTGTTATCTTTCTTATATTTTAAAGTTCCAAGACTAACTAGTAGACATTATCAACCATTTTTTAATGATCTACCTTCTTCAGATACTAGTTATCATACACCGATATACAATATCACAGAGACTTTTATTTTTTTTATAGAAATAGCACTGTAGAAGTAGATATATTCACATCTACATTAACAGCGATAGTTAACCGCTTAAATTGTTTATTCTCTTCGACACTATAATGTAATGGTAATATAAACGAACAAATGTTTAATTTCTTTTTTTTAGTATATTATTATTTTTTGTTTAATTTTCTTCTTAGTTTATTATTTGGTTAGATCTTATTGTTTTCTACTGTATTGCCCATCCTTGTGACAAGGGCTCTGATTTAAATAAATAAATTTAATTCTTGTGCAGAATTTTATTAAAATTTTTGAAAATTATAAGTAGTAATAATTTATTATTTACTTAATAAGTAATAAACATATAATTTGCTTAAGAAATAAATAAATATTATTTATTTGAACATTCCGAAATTTGAAATTATGAAATTTAAGAGCAATGATTATAATAATTATGATTATAATAATTATTGAATAATAATAGAATAATATAATTTTTAGAAGCAAAAAATTGATTTAAAAATGTAAGAGGAACTTTAAGTTTTAAAAATAAAATTGTAATTACAGTCACTAACTTTCCTTTATTATTTTCGAAAAATTTAAATAAAATTCTTTAAAAGAATTCAATTATTGTTCAAGAATGTAAAGAAATTTCATTTATTTATTTATTTATTTATTTATTCAAGTCACAGCCCATAATCTCAAGGATCATTATTGGGTAATACAAGTAGGAAAATATAACATAAAAATAGTAAAGGAATACAATAATACATTAACAAAATAAAAGAAAAAATTATAAAGTGTAATTTTCAAAACAGAAAAAATTTAAGATGAGTGTAAGTATAAGTTTGTTAATTGTTTTACAATTACAGTCGACGAAGTATTAAAAATATCTATGTCAACGAATGTATTATTATACAAAAAATTTATAGTCTCTGTGATATTATACATTGGCGTGAATCTTGTTTTTTAAATTTATGCAAAAAGAATTTAGTTCTAATTTTAAAAATTCATTATGATTTTGACGATAACGTCTTAGTAAAGTACGCTTCAATTTAATATCCCTTATAATATCCAATGTGTACCATGGGGGATAACGCCTTCCATTTTTTCTTGAATTTGGATTGAAAGTGGGAATATGTTTATTTATTAAATCTTTGAAAATTTTAGTAAGTAGCATTGATTGAGATTCAATATTATTATCAATAAAAATTTCATTTAGATTTAAAGATAGGAACTCAAAATATAAAGATTCATAATCTCCACGTTTGAAATTTAAAGAGTTAGAAGGAACAGATGAAATATGTGATTCAGATTGAAAAAGGAAAGAAAAAGAAAGGGGTGGATGATAATTGTCCGGGTTGACCATGGGAATAAGAGCTCTAGAAATAACAAGAGAAAAAGGAGAAAGAACTAAATCAAGTATCTGTCCAAAATTGTTTTTGACATTGTTATATTGCGCGAGGTTAACAGTACGAGCAAAACTTAAAAGTGCTTCTGATTTGTTGTTACGATGGAAAAGATCATTAGAGTTAGATAGTGTTAAATATTCAATGAAGTGGGGAATATTAAAATCCCCGAGAACAAGTAAATTAGATTTAAGTAAAAAAGATTGGTCCTGAAAACATTCAAATATTTTAGAAAATAAATTAATTTTTATAGATGGTGGTATGTAAAGCAATAAAATTATAAGTTTTGTATTATTAAGGAAAAGTTGAATAGCAACAAAATTGACAAACGCCTTTAAAGAGTCTGGTAAGAAAAGATTCACACGCGAAGAACGAAAAGATGAATTGATTGCCAAAAGAACGCCTCCTCCTTTACGTAGAGAACGTTCATCCCTGAAGACTGAAAAATTAGAAGTGGGAAAAAATTTGGAAATGTCTGTGTGTGGAGAAAACCACGTTTCTGTCAGGCCAAAGATATCGTATGAAAAAATATCCGGAAAACTCACAACGGATGATAGCTTTGTGTTCAATCCACGCACGTTCTGGTAATAGAAGGTCAATTGTTGTGAAGTTGTTGAAGGTTGTTTACACTTGGGTGGAATGGAACAATTGTTGGAGTCCCGTTGACATGACGTATTATCAAATTGGTTTCTCCCTGATCCTGCCTCTCCTTCAGAGTAGATTTGAGAGCACGATATTGGTCCTGCTGCAACCTGGTTCGGTCTGCCGTGAAAGTAACATTGCTGAAAGTTTCGTCGAGTTTCAAAGCAGCTGTGGCCTTTCTGGCAGAATTCAAAAATTCGGAAGCGAGGTTCGATGACGTGAACTGTAATTTTAGAGGACGAGGTTTAGGCCTGGCAGTTGAGAATTTGACAACACGAAAAATTTTCAAACTCTCGAGAGGAGAAAAAGAAAAATTTATTATTTTAAAAAATTCTGAGATCATTAAATTATCATTAGCAAGATTGTATGTGTTATTAATTACTGGTTCCGACAGATTGAAAAGCACAACACTTAATTTGGCCTTTAAGCGACGTTCAACTTCCGAAAGGATGTACTCACTTGAATTTGTGCACGATACTTTTTCGACTTCATCCAAGCGAACAACAACATCAGACAAAGTAGTTTCAACGGTCGAGATCCTGCTACGATGATCAACAATGTCATTTTTTATTGCATCTAAGGTTTGATTAACTTTATCAAATCCCTGTGTTATGTGTAAGGTAAGGGCCTTAATGTCATTAGATAACGCGGCAATGTCATTTTGTGAACCAGAGGGAGAAGGGGATCTGGATCTCGAGGAGCCACAACATTTGGCAAAACTATTATTAGGGAGGATTCTGACAGAAGCAGCACAGCTCCGATGATATGAACTTCCACATCCAGGACAAGCAACAGCATCCTTTACGTTTGTGTTACACTTTCTACATAAAGTAGTAGTAGTGGAGAGTAATTTTGGCGGCATTCTGCAAAAACTTGAGGACAATAACACGTGTTGAGAAAAATTGGTGGGTGTCAATATTTAATGATACGTCACTGATGAGTGAAAATAGTGAACACACGTTCAGAGCAGATAAAATCACTCACAGTCAATGTTTTCAGGACGAACTATATCACCCACAACACAAAAACCAAAATTGTTTAAAAAACAGCAGATAAAGACAAAAAGTCAAGAAGCAAATTATGCCAGAATAATCCTGAGCAAGAGCACCACCAAAAAATCACTATAAAATATTTTAAGTAACACAAATAACTATAGAAAAACTGTCAAAATCACAGAGCGATTCAAGACACGTGTTGCACGTTGATATAGATATATCAATCAAATCAAAACATTTTCAATTATTTGTTTAGAAAAATTACATTATCTTGAAACAATGGAATTGTAAAATTGAGGCGCATGAAAAATCTCCAATTTTTATTTTCCGAATCTTTATTTTATCGAAATTCTTTTTATCTAATAAGAATTAATTATAATTTCTTTTAATCGAAAGAATAATTGTCAAAAACATTATTTTTTCGAATGAATAATTAACAGAATGTTTAATACTGCGAAAATAAATTTTTTATAATATTCAAATAACTGAATTATCATTTCTAAAAATTATTATTTTTTATATTTCTTATTTACAATAATTTTTTTTCGAAATGTCAATTTTTGATAAATATTATTTTATAGATTTGTTAATAATTATAATAATTATATTCCCTAATATTTATTCAATATAATTAAAATATTACCGAATTACCAATTCTTAAAAAAATTATTGTTCCTAAAATATTTTTTTTATAATGTGTAAATGTTCTATTTATTAAAATTTCTAAATTTTATTTTTTTGAAATATCATTTGTTATAAAACTTTTTTCTTATAAATGTTTTTAAAAATAATTTTAACTTTTTCGAATTAACATTACTCATAATTTTCTTTACTCCTAATAATTCTTCATTATAATTACTAAATTTTCTAACTTGTATTTCTTCTAACTGTAACTTTACCGAATTGTCACTTCTCATAATTATTATTATATCGAAATAGTATTTTTCAAAATTTTTGTAATATCTAACAATTTTTTATACAAATTTCTTTATTGTATAATAACCAGTTTTTATAATTTTATTTTATTTGAATAATTATTTCGTATAATTTTTTTCTTTCCGAAATTATATTTTAAATAATTTTTTTTAATCGATTATTTATTTTTCCGAATATTCATTTTTTCAAATAATTATTTTTCATAATTTCGATATAATAATAATAATTATGAGAAGTGACAATTCGGTAAAGTTACAGTTAGAAGAAATACAAGTTAGAAAATGTAGTAATTATAAAGAAGAATGATTAGCAGTAAAGAAAATTATGAGTAATGTTAATTCGAAAAAGTTAAAATTATTTTTAAAAACATTTATAAGAAAAAAGTTTTATAACAAATGATAATTCGAAAAATAAAATTTAGAAACATTAAAATATAGAACATTTACACATTATAAAAAAATATTATTAGGAACAATAATTATTTTAAGAATTGGTAATTCGGTAATATTTGAATTATATTGAATAATAATTAGGGAATATAATTATTATAATTATTAACAAATCTATAAAATAATATTTATCAAAATTGACATTTCGAAAATAAAAATATTAGTGTAAATTAGAAATATAAAAAATAATAATTTTTAGAAATGATAATTCAGTTATTTGAATATTATAAAAAATTTATTTTCGCAGTATTAAACATTCTGTTAATTATTCATTCAAAAAAATAATGTTTTTGACAATTATTCTTTCGATTAAAAGAAATTATAGTTAATTCTTATTAGATAAAAAGAATTTTGATAAAATAAAGATTCGGAAAAAAAATTGGAGATTTTTCATGCGCCTCGTAAAATTAGAACAATCTTATTTTTCAGATTTAAAAAAATTGTAGAAGTTCAATATTTTAATAAACAACTTTAAGTATGTAAATATGTTTTTTTAAATTAACTATTAAAGTGTTTAATTATTATCCTTAGAAACATAAATACATTAGAATATGACTCTTTATTAAATTCAAATATTAATAAATTATTATTAAATTAAAATACTTTGAAAATTCTATTTGTTAAAAAGTTTCTAATAAAATTCTTTAACAAATTTAATTACATATTTTCAGTCGAATTTTACAATATTTCTATTAACTTCATAATTTTTTTAAATAATATATTTACATAATATATTTCAATTGGTGACTGATCTTTTACTATCAAATTAATTATTTTCAACTAATTTAAATTTAGAGAATAGTATAAATATCTAAACAAATTGAAATAAAAAGTGATTTAAAAAAAATTAAAATAATAAAACTTTTTTAATTTTGGTGAAAAAATTTCCGGTTTGGTATAAAATTCCCGGCTAATTCCCGGTTTTTCCGGTTAGTAGACACCCTGAAGTCATCTGATTAATTATTTAATAAAATAACATTCTGTTGAAAATAAATGAAAAATTTCTTTTCCTGGACAATATTCAAAAATAGATTAAAAAGCAAACTTTTTGTTCTTGACACACGTTTCTAAATTCAATAGTTTTAGAGTTACAGATAATTAAATAAAAGTCTACTTTTAAAAATCTTAAATTTTTTAATTTATAATTAAAAATTAGGTTATCTATAAACAATGAAAAAACAGATTTACATTTTCTTATATATTCCTGTTTGAATAAAGAAAATATGTTTTAATAATAATTTAAAATATGTATTGAAAGTGTACACCCAGAGTAAAGGTAGGGGAGAGACTGGGGCGAAAGTTAAATTTTAAATAAATGATTTTTGTAGACAATATGTGACCGGGTCTGAGAAAAGGGACCTACTTACCAAAAATCGATTTTTTTATGATGGTTTCTTTTAGTTTAAGGTCCTAAAATTTCAGACCTCTAGGACATCCGGAGGTCTTTTATATTAACCCTTTAACGACGAGATGTGCTGCTTTTCAAAATGAATTTCAAATGCCTACAATTAGTAGAAAGCAGCCATAAAATTTTTCAAAAGTCCATGTCCTACTATTTTTGGGGTCGTTCTTTCGAATAGCGTGGTAAAAATTTTTAATAAATGATATTAAACCCTTCTTTTTTTCAAAATTACTTAAAAATGTCAAGTTTTTTTAATGCAATTTTTTTTAAAAGAATTTTTTTCTCCGCCATAACATTTTTTAAACGGAACAAAAAGTATCATAAACGTGTTCCCGATAGTTGTACTTCAAAAATATTCATTTCTAATTTTAATTTTTTTCGATTTTGAATTTAAAATGGCGCTTGAAGGACATAAATATTTTCCAATTTTACGCAAGATTACAAACTTTTTCAAAATTGCTCAAATCTAATTAAAATTTGTTACTTGGGGATTTTGGGGGTCGCTGATTACGAATCTGAAGTCAGATTTAAAAAATTCAAAATGTTGGATCCAATATGGCGGTCGAATTTTGTGAAACTCATTGAATTCAGTTGAAACACGTTACTCGGAGGTTTTTAGAGTTGCTGATTACGAATCTAACGTCAGATTTAAAAAATTCAAAATGGCGGATCCAAAATGGCGGATTAATTTTCCAAAATTACTGAGATTTGCATGAAATTTGTTACTCTGGGGTTTTCGAGGTCGCTGCTTTTAAATATGAAGTCGCCTTTAGCCTTTAAATAATTAAAGTTGCCCGATTCTCATCACGAGGAGGTAGGCGATAAAGAGAATCTTTTTTTTAACTTTTCCAGTGATTTTTATTTTTTTTTAATTTTTACATGAGACAGAAAAACAGCATTTACTGCGATACTGTTGCACCTCAAAATGCAAAATCCGAACAAGGAAATACTGCAAACGTGCAAGTTATATTACTGTGACAATTGATTTAAAAAGCGCATAATACAAATTAATAGTTTTTAATAAAAAGTTGAAAGAAGTAAATTATATAATTGAAAAAACAAAGAAAAACCCAAAAACAAAAAGTAAAAAAAAATTATACTCTCTATCGCCTACCTCCTCGTGGTGAGAATCGGTCAACTTTAATTATTTAAAGGATAAAGGCGACTTCATATTCAAAATCAGCGACCCCAAAAACCCCAGAGTAACAAATTTTATTTAGATTTGAGCAATTTTAAAAAAGTTTGTAATCTTGCGTAAAATTAGAAAATATTTATGTCCTTCAAGCGCCATTTTAAATTCAAAATCGAAAAAAATTAAAATTAGAAATGAATATTTTTGAAGTACAACTATCGGGAACACGTTTATGATACTTTTTGTTCCGTTTAAAAAATGTTATGGCGGAGAAAAAAATTCTTTTAAAAAAAATTGCATTAAAAAAACTTGACATTTTTAAGTAATTTTGAAAAAAAGAAGGGTTTAATATCATTTATTAAAAATTTTTACCACGCTATTCGAAAGAACGACCCCAAAAATAGTAGGACATGGACTTTTGAAAAATTTTATGGCTGCTTTCTACTAATTGTAGGCGTTTGAAATTCATTTTGAAAAGCAGCACATCTCGTCGTTAAAGGGTTAATTTTGAAAATTCCATAATTTGACTTTTGCAAAATAAATTGTTTATAACAATTTTAGGGTTGTTTGAACAATTATTTAACCATGAAAATCGGATTCAGCATAAAAAAATACAAAAAGAACACTCATCATGTTAATTTAAAATGTAAAATGTTTTAAGAAATCTAATTTACACCCAGCTGAAAAAGTTCTATAGAATTTCACTAGAATCATTCTATAGAATCGTTCTATATGAATTCTAGTGAATATTTATGCCAAATAAAATTTTGATTTAAAATAAGTAAAAATGCTAGTTGGTTCTGTGACAAATATACTTTCATTTGACGCAAATAAAAAGTATTTGGGTTGAAAAATATTTTTCTCTGGGTGCCATCGTCTAAATACCTATAATTATTTTTTATATTTTTAAAAAATATGTAAGTATTAAATTGAAAGTTTTTTTGATAGAGATTTAATAAATTAGCAAAATTTTCCAAAAATTCACGGTTATTTTTTTAATTCCCAATTTTCTCGTACGTATACCAGTAGACTTCTGTCCAAAAATTTAATTTTAAAAAAGTAGTAAAAAGTAACTTTAAAATTAATAACTAGAAAATTTAAATTTGCTGACTAAAAACCGGATTTTACTTGAATCACAAAAATTTGATTATTTATTTCCCTCTTCCCTTTGCCTGATTATCGTAAAAAATATTAACTTTTTTCTCATAACCTTGTAATAATAATAATTAATTGAATCCCTGTGGAAATTTTATTATTTATGAAAATAATTGAATTTTGAAAAAATTTTACCATTTTTTTAAATAAATGAATTCTTTTGCACAATTTTATGATAATACTAGATATTGAAAGTAATTGAATTTGGAATACTTTTTGAAAATAATTGAATCGTTTTAAAGAATTTAATCATAATTCTTGAGAATAGTTTTTTGATTTATAATATTAGTGAATTGAAAGTAGTGGCAATTCTAAAAAAATACGAAATAGCATAACATAAAAAATTACAGGGTTGCCACGCTTTTGATCTTTTCAAATTCCCTGACTTTTTCGGGTTTTCCAGGTTAGAAAACGGAATTTTTTCAGGTTTTTAAAAAGAAAATTATTCGTAAACTTCATTTTTAAATAAATATTCAATCATTATTTTCCTTTCTATAGAAATTAAGATAGTCAAATATTTTAAATTCAATAACATATAAAAATATTATTATAAAACATGAAGATATCGATCACTCTGAGTCTTCGTCTCGGAGTGATCGCCCACTTCATGCTTTATAATAATTAAAACTTGCTACTTTGTTACCGTAACTTTTTCAAAAATTTTCATCATTACGATTATTTATTTCTAGAATTTTCAACTACAATTCTTCTTTAAGTCAATGATTTTTTAAAATAATTCTTGAAAATGTTCTTTGTGAATTTTTAAATTCTTTTGTTTACAATTTAATTTTAAGAAATTTTAATTATTCTGAAATTCTTCAATTAAACATATTAGAAATTAAAAACTTTAAAAAATTAAAAAAAATTACATTAAACTTATTGAGAAAAATAACATCTATAGAATTCTTAATCAAAAAGATGAAATTCTGCCAAAAATTTTATTAAAAGTTTTAAAAATAATTGAATTTCGAAAAAAAAATTTATTATTTATAAAGATAATTGAAGTTTTGACAAGAAATTTGTAAATTTTTAAACAATTGCATTTCTGCGAAGAATTTTATTACAATCATTTTGAAAAAATTCAATTGTTAGGCAAATAATTTTATTAAAACTTTTGAAAATAATTGAATACTAATTATGTGAAAATACTTTCTAAATAATTTAATTCCTCGGAAATTTGTATTATTTATAATTTATAACAATAATTAAATGTGGGTCGAAACAAACTAATTAAATTGGATCGGGTTCAATTTTGCGCCCTTAGGATTGCCCTAGGGTGCATGAGGACAACTCCAATTCCTATCTTACTTTCGGAAGCCTGTGAACCCACACTCCAATACAGAAGAACTATGCTCCTGAACAGGAATACAATTAGGATTGTAAGCTGGAGGAATAACCCGCTATTGCAAATATTGGATATTATATCCCAAGAAATTGCCCAGTCAAGACAAACACCAAAATACCTAACTGAATTCCCGCCACTAAGATATCTAAAACCAGTTTTGGAGCTGGCATCAATGGCTATTAGGCCCCTGAAGACGGCATACTTCGACAGAGAATGGTCAGAGCTGTCAATTAAGGTTGATAATGTCCTGGAAAGGAAGACAGGATTTGAAATAAAGTCAGCGGAAAACCCTCGAGAGGCCTTCTATAATTATATAAAGAACAGATTTAGCCACTACACCCAGATATACACGGATGGATTGTTCGTTGAACGTAGTGGAAGGGCGTCTTCGAGTCTTTTCGTTCCAAGAACTCAGTTTAGATTGGGAAATAAACTAAGTGGATGTCTGTCACCTATAATGGCGGAGCTGAACAGTATTCACTCGGCCCTTAGATACTCTATTGAGGAGGATATTTCACATTCCTTAATCTTAACCGACTCTCTTAAATCGCTTCAAATAATCAGGAACAGACTAGGGGGTTCCGAGTCCAGGGTAATTGTACACGAGATTGTATCAATGATAGCTCAACTCCTCGACCATAAAAAGAAATTAAACTATTTTGGATCCCATCCCACTTGGGTATTCCGGGCAATGAAGAGGCGGATAGGCTTTCTAAGTTAGCAATAGGATTCCCAGTCGGGAAAAAATCTTACTTCTCAAAAGAAGACTTTATATCTCTAATTAATAACGATCATAAATCGACAATTAAATCAGCATGGCCATTTTATCCGGAAGCAAGAACTCGCCAAAAATATTTTAATTATATAAATGCAAAAACTGAAAGACCTTGGTTCTTGGGATATGACTTACCGGGAAGGGTAATAAACCTAAAAACAAGACTCAGAACAGGGCATGTTTGTGTGGGTGAGCTGTTCACAAGATTGGGCTGGAACATTTCGCCCACTTGCAGATGTGGATTTGAGGAGATTTCAGTCTTACACTATGTAAACGACTGTACTCTTTTTATAGAAGGGCGGGAGAAATTTTTGAAGTTTTTTTATAGTAAATACAAAACTAGAATAGTTAATCTTCCACAGTGGAACTCATTAATCTTCAACCCAACAATGGAATCAGTCTCGGAAATCAGTGACCTTCTATTGAGGGATGATGTAATAATTTAATTTAGTTTATGCTCGGAGATAGACTGGAAGTTGGTTAATAACTAATGATTTCAGTTTACTTGAGGTCAGGTTTAGTTTTATTAGTCAAAATTTTTGTTTGTTTGTTGTTTTTTTTGTTGTAGTTTTTCTTTTTTTTAGTTATAGGGAAAAAAATAAACAAATTAAAGAGAAAGGAAGAAAAAAAAATATGGAAGCAATGAGCCAGATTGGGTAAAAGACTGAAAATAATCAAACTGAGATAGATCAGTTCAATTAAACACCATTCGTGCAATTAACAAGCCATGTTTACGAAAACAGAATAAACCATTAAGTTTGAAATATATATGGCACATATTGAGAAATATACTTTTTGAGAAAAAAAAATATATATAAACAAATAAAAAATAATAATAATAAATATATTTACGTTCAAATAATAAAAAGCAGAAATTATATATATATAAATATCCAAAACGGCAAAAGGGAGGGAAATTTGAATCACGGCGCCTGTTCGGGAGAGAAATGCTAGTGATATTAGCCCAACCTTTTCCTTACCAACCTATTCCTTTCCAAAAACTATGCACAGCGAGTATAGAGTTTTAAACCTTAAAAAAATTTAATAAATTACATAGAAAATATTGAAATTATCAAAATGTAAAGTGGAAATATATATATATATATATAAATAAATAAGTAAAACAATATTATGGTAATTATGCAGAAGAAGGACTTTTCCCAAATTAACTTCCTAGATGGTACTAGAAGGTATCCAACTTAGACCAGACCCCCCTCCAACGTTTAAAAAAAGGCGTCTTGAAGGTGCATCCATAACACATCGCTCAAAGGCGGGCGAAGCCTGCCGCACCTGATTTCCTTCAACGTTTTGATACAGAAAGGGAGTTAAATCCGTAGGAGGGGGGTCCGAGTGATGTGTTGTGCATGCACCTTCAAAACGCCTTTTTTTAAACGTTAGAGCGGGCTCTGGTCTAAGTTAGATAACTTCTAGTACCATCTAGGAAGTTAATTTGACTCCCTTCTGCATTAAAACGTTTCTATGGTTATTTTCCGTTTTTTGTGTTTTTCTCGAAAAATACTCAATTTATGAAAAAATTACATATAACATAAAATGTCTAACTTAGTCCAGACCCCTCTCCAACGGATTTGACTCCCTTCTGCATTAAACGTTAAAAGAAATAAGGTGCGGCGGGCTTCGCCCGCCTTTGAGCGATGAGTTGTGGATGCACCTTCAAGACGCCTTTTTTTAAACGTTGGAGGGGGGTCTGGTTAAGTTGGATACCTTCTAGTACCATCTAGGAAGTTAATTTGACTCCCTTCTGCATTAAAACGTTTCTATGGTTATTTTCCGTTTTTTGTGTTTTTCTCGAAAAATACTCAATTTATGAAAAAATTACATGTAACATAAAATGTGTATCTTAACAAGATCTACAACTTTTATGTAGAACATTTTTCAAAATTTTTAATATTTACCGAGTAAAACGTTAAAAACCAAAAAAAAAGTTGTTTCCCATCCCTGGCGTTCTGTGACTAACTTTTTCATCCTCCCCCACCGGATTCTTTAATTACTAGCCAAATGAAAGACATTCCAAAAAAAATTAACCAAAAATCTTTAAAATTGGGAAAAGTCCTTCTTCTGCATAATTACCAATATTATTAATGAACTATAAAAACATTATGCTAACAATTATGGTATGTCAACAGACATTTTTTCTATCATTTTTTTTCTCCCAAAAAATATCCGCGCAAAGGGAAGCGCCAACTGTCGACATTTTTTGGAACTATTTCTCATCGCAAAGTGCAGTCAACAAGCGACACCAGAAGGTGTCACCACAGCGTACAACACGAACTACAGAAAATTCTTTATAACTAGAATTGCCCTGACTAGTCGAAGCCATAAACTAAAGAAGAAGAAGAAGAAGAAGAAAACAAACCGAGTATGTCAATAATTTTTTAGGTGATACATGCTTCAGTTTTACTGATTATTAATAAAGTAGATAATGAAATCTAATAAAAAATGGAAAAATAAAGGAAAGTTGTTGAACGCCTTTATCGATTTTTTTGTACTTTTCTGATAAGAGCAATTTATATTGATTATATTTTTTCTGCAACAATTAAATTTTTTTTTAAATTTTGTTATTTATGAAAGTAAATTTAAAAAAATAAAATATTTACATCTTTTGAGGTTCGGAATAAAATTACTTAACTTGCAGAAAGTTCTGTGCCGAAAACTACTTTTTTAAAACTTTTGGTATTAAAGACACTAATAGGAAATTTTATAATTGAATTGCAAACAAGTGCATTTTAGAATTATTTTATATGAACTACCTTTTTCAATATTTGTATCCTCAATGAAACTGACATATTTAAAGTTATTGGTCTGCTTAATGTTGCAAATTTATTTCTTGTAGAAATTTTTTTTAACTTTTTTGGCCAAAAGACATCGTAAAGACGTCCCTAAGACATCAATGGGACATTATATACAGCAGTTTTTCAGGTAGATTTTTTTATCCTAAATTAAAGAGGTTTCTTAAATGAACAGCTTGCATAGAAAAGATTTTTTTCATAAACATTCTTAGTCTCTACAATAAATTCGAAATTGCTATTTTGCAATCTTATATACAAAATTTTCTAATTTTTATGTCCAAAAGACGTTCGGGGGACGTTATTTAGATATTATGCATATCAATTTTTTTCGTAGAATGATTGTTTGTAAAATGTTAAGGATAAAGTATAAAAAAGATAGGGGAGTTTTTCACAATTCTTGTTACACACCCTCATAATTCAAAAAGCTATTTATATAATAAAGACGTTTAAAAAACGTCCCAAAGAAATCAATTTAATATAATTAATATTTTTTTCAGCCTCGAAATATTTTTACAATCTATATTTGTAACGAATTTTTCTAATTTGATATGTCAACAAATTTTTATTTTATATCTAAAAATTAGAATTAGAACCAAAAAGACTCAGGTGAGTCCGTCCGAAATCGCTAAATAAAACTAACATGGATTGACATAAACAAAGAGTAATATATATCGTTGGAAAGGTGATGAAACAAGCTTTCAGCGCATGTTAATGTCGAGCTTGTAAGTTCAAACCGAAGAGCAGGGTAGCTTAAAGAAGTTGAATTTTCCAAAAATTCATATAATTTTTAGTCACAAAATGATATTTACATCATCGGAAAGCTTGTTTCATTACCTTTCCAACGATATATTTGTTTTTGTATTTATCTGCTTTCATATTCATTTTATAAAGAAAATTTGAAGAGAGTTTTTATTCAATTGGCCGCAATTTTGCTGATATTGATTTTTGTGGATATTACATTGAATTTACGAAAAAATGTTTTTTTTACTTTTTAGAAGCAGCAAGTTTGAGGGCTTTGAAAAATGGTTTAATATTATTATTTTAAAAAGTCAAATATATGGATTTTTTCGCCTTTTCGTCTACTTTAATCCCAAGGAGTTCCGGAAAATAAAAATTGAATTCCCTTTTTTTAAAAGCCTTATTTTTGGAACATCCTTCCGGCAGGACGGGCGCTTGGACGTTCTATCATTAAGACGTCTTATGCACGTCCTTCGGATATACTACGCAAAGACAAGTTATGGACATCTTACAGACGGCTTAAGGACGTCTTTTGACAAAGTCCAAAGACGTACCGAAAAAGACATCGTCAGGATGTCTTTTGAACAAGTGTGCCCACTGAGAATTCTCTCTGATCCATTGATTCAATCTCTCTATTTTTAGCATTTCTTTGCCTGTTCCGTTCTAATCTTTCCTGTCTATCACTTCCAGTTTCATTTTCTCTTGCCCTTGCATGACTTTCTCTGTCTTGCATACGTCGTTTACTTATGTTTATCAACGTTCTATCAGTTTCCTTGTTTTGTTCAGTTATTCTGGACATTCTCATTCTCTTCGCTGCACTTGAAACATAATTTAAATTTCCTTTTCTTTTTCTTGGCATGACTGACACCTACGTATTTATATTAATATTATATAACTATTATATGTATAAAGATATACAAAGTTGATAAAAATATCAATTTATTTAAACATCCGAATTATTTATTAACTGAATTTAAATATATATTATTTTTTTATTATAAATCAATTTTTGTAAAAAAATAAAAAAAATTTCTAGGAAACGTAAAATTAAACGAAAATATTATTAAAATTAAAATAACGAAATATTTATTCGTTAATTCTTTTCGCTAAAAAGAAGTTATCGTGAATTTAAATTTTATATAAGAAAAAATTTGTAAAGAAACATAACCGCGAAAAGACTGAAATTAAAATTTTGCAAATAAAAATAAAAAATTTGAAATCACACGTAAACATAAATGAAATTATTATTGAAGTAAAAATAACTAAATATTTATTAATTAATTTCAATAAAATATATTAACCATGACTTAATATTATATAAGAAACAATTGTGAAAAAATGTAACCACGAAATTATTGAAATAAATAAAAAATAAATATTTAAGTATTAATTTTGTTAATTAATTAATTAAAATTAATTTTTTGTATATAAAAATAAAAAATTTCTGTAATATAATTGTTACTTATTATTTCTTTTCATATAATTATATTAGATATTCAATTCAATGTTTCTGGATAACTTTCTGTATTACATCAGTTTCTTATAGCAAATGTAAACATGACATCTATGACATCTAATGTTTAACATATGAACTAACAGTTACCATGGTAACCAATCTTCAAATATTTTCAAAAAGTGTAAATTTAAAAAAAAATTGGCAAAATTTAAAAAATACTTTTAACTTCTAATTCTAATTATTATTATTTTTTTATCTTCAACAGAGTGTTTCGTAAATGACGTTTCAGAATGAATACATACTTTTAAATAAATAGTGACCTTGGAAACAGTTTTAAAAAATATGTTTAATCAAAGGCATTTAACTTCAAACAATAAAACAAAATTAAGAATATTTTTTACTTTTCTTTTTTTAAGTATTATTTTGTTGCAGAAATATTTCAAAAAAAATTTTTTATTTTTTTCTAATTTTTTGAAAAATTTATAATTTTTTTAAATCCAATTTATTGAATATTTATCTTCAAAAATCATATTTAATTATTTAATCTATATTAATAGATAAATAAATTATACTATAAAAAATTAATTTCGTGCAATGTACAAACAAAAGTCTGATTTTATTAATATAGATTATTATTATAAATCAATTAATAAAAAAATGCATAAATAAAGAAAATCATTAACATTATGATCTAATAATTAAACTAAGTAATTTTAAATTTGACCGACGGAATAGCTCAGTTGGTTGGAGCTCCGGCTTTGCGGGTGGTGCGAGCGAGGTTCGCGCCCTCCGTCAGCCGGGGATTTTTTCCGACAGGTGAGATATTCCGAGCGGGAGGTTTGACGTCTAGGTGCGACGGTATGCATTGTCGATTATTGTCCGATGCCTACCGCCGAAACTAGACTGTCGATAAACCGGTTGTACTCAGAAGAGGTTTTTCTACAGTTTTTCCCTCTTCTCTGGCGAGAAAACCCAATTACGGGTGGTCCAGGCAAATGCGAGTACTCCTATCTTCGAAAGTCGCACTGTAGGCGCATTAGGTTAAAATAAATTTGCTAATATTTGTAGAATGCTTATGCTTAATCCATAAAAGTATCAGCAGGGACTCTTGTCGAGTGCGTAAGGCCAATAGGGCAGGAGTATAAACGACAAAAAAAAGTAATTTTAAATTAATAATACTATTTATTATTATTATCACTATTATTATTATAAATGTTTATATTTTAATTAGGTAACTTATCTAAATAAATATAATTTATAATTCACTTTTTCGAAAGAAGATATATTCGAGTAACCGAAAATTTTTTCCATAGCGATTGCGTAGCCGAGAGGCTTGAAGTAAATTATACTTTTTCAAAAAAGTAAAAAGTCTTTGAAAAAGAAGTAAAAGTTACTATTTCTCGAGCAGTTTCAAAATGACTACTTTCAAGTAGTCATTTTTCATCGAAAATAGTATAATTATTACTATTTATTTTTCTCCGTGTACAATTAACAATATAACATATCGGAAAATCTTAACATCTATAAAGATTCGAACCCTACCTAACTTATATCTAACGAAACCTAGAAAATCGCACGCATTAATACTAAGCCTCTCGGCTACGCAATCGCTATGGAAAAATTTTCGGTTACTCGAATATATCTTCTTTCGAAAAAGTGAATCATAAATTATATTTATTTAGATAAGTTACCGAATTAAAATATAAACATTTTTAATAATAATAGTGCTAATAATAATAAATATTATTATTAATTTAAAATTACTCATTTTAATTATCAGATCCTAATGTTAATTATTTTCGTTATTTATTCATTTTTTATTAATTTATTTATTATAATAAATAGTATTATTAACTTAAAATTCCTCATTTTAATGATTAGATTATAATGTTAATGATTTTATTTATTTATGCATTTTTTATTAATTAATTTGTAGTTCATTAAAAATTAATTAACTAATGTATGATGAATAAAGTAAAACTCTGGTTCATCTTTGTTAAAATTAACTAAAATAATTACTGGCTTAACTACTTTTCCATTAAAAGAGATCCAAGAAGTAACTAACAAATTTTCAATTCGCAAGTTATTTGCGAAGTTCATACAAATTCATACAAGCAACATGCCAAAATGGGCCTAATAATCGCATTACTCTCGGGTAATGAATAAGGAAGTGGTGCTTTGGATTAAAGCAATTTGGAAATAATTCGTACAATAGAGTTAGATATTCTTTTATCGTGTAATCTAAGAGGTCAACGCAACCAAATTGACAACACTTTGAACTCACACATAATGTTAGGTGCTGCAAAAGAATTATAAGTCGCCAATGTTTCAAATCTTCCGGTACTAAATCACCAATCATCATTGATAAATTTCGAATTGAACACATCATTTCACTTGCTGACATTGAAAATATTCGATTTTTTAAATGAGTTTCTTTAAAATCAGATGGCTTATTTCTTCTTGTAACCTAGAAATGTTGGATCACTCTGACGTCAGGCTACCCAGTAAGAAACGAGAAATTGAAAAGTATTAAAAAGATTCTATTCTTTTGAATGCCATTTCTGTCCAATACTTTTCTATCCAGTGAGAGAAATATGAAAAGTAACGATATCAATCCTCTTGAGTACCCAATAAGAAAGCAAAGATTAAGAAGCGTTAAAAAAATTCTATCCTTTTGAATACCATCCTTTCAAATGCTCATACAAATATAGTATAATAATATAATACTAACATTGTTGACATTGCATAGAATGTTCAATTACTTTCGAATAACTGCACTCATGACTTTATTTGCTATTTTAAATAGGAATAATTATTAAATTATCAGTTAAGAGGGTTAAAAGTGTTTAAAAGTCTCTGATTTTTTAGGTTATGATTTATTGTCTAACAGAATAACGGCCCTTACTCGCTTAAATTACGTAAAATTGGTAAACAATCAATTTTTTAGCAAGTTTTTCTTTGAACACAAACACTTCTTACAAAATCTGCCAATGTATGTATCTTATAAATTACAAAAATCCAAAAGACTGCTTGAATGCCTGCAGAAACGCGGTTCCAATGAAAAATTGAAAAGTGATGTAATGACAGGCTGTAATAATTTCGGATGGGATTGGAAAGCATTCAGAAAAAAATTTTGTCTTTGTTAACAATTACAAACAGAATTGAATAGCATTCATTTTTAGAGGAAACGTGGTCCTATCATGGTATAGAAAAGTATTGGACAGAAATGGCATTCAAAAGTATTGGATAATTTTACTACACTATACAGAGTTCGAATTATTTCAATCCTTTTCAATTCCTCGCTTCTTACTGTATACAGTTGCTGCGCATAGCAGTAGTGAGGTGATCACACACACACACACACACACACACAGGTGTGTAATAGTAGTGGTACGGATTACTACTTTTCCGAGCAAAAAGTTCGCTCTGCAATAGGAAAAGTTGCTTTTTGCAGAAGCAATCTTTATTTTCCGTAGTATTAATTATTAGAATTTCTACGAGTAATATTCACAACATATCGAATGTAAAAAGTAATACTAAATTTATTAAAATTTACAATGACGATGTAAATATTAAAATTCTTAAAGCAATTTTTGAAAGTCACTACTGTAATAAGTACTATTAGTAATTTTTACTACCAGAAATCATTTATACATAAATAATTAAAATTATAAAAAATTGTAATACCTCATTATGTGCTATAGTTATTTTACGAATGAAATATTTTTCAAGTGTATGTGCATCATATTTACTAATTGATTCGAACTTATTTTTCCATATTTTTCATTTTCTTAGGTTACATCTTAGTACAATCAATTCTAAAAGTTTTGTTACGTACTGATAAAAAATGTTAATATTTTTTAAAAATAATATTATTTTAATGTAATTAATGTTTTTCAATTATAATTAGTTACCATGTTTGTTTCTTAATATTTAAACTTTTCTACATAGAGTTAATTTCAAAATAGAGATTTTATCTAAACGTCATTAACTTTTTGTCATATTCTATGTCCCATTCCTTCTTATTTTTCATTTTTGAAAAAACAAAAAAATTTATTATTCCTCTTTAAGATGTAGGAGAAAATTATTTATTAGAAAATTTTATTAGAAAATAAGCTTTAGACTTCTAGAAAGTAGTAAAAAAATCGAAAGAAGAAAACGATAGGGTTTTTGAGAAAATTTGATTTTAATTTTTTACGAAAAATAGCCGCCATTTTGTTAAATTGAAAATTTTTTAAATTAAACTTGTGGGACTTCAGAGAACATTTCATACGGAATTAGGGACAAAAAACCTTCTACATTATAGACAATTGCATGAAAGATACATCAATTTAAATATTTTTTAACGTCATTTTCTTAAAATCAGACTTCGCAGTTTTAAAAATTCAAATGCGCCTAACTTCATTAAATAATTTTTTTTGGACAAACGGCAAAATACGTGTCGTCTAAAATTGTGTGAAAAATAATATGTTACGCGCTCCGAAGAGAGGTACCTAAGAAGCAAAAAATTGGAGGTGATGTTTTTAATTTTTCAAGTAAAAATACAGAAAGAAAATCAACTATTTATTTTAAATTATTGATCTTCAAGTCTGCATTACATCCAAAATATTCAATAAAAATTATTTTCAAATTCAAATAATTAAAAATACAATTAAGAGAAATCTAACACGACCCTAACCTATAATTCGTTTACTTCTTAGGTACCTTTCTTCAGAGCGCGTCACATATATTTTCATAAGACACTATTATTTGACTTACATATTTTAGCCTGTCTGAATTGAAATAGAATCAACCTTAATTATTTTAAATATTTTTTTAACAATTACCTACTGAAAATCCCCGTGCAATATCTTGTACAGGAAATTTTACAAGATCTAGTACAGGAAACTATACCTTTTGTGTCAATAAACCTGTACCATTTTCCGCATAAGAAATTGAAACAAATTCTTGCACAAGATCTTGTACAAGAACTTGCACACATAATTTTTTTTCGCTTTTGAATCAAGGATTATGTACAATTTTTTTGTACGAGATAATGTACAAGAACGTGTACTTGCACAAAATCCTGTACAAGTTCTTGTGTAGATAATATTTTTTCTTATTGTTTATTAACTTTTTTATTTATGCAAAATATAAGAAAATTTTTAACATTGTTGTTAGAGACTCTCTGCATTTACGATTTAAAAACAACTGCGCAGCTGTAGAAGCCATAGAAAACTACTGCGCAGCCATTAAAGTTATTAATGATTACACTCAAATGACAGTTTCGACACATTAATATTGATAACAATTTTGTTGATTTTTATATTATTAAATAATTATTTATTAAAATTAAAATCTAATAATTTTATGCAGTCAAATGACAGTTATTTCGAAACATAGTTCCTTTATTATAGATATTATATATCTATATATTATAGATACAAAATATAAACAAATAATTGAAATCGTTATGTATTATTATAAATAGACACCAATAGGCATATATTTATATTAAATTTATTTGAATTTCGCTCATTTCCACCAGAAATCATTACTCCGGCAACCCGAAATACGTTCTTGTATATTAAGAAACATAACCAAATGCTTCAAGACTGTTAAAAATTTTTGAAACAATTCTTATCTGAATAACTTCCTAGAAGAACCAGAAATATTACCGGCAGTTGATATCACAATCTTTAACTCCGTTTTTCTCTAAATGAGGTTTTTTGCATTCTAGAACTCGAAATTCTGTAACTCATTGATTTTTTTCACTGAAAAAGTTCTAAGAGCATTTAAAATTTTCAAAATTTTTCAAGGAATTCGCCTATATAGATAAGTTTAATAGAGCCAAAATGGGCCCTTTTCTCGTGCAGGCGTCTACATATTGTTTAACGAAATTCAGTTTTTACCAAATTGTTAAAATTTAGTATTATAGAACTATAATATCTTAAAATCGCATACAAAAATTAGTAATGAAAGAAAATGCAAAAACAATTTACCATCAAATTTAAATGGAACAAAATTAAAGTTCTTCCTTTATATTTCATGCGATAGCGCCAATTCACAATTCTTCGAAACTGTTTTACCATGATATGACTTACCATAAGGGGAATAGAAACAGAAACACTAAAGAATTATGTTACCTTCTAAAGAGTTTTACTAGTAGCCGACCCAGACTATAGATGTCTCTCTATCGTCTACTACAAGACATTTTCCATAGGAAATGTTTTACACTCAATTTTTAAAGATAAGACTGCATCTTATTTACTAGAATTTTTTTAATTTATAATGTGAATGAAAATATTTAGGATATACTTCGAGAAAAAAAATATTCTAAAAATACCTGTCCACAGAACTTGCAAAATGTAAAGATCTACTGTTAGTAGAGGTGCAAGGCTATGGAACAAGTTGCCAATGAAAATTAGAGAATCGTCGAATCGGTTTAGTTTTAAAGCTTTTTTTAATATCTCATTTGAAGATAATGAGAAATCTTTTGATGAAACTATCTGGTAGCGAATCATTAGTAGTGATTTATTGTAACCATAATAAATTGTAAAATACGGGACAACTATATTTGTGGTTGTCACAGCAACATTGAACTTTCTGTAGCAATGTAGTTGTCGGAATCAAGCCGTGTTGTTGAGACAACAACACAGTCTTGCTGTCACAAACGTTTCGTGTGGTTGTCCCAACCACAGAGCGTTGTTGTCAATATCGTTCAGAGTGGTTGAAGCAACTAAATAGTGTTATTGTCAAAAATTTTCTGTGTAGTTATAACAACTACATATTCTTGTTCTCAAAATAGCATTTTGTTGTTGTAGCAACTAAATAGTATTGTTGTCAGAAACGTGATAAATGGTTGATACAACTGCATAGTGTTGTTGTCAGAATCATTTCATATGGGTGGGGCAACTCATAATGTTGTTGACAGAATCAGTTTACATTTTTAAGGTAACTATATAGGGGAGAGTAGGCTACATTGAACCAGCGTCAACAGTGAACCACTTTAATTTTCTAAGAAATGACTGAGTGGAATTTTTTCTTATTTAATAAATAAATTAGTATTACCGAAAGCGACTACGTCCAAAAATTTCAAGCACGTAGGTTTATTATTTACAAAGAAAAACGAAAAAAACTGTTTTTTCACGTACAAAACAAAAAATTTTGTGGAAATATAATGAATTTTTTTTATTCAAATAGGAAGTTTTAAAAATTAGTAAACTTGTGATTTATGTCGCTTAGGGTGTCAACTTCAATATTCCGATGTGATAAAGAATTTTAAGCCTTACATAAAGGGCTTAGGGGGTTAAGTATGCAAAAAATGCCCCCGCTTCTATTTTTCTCAAATTTGGCCCATATGTTACTATCCATAGGACTATAACTTTCTGCAATTTTGAACTCAAAATTCGCTTTTTTGGGGGAGTTATGGAGGGGGAAAGCAAAATCAAAAAACTTATTTTTCTCGAAAACTACTGAACCGATTTTAATGAAATTTTAAGAGGTTGTAAATATAGATAAGAAGATTTTGTTGTTAAAAGTACCTTATAATGTCCCCTTTAACATATATTTTTTTCAAATTTTTTAAAAATATAGTTTTGAGTAAACTGTCAAAAACCATGATCATGCTATTTGTCACGTACGGTAATGCACAAATATACATATGGGCCATATCAATGTGATATGGTATAGCTAAAGAAGTATGGAAAAAGTGACCCGAATATATTTTTCCCATTTATTTCTACCCACTTAAAAATAACTTTTAAAAATTTTTAACTCAAAATTTTGAGTTTTTTGGAACTTATGGAGGGGAAAAAATCGAAAAATGCATTTTCCTCAAAAACTACTGTATGTATTTTAATCAGCTTTGGATATGTTGAAAAGACAATTAAAGAGATTTCAAAAAAAATTTCAAAATGAAAGTTTTTTGAAATTTTCAAAAATAAATTTTTTTGTTCTATTAAAGTGACATTTTTAAGTATTTTCTCATTTCATTCTTTTATGTGATCTACTAAATAAAAAATTTTGCCCGACATGATTTCAAGATGTGTCACGGTAAATAACTCAAAAACCCTACCCGGAACATTTTTATGTTGTATGCAAATGGTTAACTAATTAATTATTTATTTAATTACAAAATAATACTTAGGGGTTTTCTGAATATAAGCCTGAAATCGATGTCAAGAAAATTATTTTCAAAGAACAATCCAAAAATTTTTATTTTTACATTTTTAATTTTTTTCTTTTTGGATCGTTGAAGCGGTACATCACACTTTTTTTATTTAAATTCTTTAACAGTCTTATTTTTTTTATAAATAATGGCCTAGATGATTTTAGAGTGCGACACGGTAAAAAAAACTCCAAAAATCCTAAAATTTGATTTTAAAATTTTCAAAACTTTCTTGTTTGTCTAAAAATATTTTTTTTTATCAACTTCAGATTTGTATTTATCAACCTTAATAAGCCACTAGTAATAAGTTGCAAAAATATTTGACAGTTTTTTTTAAATTAAACATTTGCATACAACATAAAAATGTTCTGGGTAGGGTTTTTGAGTTATTTACCGTGACACATCTTGAAATCATGTCGGGCAAAATTTTTTATTTAGTAGATCACATAAAAGAATGAAATGAGAAAATACTTAAAAATGTCACTTTAATGGAACAAAAAAATTTATTTTTGAAAATTTCGAAAAACTTTCATTTTGAAATTTTTTGAAAAAAAAGATTTTTGGAATTTTTTGAAAAAAAAATTTGAAATTTCTTTAATTGTCTTTTCAACATATCCAAAGCTGATTAAAATACATACAGTAGTTTTTGAGGAAAATGCATTTTTCGATTTTTTCCCCTCCATAAGTTCCAAAAAACTCAAAATTTTGAGTTAAAAATTTTAAAAAGTTATTTTTAAGTGGGTAGAAATAAATGGGAAAAATATATTCGGGTCACTTTTTCCATACTTCTTTAGCTATACCCTATCACATTGATATGGCCCATATGTATATTTGTGCATTACCGTACGTGACAAATAGCATGATCATGGTTTTTGACATTTTACTCAAAACTATATTTTTAAAAAATTTGAAAAAAATATATGTTAAAGGGGACATTATAAGGTACTTTTTACAACAAAAGAGAAAATGGTCACTTAAAAAAATAACCCTAAAAAAAAATTTTTGAAAATTTCAAAAAAAATTTTTTGAAAAAAAAATTTGGATTTTTTTTTCTAAAATCGTCTTATCTATATTTACAACCTCTTAAAATTTCATTAAAATCAGTTCAGCAGTTTTCGAGAAAAATAAGTTTTTTGATTTTGCTTTCCCCCTCCATAACTCCCCCAAAAAAGCGAATTTTGAGTTCAAAATTGCAGAAAGTTATAGTCATATGGATAGTAACATATGGGCCAAATTTGAGAAAAATAGAAGCTGGGGCATTTTTTGCATACTTAACCCCCTAAGCCCTTTATTATAAACAATTTTTGTTGTGAATGTCATGTGAATGCAGTGAGTGCGGCATCATTGAACCACCCGAAAAAGCAAAGAATTTTCAATTTTAAGAGTGGTAAAGTTGTCTGCTCTACTAATTAGTAAGAAAAATACTAGAAGACATGCTTTCATCACAATTGTGCACGAGATAAACTCAAACTGTCACTTTACCTACCTAACCTGACATCAAAATATATTAATCTCCTATATTAACAAATAATATCTCTTCAACAACAATTTTCTATTTTTTTGAGTGAAAAATAATATTTTTTACAATGTGTAAGTATAAATATTATTTTTGAAGTAAATTTTAGTGTTTTATTAAAGGTGGTTCAATGTAGACACAGATTCTTCAAAATAAGAAAAGTGTAACTTGTTAGAAAAAAATTAAATTTAATTATTTAATCATAATAATTTGTGTTTGTAACGTGTATATTAACTAAAGGAGTACTTCAGCTTAATGTTGATACAAAAACCTGATCAAAATTTGTAAAATTTAATTAGTTCTTGGACTTTAGAAAATACCCGGTTCAATGTAGCCTACCCTCCCCTAGTATTGTTATGAAAATCTTTATAATGTTTGAGGCAACTAAAAAAAGTAGTTGTCTCTAATTGCAATGTAGTTGACATAGCAACAATGATAGTGTTGTATACACTTGGGTTAAACAGTTAATAAACATTGTTAAAATAATTAACTTTTTAAATAATTTATTTTTTAATACTAAACGAAATGTTTTTTTATAATAAAATATAATATAATTAATACTAAATCTAAATTATAATCGCACTTATTAACATCATATAAATATATTTAAATTTTATGTTTAACAATTGCATATAATGAACCATTACCAACTTGATGAAGGATAACAGGAAATGGAGTAACTATATCTTTTAAAAGAATGCATTCCATGCCAGTTCGTATCCGTAATATAAATTGTCAAAACCAAATGTTGTACTTCGCTTATAAACAAAACAAATCTTACCCTGTTCATTCTGAAGTACATTTTGAATATAACCAAATTGCGGAATAAGCTCCTCTTCTCCTTCAAATTTAATTACAATACATATGCTGTGCTTATAAGTTATACCATTTAATTTCACCCAGGAAAGAAGTAAGCATGGACCGTCGAATGAAGGAGGAATACTATTTCGAAAAGCCTTTGCATTCAGACACATTAAAATGTGGTTGTAACATTCTTCAACTCCACTGTCATCACAGGACGAAAGTCCTTTTTTTAATAAAACGATAACACATGCCTAATTGTTCTTTTATACACAGAGTGTCAGTTATGTTGGTCCTACTACTTGTTGCATTTGCTTCAGTTTTTTTGTTTGTGCCTAGCTTTAAATCTACTTATCTACTTATTATGGCTTTTCGGTCTTATATTCAGCAAAGGAAAAACTTCTTTAAATAATGTAAGATGTTCAGAAACTAGAATTTTTAAAAGGGTGATATCATCCTTATGTACCGAATAACACATAATAATGTCAATTATTTTTCTCAAACTGATATATAGTGCCCATACTTTATCTTCCAATGGTATAAGGTCATAAACAAGTAGTGGAAAAATCATAACGAAATTCATAATTTCACTGCCTGACATTTTTAAACTTTTTTTATTTAATTCTTCTTCTGAAATTAATGGAATTTTATTTCAAATTCCATTATTGTGATAATCAAAGGAGGCAAGTCTTGAATTAAGAACTTTACTTTAAACCTGACTTATCTAAAATTTTAAAGAAGTAATAAACAGTATTTTCCATTACATATGCATAATGACCCTCTGGTCCATCATGTAGATTGTCAACTGTATAATTTTCTTCTGTTTTAAAATTAATGACTTCATTCGAAATATATTTTTCTTTTATACCAGTAAGAGTGAATGAGAGATCTTTTGATGAAACTAACTTGAAGCGAATCATTAGGAGTAATTTATAGTATTGATTTCACTTATTTCAGTAAACTAAAGAATATCTTATTTATTAGAAGAAAATTATTGATTATTATATTATTATATTATTTTTTTACTGACATTGAACAAATTACACTACCGGTCAAAATTGAGAGACAACTTGCAAAAGTGTCGTTAAAGATATGGCATTCTTTAAATATCGATAACTTTGTTAAATATTAATGTAGAAAGATTTTGAAGACAGTTATGGAAAGATTATAAAATTTGCCGTTAAATGATTCTATGTTTAAGACATATTAAAAAATATAATCAGAGAGATGAAGTAATGAAGATAGGTGTAATTTTCATTATTAGTGAATTTTCATTGTCCAACTTTGATAGACTGCAACTTTTTGAAAAGTGCAGAAAAATTTTATATTTGTACTATATGAAAGCTTGTATTTTTGGCTTTAAAATAAGAGTAGGAACACTTTAATCTATGCATTGGTTTTTTAGTTATGAGTAAATTATTTTAACCGCATGCTCAAAAGATTTTTAATGCAGTAATTCAACTGTTTGCTCGTCCGGCCCTCGTCCCGCAAGGCCGAAATAGGTTATTGCACGAGTGGCGATTAACGGGTAAACAAAGTTTACAACGAAAATACTTAGATTGAAAATGTGTTTTTAACAATATTGTAAAATATTAAATAAAATAACAAAAAATTAAAGCAAATAAGAATATAAATTTATAAATCTTTATTAATAAAATTTACAAAAAACATATTCTGAAGAATTTAAACAATGTTACCTAAAAAGTATCAAATTACAACGAATTGATTTCAAAAAGTGGATCAATACATCATTTGATCTTAATTTCTGGATTACTTTAATCCATTTGGGGATTATTTTGACACTTTTAGGAAAACAATGTAATTAACAGTAATTAAATAATTACTTTTCAAATTAAAATAATAAACATTATATATGTGTTAGACGAAAAATAAAGTATAAAATTTCGTTTTCTTCTAAAGTGCTAAATTTACATATTTTTGTTAATAAATTAAAAAATGTATCAATTAATTTAATACCTATAGATAAAGTTTAATTTAATATAATTAATTATTTATTATTTCAATTTGAAAATTTAAAAAAATAATTAATAAATTACTGTCAATAAATTAAAAAAATATTATGAACTGAAAACATTTTATTTCCCATTATTCCCACATAACACGACATTTCGCAGGAAGTTCGCAGGGAGTACGCAATGCGAAGTTCGAGAGTTCGCAATGCAAACTCCCTACGAACTTCAGGCAAAAACTAAATGCCCGCCCATTTGCGAGTTCGCAGTGCGAAGTCGCTGAAAAGTGACACTTAAATTCGCAGCGAATTATCTGGTTGTTATCCTTGATAAGTTCGGAAAATAACACTTATAATTTTAGATAGGTTATAGATGTAAATTTGCTCAAAAAAATAAGACAAATATTTGTTAAATAACAAAAATAATTTCATAATAAAAGAAAAAAATTTATTTTGCTGATTTTATTATTATTCTAATTCATTTTTGTTGTTGTGAAAAACAATTTGGAGGGACTGGAGATTGAACGCGGGTTTGACGGACGGAAACGAAAACAAAACAATCAACCTAACCAACTGAGCTAAACGAGCAGCTACTAAAACAAAAAAAACTTTCTCTTAAGTTACATGTGATTTTATTGGTTGGCAGAAGAAAGGCAGGTTAATTTAAAAATCTTTTTTTTGCATATCTCGTATAATTAAAATATTTTTATTATTATTGCGAATGATATTTTTAAATAAAAATTTTAAGTATTTAGAATTCAAATAAGACTAATTAAACAAACAAGTTAACAATGCTTTGATTTTCAATTAAAGTCTTCAATTTATACTTATGTTACTCAATAATTAAATGTATTATATATATTTTCTAAAAATAAATTTTCAATTTTATGAAATAAATTAACTAAATAATTTAATTTATTTATCCGATGAATATTGTAAAAAAACTTTTAATATATGTAGATAAAAAAAAATAATTAAATTAAATAACAATTAAATTTTTTAAAACGTTTTTAATCAAGTTTAATTAAATTACGATGAAAATAAAAAATGGTGTACATTTAAAAAAAATAACCTTGATTTGCCAAAGACAATTTTTATTAATGTTATTAAAATAATCAATTATTTGAAATTTTTTTAAGAAAGGAAAAAATTTAATTGCTAATTTTTAATTTAATTTACCAATTGCAATTTTTTATTTAGAGACAGAAACGGTGAAAATTATTTCAATTTTTTTAAAATAATATAGAGAATTGTATTAAAACGATATAACAGTGTTGCTACACTTTCTGGAATACCTAGAAAAACCATGGAAAAGTCAAGGAAAAAGTATAAAGTACCTGGAAAATTTTTTTTTATCAAAATTATATTAATACTAGCTGTCGCACTTGTCATAGACGGGTTTTAGTTTCTACCAATACAATTAACAGTTCCTACGTCTAGCAAACTGGAAAACCGGAAAACAGCCGAGAATTTAATTTGACCGGAAAAAATAATTATTATTTACCAGTAACTATTTTATTAGGAAAATGTTACTGTTTGAGTCAGTGACTGACTTTATATTATTAAATTAGTTATTTTCAACCTATTCAAATGCAGAGAATAATATATTCGTTAATTTTTTGTCTTTTAAGTAATGTATTAAAAATTAATTCACAATTTCCACCAATTTTTGAAGTTTTAGTAGAGTTTAATTTGAACTAATTGTATAATTATATTATAATTATTAGATCAATAAAAAGTAGAGTAAAAGCAATTTTTTAATATCAAATAAATTTAATCAAACTTTTTAAATTTGATAAGAAAATTCCCGGTTTATTCCCACTTTTCTCGGTCGAATTATATTCCTGGATATTTCCTTTTTTCCGGGTTGGTACACAAACCTAATTAAATGTACACTACCGTCCGAAATTATGCATACGCTAACATCTCGAGCTATTAAAAAACACACCCGCACAGAAACAGTGATAACTCGGTTAAAAATGAAGCTAGATGATTTTTTTAAATTGCATTGGAAAGCTTATTAAATTTCCAATAAAATGCCACTATTTTAAGTTGTATTGCATAAATAGGAAGCGAGATATCATGTTATAAAGACAAAAAAATAATTCTATTTTTTTCGGAAATTCTTACTCTGACTTTGACTCCTGGCACAGTTTAGCAAAGTTTATGAAAAAAATTGTTACTTTTATAGACTATTCCTTCTAACCTAAGCTTTAAATAGAGACCAAGAACAGCAAAAAATATTTACGGGTTCCCGAGATATTACAAAAAGAATCGGACCGTGCAAAGCAGAATTTTTAATCTTCGATTTCTCTAATTGGCCGTTGAGTCAATTACATGTCTGTGAAAAAAGTGTCGAAAATTAATTTTACCAAGTACATTCTTACTGGGATCCTTTTTTTAATTTAATTTATTATATATCGATATTTAAAAAGTGGATTCCAATATGAATGTACTTGGTAAAATTAATTTTCGACACTTTTTTGACAGACAAGTAATTGACTTAACGGCCAATTAGAGAAATCGATAATTAAAAATTCTGCTTTGCACGGTCCGACTCTTTTTGTAATATCTCGGGAACCCGTAAATATTTTTTGCTGTTCTTGGCCTCTATTTAAAGCTTAGTTTACAAGGAATAGTCTATAAAAGTAACAATTTTTTTCATAAACTTTGCTAAACTGTGGCAGGAGTCAAAGTCAGAGTAAGAAATTCCGAAAAAAATAGAATTATTTTTTTGTCTTTATAACATGATATCTCGCTTCCTATTTATTAATACAAAAATAAAAAACCGTACATTTAATTATTGAGTAACATAAGTATAAATTGAAGACAAATTTAATTGGAAATCAAAGCATTTAAATAAATACTGTAAAAAATTGATTTATATTACCAAAAACGGTCCAAGAAAAAAAAGTTTCTAAAAAATGTGATTTCATTGTAATTAAGGTTTTTGGAGTCGCGAAATTCGAATTTGAAGTCAGTTTTTCAAAATTTAAAATGGCGGATCCAAAATGGCGAATTCGAAAATTTTAAATTTTATCAGATTTGCTTGAAACTTGATACTCGGGGGTTTTCGGGGTCTCTGATTACGAATCTAATGTCAGATTTTCAAAATTCAAAATGGTGGATCCAATATGGCGGTCGAGAAAATAAAAAATCCAACGGATTTGTTTAAAACTTGTTACTCGGGGGTTTTCGGGGTCGCTGATTACGAATCCGATGTCAGATTTTGAAATCCAAAATGGCGGACCTAAAATTCGATCAAATTGCATGCATCTTGAAATTATTTGCTATATTGGATTCGCCATTTTAATTTTGTAAATCTGACATCATATTCGTAATGAGCGACCCCGAAAACTCCCAAGTAACGAGTTTCAAGCCTATTTGATAAATTTTTAAATCTTCATAGTCGCCATTTTGGGTCCACCATTTTGAATTTTGAAAATCTGATTTGAAATTCGGATTCAGCGACCCAAAAAACCTTAGTATGCACTTGGTCATTCAAATCGAATTATGTTTAGTATTTTATTTTTGAGATGGACATATATGGCCACAGACGTAAAGGTGGCACGACTTTTTGTGGCCACATATGGGCCATGGACTGTCAAGGGGTTTAAAATATCATTCGCAATAATAATAAAAAATATTTTAATTATACGAGATATGTAAAAAAAGATTTTTAAATTAACCTGCCTTTCTTCTGTCAACCAATAAAATCACATGTAACTTAAGAAAAAGTTTTTTTTGTTTTAGTAGCTGCTCGTTTAGCTCAGTTAGTTAGGTTGATTGTTTTGTTTTCGTTTCCGTCCGTCAATCCCGCGTTCAATCCCCAGTCGCTCCAAATTGTTTTTCACAAAAAAATGAATTAGAATAATAATGAAATAATAAAATTAGCAAAATCCTTAAAAACAATATCAATGATCCATGGATCAAAAATTATACTGACACCATTATACCAGACAAGATAAATGACATTTTAAGATTGGGTGAAAAATTTAGTTCTACTTTTATGACTTCAAAAAATTCACACGTTTTTAATATTGTTAAAGACCTGGAGAATGGCTTAATGAGTATTCCAAAAGAAAATAGAGAGGAGATTAGACATAAGGTTTTAACTCTTAGTTCTTGTTACATAAAAAACCCTAAATTTATTTCAAATTCTGACAGAATCATAGCAAAAAATATTAAATTAACCACAAATTTTCTAAAAAGCAATAAAAAACTTTTTATTACTAAGGACGATAAGAGTAACACGACTGTTATTTAAATAAACAAGAATATTTTGATAAGGTAAATTCCATGCTATGTGACAAAAATACATATGATTTAATTACTCAAAATCCATTAGTAAATTTACAAAACAGAGTTTTAATAAATTGAATAAATTAAGAAATAATGGTTATTTGGATGAAAATATAAAAAGAAAAGATTTAATAACAACAAACACAAATTTAGCAAAATTTTATGGTTTACCAAAGATACATAAAAATAATTGTCCGCTTAGACCTGTTGTTTCAACTATTAATTCTCCTATCTATTTTATGTCTAAATTTTTTACAGATATTTTGAGCAAGTCATTACCTAGATCTTTTTCTTATATAAGAAATTCATTCAATTTTAAAGAATCTATTAATAATTTAAAAATACCACAGGATTATGTTATGTTGTCTCTTGATGTTTCGTCCTTATTCACTAATGTACCTATTGAACTTGTTGTAAAGGGTATTGAAGACAGATGGTCATATATTGAAAAATGTACCAAGATTCCTGAAGACGAATTCAAAAATTGTATAGTATTCATTATGAACAATATGTTCTTTCAATTTAATAACAAATATTATAGACAACAATTTGGCACGCCTATAGGTGCTTCAATTTCTCCAATTCTTGCTGACATAGTTATGCAAGACTTGGAAGAAAATATTATCAATAATTTAGATTTCCCAATCATTTCATATAAAAGATATGTGGATGACACATTTTTATGTGCTCCAATTAATAAAGTAACTCAAGTTGTTGATGCCTTCAATTCCTTTCATGATAAATTACAATTCACTCATGAAATAGAATGCAATAACGAAATTAATTTTCTAAATTTAAAGATCATAAGATCGGAAAACAACAACATTATTACTGATTGGTACAGAAAGGATACTTATTCAGGAAGACTATTAAACTATTACTCGAATCATCCAATACAACATAAAATTGCAATTGTTAAGAATCTAGTTGATACTGCTTTGATGCTTTCCGATAAGAAATTTCATAATAAAAACATTAATTTAGTAAAAGTGGACTTAAAACTTAATAATTATCCGGATCAATTTATTAATAAACATGTGAATAAAAGAATTATTGAAATTAATAATACAAAATTTTCAAATAACATTAGTAATAACAACAATAATAATACACTAGTTAAGAAAATAGTTTTTCCTTATTATGGATCAATATCGGAAAATATCAAAAGATTACTTAAAACTTTTAATATTCAAACTGTTTTTAGCGTTAATTCAAAATTCAATAAATTCATTAAACTTGGTAAGGATAGGCTCGAGCGACAGAATCAATGTAATTGTGTTTATAAATTCAAATGTAACTGTGGTAAATCATATATAGGGCAGACAAAAAGACCGCTACATATTCGTAAAAAGGAACATATGAGTAATTCTAACTTAAATGACAAATATCATAATGCCATTACTAACCATTTGACAAATTCTAATAATGACACTTCTCCACATTTTATAAAATGGGATGATTTTGATATTTTGGATATTGAATGAAGTTTTAACAAACGATTACTGTCAGAAATGTTTTTCAAAAAAAAGAGGGAGAAAATAGTTTAAATAAAATGACCGATTTAGATAATTTTGATAAATCTTACGAAATAATTCTAAATTTTATTTCAAGTAATTAAAGTGATAATACTCATTGTGTTTCATTTTCTGTTTATATTCATCTTATTGTTTTTATTTGTTTTTGTTTGTCTCTCTTCAATTAATGTTCATTGTAAAGTGTCGTTAGAGTTTGGAGCTCAGTTTTAAAATTGACTTTGCAGTTTGCAATACAATTTATTTTATTATTTTGTGATTTTTATTTTATTTTTTTTGATTTGTGATTTATTATTTAATTATTTATTATTATTTATGTGTTTCTAAGACGGATTATTTATTTATTATGGTACACTACCGTCCGAAATTGTGCGAACGCTAACATCTCGAGCTATTAAAAAACACACCCGCACAGAAACAGTGATAACTCGGTTAAAAATGAAGCTAAATGCTTTTTTTAAATTGCATTGGAAAGCTTATTAAATTTCCAATAAAATGCCACTATTTTAAGTTGTATTGCATAAATAGGAAGCGAGATATTATGTTATGAAGACAAAAAAATAATTCTATTCTTTTCGGAATTTCTTACTCTGACTTTGACTCCTGGCACAGTTTAGCAAAGTTTATAAAAAAAATTGTTACTTTCACAGACAATTCCTTGTAACCAAAGCTTTAAAAAGAGACCAAGAACAGCAAAAAATGTTTACGGGTTCCCGAGATGTTACAAAAAGAGTTGGATCGTTCAAAGCAAAATTTTCAATCATCGATTTCTCTAATTCGCCGTTGAGTCAATTACTTGTCTGTGAAAAAAGTGTCGAAAATTAATTTTACCAAGTACATTCTTACTGGGATCCACTTTTTAAATATCGATATATAATAAATTAAATTAAAAATGGATCATAGTAAGAATGTACTTGGTAAAATTAATTTTCGACACTTTTTTCACAGACAAGTAATTGACTCAACGGCGAATTAGAGAAATCGATGATTGAAAATTCTGCTTTGCACGGTCCGACTCTTTTTGTTATATCTCGGGAACCCGTAAATATTTTTGGCTGTTCTTGGTCTCTTTTTAAAGCTTTGGTTACAAGGAATTGTCTGTGAAAGTAACAATTTTTTTTATAAACTTTGCTAAACTGTGCCAGGAGTCAAAGTCAGAGTAAGAATTTCCGAAAAGAATAGAGTTATTTTCTTGTCTTCATAACATGATATCTCGCTTCCTATTTATGCAATACAACTTAAAATAGTGGCAATTCATTGGAAATTTAATAAGCTTTCCAATGCAATTGAAAAAAAGCATCTAGCTTCATTTTTAACCGAGTTATCACTGTTTCTGTGCGGGTGTGTTTTTTAATAGCTCGAGACGTTAGCGTTCGCACAATTTCGGACGGTAGTGTATGTTAATTTTATTTTTTATTTCTTTTCACTTATTCTTAATATAAAATTTTTATTGATTTTTCAAAAATTTATTTATTTATTTATTATTGTTTCTTCTTTGAGTTTATTATTATTTACTTATTATATTTCTAATTTTTCCAATTTGTATTTATTTCTATTTTTATTTTTGATTTTTTCTAATTCAATTTTTATTATTTTCTGACTCCAGACTCTACTCCATCGTCAGGGTTTAAATTTTGAGTCTTCGTTTATTTAATTATTATTTTTTTGGTAAGATAATTTTTTGAATATGTACTTTATTTATTTTAATTATTGTTAAAATAGTTTTTATTATTTTTAATTTTTTTTTTATTTTTTTTTTATTTATTTATTTAACAAATTTACGGGTCAAACCCTTTCGTACAAAGTACTCTTACAATCTAGAGGTTGCAAACCACAACCTATTTTAAACAATAATAATTTATTATCCTGCGCTAGGCAATAATAAAATCAGAAATTTAATATGAAGTTACGCAATGAGGAGGTAAATCTTAAATAATTATTTTGTATATATTTTTTGAATAGACTCCCTGAAGAGGAAATCGATTTGATTTCGAAACGTTGGAGTAAATAAAATTTGTTATTTTGTCCGAATGTTTTCGTTTTCATTAATTTGACTTATTTATTAACCCCTTGACAGTCCATGACGTATATACACGTCATGGTGCAAGTGGACTCAAACTGTCGATGACGTGTATAGACGCAAGCAGATTTTTAGCTACAAAAACACACAGATTTGTCCACAAATTGATACTCGGGGGTTTTCGGGGTCGCTGTTTACGAATCCGAACTCAGATTTCGAAAATTCAAGATGGCAGACAACAAAATTAACAAATTAAATAAACTTACGTAAGTTACGTGAGTAAAGTAACTTACATAAATGGTCAAATTTACTTACATGACGTAAATAATCACATTTACGTAAGTAAATAATAATTATGTTTTTCAATATTTTGTTTTGTGTCGACACGAAACTAAATCTTATTTGTTAATTTAGTTTCGGGTCGACACGAAATTAAAATCAGTTTGTTAATTTAGTTTCGTGTCAACTTGAAACTAAAATCACTTCGTTAATTTAGTTTCGTGTCAACTCAAACACTAAAACGAAACTAAACTTTCGAGACAGTCCCTGAAAATAACACATTAGACACATACAGAGCAATTAACAAAACAACTGATTGTCGCGTTCAACAAAAATGACAGTTACACGGATTTCGACGTAAGACTTAAATAATTGTTGACTAACAGAATTTAAATAAATTCAGTAAGCTTTCAAAATTACTGGTTATTATATTAGATCCGACATTTTCAAAACGGACATTACATTTTTAATTTAAGACATCAATTAACTCCAAGTCACAAATTTTCAGTGAATATGATACATTTGTTAAAATAGCGTCCGCCATATTGGAACTGTCAAATTGATACACCCGAGTATCGAGTTTCAAGTGAACCCGATGAATTTTGAAAATGTCATCTGCCATATTGGATCTACCATTTTAAATTTTTGAAATCGGAGTTCAGATTCGTAATCAGCAACCCCGAAAACCCCCTAGTATCGAGCTGCAAGTGAAGTCGATGATTTTTTAAAAATGTCGTCCGCCATATTGGATCTACCATTTTAAATTTTTGAAATCGGAGTTCAGATTCGTAATCAGCAACCCCGACAACCCCCGAGTATCGAGCTGCAAGTGAAGTCGATGATTTTTTTAAAATGTCGTCCGCCATATTGGATCCGCTATTTTGAATTTTCAAAATCTGAATTCGGATTCGTATTCAGCGACCTCAAATACTATAGTATACTGATTTGCGCAAATTTTAGTTTTCTAAAAAGTTGTCGACATTTTGAGCCCACTGATGAGATTTTGGTCTCGACTGCGAAGGGGTTAAGTATCTCGGACGTTAAAGACTATTTAATTAAATTTTTTTCTTTTATTATGAAATTATTTTTGTTTATTTAACAAATATTTGTCTTACTTTTTTAAGTAATTTTACATCTATAACCTATCTAAAATTACACAGGCTGACAAAATTTCATCAACTGCATGTTGCCTAAAATGTTACAGCCGATTATTACAATATTTTGTCCGTAGAATACGAATCTGACCTAAATGTTTGTGTTTGCTGATGATTGCAAGATTAAGTGGATTTAAATGTATATTTTTGGTCTTGATGATTAAAATTGTGAAGTTATTTTCAATTATACTAACTCTCTTTTAGCAGAAACATGATTTGCAGAAGCAGCTAAAATATTCTTAAAGTATTAATTTTTTTGTGTAGTGTAGACCGGAGCGGAATGGCTAACTTTTCACTTTGTTGATTTACTTGGACATAGGTTGCACTTTATGCATAGCGTGTTGCATTAGCCAAACCGCTCTAGGGGTACTTGGGAAATAATTTGTAATTTTTATCAATACAGTAAGTGTGAATCAAAAATCTCAAATTGACCCTCAAAAAATGTTTCAAGCTTAAATAGCGATTATAGTTTCTTTTTTAAAGTTATCTTAAAAAAATTAGAACGAAAAAATGAAAATTTTGAAAAGTTACTTTCATATGTGAAATACAGTTTTTCTACTATATTTCTTACAACAGTGATTGAATAATAAATAATCAAACTCTGTAGAAACTTGCAGTACATTAAATTATCTTTGGAGCGAAATCATTTCAATTTATGATTTTTAAATAAATTACAATTATTCATTACTCCCCTTAGATATTATATCCCGTTCACCCTATATATGTGATTATTGTAAATAATATTAAATGAATGATTAAAAACATGTAAATCCGGATAGAGTGGATGTGATAGTATAATTCTTATAAGAAGAACTTTAAATTTACTGAAGATTTTAAAAATGAACAATTAGATAAATTTTCTGCATGATTTTTTTTAAAAGAACGTCCAAGCGCCTAAACTTTCGGAAGCGCCTTCCGGCAGGACGCGCCTCTGCACATTACGGCATCTTGTCGGCACTACGGCAACCGTCCTTCAGAAAGGACAAAATTTATTTTTGTAATCTAAAGTAATATAAAGTTAAAAATAATGAAACTTGAAAAAATTGAATTTTAAAAATTTTGAAACTACTGTAGTTTGCGTAGTTTTCAACGAAAATAGCTGGCTAACGAACTCGATTTTTATTTTAACACTAAATTTGTGCATGCAAAGTTGCAAGTTGATGCAATAAGCTTTTCAAGAGTTATCTAAAGTACTATAAAGTTAAAAATAATAAAATTTGAAAAAATTGAATTTTTAAAAATTTGAAACTACTGTAGTTTGCGTAGTTTTCGATGAAAATGGCTGGCTAACGAACTCGATCTGTATTTTAACACTAACTTTGTGCATGCAAAGTTGCAAGTTGATGCAATAAGCTTTTCAAGAGTTACAGTAGGGACACCATTGTGTCTACAGACAGACACGAAAAAAGACATACGGACAGACACTTTTTTTAGACCATGTTTTTCGGACTCAGGGGACCCCAAAACGTCGAGTTTTTATGAAATTAGCGAAAGTCAATTTTCGACCAAAACTAATACTTTCTCATGTGATGAGAATGTAATAAAAAAATTAGTTTTTTGAAAATAAGTCGAAAAGTTTTAAGTTTTAAGTCCCATAGGCAATAGTTTTGGAGATAATTGAGTCGGAATATGGATTTTTTATTAAAAAAATGATAAAAAAAATATATATATATACGGTGGTTTTTCCGGAAATTACTAGTTTTTGGTTAATGTGAGCATTTTTTGAGTACAATGGGGTGAGAATATGTGGAAATTAATGTAATAATTTTTTTCTCTTTGAGAAATTTTGATTTTTAGCGTTATTTTAGTATTTTTGAGTATTTTTTTACTATTTAAGAGCCTATAACTTCGAAATTTGACTTTCTATGAAAAAATGTTGTAGAGAAAAGTTGTTTGTATTTTTCTAATCTAAAGTACTATAAAGTTAAAAATAATAAAATTTGAAAAAATTGAATTTTTAAAATTTTGAAACTACTGTAGTTTGCGTAGTTTTCGATGAAAATGGCTGGCTAACGAACTCGATCTTTATTTTAACACTAACTTTGTGCATGCCTCCCATAGGCAATAGTTTTGGAGATAATCTTACAGTGAATCCCCCGCAATCTAATCATCTACGGAATTATGAAGCGAGAAAGAGAAAAATGTTAGAGAATGATCCACTCCAATCTTTAACTCCAAAAAAGGGTAAACCTCGAAAACAAACTCACAACTCGGCCCGTTCGAAAGCTTTAACTGAATTTTTTAAACCTGAGACATCTAAAGGTGATAGAGAAGAGCGGACGCGCCTCATCTCTGATTCAGAGGTTATTCCCAACGATGTTGAGTAGCAATCATGGAACCTGAACCCACAAATTAACGGAACTTTAATACCAAGGCTATGTTTTTGGAACGTAAATGGTCTGAGAAATTTACCGGATATCTATAGTGTTTTGTCTAATAATGACATTCTTTGTGCATGTGAATCGTTGTCTGAATCTAGTACTTTAGATCCTTTTAACATTGTCGGTATGCGGACGATAGTTTCAGCCGCTGTTAGAAAAAATAAACATGGTAGAGCCATGGGAGGCCTCTTCATTTCTTATAACCCTGACATTTTTGAGACTGAGGTTATTGTTATTTCTACAAGTTTTATTTTTGTGAAATTTATGCATCGTGACATTGTTTTTATTCTTGGATCAGTGTATTTTCCCCCGGACTCGGACTTCAAGGACCCCTTCGAGGAGCTAAATTCCACTTTAAACTCAATAGCAAATAGATACCCAATGGTACCTCTTGTGGTAGGGGGAGACTTTAATTGCAGAGTAGCAAACCTCAACCAAATTGGCCTTGATCTGAGTCAAGTCCTAATGCCTTTCTATTGTGAAAGAAAGTCCTTGGATTCTGTCGCCAACTCCAGAGGCAGGTTGCTTGTGGATATCATGGAAGGTAATGGGCTTGCTCTCTTGAATGGTCGCTCTCGACTTGATTTCCCGGGCTCTTTCACGTTCGTTGGTCCGCAGGGTGTTGATCAGGTGTGGTGCTCGATAAGCGGCCTTTATCTCTTCGGGGATTTTGAGGTCTTAAAGTTAACGACTTTTTCGGATCACTTCCCCATCGGGGTGGATTTGCTTTTGAATCTTCCGGAACCTCTGGATCTGGCTGATGAGTTGGTTTCTTCGATGATGGTTTTAGAAAAGGACAAAGCAGGGGCGTTTTCATCGGCGATGGCGTTTAGAAGTGAGGTTGGACAGCTTGATGGTAATGTAGACGAGCTTAATAATATTCTTTCCTCCGTAACTAGCGCTGTTGCCGGAAATTTGAGTATGATAAGGTCTAGGCATTTTTGTAGAAATTTTTCGAGGAGTAGACCTTGGTTCGATGAGGAGTGTAAAATTGTTAAAAAGAGTGTTTCAGAAACGCTGAAGCTTTGCAGGGAGTCCGTATTCTCGCAAGAGTCAAAAAAATTGTATCTTACTTCTAAAAATAAATATAGAAAGACTCTTGAAGGGAAGAAGAAGGCATACCGGGATAATCAAATTGAATCGCTAGCGAGGTGCAGGGGCTCGGCACAGTTTTGGAGGATTATTAATACGTATAGAACAAGATCCTCTAGTAAACCGATAATTGACCTAAAAACGTGGCAAGGCTACCTTCAGAATTGTTATCCGAGTTTGGGTTTGTCTGTATCACTTGAAACCACTTTTGTTAGAGTGTCCCATCCAATCCTTGATGGAATTATTACAACCGATGCAATTGTTAGAAGCATAAGGAAAGCTAAGAGTGGGAAGGCCCCTGGGGGTGATGGTATTTCGAACGATTTCTATAAACACTTACCTCAAAATTGGATCCTTTTTATTGATAGATTTTTTAATAAAATTATGGAAACTGAAGCAGTACCTGAATGTTAGGGAAATCTTATTACCAGTATGATCTTTAAGAAGGGCGACCCTGTTGACCCAGAGAATTATAGACAGATCACTTTGGTTAATTGTATCGCTAAAATGTTTACACAGGTTATTTTTAATAGAATGGAGTCTTGGGCATCGGAGTTGAATCTGATTCCGGAATCACAATCGGGGTTTAGAAGGGGAAGGAGTAGCCTAGACAACCTTTTTACACTCAATGCTTTAATTCAAATTCATTTGACAAATAGTTCTTCTGTTGTCTATGCTATCTTTGTAGATTTTAAAGGGGCGTTTCCTTCCCTTTCGCATAGCCTGTTGTGGTCAAAACTTCGTAAGCTGGGGCTCAGTACTAAAATAATTAGGATTCTAAAATCATTTTATAAGGTAGCAAACACTAAAATTAGAACGAATAAAGGAGTGACAGAATCATGCAGGGTTACTCAGGGAGTCCTTCAAGGGGAGATACTGAGTCCACTCGAGTTTCTTTTATTTATAAGTGACTTTGAGGATCATTTTATTGCCGAAGGATGCAGGGGCCTTGCCATTACTAGTTCAACTGAGGTGATTGCAATGGGTTATGCAGACGATTTTGTTATACTGTCAGATTCGCCTTTTGAAGTTAGCAGGAAGTTAAAGGCTCTTCGCTCGTACTGTGATCAGAATGACTTAACGGTTAATATTGATAAAACAAAAATTGTTATCTTTGCTAGAAATTGTAACCGTTCTGTCAGAAATTTTAAGTCTTTTAGGTACGGAGAAGAGCAAATTGAAGTAGTTGACAATTATGTTTATCTTGGCATCCCTTTTAGCGGATCTTGTTCTTTTGCTTTAGCTGCGAATAGATTTACTAGTGCCGCTAATGTCGCTGCCGGTACGGTTAGGAGAGTGGTGTACTCGTCCGGTGCTGATTCTTGGGACTCGTATATTAAACTATTTCAGAGTTTAGCGATTAGCATTTTGATGTACGGTTCCTTATTATGGGCCCTGAACTTTTTATACTTTATTGAACGAACACAACTTTCTTTTTTCAAGAAATTACTCCTGTTACCTTCTAATACACCGGGCTACGCCTTAAGAATTGAAACTGGATCGTTGCATCTGTCGTTCATGGTTTTAAAAAATATTTTATCGTGGTTGACGAAGGTCTCCAAAATGGACAATTCACGCTTCCCTAAACTTTGCCTCGAATGACTTAAGTCTTTGTTCCATAAGGATCCAACTAATAATTTTAACTGGGTTAACCAAATTCGCATATTTTTTAATGATAGTTCGCTGGAATCTTATCTGGACGAGTTTACCCTCGAATTTAACGTTTATGATTGTAAGAACATTCTTAATTTATATAAAGCGTATTTAAGAAGGATAGACTACGAACGCTTAACATCGTCTAAAAGTTTGTTAATTTATCCGGCTCTTTCATTAAAACCGGGAACGCAATTTTATCTATTGTCTCGGCTAAATTTGTTCAATAACAAGATATTTGCGCAACTTCGGTTGTCTAACAAGTATGTAACTAGAATAATCAGAGGATCAGAAAAGCATGTATTCGACCCGGAAAGGCTTTGCAATTATTGTCATGAGGATTTTGAAAGTCCGCACCATATTGTACAAGATTGTCCGGCATGGTATTGGGTGCGTGAGTCTTGTTTCCCTAGTAATGCATATACCGATCCGAACGAACGATGGTCGGAAATTATGTCATCCTCTAATTTATCAATAATTAAAAAGTTTTTAGTTCTATTTTTGTTAATTTTGAGCGGTAAAGAATTGCGGGATTGATGATTAAATGGGTTGATAGTTTGGTTGTATTATTTTTAATCTATGTTTGAACTCTCCTTGTATGAACGTATTGTTCACCAGACAAGTGTATATAAAATAAAAAAATAAAAAAATAAAATATGTGGAAATTAATGTAATAGTTTTTTTTTCTTTGTGAAATTTTGATTTTTAGCGTTATTTTAGTATTTTTGAGTATTTTTTTACTATGTAAGAGCCTATAACTTCGAAATTTGACTTTCTATGAAAAAATGTTGTAGAGGAAAGTTGTTTGTATTTTTCTAATCTAAAACAATATAAAGTTAAAATAATGAAATTTGAAAAAAATTGAATTTTTAAAATTTTGAAACTACTGTAGTTTACATAGTTTTCGATTAAAATGGCTGGCTAACGAACTCGATCTTTATTTTAACACTAACTTTGTGCATGCAAAGTTGCAAGTTGATGCAATAAGTTTTTCAAGAGTTATCGTAGGGACACCATTGTGTCTACAGACAGACACGAAGACAGACATACGGACAGACACTTTTTTTAGACCATGTTTTTCGGACTCAGGGGACCCCAAAACTTCGAGATTTCATGAAATTAGCGAAAGTCAATTTTCGACCAAAACTAATACTTTCTCATGTGATGAGAATGTAAAAATATTGGATTGGCTCTAGTTGTTAAGCAACTTACGTTTCAATACGCAAAATACGCATTTTTGACATTTTTTAAATGAATAACAATCATAAACCGAAACAGTAAAGCTGTCTGCATAGGGCAAAATTAAAGCATAAACAATGCTATTTAATATCCAAAAAAAATTAATTTATGTATACTTTAACCTATAATGTCCAAAGAAACATACGCTGTTCCATTAACGTATGAAAAATAACATTACTTTTGACCATGTAAAGCAATTCAAGTCAAAATTAGTCTTTCTGGGGTTTTTTATGATTGCTGCTTACAAATCTGCTATGAATTATAAAAATTACAAGTGGCGGACCAATTTTTAAAAATAATTTACGCCTTTTATGATAAAAATGTAAAATTAAAAAAAATCCTGGCATATTGGATCCGCCATTTTTAATATTAAAATATGATCCAAAGAGATATCTCTTTGGACATTATAAGTTAAAGTATACATAAAATAATTTTTTTGTTTTTGGACATTGAAAAGCAGTGTTTATGCTTTAATTTGGCCCTATGCAGACAGATATACTGTTTCGTTTTATGATTTAACATTCATTCAAAAAATGCCAAAAATGTCTGTTTTGTGAATTGAATCGTAAATTTATTAAAAACTGGAGCCAATCCAATATTTTCAATGTCAAATTCGTATTCTACGGACAAAATCCAATATAAATCATTTTTTATTGGTTTGGCCACAAAATTTTGTTGGCCTGTGTTATCAGTGTTAATTTCCGAACTTATCAAGGATAACTACCAGATAATTTGCTGCGAATTAACGTTTCAACTTTTCAGCAACTTCGCTCTGCGAACTCGCAAATGGGCGGGCATCTGCGATATCTGAGGAGCATCTGCAGCACCTGGAGATCATCTTCGAGAGACTCAAGAAATACGGAGTGATCATCAACCTAGCTAAATGTTTATTTGGTCAATCTGAGGTCAAATTCCGTGGATACCTAGTTTCTGCTGCCGGAACCAAGCCCCTGCCGGACAAAGTTGATGCCATCCGTACCTACACACGCCCGGAAACAGTTAAGCAGCTTCGTAAGATCCTTGGAATGCTTAACTTTTACAGACGATTCCTTCCGAATGCTGCCAAGGTCCAGGCACCGCTCAACAATCTGCTGCAGGGAAACTTAAAGGGAAAAGCTCCAGCGCCTGGTGATTTACTTGGCCATCAAACAATTCTGGCGCATGGTCGAAGGACTATCATTCATCATCTACACTGATCACAAGCCCATCACCTACGCGTTCCAGAAGAAGATTGATCAGTGTTCTCCTCGTCAGTTTCATCATCTCGAATTCATCACTCAATTCTCAACCGACATCCGCCACGTCTCAGGAGAGGACAACGTTGTAGCAGATGCCCTGTCTCGCATCTCTACAATTAACACGAGTTGAAGACAATCCTGGAAGATGAAGACTCTTCCCTCCAACTCAAGTTGATCAGGGTCCCGGATACAGATGTCTCAATTTTCTGTGACGTATCTACTAGGTCAGCACGACCTTACGTCACAGAGAACTTCCGGAAAGCAGCCTTCAACACCATCCACAACCTCTCTCATCCTATAGTTAAATGTACGGTCAAGCTCGTAACACAGCGTTACGTATGGCCGTCGATTAAAACTGATTGCAGGAATTAGGCTCGCAGCTGTATCAACTGTCAGAAGTCGAAAGTTTTAAGCCATGTCTTGCCTCCAATAGGCAACTTCTCACCACCATCATCTCGAGTCGAGCATGTCCACTTGGACATCGTAATCATGCCATCATCTGAGGGACATCGTTACTGTCTCACCATGGTTGACCGATTCACTAGGTGGCCGAAGCAGTGCCAATGGAAAATCAAAAAGCTGAAACAGTTGCTTGAGCATTCTACAACACCTGGGTTGCTCGATTTAGAACTCCGCTGAGAATCACCACCGACCAAGGTCGTCAGTTTGAGTCGTACTTATTTAAACAAATAAATCGTTTATTAGGTACAACTCATCTTCGCACAACTCGTAACATTTTTTAACTTTTACTTTTTAAATGAGACTTTCTTTTTATTAATATACATTCGCAAAATTGGTCTCATATTTACATTAACATCACTTGATGATGTCGAAGGTGCAGTAATATTCTGCCCTGTCGCATTATCATTACTTAAAATATTTGATTCGTCGCTTTCAACCTACGGAACATTAGACTGTACATTGCTCGTATTACTATTTGAATTTATATTATTGTTACCGGTAGAAAAGCTGGTTTAAGGTTTTCAATAGAGACCTGTTTATGAACACCATTAATCTCAACTTTAAAAACTCTATCTGAAACGCGTTCAATGATCCTATGAGGACCTGAATAGGCGCATTCAAGTACTTTTTTAATTATCCCGATTTTAACAAAAACATGCGAGCAATTATATAAATCTTTATAAAAAAATATTTTTCTTTTATGTTTGTGTGCTACAGGCCTATTGGCAGAGAAATCCTTCGGCAACACAAACTGTCCGGGAATCCTGAGGGTGGTTTCGTACAAGTATTTGGCCGGCGATGCCCCTAAATCCAAGAGGTTGTTACGCAAGCCCACCAACACGGTTGACAGAGAGTGGACCCATTTTGCATTACTATGGGACATAATTGCCGCTTTTAATGTACGGTCCCAACGCTCTTTCAATCCGTCCGCTGCCAAGTGATATTGAGTGGTTCTTATTAGATCACATCCCGCAAGATTTAATAAAGCAGTAAATGCTCGCGACTCGAACTGGCCACCTTGATCCGTGGAAAGTGTCTCCGGGATCGGAAACGCAAAATGCAACCGTCAAAAAATGCGCGACCAGATTTTTACATCGCGATTCATGAATGTCCCTACGTATTTTTTTCGTATTAATCTATCCGTAATTACACTACCGGGATGTGCCGAATTGTGCATCAGATTAAAAATTCTTTTTCGCAGGGAACTCAGTATATAAAGGCAAAGATTATCCCCTGAAGTATCGCACGTGATGGACAAGTTGTCTCAAACGAAATTTCTTAATTTTTACGACGAATTTACATCGTGTATAATCAATCCAATTCCTCGTCAACAGTTTGAACCTGAGAAAGCTCTGCTAAATTTATTTCTGATGGAAATGTTATCGCGTCCGCTCGCGATAATGCGTCAGCAACAACGTTATCGATCCCGGGAATGTATACGATTTCCGCTGCTAACTGTGAGAGAAAAGAAAGTTGTCTCTGCTGTCTCGGAGATGCTTTTTCGCTATTCTTTTGAAAAGCATAAATCAACGGTTTATGATCTGTAATAATCCTGAAATCATAACCTTCTCAAAAATATCGGAAGTATTTGACTGCTTCATACATGGCTGTTAATTCTCGGTCGTACGCACTATACTTTGACTAGGCAGAATTAAATTTCTTGGAATAAAAGGCAAGCGGATGCCACGAATTATTTAAAAATTGTTCTAGCAGCGCACCCATTCCTAGATCTGAAGCGTCTGCAACCAGGCGCGTAGGTGCGGTAGGAGATGGAAAGGCGAGCAAAGTGGCACTTGCTAATGCTTCTTTAACAGCGATGAAAGCTTTTTCGGCTCTTAACGGCCAAACGATTTCGCGCTTGTCATTTTTACGTGTATCGTGCAAGTAATCGTTTAACGGCTGCTGCAATTGAGCTGCATGAGGGATGTTGCGACGGTAAAAATTTACTAGACCAAGGAAGCGACGAAGATCCTGAATCGTACGAGGCTTTCCAAATTCCAAAACGGCGCGCACTTTTTCTGATGTGGGTCGAAAACCGTTTTCGTCAAATAAATGACCTAAGAATTCAATTTGACTTTGACCGATAATGCATTTCTTAACATTTAATTTTAAACCAAATTCATCTAATCTTTTGCAAACTATATCAAGATGTTCCTCATGCTCCTTTTTGTCTTTGGAGGCATTGAGGATGTCATCGAGGTACACGAAAATAAAATCTAAATCACCTAGAGCTTGAAACATGTACTTGAAACGTTTGGCTCGCGTTTCTGAGACGAAACGGCATATATAAAAATTCAAACAATCCGAAGGGTGATGTTACGGCAGTCTTCGATATGTCGTCGGGAAGTACCGGTATCTGATGATACGCCGCGTGCACGTCAAGCTTTGAGAAAATTTTCTTTCCATTTAAATTAACTGAAAAATCATGAAGGAACGGTATTGGGAATTTATCCGGAACTATCACCGTATTTAAGGGCCTATAATTGCCGCAGACTCACCACTGACCATCACTTTTAAGGACCATGTGGATGGGCGATGCGTAAGATGCGCTTGACGGTCGACATTTTCCTGCTTCAGTAAGAGCTTTAAAATGAGCTTTTGCCACTACTAACTTATCCGGAGGAAGTCGGCGTGGTCTTTGCGCGACCGGTGGACCTTTCGTAACAATATGATAAAAAATACCGTATTGCACTTTGGTTTCCTGTTTTGTTAAGTTTAGAATATCCGGATATTTACAAATGATATCATAAAACGTAGTGACTTGTTATTTGAGCTAATGTCAGTAACAGTAGCTTGCTTGAGAAAACATATGGCGTGATTTCCAAAATTTGAATCTATTAATCTATGGTTATTATATCGACAGAAGTCCCGAAATGTGAAAGAAAATCGGCGCTAATGACTGGGTATGGCACTGATGCTATGGAAAAATTCTATTCTAAATTTCGGCGAAACCCAAGGTCAAGATTAAGCTTTCTAGAACCATGTGTATTCATCTTTAGATTTAATATTAATTAAAAATTAAATATATGTATATATAATAGGGTGGCTCCGCACCCCCTGCGCGCTTATCTTATGATATTAGCCATTCTGAAATTTTTAATCTTTGTCATCCATTTTAAAGTAACTTTGGCATGGGCTTTGACGTCTTATTTAACGCACCTATTTGAGTAGGTAAAACACAGATCAAATTTTGACGTAATGTAATGGCCCACATTAAGGTTACTTTTAAAACCCGAAGCTCAAAAATAGGTAAAATTAAACATGTATTTTGACATAATGTGAGGACCTACACAGGGACCACTTTTTGACATAAAGGTAAAAAAAATATCAAATTAAACATGGATTTTAATGTAATGTGAGGCCGTTATTTATTCTCCTTATGACCTATAGGTAAAAAAGGTCTATTTTGACTTATGTTTTTAAACATAAAGGTAAAAAAATAGGTCAAACTAGACATAGATTTTGACGGAATGTGATGCCGTTATTTATCCTCTTTTTGACCTATAGGTAAAAAAATACGTCAATTTTGACATAAGTTTTGACTTATGTTTTGGACCTATAGGTCAAAAAATAGGTCAAATTAGGCATAGATTATGACGTAATGTGAGGTCGTTATTTATCCTCTTTTTGACCTATAGGTAAAAAAATAGGTCAAATTCAAATTTTTAAATTTTAAAAAGTTTTACTTTATAGGAAATAAGAAGGCGCATCTTTTTTTCCTTAAAAATTTTTTTCTAAAACAAATTTTTCCATAATAAACTTGGAAAACTGAAAAATTTTGCTAATAAAAAATCATTCAATTTTAAAACATAAATCATCATATCTTGGGCAAATGTTGATGAATTTAATTCAAAAAAAAATGATGTACATTCGTTTGGGTCCATAGAAGACGATGACATAATGAAAATGTCAAAAAATGAAAATTTGTTTATACATTTTTAATTGTAAATAGAGCTTTTTCACCAAAGACGTTTTCTTAACTTTGACAACGAAAAGTCTGCGAGGAATTTGAAGTTTGAACAAACTTCCAGTGAGACATTTGTTGATTATCATGTAACAAAGTTTTCTATAAATTTTCAAAGAGATTCCTTATTTATTTACAGAAATATAAGAGTATTAACAAATACGGTGGCGCCGCCAGCTACAGCCACTATGCGTAGATACTCAACATAACAGCTGATAATAAAGGATTTTTCTTTACAGAAGATATAAACTTATATTTAGAACAATATTTATTTATATAAATAAATAACAAATAAATTTATTTTATATAAATTATATATTTACTTATAAGAAAATGTTTTAAATATAGGAACATTGAAATGATAATTCGGCATTTGTTGATTCATTCAAAATTTTATTTTCACAAATAAGTTTTGTTATTGATTAAATAATGTGTTTAAAATTTATATTTCAAAAACAATATTCAATGTGGAATGCAATTAAATGTCTTCGAACAATTTAATAGACACTTAAATAGTATAAAGTTAAACTTTCAACTACTTAGAATTGAATTTTTACCATTTACATACGGTTAAACAACAACCAAGATATGATGATTTATGTTTTAAAATTGAATGATTTTTTATTAGCAAAATTTTTCAGTTTTTCAAGTTTATTATGAAAAATATTTATTTTAAAAAAAAATTTTTAAGGAAAAAAAGATGCGCCTTCTTATTTCCTATAAGGTAGAACTTTTTAAATTTTAAAATTTGAATTTCATTTTTTTCGAAATTTTGGAAGCTTGACTGGCTTGAATATACGTGGAGAGAGCGTACGTCCCCTTATTGCAGCCAATGCTTCAATTTTGACATAAGTTTTGACGGCCCTTACTATAGGTGCATCTTGAAAACAAATTTATTAAAACTCAATTTTAAAATAAATAAATGTACTTACATGTATGCACTTACAATTTTTGAATTTTAAAATAAATTTTTAATTAAATTTCAAACACATAAGTATACTTGAATTTTAAAGAATTTGGCTAAAAACCAAATTAAAAAGATTTCTAATCATTTTCATTACATATGACAATTTAAAATTTCAGAATTTCAATTTTGTAGTAACGTAACAGCCTTCAAGTAAAAAATTTGTCTTTGGCATAGGCTATTTGACGCTCCTCTTTGAAGGGGCAAGCTATGACCTGTAGGTAAAAAACAGTTCAAATTTTGACGTAACGTAATTGCCCACATTAAGGCCCCTTTTAAAACCAGTAGCTCAAAAAATAGGTAAAATTAAACATAGATTTTAACGTAATGTGAGGCAGTTATTTATTCTCTTTTTGTCCTATAGGTAAAAAAATAGGTCAAATTAGACATACATTTTAACGTAATGTGAGGCCGTTATTAATCCTTTTTTGACCTATAGGTAAAATAAAGGTCAATTTTGACATAGATTTTAACGTAATGTAAGGCCGTCATTTATCCTCTTTTTAACCTATAGGTAAAAAAATAGATCACTTTTGACATAGATTTTAACGTAATGTAAGGCCGCCATTTATCTTCTTTTTGACCTATAAGTAAAAAATAGGTCAATTTTGACATAGATTTTAACGTAATGTGAGGCCGTCATTTATCCTCTTTTTGACCTATAGTTAAAAAAAAGGTCAAATTATACATATATTTTAACGTAATGTGAGGCCGTCATTTATCCTCTTTTTGACCTATAGGTAAAAAAAGTCAATTTTGACACAGATTTTAACGTAATGTGAGACCGTCATTTATCCTTTTTTTGACCTATAGGTAAAAAATAGGTCAATTTTGACATAGATTTTAACGTAATGTGAGGCCGTCATTTATCCTCTTTTTGACCTATAGATAAAAAAAAGGTCAAATTATACATATATTTTAACGTAATGTGAGGCCGTCATTTATCCTCTTTTTGACCTATAGGTAAAAAAAAGCCAATTTTGACACAGATTTTAACGTAATGTGAGACCGTCATTTATCCTTTTTTTGACCTATAGGTAAAAAATAGGTCAATTTTGACATAGATTTTAACGTAATGTGAGGCCGTCATTTATCCTTTTTTTGACCTATAGGTAAAAAATAGGTCAATTTTGACATAGATTTTAACGTAATGTGAGGCCGTCATTTATCCTCTTTTTGACCTATAGGTAAAAAATAGCTCAATTTTGACATAGATTTTAACGTAATGTGAGGCCGTCATTTATCCTCTTTTTGACCTATAGATAAAAAATAGCTCAATTTTGACATAGATTTTAACGTAATGTAAGGCCGTCATTTATCCTCTTTTTGACCTATAGGTAAAAAATAGCTCAATTTTGACATAGATTTTAACGTAATGTGAGGCCGTCATTTATCCTCTTTTTGACCTATAGATAAAAAATAGCTCAATTTTGACATAGATTTTAACGTAATGTGAGACCGTCATTTATCCTTTTTTTGACCTATAGGTCAAAAAATAGGTCAAATTAGACATACATTTTAACGTAATGTGAGGCCGTTATTAATCCTTTTTTGACCTATAGGTAAAATAAAGGTCAATTTTGACATAGATTTTAACGTAATGTAAGGCCGTCATTTATCCTCTTTTTAACCTATAGGTAAAAAAATAGATCACTTTTGACATAGATTTTAACGTAATGTAAGGCCGCCATTTATCTTCTTTTTGACCTATAAGTAAAAAATAGGTCAATTTTGACATAGATTTTAACGTAATGTGAGGCCGTCATTTATCCTCTTTTTGACCTATAGTTAAAAAAAAGGTCAAATTATACATATATTTTAACGTAATGTGAGGCCGTCATTTATCCTCTTTTTGACCTATAGGTAAAAAAAAGTCAATTTTGACACAGATTTTAACGTAATGTGAGACCGTCATTTATCCTTTTTTTGACCTATAGGTAAAAAATAGGTCAATTTTGACATAGATTTTAACGTAATGTGAGGCCGTCATTTATCCTCTTTTTGACCTATAGATAAAAAAAAGGTCAAATTATACATATATTTTAACGTAATGTGAGGCCGTCATTTATCCTCTTTTTGACCTATAGGTAAAAAAAAGTCAATTTTGACACAGATTTTAACGTAATGTGAGACCGTCATTTATCCTTTTTTTGACCTATAGGTAAAAAATAGGTCAATTTTGACATAGATTTTAACGTAATGTGAGGCCGTCATTTATCCTCTTTTTGACCTATAGGTAAAAAATAGCTCAATTTTGACATAGATTTTAACGTAATGTGAGGCCGTCATTTATCCTCTTTTTGACCTATAGATAAAAAATAGCTCAATTTTGACATAGATTTTAACGTAATGTGAGGCCGTCATTTATCCTCTTTTTGACCTATAGGTAAAAAATAGCTCAATTTTGACATAGATTTTAACGTAATGTGAGGCCGCCATTTATCTTCTTTTTGACCTATAAGTAAAAAATAGGTCAATTTTGACATAGATTTTAACGTAATGTGAGGCCGTCATTTATCCTCTTTTTGACCTATAGTTAAAAAAAAGGTCAAATTATACATATATTTTAACGTAATGTGAGGCCGTCATTTATCCTCTTTTTGACCTATAGGTAAAAAAAAGTCAATTTTGACACAGATTTTAACGTAATGTGAGACCGTCATTTATCCTTTTTTTGACCTATAGGTAAAAAATAGGTCAATTTTGACATAGATTTTAACGTAATGTGAGGCCGTCATTTATCCTCTTTTTGACCTATAGGTAAAAAATAGCTCAATTTTGACATAGATTTTAACGTAATGTGAGGCCGTCATTTATCCTCTTTTTGACCTATAGATAAAAAATAGCTCAATTTTGACATAGATTTTAACGTAATGTGAGACCGTCATTTATCCTTTTTTTGACCTATAGGTCAAAAAATAGGTCAAATTAGACATAGATTTTAACGTAATGTGAGGCCGTCATTTATCCTCTTTTTGACCTATAGGGAAAAATATAGGTCAATTTTGACATAGATTTTAACGTAATGTGAGGCCGTCATTTATCCTCTTTTTGACCTATAGATAAAAAAAAGGTCAAATTATACATATATTTTAACGTAATGTGAGGCCGTCATTTATCCTCTTTTTGACCTATAGGTAAAAAAAAGTCAATTTTGACACAGATTTTAACGTAATGTGAGACCGTCATTTATCCTTTTTTTGACCTATAGGTAAAAAATAGGTCAATTTTGACATAGATTTTAACGTAATGTGAGGCCGTCATTTATCCTCTTTTTGACCTATAGGTAAAAAATAGCTCAATTTTGACATAGATTTTAACGTAATGTGAGGCCGTCATTTATCCTCTTTTTGACCTATAGATAAAAAATAGCTCAATTTTGACATAGATTTTAACGTAATGTGAGGCCGTCATTTATCCTCTTTTTGACCTATAGGTAAAAAATAGCTCAATTTTGACATAGATTTTAACGTAATGTGAGGCCGTCATTTATCCTCTTTTTGACCTATAGATAAAAAATAGCTCAATTTTGACATAGATTTTAACGTAATGTGAGACCGTCATTTATCCTTTTTTTGACCTATAGGTCAAAAAATAGGTCAAATTAGACATAGATTTTAACGTAATGTGAGGCCGTCATTTATCCTCTTTTTGACCTATAGGGAAAAATATAGGTCAATTTTGACATAGATTTTAACGTAATGTGAGGCCGTCATTTATCCTCTTTTTGACCTATAGATAAAAAATAGCTCAATTTTGACATAGATTTTAACGTAATGTGAGACCGTCATTTATCCTTTTTTTGACCTATAGGTAAAAAATAGGTCAAATTAGACATAGATTTTAACGTAATGTGAGGCCGTCATTTATCCTCTTTTTGACCTATAGGTAAAAAATAGCTCAATTTTGACATAGATTTTAACGTAATGTGAGGCCGTCATTTATCCTTTTTTTGACCTATAGGTCAAAAAATAGGTCAATTTTGACACAGATTTTAACGTAATGTGAGACCGTCATTTATCCTTTTTTTGACCTATAGGTAAAAAATAGGTCAATTTTGACATAGATTTTAACGTAATGTGAGGCCGTCATTTATCCTCTTTTTGACCTATAGGTAAAAAATAGCTCAATTTTGACATAGATTTTAACGTAATGTGAGACCGTCATTTATCCTTTTTTTGACCTATAGGTAAAAAATAGGTCAATTTTGACATAGATTTTAACGTAATGTGAGGCCGTCATTTATCCTCTTTTTGACCTATAGGTAAAAAATAGCTCAATTTTGACATAGATTTTAACGTAATATGAGGCCGTCATTTATCCTTTTTTTACCTATAGGTCAAAAAATAGGTCAATTTTGACATAAGTTTTGACGGCCCCTTTGGAATAGGGCGCCCTTAGAAATCCTGACTCTGCGGCGGCGGCGAAATGTTTTTATATAATAGGGAGAGACTAACTATTAACTAATTCTAACTAACTAACTAATTCTATATTATAACTAACCTAACTAATTCTTATATGTATTTTAATTTTAATTTTCAAATCATGTTCTCTCAATATGAATGCATGGTAATAAGTTAGAGTAAATTATATCAGGCGATACTAAAAGAAAGCACTTAAAAAGAATTTTACTTTACGGACATGATTATGATCTTATGGTGCACTTATAGATACTTCTTTATACCTAAAGGTAAAAAAATTGGTTAAATTTGGCATAGATTTTGCAGTATCATCAAAGGCATTAATACGACCCTTTTTACTTGCAGCTTTAACAATAAATCAAATCTGACATAAATTTTGATATAAATTAAGGGCCATTATATAAACGTTTATGACATGTAGGTACAAGTTGTTCAATTCATGACCATTTAGCTTCCTGAATATATATTATTATAAATAATTTTAAAAGTTAAATCATTATAATAGTTTATTAAATATAATTAATAAATCTTCTTTTTAATAATTCAAAAAAAATAATGTTATAGAGTTTATCATTAATTTTACTAAATTTCAAAATTATCTTAATATTTAAAATAACAAAATTTAAAACACAAAATTTTAAAATCAGATAAATTTTATCTATATTAAAACATATGGGCAATTCCACGTGAGATTTTAGTCGACCTCTTAAAATCGGCCAAAAATATTTTTTTTCTATTCTGTATCGAAAAAAACAGATACATATTTTTTAATTTTGCTTCCTCATAAAGGAAGCCTTATAGTGATGTCGATTTCCGAATTTTTTAAAATCAATTATTTTTACAAATTTTCAAGTGTAGTATATATAATTCGTCGAGAGGAACAAATGTCCGGATGTATGTGTGTGTGTGTGTGTGTGTATGTGTGTGTGTGTGTGTATGTCACCGATTCTTGTGGACAAATTTTCTCTTACACATCTTGATGGATTTTGATAAAATTTTGTAGGTGTATTACGGTCACGAATATCTTGAATCAGACAGAAGGATTTTCAAAAATATCTAAAAATAAAAATTTTTTAGCAATTTTTTAATTTTCGAAAAAAATGAATTTTTTTATTTTTTGAAATAACTTCTTTATTTATTAAAATTTTTATTAATTTTTCTCAGCATTATATTCCTGGCATGAAAACGAATCGATTCATGTATATAAAGTATATATTTCATGAAAATTTATGGAATTAATAAATATTATAATTTTTCACAAAAAATTAAAATTTTGTATTTTTTGACATTTTATCATAACACTTTAAAATAATTATTCTATAATAAAAAATTAAATAATTAATATTTATTCAGGGTAGTTTACCCGGTTTATTAATTATATTTAATAAACTATTATAATTATTTAACTTTTAAAATTATATATAATAATATATATTGAGGAAGCTAAATGGTCATGAAATGAACAACTTGTTTGTTTAATTGTCAAAACTTTTGAGTTACGAATTTTCGAAATTTTGCATTTTTAATCATAGACCTATATTCAGTTGCTTATAAGTCCGAAAATATTGAGTTTAGAAAAAAGTTGTCAAAGAACGAAAGTTTTAGTTTTCTTTCGACTTTTAGGAAATGAAAACAAAAAATTTTTTTTTCATTTTTTATTAAAAAAATAAAAAAAATTTATAAACAAATTAATTTTTTTTAACTTTGGGTATGATAAATTTTTAATTTTCTTTTTTTAAAACATACCTGTAAATGATAAGAAGGTTTTGCAAAAAGTTTCAGAGTGGGCCTGACAAGTTTAATTGGTTAAAAAAAATAATTAAGCTGTCCGTGCAGGTCGAACGCTTGCTGCGCAATGGGATTTTTTTACAATTTACTATTACAAATTGTCTAGAGCCTTCAAATTTTATCGGATTTTAATTATTATTAGATTTGAAGGCTTTAGACAATTTTTAATAGTAAATTGTAAAAAAATCCCATTGCGCAGCAAGCTTTCGACCTGCACGGACAGCTTAATTATTTTTTTTAACCCATTAAACTTGTCAGGCCCACTCTGAAACTTTTTGCAATACCTTCTTATCATTTACAGGTATGTTTTAAACAAGTTGTTCATTTCATGACCATTTAGCTTCCTCAATATATATTATTATATATAATTTTAAAAGTTAAATAATTATAATAGTTTATTAAATATAATTAATAAACCGGGTAAACTACCCTTTATAAATATTAATTATTCAATTTTTTATTATAGAATAATTATTTTAAAGTGTTATAATAAAATGTCAAAAAATACAAAATTTTAATTTTTTGTGAAAAATTAAAATATTTATTAATTCTATAAATTTTGATAAAATATATACTTTATATACATGAATCGATTCGTTTTTATGTCAGGAATGCAATTTTGACAAGAATTATTAAAAATTTTAATATAGAAAAAAGTTATTTCAAAAAACCAAAAAATTAAAAAAATGTTGAAAAAATTTTTTTTTTTATATATTTTTGAAAATCCTTCTGTCTGATTCTTGGTATTCATGACCGTAATACACCTACAAAATCTTATCAAAATCCATCAAGATGTACAAGAGAAAATTTGTCCACAAGAATCGGTGACATACACACACACACACACACACACACATACATACACACACATACATACATCCGGACATTTGTTCACCTCGACGAATTATATCCTAAATTTTGAGGGTAGCAGAAATTATCTAACAATTTTTGACATTTAGGTCAAACTTCCTCAAAATTAACCTACACGGAAAAACTTTTTTCAAGAGTCATTACTAAACTTATTCAAGAACTCAGGATATGGAAATAAAACAAGAAATGCTACAAAACCATAGATTGAAACATTACTTTAAGCTGTTCGGGGATAACTGTAGTACATTTCTGGACTACTTATTGAATTTTTTTGAAAAAGTCCTGAACTGGTTTAAGAATAGAAAAATTTTAAATTAGCGAAAAAAATTTGCCCGCCTGAGTAGTCGAACTTGAGACCTCGAGACTCAAGATCGCTCCGCCTTATGCCACTCGGCTGCAGGGACGCGTTACGATACTTTAGTTTTAGATCGTTTTAAAGCGTTTAAAGTCAAGTGGCGCTGTATACCTATTGGTTACGCTTCGTCTTCTTTCTTAAATAGTTCGAGACTTTTTCAGGGCGCAGTGACTGAAGAACTCAGTCGCAGCGTCAAGAACAATTATTTCCAAGCCATTAGAAAAACTCCTGAAAATTCTTTAATGAATATTTAACTTTTCTAAAAGAAGTTCTAAATTTTTCCCATATCCTGAGTTCTTGAATAAATTTAGTAATGACTCTTGAAAAAAGTTTTTCCGTGTAAATTTTGAGGGTAGCGGGAAAGGGAAATGACTGAATCAGCGGCGGCGGCGGCAAAATGATTTTATATTAATAGGGATATATATATATATATATAACCATTTTATTAACTTTCATGATTAAATAGTCGTTTATTTTGGAAAAAAAAGTTTAGTTTTCAGTTTTTTTTACGTACAAATTTACTTATATATGATATGTATTATAGTTTTTATTTTGAGTCCTTTAACCCCTTAATCCGCCTCTCAACAAAAAATTGGCATAGTTTCTCGAATTTTAAAATAATGTTACACGCATAGAGAGATTGGTTAGTTGAAATAGGAACATAGCTAACAATTTTGCTGTCATATCAAAAAGGTTCGCTATATGACAGCGAACTGACTCAAAATACTGATGTTGGTTGACAAAACGAAGTGATCCGCTGTCATCGCAAACTTCTTAGTTGTGATTGATAATTATTAAAGATTTGACAGCAAATATCAATTAAACTATATACATAATCCTGTTAAAGGTTTTTCTGCCTTGAAGTTTGTACATGATAATGTTTCGTTTGTGGCGTCGCGAAATAACATCACGCAAATTACTGCAATTGTTCGTGTCGTACATTACATGTCATATTTCTTCGTAAGGGATATTTAATTTAAATAACTTGAATTATTTGAATCACATTTATTTGAACCAAATAAATCTTATTTGATTCAATTAAATAATTAATTGAATTGAATAAATGAATTTGTTTAATACAAATAATGAATCACTTGAAACTGTTCATTTATTTATTTCACTTAAATATTTCATTTATTTAATTTAAATAAAAAATATTTCACCAAGTCTCAGTGAATATGTTGTGTTGTGAAAAAAAACTGTGTGAACATGTTTGTAAATAATGTTAAAACTCTGTTAAAAGATCAGTTATTATAGGGGAGAATGGGGCAAACCGGACCTTTGGGTACACCGGTCCCCTCTCAATATTTCCGAAATGGCGAAATTGTCAAAAGTGCTATTTAGAAATTTGAAACAACCATTTGTAGTATACCTTATTTTTTCAATTTAAAATTTTTTACTTTTGTTTGTGCAACGCTGGGAGAAAATGTTTTTTTTTTAGTTTTTTTCTACACTTTTCCGAATTTTTTCTTAAAGAAGTTCTGAGGAAATCGTGTAATATTTCCAAATATTAGGTCTTGGGTTTTGAAGGTATACACCTCAGGAATATTTACCACCAAAAACTTTCATGAATTTGCAAAGCGTTTCTTTTTGACAAACATTTATTCTCAAAATGGGCTTGTGGGGCAAACCGGCCATAGGATATTTCCATTGAATTAAAGTTTCATAAAAAATATTTTTAAATAAAATTTTTCTTTTATTAAAATATTTACTTACAATGACAAATAATTGTCTTCCAATGAGAATTCGAACTTCGATTCCACAAGAATCGGTGACATACACACACACACATACATACACACATACATCCGGACATTTGTTCCTCTCGACGAATTATATATACTACACTTGAAAATTTGTAAAAATAATTGATTTTAAAAAATTCGGAAATCGACATCACTATAAGGCTTCCTTTATGAGGAAGCAAAATACTAAATATAAAAAAAATTTATTAAATATAGAATGAAATAATTTTCATATTTGATTCAAATAACTATTTATTAGCTTGAAATATTACATTTATTTGATTTGAATAATTTCAATAATTGATTCAAATAATTATGTATTGGTTTGAAAATTTCCATTTACTTGATTTGAATAATTTGTATTTGATTCAAATAAATAGTTATTTGATGCGATAAAATCAAATATTTGGGTCAAATAAATATGTATTTAGTTCAAATGCACATTTATTGGATTATAACTAAATAAATTATTTATTTGGATTAAATAATTTTTATTTGATTCAAATAAATTTTTTTTCAGTGTAGTTAAAAAGTAGTCAAACCTACTAGAAATTTTTTTAAATTGTATACAAAACATCTTTAAACGTTTTCTCAAATTTTTTGAGATTTTTACAATTACTATTAAACGTTTGACTATATCAACGGCACCGACGTTGCAAAAGTATTTGTATGGTCCTAAAAAACCCCGAGTAACAAGTTTAGAGTAAATTGGTCCATTTAAACCAAAAAAGTCCACCATATTGGGTCTGCCATTTTGTATTTTTGTAAATTGAGTTCATATTTGTAATCAGAGACCCTAAAAACCCCCAAGTAACAAGTTTTGAGTAAATTGGGTTATTTAAAAAAAATAGTCCAGCATATTGGATCCACCATTTTGTGTTTCTAAGAATTTTGAAAAATTTCAACATATTTTGATTTTTTAAACCTCCAACACTGTTGGACCTTACACGTTATAATTGAGCCCATAGAATTATGTGGGTGATTAAATTTAAAATGTCATTTTTGATGCTACTAACTTTGATTTTTCGATGTTGGATTTTGAACTTAACGATACTCTATTTTAGTTGATTAAAATATGTATTGGACAAAAATAATAGTGGTCGAGCAGGTGGAAGCAAATTTTAATTTTCATTAGGTGAAAAACGATAGGCAGAAAATATAAGAAATTTTCTGATTTCATTGATTATTTCCTGAAATAATTTCTTACAACTTTAAAGAGTTAAAATATTTCTAATTACAATGATGAATGTTTCAACATGACTTAAAAAATATTTGTAATAAGTTTTGCTATAAATTATAAACTTTTGAAGACCAAACAAACATATGAAATTTGAGGGACACCACTGACATTTTTGAAAGATTTCACTGAAATATTCACCCAAAATAGTTTACAATTTTGAATCCGATTATTTGAATTTTTGAAAATCCATTTAAGATTCATAATCTCAAATAATAAATAACATTTGGTTTGGTAAACTTAATTTGCTTACAGAGTTTAGGAATCAAGTTTAAACAGGAACGCCATTTTCGCATTTTTGGTCGCTTCTGTCACCTACTCATGCGACGTCAATTGGAACGCCATGCCGCTGAAGTGGTTAAGTTACATGTGATTTTATTGGTTGACAAAAGACAGGCAGGTTAATTTAAAAATCTTTTTTTGCATATCTCGTATAATTGAAATATTTTTATAATTATTGCGAATGATATTTTTATAAAAAATTTTAAAGTATTTAGTATTCAAATAAGGCTAATAAAATAAACAAGTTAACTAATTAAAATAAATAAATCAATTTTTTACAGTGTTTACATATTTCAATGCTTTTATTTCCAATTAAATTTGTCTTCAATTTATAATTATGTTACTCCATAATTAAATGTACGGGTTTTTAATTTTACTAATACATTTAACAAGGTTTCTGTACCAACCCGGAAAAGGGGAAATATCCAGGAACTTAATTTGTCCAAAAAAACTGGGAATAAACTGGGAATTTTCTTATCAAATTTAAAAAGTTTGATTACATTAATTTGATTTTAAAAAATTACTTTTTACTTTAATTTTTATTGATGTAATAATTATAATATAATTATACAATTAGTTCAAATTGAACTCTACTACATCTCAAAAAATTGGTGGAAATATTGAATTAATTTTGAATACATTAATTAAAGTACAAAAAATTAACGAATACGTTGTTCTCTGCATTTGAATAGGTTACAAATAACTAATTTAATAAAAATTCAGTCACTGATTTAAAATAGTAATATTTTTTTAATAAAATAGTTAATGGTAGCTAATTATTATTTTTTCCGGTCAAATTAAGTTCCCCACTATTTCCCTTTTTTCAGACTGGTATACACACATTGAATGTATTTGAAGAAACTAAAACCCGTCGAAGACGTGTACGACAGCTGGTCTGTCACGCGAACAAAATTTTTCATACACACATACATACACACATACACACGATAAAAAACGTGGAACGTCCCGAAGCGGGATTACTTACAACTTTTAGTTTCGGCCATTAGTTGTCTCTCACATGCGGGAACAATGTTTGACCGATTCGGGGTGTCTGAGTGCATGCTCAAAAGATTTTTAATGCAGTAATTCAACTGTTTGCTCGTCCGGCGCTCGTCCCGCAGGGCCGAAATAGGTTATTGTACGAGTGGCGATTAACCCCTTACGAAAAAGTATGACATGTAATTTACAACATGAATGAGTGTTGTAATTTACGTGGCGTTTTTTCGCGACGCCAAGAAAAAAAACACAATCGAGAATGTCAAATTGTTTTTAACTTGTCAGGTTATATAACCAAATTATCAAAATTGATTCGGAGATATTGTTAACTTGTTTCACCTTTATTAAATTATCAATCAAAAGTTCTAATTAGAAGTAAAAATAAAATTTGTTTTCTATCGGACAGTATGATATGTATTAATATTATAGTTTTATTTTGTGTCCTTTAACCCCTTAAACCGCCTCTCAACAAAAAATTTGCATAGTTTTTCGAATTTTAAAGTAATCTTACACGCATAGAAAGATTGGTTAGTTGAAATAGGAACATAGCTAAAAAGTTTGCTGTCATATCAAATAGGTTCGAACCTATTTGATATGACAGCAAACTGACTCAAAATACTGATGATGGTTGACAAAACGAAGTGGTCCGCTGTCATCGCAAACTTCTTAGTTGTGATAGATAATTATTAAAGATTTGACAGCAAATATCAATTAAACTATATACATAATCCTGTTAAAGGTTTTTGTGCCTTGAAGTTTGTACATGATAATGTTTTGTTTGTGTCGTCGCGAAATAACGTCACGCAAATTATTGCAACTGTTCATGTCGTACATTACATGTCATATTTTTTCGTAAGGGACGGGACAACAAAGTTTACAACGAAAATACTTACCTACATAGCACAAAAATTTCCAGGAAACTTCCAGAAAGTTTCCCGTGACAACCTTCGGTAGTTAACCTTGGTAACTTTCTGGAAATTTCCAGGAATCACAATAATGTCCGCAAGTTAGAAGCTTCCTATGGAAACTTCCTGGAAGCTTCTAATAGAAAATTCCGGGAAGTTACCAGGAACTTTCAAAAAATTATTTAGAAATTTTTTAGTGAAATTATTATTTAGAAAGGTTTACAAATTTTTTAATGATTTTAATTTCGCATTCTTTCAAAATAAGAAAGTGGGTTTATTTGAAAAAATGATCTTCACAACTACAATACACATGAGGTAAGGCGGACTCGAACCCCAAGTCACATAGGATATTATTGTGATTCCTGGAATTTTTTGTGGTATGTGGGTAGAATCAAAATGCTTTTTTAACAATATTCTAAAATATTGAATAAAATAAAAAATTAAAACAAATTAAGAAACCGCTGCCAAATTATATATTTTTGTTGAAATTTTAGTGTTAATTTCATTCGCTTTCGTAAATCTCTTTGTGTTCATTTCATAAACACTTTGCTTCCTCGTAGAGATGTTAATAATAATAAAGTATAAACTTTGAACAACTATTCTAAACTAGCTGTCGTACCCGTCTTCGACGTGTTTTATTTTTTTCGACTAACTAATTCGACTAAATAAGTCGTATTCGAACTAATTGTATCATAATTGGTAAAATCTAAAATAAGACCTATATTGCATAAGCTGAATTCACAGTTTTTCCTGATTAAATTAAATTCCTACATATTTCCCGTTTTTTCCAGTTGGTAGAACCCCTGTTAAAAGTATTAGTAAAAACAAAAACCCATCAAAGAGTGTTTTTATAAAATATGTGAATTTTTGTAGCCATTTGAAGTTTTATTTATCGTTAATACTTATCAAGAAAATTTACATTTGATAAAAAAAATACACCTAAAAAAATTTTGACAAAGCTGGGAAAAACCTGATAGTTTGTACAACAGAAATAATAATTGACATCCTGTTTAACTTTTGTCTTTACACGGAGAAAATTTCTTTCGTAATGATTACAATAGTCTATATTACAGCTCGGATATGTGACCACTTTTTGTAATGATTACGAAAACTATGTAATTTATTAAAAATTTAGTAGGAGCGATTACTATAGTTACTTTAATGAATCCAAACACTGTATTAATCGTGTTGAAATTTATTTTTTGGAATCATTAATAATTTAGATGTACAGGTTCAGAAAGGGTACTGTCGGCATTCACGCAGAGACTTGTTATAATTACAATAGTCTACGTTAAAAGGAAATCTTGGATTCTGTTCACATGTGTAGCCGTCTAAGGAAATCAGTGATACAGACTGTAGTAGCCTTTACAACAGGACTATAGTAAAATAAGGTGACCGCGGCTGCCTTGCCTTCTTATTTTACTATAGTTCTTCGTAAAGACTACTATTGCTATATTTCTGATTACAAATGACTGTTGTAAAGTTAAAAAGAAAATTTTCAACTAAAATAGTTTTTTTTGTAATTCATGACTTGCGTAAAGTACGTAAGTTACCTAATTAGTGCAATTTACAATAATTCGTCCATTACGTATCTTAAGTTATTTACGTAAGTGCAACTTACGTTATTTACGTAACTTATATTTTTACGTATCATACATTATTTACGGAACTTATATTTTACGTAAATTACGTAAGTTAACTTACTTATGCAACTTACTTTTTTATTTACGTAACTTACGTAAGTTGTGTAAATTATATAACAATTTATACAGGCAAGAAATCTTGTACCTTCGGTGCGTGTGTTAGAAAAAAAATGTTTCACTATGGAAATGTAATAAAAAATAAACCTTACAATATTAAAGACTAACAATGAACAATAATTGTATTAATTACTGAGAACGAAGTGATTTTTTGACATTTAAAGTGTATAAGTCTTTCTCGCAAGCTGTGAACTTTCATAGCAGTTAGTATATAAGAAAGTTTAAGTCATGTATAAATATGTGTAAATAGCGATCGTTATTATGTTATGCGTTTAGTATTTAAGTTAGATTTATGTACTTAGGGTTTAGTGAAATTGTCTAGTTTAATAATATAATTTATGTTGAAGTGGGTAGTCTTGGAAGAGTGAAATTAATGTGCAATACATGATTAGAAGTCATGAATTACAAAAAAATTTTATTTTAGTTGAAAATTTTCTTTTTTAACTTTACTACAGTCATTTGTAATCAGAAATATAGCAATAGTAGTCTTTACGAAGAACTATAGTAAAATAAGAAGGCAAGGCAGTCGCGGTCACCTTCTTTTACAATAGTCCTGTTGTAAAGACTACTACAGACTGTATCACTAATTCCCTTAGATTGCTGCAAATGTGGATAGAATCCAAGATTTCCTTTTAACGTAGACTATTGTAATCAGTCACATAGACTTTGTGCTAACTCATATTTAGTTCGTATTTATTTCAAATAAATTTTTAATGAGTACGTTCGACTTACAGAATTGTTACAACGAAGCTACTTTAGGCATTACGAAAAGTGGTCACATATCCGAGCAGTACTGTTCGACTATTGTAATCATTAACAGAAAATTTTTCTCCGTGTACAATGCTCAAAAAATCTCTAAAAGTTAAATCTAGAATTAAAATAACAAAACATTTTATTATCAAAGTTTTTTCCCAGTAGCATAATCCAAGTATCGTATCACAGGTATTCTTGAATTTCTGCAGTATCTATTTTATCATAAAAAATCTTTATTTTTAATAATTGAAAAATAATTTTAATGCTATGAGTTAATATTTTTTAATATTATTTACCATCCTTATTAATAAAATCAGATGTCTCTCTGTACATTGCTTCAAACTTCAAAATTTTAGCATAAATATTAAAGTGAAAGAATTTAACAATCATCCGAATCAATCTCAAAATAATTCTTTTAAGCTCTTGAGTTTCATATGTATCGACAGCACAGCCATCCTGAATACAGAAACCTGCTTTTTCAGAAAATATTTTTTCAAATTAATTAATAATTTAAAATTATCAAAGAACTCAGAAAAAATTGGTTAGCATGGTGGGATACGAGCCCACGACCTTTCTATTGCCGGTAGACTGCTCTGACCACCATGCTAACCAATTTTTTCTGAGTTCTTTGATAATTTAAAATTATTAATTAATTTAAAAAATATTTTCTGAAAAAGCAGGTTTCTGTATTCAGGATGGCTGTGCTGTCGATACATATGAAACTCAAGAGCTTAAAAGAATTATTTTGAGATTGATTCGGATGATTGTTAAATTTTTTCACTTTAATATTAGTAATAATTTCCGAATGATAGATTCACTTTCTTAACTTTAGCATAAATAGTTGTTATTGACATCAATGATTCCAGAAAATTGGATGAATAAATAATTCTAAATTGTATTATTTTGACGTTAAGATCTTAATCAAAGATCCCAAACATACTAATGACTTAAATTTAATAGTAATTAGTATCAGTTATATTTTTCTCAATTTTTGACATTAAACCCATTTTTAAACAGATATTTTAAAAGCTTTCCATTAAAAAATGTGTAATTTTCAATTTTTTGAAAATATTTTTATATTTATATCTTAGTCACAGAATAGTATTTTTTGCAAAATTATACTAAAGTGTGCCAAAATAACATGTAATACTCAAGTATAGAAAGTTGAAAAACAATCCATGATACATACATTAAAATTTCAAAGATTATTTCTGGAATCCTTTATGTGAATAACAACTATTTATGCTAAAATTTTGAAGTTTGAAGCAATGTGCAGACAGGCGTCTGATTTTATTGATAAGAATTAAATAAAAATATTAGGGGAGACCGGGGCTAAACCGGACACGGGGCTAAACCGGACAAGTAAAATATTTCCGAAACCGTGAAGAATTTCAAATCGTGTAAATAACCTATGAACGCGCAATTTCGTGATGCATATGCTGCATGAGGTTTTAGGGACGTGTCATTTTTCTTGTAATAATAGTTGCCGTTAATATGTGAAAATGTCATTTCTTGAGGTAAAAGTAAAAAAAATTTTCTTCATTTTTTTGGGTTTTTATCGTTAAAATTAATATGCAAATATCATACGGCCATTTTTCTTTTAGCTCAAGGTGTACTGAGTTTAGTAGAAAAAAAGTTTAATGGAAAACATTAAGAAGAAAAAATATATTGCAGGTTAATTATTAGATGACGGTGTGGGGCTGAATCGGACATCGTGATCAAAAACAACCAAATCTTTGAATTCTTTAATTTATTTTATATTAATTAACTATTTTATATTATATTCTTTGCTTAGAACCACTTTATAAATAAATAAAGAATTTATTTTAAAACTTGAATTCGCAAGCGAGTTGCAACAAACAGACAAGCCTGAAAACTGTAATTCATTTTATATTATAATTATTACCGATTTTACATATTATATTATATTCTTTGTATAGAACTATCTACAAATAAATAAAAGAAGAATTGATTTGACTTTTTTACAAAAAAAAAGAAAATTTGTATCTCATTCTTTAATTAATTGGCCGTGTCCGATTTAGCCCCATGGGGTGCCCGGTTTAGCCCCACCAATTTTCGGATTTTCGTTTTTGAGGTAGTCACTTTCGAAGCAATATATCTCGAAAGCTATTGTACTTTTTTTAAATCGAACAAGTGCAATTTGTAGGTGAAAGTACAAGCTTTAAAACGGTATATTACACTTTAGCAAAAAGTATGTTTTTGTATGAGTTTTCTGGTCAAAGACCAAATCCGTCCGGTTTAGCCCCGGTCTCCCCTACTTGAATATTAATTGGAGCTAATAATTATAATTTTTTCGTTTTTTTTAATTTTTCGAAAACATTTTTATACTTACATCTCAGATATGGAATAGTATTTTTTGCAAAATTATGCTAAAATGTGACTAAATGACGTGTAAAACTCAATTATAGAGCGTTTAACAGCAATAAATTAAAAAATGTAAAATTTAAAAAATTTCGATATTTTGAAAACATTTTTATATTTACATTTAAGTTAAAGGACACAATTTTTTGAAAAATTATGCTAAAATTTGACTAAATAACATGTAACAATTAATTATAGACCATTTAAAAGCAATTCATTAAAAAATATAAAATTTGAAAAATTTCGATTTTTAAAATTTTTTTGAAAACATTTTTATACTTACATCTTGGTTATAAGGCATTATTTTTGGCAAAATTATTTTGAATAATGACTAAAAAACATGTTATACTCAATTATAGAAAGTTTAAAAGCATTTTTTTTAAATGTAAAATTTGAAAATTTTTGATTTTTTAATTTTTTTTAAAAATTGAACATCTCCAGTTATAATTAATATTATTCAAATCTTTTAATTTATAAACCTTTCTTGGCCTAAGGTCTAACATTCTGCCAAATTCAGTTCAAATTGGTAAGAAGCGTTTTTGTGCAATGTACATACAGACGTCTCATTTTATTAATAAGGATTGCTGTAATATTTTTTCTCTTTATTTGATTAAAAATTCAGTTTCGATACATAAGCAATTTTGATTTTTATTGTATATTATAAATTTAATTATTTTCTTTTTAAAAATTTTTGAAATTATTTTGAAAATAATATTTTAAAAATATTCAAAGTTACTACCACATTAAATTTTTTTTTTAAATTTCCATCACAATTTCTGTTCTTTAAAATATTAATAACTTCTTTATTTCCAATGGAATTATCTTCAAAAATAAGTCAATCGACGCTTTTTTGAGGGCTTAAAAGATGCGTCTAAAAAACTATATAAAATTAGAGAAAAACAATCATAGGTGTCTTAACATTTTTTTTAAAGTTAAGGGCAAAATATGTTTTTTGAGCAAATAAAAATCAAAAAATTAAATTAACAGTAGTAAATAAATAATTATTATTTTATAGTTTAGGCCAAGAATCCAAATTTATTAAATTAATTAAAACCATTTTTTAAAATTGTCAATAGTTTTATTTTACAAATAAACATCTCAACGTTTTGATGGTAGCCACCATCCTTTTCAAGAGATCATATTTTACTGCTAAAAAAATAATTTGAATTATAATTTACAATAATTTACAAATTTTGAAAATTGTTTCACTTTAATAAAGTAAAAATTTTAGAAACTGAGGATAGGGGAGATTCGGGTAGCCTCGGACACTTAAGCTTTTTGGTGAATAATTTGTGTTTATATTTTTGAGATATTAATTAAATTTTTTTATGTAAAACAGAATGCTTCTTTCAACCTTTAGCATAAATTCATTTGCAAAATAATCAAACCTTTTAGGAAAAAAATGAGGAAAAATATGAGTATTAAAATCCTAACCTTCAAAAATTTGTCGGGTAGCCCCGGACATACACGAAAACATTTTATATTTTAATTATTGGACTTGATAAACTAACATCAAATTATATCTACAGCAATGATAATAAACCACATAATAGAAAATAAATTGAAAAATTTATTTAAAATTCCAGAAAGTCAACATAAAAAAAGTTTTATTAGACGTTCAATGTGACGTTCATAAATGTTCTATAGTGTCCGGACATTTTCAGATTTTTTGAAAATTTATGTTTTTTAATAAAAGAAAATAAAAAACCTCAGTCAATATTTTAAAAATAAAAGTTAAACTGTATTATATATCATTTGTAATTTATTTCAATAGCAAAAACACATTATTCTCTAAAAAATTAAGAGTGTCCGGGGCTACCCACTGTCCGGCGTTACCCGAATCTCCCATAATGAAAATAAAAGAAAATTACTAGAAATGATTTATATCATAAAAAACCAAAATTCTATAAATCTTAAAAGTGACATTCAAAATATAAGTAAAATTTACCAAGGATTTCTTAATAATTTAATTTAGAGCAGGTTTTCTATAAAACAAATTCAAATCTATACTCTGTCAAAGCACAGTCATGAATTATCAGACTAATCATGACAAAAAACAAAAATTGTAATTTATTTTTTTTTATTATATAATGGTGATGGTGAGGAGTTGTTTCTTAACTCCTAAAAACTAAATGTGTTACCACGTATGTATTCTCGCGTTTTATGTTATGAAACAATTTACAAAATTTGTAAATTATTGTAAATTATAATTCGAATTATTTTTTTAGCAGTAAAATATGATCTCTTGAAAAGAATGGTGGCTACCATCAAAACGTTGAGATGTTTATTTGTAAAATAAAACTATTGACAATTTAAAAAAATGGTTTTAATTAATTGAATAAATTTGGATTCTTGGCCTAAACTATAAAATAATAATTATATTGAAATCCAAAAACTTAACCATAATAAAGTAAATAAATAATTATTTGTTATTTTTTTTTATTTTAATTGATAGCTTCTTTCTTATTTAATTATTTGTTATGTTATTAGTTCATAATATTTTTTAAATTTATTTACAGTACCTAATTTAATAATTATTTTTTTTAATTTTCAGACTGAAATAATAAATAATTAATTATATTAAATTAATTAATACATTTTTTAATTTATTAACAAAAATATGTAAATTTAGCACTTTAGAAGATAACGAAATTTTATACTTTATTTTTCGTATAACACATATATGTGGACGTCCACATGAAAAGGGCCCATTTTGTCGGTTCTAGTTTTCGAGTTATTTGCAATTTAATACTTTTTTGAGAAAAACCTTAATTTTTTTTTATTTTTTATTATCAATCTACATGTTATGACAAGTCAAATCATGACGTTTTCATTAATTTATCGTTAATTTAAGTGTTTAACTTTATTGGTTCTTTAGAAAAAGAAAATGGCCCATTTTGTCGGTCCTTTGCAAAAATATTCCGTATTTTTGAAATAGAGAGTCAAAAAAATTAAAACCTCTTGATTTGTCATCTTTAAAGTACCCTAAACTCAAAACATTAATTATCTAAATAACTTCTGAGAAGAACCAGAGATGTTAATGTAAGAGTCATTGATTACGTAGTCGTAGATGTAAAAAATGTCGATATTTCGTCAAAATTTCATAATAAAACCTGTTAAAAATTTTTTAATAAGTTTAATTTCTATTCTTTACCTTTAAATAACACAATAAAATTGTTCCCAATCATTAATCTTGTACAAAAATGGTTTATTAATAAGAAAATCGCCTTTTTTAGAAAAGGGCTTATTTTGTCGGTTTTTCGTATTTTTAAACAGAAAGGGGGGGTAAGGTGATTTTAAAAATTTTAAACCTATTGGTTTTTCATCTTTATGGTGCCCTGGACAGAAAACAATTATTATCTGAATAACTTCCGAGAAGAACCAAAAATATTGATGTTAGAGTCTTTGATTACGTAGTCGTAGAAGTGAAAATTTCGATATTTCGGCAAATTATTCATAAAGTTATTCAGATAATAATTGTTTTCAGTCCAGGGCACCCTAAAGATGAAAAACCAATAGGTTTCAAATTTTTAAAACCACCCCCCCCCCCTTTTAATTTTGAAAATACATAAAACCCACAAAATGGGCCCTTTTCTAAAAAAGACAATTTTCTTATTAATAAACCATTTTTGTACAAGACTAATGATTGGGAACAATTTTATTGTGTCATTTGAAGATAAAGAATAAAAATTAAACTTATTTAAAATTTTTTTAAAGTCTCTGTTATGAATAATTTGCCGAAATATCGAAATTTTCACTTCTACGACTACGTAATCAAAGACTCTAACATCAATACCTCTGGTTCTTCTGGGAAGTTATTCAGATAATAATTGTTGTCAGTCCAGGGTACCATAAAGATGAAAAACCAATAGGTTTTAAATTTTTAAAACCACCCCACCCCCCCTTTCTGTTTGAAAATACGAAAAACCGACAAAATGGGCCCTTTTCTAAAAAGGCGATTTTCTTATTAATAAACCATTTTTGTACAAGATTATAGAAATTAAACTTATTAAACAAAAAATTGGAAAGTAATTATTTAATTACTGTTAATTAAATTGTTTTCCTTAAAGTGTCAAAATAATACCCATATGGATTAAAGTGATCCAAAAGTTAAGATCAAATGATGTATTGATCCACTTTTTGAAATCAATTCGTTGTAATTTGATACTTTTTAGGTAACATTGTTTAAATTCTTAAGAATATGTTAAAAACGCATTTTCAATCTAAGTATTTTCGTTGTAAACTTTGTTTACCCGTTAATCGCCACTCGTGCAATAACCTATTTCGGCCCTGCGGGACGAGGGCCAGACGAGCAAACAGTTGAATTACTGCATTAAAAATCTTTTGAGCATGCGGTTAAAATAATTTACTCATAACTAAAAATCCAATGCATAGATTAAAGTGTTCCTACTCTTATTTTAAAGCCAAAAATACAAGCTTTCATATAGTACAAATATCAAATTTTTCTGCATTTTTCAAAAAGTTGCAGTCTATCAAAGTTGGACAATGAAAATTCACTAATAATGAAAATTACACCTATCTTCATTACTTCATCTCTCTGATTATATTTTTTAATATGTCTTAAACATAGAATCATTTAACGGCAAATTTTATAATCTTTCCATAACTGTCTTCAAAATCTTTCTACATTAATATTTAACGAAGTTATCGATATTTAAAGAATGCCATATCTTTAATGACACTTTTGCAAGTTGTCTCTCAATTTTGACCGGTAGTGTAATTTGTTTAATGTCAGTAAAAAATAATATAATAATATAATAATCAATAATTTTCTTCTAATAAATAAGATATTCTTTAGTTTACTGAAATAAGTGAAATCAATACTATAAATCACTCCTAATGATTCGCTTCAAGTTAGTTTCATCAAAAGATCTCTCATTCACTCTTACTGGTATAAAAGAAAAATATATTTCGAATGAAGTCATTAATTTTAAAACAGAAGAAAATTATACAGTTGACAATCTACATGATGGACCGGAGGGTCATTATGCATATGTAATGGAAAATACTGTTTATTACTTCTTTAAAATTTTAGATAAGTCAGGTTTAAAGTAAAGTTCTTAATTCAAGACTTGCCTCCTTTGCTTATCACAATAATGGAATTTGAAATAAAATTCCATTAATTTCAGAAGAAGAATTAAATAAAAAAAGTTTTAAAATGTCAGGCAGTGAAATTATGAATTTCGTTATGATTTTTCCACTACTTGTTTATGACCTTATACCATTGGAAGATAAAGTATGGGCACTATATATCAGTTTGAGAAAAATAATTGACATTATTATGTGTTATTCGGTACATAAGGATGATATCACCCTTTTAAAAATTCTAGTTTCTGAACATCTTACATTGTTTAAAGAAGTTTTTCCTTTGCTGAATATAAGACCGAAAAGCCATAATAAGTAGATAAGTAGATTTCAAGCTAGGCACAAAGAAAAAAACTGAAGCAAATGCAACAAGTAGTAGGACCAACATAACTGACACTCTGTGTATAAAAGAACAATTAGGCATGTGTTAGCGTTTTATTAAGGAAAAGGACTTTCGTCCTCTGATGACAGTGGAGTTGAAGAATGTTACAACCAAATTTTAATGTGTCTGAATGCAAAGGCTTTTCGAAATAGTATTCCTCTTTCATTCGACGGTCCATGCTTACTTTTTTCCTGGGTGAAAGTAAATGGTATAACTTATAAGCACAGAATATGTATTGTAATTCAATTTGAAGGAGAAGAGGAGCTTATTTCTCAATTGGGTTATATTCAAAATGTACTTCAGAATGAACAGGGTGAGATTTGTTTTGTTTATAAGCGATGTACAACATATGGTTTTGACAATTTATATTACGGATACGAACTGGCATGAAATGCATTCTTTTAAAAGATATAGTTACTCCATTTCCTGTTATCCTTCATTAAGTTGGTAATGGTTCATTATATGCAATTGTTAAACATAAAATTTAAATATATTTATATGATGTTAATAAGTGCGATTATAATTTAGATTTAGTATTAATTATATTATATTTTATTATAAAAAAAACATTTCGTTTAGTATTAAAAAATAAATTATTTAAAAAGTTAATTATTTTAACAATGTTTATTAATTGTTTAACCCAAGTGTACACAACACTATCAGCAACTATTGTTGCTATGTCAACTACATTGCAATTAGAGACAACTACTTTTTGTAGTTGCCTCAAACATTATAAAGATTTTCATAACAATACTATATAGTTACATTAAAAATGTAAACTGATTCTGACAACAACATTATGAGTTGCCCCACCCATATGAAATGATTCTGACAACAACACTATGCAGTTGTATCAACCATTTATCACGTTTCTGACAACAATACTATTTAGTTGCTACAACAACAAAATGCTATTTTGAGAACAAGAATATGTAGTTGTTATAACTACACATAAAATTTTTGACAATAACACTATTTAGTTGCTTCAACCACTCTGAACGATATTGACAACAACGCTCTGTGGTTGGGACAACCACACGAAACGTTTGTGACAGCAAGACTGTGTTGTTGTCTCAACAAACGGCTTGATTCCGACAACTACATTGCTACAGAAAGTTCAATGTTGTTGTGACAACCACAAATATAGTTGTCCCGTATTTTACAATTTATTATGGTTACAATAAATCACTCCTAATGATTCGCTACCAGATAGTTTTATCAAAAGATTTCTCATTATCTTCAAATGAGATATTAAAAAAAGCTTTAAAACTAAACCGATTCGACGATTCTCTAATTTTAATTGGCAACTTGTTCCATAGCCTTGCTCCTCTACTAACAGTAGATCTTTACATTTTGCAAGTTCTGTGGACAGGTATTTTTAGAATATTTTTTTTCTCGAAGTATATCATAAATATTTTCATTCACATTATAAATTAAAAAAATTCTAGTAAATAAGATGCAGTCTTATCTTTAAAAATTGAGTATAAAATATTTCCTATAGAAAATGTCTTGTAGTAGACGATAGAGAGACATCTATAGTCTGGGTCGGCTACTAGTGAAAATCTTTAGAAGGTAACATAATCCTTTAGTGTTTCTGTTTCTATTCCCCTTAAGGTAAGTCATATCGAGGTAAAACAGTTTCGAAGAATTGTGAATTGGCGCTATCGCATGAAATATAAAGGAAGAACTTTAATTTTGTTCAAATTAAATTTGATGGTAAATTGTTTTTGCCTTCTCTTTCATTACTAATTTTTGTATGCGATTTTAAGATATTATAGTTTTATAATACTAAATTTTAACAATTTGGTAAAAACTGAATTTTGTTAAACAATATGTAGACGCCTGCATGAAAATGGGCCCATTTTAGCTCTATTGAACTTATCTATATAGGCGAATATCTTGCAAAATTTTGAAAATTTTGAATGCTCTTAGAACTTTTTCAGTGAAAAAAATCAATGAATTACAGAATTTCGAGTTCTAGAATGCCAAAAACCTCATTTAGAGAAAAACGGAGTTAAAGATTGTGACATCAATTGACGGTAATATTTCTGGTTCTTCTAGGAAGTTATTCAGATAAGAATTGTATCAAAAATTTTTAACAGTCTTGAAGCAGTTGGTTATGTCTCTCAATGTACAGGAACGTTTTTCGGGTTGCCAGAGTAATGATTTCTAGTGGATATGAGCGAAATTTAAATAAATTTAATATAAATATATGCCTATTGGTGTCTATTGATAATAATACATAACGATTTCAATTATTTGTTTATATTTTGTATCTATAATATTTATCGATATTGATTATTGATAAATTTTTAAAAATGGACTGCAGCCTAAGATTTAATTTTTTTGAGTAATTCAAATATTAGATCGCCTCCATTATATATTCATAGAAACCTGGATTTATTTTATTTGTTGAATTAAACTTTACCAATAAGTAATTAATTTTTTTTTTAGTGATGCACGTCGGACGAGACGATCGGGAAAAAACGATTACGATAAAAATGATCGTCTTTTTAAACATTATTATCGTTCGGATCGTCATCGGATCGACAATCTCGACAAAATGTCGATTAAAAGAACTATGTGTCGAAACTGTCATTTGACTGCATAAAACTATTAGATTTTAATTAATTTTAATAAATAATTATTTAATAATAAAAAAATCAACATAACTGTTATTAATATTAATGTGTCGAAACTGTCATTTGACTGCATAAAATTATTAGATTTAAATTTTGATAAATAATTATTTAATAATAAAAAAATCAACAAAATTGTTATCAATATTAAAAGATTTAATAAACAGTAAGTAAATGTTACTCTTAGAGTACATGAATTCATGGATTAAAAGTTTTTGAATTAATTTAAAGGTTATTACTTGTAATTTAAATATGTTAAAACTTAAACTAAAATAAATATATTTTTCAAAATAAATTATCTTTTATTATACTATTATTTTAAATATGGTAACTAATTTTCTAATTTTCACGTAATAAAGTTAAAAGTAAATGTTAATAATGAAAAAATTTTAAATCTGGACATTACAATAGTTTGAATGTAAATTTTTTGTTAATTTTAAATCACAATTGTTTAAAAAATATTTAAAATAATTAATGAATTTGTATTGCGTTGAATTTTATATATTTCATTTAACCCTCCGTCACACATTTTATAAAAAATTATATCATTAAACACGTTTAGAGGGAATCCTTTACCAAGTTGTAAAATAATCAGCATTACAACATAAACGAAGGAATAAATAAAAATTTAGTTTTAACACATACTATATCAAATATGTATTAAATTATTCTAAATTATAAAATTAATTTTCAATTTTTAAAAAAAAAATTAAATAATACAACATTTTGCATTACTTTTACCACAAACATCAAAATATTTTAATTTATTATTAATGAAAGATAATAAAGTCACTCATGTTATTTACAATCGAGTTTTTTCGAACGATTCGAAACGATAAAAAACAATAAAATCACAAATCTCGACACCTTGAAGTGAGTACATTGTAAACAAATTTTCGGAATTTTTTATGAAAAAATACGGACAGCGCGGAACTCTAAACGGTGGAAATTTTTCCGAATAAATAAAAGGAATTATCTCCTATGTATTTCGTAAATATTTTTATTCGGGAATTCTACATAAATCATTTGAATATTTATGTAAAAAATCAATATAAATATAAATAGTTAGTCTTACAGTCTCTATTATGAACAATTTGACCAAACATTGAAATCATCATTTTAACGACTATGAAAACAAAGATTCTAACGTTAATACGTCAGGTTTTTCTGGGACGTTATTCAGATAAGCATTGTATCAATCCAGGAAATCTCAAGAATAAAAAGCCAATAAGTTTAAAATTTTTTCCCTCTCCATTTTGAAAACACAGAATATACTTTTGGGCCCTTTCCTTTTTTTGCAACTTTTCTTAACTCACCCGTCGTTCGTACCGACAATTTCTGCCGGTAGTGTAGTACAAATGTCAAATTTTTCTGAACACATTTCAAAAAGTTGCAATCTATCAAAGTAGGACAATCAAAATTCACTGATAATGAAAATTACACCTATCTTTATTACTTCATATCTCTTATTATATTTTTTAATATGTCTTAAACAGAACCATTTTACGGCAAATTTTATAACCTTTCCATAACTGTTTTCAAAATCTTTCTGCATTAATATTTAACGAAGTTATCAATATTTAAAGGATGTCATATTTTTAATGACACTTTTGCAAGTTAAACTCAATTTTGACCGGTAGTGTATATTGAATATTTAATAGCTAAGTAGTAAACTACTTTATTCTTAGGCACACGAATTATATATATATATTTATTTATTGTTGTTACTATGTACTGTTCCTTTGAGAGCTTGTCAGTCCTAGGAAATTTTTTTTCTAAGTAAATAAATTCTAATAAAATAAATAAATCTCTCTATCCATTGTTTAAATAAATTTCAATATTTATTTATTCAAAACTGAATAAAAAGAATTTAGGGTCATTTGGGGTAAATGTAAACGGAATATCTATTTTTCACCAAAAACATTAGTTTTGTTTGTTAAAAGGTAAAACGGACGGATATTTTTTGCATGATCTTGTTACTTTACTTCCCTAGAAAAATTTTATGATGTACAAAAAAATATTCATGCATCTGAATCGCCTAAGACTGACTGTTTAGATTTACCCCGAGATTTTAGAAACGAGGTTTAAGAAACAATTTATTTCAAGTATGTTTTAAGGGATGGAAAGACTGAAAAAAATTCTTCGTAGATATATAGTAAATCAACCAGTTGACTGATAATGTATCATAAAATAAACAATCAACCATTACAAAATTTGTAATGTAAAAACTTGAATAACTTCAACAAATTTTAATAGATTTTTATTCAACCTGGTAAAAAAAAGTTTTTAAGGTTGCTGAATAAAAATTTAAAATCGAATTTTTAAATTTCATAATGGCGGATCTAATAATTTATTAAATTATTTTCTTTTAAAATATAGTTGAACTTCTGTTTACCTTCACCCCGAGTTTTCGAATTCTCGGGGTAAATGTAAACACTTAATTATTTATTAACTAAATTGACGAAAATCAAAAATTAAAGTGAGCGCCTCTGGACCACTCACTGACACCCGACTGGTATTAGCGCTTGCGCTTCGAGCGAAGAGCCGGTTCTAGAATCCAGCTCCTCAATTTTAAAATGAATATTTTAATTAATTTTTTCAATCATTTATTTTATTTAAATTCAATATTTAATATTACTATTTATTTATAAATTTGATTTACAAATATTAACCTATTTTTAAAATTGAAATAAAACAAAAAATAAAATAATATGTTAAAAATGTACTTATTTTTATACACTGAAAAAAAGTTTATTGAATCAAGTAAATGCATTTTCTTGACCTAATTTACTTGAAATAAACCCATATTTTCCCGTGAGGGGAAGCAGCCTGCCCCCACCATTCGGCCATAGGCCTGCATGGAGGCTTCCGAGGCGTGGAAGTGATAATTTAGTTTAAATAGCGGAATTTTTAGAAAATCCCTGTAAAAATCAGTTAGTGGTTTCCCTGCTTTGGATCCTTTTTGTCATTTTTTTAATGACTTCTGTTATCAAAATAAATTATTAACATGTGAAAAACTGCTTCTCAGCCAAGGAAACCTTAAGATACTTAGTTTTTTTAGTGTATTGTTAAAAACCCTTTAAAAAGAATTTTTAGAGGATCAAAGTCGTGGAAAGCAATAACATAGATTTTTTGTCACGGAGTTTTCAATAATCCCAAAAATTTAACTAAGTATCTTAAGGTTTCCTTGCTTCGGAAGCAGTGCTACGTTCGCTCTGAACCTCCAGGCAGGCCTATGGCCGCATGTTGGGGGTAGGCCTCTACCCCTCACGGGAGCGAATCGATGACTGCCCTCGATGACTGCCCGAATTCCACATTTTCTTGGATCAATAATATATGTTCTTCCCCCAAATATACTATGTCAAGAAAATCGTTTTCTTGAATCAATACTATAATAGTCTTGGTCGTATTCAATCTCACGATTTGCTTCAACTAAGAAAAATGTTCTTCGTTCAATACTTTTTTTTCAGTGTACATTTTATATTACTAGATGTTTTATTCAATTTTTATGCTTTTTAAGAAGATTTCGTGAGGGTGTCTAACTTACAGCAAACTCCTTTAAATAAAAAAAAATAATTTCAATCATAAAAATTGTACAAAAACCAGAAAAAAATTTGACATGATAGATATTGTAAACTTTCTTTAACCAAATTTTTTATTGCTTCCTCATACTGAGGAAGTATTGTAATACCAAAATTTTTCAGGTTCGATTTTTTAACATATCTTTATGTTATTTGACCTTAGGAGTTCAAAAATGACATTTTTACAAAATGTCATTCCGTATGTGTGTGTGTGTGTGTGTGTGTGTGTAAACATTACATTTTCATGAATGTCTCCAAATTATAAAGAGCTTTTGGGCTGAATTTTTTTTTAAATTGTAGGTCTCATCTGCGGACATAAAATGAGAGTACTTTGAGATGGATTAATAAAGTTTAACTATTTATTTTTTTGATTTTTAATTTTTCAAAAAAACGTTTTTTGCCCATAACTTTAAAAAAATGTTAGGACACCTATTAATGTTTTTCTCTAATTTTTTAGAGTTTTTTTAGACGCATCTTTTGAGCCCAGAATGAACATTTTTCGTTCATATTCACCGGAGATATTAAACTTTTAAAAATCAAAAATTTTGGAAAATAAGACTTTTTTGAGAATTTTGTTGAAAAATGTAGAAATAACATTAAAACCATAGTTAGCAACTTGCAGAGCATTAAAAAACCCTTCGATTGACTTATTTTTGAAGCTATTTCGATTAGAAATAAAGAAGTTATTGATATTTCAAAAAACAGAAATTGTGAAAAAAAAGTTTTCATGTGAAAGTATTAAATAAAGAGAAAAAAATATTACAGCACCTATGAATAATTGTTCTAAATTTATACATTATTGTTATTAACATTTCTATGAGGAAGCAAAGTGTTCATGAAATAAACACAACAAGATTTACGAAAACGAATGAAATGAGTACCAAAATAATAACAAAAATTTATAACTTGGCAGCGGTTTTTTATTTATGTATTTATTTTAAATAACTCTTCCCTTTCTTTTCAAATGTTTTTCACAGAAGAAACATTACTTCCTTTTGAATAAAAAAAAAGTTCTGTCCTGAAAGTTACTGTAAAATTTTATTACTTGAAGGATTGTTATGCACATTCCCAGGCAGAAAAGTCGGTGGTGTGCCGATGCCTACGACCGGCTCGACACCGGCCCGGTGGTAAAGTCGGACAATACCTGGTTCCGGCACTGTGGTACCGGGCCGGTTCCTAAAAGACAACCGGCTCGGCAACGGCCCAGTAGTAAGGTCGAACAATAACCGGTACCGGCACTGTGGTACTGGGCCGGTATGCGATGCAGTTTTTACACCATCGACGGACTTTTAACGGCATAATATTTTTGTGTCTTAAAAAGTCTAAATATTTAATTTTTTGAAATTTTTTTTACACCATTCGGAAGAATAAGAAAATGAAATCTCTCGAAATCAAATGTTTTTTAAAATCTATTTTTATATAGTTGGAAAAATTACATTTCATTTAACTCTATTAATTCAGCTTTAAACTGTCTTTTAGAAAAGGTTTTTTCTATTAATTTAGAACATTTTGTAATTAGTCCTGGTGTCACACTTCATATATAAACTTTCCATTCACTTTTCATAAGCAGGTTTAGGTTAGCGGATGCGGCATCGACTTTGCAGCCCGAGGGTCCTGAGTTCAATTCCTCATGTCTTCAGATTTTTCGTTAATACTTAATAATAATTCATATGTTTTAGCATTCTATTTACTGATTACAATTAAATTAATTAATAAATAATATTGTTTAACGTTTAATATATGTAAAAATGTATAAAAATAATTAATAATTTTTTTTTACAACCGGCCCGGTATCGAGCCAGTGGTTTACCAAAAGTGGCTTCAACAAAAGTGAAAAAGACGTTTCACAGGTTTGTAAGATCAAAAATAATCGGCTTAGAATTAAAACATATTGACCATTTGACCGCAGAATTTTCCAATATCGATTTAATACAAAGTTTAAGTTGTCGATAAAAATTAATTTTTTTTTAAATTAATTTTTTTTTAAATTATAATAAAAATTATATAATTACAAATTTCTTTTCTATTACAAAAGAAATCTGTCAATAACATTTTTTTATCTTATTTATATTGTTTAAAAATATTTTTCGTCCAATTAGAATTTAATTATACTTGATATTTATTTTTCGATTATAATCACTTTTTTAACAAAAAATAAAATAATTCAAAACGATAAAATAGGAAAAATCGTTCAATATAATTTCTAATTATAATTAAACCATATAATAATCTTAAAGTTATTATATAGTCTTATATTAGTCTTAAGGTTTCTTTAATAATAGTCAATAAATAACTTATATTTGCTGATTTATCGCTTATTTAATTAACCTCGTGTCAACGTCTTGGACAATTTATTAGTAGAAATTATATTTCCAACAAAAAAAAATTTTTTCCTTGAGTTATAATTCAATCAAATAAGTTAACGTAACAATATTAATTTTAACACTATCAATTTTTTCTCTCAAAAATTTTTTAATTTATTTACTACAAAAATCGTATGTTAAATTTTAAAACTTAAAAATTAAATAAATAAGATAAATAAATAAACTCAGAAAGCGTAATAACAAGTTCTTTTTGTAAAACATTCTTATCTCCATATGTCAATATACTATACTGCTATCGGAAATTTTTATTTTTGCGAAAAATAAAATTTTCCGTAGTTATACTGAATCTCACTGCTGTAATATGCATATACTGTCATATGTGTATATAATTAAACTACGAGATAGTATTTATACGCAGAACCTACAAATTACCGCGAACACGCAGCATTTAATAACGAAATGAAAAATCTTCATTTATTACATAAATATAAGATAAGAATCTTATGGATAGCAAATTTATTATATTACAAATTATTGTATTGAGCAACAAGTTAATACTCATTACATCATTTGTCTCTCTACGATCAAGATAAATCGAAAATTGTAAAATGCGAGGAAGCTGTTTGTATAGTGACAGGTTGGCAAGTGTTATAGATATCGACATATTATAATACTAAATTGATAGTTGAGGTTAAAAAAGGTATATTGATAATAAAAAATAATAATTGAAAATAAATTGATATTTTTGAATTTTTTTCGTAATATTGCAAAATTAATCCGTAAAAGGTTATTTCCAATAAATTCCAAAATTCGGTTCAAATAATTTCGCATATAAGCTAAAACATTTAAAACCTGGTAAAAGATAAATTGAAAAGCCTAATGTTTGAAAATAAAAAAGGTCAAAGAAAAGAAATTTATCAATTTCTTAAATTTCTGAGTAAACGTAATAAAATTTCAATTGTGAAACAATAATACAAGCAAATGCAATATTCTAAAAAACCAGTACTTTATTTTATTTCTTAATAATGGCAAGAAATTCTCACGTAAAGGCAAAATTATGAGTAACAACAAATGCTCTTCGAAAAGCGTCCAATGCATAGCATATATAGATGTTTTGAAATGGAAAAGTCGGACTTCCGCAACTAGTATATCTTTTGTTGCATCTCAACTCGCAAGATAGAAGCGCCTCTCTATTGGCATTTAGTGCATCATGAATGAGCAATAAATGTTTCTCTTACCTGCCTCAAAACCCTCAAGTATAACGCACACACATATCCGCATCCTTATTTTTACAATCTCACACACACTAAGTTCCCTCTTCCATATGGCATAAAATTTGCTCCTTTCGACACTTCCTTTAGAAAACAATTCTAGAATGTATTTTTCTCTTTATATTATAATAAGCAGTTTTCACGATTCTACTTCTTCATCTCCTCATCTTTTAAATCTTTTCTTCTTTATGGTTCATTTCTTATAGACCTTCGAATTTTTTCATCCTATCTCACTTTTTTTGACTTCTCGAGATTTTAGGGGGGGGGGGAAATTTACGATCATTCCTGATATGAAAATTAAAAGATTTCCCGAACATGGAAAAACGAGTTTTGGAAAACTTTTTTTTGAAAAATGTTCTTCTAAAAATTGGTGGAACTTGTTTTACATTTTGATTAATCACTTCATTAATCAAACTGTTCTCGTATTTTCTTTGTCTAAATACATTGACTAAATACATTTTATTAATATTTCGCTTCCGCTTTAAAATACGTGTTTCTGCATTTGAAAACATATTCTATATAATAGAATTAATTATTTTCAGTATATTTTTATTCTTTTATTATATATATGGAAAATAATAAATAGTAACAAGAGAAATAAATTGATTAATAATAAAGAATAAATAACAATGATTATGAAAAAAATGAATTATAATTATTATAAATATTTTCAGTCAAAAAACATTCTACAGAACTTTACAAGAATGTTTTAATATATAAGTAAGTGAACTTTATATAGATTTCACTTGGATCAGCAAAAGAAAAATTTATACAATTTTTTTACAGATATTAGTTTATTATAATTTATTAATATTAATAAGTACTCATATTAACATATTTTAAAGTTTTTTATCGTTTGAATTTCACACCTATACATTCAATAAATTGCCGTCTATATGGCATAACAATTCGGTCACAAACGAATTACAATATACGTGAATCATGGTTTTGATATAAAATTGTTACGTTTTAGTTAAAAAATAAACAACATAGGTTCCAAGGATAAATAATTGTATTGAATAATTTTTATTAATTGTTAAAATTGGAAGAAATAATACTTTTGTGGATGGATTAATTATATAATAGTAGATACTTACAATAAAAATTATTTAATGTTTTTAAATTTATTTTTTAACTATTCAACTTACAAAAAACTTTATTTTGTTTTCTAAATTGATTAAATTTAACACATTAAAATTGCAATAACAATTAAATTTAATAAAAATACATGAAGATTACAAGAATACTTTTCGGGGGTATATTTTTTTAATACGCGTAACTGAACAGGATGCGCGTGCACGCAAGATGCTTCCTACTTCCTGATCTCGTGCCAAATGTGTGCACTTCTAATACAAAGCAAAAAAAGTATATATATATATATATACATATTCTGTTTATCCTCAAGCTGCTTGGATTTTTTTCAGATTGCATATTAGAAGAAGAAGAATCAAAAAAAATTTCCAAATATCTAAAAACTTTTTTTTCCTTATGTAACTAGATTCATAAGTACACATTTTACTATTATATGAAAGGCAAAAAAAAGAAAAAAAAATTGAGAGGTAGAATGGAAAGAAAAAAGGTAAGAATGGAACGGGCTGTGATGGCACGTGCCCGCATTATATAATCGGAAGTAAGAGCACAAGGAAATGTGGGGGATGTTTCTTTCTTAAGAATCTAATTATTTATTTTTATAACACATTTCGCTGCTTTACGAGTGTAAAAAATGTCTTTATTTTTTTTTCGTAAAAGAAGATATAAGTTTTTATAAAATCATTGATTGTTATATCAATTTTTTTATTTTAAAATCAAAAACAATTTATTACATAAATTATAAATTATTAAATCATCATTAATTATTAATAAAATATTTAATGATATTTATCACTATTAACTGTAATATTAATTAATTAACAGTGTAATTTTTACAGTGTAAAAAATTTAGGGAGTTAACGGACTCGCAAGTGAAATTATTCAATATAAAAATCAATTCCAAAAGAGAGTTAATTTACTAACTCCCTTCGTCAACACCCGCGCAAGTTATTTTTTCTTTGGGGAGTTAGCATTTGGGTGTAAAGTTTTAATTCTCTTTATTTAACTCCTTTTTTACAGTGTAATTTATTAGCTATTTATTAAATTATTTACTTATTTATTTAACAGTAACACTTCAATGTTATTTATTTCAATTATTTAATTGTAAGCAATTGTAAACAACGAGAGTGCAATAAGTGTGTATCACCGCCTAAATTATTGAAAAACACGCTTAGACATTTTTTTTAGATATTTCAAAAACTGTTGAATGGATTTTCAGTTTCCAAGGCTTAAATAAAAGCTGAGACTTTAAAGATTATGTTACAAGAGTTTAAAATTTTTCTCTAAATTTTTCTAGAATGTGCAGTCACACAAACATGGTGCACAAATAAAGAAAAATTAATCAATTTTTTTAAAAATTTCTTAGGTGATAAAATCTCGCAAAAATATAAAATAATGTTCATTTATATATCAAACGACGCAGAATTTAATTGGCTTTCAAACAATCCAAGAACCAAGTGTCTATCATTTTTTAATAATCAAATATCTTAATTTAATTTCAGCAGCAATTTTTCTTAGCTCGCCCGTCGTTCGTACCGACAATATATAAATTTATATTAAAATAAATATACAAATTTATAAATTCGAAAATAAATCTAAGTCTGATCATTTATATGTTAAAAAGTATTACTTTTTGGTTATATATTTTATTATTTTGTTATCAATTGGAAAATCTTTTTTTGGAAAAAAAGAAACACAATGTAAAAATGTATGTTCATTGTCAAAAACGACCCATGAAAAAGGGACCTGCATGTTAGATTGGCATCGAGGATCGTCGAACGGAAGAACATAAATTTATTTGACTATATCGATATAAGTAACGACCTCTTTTGAATACAAATCGGTTACTAAAGATACAGATACTTTTAGGTAACAAGAAAAGACCGACAATTTTTTTTCTTCCTCTTCACTTCTTTTTTTTAAGTAATGGATAAATTTACATTCCTGGGTAATAAAACATTTTTGAGACAAGTACAATTTAATAAAATTTTATAGATTATGTACTTTTCTGATTGTCTTCGTATTTATAATTTTTACATTTTTTAACATTATTTTTTACTTTTATTTTTAAAGGTTTATTTATTTATTTGAATAATAACGGGACAGGCTCTTTCCTTATAAACTTAAACAACACTGTAGGTGAATCTTACATTGTAAAATGAAAATTAAGTAATATAATTAGATATTAAATTTGTTTCTCCGTTGACTCCTTTAGAAAATGAGTTATTGTATTTAATGATAAGGTATAATTCACATATTACGTCACGCAAATTTAGAAACTTTTTTACCCCTCCCCCCCTACGTCACATTTTGTTACATAGAAATTAGGAATTTTTACACAGTCCGTCACAAAACTATAGACCCTCCCCCTAAGCCTGTGACGTAATATGTGAATCATCTCTAATACATAGCATTTTATTCAAATTCTATATAAATTTATAATATTTACAGTACAGTAGGAGAGACCGAGGAGGTGAGTAACAACGCTAATATCTTTAAACCAAGTTATCGAAAATACAGAGTCTAAATTTTTTTTTAGTCAGTAGTACCCTCTACAACTTCTCCATACTGTTCAAGAGCATTTCCGGTTAGATGAAGTCCATTAGTGACGTGACGTTACAAAAATACGTCAAAAGTAAGTTTTCGTTTCAACTTTCAAAACCTCATATTTTTGTAATTACACAGTTTTATAATATGTGCTTTTCGGGGTTTTATAGCTTAATTATCTGTCTTTAAGTTGCAATAGTGTATTTCTAAATTACGTGTAATACTTTTGTGTAATTTTAACTTTTTTGTTTTTTGCTTTTAAACTTTAGATAAAGTTATTTTCATGTTTTGAAAGATTTATGTTTTTTTTCATTTTTTATAAGCCTAAAATATGAAAAAATTGTCAATTTTTCTTAAGTGCATGGCGAAAGCTATTACGTTATTATTAATTAACATTAAAATATAGAACTAGTACTTTCGTTTCACATTTTAATAATTTAATATTACATATATGATAAATTTTAAAATTAAATGCTACATCTGTGATATAGATAAGAAGATAATATCGATAAGACATTAATGTACCAAAATGTGTTGAATATATATTAAATAAAGTATCAAATATGCATAATTTGTACTTTGAGTATTTTTGTATTTTTCTAAGTTGATAATAAAAATATTTTAAATTAATTATAGTCTTAAAATAATATAATATTAACCATATTCTATAATGTTAATTTTTTCCTAGGTGCTGTTATTTTCTTCCTCAGGGGTTAGGAGGAAAGTAACAAATGCAAAGGTCGTAAAAAATTCATGCTGTGAACTGGTTTTTTAATCTTAATGTTTAATTCAAATTTTATTTAAGGAGGTTCTCCGGCAAATCAATTTTCTTCAAAATTTTACCAAATTTTGGGAGAATATTTATTTTTGTATACTTTATAAGTAACAAAAACCTCAACACCCCTTACCATGCTAAAATAATAATAATTAATTATCGACTCGTAAGGATCGTTAAATTTTCATTTTTATAATTCAGGTTTAAAGTTTCAACATTTGCATAGGATTCCACATAAAGCATTTGAAAATGTGACATTTTATTTAATTGAGCGTCTGGATCGAATAACCCGCTCTCCGCTCGACTTGAACACTTACCAGACAGTCAAACATACCAAAATGGTCTAAAAGTTGAAATTCGAATTTTTGAAACATACATTCTTGTAGGAAATTGAATGGCGCATCTTTTGTTCCTTTAAAATTTTTTTGTAGAACAAATATTTTGGAAGATAATGACCAAAAACTGGAAATTTTAAACTTCTGAAATTAATTAAATTTTAAAACATAAATCAACATATCTTTGGTAATTATTATTCGATTTATAGTACGTGATTAATGTACAAAATTGTACATTATTATAAGTACTATTTAGTACTATGTAGTGAAATACAATATTATAAGTACTATTTAGTATTATTCAGTGTAGCCACAGAAAAAAATGGACTCATTTTTGTTGCAACTCGTAATGAGTCTATGTTAAATGACATATGACGTGGCGCCACCTACAAGGTTCATTTTTGTTGCAGCTCATAATGAGTCACTTTTCTGACTCATTCTGAGTTCAGTTTTTTTCTGTGAGTACAATATTATAATTATTATTTAGTCTATACAGTACTAAACTTTACAGTACAATACAGTACTATCTCTATCTATAATATTAAAATGTTTCCTAGTCGTTTCGTCGTTTTGTCGGATTCGTTGTTTTGCAACATACACGGAGAAAAATTCCAATCGATTATAGCATGGACTTTCTCACTCTATTTTTCCATAGACTCAGTATGCGAAAGTTGCAATAGATGGTGTGAAAATCGCATGGACCCATGCGATTTTGGCATGGATTCCAAGCAAATTACGCGTAGTTGTGTCTGTGCGTTATTCGGTTCGGCTGCCCATGCTCAATTAGTATGATATTTCTCTCCGTGTATATAGGAGCGATTCCACGTCAAGTGATCAAGGGGTCTTTTTGTGTAATGTTTATTTCAATAATTTTGTACTCTTAAACAATTAAACATAAAAATTTGACAAAGTACATTTTGGAAAGGTTTTTTCATCCTCTTTCGATTGGAAATAAGCATTTTGGAAAAAAAAATTTTTGACCCAAAAAAATCAACATTAAAAATAAATTTCAATTTTTGAGGGAGATGGATACGATTTTTTTTTTTTTTTAACGAAAGCTGAGGTTTTTTCCTAAAAGGACATATAAATGATAAAGTGGGACTAGAATGTTTAAACATTGAAAAAAAGAGTTTTCTACTCGCCGGAGCGCTCAAAACCCGGTTTTTAGCTCCGTTTTGGAGAAAATTATTTTTTTCAATATTTAAACATTTTAGTCCCACTTTATCATTTATATGTCCTTTTAGGAAAAAACCTCAGCTTTCGTTTAAAAAAAAATCGTATATCTCTCTCCCAAAAATTGAAATTTATTTTTAATTTTGATTCTTTTGGGTCAAAAAAATTTGTTTCTTCAAAATGCTTATTTCCAATTAAAAGAGCATGAAAAAACCTTTCCAAAATGTACTTTGTCAAATTCGTATATTTAATTGTTTAAGAGTAAAAAATTATTGAAATAAACATTGCACCAAAAGACCCCTTGATCACTTGACGCGAAATCCCCCATATATATGTAAGTAGAAATATTTTTAGTTTATAATTAGAAAATTAAATAATAATTCAAAAATAAACTCTAAGAATTCTGTAATTCTAAATGAAAGTATAATTATTTTATCCCATTTATTATATGCCCGCTTGATTAATTTAAATCGGTTCATTCATTTAGGAGAAATAGAATTTTGTTTAAAAACTTTCAAAAAATTTATTTTGCTGTAACTTTTATAAAAAAAATTTTTTATTTCTGCTTTTTTTATTGTTTTTTTTTTATTGTTTATACTCCTGTCTTATTGGCCTTACGCACTTCGACAAGAGTCCCCGAGAAATACATATTGGGTCCAAATTTTCTTTATTTTCTTCATTCAATTGTTGAACTACCCAATTATTACTATTTTTGTAGTGAAAAATACTATAATAATAGTAATTATTGCAGTATTCACTTTCAAAAATTGCATTAAAAATTTTAATTTTTACATCGTCATTGTAATTTTCATTAAATTTTGTATTACTTTTTACATTCAGTATGTTGTAAATATTACTTGTAGAAATTTTAAAGTTTTACTATTTAACTTTTTGCTCGAAAAAGTAGAAATCCGTATCGCTACCACGCACACCTGAGTGTGTGATCACGTTACTACTGTCATGCGCAGCGATCGTTATATATTAAGGTTATATATTGTTATAATAATCATTTATGCTAATACTCCCAAAGTTCTATATTTCAAAATGTGCAATTATAGTTTTACATTAAATTATTTATAACATTTATTGAAATAATTCTTTTTTATTTTGTACAAAATGAGAATAAGAAATGTAAGAATAATAATCTAATAATTTAATAATTAAAATAAATAATTTTAAATTAAATATACTGTCCCTTATTATTATTATTACAGTAATATTATTGTAATATTTTAGTATAAAATTATAGTAATCTTACAGTAAATTTTTCAAAGCAAAATTAATTTAACATTCCAGTACTATTACTCGAGCATGTAAGGTATAGTTTTACGTTTTTCTATTATGGTAATATTACAGAGTAATGTTAAGATAAAAATTAGAATAATTTTATAATTTAGAAAATAACATTTCACCAAGCTGAACTCTAACCCTGAACCTTGTGTACAGGAAGCAAAAGTCTTACCAGTGAGCCAATCTTACTTGAACTTACTGAACACAAGGTTCAGGGTTCGAGTCCAGACTTGGTGAAAAGTTTTTTTTTTCTAAAATATAAAATTATTCCAATTTTATCTGTATATTATATTAACATTACAATAAGATCACAGTGTAATATTACTTTAACATTGTGAGGTAATATTACCTTAATGTTCCCATTAATTTATCGTAATTGTACAACATAATATTACCTCAAGGCGGCCATTTTGGTATTTCAGCAAGATTAATGTAATATTACAGTGCAGATTGCGAATCTCCAGTGCAATATTACAGTGATGTCACTATAATCTTACGTGCTGCTTGGGAACTGTTTTGCAATTTTTCCATAAGCATGTAATATTAAAGTAATGTTACTGTCATGTTACAGTAATATAAATGGATAATATTACCCATCAGACAGTAAAAAAAAATATTATATTTTTTTTTTAAAATGTATATACAGTAGTGAAATTTAATATGACTAAAATATTACTGTAATGTTACGTTTATATATGGGAAAGGGATATATGCGTGTAACTGATATTTTGTTTCATAGCGTTTGCTTTTTCGAGTAAAAACTAAAAATCTATACAAAATAGTAATAATTGCTCTGATATATAATAAAAGTTGCTTCGCTTAAAATATTAATTGCTCGAGACATTTTAAATATTACTCGGCTTTTAATAACATTTATTAATTTTATTAATAAATATCATTTTAATTTAACATTTAATTTTAACATTTAATTAATAACATTTATTATTCTTAATAACATAAATTCAAGAACCGGTCGGACGCTCGGACGACTCGCGCAACTGCCAGTCAGTGAGCAGTGAGCTCCTCTGGGCCACTTACTGCTACCCGACTGGTACTAGCGCGTGTCGTCCGAGCGTCCGACCAGTTTATATTCAGTAGCTTATAAGTTCGAAAATATTGAGTTTAGGAAAAAGTTGTCAAAGAATGAAAGTTTTAGATTTATTTCGACTTTTAAGAACTGTAAACAAAATTTTTTTAATAAAAAAATTAGGTTTTCCTTTTAAAATAAACGTTTATTTTTGGATTCCGGTACTGCACATGTTCTAAATCAGTTTATATTAATATAATATAACCTACAGTTAAAAAAATTAATTAGTTTATTAAAAAAAGTTTTTTTTACATTTCTTAAAAGTCGAAATAAAACTAAAACTTTTATTCATTACTAACTTTTTCCTAAACTCAATATTTTCAGACTTACAAAATATAGGAAATATATATATGGGGCATTTCATGTCAAGTGATCAAGGTGGAGAAAAATTTTTCCCCAATCGTAGCAAAACTTGGGGCTTCTGTAGTACTCATAGATAGTAATTTTTTGTGAAAATATTTTTTTACCTAATCTAATATTTTCCGAGGGGGGGGGGTTAAATTTTTGTGTTTTTCAGTACAATGCTTATTTCAATAATTTTTTACTCTTAAACAATTAAATATACGAATTTGACAAAGTACATTTTGGAAAGGTTTTTTCATGCTCTTTTAATTGGAAATAAGCATTTAAAAAAAAAAAAAATGTTGACACAAAAAAATCAAAATTAAAAATAAATTTCAATTTTTGGGGGAAAAAGACGCAATTTTTTTTTAACGAAAGCTGAGGTTTTTTCCTAAAAGGACATATAAATGGTAAAGTGGGACTAGAATGTTTAAACATTGAAAAAAAGAATTTTCTCCTAAACGGAGCTTAAAACCGGGTTTGAGCGCTCCGGCGAGTAGAAAACTCATTTTTTCAATGTTTAAACATTCTAGTCCCACTTTATCATTTATATGTCCTTTTAGGAAAAAACCTTAGCTTTCGTTAAAAAAAAATCGTATCCCTCTCCCCCAAAAATTGAAGTTTATTTTTAATTTTGATTTTTTTGGGTCAAAATTTTTTTTTTTCAAAATGCTTATTTCCAATCAAAAGAGCATGAAAAAACCTTTCCAAAATGTACTTTCTCAAATTTGTATGTTTAATTGTTTAAGAATAAAAAATTATTGAAATAAACATTGCACCAAAAGACCCCTTGATCACTTGACGCGAAATCCCCCACATATATGTAAGTAGAAATATTTTTAGTTTATAATTAGAAAATTAATACTTTAAAATTAAATACAAGTAGGTAAAAATAAAATATCAATATTTAAAATAATTAAATCTTAATTTATGAACAAATACAAATGTTGAATAACAAATATTTCAAAGCAAACATAAATAATTTTTAAAAAGAAAATAAAAAAAATTTATTATTTACATACATATGTATATATTTAAATAAAAATTTTCTTAATATATATATATTATCAATGGAGATGTTATTTAATAAATTTATATAAGTGGAAATAAACAAGTAAAATGTCTTCCGAGCGAGCGTGGACAACGACGCTACAAGGAGAAAAAAATGCTGTTGAATCAATGACATATGAGTTTGATTCACTGAATAGTGTCATAACGGGCTACCAAACGTATATGCTGTTGTTTTGAAAGCATTGATTCTAATGATTCGATAGTTTCACTGTCATTGAAAGAAAAGCATATTTCTCAAATTGACAGCATACAATGTTAATTTTAAGGGCATGTCCAAGTTGCAAAATGTAAACAAACCAAGCACTAACATCACGTTTTTTATACACCTTTTTCTCTCACAAAAATTACCATTAGAAAACTTTTTTTAGAAAAATGATAAATTAGTGTGTCAAAGTTTCCAAAAAAATCATTTTTGAGTTTGATGAATAAATAGCAATTAGTAAAATAAGTAATTTAAATGACCTGTAAAATAGCATTTTTGACGCGTCGCGAAAAATAAACTGTTTGAGTATATCAACAGCACTGACGATGAAGAAGTCACATATCAGCGATTGGACCTTCAACATGTGGAAAGGGAAATTTTTCCCTTTCCTTTATGAAATTACAAGGAGAAAGGGTAAAAACTTCTTCATCGTCCGTGCGGTTGATATAGTCAAACACTTAAAAATTTCGCGATGTCAGACGATTGCTCTCCGCGCACGCGCAGACCGTGCCAAGAAAGTATTGACAACAGTATGCAGAAAGACAAATTTTGTTTTACTCTGAAACTCACATATTTTCACATGCCTTCAGGTATACTAGGTATAGATACCAAATTCAACACTTCAATTTACCATTTTCATAAAAAAAATGTAAATTTCTATTCATTTACGAAAATGTGATGGTCGAAAAAAAGCAGCAGTAGAAGACCGAATATTGAGGATTTTTTCGACCATCACATTTTCGTAAATGAATAGAAATTTACAGTTTTTTATGAAAATGGTAAATTGAAGTGTTGAATTTGGTATCTATACCTAGTATACCTGAAAGTATGTGAAAATAAGTGAATTTCAGTCTAAAACAAAATGTGTCTTTCTGCATAGTGTTGTAAATGCTTTCTTGGCACGGTCTGCGCGTGCGCGTAGAGCAACCGTCTGACATCGCGAAAAATTTAAGTGTTTGAGTATATCAACCGCACGGACGATGAAGAAGTTTTTACCCTTTCTCCTTGTAATTTCATGGAGGAAAGGGAAAAATTTCCCTTTCCACATGTTGAAGGTCCAATCGCTGATATGAGACTTCTTCATCGTCAGTGCGGTTGATATACTCAAACAGTTTATTTTTCGCGACGCGTCAAAAATGCTATTTTACAGGTCATTTTAATTAGTTATTTTACTAATTGCTATTTATTGAACACACTCAAAAATTATTTTTTTGGAAACTTTGACACTCTAGTTTATCATTTTTGTAAAAAAAAGTTTTCTAATGCTAATTTTTGTGAAAGAAAAATATGTATAAAAAATGTTATTTTGGTGATTTGTTTGTTTACATTTTGCTTTGTTTACAGTTCACAACTTGGACATACCCTTAAAGTATTCCTTTTGAATCAACGATCAAATTTTTTTAATTTAACAGTATATGCTTTTGAGTCAATGACTATAGTTTTTCAATTTAAAAGCATCATTTTTATGATTCAAAAATTTGTACTTTTAATTTTTTTAGTTGTTGCTATCGATTGAATAACACCATACTGTTAAGTCAATTCTTTTATGTGGTTAAGGATATACCAACGATAAATTGAAAAAATTAAATTTTTGTTCACATACTTTTTATATACTATAATTAATTCTCACACCTTTAACACAACACTTCTTATAAACATCTTTTTTTCAATTTTACACACTAACATACACATCTTTATTATTTTTTTCATTTTTTCCAACGACAAACACACATACATACACATTCAAACACACTTTATATTTTTTTTAATTCTGAAAAATACGCTGTTCCCAATCGGTCACCCATCCATGTAGTAACCGCGACCAAACCTGCTTAACTTTCGTGATAGACGAGTACTGCCGCGCTGCAATGTAATACATTCGCTTCTTACATTGAGCAGTTACTTTGTAGTTAAATACCGTGCGCGAGATTTTTCTCGTGAATAAGGGAATTTATATAGGGCACGGTGGTCTTGAATCAACTTTGAATGAAATGTCTTAGCACATCATTTTTTTTGCTGATTTGGGTTATTTGCATTCTAAATAATGTGTAAAAAATTTATAGCCCATAACTTGTCGAGCCGTTTTTATATATATATTATATATAACCTTTTCGTTAATTTTTTTTACAGTAACTGGTATAATTTCCGTAAATTGGCAAAAATATGTGCCTTAACATGTATTGTAATATTTAAACAAAACTGACTTATTCTGTCAGAAATATTATTTAAATTGTTATATTATATTATTTAAAATTAAAGAAAAGTATTAGGGCCAGTTGGGGTAAATCCGGATAGAGGGCAAATACGGACAAAAAGTGTTGGATCTTAATTTACAAATTAAAAATTCAGTTCGACGTCAATATTTTAAGCTTAAATCCTTTAAAAGAGATTCTGACTACTTCCATGATTTTATCTCGACAATTGTCAACAGGATAATTCAAAAACTTAGGGTAAATCTGGACAGAGCTTCTATTACATTTTAAAAAGTGGTGTAAGTAGTGTAATTCGGTTAATTTTTAAAAAAGTCCGGCATATTAGATACGGCATTTTGAATTTTCAAAATCTGAATTTGTATTCGTATTCAATGATCCCAAAAACTTTTCTTTATCAAGTTTTATTAAAATCCATTAAAATTTGTTAAAGCTATATATATGTTTTTCATTATTACTTTTTGAATCGTTAATTTATTAACTTTTATGATACTACAACACTTAACTGATTCAACTTGTATACATCTAGTATGACTTTTTTTTTCAAGTTGTTCTATCCCTTAATAGAGTAGTATACTTAAGATAATATCCGAACAATAAAATGTAAAAAATTAAATATAATATTTTATAAAAAATAAAAAATTAATCTAGGGAACTCAAGAAAGAAATTAATGCAGTATAAAACGAAAGAATTGCTTTTTATTATAAAAAAACTTACTTCATTTGTGAAAAATAGGTATTTTGTCCGGATTTACCCCAACTGACCCTATTTTAATTAATATTATGCTTAAATTCATAATTTGATACAAATATGTAACATTTTAAATAAAAAACTAATGATTTTTTTTCAAAATGAGTTTTCTCAAAAACGGCTCGGCAAGTTATGGGCTATAAATTTTTTACACATTATTTAGGATGCAAATAACCCAAATCAGCAAAAAAAAAGGATGTGCAAAGACTTTTCATTCAAAGTTGATTCAAGACCACCGTGAGGGAATTTATATTTAACTAGTCCTTAATTCTTTAAAACAATTTAAATAATAGTTTTTTAAATAAGAATTTCAAAAACGTCAGGTTTAATAAACATATAAATATGTGTGGTTAAGTATTTTAATAAATTTAGCACCTGTCAATGTCTCAAAAACATAGTGTCCTTATTTTTATAGCATATGCTATAGGCAGTCTGCTATAGCACCACTCATTGAAACGAAAGCATATGCTTTCGTTTTCAAAAGCGCGCTTCTTTGGAGCAAACAACTTTTCATTTGATTCAAATTTACACGCATTTTCTTTAAATTTATCTATTAGATGCTTCAAACACTTTCTTAAGGTGGCTTGCGGTGTGCACGATAAAACAGGAACAACTCAAATCAAAAGTACAGAAAAATTTCATAGTTTACTATGTTATCTTGTTCGTGAACGAAGCGTTTTGAGAAAAAAAAATTTTCTAGAAATGTCAAATGATTTTAGCAAAATTCGAATTTTTAGGTTTTTAAAAACTGGTTTTTTGTCAAAATTGCATTCTTGACATAAAAACGAATCGATTCATGTATATAAAGTATATATTTTATCAAAATTTATAGAATAAATAAATATTTTAATTTTTCACAAAAAAATAAAATTTTGTATTTTTTGACATTTTATTATAACACTTTAAAATAATTATTCTATAATAAAAAATTAAATAATTAATATTTATTCAGGGTACTTTACCCGGTTTATTAATTATATTTAATAAACTATTATAATTATTTAACTTTTAAAATTATATATAATAATATATATTGAGGAAGCTAAATGGTCATGAAATGAACAACTTGTTTGTGTATGTATTAGACAGGTAAAATTTTGAAAATAATTCTATTTCATTATTATTCATCATAAAACTTAAAAATTGATAAAATTCACATTCACAGTGATAAATGTTGATAAATATAGCGTATAAACACATTTTCATAAAAAATCAAAAGTTACCACCTTGTGGCCAAAAAAGTGTCTACCTTAGGGCCAAGACACAAATTTTTAAACGTTAATGAAAAAATTTTTTAAAGCATAATATTAATTATATTCTTTTGGAATATTATTGTACGATATATATAGATAATTATAACAATTTTTACTAATTTAAAATATCCAATTTCGATGCTTTTAACACCCTGAAAAAAAAATTTCTCGATCATTTAAAAACATAAATTTTACGACGTTCACGTTACAAAGAGACTCATACGACTATTTACCTGAAAAATTTACGAAAATCTTCGTCTTCTTAAATAATAACAAAAAACATTTGAAGAAACTAACTAATATACAAACATTTTCTTAGGGTGACCACCTTAGGGCCCTGACCACCTTGGGGCCCTCTTCCCTAAAACTTTTTACGATTTTATGAGTCCCAAAAAGGTTATATAATATAAACAATTTATATTGTAAAAAAATCTTAAAAATATTAATCACGTCTATTAATATGACTAATTAAAGAATAATAATTATAATTTAATTAAATGCCTATGGTAAAGTGATACGTAAAAATATTTACTTTGCCATTTAGGTTCTAGAGGTTCTAGAGCAAACTTCCGGCACGGCGTTTGACCCACTGATATATCGCCGCGCGTTTGTCATGACAGATGGCGCAACTGACATTTGTACTGATATTTTCTAAAAGCTATTTTTATATTTGTTGGTTCACTTTATAACAAAATGAAGAAAATGTTTTTTAATTTTTATAAAAAATAACATTGCCCTAATCCCCCAAAAAGAAAAAAAATGGCTGGTCCGATCAATGAAATTAATAAATAAACTCATTCTAGAGTTCAAGTTTGACATTAACCCATTAACGCCCAAATGTACAATTTTTTTAGACCAAAGTTTGACACTACATTTTAACAGAAAAAATTCCGCAATAGTAATTTCTTATTGGCTAAAAACCACTCTTTCGAATGTCGTTCCAAAAATTTTTATAAATTTATAAATAAACAAATTACATATGTTTAAAAAAAACATTAAAATTTTATGTTTTGTTTTTAGTTTTTTCAATTTAAGTACAGGTATTCATCTTAGGCTAATTTCAGAATAGCTAAAAATCGTGTCGACTTCCAAGACGATTCGATGCGCGTACATACATTTTTGTTTACTGTGCATCGAAGTCAAGACGATTTACCTTATTGTGGACTCAACCTTAGAATACATCTAAAAGTCCTAAATAACGCGTCAAGTCAGAGTTTAAAAATTAAAAATGGCTGATACATGGCGGACGAAATATTTTGAAATCTCTGAATTCGCTTCAAATTTGTTACTCGGGGGTTTTTAGGGTCGCTGATTACGAATCCTAAGTTTGATTTTGAAAATTCAAAATGTCGGATCCAATATGGCTGATAAAATTCAATAGGGCGAATAAAATGGTTAAAAACTAATTTAATTCACTTGAAACTTGTTACTCAGGGGTATGCAGGATTCAATTACAGTATTAATTATGAGTTTTTTTCAGTGTACACAACTTCTATAAAATGAAATAACACATAAACAAATTCATATTTTATAATATTTGTTTATACACTGAAATAAAATGCATTTGATTCATATAACCAACTAACTTTTATTTCACTTTTATTTCACATTTTATTTCAGTATATAAACAACTTCTGTAAAATAAAATAACACATAAACAAATTAATATTATGCAAGATGTTAATCTTGCATGATATTAATTTGTAATACTGCCACAAAACAGACAACTAGTACAAACTTGAATCAAAGTAACACAAAGACAAAATAACATGATACAAGAATTCACAGCATTGTTTAAAAAAAGCAAATACAATCCATTTTTTAAAAAGCCATCAGACATATTGGATCTGCCATTTTGAATTTTAAAAAATAGATGTAAGATTCATAATCAGCGTCCCTAAAAAACCCTTAGTAACAATTTTCAGTCAAATCCAATCAACTTTTAATTAAGCCATCAGCCATCTTGGTTCCTCCATTTTGAATTTTCTAAATCTGACTTTGAATTCGTAATCAGCGACACTGAAATAATTTTTGCAATATATTTAATATAATATAAATATAAATTTTATTTTTTAACACATTTTTATTAATTTTAAGAAAATCAAATTTAAACAAGTATCATGAAATCGACAGATTTTAGAAAATATTAATATGATAATTAAAATACAGAAATTGAAATAAATTACATTCGTTGTTCAATCGTATTTGCTAAAAAGCATGTAGCCCATGAATTAAAGAACATTAGAAATCTAATGGATTCATCTTTAATCGATTACGACGTTTTGTGATGGTCAGGGAACTCCATGAAAATTATCTCTCAGATGAGACAGATGTTGCTGGAATTGAAAAATAATCGCGGGCCATTTTCGATAGAGTTGGATACGTTTTCTGGTGATTTTTCCACCATTCTAAAATGTCAGTAAGACTGTCGGCTTGTTTTTCAGCATAATAAATATTATATTCTCGTTTCCAGTCCCAAGGTACTTGATTAGTATTTTCTTCGAAAATCGAATTCAAGTTTATTTGGTCATCTTCTTCAGAAGTCAATGAATTCTCCAAACTTAGACCCTCATCAGCAATCTAGAGATATTTTATTGTAAAATTATATTCGTGTTTTTGCTTCCTCATAAGGAAGCTTTGCATTCGTGACGATTTTCAATTTTTCAAAACATGGTTATATGGACTCATTTTCATCTAGGATATATGTATATTAAATTCTGAGCAAATGGCCAGATGTATGTGTGTGTATATGTGTGTGTATGTCACAAAAAATTGTGTACAAATTATCTCAAACAAATTTTAATGGATTGCCCTGAAATTTTGCAGGTTTATTGCAGTCATTAATACCTAAAATCTGACACAAGAATTTTCAAATTTATCAACAAAATTTATTTTATACAATTTTTTCAAAATTAAAAAAAAATTTTGTATTATTTTTTTAAATAACTTTTTTACTTCTTAATATTTTCATTAATTATTCTCAAAATTGCTTTTCTTACAAGAAAACGAATCAATTGTTATATACAAAATGCACATTTCATCAAAATTTATAAAATTAATCAATATTTTTATTTTTCACAAAAAATTCAAATTTTGCGTTTTTTTAAATATTACCTTAACATATTAAAATTAAATTAAGCAATTGGTTTATGATATTTTGAGGAAGCGAAATGGTCATGAAATGAACAACTTGTTTACTAAAATATTTGTTTCATCCTGATTGTACAACATTTTTTTTATTTTGGAATATCTAGTACAAATTTTTATGAAGTTCGGTAATGCATTATTATGGTTAATTTAAACTTACAGAAAAGCCTTCTAGTAGGCTATTTAGAGTAATAAAGTTTACAATTTTGAAAAGTAAATCTCATATTTTTGGAGTAGTGTAAAATAAAAAATTTCCTTTTTTCATAAAAAAAGCCTTAATTGACGGCATTCAAATAATGTATTATAAATATTAATTAAAACTGTTAAAATTTTTTTTTTACTTTTAGAACTAAATCAGAAATTAAAATAGAAACTGAATATAAGAAACTTTTTAAAAAATTATTGGTGATTTTTTATTATTTAATATAATAAATAAAGTAAATAATATTATACTTGTCTCCTTTCATCCTGTATTGTGCTAGAATAATCTCTTTTTAAAGTCGCTTCAAACTTTTTAATACTTCATTTCATTTCCGTACCCCACGTTGTTTTGTCGAAGGTTTCAATTTTGTGTCTGGGGTCTAATATTAATACAGTACAATATGTCCAATTCGTCTTACTGTAGTGTTTCATAATTTTTGAATGAGCCGCTTTGTAAGATCATTTTTTGGATGGAATTTAATTCTTCGGAATTACTTAAATTATTTATAGCAGTGTCTAATTTGTCAAGCAACATATTAATCCCAATAACTACCAAATTCAGTGTAGGACACTTTTCTCCACTGAATAAGTTTGTCAAAGTTTTAGAGTTACGCAGGTGTTTTATAAATTCATTTACAAGATTCCACTCATTTTCGGTAATTTTGAGTCCTTGTAGTTTTTCATTATGTTGGCATAATAAGTCTATTGCTGATTACATTCGAGTACCTAAAACAATCATATCATGTGTTGAATTCCACCTGGTACTGACGTCGACATTGGGAGATAACATTTTAATGTTGCATGTATCACAACAAAGTTTTAACTTATTTCGCCACTGTTCCAATTTTTCAAAATTTTGAACAAATTTCGTAATTTTACAATAGGTGAAGTACAGGATATTAACTCGAGTTCATCATCTTCAGCTTCTTCTTCGATATCTCCTTCCAAATCTGTGTTTCCAATTTCTTCGTCACTTTCTAGTTCTTCTATTTCTTCATTTTGTTCATTTCGCACGTCATCAAGTTTTAATATTTTCAACATATCTTGAACTGCAAGATTCAACATATGTGTTAAGCACTTATAATGCTGGTTTTTAAAGTCGAAATCCTTAATTAATTTTGAAAGTTCACATATGAAATTAGTATTTGCAGAAGCGTTGTCTACTGTTATGCCCATAATTTTATTTTTCAAGTGATTTTCTTTGACCATTCTAAAAAAACAATCCGCAATATCCTTTCCTGAATGATCACCAAGTGAAGGACAAAAATCTATTGTGAAAATCTGTAAAATATCTAAAACTATTTTTTGCTTTTTGTAAAATTCGTTTTCTATTAATGATTTTAACCCCTTGGCTGTCGACGAGATTTCCACTGTTTTAGCCAAAAGTGTGTTGTAAATTTTTATTTTTTTATTTTTATGAAACTTGGTATCCTAAGGTTTTAGGGATCGCTGATTACGAATCCAAGGTCGGTTTTTTAAAATTCAATATGGCGGATCCAATATGGCGGACAATTTTTTTAAACTGATAGGATTTGCTTGAAAATGGTTACTTAGGGGTTTTCGGGGTCGCTGAACACGAATCTGGCGTTAGTTTTTCAAAATTCAAAATGGCGGATCCAATATGGCCGACAATTTTTCAAAACTAATCGGATTCGCTTGAAAATGGTTACTCGGGGGTTTTCGGGGTCGCTGATTACAAATCCGCGGTCCATCTTTCAAAATTCAAAATGGCGGTTCAAAATTACTAAAAATAAGCGGGTTGTGAGTTCCAAGCAAATCCATACAATTTTGCTCCATGATTCTATCACATTGAAGGCGCCATTTTGAATTTTGAAAAACGAATCACGGATTCGTAATCAGTAACACCGAAAACACCCCGAGTAAAGATTTTCAGGCAAATTGGATCAATTTTTCAAAATAATGTTTGCCTTATTAGATCCGCCATTTTGAATTTTGAAAAACGAACGCCAGATTCGTGTTCAACGACTCCCAAAACCCCCCCCCGTAAACATTTTCAAGCGAATCCGATTAGTTTTGAAAAATTGTCTGCCATAATGGATCCGCCATTTTTAATTTTGAAAAACCGACCTCGAATTCGTAACCAGCAAACCCGAAAACCCCCCGAGTAGAGATTTTTAGGCAAATCGGATCAATTTTTGAGAATGATTTCGGCCATATTGGATCCGCCATTTTGAATTTTGAAAAACTAACGCTGGATTCGTGTTCAGCGACCCCAAAAACCCCGGAGTAACCAGTTTCAGCGATTTTTAAGAAGTTTTAAACTACCTTTTTTAAGTTGCGCATATATGCGTCAAAAGCACTTTTGGCCAGTTTTAAATCCGCGCATATATGCGTCCGCGACAGTCAAGGGGTTAAATGACTTCTCCTTGGAATATCAGCTAACGCATTTACATATCGGAATAATTCTTGTGAAAGGTCATCATAAAAAATGTTGTAGGGTAAATACTTTGTGACCATCCACTTTAATAATATTTTTATAAAATCTTTTTTGTTGAATGCCTACAAAGTTATTAGAAGTAAAATTTTTTTGCAAATAAATTATTCTATTTACAGGGTGTCTACTGGTCCTTGAAGCATAATTAAATTCTTTGAATCCATTAAACTATTTTTAAAAAATATTTAAAATTCAAATATTTTCATGAAATTTTATAAAAAAATTCAATTATTTAAAAATAATTGATAAAATTCATCAAAAATTCAATTAATTTAATAAGTAAAAAAAATTCCACAGGAATTCAATTAATTAAGAATAGCATTTTGAATAAAAATTCGAAAAAATCAAGTACTTAACAAAATTTTTTACAATTCTAATCACATTAATTCAATTATTTTCACTAAAAATAACATTTTTTTGGAAATTCAATATTTAAAAAAAAATTTTGATAAAATTCTAAGCAATTTTACTTATTTTCATAATAAATAAAACTCAACGAAGAATTTCAATTATTTTTAATACTATTTTTAATTAATTAATCAAAAAATTCAATTATTTTCACAAAAAAAGGTTTCCACAAGAATTTAATTATTTAAAGTAAAATTTTTATAATATTTATTATATTTCGAAAAAATTAATTATTGAAAACAATATTTATAAAATTCTTATAAAGAATACAATTATTTCCAAAAATAAAAAAAAATTTCACATAAATTCAATACTTTTTAACCATTTTAATAAAATTTTTCGCAATAATTAAGTTGTTTTCATAAATAATGAAATTCTTCTCAGGAATTCAATTATTTTTGAAAATTTTAATAAAATCGTTCCCAAGAATTGGGTAAAAATCTTCTTAAGAATTCAACTTTTTTATGAATAATAAAAATTTCTCATCAATTATTTCAATTAGAATTTGCATACAATTAGTCTAAAGAAATCAAATATTTAAAAAAATAAACAAAATTCTTGACATAATTTATATTATTTGAATAAATATTTAAATTATTTTATGAATAATAGAATTCGTTGCAGGATAAAAAAGAAGTAAATATTTTTGATTAAAATTAGGAAATAGTCAAAAAAGTAAAATATCCTGGAATTTTAACTCATACTTTCAGTAGACACCCTGATTTAGTAAGTAGTAGAAAAAATATTCAATCACTCTGAGCCAATAAAAAGCTAAACAATTTTACGTTTTATAAATTATGCATATTCCTCCTCTAAAACGTCAAAATTATTTGAATAAAATTACAATAAAATTACAATAAAAATAAAAAAATTGTTTAAATTATTTTATTGAAAGGGAATGTGATGATTTATGCTTATTTAAAATATAATCTAGTTATAAATTTATTTGATCAATTTAAAAATTAAACGTTTCATTTGTGAGGTTATTTGTCGGATTTAAGGCTATGTCCAAGTTGCAAAATGTAAACAAACTAAAATGTAATCAAACCAAGCACTACAATCACATTTTTTAAACATCATTTTCTCTCACAAAAGTTACCATTAGAAAACTTTTTTTACAAAAATGATAAATTAGAGTGTCAAAGTTCCAAAAAAAATCATCTTTGAGTGTGATCAATAAATAGCAATTAGTAAAATAACTAATTAAAATGACCTGTAAAAAAGCATTTTTGACGCGTCGCGAAAAATAAACTGTTTGAGTATATCAACCGCACTGACGATGAAGAAGTCTCGTCTCATATCAGCAATTGGACCTTCAATATGTGGAAGGGGAAATTTTTCCCTTTCCTCCATGAAATTACAAGGACTTTCTAGCATTGATGCGCCCCTTCAGACCACTATTATTCACTCAACTACCTGTTCAATGCTAATACCCATTTAGCACTGCCAGCCGAGAATCCCTCTTATGTCGAATTGCTGCAGTATATAATCCCCTCCATTGTTCTTTCAGCTAAGGCGACATCGTCGGCATATACAATGGGTGTTTTTCGGCAAATGCTCGGATTATACTCCAGATTACTTCAGCGGTGCTTACTTTAATTTTTGAATATGGCTTCTATTACTGTTTAAGTAACACGTTGTAATTGGTTACTTCGGTAAGCTCTTAATTTGCATTGGTTTAAATATTGTGAATTTTCACAATGTATGAAATATCCCTTAGGTTTTAGAAAAATTGCTTTAAAACCCAACCTCCTGTTTAGTAATTTCCTTCCATTCCTTAGAAAAAATGTTACCAAATAAACCAGAGTGTGCTCTCACTTTGAATTCCAATTACACTCTGGTTTATCTGGTAACAATTCTTCTACAGAATAGAAGGAAATTACCAAACAGGAGGTTGGGTTTTAAAGCAATTTTTCTAGAACCTAAGGGAACGTTCATAAACTACGTAGAACGTCTAGGGGGAGGGGGGTCAAGTAATTGTCTACCATAAGTGGAAAAAATGGCGCTTATACATGTAATTGTGTCAAAGTGGGGGAGGGGTTAAAATTCCCCAAAAATTGGTCTACGTAGTTTATAGACGTTACCTAAGGGATATTTCATACATTGTGAAATTTTACAATATTTGAACCAATAAAAATTAAGAGCTTACCGAAGTAACCAATTACAACGTGTTACGAAAACATTAATAGAAGCCATATTCAAAAATTAAAGTGAGCACCGCTGAAGTAATCTGGAGTATAATCAGAGCATTTGCCGAAAACACCCAATGAGTGTTTATTACGCTCAATCTAGACTATGAGTTTCCGTTAATTAATAGCCTGTCGATAATTCTCTCCCTTAATTTAATTACGTAGATTGAACAATTAGTAAAATAAATTAACAATTTCTCTCTTTCTGTTGCTAATATAATAATATTTGTGACGGGTCTGTTTATAACACCACGGTTGGTGCTAACATTTACGACACTAATTCGGCCATCATGACCTTGAATTGTAGAAGTAATTATGCCCTTTGGCCAACAATTTCGCGGAAGTGTTTTGTCAACTACGACAACTACATCTCCAACTTTTAATGGAACTCCTTACTCTTTCTATCGTTTTCTCGTTAGTAAGGTAGAGAGATATTCCCTTACCCAACGATTCCAAAACATATCAGCTAACCGTTGTGCTGTTCTTCACTAGGGTGAAGCGAAAAAATAAATTTTTCGATTTCGAGATTCTAATAGTGCGGAAAAGTTGCGTAACATGCTCATATTGAATCGTGTTAAACAGTTTTTTCATCGGTTAATATTTACGGTCGCCCCAAGAGCCTTAAAGTAGATGCTTTTTTTTAAATTGCATTGGAAAGCTAATTAAATTTCCAATGAAATGCTACTATGTTAAGTTGTATTGCATAAATAGATATCGATATATAATAAATTAAATTAAAAAGTGGATCCCAGTAAGAATGTACTTAGTAAAATTAATTTTCGATACTTCTTTCACAGACAAGTATCTGACTCAACGGCGAATTAGAGAAATCGATGATTGAAAATTCTACTTTGCACGTTCCGACTCTTTTTGTAATATCTCGGGAACTCGTAAATATTTTTTGCTGTTCTTGGTCTCTATTTAAAGCTTAGGTTACAAGGAATTGTCTGTAAAAGTAACAATTTTTTTCATAAACTTTGCTAAACTGTGCCAGGAGTCAAAGTCAGAGTAAGAAATTCCGAAAAAAATAAAATTATTTTTTTGTCTTTATAACATGATATCTCGCTTCCTATTTATGCAATACAACTTAAAATAGTGGCATTTCATTGGAAATTTAATCAGCTTTCCAATGCAATTTAAAAAAAACATCTAGCTTCATTTTTAACCGAGTTATCACTGTTTCTGTGCAGGTGTGTTTTTTAATAGCTCGAGATGTTAGCGTTCGCACAATTTTGGACGGTAGTGTATATACACGTGCATACTCTGTACAGGGTTGTAAAAAAATCAAAAACCACAACTTTTCGTTTAAAATGCGATTGCGTCAAAATCGCATTTATCTAGTTGGTGTGCAGCTTTTGGCCCGCGTTCAAATTGATTAGCGACTCAGAACTCACCACGTGAAGGTAGCTGCACTTTGAGTTCCACCCACACCCTTCCCTAAATACCAACCAAAAATGAAGAATGTGTTTTTAAGTAGTCTGATAATCTCCCTTGGTATTGAGTTGGGGCATCTGCTTCCTAGACTTCAATGTAGTCCGGATGTACCCATTTCTGTTCTCAAAATCACTAACCTTGGATGCTGCTTCTGTGACCAATTTCACGCAACGCTCTACAGCCTGCGTGTGACAAGGAATTTGAATAAATCTTGCCAAAAGTCCACCATTGATTGCATTTTCTTCTAATTCTGATGGTGAAAGTGAGCGCAAAGCAGGTGGATTGAAAGACGTTGTCGATGTCTTTGTCCAGTCTATTATGTCAGTGTAATCTTTTGCATTGTAATTTAATGGAGGTACTTTAAATTGACGCACCTGGGTGCTCTCATGTGCGCGACCCTTTAATATGTGATGAACTGCGTTTTGTCTCACGTTCAACCGTTCATCACACAACATGGAAAGCAGCAAATTCTCAGGATGGGCATAATAGGCATTGTGCTGGAAAACAGGATCGATTATCTGCAAGACCTTCTTAGGAAGAAATCTTGACCAAAGGATCATTTGGTGGAGAATTCTTGGCCCATGAATTCATGAATGCTGCTGTTCGCTGTAGTGAACCAACGAGACTTACAGAGGACACCAGGACTACGGCAGGACAAATCAGTTGGATATTCACCTGTTTGAATTGCTTTGCATATATCCAACAAGTATTGTTGGTCAGTACTCAGATCAGTAGGATCGAAATTAACATCAACTCTTCCACTACATTTAGAAAAATTAGTCACTGGAAGATGTTCACAATCAGTGAGTCGACTACCAATAGGCCCACAATATGACCTAGGTCCAGTTGTGGCACCATCTAAATTTTCTATTAAATGACTTAAAGGAAGTTCATTGGCATGTAGGAGGCAGACAAACCAATGCACTGATTTATCAAGTTTCTTTTCTATTAAATGTATTATACCACCCTTGTTTCCAGAATTTGTGGCAGTACCATCGCACCCAACAGCCACTATCTCACTATAATCTATGCTACTATTAGTTAAATATTCACAAATTGAGTTGCAGATATTAGTGGCAGATCTAGAAGCAGGAGTTACGTGTCCTATATAATCCGACCCAGGTTCTTGGATTAGAGAGATATGTTCCTCAGTAATTGTTTGACGGTAATATTTTGAACCTTTCTTCACTTGACTAAGGGTCTGATCCTTACGACCATCAAAGTACAAAGTTTCAATTTTTTTGTAGACTCTATCACAAGCTCTTTTCTGGTTCTTGATCTCTCCCTGCGGATTTTTGATCTATCCACTACCAAAGACAATTTATCTAGTTTTATAAGGCCTACATCTTCTAATACAGCGGATGATATAGCCGCAACCGCACGATCGGATAATCCAAAACGGTCTGCTAGAATTGCAGTGCGTGAAAGCTGAACTCGCATTTGCGAGGACTCATTTTGGTTTGAGGGAGAAACTTTAACTTTGAACTCAGCATCATATGTTTGTTTTGAATTTTTGTCATTTTCTTGATCACTTTCCTCGTTCGGAAACGAGATTTCTGCTGACGAGCTTGCGAAATTAGAGCCGCTGAGAGGGCCACTTGTAGATCGAGAAGCTTTCCTGGCAGCTCTTTTATTTAAAGTCGAAGTTGTTGCAGAGTCAACTGTACCAATAGATAGAGCCCTGACGGTTCTTTGATCGCTAAGAAAGTTCTGCTCGATACGAGGAACTTTGCGAGATTTATCACATGTGCAACTTGAGAAGTTGATACATTTACATGCAGCGATATCGAAAAGTCGATTTGCTTTTTCAACAAAACCCTTCAGTTTTTCTTTATAGCTTACTTGATCTTTTCTCTCCTTGTAATGTTTTAAGATACAGGAACAAGAAGACTGAAAAGCTTCAATCATTTGCACAACGCGTGTGTGACTGACAGTTTGAATAGAGGCTTTAGCCCATATTAATTCTACTTTTACTGCAACAATATCAGCGATTTCAGAAAATTTAGGCTTTTTGTCAGGGTGTTCGTACTTGTCATAAGCATAACATCTCATCACATTAGCATATGTTGGTAACATAAAGTTATTCAGATCAGAAGGAGTCCCAAAGAGGGGACAGATTACTTTACTTCGAAGAGTGGGCTTTGAAAACGACATTTTACACAGAAACGAAAAGCGAAAATTTAAATAATATTTGTAAATAATTTGAAACGTCACAGGGACGTAATGCAAAATATATATTCTTCTAGGCAAACAGACAAAACAAATTCTTCTTTCACATAAATAAAAAAATATAGCAACCAACACTAATATATTTTGAGTCGTATATCAGCTTGAAGTTGTGTAGGTGAATTGATTATTAAATAATTAATAATTAATTATGTATAATTATGTTCTTTAAGACACAAAATACCCGTTACAATTTACACAATTTACCCGTCTTCTTTTGATATAGATATATCTATCCGTTACAATAAGTAAATGCGATTTTGACTTTTCGACAACCCTGTACAGGGTACGCACGTGTATATACACTGAAATATATTTTTCTGATATGGCTTCTAGTACATTAAAAACCACGAGAAACTCTAAAAAGAACAGATCTCTATCAATTTTAAAAAAGTATAAAAGAAACAAAAATTTGTGAAATTTTTCAAAACTTTAAGGCTCTTGGGGCGACCGTAAATATTATCCGATCAATAAACTGTTTAACACGGTTCAATATGAGCATGTTACGCAACTTTTCCGCACTATTAGAATCTCGAAATCAAAAAATTAATTTTTTCGCTCCACCCTATTCTTCACTGCTTACTCAAACATATATCTCAATTCCAAATTTTCCCGGAAGGGCTGCACCTGATGAATTTCCAATCCAATCATCATCTGCTAGTGGGATGAAATGTCACCGCGTTCCGTTGTTTACAATGAATTCTTGAAGTTTGTGAATACCTAAATTTTTCAAACCCGCCTTTTGTTCGTTCGATGCTCCGTGAAAATTTGTACCATTGTCGTAGTACAAATCGGAAGGTGTACCACGCCTAGCGATCATACGTCGGATTGCCATAATAGCTGAATCAGAAGTTAAAGACGTGGCTAATTCGAGGTGCACTGCAAGAGTTGTTAAGCAGGTAAATAGTACGCCCCACCGTTTTTCATGACGTCTTCCGATTGTTGCTGTCATCGGACCGAAGTAGTCCATTCCACAATGAGTAAAAGGCCGTTTATGGTTAGCTAACCTGGCTTCGGGTAGGTCGCCCTTTCGTGGAATCACCGGTTTAGCCTTTTGAATGCGGCACGTTTGACAATTAATCTATATATGTTTAACAGTTCTTTGTAAATTGGCAATCCAATAACGTTGTCTAATTTCATTGATGACCGTCTCCGTGCTTCCATGTTGCGCCTTTTCCTGATAATATTGTACAAGAAGTCTTGTGTAGGCATGCTTACCGTCTAGAATAAATGGAAATTTCTATTGAATTTGTATGTATTTCGTAATTCCAATACGGCCACCAACTATATTAATATCCCTTCGTCGTTGATGATAGGTGTCAATGAACGCAATCGACTATTTGCTAACAAAGGTAGTTTTCTTTGAATTGCATCCAGCTTCGACCCGAAAGACTCTTCTTGACATTTAGAAAAATGTGTTATATTTGGCTATATCTCTGCATACATATTATTAGTGGCAAAAAAAAAATTCTTTTTTCTTCTCAATGTCTAAATCGGCGATCTTTCCCATGTCAAGTTGTGGTGGCCAATAACTCTCTTCTTGTAGTAAAAACTCTACACCTTATTTCCTTATGTGTAAGTACTTTCCTACCTGTCCTATATTTCAAGTCGCTGCATCTGATAGATTTTGAAGAATAGGTACCCACCTCCACTTATTTTCATTGGTAGATTCATCAATTTTGTATAATCGACGGGATACGAATGCTTATAGTTAAAAGGGTTAGATTGTATCCAATGTAATACAGTCGTAGAATCTGTCCAAAAAACGCGTTTCCATAATCGGAAGTTGTGTTCGTCACAAATAGTTTTAGCTAGTCGGCTCGCGATACGGGCTGCTTGTAATTTCATTCTCGGGATCGATTGCGGTTTAAGTGGAGCAACATGACTCTTTCCCATGATAAAACTCACTACTATTTTTTTATTTAGATAAACATATCTCCAGTAACCAACAGCGGCATAAACAGCCTCACTGGCATCGCTAAACATATGCAATTCCACCGTAATAATTTTGTCGAAATGAGAATAACAACAGGGTATTTTATATTCTTGAAGTGATTGCAGATCTGCATCCATTGCTTTCAGATGTCAAATTCTTCCTTTGGTAGATTTTTATCCCAACCTATATCCTTCCGCCATACCGACTGTAAAAGGATTTTACTACGAATAATAAATGGATACAGAAATCCGAGTGAGTCAAATACTGACATTTTCAGCATCATTCTCTTTGTTATTGCTGATTCTTTAGATAATTTTTCTAATAATTGACTATTTACGTTGAAAGAAAATACGTCATTAACTGGATCCCATTTCAATCCTAATGTTTTTCCAACTGGTTGTTTATGAAAGGTGATATTCGTAGTATATTCCACCGAATATTCGTAGAATATAATAATATTATAATATTCGTGGATTATTTGTAGTATATTCGATGCGCGTAGATTGAATGAAATGGACTTATTGACGGTGTTGCTGTTACTAGTCCAATTACGAATTGTAAAACCGCCTCTATCGTGTACTTCAATGACATCTTTAATAAGTTTACTAGCGACTTGTTTTGAATTACTACTATCACAATAATCGTCCATCTTATGACGATTGATTACAGCATCGCAAGCTTTAGAAAATTATGTTTCGAATTCGAGTGCATTCTTGGTTTTTACGTATAAGGCAGTACTTGGGGACGATGATGAGCCGAAAAACATTAACGTCATACAATATTCATCAGATTCTCGATTTCTGTCTGACCCTCTCCATAGGAAACGTTGTGCATTCTAATCTTCTTGTCGAATCTTAATTTGAAAAACCATTTCCTTAATGTCTGCCGTAAATGCTATTTTTCCTTCTCTAAATCGCATGAATACACCAGGCAGCGACTTCAAATTATCTGGACCCACTAATAATTCTCAAGGTTATAAACTATTGATAAATGCAACACTTTTATTTTGAATTTAACTCGCTCACTTAAACTATCAGTGCTTCCGATACTACCGATGTAACTAACTGTGCAAGTCAGCTCTTTATGATTACCAAGCAAGCAATTCATGAACCTTTGGGGGTGGAATACTCATGGCGTCGCATGTGTATTGGAACGCCATTCCTAAAAAGTATTAAAAATTTGCTACTTTTGTAAAATTGACGTATATAATTCTGAACTATGTAAATACCCAACGTGGTTGATCCTCTTTATTGTTGCCACGCAATTTTTTACCTTATTTGTTAAAGACACAAAATCTGATTGATTTGAAAATAATAATAATTAATAATTAATAATAATTACTGCCTTCACTGTATCTTTAGCTTTACCTTATAAGCATTTGTATAATCAGCAGGCATTTTCCTTGCTTGAATACCCGCCTAATGATGTAGATAAATCAAATGCACGTTTAAACCGCATCCATCCAAGAGTTTTTTGATGCACGCAATTGGATACTCAATGTAGGCGTGTGTTGTTCTCGAGAGTTCGATAAAACTGATTCAGCTCTCGGTGATCTAGAGAGAAGGCTGAATAATGACCTGCTTTTTTGCTAACTTCTACTATCCACGGAATCTCGTTTATCATCAATTTGAATAATATTATACACCGACCGGTGACAAAAGCCTGCAGATCCAGCTCGAAGGACCATGTTACCGAATCGGAAGAAAGTAATACAAAATAGATAATCCTTTGCACTGTTATTTATTTCGAATAATACAAGCTTATTTACATGTAAATTACTTACTACTTACAAAGACCAACACCGTCCAGTGAAGCAACCACAGTTAGACAGCAAGTTCTAGCACTGATGCGCCCCTAATTACGAAGACCAGCACTGTCCAGTGACGCAACCTCAGTTAGACAGCAAGTCTAACATTGGTGCGCCCCTTCAGACCACTGTTCTTCCTCCAGTATCTAATCCCCTCCATTATTCTTTCAGCTCAGGCGACATCGTCGGCATATACAATGAGTGTTTATTACGCTCAATCTAGACTATGAGATTCCGGCGATAATTATCTCCCTTCATTTAATTACGTAGATTAAACAATTAGTAAAAGAAATTAACGATTTAGTAACAAGGGTATAAAAACAGATAGAAATTTGGAGATAAAAAGGTATAATATTTCGGATATGCAAATAAGAGACTATTTCAAAGGGATAGAAAAAACTTTATCTCTTTCTATCAACAAAATTCTGTCTCTTTTTATCATTTTACTTTCAGTAGAGAAGAGAAAGAAATTTTAAAACCAGTATTTTTCCTTCATTCTTGTTCAGTGCAAGAGAGACACCTACCGCTGCTAATTTTTTTTTCTCTTTCTATCAAGCGGACGCCTCTATACAGGCCATCCACTTTATATTATCTCTACGCTAGAATCTCTAGAATCTTAAAGGTAAAGTAGATATTTTTTACTTATCACATTACTATAGACATTTAATTAAATTATAATTATTATTCTTTACTTAGTCATATTAATAGACATAATTAATATTTTTAAGTTCTTTTTACAATATAAATTGGTTTTCCCTAATTTACAACATGTTTACAAAGAAAATATGAAAATTAATATTGCTAATATATCGCAGTGAAATAGTCTCACATTTGAGTTAAGTACAGTGGAACTTCGATTATCCGAACTAACCTACGCAAGGTTGGGTTCAGACAATCGAAAGTTCGGATAACACAGTGCAACATTTTTCAGGTCATCGAATGTGCACTAAGTTTTGACTACAGTTTCTGAAAGTACTTACCGAAACTAACAAAAACCCATTTGGGTTTTGATGGATTAGCTCGGATTCAAATTTTATCGAGACATTAATATTTCGGATGAAAAATGATTTTTTCAAAGAAAATGAAATTCTTCTAACGGCAATATCTCGTAAACCGATTTAAATTTTGTTTTGCAGTCTTCAGCATAATTATAGGTATAGACTGGGAGAAAAAAAATGTAATGCAACTTGATTTAAAAAAACTGCATCTAATGCCTCAAAATCGCAAAAATGTCGGTAAATGATCATTTTTTTACCTATATTTTACGAATTTGGCTAATAGCTTACAAATAATCCACAAACATCTAGTGTTGAAAAGTTTATTTTGTATTAAGGTAAAAAGGTTTTACTATTATAAAAATATTATACATTAAAAATTGGAGATTTTAGTTCGTCAAAGAATCATCTATAAATATTCATATATAGAAAGATTAAAAGTTGAAGAAATTAATTTATTTATGCATAACGCGAACGTCATTGTTTACAAGCCGAAATACCCGGTATCTTAGCACCATGCATTGCGGCTTAAAGACTCCAATGAAAATTTTCAGAATTTTGCTAAATTTACATATACATTAAAACTAATCAAATAAGTTATACCTTTACAAAATCCTTAATACAACTGAAAATATTCCACCTAAATGACAAAAAATTCAAGAAAAATCTAAACCTAATAAGTACCAAATCAATCAAATACAAAATTTTCTAACACGTTTCCAAATACTAATAATAAATATTATTTAAATAAGTCAAATTAATGAAAACGAAAACATTCGGACAAAGTAACAAATTTTATTTACTCCAACGTTTCGAAATCAAATCGATTTCCTCTTCAGGGAGTCTATTCAAAAATTATATACAAAATTAAAAAATAATAAAAACTATTTTAACAATAATTAAAATAATTAAAGTACATATTTAAAAAATTATCCTACCACAAAAATAATAATTAAATAAACGAAGTCTTAAAATTTAAACCCTGACGATGGAGTAGAGTCTGGAGTCAGCAAATAATAAAAATTGAATTAGATAAAATAAAAAATAAAAATAGAAATAAATACAAATTGGAAAAATTAGAAATAAAATAAGTAAATAATAATAAACTCAAAGAATAAACAATAATAAATAAATAAATAAAAAAATATTTGAAAAATCAATAAAAATTTATACAAAGAATAAGTAAAAAAAATTAAAAAAATAAAATAAAAATAAAATTAACATACCATAATAAATAAATAATCCGTCTTAGAAACACATAAATAATAATAAATAAATAAATAAATAATAATAAATCACAAATCAAAAAAATAATTTGTGATTTATTTATTTATTTTTTTTAGCTTTCTGCTGGGTAGTTAACATAAACTATACCACTGAATAAATTCAATTGGAAAGGTTATGTAAACAGTAAAATCTTTTATAGAGAAACAATTTGTTACAAATTGAATCATGCAGGACTCTGTCGATTGCCTAGGATGTATTAAACTTCATGGACTCACGTCGTCCATACCATGCTAAAAGCCAAATAATATTAGACCTTCTGTTCACCTACGGAACTACCTAGTGGCTTCAAACTTCGTAGATGGATGGTCCCGCTTAGTTGCTGACGCGACTCTTCTGTGCCGCTCTTGTTAAGGCCTTATTTTCTTCTTGTCCTTGACAAAGTCTTCTTGGCTTCCTCTAGGGCAGATCTGAAGACCTTGCATCCTCCTGATCCGGCGACATGTTGGATACTCTCCTCCTCGCCGAACTTCACCTTGCATAAGAAGCAGCATGGGCTCTTCTTACAATCTGCTGCCTTATGGCCAGCTTCTCCGCACTTGAAGCACGCAGCCAACCTATCTACTGCTTGGCAGTCTCTGCCTATATGGTCATAGTCAAGGCACTGGTGACACCTTGTAACCATAACTCTCCTTCTGATTCTGCAGGACACAAAACCGATTTTGATGTCCCCTATCTTCTCCAATCTGGTAGCGTCTTCCTGGGTGGTGACAACGACAGCGAGCTTCTTACCTCGCTTATTTGGCCCAAGGACCGTCTCCTTCCTGCTTCCTGCTGGTACCGTAGATACTTTGTCTAGGGCCTCCTTGACATCTTGCTGTACGGTGAGGGTGTCCATATCGCGGATCTCCAGCACAATCTGCCGGTCCGCCACCTGCACCCTTCAAAGATCGCCGATAACCTTAGTCACCTCTTCAGCGAACATCTTCTTGTTTGAAGACCCACCAATCATAATGAGAAGGTCTCCCTTTTTAGTGGGTAAAGCTCCCACAACGCTTGTCTGACTGGCCTCCAGGTCAGCCTCTTTTCGAACTTTCGCCAGTACTTCGGCAAAAGTTTTTTTGTCCTACATGCGCGATAAACTCGACTTTCCGTGCATGTATAGCGGGCGGAAAGTAAGCTTTTCCCGCCCGACTACCAACAGCGGGCGGAAAAACTACTTTTCCGCCCGCCTACCAACAGCGGGCGGAAAAATCACTTTTCCGCCCGCCTCCATGGCCTTAGCGGGCGGAAAAACGACTTTTCCGCCCGCTGCTTTAAAAGTACTAAATAAATACTACTAATTATTATATTATCACTTTCTATTACTCCAAATTAAAACGGAGTGAACGATTATTAACTAAATAACTAATTTAGTTACTAACGAACTTACTAATTAATTTTATCTGTATTTCAGAAGATGTCAAGTTTTTAAGTAAAATTTTATTGTTAAATTTGTCAAAAATATTCGGATTCGCCTTAGGCTTAATAAAAATAATTCAAACAAATTTAATAATTAGTGCATATTCATTTTTGAATTTACGGATGCGTCTTGTTTATCGCGCAATTGGACAAAAAATATCGTGTGCAACTCGGGCGGAAATGTCAATTCTGACCTCGTACGATTGCCGCCCTCGCTTCGCTCGTGCGGCAATTTTCGAACTCGGTCAGGAATTGACAACTTTCCGCCCTTGCCACACAATATACTATTCCTTCAGCCACTTTAACGACCACTGTGGCTTTTCCCTTCTTGACCTGATCTGGTTTAGGAACCGTTTTGATCCCCTTGCTTCTAGTCTTTTTAGGTCTCTCCTCCTTTTTCCTTTTTGGATCCTTCGCAGGCTCAGGATCACTTCTCTTCCGCTTCTGAGCATCCAAGACGACGTTTCTCAACACGATTGCGTTACAACGATCTCTTCTAACTCTGCGATCTTGTCTAGCTTCTTCCGACCAGGTCAATCCTTGGTAGAAACTCTCGTCCTTTTTTGTAGCTGCTGCGTGCTTCACCTTGGTCTCCTGTATGAGTGATGTTATGCTTTTAAGTCCATCCTTGATTGTCATATTGACATTTCTTTGGACTTCGCAGGACTTTATCATCTTACTGACCTCTTCTTCAATTGCTAGAATGCATGCCGCCTCTTCTTCTCGTAGCTTTATGCATTCATCTCGGTCCTTGTTGCAGCTAGCAATGTCATTTGCTGAAGCATTACTGAAGACAGAAATGCAGCTAGCCTGACTTGTCACACTGCTCGTACTCCCTCGTCTCTCCACCTTCTCCACGATGATCTGTGGAACTGCCAACGCGTTGTTGCCCTCCTGCATCCTTGGGCCACTGGCCATCATCCTCACGCTAGGCGCTTGATGATCGGAACCAGTGAGAGATTCAGCCGAAGCATTACTCCGCAGGTACTCTTCCTTGTTTTTACAATCGCTCATACTTGGTGTTGGTCCCGTTTCGAGGGACAGCCGGGCCTTAACAGGGTACTACCATCTGGCCAGGATGGGCCCTGAACCGCCTTCGTTAGTTACATAGACGTTATAGCATTGCCGAAGCATTGATGCGACGTCTATGATATCCAGTGCCAGGTGAGCTGGCATTTATTATTATTTATTTATTTATTATTATTTATGTGTTTCTAAGACGGATTATTTATTTATTATGGTATGTTAATTTTATTTTATTTATTTTTAAAATTTTTTTTACTTATTCTTTATATAAATTTTTATTGATTTTTCAAATATTTTTTTATTTATTTATTTATTATTGTTTCTTCTTTGAGTTTACTATTATTTACTTATTTTATTTCTAATTTTTCCAATTTGTATTTATTTCTATTTTGATTTTTGATTTTATCTAATTCAATTTTTATTATTTTCTGACTCCAGACTCTACTCCATCGTCAGGGTTTAAATTTTAAGTCTTCGTTTATTTAATTATTATTTTTGTGGTAGGATAATTTTTTGAATATGTACTTTAATTATTTTAATTATCGTTAAAATAGTTTTTATTATTTTTTAATTTTGTATATATTTTTTGAATAGACTCCCTATAAGCGATAAATAGTAAAGAAACATTGGCAAAAATGATCATTTACCGACATTTTTGCGATTTTGAGGCATTAGATGCAGTTTTTTTAAATCAAGTTGCATTACATTTTTTTTTCTCCCAGTCTATACCTATAATTATGCTGAAGAGTGCAAAACAAAATTTCAATCGGTTTACGAGATATTGACGTTAGAAGAATTTCATTTTCTTTGAAAAAATCATTTTTCATCCGAAATATTAATGTCTCGATAAAATTCGAATTCGAGCTAATCCAGCAAAACCCAAATGGGTTTTTGCTAGTTTCGGTAAGTACTTTCAGAAAATGAAGTCAAAACTTAATGCACATTTTACGTGTTGCACTGTGTAATAGAATTTTTAATTTTTTCATAATTAAAGTAAAAAAATGGTCAGTTGAACTGTATATATTTAATTTAATACACTTTTTTAAATATTAATAAATATATGTATGTGAATATATATTAATTCGTTATAATATTTTAATAAAACAGAATTCAAGATTAAAAAAAAATTTTGCATAAATTTCGTTATTTTGCTTTAAAAGATTCGGGAGTCCAAAAAAAAGTTCGGATAGAATGATTTTCAGTTCGGATAGTCGAGGTTTCACTGTACTAATTAGTTAAAGCTTTCTTTGTCAACGTCTTAGCACAATTTTACATTCTTATTGTTGCTTTTCAATTTCTAATATTTTCTTTGATCAAATTCTGTCAATTAACAGACTTATAAAGCCATTTACAAATCTCTCCCAAATGTATACCTACGTGAGGAGATATTTGTTAAACCAATTTTGCAAGGGTTATCAATTATTAAAATTATAGTATTTGCAAAAATGTTTAATGTTTATGAAAAATAATATATATGAGCGATTCCATGTCAAGTGATCAAGGTGGAGAAAAATTTGTCTCCAATCGTAGCAAAACTTAGGGCTTTTGTAGTACTAATAGATAGTAATTTTTCGTGAAAATATTTTTTTACCTAGTCCAATATTTTCCAAGGGGAAGGTGATTACATTTTTGAGTTTTTCAGTACAATGCTTATTTTGATAATTTTTTACTCTTAAACTATTAAACATAAAAATTTGGCAAGGTACATTTTGGAAAGGTTTTTTCATGCACCTTCGATTGAAAATAAGCATTAAAAAAAAATTTTGACCCAAAAAAATCAAAATTAAGAAAAAATTTTAATTTTTTTGAAAAAAGGTCCCATTTTTGTTTTTTTAACGAAAGCTGAGGTTTTTCCTAAACAAACATATAAATGAAAAAGTGGGACAAGAATGTTTAAGCATTGGAAAAATAAATGAATGAAATAAATAAATTTTAATTTTTTGGAAAAAAGGTCTAATTTTTGTTTTTTTTAACGAAAGCTGAGGTTTTTTCCTAAACGGACATATAAATGAAAAAGTGGGACAAGAATGTTTAAACATTGGAAAAATGAATTTTCTCGTAAACATAGCTAAACCGGGTTTAGAGCGCTACGGTGAGTAGAAACCTCTGTTTTTCAAGGTTTAAACATTCTTGTCCCACTTTTTCATTTATATGTCCGTTTAGGAAAAATCGAAAGAGCATGAAAAAACCTTTCCAAAATGTACCTTACCAAATTTTCATGTTTAATAGTTTAAGAGTAAAAAATTATCGAAATAAGCATTACACCGTAAGACACCTTGATCACTTGACGTGGAATCGCTCATATATATATATATATATATTTATATTTGTATTATATAATATACTAGCTATCGTACCCGTCTTCGACGGGTTTCAGTTTCTTCAAATACATTCAATAGTGTGTCTACCAGTCTCCAAAAATGGAAAATAGTGGGGAATTTAATTTGATTGGAAAAATAATAATTAGCTACCATTAACCATTTGATTAGAAAAATATTACTATTTTAAATCAGTGATTGACTTTTTATCATCAAATAATTTATTTTTAATTAATTAAAATGCAGAAAAGAATGTTTGTCAATTATTTGTAGAAATTTAATTATAGTATTATATGTTAATCCAAAATTTCCACTAATTTTAAGAGTTATCCTAAAGTCAAATTCGAACTAATTGTATCATAATTGCTAAAACCTAAAATAAGATCTATATTGCAAGCTGAATTCACAGTTTATCCCGATTAAATTAAATTCCTGCATATTTTCCTCTTTTCCAGTTGGTAGAACCCCTGTTAAAAGTGTTAGTAAAAACAAAAACCTGTCGAAGAGAATTTTCATAAAATAAGTGAATTTTTGCAGTCATTCGTAGTTTTATTTATCGTTAATCGTTAATACTTATTAAGCTGAATTCACAGTTTATCCCGATTAAATTAAATTCCTACATATTTTCCTCTTTTTCCAGTTGGTAGAACCCCTGTTAAAAGTGTTAGTAAAAACAAAAACCTGTCGAAGAGAATTTTCATAAAATATGTGAATTTTTGCAGTCATTCGTAGTTTTATTTATCGTTAATACTTATTAAGAAAATACAATTCTCAAAACAACCATTAAAGTTTAATTTTTAATTAATTAGATTAACAAATAATTCTAGATTCTATTATTTTGACGTCAAAAATTTATCAGATACCCCAAAAATTCTACTGAATTAAACTTGATAGTAATTGGTCTGTCAATTGTAATTTTTCAATTTTTTGATATTAAAAACATTTTTATACTTACTTCCAACTTATAGATAGATATAGGACAGTACTTTTTTCAAAATTATGCTAAAATATGACTAAATAACATGTAATATTTAATAACAGAAATTGATTTAATGCTGAACTAAAAAAAAGTTCATTGAGTCAATTAAATGCATTTTCTTGACCTATTTTACTTGAAACAAACCGATATTTTCTTATTGGAAGAAATTTATTTTCTTGTGTCAAGTAATTTTGAGCATTGGGCAAAGTTATTGAAAAATATAAAATGTGGGTTTCACATAAGCAAATATCTTACTGTTTCAAACGAACTGTTTTACATGAGCCAAGTCCCGAAAAAGTATTGAATTAAGAATATTATGTGCTCACGTCAAGTAATTTACCTTGAGTCATTTAGTATCTTGAGTCAAATCATATTTTTATTCTCTTTAAAGCAACTATTTATTTAATCCAATACTCATAGTCTTGAGCCAAGAAAATGTGAAGATTCTGGTGCGTGCAACCCGGATTCAATTCCTCCGACCGTGAAAAATTTTCTTTTAAGGTAAGAGAGAGTGGGACAAGGCGGAGTATTTAAGATTTATAGTCCAAAAAGACGAAAATGATCGAATATATAGGGGAGAGTCTCCAGTTGTGAGACGGGTTTTATTTTTGACCCGTAAATAATAAACGGGTAAACGAAATTGTAAATAAAATACACCGTTCGAAAGGTAAAAGAAATACCTATCTTTTATTAAAAGAAAGTGTTGTGTTTCCATGAGCTCAAAAAATTTTTTGATACATTTTCCGAGCACATCGCTTTTGTCAAAAAAATGTCTCCAGTTTCGAGACACTCATTAAAAATTGCTAAAATTTAATAAGTTTGACATAAAACGTTATGTTTAGTAGAAACAAATAAATATATTAATAATATTTATTATTATATACTAAAGAATAATTTTATATATTAAAATATGACTATCAGTCTATATTTCATCTAAATCACTATCGCAATGTACGCAAGTAAAATAACTTGTGTTTTTTGTTTAACAAAACAGTTTTTAATGATAAATTTTTGTGCTATCAAATGTACACGGAAAAAAGTGTGCTAATATCATACAAGCATATGTCGTCCGAAAATTGCATCATGTGAAACGTTCTTTTAAAGAACAAATTCATGCGCTTAGAGCATCACTTACTTTAATGTGAAAAAAGGTTAGAACATATACCTCGATTTTATTAAAACTATGCTATAAATGCTCCCCACCACTCAATATGAAATTTGCTCAAAATCCATGCGCTTTTCGGATGGATTTCTTGCAATTTAAATACTAATAAAGTGCGCATGCGTCACTGTCCCAGTCCCATTTACAAGAAATCCATCCGAAAAGCGCATACATTTCAAGCAAATTTTACATATGAATGTAAAGAGCATTTCTTTCATGTGTTTTGAACGTTTTTAGTATAATGATCGAACAAAATTGGTACATATATTTTTCTATTCTTGCAACAAGTAAATTCATATAATAAATACATGTTTTTATGAAAGAATCTCTTGCTTCACGAACGATTTATACATCAAATAGTGTCTAGCAAAAAGTACATCAACGCTTCATGTAAATTAAGCACAATTTTTTTTCCGTGTAAGTAACGAACTAAACTGAACAGTGCGTTTTCTGCTTTATAATAAAAAGTATAGTCTATTCCAAATAGATGGCCTCACCGTCTCACAACTAGTGTTATGCTGCGTCTCACACCCAGAAATTGGAGCGAATTTGAAAAAGGAAAAAAAAAATTTTTATCCGCATATTAAAACAATGCAATATCGCATTACAAAATATAAGGAAAGTACTAAATAAAAATACGTAGCACATACCTTTTACAAATAATTAACTTGGGAAAAAAGTACTTTGCATTTATGGATAAAACGCTTTTTAGTCGATCCCCACTCTCACAGTTGGGATCTAACACAAACAATTTATATATCGGCATCGTCGCACACGTAAAAGTTGGCTCATATAAAAAGAAATGTTTTTATATAAACCAATCGGCTTTTTAATATTGCATGTTAAAAAAATTGGTTTTCTCACAACTGGAGACTTTCCTCTATAATTTATGATTCACTTTAAAAAAAAAGACATATGCGAGTAACCGAAAATTTTTTCCATAGCGATTACGTAGCGGAGAGGTTAAGTATTAATGCGTGCGATTTTATAGGTTTCGTTAGATTTCAGTTAGGTAACCGATGGTATAGCTCGGTTGACGGAATCTCGTGGCTTGTGATCGCAGAGGTTAAGCATCATTTGAGCGAGGTTTGTGCTTCGATGAGTGACCCTCTGTGAATCACTACAGTCTCAGTTTTTTCGCTGATCGAGATATATCAAACGAGAGGTTTGACGCCAAGGCTATGTTTGTGTATTTGTGATGGTTATCCAAATGTACATTCATGACTCCACGTCAATAAAACCGGTTGTACTCGAGAAGTGGGTTTTCTGCAGTTTTTCTCTCCGCTGGCCAAATTTCCAGGCGAATGCGAGTACTCCTAACCTAAGTCAGCTGCAGCCGCAAATGTAGGGACCACAAAGAGTTTGTGAGTTCAAAAAGTTTAGTAGTGATGTTAAGGAGATTGTAAAAGCCCAAAAGGGCATACAATGAAATCATACTTTACTTTACTTTCAGATATAAGTTAGGTAGGGTTCAAATCTGTATAGATGTTAAGATTTTCGGATATGTTATGTTGTTAATTGTAAGAATGAATGTGATAAAACAGTGAAATTTTAGAATAATGAATAATAATACACATGTAGAGTGTTAATTACTTAAAGAAATATTTTTTAGACGTACTAATTATTTTATTTTTATCCTATAATAAAAATGTGATACACACCTCATGCGTAACGCTTTTTATGGTTGCCTAGCAACGGTTGCTAAGGGGAAAATTTTGTTGCCTAGCAACGGTTGCTAAGGATCGATATCGCAAAGCAACGGTTGTTAAGGGAAATTTTTGTTGTCTAGCAGCGGTTGCTAAGGGGTCAATATCGTACAGCAACGATTGCTAAGGGTCATTTTTCTATTGACTACTGTTTAAAATTCGTTTTCTAGCTACGGTGTCTAAACATAATTTTGTTCAGTATTTTTTGAAACAATTTTTTATTTAAAAGTCATTACGGTTTTCTGGGGAAAAATAGTCAAAAAATAGGTTAATTTTGACATAAGTTTTGACGTAATGTGAGGCCGTTATTTATCCTCTTTATGATCTATAGGTAAAAAAATTGGTTAATTTTGACATAAGTTTTGATTTGTTTTTGACCTATAGGTAAAAAAATAGATCAAAATAGACACATTTTCACGTAATGTGAGACCATTTTTGTTCACTTTTTGACCTACAGGTCAAAAACAGGTCAAATTAGACATAGGTTTTGATGTAATGTGAGGTTGTCATTTATCCTCTTTTTCACCTAAAGGTAAAAAAATAAGTCAAATTAGACATAGATTTTGACGTAAAATGTGGCCGTTATTTATCACCTTTTTGATGTATAGGTCAAAAATAGGTTAATTTTGACATAAGTTTTGACGTAATGTGAGGCCGTTATTTATCCTCTTTATGACCTATAGGTAAAAAAATTGGTTAATTTTGACATAATTTTTTATTTATATTTTCGACCTATAGGTAAAAAAATAGGACAAGTTAGACATAGGTATTGATGTAATGTGAGGCCGTTATTTATCCTCTTTTTGACCTGTAGGTCAAAAAATACGTCAAATTAGACATAGATTTTGACGTAAAATGAGGCCGTTATTTATCCTCTTTTTGACCTACAGGACAAAAAATATGTCGTTTTTGACATAAGTTTTGACGGCCCTTACTATAAGGGGCCCTTAGAAATCCTGACTCTGCGGCGAAAATGTTTTTATATAATAGGGATATATATATATATATATATATATAATAGGGATATATATATATATATATATATATATATATATTAGGGTGGTTCTTATTTTGGAAAAGTTGGAATTTCTTAGGTCGCCAGCCGGAATTTGAATTAAAATGTGAAAAAAATGAGCTACCCACAAGAACAGCCCGTTTCATAAATATTAACCCGTGCCGCAGAAGGGTGAAATTTTAAATGGGGTTTAACATGGGTTTGGTGCAATTCTGCAAACCTTGCATTGTAACTTTTCCATTTCTCGATAATTTCACTTGGGTCTTATGTATTTCCATAGTCTTTTGTACGCGGAACACGAATATGATGTCAAAAATAACTTTTGACAGCTACCGGTTGTCAAAAAAGCTGTCACAATTCTGTCAAATTTTGAAAAATGTGAATTTTCACGACTTTTACATTAACTTCCACGAATAAAAAGGTTTCTTTTGAAAATTTCAGTTCATTTTTAGCAATTTAATACACTTTGACAGTTGACAGCTGTCAAATGAGTTGTCAACTTTTATAAAAACCATTTTTCAAAGAATTTTAAATGAATTATTACAAAAAACGGTTCTGTTGGTAAATTTAGTTAATATAAGGTTTGTAACATATTTTAGCAGCTGACAGCTGTCAATTTAGTTGAACTTCTATAAAATTAGATTTTTTTAAAAGTTTATAATTATTTTTATAAATGATTTTTCAAACAAATTTAGTTTAAATCTAGAAGTTTTAAATATTTTAGCAGTTGACAACTGTCAAAACCTCGCGCTTCTATTTTAATTGGTGAAAATTTGTGATTTTGTGTTATTATCTGAAATACCTTATAAACTTTTAAATTTGTAAATAAATGTTTTTTTCTTTAATTATTTTTTTAAAGACAAATAAACTTAAAAATATATGAATTATAAAAATATTCATTATTACGCCATAACTACATATTTGATATTCATAATTTAATTAATTAAAAAGGTTTTTTTTTATTAATTTATCTAATATATATGGTTTTAAGTTTTCTTTCTTTAAAAAAATTATTTTGTGGAAAAAATATTTATAATGAAACGTTTTACTTTATTAAGTATTTTGAATAAGAGCGCAAATTTCCACCAATTTTCAATTTCAATGTGCAGTATCCACAAATTATTGGAAATAAATTACCAAATTGCAGACAAGTTTTAAAGGTATTTTTCTTTAATATGCGGAAGCTTCACTATACTGTTCACGAAAGTGCCACGTTGGTGATAAAAGAAACTTTGATTTTTTGGGAAAAATCTGGGATACCAACTCAAGATGTCCAAAAATGTACCAAAAAACTCGAGAAACTGTACAATTGGTGGCGTGTTTTGCAAAAGAATAAAACACGTAAAAATAATAGGTCTAAATAATTGGAATTTGAACAGAATCTTAATTCTCTATTTGATGTGGCCAGTTCTAATGAAGTTTTACAAGCAAAAAAAATTAGTACTGAAACTTTGAAGTTTCTAGAAAATCAAAGGAACCCGGGAAGAATCGGTTTTATAGGCAATGTGCAATCAATTTATGATGAAGTATCAGTAGAAGAATTAAAAAGTATTAATGAAGATCGAAAAAGAAAAAAGAAGAGAGAGCGATCTACGCTGGGTAAAAATATCTTGCTGTATTACAAGTATGCAAAATTAAAAAAAAATTTTAAATTAACTTTTGTAATTTTTAGGTGACACAATCCAGTTGATTGACTTTTCTGAAAGTAGTGTAGCAGTAAGTCAAGAAACAAATGCTTTAGATAATTATTTACCAGGGCCACCACCGAAAAAAATTCTTCGTTCCTCTTTGAATATTGTAAATGAGAAATTGGTTGCAATTTTAGATAAGTGTCGAATTTCGGATCGAAACGCTGTACGGTTAATAATTGCATTTGCTGAATCATTAGGATTTAATCCTGAGAACTTACTTTAAACAGAAGCTCAATTTATAAATGTCGACAGCAAATACGCCAAAAACTAGTTGAAAAAATTAAAGATGAGTTTCCATCTTGGCAATAATTATAACTGATGGAAACAATGAGAAACTGTTATCGATTCCTCCTCTAGAAAATGGTACTGGGATAGCCCAAGCAAATGCCATTGTTGAGGTATAAAATTATAATTTTTCAAATAACTCGTAATATATAAGGCATTTCATATGAAAACCATAATTGATGTCAAGAATGTTTTACCTTCTAGTAATTGATGATATTTTGGGTACTAAAAAGTGGTCCAATATTACTTTTAAATTTTTAATATTTTTCCATATATTTAAATTAAAAAATTAGTTACTTTTTTTTCTTTTATTCATAATTTTTTTTTAAATTACAACTTTGAAGAAAAAAGTTATCAATGTATTTTCGCACAAAATGATAAACTTTTAGAAAAATATTAATTTGTATTGTTAAAATAATAATTCTTCGTAATTTTTAAATCTGTTCTTCTTGTTTATTAAAATTAAGAAAAATCATAAATAGTACTTGACATAATTAATGAAATGTTTTATATTTACTCACACTAAAACTTTATTAAGCCAATAGGTTCTAAATGCGATGTTAAAATGTTTAATGTCTTGTAGGCGCTTACTAAATGGGGACTCGTAGACGCTGTCAAAGGTATTTGCTGTGATACAACTGCTTCCAACCTAGGTCGAAAAGAAGGTGCAGCAATACACCTTGAAAACCTACTTGACAGAGATCTTCTTTATCTTCCTTGTAGGCATCATATTTTTGAATTGGTGTTAGGTAGTGCTTTCAATACACTTATGCCAGCTTCAACTGGTCCTAAAATTCTTCTTTTCGATAGATTTAAAAGCTCATGTGGAAGTTTAAATAAAAAAAATTACATAGCTGGAATTAACGAAAAGAGAGTTTTATCAGTATTAAAAGATGAAATTGAAAATATCTCTGACTTTGTAAATAGAACATTGAATACGGAAGTTCAATATCGGGACGACTATAAGGAACTGCTTTTATTGTGCCTTATTTTCATTGACAAAATTCCACACGAACAAGTAAAATTTTACAAGCCTGGAGCTGTATCTCGAGCACGATGGATGGCAAAAGCCATTTATTGTTTAAAAATTTACTTATTTCGCGATGAATTTAAGTTAACAACTTTCGAAAATAAATCATTGACTGAAATTTGCATTTTTATTGTTAAAATTTATGTAAAAGTTTGGTTTACAGCTTTGTTAGCAATTATGACACCAAACCATGACTTGAGCTTAATTAGCTATTATTGTAGAATTGCACCAAACCCATGTTAAACCCCATTTAAAATTTAACCCTTCTGCGGCACGGGTTAATATTTATGAAACGGACTGTTCTTGTGGGTAGCCCATTTTTTCACATTTTAATTCAAATTCCGGCAAGCGACCTAAGAAATTCCAACTTTTCCAAAATAAGAACCACCCTAATATATATATATATATATATTTAAATATTAATAATTTGAAACCTGTTGAAGAATTAATAATAATATAAAAAATTATGTATATATGGAATTATATAAATAAATGAAATGAATAATAAATTATTATTTAATAAAAATTATAAAGAAAGAAATAATAATAAATAAATAATAAATTCAGCGCGCCTTCAGTCTCGTTTATAAAAAGAAAATGAGAAAATATATAGCTATCTAAACCATCATTATTTTTTCTTCTTCTTCTTCTTATTGGCCATAAAGTATATAAAACACTATATGGTGACTTTGGCAACGTACTAGCCATTTAAAGTTTTGTACACTACCGTCCGAAATTGTGCGAACGCTAACATCTCGAGCTATTAAAAAACACACCCGCACAGAAACAGTGATAACTCGGTTAAAAATGAAGCTTGATGCTTTTTTAAATTGCATTGGAAAGCTTATTATATTTCCAATGAAATGCCACTATTTTAAGTTGTATTGCATAAATAGGAAGCGAGATATCATGTTATAAAGTCAAAAAAATAATTCTATTTTTTTCGGAATTTCTTACTCTGACTTTGACTTCTGGCACAGTTTAGCAAAGTTTATGAAAAAATTGTTACTTTTACAGACTATTCCTTGTAACCTAAGCTTTAAATAGAGACCAAGAACAGCAAAAAATATTTACGGGTTCCCGAGATATTACAAAAAGAGTCGGACCGTGTAAAGCAAAATTTTCAATCATTGATTTCTCTAATTCGCCGTTGAGTCAATTACTTGAATGTATCGAGATAAAGACAGGGATGCTTTGAAAAGAACAACTTTATCTGGAAGATTGATACCTGAAAACGTGACAAGGACGGAAGGAGAAGGCTGGAGTTCGAATTTACTTGTTTCTACGTTTTTAACTTTTCTATTTAGACGACGTACTTCGATAATGGTAGTCGAAGTATAAGGATTTCCTAAAAATTCTAAATTGTCTTTTATTTCGTTTTCAGTAATATCCGTGGGAATGTCTCGAATAACGCCTTGGCAAGAGCAAAAGTTTGCCGGAATGAACGCCAACAGACCTTAGTCTTTAAAGCACTTGTCGTCGAGTGGGATATTTGCATTAACTGCTGATTTCATAGTGACGCAAAGTTTGCTAACACCATTTGATTTTATATCTAAAATTGATTTCCTAATTGGTAGGAGCACGAATTAATGATCCGTCTAAAGGACAATTTGTGTATCTTTTCCTTGACGTTTGGAGAGTCTGGGTTATGTTGAATAAAAACTTTGCAGTATCATTTTTGCGAGATTGGATATCTGCGAGTGGCGTTCGGATCCTTACCAGAAGGATTTTTATTCGTACTATTTGAGGCGAGACGCTTTTGCGTATCGGGGTCGTTAGATGTCTCGACATCCATCTTGGAATGGTCCGAATGAGTGGAACTCGAAGAGTCACTCCTGAATCCTTTGTTGCTTACCTGTTGTTTGTAAAACAAGAGAGCAACTGCAATTTGGGCAGTCTAATTATCTACAGTAGTGCCATTAGTGCCATTCAAGCTTTCGTCTCTGGGTTGACCTGTGTCCGAAACAATGTCCTCTTTCGGGTGTGAGGGCATTCTTTTTCCGTGATTTTTAGACGTTACGAGGTGTTCGCTTTGAGCATGCGCGCGCAACGCGTCTGTCTCGTCGGCCACAATGGCCCACGCGACAGGTTGCTTTAATAACGAAAGTATAACGATTTGGTTATAGGAAAACACCACAGCACAATAACACTTTTAAGAAATAACGTCTGCAGCGCTCGGACTTGCAGGGAGTAGGCAATACTTTTACACGACGCGAATTAAAGAGCCACAGAACGCACACGATGTTACCTCTGCGGCAGTAGAAGACCGAATGAGCATTATTTTGTCAAGACGTGGCAGGCGCGCTGGCATATGTTTCGCCCGTCGGTGTGAGGCGCATCATTGTGTGGGTATGGATTACTACTTCTCCAAGTAAAAATCTTGACGAAATGTTAATAATTGCTCTGATTCATAATAAAAGTTGATATTTGATAATATTATACCAAATTATCTAAAAATTAAAAAAAAATTACAGTATGAAAAATAATATTTTTTAAAATACCATTAGATTTTGACCCCGAAAACCCCCAAATATCTTTTCCTTTATAAACTTGTGTCAGGCGAACAACAATAATAAATTCTAAATTGAAGTTTTTAGTTTGTAGATGTTCTTGTACGCAAATAAATAATTACTTTATCTTTTTTTAAATTCAAAATATTGAATTTAAAATGGTGGTTTAAAGCTAGGATCCTCCAAAAACACGCATTTTTAAAACAAAGTATATTCTCTGTGATATTACCTTAATAGAAAAACGTAATACTACCTCTAGGCGGACAATTTAATATCCCAGTAAGATCACTGTAATATTGCAGTGGAGATTACGAATCTCCAGTGTAATATTACAGTGATGTCACAATAAGCTTACGTGCTGCTTGGGAATTTTGTTTCTAATGATAAAATATGAATAAAATTCTTGTTTATTCATTAAATATACACTTTTAAGTTATTTTTATTCACTTCACATGCTCAAGTAATAGTACTGGAATGTTAAATTAATTTTGCTTTGAAAACTTTACTGTAAGATTACTATAATTTTATACTAAAATATTACAATAATATTACTGTAATAATAATAATAAGAGACAGTATAGGGGAGACCGGGGCTAAACCGGACGCATTTGGTCTTTGACCAGAAAACTCATACAAAAACATACTTTTTGCTAAAGTGTAATATACCATTTTGAAGCTTGTACTTTCACCTACAAACCGCACTTGTTCGATTTTAAAAAAGTACAATTGCTTTAGAGATATATTGCTTCGAAGGTGACTACCTCAAAAACGAAAATCCGAAAATTGGTGGGGCTAAATCGGACACGGCCAATTAATTAAAGAATGAGATACAAATTTTATTTTTTTTTGTGAAAAAGTCAAATCAATTCTTCTTTTATTTATTTGTAGATAGTTCTATACAAAGAATATAATATAATATGTAAAATCGGTAATAATTATAATATAAAATGAATTACAGTTTTCAGGCTTGTCTGTTTGTAGCAACTCACTTGCGAATTCGAGTTTTAAAATAAATTCTTTATTTATTTATTTATAAAGTGGTTCTAAGCAAAGAATATAATATAAAATAGTTAATTAATATAAAATAAATTAAAGAATTCAAAGATTTAGTTGTTTTTAATCACGATGTCCGATTTAGCCACACACCGACATCTAATAATTAACCTGCAATATATTTTTTCATCTTAATGTTTTCCATTAAACTTTTTTTCTACTAAACTCAGTACACCTTGAGCTAAAAGAAAAATAGCCGTATGATATTTGCACTTTAATTTTAACGATAAAAACCCAATAAAATGAAGAAAAAAAATTTTTACTTTTACCTCAAGAAATAACATTTTCTCATAGTAACGACAACTATTATTACAAGAAATTTGACACGTCCCTAAAACCTCATGCAGCATATGCATCACGAAATTGCGCGTTCATAGGTTATTTACACGATTTGAAATTCTTCACGGTTTCGGAAATATTTGACTTTTCCGGTTTAGCCTTGTGTCCGGTTTAGCCCCGGTCTCCCCTATTTAATTTAAAATTATTTATTTTAATTATTAGATTATTATTCTTACATTTCTTATTCTTATTTTGTACAAAATAAAAAAGAAGAATTTTAATAAATGTTATAAATAATTTAATGTAAAATTAAAATTGCACATTTTGAAATATAGAACTTTGGGAGTATTAGCATAAATAATTATTATAATAATAATATATAACCGTAATATATAACGATCGCTGCGCATGACAGTAGTGGCGTGATCACACACTGAGGTGTGCGTGGTAGCGGTACGGATTACTACTTTTTCAAGAAAAAAGTTAAAAAGTGAAACTTGAAAATTTCTACAAGTAATATTTACAAAATACTGAATGTAAAAAGTAATACAAAATTTAATGAAAATTACAATGACAATATGTAAAAATTAAAATTCCTAATGCAATTTTTAAAAGTGAATACTATAATAATTACTATTAGTAGTAACTAATATGCTCATTTCTCAAAAAGTTTAAGAAGAAATCAATTATTCGTATAGAATATTTAGCTATATTTTTAGCAAATTTCAATTACTGTAGTCAAATAAATGGAATTTTTAATCCATTTATTTTTTCTTTATATAATTTATATTAATACAAATATTATTCAATATTTTTTTTTGTCGTTTATACTCCTGCCCTATTGGCCTTACGCTCTCGACAAGAGTCCCTGCTGATACTTTTAAGGATTAAGCATAACCATTCTACAAATATTAGCAACTTTATTTAACCTAGTGCGCCTACAGTGCGGCTTTCAATGATAGGAGTACTCGCATTTGCCTGGACCACCCGTAATTGGGTTTTCTCGCCAGAGAAGAGGAAAAAACTGTAGAAAAACCTCTTCTGAGTACAACCGGTTTATCAACAGTCTAGTTTCGGCGGTAGGCATCGGACAATAATCGACAATGCATACCGTCGCACCTAGACGTCAAACCTCCCGCTCGGAATATCTCACCTGTCGGAAAAAATCCCCGGCTGACGGAGGGCGAAAACCTCGCTCGCACCACCCGCAAAGCCGGAGCTCCAACCAACTGAGCTATTCCGTCGGTATATTATTCAATATATAGGGGAGTGCTGTTAGGGTTAGACATAGTTTTGAATTTTATTCATAACTTCCTCTGAAGTGCGAATTTCACGTTTTCCCGCATATTGTTGGAAAGATCAACTCAAATGAAATGTTTTTGCTGTACATTGCAAAAAAAGTCGGCCAAAAGTTTCAAAGTTATAAGCAATTTAAAAAAAAATTGTTGTAAGGGTTAAACATAGGTGTAAGGGTTGAGTATATTTTTTAAATCGAAATACTTTAGAAACATTTTTATTTAACTTAAGGAATGTGTTTACCAAAATAACTTTATAGAACGATGAACTAGCCTGTTGATAGTACTAACCTTGAATTTAATGGAAGTGTTAGAGTGATAATTAAAATATCTTCTGGACCAGGTCGGTTTCCTTTACCAATTTGTGATGATTTTATCGTTTTCAATTATCAAAGTAACGTCTAAAAAATTTATTTCCTAATTTCTAACCGCTATGGTGAATTGGATTCTTGGGTGACACTTGTCAAATTCATCCAAAAGATGGTCAGTTTTGTCCGAAGGTATTATAGCACAAATATCGTCAACATATCGTTTGAAAAAGGTTGGTTCGAAATCCAAATGTTCAATCGCAATATCCTCAAGGTCTTCCATAACTAGGTTCGCGATGGCTGACGATATAGGCAAACCCATAGTAGTACCGTGTATTTGCGAATAAAATTTACTATTGAAAGTGCATTATGAGTTATTAATGCATAATTTAATCAATTTAATGAAATCATTATTGTCAATATTCGTGAACTCTTGGATTTCGTGCCATCTCTTCTCAATGAATTATTCCAATCTTTCCAAATGTTTTTTAACAACATACTAGAAAATTATGGCCATAATACAGTAGTACTTATGAAGCTATGGATTAAATTAAAAAGGAATCTAGAAAACATCAATAACAGTTTGAGATTCCTGCTACGATTCCGAAATTGTCGATTTTTGCCTCGTCATCTGATATATCAACTTAATTTTAAATATGTCGTTTTCAATAAAAACCTCAGTAAAACGATAGATGATAACATCCTCGGAACTAAAGTAAAAATCCTTAATATTGAGATCAAAGATTTCAATTAGCAGGTAAAATTTTTAAGAAATCGACTAATCGATGTTGAGTATAAATTAATTAGTATTTTAGACATTACAACGTTTAACAATTTTCTGAATGCTCAGAACGTCTACTCCAGACAATACTCTCGGAGGTTGATCGAGAAATCTGTAAATAAGTTTAACTGCATTAATTGCAAATATTATAAAGAAAATAACTGTAGTCAAAATTATAAAATTCAACCAAAATGGTGAGTTAACTTATCTGACTAGAATTTACCAATAGAAGCCCAGTATTTTTTAAGTATGGGCAGTAAGTTTAATACCATAGAAAATAATAAAAAAAAGACTGCGATTAAAATATTAAAAAATTTAGAATATAGTATCTATAGAATGGACCAAGATAAGAAAGACGAGATAAGATCTATAGTTATTTTCGAGACACAAAAGTATATCAATGGCAACAGAAACGAGAAACTTAACAACAATGTTTTCGTAAACTGTAAGAATATTACTAAGGAGTTCTTGTCTGAAAATAAACAACTTATTGTAACTAAATCTGATAAAAGTAACACCACGGTGATTATGTAAAGATCAGTATGTGACGAAATGCAACGAACTACTACTAGACACAAAAACATACGAGGAGAGAAAAAAGGACCCAACCACTTCGATTGAAATTCATTTAAATGAGAATATAGATCATTTAAAAAAGAAAGAGATTATTAGTAAAGAATTAGCTGACCACCTAAAATCCAACAATAGTGTTTCGCCAAATTTTTATATATTACCTAAGACGCATAATTAAATATTCCTTGCCGTCCAATAACTTCCTTCATTAACTCGCCGTTGTATAATCTGTCACGCTTCTTAGCTAAAACTATCCAAACAGTAGTAGGTAAGACAAGAATCTTTTTTAAAGATTCATGACATCTGATTGATTTAATTGATAAGATTCACATTCCTAACGACCATATACTTGTTTCTTTGGACGTCGTTTCATTGTATACAAATATTCCAACGTCTATGGTCGTTGAGACCATTGAAAAGAGATGGCACGAAATCCAAGAGTTCACAAATTGGTAAAGGAAACCGACCTGGTCCAGAAGATATTTTAATTATCACTCTAACACTTCCATTAAATTCAAGGTTAGTACTATTAACAGGCTAGTTGATCGTGCTATAAAGTTATCAAACAATAGATTCCATAATGAAAACATAAACTTAATAAAAGAAATTTTGATTTTGAGCAATTACCCTATATAATTTATCAATAAGTGCATATGGGGCATTTCATGTCAAGTGATCAAGGTGGAGAAAAATTTTTCTCCAATCGTAGCAAAACTTGGGGCTTTTGTAGTACTCATAGATAGTAATTTTTCATGAAAATATTTTTTTACCTAGTCCAATATTTTCCGAGGGGGAGGGGTTAAATTTTTATGTTTTTCAGTACAATGCTTATTTCAATAATTTTTTACTCTTAAACAATTAAACATACGAATTTGGCAAAGTACATTTTGGAAAGGTTTTTTCATGCTCTTTCGATTGGAAATAAGCATTTTGAAAAAAAAAATTTTTTTGACCCAAAAAAAATCAAAATTAAAAATAAATTTTAATTTTTGGGGGAGACAGACCCAATTTTTTTTTTTTTTTTTTAAACGAAAGCTGAGGTTTTTTCCTAAAAGGACATATAAATGGTAAAGTGGGACTAGAATGTTTAAACATTGAAAAAAGGAGTTTTCTCCTAAACGGAGCTTAAAACCGGGTTTTGAGCGCTCCGGCGAGTAGAAAACTCTTTTTTTCAATGTTTAAACATTCTAGTCCCACTTTACCATTTATATGTCCTTTTAGGAAAAAACCTCAGCTTTCGTTTAAAAAAAAAAAAAAAAAAAAAATTGGGTCTGTCTCCCCCAAAAATTAAAATTTATTTTTAATTTTGATTTTTTTGGGTCAAAAAAATTTTTTTTTTCAAAATGCTTATTTTCAATCGAAAGAGCATGAAAAAACCTTTCCAAAATGTACTTTGCCAAATTCGTATGTTTAATTGTTTAAGAGTAAAAAATTATTGAAATAAACATTGCACCAAAAGACCCCTTGATCACTTGACGCGGAATCCCCCATATATAAAAGATTAAATGTAATTTCTAATGATTATAATAGACTAAGTAGTCGTGTCAGGAATACCAGTAAGTTTGAAAAAATAGTGATTTTACCATATGTGAATGAACTTCATAGAAAGCTGAATGGTATCTGCAAAAAACATGATTTAATACCAGTTTTACAAACTGAAAAGTGTAATATTGATGTTTTTCGTTCCACGAAGGGCCCTACAGTACTCCTTGACAAATCGAATGTGATATATGAAATAGCATGTAATAGTTGTAATGGCGTATATATTGGTTGAACGCGCAGGAAGCTAAGAAAAAAACCCTACGAACACATAAGAGATTGTGGGAAAGACACTAGTACAAAAGCGTTAGTTTGTCACTCACATGATTTTTAAAAAGTTACAATCAAAATTATATTGCAGCGGAGATGCGAGTTTGATGTTTTTCTAAATTAAAACATTGTTTGCATTTACGAAATAAACAAAATACTGTCAAGTTAACATGTATATAACCATAAAATTGGTCAAAAACTAAGTACTGCGTTGTTTCACTATACTCTTTAAATTTAAATCAGCAAAAAGTCGCTGATTCACCAGTCCACAGTATGCAGCTGAGTCAATCAGCGAATATACACTGATGAAACAGCGTATATACGCTGTTTGATCAGCTGCATACTCTGGGCTGGTGAATCAGCGACTTTTCCCTGATTCAAATTTAGAGAGTACATTTTGATTTCTAATAGTGTTAATTATGTTAAAAAATTTTTCAAATTTTTTAAAGGTGCAGAAAATTAAAAAAAAATTTGTTTATAACAAATTTATTAAATAATTTTTCAAAAATAAACTCTTTAAAAAGTCTCTAATTCTAAACGAAAGTCTATATTATCTTCTTAAACTTCAAGCTTGATTTATTTTAATCGGTTTTGTTCATTTAGAAGAAATGAAATTTTGTTTAAAAAGTTGCAAAAAAATTCATTTTGCAATAACTATTACAAAAAAATAACATTATCACTAAGAAAACAAATTTTTAATCAAACATAATTATCTTTGTCATACAGTCAACCAAAAATTATGTTTGATTTAAACATACCCAGGCGCGAAAAACCAATGCTGACGATGGATTGAAGCTTTATTGAGCCTTGAACGCCCAGCGTGGGTAATCCAGAGTTGAAGCAGTCTTTAAAACACTGTCACTCCATGTTGGTTCAACATTGGAGACGAATGTTCGTCCCATGCTCGATTCAAGACTCGATCAAACTTCGTGTGTGAAGCTTGAATATCCAATCTTTTTTCAAACTTGAATCTAGGCTTGAATCAACCATAATACAATATTCAGCTTATTTATTACCGTATGCACTGAACAATATATTGTTCATCAATAATTTTTAAATAATATTTAAAATGATCCAAATTAATAAATAATTATTAAATATTAAATAATTCCTAAATATTTACATTTAATATATAAAAATGTAAATATTAATAAATAATTTAGACAAAAAATTATCTAAATTAATAAATAATTATTAAATAATTAATAATTGTTAAATAATATTAAGTGAATTTGTGTCTGTTCTTAAATTAACTGAATTATTATTTTTAACAATTTGAAACATTTCTTTAAAAATTCTACGAGTATAACCTCTTTCGGTTTCTAAAATTTTAACATTATTGAAACTAAAACGATGATTCAACTCATGAGAGTGTTTTACCAAAGCCGATTTCCTTTTGTCATTTTTGCAGTCATTCTTGTGTTCTCTAATTCTATCCTTAATATATCTCTCTGTCTGACCGATGTATACACAACCACACTCACTAGGAACACTATATACAACATGCGAACGTAGTTCAAAAGGTGTAGGATCCTTATTTTTCTTATAAGATTTAAATGGATCTTTCTCGTAAGTAAAAACGACCTTAACATCAAATTCATTGAAAGTATTTTTGAAAAAATATGACAAATCTTCACTATAAGGCAAAACTATTGTTTTATTTAAATCAAAATTTCTAGGAGTCGGCGTGGGACTCATATAGGATTGGTTGAATCTTGTATTGACCATTCATATTGTAGTTTTGATAATAATTTTTACAAGCAGATTTTCGGTACCCCTATGGGATCACCTCTCTCTGGTACTATTGCTGATTTAGTCATGGAAAAGTTGGAAGAGGATATTTTAAAGTCATTAAATTTTGATTACATTTTTTATTTTCGTTAGGTTGATGACATAATTTTTTGTATTCCTGAGGAATTTATTAATAACACTCTTGGTATTTTTAATTCTTACCATCCTAGACTACAATTTACTGTAGAAATTGATTCTAACAATAGTATTACTTTTTTAGACGTATTAATTATTAAAGAAAATAATAAACTTTCAACAAACTGGTATAGAAAGCCAACTTTTTCAGGACGATATGAAAATTTTAATTCTGAAATTTGTATTAAAGATAAAATTTCTATAATTTTTGGATTAGTTGACAGGGCAATTAAATTGTCTGACGAAAAATTCCATGATGAGAATTTGAATTTGATCTGTGATATCCTAAGAAAGGACGATTTTCCCATTAAGTTTATTGACGAATACATTAACCTCAGATATAACTCTATTATTAATGCAATGAGTCCCACGCCGACTCCTAGAAATTTTGATTTAAATAAAACAATAGTTTTGCCTTATAGTAAAGATTTGTCATATTTTTTCAAAAATACTTTTAATGAATTTGATGTTAGGGTCGTTTTTACTTACGAGAAAGATCCATTTAAATGCTATAAGAAAAATAAGGATCCTACACCTTTTGAACTACGTTCGCATGTTGTATATAGTGTTCCGAGTGAGTGTGGTTGTGTATACATCGGGCAGACAGAGATATATTAAGGATAGAATTAGAGAACACAAGAATGACTGCGAAAATGACAAAAGGATATCGGCTTTGGTAAAACACTCTTATGAGTTGAATCATCGTTTTAGTTTCAATAATGTTAAAATTTTAGAAACCGAAAGAGGTTATACTCGTAGAATTTTTAAAGAAATATTTCAAATTGTTAAAAATAATAATTCAGTTAATTTAAGAACAGACACAAATTCACTTAATGATATTTACAGGAATTTAATTTTAAACACAAATAAAATTTAATTCCATCATTCTATTTACAAAATTTACATATATTTACAAGATTTGACTTTTAATTACAAATATTTACAAGATTTGACTTTTAAACACTGAAAAAATTTTTTTAATTATATTATTATAGATTTCAAATGATTCATTCTATGTGAGTGTGGCGCTTTCTGTTGTTTGTTTTTTTAAACTTTTGTCTTGGGAGATTGATCATTAGGTAATCTATTATATCGACAATGTAACCCCAAATTTAAAATGTGCAATGTCATTGTAAACATGTGATCACAAAATATGGGGAATGGTTTTTTCACAAGAAAACCCCTATTTTTGATTATATTTTTATAAAAAATGTTTATATATTTATGTTTGTTAACAATTTGTTATGTAAAGTTTTTATATTTTTATATTTATATATTTGAATGAATCTTAACACATGATTGGTGAGTTTTGAGGTTATCTTTATATGGCGCATTTTTGAAAGATTTTTATTTAACATTAAAAATTTTTTCACAGTTTGTAATGCTCTGAAGAGGCTCTGCGTCGTAGAGTGAAAGCTCAGTTAGACTGAATAAAAAATATATGATCAGAAGAATCAAAAAAAGTTTTTAACATCCTTTCATTAATTGTTCTTCAATGTTTAAATAAAAATTAAAGTTTGTTTACTCGACAATAGGAACCATCCTCGACAATTGGCACGTTAAACCTATTAAATGTACATATTTAGAAATTATAAAAAAATTAAATATTAATAAATAATTATTTTTTAGGGCATTAATATTTATGCCAAGTATATATGTGTTGAGTTGGCTACGCTGAGTCGCAAGGTCACACGCATTTGACAAAAAAATAATATTTTAATAATATAAAGTAAACGGTTAATCCTAGTGTAAAAATACTTGGCATAAATATCAAAGGAAACTAAATTCTACTGGGGATATACCTTTAATATGATAAAATTGTAAACAATAGAAATTTTTACAAGAGGTCAAATATGGAAAAATAATTCAAAAACGCAGTTTTTTTAAAAACGTGTCCGCCATTATGTAATTTTGTTAACTTTTTAACTATTTTATAGGTACAACCTATTCTTTAGGATGTCATCATTATAAAAAATTTTGAGTTTTTGTTTTAGATTAAAAATTGCGCAGTGTAGAATGCCCACAGTTTTCCTTATTTAAAAAAACATAATTTTCTAGATGCGCCATGTTGGCCGACATTTTTCATTTTTTTTAAAATGAAATATATGTTTTAAAAGTTCAAGAATGTATCTTTATTTAGAAAAAAACTACCTCGCTAAGTCACAGCCGTTCTTCGCAAAAAATTGGCAAAATTTGTGTTTATTTTGGCCTCCGCAATGAGAACCTCCCCTTAAGGAGGTTGTTTACAGGTATGCAGACCTTCAGAAAAAATATTGAATTGACATTAAAGAATTTTTTAATATTATTGTTATTCGTATCTTCTGGAAGAAAAAATATTAAAAGGTTTAACTTTTTCAAAATTGATTTGATTTAAGTCAGTGATGGATTATTTTCTTCAGAAAATTATTCTCTATAATTTGACCGCTCAGATTTATAAACAAATACACCTTTTTTAAAATAAGCTTATTTGTTTAAAAAAAGTGATTTAATTTTTAAAAAAATTTTTAACAAATAAACATATTTTCAAAACGGTGTATTTGTTTATAAATCTGAACGGTCAAGTTATAGAGAACCATTTTCTGAATAAAATAAGCCGTTATTGACTTCAATCGAATCAGTTTTGAAAAAGTTTAACCTTTTCATATGAAAAAAACTTTGATCATATGCAAAATGGTTAAATAAACAATTTTTGCAAGTTGCAAATTTTTTTCTTGAAATTTGATATTTCTTCTTCCAGAAGATACGAATAACAATAATATTAAAAAATTCTTTAATGTCAAATCAATATTTTTTCTGAATGTCTGCACACCTGTAAACAACCTCCTTAAAAGATTATACATGAATTGCATACTTCTGTAATTAAAAATAATTAAAATAGATAGTGTCATTTGGGGTAAATGTAAACAGTAGATGTTCAGCTAAATTTATAAATTAAAAATAAGTATGACATTAATATTTTTACCTCAGATCACCTACAAGATGTTCTAAGTATTGTCAATATTATATTTTGACAATTGAGGCGTTCAGTCAAATAACTCGATCTTCAATAGGCTGAAATTTGTGAAGCCAGTCAATGGCATGAAACATAGGGGGAAAAATTTTCAAAATTTCGAAATTTGAAAAACGCTATCTTAAAGAAAATCAAAAAGCACAACTTTTTCTTATTGTCATTTTTTTATAGAACGATTATTTTTTACAAAAAAAATAAAAAGTTAAAAAATTTTTTTCTGAAATTTAATGAAATTTTAAAACATAAATCGCATTATCTACTACAAATATAAATGAATTTGATTGCAATTTGGTATGTTTACTCATTAGGGTCTCCTGAAACTGAAAAAGTCTTAAAATTTTGAAAAATTATTTATTGTTTATATTTTTTTTTATTATAAATGATGACGTGTCAACAATGAAGCTTTGTAACTTTCAACGAGAAAAAGTATGCGGGGAAGTTTTGAGTTTAGCAAAGTTGCAGTGAGAAAGTTGTTCCTCAATATTTAAGGAATTTTTTTGGAAAATTTCAAATAAATTAGTTAACAAACAAAAAAGTTATGTAATTTTTAAAGAATGCGCGCGCTTCGCGTTGACTTCAACTTAACCTATAGAGACGTGAAATATGTCTATTTTCACAATTTTACCACTCACATATTATGCAGTCCATTTATTTCCATGCTTTATTATTTGAATAATAATAATTTTATTAATTTACAAAAATTAGCACATTAAAAAATTTGACAATTTTTTTTTGTTCAACTAAATATATTTATACTTTTCAGGAATTTTTATTTTTACATTTATTTCACACAATATTTAATATACTGAGAAAATTTGTACTTTTTTTAAATATATAGGGTCATTTGGGGTAAATGTAAACGGTTTATCTATTTTTTACGAAAAACGTAAGTTTTTTTTGTTAAAAGGTAAAATGGACGAATTTTTTTGCATGAACTTGTTACTAGAGCTCCCAAGAAAAATTTTATGAGGTTCGAAAAAATATTGATGCACCTGAATCGTCTACAACTGACTGTTTACATTTACCCCGAGATTTTGAAATTTACCTAAAATTCGGGGTAAATGTAAACACTTCTGTAGTTAAGCGAGGTTTAAGAAACAAGTTATTTCAAGCATTCTACTGTCTTAAGGGATGGAAAAACTGAAAAAAAATTATTCGTAGACGTATAGTAAATCAACCAGTTGACTGATAATGTATCATATAAAATAAATAATCAACCATTACAAAATTAGTAGTGTAAAAACTTGAATAACTTGAACAAATTTTAATAGATTTTCATTAAACTTGGTAAAAAGAAGTTTTTAAGGTTGCTGAATAAGAATCTAAAATCGAATTTTAAAATTTTAAAATGTCGGATCTAATAGTTTATTTAATTATTTTCTTTTAAAATGTAGTTGGAGTACTGTTTACATTTACCCCGAGTTTTCGAATTCTCGGGGTAAATGTAAACACTTAATTATTTATTAACTAAATTGACGAAAATCAAAAATCAAAGTTAATTTTTGTTGGGGCATGAATAAGGAAGAATCACTTATTTTTGTTTGATTTTTAAATATATTTTTATGCAAATGCGAGACAAAATACTGAAACTGAAAAATTTTCAATTTCAAACTTTTTTGCATTAAAAGATAACTTACACTAGAGCATTGCCAATTGTCAAAATAAAATATTGGCAATAGTCAGAACATCTTGTAGGTGAGCTAAGGTAAAATATTGCCGTCGTACTTATTTTTTAATTTGTAAATTTAGCTGAAACATCTACTGTGTACATTTACCCCGCGTTTACATTTACCCCAAATGACCCTACATTATTTGTCTACGTAATATTTTCCTATTAAATAGATTGGATGTTTTCAAATAAATTAAAACATTTCCAAAAAACATGAAATATTCGTATCAAACATTGAACATTTATTTAACAACTTGTAAGTCTGTTTTACAAATTTTATATTTTTTTTAAATATATTTTTAAAATGTAAATAACATTTATAATTCGTTTTTCGCTTATTTCGCAATAAAATAAAAAAATTTTCCGAAAGTTTTTATCGACAATATTTTTAATTCCAATTAAATTGTTAGATAATGTTTCTGAAAAGTATAAATATATTTAGTTAAACAAAAAAAAATTGTCAAATTTTTTAATGTGCTAATTTTTGTAAACAAATAAAATTATTATTATTCAAATAATAAAGCATGGAAATAAATGAACTGCATAATATGTGAGTGGTAAAATTGTGAAAATAGACATATTTCACGTCTCTATAGGTTAAGTTGAAGTCAACGCGAAGCGCGCGCATTCTTTAAAAATTACATAACTTTTTTGTTTGTTAACTAATTTATTTGAAATTTTCCAAAAAACTTCCTTAAATATTGACTGGCTTCACAAATGTCAGCCGATTGAAGATCGAGTTATTTGACTGAACGCCTCAATTGGCAATGCCATAGTGTAAGTTATATTTTAATGCAAAAAAGAATGAAAATGAAAGTTTTACTGTTTCATTATTTTGTCTCGCATTTGCATAAAAATAAATTCAAAAATCAAACAAAAATTTGTAATACTTCCTTAATAATGCCTTAACAAAAATTGACTTCGATTTTTGATTTTCGTCAATGTACTTTATAAACAATTAAGTGTTTATATTTACCCCGAGAATTCGAAAACTCGAGGTAAATGTAAAAAAATTAAACTACATTTTAAAAGAATATAGTTAAATAAATTTGCTTTTATTTTACAATTTTATTTCTTTGGCGATGTAAAGTTACATAGAAAAAGAAATTAGGTGTTTTTTCATTCCTCCTTCGTGTAAAAATTAAAAATTCAATATAAAATTTGTATTTATCAGTGACCTCAAAACCCCCACAGTAGCCAGATTCAAGCAAATTTGATCAATTTTTAACAATATTTTAAGTTTATCCGCCTTAAAACAGTAGCATACTTGAAATAACTTGTTTCTTAAACTTCGCTTAACTACAGTGGTGTTTACATTTACCCCGAATTTTACCCAGGCGCGAAAGACCAATGCTGACGATGGATTGAAGCTTTATTGAGCCTTGAACGCCCAGCGTGGGTAATCCAGAGTTGAAGCAGTCTTTAAAACACTGTCACTCAATGTTGGTTCAACATTGGAGACCAATGTTCGTCCCATGCTCGATTCAAGACTCGAACAATCTTCGTGTGTGAAGCTTGAATATCCAATCCTTATTCAAGCTTGAATCAAGGCTTGAATCAACGATGATACAATATTCAGTTTATTTATTACCGTATGCACTGAACAATATATTGTACATCAATCATTTTTAAATAATATAAAAAATTATCTAAATTAATAAATAATTATTAAATATTAAATAATTTATTAATATTTGCATTTAATATATTAAATGTAAATATTATTAAATAAATAAATAATTTAGATAAAAAATTATCTAAATTAATAAATAATTTAGATAACAAATTATCTAAATTAATAAATAATTATTAAATATTAAATAATTTATTAATATTTACATTTAATTTATTATATGTGAATATTTACCCTCCGTCACATACGTAGGGAGAGATTCCCTCTACGGTTTCATTATTTTTTAAAATAAATTTTGTTTTCCTCATTGCAAAATAAAATCAGTTTCTATACCTTTCGACAATTTACTCCTAAACACATTTCTAAAAAAACATTTAGTTTAAACATAATTAATATTTAATTATCAAGCTTCAAAGCCAAAAAAACTCGAAAAAGTGAGGTTATGTTGAATAAAAAAATCAAGTTTTCAAAATATTTTTTGTTCCACTGTTGGTTAATGGCAAAATTATATTATAAATATAATTAAAATAGTTTATTTAATGATTTTTTTTTATTTGTTAATGTTACAATATTTTTACATGTAAAGTGTAATTCCTTCAAAGATGTGTATTCATGTAATTAATTTTTATTTTTGAGACCGAAAATTAATTTTATTAATTTTATAATTTAGAATAATTTACTACATATTTGTAAGTTTGTGTTAAAAGTAAATTTTTGTTGATTCCTTTGTTTATGTTGTAATGTCGCTTATTTTACAATGTGGTAAGGGATTCCCTCTAAACGTGTGTAAAGTCGTAATTTTTTCCAAGGTCTGTGACGGAGGGTTAATAAATAATAATTTACATTATTTAAAAATTATTGATATTATTATTAAATACTATAATAATTATATAAATATATAATAATATTATATAATAAGTATTATTATTAATTATTATTATTATTTAAAATAATAATACTATAATTATAATATTAAGATAACAATGGTAAATAAATATTAATAATTATTTAGTGTATAATATTTACATTAATGATATTATATTATAAATAAAGTTAAATCTTATATTATTTTTTTCTTGCACAGTGTCAAATTATTATTTACAAATTTCAATAGTATTTTGATAATATTTACTAAACGGTTAATCCTAGTGTAAAAATATTTAGCATAAATATTTATTACACCCTAATGAACAATTTTTACACTGGAAGTTTTTGATCACTGAATATTTTTCAGACAAACGAAACTCTTGATCTTTAAAAATAATAATTTGACACTGTGCAAGAAAAAAATAATTTATAATAAAATTTAACATATCAAAAATAAATATTGTAATATTAAATAACTTATCAATATTTATATTTAATATTGTTCAGTGCACACGGTAATAAAGAAAGTGAATATGGTATTCTCGCTCACGAAGATTGACTGAGTCTTGAATCGAGCATGGAACGAACATTGGTGGCCCATGCTGAATCAATGTTGAGTGATACAGTAGATTAAGAACGATCCCTTATAACCTTCGTTCACCGTGCGGTTTAAATAGTTGCGTTTATAGAGGTGTCGGGTATGCGTCGGGGGGTTCGATCCCACATGCGAGCGAATATTTTTCCGTTTTCGTTTCTAAGCGATATATAAAATAATAAAATGATGTGTTGTGTTGTGAATAAAAAATGTGAATATGTTTGTAAATAATATTAAAAGTCTGTTAAAAAATCAAGAAAAAATGTACCGATTAACAGAAAAATTATCTTTTTTTACTAAAATTTTTTTTTTTAAGTTACTATTTCAAATGACATTTATTTTTTTAAAATATATTATTTACATAAAAATAATCTATATAATTGTTCTAATAGTATATTGCAATTAAATTTATACACATACACGGAAAAACTTTGTATACTAGTTCCTGTTAAACTCACAATGTATTTTTAGTAAACTGACTACTAAAGTGGGGAAAAAGTGGTCACTAGACGAGATTTATAATTTAATTGAAGTTTTTATAATACTATATGATCTCTTTTTTTGCAATATTTAGTAGTCAAGTTATGAGAAACTCGCCTATGATATACGAAAGAAAGTAGATATAGAAAAAGTGAATGCCAAAATTTTTATTTTCTATATTCGAAAGAATGATATTTTCTTCGCGCCGCGTTTACAATTTAGTAGTCAAACGATCAAAACTGCACGCATATACAAACGAGCACCGCTGTTCGTGTAGTCACACATAACCACTCAATCTCATATACATGCGTGCTCAAGTCAAATGGCTGCTGTCATTCCACCTGGTTCTCTTTTAATAATTTAACAATTCATTATACAGAGAAAAGTGGATATTAAGAATCTTAATGCATCAGATATTAAAAAAGGATGCTAATGCATATCATCTAGATGTTGTGGTTTAACATCTCAGATGTTAAAAAGTATAATTTGTAAATGTGAGGTTATGTGTCAACAAGTCTTCCGTATTTTCCAATATCGATCTGTCGATATACTACTTGAATTTCAACACTGCAAGATATATTTCACAATTTTATTTAAGAGGATTTTTCTAAATTTCTCTATGTTTATATAATTATTTTTAATAACGGAGAAAATTGTAATTGCCGCATTAATGTGAATTTTTTTAATAATAAATTGAAATGTTTCTTTTGAATACATATAAAGAAAACTTATTCTGATTTCATAGTTTTTAACTTAAAATTATTTAATTTAATCTTTTTTTAATATATTTCACAATATATGCAAGAAATAAACTTTTAAGTTAATAAAAAATATTTATTCTAAATCTTTGCTATAAATTTCTACAAAGAATAAAAATTTAATCAAAAGGATAAATAATTTTACGAAATAATAATGATAATTCTGCCCATTTCAAAAATTGACCTTATTAATTTTAAATATAATTGATTTTGTGAATTTTATTTAACAAACAAATATTATTTAATACAGCATTTAACAAATTTTCTCCCAAGTGTCAATACAATGTTTTGGATTAGTATATAAGAACAGTGACTTACTTTCTTGATATGAATTGTATATGCGTTCCGTCGATTAAAGTGTGCGTTACTTTATCAGTATGTTAGGCATTAGATTAGGTTGCGTTCAAATAAGTTATCAATCGTCATAGGTAAAATAGATTTCTACCTGACTTATTAGTATGAGATGGCGACAGTCTGCCCCTGTCACTGACATTCGACATTGTTTTTTAGTGAAATCATGAATTTTTAATTTTCATCAATTGACTACTAAATTTTAAAAGTCTGGTTCTGTTCCGTGTTTTAATAGTCAGACTACGAAATATTGATACCGTCGCAGTTTTTCCCCACTTTAGTAGTCAATTTACTAAAAACACATAGTGAGTTTATCACGAACTAGTATACAAAGTTTCTCCGTGTATATAACATGAATAAAAATAATGTCAATAATATTTATTATTATTATTATTATCAATTGATATTTTCATGTTATATTGAATGGGCGCGAGAGTCGCGTAAATTGGGGAACAGTGGAAGCAGCCTTGTTTCAGTCTTGAATTAGGCTTCCGCAGCATTTAATGAAGATTGAACGCCAATCTTCAACAAGGACTGGAGCGCGAGACTTAAATAAGTGTTACATTATGGCTAGAAGCAACCTTGCTTCCGCCGTCCCGCCAAGGCTTGATCAATATTGACCAATCCTCATCCAAGCTTCAGTAAAGACTGAATCCAGCGTCAGTTCGCGCCTGGGTAGGCCTGTTTAGCTCAGTTGGGTAAGACGCCGGACTTCCATCCTTGGGTACGAGAGTTCTGTTTCAGCCACCGTCGATTTTTCTCTAATATGGTTTTTTCTATTTCAGAAATTTAATATAAATTGTATGTGACCTTCAAGGATAAAAGTGTATGTGTGTGTGTGTGCTCGCGCCCACGTGTGTCAAGGAGGAGAAGCAGAATAATTTTTTTCTTGCTCCATCTAACTTTTCAATTTTCTTGAACAGTTCCCAACTTTTTCCAGAACAGTTTGCCGAGAAGTGGTGAAATAGTAAATGACATATTTAAATAAGGCAAGGTTTAGTTCTCTGGGAGCTACCAGTCGTATCCAAGAGTTACGAACGAAGTTCCCGAATAATCGGCGAACTTTTTTTTCGTGTAATCAATATAAGATACTTATCTTATATTGCTATTTATTTTAAACTATAAAATAAAAAATTAAAAATGTTAAATTAAAACCATTTTTTGGCAATGTACTCTTGACTATTTCCAAGGCGTGTCATATACGTGATTTTTGCTTGAGATACATTTTCCCATTTAAATAAACTGAAGTTGGAGTCACATCGAGCAACTTTATACGCCTGAAAGTGATCATGAAAATAACATTCTATGGTGCTAACAATCACGTTTAAATCATCAACTTTATTTGTGGTTAAGTGATGAATAAAGTAAAACTCTGGTTCATCTTCGTTAAAATTAACTAATATCACTTCTGGCTTAACTACTTCTCCATTAAAAGAGATCCAAAAAGTAACTATAACAAATTTTCAATTCGCAAGTCATTTGGCAAAATTTCTACAAACGAGTCGTAATTTTTCAGGTTCGAAGAATAAACACTTTTTACGGGACCTTTAGTAAACTCGTGGTTGGTATCAATTGGCTTTAAAAATTCGTAATTCAATTTCAACTGTTCCTTTAGCGCGATTGTATACAGTATATTTCGTCGAGGCAGTATTTTAAAAGGAGGCTCTTCCTTAAAATTGAAAGTGAATTTAATTCAGAGGACATTCTTCGAATATAAGTAAAAACTCCCATATCTTTCCAAATATCATTTCTCACTTTTAAAGAGAAATAAATCCTTCCTTTTATTCAAGCACTTCCTCATAGTATCAGTAAGAGAAGAAAAATGTTTACAGAAGCAAAACTATTGCTTATAACTGTTTTATTATTATTAATATTAACAATAATATTTTTTCCCTGAAGGGAAAATTTCAGTATATCGTTAGAAAAAGAATTAAATTTGACTACGAAAAAAATTGGTTAAGGAAAATTGAATATTTTTTCGAAAGGAAACAAAAATTTAGTTTTCATGAATTAAGATTTAAATCTTGAAAAAAGTAATGCTTAAAAAACCCATAATCTTGAGATGTATTTTTGCGCGTGGTTAAGAAAAATGATTTCTTCCCGAAAAAAGAGAATCAAAGCTTTAATTCAAAAATGTGTATTATAAAAGTAGCGGATTTCGTTTTTCCTTTCGTGCATAATAGTTTTTTTTTCTGTAACTGTATACTTTGCTCGACTTTAAGGTCGCAGTGTCCAAGAATAAATTAGCTTTTCAAAAAAAAGAAGCAGAAAAAACGTTCAATTGTGTAAGTCGATGATCATTGTTCAAGTTCATTGTTCAATTTCAAACAATGTTTGTGGACTGAAAAGTCCACGAGTCATGTAAGTGAGACCTCCATTGATAATAATTCAATGTCACGGAGTAACTAGAGTCGCTGACAAATTATTGTCACTTCCTTAGCGCAAGGTCTTTTTTTTGTTATAAAAATTTCCTGTGTATATGCATCTAACAAACTAAGCCATTGAGTCAGCGCGCAATTTTGACCTACGTTAGGAATATTAGTCTTCTCTCTTTTTCCTTCTTCCTCCCATATTTCGTAAATTTTTTTTTGTCCCCTCACTTTCACTTTTTCTACGTTCCCTTCACAGTCTTCTCTTTATACTCCTCAGGATCAAAAATTGTGTTTTAATATTTGTTCCAATTTGTTCTTCTTTTTTCTATATTCTTTTCTTTATTTTATAGAGAACAATGCCTTAAAGTAGAATGCAAAATAAAACCCGTTTATATTAATTGTTAAACTTTGTAAGTTTGATTGTTAATAACACAGGCACACAAAAAAAAGTTGTCTGTTTTTTAAACCAGACATACATATCTTATAGTATTTTTGCCCCCTAAAAAAGAATCTGAAGTCAGAACTGCTCCATCACCCCCTGTTTTTTTTAATCGAGAAAACTACCCTCAACATCCAATTTTAAAGTAAAAAAATGAAGAACAGATTTCTCTTTAAATCAAAACAATAAATTTATCTACTTCTGCTACAACAACTCAGAAACAATGTCAACATTGCTTAAACACCCTTTGTTTTTTATTAAATCGAAAAAACTACCCTTAAAATATAAAAAATCAAAATTATAGGTACTATTAAAAGTAAAAACCCACATTGGTTTTCAAAACGACAAAATAAATTTATGTACTTCTCTTTCAACATTTCAAAAGCTCTATAAAAATTACTTTATCTACCACTGTGTTTTTATATTGAAAAAACTACCCCTAATATGTAAAAATTCAAAATGTATAATAAAAAAAAATGAAAACCACATTGTTTTTCAAAGTAGAATATTAAATTTATGTACTTCTCTTTCAACAACTTAAAAGCAATGTCAAAACTACTCCGTCCCCCTCTGTTTTTTTTTGAAAAACCTACCCTTAAATTTACAAAATAAAAGTTTAACTTAAAAAAATGAAAAACCAAATTGTTCTTCAAAACAAAACAATAAATTTTATGTACTTCTCTTTCAACAACTCAAAAGCAAAACAAAATTGCTCCATCACCCTCTGTTTTTTTAAATTGAAAAACCAACCCTTAAATTTACAAAATAAAAGTTTAAAGTAAAAAAATGATATACAACATTGTTTTTTGACACAGAACAAAAAATTTATGTATTTTTTTTTAAACAACTCAAAAGCATTGGCAAAATTGCTCCTTCAACCTTTGTTTTTTTATATTGAAATAACTACCCCTAATATGTAAAATCAAAATGTATAATAAAAAAATGAAAAACCACAACAAATTGGTTTAAATTATATTGAGAATTAAAACATTAATATAATTTATATTTTAGGGGTAGTTTTTTCGATTTAATAAAAAACAAAGGGTGTTTAAGCAATGTTGACATTGTTTTTGAGTTGTTGTAGCAGAAGTAGATAAATTTATTGTTTTGTTTTAAAGAGAAATCTGTTATTATAGAGGATTCTATATAATATTCTATAGAATTACTGTAGAATTTCTATAGAGCATTCTATAGAATATTCTATAGAGCATTCTGTAGAATTTAACCAGAAATTAGACTTTCTGCATGAATTCTATAAAATATTTCAGAGAAATTGAATATATATATATATATATATATATATATATGAGGCGTTATTTCTCAAACGTCCCAGTCCAAAATTATAAGTCTTTGGATTGTGTTGGTATTTTGGGAAATTGTTGCCCTATATGAAAGTAATAAATCTGTAAAATATTAGCTCTTTAAAAAAAATTGTAGAAAGTGGTGGGGGTTAAAGTTTTGACATTTTAAGTAACACTGCCATTTTCAAAACCATGTAACTTTTATAAAACTTTATCGATTTTAATTTGTTTATAATGGATTTAAAGCATTTTTCATCTACTTTCTAAAAATTTTACAAAAAAATTTTAAACAATTTTTTTTCAAAAATTAAGTTTATTTTTTAATTTTGACCTTGATGGGTATTTTAAAAAAAAAATTTTTTATTTTTATTGGAAAGCTGACATTTTTCCGGAAAAAACCATATAAGTTTCATAGTGGGATGACCAGAAGTTTAGAAGATATTTGAAAGCAAAGTAAGCGGTGCGCCCGGGTTACTGTACGTTACGCCGGCGCTGCGCCGTTAAACGACATAAAAATCACTCTTTTATCTTCATCTGCTTCAGTAAAAGCTCTGCATTTAAACAGGGTTGATACTTCCTATGAATCTTTTTCAATAGTAGCTCTCTGCATTTAACAGGGTTGAGACTATATAATTTTGAAAACGTATGTTTAAACTTTTATAAATTATGATTATTATCAATTAAAATGAGTAATTTTGAAAAAGAAAGATTAAAGTTTTAAAGGAACAATAATTATCATCAATTAAAATAATTAATTTTGAGAAAAATATTGATGTTTCGTAAGTTAAAATTATTGTTATTGGCAATTGGAAAATTTAATTTTGAGAAACAGAAATTTAAGTTGAATAGAAATTGAATATTTTAATAAGATTAATTTTTTAAAATTTTATGTTAAATAGTCATGAGATTCAATTTTTTTATTAATTTAGGTCATTTGTTTTAATAATAATAATAATAGATATAAAAACAAATGACCTAAATTAATAAAAAAAATTGAATCTCACGACTATTTAACATTAAATTTTAAAAAATTAATATTATTAAAATATTCAATTTCTATTCAACTTAAATTTCTGTTTCTCAAAATTAAATTTTCCAATTGCCAATAACAATAATTTTAACTTACGAAACATCAATATTTTTCTCAAAATTAATTATTTTAATTGATGATAATTATTGTTCCTTTAAAACTTTAATCTTTCTTTTTCAAAATTACTCATTTTAATTGATAATAATTATAATTTATAAAAGTTTAAACATTCGTTTTCAAAATTATATATTTAAATTTTTTTCGGTAAAAGTAATGCAGGCATTATTTTAATGACAGTCTCAACCCTGTTAAATGCAGAGAGCTACTATTGAAAAAGATTCATAGGAAGTATCAACCCTGTTTAAATGCAGAGCTTTTACTGAAGCAGATGAAGATAAAAGAGTGATTTTTATGTCGTTTAACGGCGCAGCGCCGGCGTAACGTACAGTAACCCGGGCGCACCGCTTACTTTGCTTTCAAATATCTTCTAAACTTCTGGTCATCCCACTATGAAACTTATATGGTTTTTTCCGGAAAAATGTCAGCTTTCCAATAAAAATAAAAAAATTTTTTTTTTAAATACCCATCAAGGTCAAAATTAAAAAATAAACTTAATTTTTGAAAAAAAATTGTTTAAAAATTTTTTTAAAAATTTGTTTGTAAAATTTTTAGAAAGTAGATGAAAAATGCTTTAAATCCATTATAAACAAATTAAAATCGATAAAGTTTTATAAAAGTTACATGGTTTTGAAAATGGCAGTGTTACTTAAAATGTCAAAACTTTAACCCCCACCACTTTCTACAATTTTTTTTTTAAAGAGCTAATATTTTACAGATTTATTACTTTCATATAGGGCAACAATTTCCCAAAATACCAACACAATCCAAAGACTTATAATTTTGGACTGGGACGTTTGAGAAATAACGCCTCATATATAGAATTTTACAGAAATTATATTGAAAAATGTAAAGCATTTTAATTTTTAACTCGACAGAAAAGTTTATATATTATTTTTAAGCGTAACTTTCTAAAGAAAAGTACTTTCAATACGATGAAGGAGTGTCGTCCTAAAATATTTCCTTTTTTCATTAATTGCTTCCTCGTGAGGAAGCTTTGTAGTCGTTTAATTTACAAAATTTTTAAAAATCCTTTTGACAAATTTTCTTCTATATGGGACTATGTTATATAAGACCCTGAACAATTGACCGGATGTATGTATGTGTGTGTGTGTGTGTGTGTGTGGATCCCGTTTTTTGTGAACACGATAACTCGAAGAGGTTTCAACGAATTCGGCTGAAAATTGCTAGGAATATTTATCATAAAAATATCTCGAAATGGATTGATGGACATTAAAAAATCTATTTAAAAAAATTTTTTTTTTAATTCAATATTGAAGTTAATATACAATAAAATCTTCTTCTTTGCATCAAGACGAATCGATTGGTATATATAAAGTATAAATTGTATGAGAGTTTATAGAGGTAATGACAATTAAAGCAAAAAAATTACCTTTTTTTATCAAAAATTTAGTTCTTTCATCAAAATTATATTCCAGTACAATAAGATTTTACTCATTCTTTTAAATAATCTCATCCGTTGCATTAAAACGGATCGATTGGTATATATAAAGTATATAATTTATTTGAATTTATAGAATTAAACATAATTAAAACCAAAAATTCGCACTTTTATTAGAAATTTATTTCCTTCTTAAAAATCATGTTGCCTTATAATAAAATGTTACTATTGACTTAAAAACAAACTAAAAATCTTCATTTCATCAAGACGAATCGATTGATGTATAAAAAGAATGTATTTTATTAGCATTAATAGAATTAAATAAAATGAAAAAATTTACTTTATAGCAAATTTTTTGCTTATCGTAAAGAGGAAGCAAAATGTTCATGTAATGAACATCTTAATTCACAACTTGTTTTAATTATTTTCTTCTGAATATCTTAAAATTCTATTTTGAACTTTTTTCTTGAAAAATTAAAGTGCGACAGTTTTTTAAATTACCATTTTAATTACTTTATTAATTACTTAAGTTTTACATTAATTTCATTATAAATAAAGATAGTCTTTTACAAAAATACCTTTCGATATAAATTATATTTTTTAGCGAAAATATGTTTAATTAAAAATACAACTTTATAATAACAGTTCAACAAATAAATTGGGGATTGGAATTGATAGAAAAAAGAAATATTATATAATATTTATAATTTATAATAAATTTTAGGATGAAATCCTTCGTATTAAACGCAAATCTAATGTTTTATGCGCTGCTGAACAATTTAAAATATTGAAAAATATGGATGCGACAAGAATCGAAGATTCTTCTAAAATATTTCATTTTAAAGAAAAATGTAGGAAAATTCGTAATACTCTGTTATAATAAGTTGATTCTCTTGAAGAAGTAAGAATTCTTGAAAAAACACATCTTGATAAAATAAACAATGTTGAAGTGGAAAATGATGGGGATGATATTGGTGGTGACAAAAGTAATAATGACGATCATGAAGATTGTTCAACACTTATGTATCCCACAAATATTTCTGGCTTTGTAAGATCCAACATTCATAATGCAAAATTCAAAAATTTAGATATATATTGTTTTTAAATTTGTTTTAATATTTAATTAAAAATTCTTATATTACATTTTTAAAAAGTAATTAATCAAAAAAATTAAGTCTAAATGTATTAATGTTTCTAGACTTCTGAATTGTTTTCCGATTGTAAAATTTTCGTTGAAGAAGATTTATTCAAAAAATTAAAAAAGGAATCAAATAATCCTACCGGGTACGCTAGATCTCTGTTAAGCTTAGTTTTCACTCCAGAAGCGCTTATGAAATGTTCGTTGCAAGAAAAAGGAAAATCAGGAAAACCTGGACTTAATTCAAGACCAGTGAATGTTTTATTGCGTAAAATCATTTAAACATTTCTATTTTATTTACTTTCTAAAGCTCTGCAAAATATAATTTCTCTTTTTTGTAAACTGTAAATATCGAAGGCAAAATATTTTATTAAATTTCTTAGCCTTCAAATTTTAGAGTTAACTAGAAAATAATATTTACATGTTGCTTTACAATTACTCAATATTAAAATATAAAAAATTTTTAATGAAAATTTGAAATTTGTTCACGATATCCTAATTGAAAATAATTACCCTGTAACTTTTTTAAATAAATATATTAATTTACGTTACCAATTTTTATTAAATAACAATGGTAATGATATTAATGTCAAAGAACCTTTTTCTTCCACTAATTTAGTCGTTTTGCCTTATGTTAACGAGCTGCAATATTTTTTTAAAAATTTATTTAATGAATACAATGTTGGTGTTGTTTTCTCTTATGACAAGGATCCGTTTAAAATCTTTTAAAAAAATAAAGACCCTACTTCTTTTGATTTAAAATCGCATTTGGTTTATTGTGTTCCTTGCCAATGTGGAGCTTGCTACATTGGTGAAACTGGTAGATATATTAAAGACAGATTGAGTGAACACAGGAGGGATTGTAAGAACGATAGTAGAAAAACAGCTTTGGTCACTCATGCACATGAAAACGACCATCTATTTAATTTCGGAGCTACTAACATCATATGTAACGAACGCAATTACAGACGAAGAAAATTTAGAGAGATGTTTCACATTCTCAGGTCCGAAAACTCTGTTAATAAACAGACTGATTTAAATAATTTAAATTAGTTTTATCATTCGTTAATTCTCAGCACTAATTAGATAGTATATTTATTTTGTATCAGAATTTTCTTAAATTGCTGCTTTTGTGAAATTTGAATTTATCTACTATATAGGGTTCTTTCTTACCATGTATGGAGGTACTTTTCAAATTCACTTACTATCACTTTAATTCTCTATTTCAATATATTTCTTTCACTAATAATTGTATGTAATTTCAGTTTTAAAATTATCTGATGATGCCGGTCGTCGACGGGCGAAAGCTAATAAATAATTATCAAATTATATGAATGGATTTTTCGAAACAAAATAAGATCTCACTAAAATTAATAATCCAAACAAAATAACATCGTAATATTTATAGAAGCTGTTCGTAAACGGATTAAAATCAAAGAGTGGGATAATGTTTCCGATGCAGCCATTAAAGAATCATTAATATCAAAACTTATCGAAGCGTCAAAAGAGTCAAATAGTGTTATTTAATTAATTAAGCCCATTGCAGTGTTTAAAATTTTGTATTCCTCATTAAATTACGAGTTTTCCAATAAATGAAATTTCTATTTAGAAGATGTTTTTTAAAAATACTTTTCTATTAGCAAACTTACAAAAAAATTTGATAAAGTATAATTAAAATTTTAAGTAAAAATGTTAACAGTAAAAATATTCTTCAAGTAAAAAAAGGTTAAAATAAGATATTTATAAATATTAACAGAAGAGATAAAGAATTAAAATTTGTTATAAAGAAAAAAATTTTACACTCGAAGATAATGTAATTTTACCACCTTACTCTAAAAAATTTTGGAAACAACGCTTAAATATCATGCATAAAGTTTTCTGTCCAGTTAAAAATTAAAATGCTTTAAATTTTCCAATAAAATTACAGTAAAATTTTATTTATATGCAATTTTTCTAAAATATTTTATAGAATTCATGCAGAAATTCTAATTTCTTGTTAAATTCTACAGAAAATTCTATAGAATGCTCTATAAAATATTCTATAGAATACTTTATAGAAAATCTATAGCAGTTCTATAGAATCCTCTATAGAATGTTCTATAGAGTCATTCTATAGAATCACTCTATAGAACTTTTTTGACTTGGTGGAAATGCTATTCTCCACCTTCGAACGCCAAGACGACCGCTAGATTAATTAATGTGTGTCTTTTCTGTTTGCATCATAAACTATAAAATTACCACTATTTGTTGATAAAATTCTCTAGGAGAAAATAAAATTTGTTTCAGAAAACTATTTAAATGAGAATAATATCGCTCTAAATTCAAGTTTATTTATATCATTTGAAAGTTTATGATTTCTATTAAAAAATAAAAAAGAGTTTTTGATTTATCTCTATTCATGCTACTTAGAGAAAATTTTTAATTAAAATATACCGAACGTCAAAATCACAATTTTCCAGGGTAAATCCGCTCACTTTTTCGTTCAAGACCGCACAGTTTTGATTTTTAACACTCCGTCATACATACCTCCGTCACCTCCCCGGTTTGAATACTTTTTAAATAACTTTTGTTTTACTCAATGGAAAAAAAATCAGTTTTCATACCTTCAGACGGTTTCCTCCCCAACATATTTTTATAAAAATATTTACTTTAAACATAATTAATCATCTATTATGAGCCTTTATAGCTACAAAAATCGAAAACAAGAGAAAATTTAAAGTTAAATAAATTAGGTTTATAAAAAATTTTTGTTCCATTGTTAGTTATTGACAAAATTAGATTATAAATATATAATTTAAATCCATTATTTAATTATTGTTTGCTTATTTTTTAATGTTACACTATTTTTTCATGTAAAGTAGAATTCTTTAGAAGATATGCATTCGTGTAACTATTTTTTTTTGAGACCGAAAATTAATTTTATGATTTAAAAAAATGTTGTACATATTTGTAAGTTTAAAAACTTATTTTATATTAAAAAATTTAGTGAAACCTAATTTTTTGTTGCTTCTTTCGTCTATGTTGTAATGCCACTTATATTACAATATGGTAAGGAACTCCCTCTACACATGTGTAATGGTGTAACTATTTGTAGAGTGTGTAATGGAGGGTTAAAAAAAATATGTCTTATTCCCTTCTTAAGTACTATTTATTATTAATAAACTACGAGTTCAATAAATTTACGACGAATGGATTCCTCACATTTCACAAAGATTTTAATTAAATCTTGTTGAAATTAAACAAAACTATATATGTAATTTCCAAAAGGACATCCAATAGCATAAAAAAACCTAGCCAAAGGAATAAAGACTAGAGCTGTGCAAAATTCGAACCGAACCGAATGTTGTTCAGTTCGAATTCTGGGGGGCGATTATGTAACTATTCCGCATTCCGCATTCAGCATTCCGCTTTTCACATTCCGCATTCCACTTTTTACGTTCCGCATTCCACTTTTCACATTCCGCATTCCACTTTTCACATTCCGCATTCCACTTTTCACATTCCGCATTCCACTTTTCAGATTCTGCATTCCACTTTTCACATTCCGCATTCCACTTTTCAGATTCCGCATTCCACTTTTCAAATACCGCATTCCATTTTTTACATTCCACTTTTAAACATTCCGCATCCCACTTTTTAGATTCCGCATTCCACTTTTAAGATTTCGCATTTCACTTTTCACATATCGCATCCATTATATATATACACTACCGTCCGAAATTGTGCGAACGCTAACAGCTCGAGCTATTAAAAAACACACCCGCACAGAAACAGTTATAACTCGGTGAAAAATGAAGCTAGATGCTTTTTTTAAATTGCATTGGAAAGCTTATTAAATTTCCAATGAAATGCCACTATTTTAAGTTGTATTGCATAAAAAGGAAGCGAGATATCATGTTATGAAGTCTAAAAAATAATTCTATTTTTTTCGGAATTTCTTACTCTGACTTTGACTCCTGTCACAGTTTAGCAAAGTTTATGAAAAAATTGTTACTTTTACAGACAATTCCTTGTAACCAAAGCTTTAAATAGAGACCAAGAACAGCAAAAAATATTTACGGGTTTCCGAGATATTACAAAAAGAGTCGTACCGCGCAAAGCAGAATTTTCAATCATCAATTTCTCTAATTTGCCGTTGAGTCAATTACTTGTCTGTGAAAAAAGCGTCGAAAATTAATTTTACCAAGTACATTCTTACTGGGATCCACTTTTTAAATATCGATATATAATAAATTAAATTAAAAAATGGATCCCAGTAAGAATGTACTTGGTAAAATTAATTTTCGACGGTTTTTTCACAGACAAGTAATTGACTCAACGGCGAATTAGAGAAATCGATGATTGAAAATTCTGCTTTGCACGTTCCGACTCTTTTTGTAATATCTCGGAAACCCGTAAATATTTTTTGCTGTTCTTGGTCTCTATTTAAAGCTTTGGTTACAAGGAATTGTTTGTAAAAGTAACAGTTTTTTTCATAAACTTTGCTAAACTTTGCCAGGAGTCAAAGTCAGAGTAAGAAATTCCGAAAAAAATAGAATTATTTTTTTGTCTTTATAACATGATATCTCGCTTCCTATTTATGCAATACAACTTAAAATAGTGGCATTTCATTGGAAATTTAATAGGCTTTCCAATGCAATTTAAAAAAAGCATCTAGCTTCATTGTTCACCGAGTTATAACTGTTTCTGTGCGGGTGTGATTTTTAATAGCTCGAGCTGTTAGCGTTCGCACAATTTCGGACGGTAGTGTATATATATAATGGATGCGATATGTGAAAAGTGAAATGCGAAATCTTAAAAGTGGAATGCGGAATCTAAAAAAATCCGCTTAAAATGGAAAAATATTCAAGGAAACCAACACAAATAAAAAGGAAATAAAAATTTCTTTATTTTAAGATACTTCGCCGACATAAAGAACAAAAATGATTACACGTTTTCACACTATGCTCATCGCTAACAGAAGCATAATGCTAGCATGTGAAGTAGCTGGCCCGCATATCATAACGCACTTTTAATGCACTGAACGACTATATTCATCGCATTTAATGGAGTTTGCGGCTGTAAATTTCCTTGGCAGAAAAATTAGATAGATGAGACAGTAGTCCACATCATTGTCAGATGGTAGAGCCTCCTTGACATAAAGGTGCCCACAACCGGGAATGACAGTCATTTCTTAAAAAGACCAAAACATTTTGTGATGCAGGATTTTCGTTAAACACGAAGGTAAATCACAAAATATAATGACAACACTGCAAAAGAAAAATTAAACCCTTTTTTCTGAACGAATCTACACCCATATGTTGCTCTTCGAAAACAATACAAAATTACTTTTTTATTTATTTAATGCAAATTTTCTTTATTATACTCACAGCTATTACACAAATGCATATATTTGTTTTGTTATCAATACGAGAAGTCTGTATTGTTAACGGACACGACTTGCAATACTTAGATTAGTAAAGTTTGCTTGCTGTCGAAGTTTACGTAGGGGTACCCACAACCGGCACACTTCCTCTATATATATCAATTTCTTCAAAAATTTGATTTATTTAAACGACTGTATTTATTTATCTTTATTTTGTATTAATATTAGACTTTATTTTCGTCATTTTTGCTCCTTTTGGAGAAAGCTTTGTAATCATGAAAATGAATTATAAAATGGACTTTAACAATTAATATTTATTAAGATTAGTTTTATAAATTAAAAATTTTACAAAATTAATTTATCAGAATATATTAACAATAAAATTTATAACTTTTGAAGTGATTCTGTAAATTAATATTTAAACAAGTTTTAAATAACAATTTTAAATATCTCTAATAGATGTTGAAATATTATTAACAATATAGAATTTATAATTTAAATTTGACTGTCATTTGCCATATTTGTTTGTATTAGAATTTAATCTCTGACTGTAGAGAGAGCCCATAAATTTTTAATAAATCTTAACTCAAGTTTCATAATTTGTTACAAATACAGAATGTCTATTTTTCATAAAAATATAATTTTTGTATAAAAATGTTCCTTTTTTATAAAATCCAACTTTTTTGATTTACAACTGATTGAAAACGATTTTTTAAAAAAATTTGAATTTACTTATATTGATAATTTTACTAACGTTAGGGAGTAACTGTGGCATGTGAAATAGGATATGCAAAAAGTGGAGTGTGAAAAGTGGAATGCGGAATGTTTAAAAGTGGAATGTAAAAAATGGAATGCGGTATGTGAAAAGTGGAATGCGGAATATGAAAAGTGGAATGAGGAATGTAAAAAGTGGAATGTGAAAAGTGGAATGCGGAACGTGAAAAGTGGAATATGAAATGCGGAATAGTTACATAATCGCCCCCTGTAGTAATTTAAGTAGAATTTAAACATTTTTAATTAAAACTTTTTTTCATAAATATGAGCGATTCCACGTCAAGTAATCAAAGGGTCTTTTGCTGTAATGTTTATTTTAATAATTTTTTTATTTTTAAACAATTAAACATACATTTTGAAAAGGGTTTTTTCATGCTCTTTCGATTAGAAATAAGCATTTTGAAAAAAAAAATTTTTGACCCAAAAAAATCAAAATTAAATTTTAAATTTTGGGGGGGGGGAGATACGATTTTTTTTAAACGAAAGCTGAGGTTTTTTACTAAAAGGACATATAATTGAAAAAGTGGGACTAGTATGTTTAAACATTGAAAAAAGAGTTTTTTACTCACCGGAGCGCTCTAAACCCGGTTTTTAGCTCCGTTTAGGAGAAAATTTTTTTTTTAATGTTTAAACATTCTAGTCCTACTTTTTCATTTATATGTCCTTGTAGTAAAAAAAAACCTCTGCTTTCGTTTAAAAAATAAATGTATTTCTTCCCACCAAAAATTTAAAATTTATTTTTAATTTTTTTAAATGCTTATTACCAATCGAAAGAGCATAAACAATTTTGAGATAAACTTAAAAAACGACTGGAAAAAACCAAATTAAAATTAAAAAAAGTTATAACATAACATACGTAAAATTTAGAAACGTTTCATTATCTTCAGATACTGAATATTGAACCAATATTCAGTTCGTAATTCAGTTCGTAATTTTCAGTAATGGGTAACAGCATAAAACTTCCGTTGATATTTTCTCAAAATTTTGTTACAGTTTTGTAATTTTCAGATACTCTCTATACTTTCTGAAACTATTCTCAAATTTTCAGTTACATTTTATTAAATTTCTTTAAGTTGTTACTGATTGTGAGTTTTGCTTGGCTGAAGTTAGAATTCCGATACTCATTAAGGATTTTTACTAAAAGTTTTGATTTTTAAGTAACATTTAGGAATTATAAGAAACGTATAGTAAATTTCAAGCAAATGTAACTTACAAATGATTTCAGTACCATAGTTTTGAAAATTAAGTAACATTTGTATCAGAATTTTATAGTAAAATTCAGAACATGAATTGATTGCTAAAATTTTGAGAAATTCTTTCAATACTAACTTCAAATTCGGATTCAGCATAAAAAAATAAATAGAAATATACTACTGTAGTGTTATAACTTTTTTATTTTATTCTGGTTTTTTTAGACTATATATATATACTATATATTTTTTTGATTTTTAATTTTTCAAAAAAACGTTTTTTGCCCATAACATAATAAAAAGTTATTGATATTATAAAAGACAGAAATTGTGAAGGAATTTTTTTAATGTGGAAGTATTAAATAAAGAGAAAAAATATTACATCAATTGAGAATAATTGTTCGAAATTTATACTTTATTGTTATTAATATCTCTATGAGGAAGCAAATAGTTCATGAAATGAACACAACGAGATTTACGAAAATGAATTAAATGAACACCAAAATTATAACAAAAATGTATAACTTGGCAGCGGTTTTCTTTTCTTCTTATATATAATATTATTATTGTATTATTTTTAGCATATTTTAAACATATGACCATTGTTATTATATATTTTAAACAAATTACAAATTGTTACAAATCCAACTGAGAAAATTAATGTTTTAAATTATGTAAAAAGAATAACGATAGCGCATTAATTAGATGACCTTTTAACAAGCTTTGCCAGGGTAGTGAAGACAAGATTAGAGAGAGATAGGATTGTGCAAACAAGCGACGAGCAAACTCCATAATTGCTCCCAAAAATTGAACAAGCTTCACCAGGAGAGTGAAGACTATAATATTAGGGAAAGAGGAGTTCATAATAATTGAAGGCCGACTAAACAGACAAGCTTTGCCAGGAGAGAGAAGACAATATTAGAGAGGATTCTATAATAATTGAAGGCCGACTAAAAAGACGACGATCGCCACACCACACAAAATCTAAGCAACACGTGTATGATTCAAAATCATTACACTGATAAGGCCAATTTTGTATAAAAGGGATACGAGGTTTGCTCAGAGCAGAGAGTAATAATTTGAAAACCAACCTCATACATCATAGGAAAGCAACCTGATAACGTCGTTCAGTAAACCAACTTATGCAAATCGAATTGTCTACAAGTAAACGTTATTGAAAAGTAAACAGTATATCTACAGGTATTATTTTTTAACGTTCATTGTTAAAAGTATATTGCTCCAAGTTTAATTTTTGAAATCAATTTCAAGTCAATATCTTATGATACATCAATACTTAAAAATATAAATTTTAACAATTTCCAAAAAACATTAATTTGAAAATAAATTCGAGTACCTACAAAAGTTTAATATTTAGTCAACACATTCCAAGCTTCGAAGTATCGAAATTTGCTCAAGAACGACAACCATCTAGAAAAAGCAGATATATTCTGGAATACAATACACTATCTCATTAGTAAACAACACCACTAATACACATCCATTAAGGACAACAGTCAGAGGCTCCCCTCTTTGTGTCTGGTCCTCAACATTCAAAATTGGATTACTAGATTATTATCACACCACCAGTAATCGTTAATCTTTAAGTAAGATTTAGTGATGGGACATCGAAGGAAAAACATCGATGTTATGAAACATGGACATCGATGTCATCAATGTATCGAAAAAACATCGATGTTTCGATGTTTTTCCTACCTTTTTTCGATTCTTTATGAAATCCACTTATAAAATAATAAAAAACATTTGAACTGATTTTAAACAGTAGTCTTAATTAATATTAGTTTTTTAACATTATTTATTAGGGGAGACTGGGGTAAATCCGCGCACAGGGTAAACCTGCTTACTAGCGATTTACGCTATAAACTTAACTTAAGATGGAGATATTTGTACTGTGAATAGTACTTAACATACAACTAATGTTAACGAACTTTCGTTTTGTTTCATGAATTCGTCATAAATTCATAGACGGTCAATTGTTTTTTAGAAGTGCAAAAAAGAAAAAATGATCTTTGGATTTTTAAGTTTTTCCATTATTATTTTTGAGGGGGCGCATGAAAAAACCCTAAACCAGATTTGTGTAGGATGCCGAATCAGTATTAACAGTATTTGCGTTTTTTTGGCGATCTTAAAAATTTTTAATATTAAAAATATTTATTAAAACATAAATAATATTCATTTCCTAACAATGTTATTGAACTATTGGGTAATTAGTTGAATATTTAACATTTTGAATGTCCCGCATTTCGTGATTTGTGGCGATTTTTTTAAATAGATGGCGCCGAACTATCAATATTTCTTGACATTATTAGTGATTATTAGGTTTTAACGGTTATAACAAACAACGCAAACAAATAATCAAAATTTCGTCACTTGGGGGCAGCAACATGCCGACTCAGCTAACGGTGAAAAAGATGCCGTTTCAAAAAGAAAAGTGAAAATACATAAATCTAGTTTGTTGTCTTCGTTCAGTTCACGTTTTATCATTGTTTATTTTTAAATTTAAAATTTCATTTGTTATATTTTATCAATAATAAAATCTATAACTTGTTACATTCAGAAATGTATCTACATTTTAATTTTCTCTTAATAAAATATTATTTAAATTCACAGTTGCAATTCATCAAACCTATACTTGCTATTTAATAAACCAATATTTATTGTTTATAGAACTCATAATTTATCATTAATAAATCATATTAAAGACGGAAATAAGGAGAAATTTGATATATACAAAATAAAACTGTCGGGATTACCTTAAATTCTTGAAAAAATAAAGTGATCGGGTTTACCCCGAGGGTTGAGCGGATTTACCCTGGAAAATTGTAATTTTGAAATTTGGTATATGTGTATTAAAAATTTTCACTAAGTAAAACTAAAACAGATAAATCAAAAATTCTTTTTTATTTTGTTAGTAGAAATCATAAGCTTTCAAATTATATAAATTAACTTGGATTTAGAGAATAATTTCCTAGGTTTTTACCGTTCTAAAAAAAATGAGCGGGTTTACCCCAGTCTCACCTACTTTAAAAGAAGGTAACCATACAATAAAAATAAAATGCCACATTTAAATATACTTGGATTGTATGTCAAATATTTAAAAGCACAATTTAGCGCGGTGAGAAATTTTGGGAGGATAAAATATTTCCGGTTCATATTTGGTTCGGTGATAGAAGAAGACTCACTGAGAAGCGGTCTTCTCCGTTTTTGCAATAATTTTGCGAGGAAATTATTTTATTTACGATTGAAAATGAAGTAATTTGTGGTTGGAAACACGTTCGTAGTTCAAGTCGCGGTCACTACCGAGAATTGGCGTCACCTCCTTGACCACCGACACATAGATCCACTTGTCTGTGTGCTCGCCGCCATATTATCCCCCACTTTCCCAAAAAATACAACTTTTGTAATTACGTTTTTCAATATTTATTTCAAAAATTACTTGCAAATTTCGAGCATATTCAAAATCAGCACGAATTCCCCTAATTATTCTGATAAATCCGAACGAGATATCTCTAACTACTTAGAAGTGGGACGACAGGCGGGAAAACACTTTTTGGGGACAATTTTTCCCAGATGCCCTTAAGGCATATTTGAAATTATATAGTTTATGCACTTTAGGTTGATTCACATTTTTCAATTTTTAGACAAGTTAAAATTTAAAGCCTACGTAATTGGCTATTATACACTGTAAAAAAATCTGATGAATTTTCCAACGACGCACGTTGTAAATAAAAGACCCTCGAGCGTCGTTGTGATTTTACGTCTTTACGTAAATTAACGTTCTCAAAATGGAATTTTCGATCAAAAATGTAAATTACATTCAAAATTTGAAATTCTTTTCATGCGATGAAAAAATTATTTTTTCGGATAACCTGAAACAGAAAATTTATAAACGGCAGGATTCGAAACACAGCGATATTTGAGTTTCTGACGGGAACAGACGAGCACGTTTCTGATGAGTTAAACAGTTATATACTTGAAACTACTTTTAATAATCGACATAAATGTGACACTTCATGGTGAAATTAAAATACTTTCAAATTATTAAAGCTGTTCACGGTGGTCTTGAATCAACTTTGAATGAAAAGTCTTTGCACATCCTTTTTTTTGCTGATTTGGGTTATTTGCATCCTAAATAATGTGTAAAAAATTTATAGCCCATAACTTGCCGAGCCGTTTTTGAGAAAACTCATTTTGAAAAAAAATCATTAGTTTTTTATTTAAAATGTTACATATTTGTATCAAATTATGAATTTAAGCATAATATTAATTAAAATAGGGTCAGTTGGGGTAAATCCGGACAAAATACCTATTTTTCACAAATGAAGTAAGTTTTTTTATAATAAAAAGCAATTCTTTCGTTTTATACTGCATTAATTTCTTTCTTGAGTTCCCTAGATTAATTTTTTATTTTTTATAAAATTTTATATTTAATTTTTTACATTTTATTGTTCGGATTTACCCCAAGATTTAGAAAATTTCTTTAAATTTGGGGTAAATCCGGACAGCTTAGTTTCTAAGAAAGGTTTAAAATAAAGTTATCTTAAGTATACTACTCTATTAAGGGATAGAACAACTTGAAAAAAAAATTCATACTTGATGTATACAAGTTAAATCAGTTAAGTGTTGTAGTATCATAAAAGTTAATAAATTAACGATTCAAAAAGTAATAATAAAAAACATATATATAGCTTTAACAAATTTTAATGGATTTTAATAAAACTTGATAAAGAAAAGTTTTTGGGATCATTGAATACGAATACAAATTCAGATTTTGAAAATTCAAAATGCCGTATCTAATATGCCGGACTTTTTTAAAAATTAACCGAATTACACTACTTACACCACTTTTTAAAATGTAATAGAAGCTCTGTCCAGATTTACCCTAAGTTTTTGAATTATCCTGTTGACAATTGTCGAGATAAAATCATGGAAGTAGTCAGAATCTCTTTTAAAGGATTTAAGCTTAAAATATTGACGTCGAACTGAATTTTTAATTTGTAAATTAAGATCCAACACTTTTTGTCCGTATTTGCCCTCTATCCGGATTTACCCCAACTGGCCCTAATACTTTTCTTTAATTTTAAATAATATAATATAACAATTTAAATAATATTTCTGACAGAATAAGTCAGTTTTGTTTAAATATTACAATACATGTTAAGGCACATATTTTTGCCAATTTACGGAAATTATACCAGTTACTGTAAAAAAAATTAACGAAAAGGTTATATATAATATATATATAAAAACGGCTCGACAAGTTATGGCCTATAAATTTTTTACACATTATTTAGAATGCAAATAACCCAAATCAGCAAAAAAAATGATGTGCTAAGACATTTCATTCAAATTTGATTCAAGACCACCGTGTGTTGGTTATTTTCAAGTTTAACAACAATATAGTTTCTGTGTTTATTCTCGATTATGTTTTTGTTTAAAAGAAAAACCTTCATACTAATTCATAAATTTGTACTTAAATAATTATATTTATTAGTATATATAATTAAATTAATAAATATTAATTTGCTTAACTTAAAAAGTATATTAAATGATATTTAAATAATAATAATACTTAAATATGAATTAGGAACATATTAAAACTTAAATCACTTTGATTTATGAATGCATTAATTAATTATAAATAATTTATAATTGTGTGATGGTTTATGTAATGAATATTTGAACAAAAACAATTTTAAACATTTATAATTAAAAGTAATTTTTTTGTTACAAATATATTTTTACGTATTTTGTCATATGTCAAGTAAGTTGTAGTGTTCACCGTACAAAACACATGTCCACCTCATGTCTCATGATCAAACCTTAACCTCAAAATATAATCTTGTGTTTGAAATTTCATACTTCATTATAAATTTTATTTTTTGAATGAAAATTCATTACACGATGGACTTTTCCATAGACTCTTACGGTAAAATTCATACGACCCGATATGTAATATACCACGACCCTCGACGGTCTTTTACTTACAACTCTGATCGATGTGATTTTACGGTCTTGCGTAAAATTACATACGAGGTCTACGTAAATTCGCAACGATACCGAATGTAAATTTCCGTTTTTCTGTAAATTTCATGAAATCATTTTTTACAGTGTAGTCTTAATGGTATACATAAATTCAAAGGATGCTATTGCCTATAAGCTTTCTTTAACGGCAAGTACAGTTTAAAGGACCCAGTTATATAATCCAGCCAATAATAATTAATAATAAATGTATTAAAAAATGAGAGAATGCAAACAGATGCAAAAAATATAAATATCGGAAAAAAACCTCGATACATCGAAAACATCGAAACCAAAACATCGACCTTTTAAGGAAAAACATCGATGTTTCCGATTTTGATGTCTCATTAAAGATTCATAATTTTTGTACTTATTGTATTTTTGTAAATTCTTTTCTTTCTTGTTGGTTTTTAAATAAATTATTCTTTCGTAATATAAGTAGGCTCATTGACTTATCCTCATCCCAAATTAGATTCATTAATGAAACTAATATAAAACGAGGAATGTTAGGTATATTTAAAAAGGTTTCTTGTTTTGTCGTAACAATGGATTTAAAAATAAGCAAACGGATTTAAATTTTTGAACATAATTTGATTTCTGAGAAGAATTTTACTATACTTTTAAAAATAAAATATTAATTTGTGAGAAGAACTTTACTATACATTTTAAAAATAAAATAATTAAATTTCTGAAAAGAATTTTACTATCCCGTGTAGAAAAATGATGATGGCCATTGCAAAGTTCTAGTGGATTGCTTTCATCCCGTATGGAATCCGTTCAAATATTAATAAATGACATAATTATTTAACGATTTTTAAAATTTTAATTAAATTGTGACCAATAGAAAATTCATTAATAAAGTTTGTATTTATATATATGGGGATAAATATATATATATATATATATATATATATATATATATATATGGGCAATTCCACGTGAGATTTTAGTCGACCTCTTAAAATCGGCCAAAAATATTTTTTTTCTATTCTGTATCGAAAAATAACAGATACGTATTTTTTTATTTTTGTTTAATTGTCAAAATTTTTGAGTTATGAATTTTCGAAATTTTGCATGTTTAATCATAGACCTATATTCAGTTGCTTATAAGTCCGAAAATATTGAGTTTAGAAAAAAGTTGCGCAGCAAGCGTTCGACCTGCACGGACAGCTTAATTATTTTTTTTAACCCATTAAACTTGTCAGGCCCACTCTGAAACTTTTTGCAAAACCTTCTTATCATTTACAGGTATGTTTTAAAAAAAGAAAATTAAAAATTTATCATACCCAAAGTTAAAAAAAATTAATTTGTTTATAAATTTTTTTTATTTTTTGATTAAAAAATAAAAAAAAAAATTTTTTGTTTTCATTTCCTAAAAGTCGAAAGAAAACTAAAACTTTCGTTCTTTAACAACTTTTTTCTAAACTCAATATTTTCGGACTTATAAGCAACTGAATATAGGTCTATGATTAAAAATGCAAAATTTCGAAAATTCATAACTCAAAAATTTTGACAATTAAACAAAAATTAAAAAAATACGTATCTGTTTTTTTTCGATACAGAATAGAAAAAAAATATTTTTGGCCGATTTTAAGAGGTCGACTAAAATCTCACGTGGAATTGCCCATATATATATATATATATATATATATATATGAGGCATTCCACATCAAGTGATCCAGGTGTCTTACGGTGTAATGCTTATTTCGATAATTTTTTACTCTTAAACTATTAAACATGAAAATTTGGTAAGGTACATTTTGGAAAGATTTTGTCATGCTCTTTTGATTGAAAATAAGCATTAAAAAAAATTTTTTTGACCCAACAAAAAAACAAAATTAAAAATAAATTTTAATTTTTTGGAAAAAAGGTCCCATTTTTTTAAAACGAAAGGTGAGGTTTTTTGCTAAAAGGACACATAAATGAAAAAGTGGGACAAGAATGTTTAAACCTTGAAAAACAGAGGTTTCTACTCACCGGAGCGCTCTAAACCCGGTTTTTAGCTATGTTTACGAGAAAATTTATTTTTTCAATGTTTAAACATTCTTATCACACTTTTTCATTTATATGTCCGTTTTAAACAGACATTTTTTCCTAATAGGAAAAAACCTTAACTTTTGTTTTAAAAAAATGGGACCTTTTTTCCAAAAAATTAAAATTTATTCTTAATTTTGATTTTTTTGGCTCTAGACAATTGAATAAAAATAAAAAAATACGTATCTGTTTTTTTTCGATACAGAATAGAAAAAAAATATTTTTGGCCGATTTTAAGAGGTCGACTAAAATCTCAAGTGGAATTGCCCATATATATATATATATATATATATATGTTACGGTCAATGTCCGGAATCGGGCAATGTCTGACAATGCACGGGCATTGTCGACAATGACCGTTAATTTTGGTCAATGTCCCAAATAATTTACATTATGAAGTTTTTTCGGGCAATGTCGACAATGCCCGGTCCAGTTTGGGCAATGAAAATAATTTATTATTTAATTTAAATTCATTTTAATCGAAATGTACCGACTAGTTATAAATAAAATGTCTCGTAAATTGTAATATTATTTCGTTTACAATAGAATGAGTCTCGCATTTTATAATAATTGCTCTCACGAATATTAATATAAATATAAAGAATAGTTTCTATTTGTTTACAATCCTTTTTTTTAAATTACCATTATCAATTGTTAAAGCAAATATAACTTTAAATTAAGTTTTATTGTCAAAATATAGTAAAATATTGTGTTTTTATGGAAAAATGTTAAAATACCAATTTGTAAACGCTTACATTCTAGTTGTCCCATTTTTTGAAAATACATGTACCAATTATTGCACTTTCAAATATTTTAGTCAATTTATTAATTTATTCCAATAATTTAATGTTATAAATTTTAAATCGTTAAATTATTAACTATACGATTGTAAATTGTTAAAAAATTTTTTTTTTAATAAATTATAAAACTTAGAACTAATAAATAACCCTAATATTAATGCTCTATTAACAAAAAAATATCACTCACGTTGTCACCCAACATTTTTTCCAATAATTTAATTCTTTAAAAGTCTGTTTTTAATAGTATAATTAATTAAATCCTCAATGTTAACAACATTGCCCAAAAATGAATGGGCAATGTCAACATTGCCCGGGCATTAACACGCTTTGCTGAATATTATTGAAAATGTATGGGCATTGTTGACAAGGCCCAGTGATTTTGGGCAATGTCGACAATGCCCGGGCATTGTCGACATTGCCCGATTCCGGACATTGACCATAACATATATATATATATATATATGGCACCCATGAGAGAAAGCATGTCACGCCTTTGAGGGCTCTATGTGGATTGCTACTACGCATTCCATACGGGTCTTATTTATAACTTACATATAAATAAAAACAATTTTAAATTAAATATTGTTGATTAAATTATATAACGGTATATACAATCATTATACACAGCAGTATAAAATATTCGATTTGACCCACGTATCAGGTACTCAAAGAAATAACAATTTATTTTGATCATTTATTGGTTATTTTTATTTACATTATGTGTTCATTTTTATTTGCATATCTAGGGATGCTACTATTTTTCCTTTATTAATATTAGTAAAAAACACTCGCACTGCAGTGGCGGGTTTCGTACACAAATATTAAAACAATACTTGCAACATTTATCGATAATTGGTAAAATTTAAAAAAACAACTAAAAAAATTAAAATCATTTGATAAAAGAGATAACTAAAAAAAATTAAAGTATTGTATATCTAATATTGTAAACAATAATAAGTAGAGGAACAAAAGTTTCAAAATCAGTTCCTGTTTTTTTATTCTACCAATTATCGATAAACGTTGCAAACTCTTCTTTGAAAAAATTAATGACACTTGTTTTAACTAAAAAAAATTTCTTAAATAATTTTGTTTCAAAAAGTTTCTTAAATAATTTTTTTGTTGTCAGGTCAAATAGTTTATCCGTTAACCTTGGCGAATTTGGTTGACCAAAGTCTGAGCGACTTTGATCAGGTTTTGACCAAGGTTTGATTGATAAGAGAAGAGGAAACGCGCTAAGAGTGCCAAATTTGCATTTTTTATTTGATCACCTATAGCGATACCAAATTGTCATTTACGGAATTGTTTGACAGCCGCCAATATTTTTTAAAATCTTTTCTTGTATATTTATTTTTGATATTGAACGGTATTGCGGTAGAGAATCTCCATCAAAATGCTCGCTTATTTTGCTGATTTATTATGTCTCGTGTATGACTGCTTTGTTCAGAGCGTGCCTGTGGATGTGATAGAAGAACGGCATATTTGTATTACCTTGTAAATAATTATGTTTGTCTAAATAAATAAAGTTATGCGGTGGGATGTATCTTAATCTTAGTGATTTAAATATTCGTTTTCAGTAGGATAAAATGGAATGTAGATATTTGGGTTTTCTTTAATTTTTATTGCATTTGCAAAATAATCTCTATTAAGTTTAATGATGAAATTATCAATTCTGGGAATTTCAGCCGTGTTATAGACTTAAATATTTAAAATATATTTTTTGAAATTTGATTCGGGACTTATATACAACCCCAGGCAGGCCCTTAAACAAGTCCTTTCTAACACTCTTATTTTCTCCATTTGGGAAGGGGCGATATTAAACCCAATATGGCATGCATATGTTATAATCGGCCTGACAAAAAGCACATAACATAGAACTTTTAATTTTTTGTCTGAGTCAAATAAAACACGCTTTTATAATTTAAGAATGATTTTTTGGCCTTTTCAATTAGTGTTTTTACATGCATTGTGAATTTAAATTGGTCATTTGGAAGCATGCCTAGATATTTGACTGCATGTTTATACTCTTAATATACTTGCACATTCTCACTATTTTTTTCCATTACTTTAAATTAATGCCACACTTTTACATGCTTTTTTTATTTTAGGTCTAAACAATATCGTCTCGTATTTATTAAGGTTACATTTGAGACTCCATGTATCAAAATAATACAAACTGTATCAAATATTTTCTGTAGAGATTCTTGAGCTTTCTACTACGGAGCCTAGTTGAACACCAACGATTTATTATCACAGGCACACAAAAGAAAAAAAAAGTCGTGACCCAAAGGACACAACCCCCTACCCCTCTGTTTTTAAGGTCGCTGAAACCGAATATGATCATGAAAAATTTTTGTGCTTTCCCAATTTCCCGCTACCACCCAGTCACCGGGGTTGCAATATCAGATATAAGAAAAAGTAGAGTAGGATGTCCATTCCTATGATTTTTGGGTCGCTGAATCCGAAAAAGTCATCTAAAAACAATTAATTCCCTCACTTAACCCCCTAAAACCCCCTTAATACCTCCTAGAAGGGGGTTGGAATTTTAATTTTGACGAAAAGTTGAGTAGGGTGTCTATTCCTATGTTTTTTGTGGCGCTGAATCCGAAAAGTCGTCTAAAAGCAAATACTTCCCTTCCTTAACTCCTTACAACCCCTGAATACCTCCTGCGAGGGGGTTTGAATTTTAATTATGACGAACAGTCGAGTAGGGTACCTAATTCTATGTTTTTTTGGTCGCTAAAACCGAAAAACACCACAAAAAATAAATCCATCCCTCCCTTAATCCCCTACAACCCCCTTAATACTCCCTGGGAGGGGGTTAAAAATAACATTTTTACGAAAAGTCGAGTATTGTGTCTAATCCTATGTTTTTTGGGGTGCTCAAACAGAAAAAACAAAAACTTCTACATCCACGCCGTTGTTCCTGGGTTGCACTAAGTGTAGTATAATAAATATCTTTTATATTTTCCAATCCCCTCCCAGGGAGTAGTAAGGGGGTTGTAGGTGGTTAAGAGAGGAAAGTATTTGTTTTTAGATGCCTTTTTTGGATTCAGCAACCCAAAAACATAGGAATAGGCACCCTACTCAAGTTTTCGTCAAAATTAAAATTCCAACCACCTCCTAGAAAGTATTAAGTGGGTTTTAGGGGGTTAAGGGAGGGAAGTATTTGTTTTTAGATGACTTTTTCGGATTCAGCGACCCAAAAAACATAGGAATAGACATCCTACTCTACTTTTTGTCCAAATTAAAATTCCAACCCCCTCCTAGGAAGTATTAAGAGGGTTTTAGGGGGTTAAGGGAGGGAAGTATTTGTTTTTAGATGACTTTTTCGGATTCAGCGACCCAAAAAACATAGGAATAGACATTCTACTCGACTTTTTCTTACACTCAGAAAAAGAGTTGGCTGCTATAGCCAATTAAATAGTTGCTATAGCGCGATCCAATTAATTGGATGGGGCAACTATTTCTTGGTTGATACATCCAACTTTTTAGCTGCATTGCCTGCATAGCATATTACTGCATTACATACATAGCTGGGGTACCTTTTCTCATGGAAACAGTATCCAATAGTTGGATGTGCTAACCAATTAATTGAATCGCGCTATAGCAACTATTTAATTGGTTATGGCAGCCAACTCTTTTTCTGAATGTATATCTGAAATTGCAACCCCGGTGACTGGGTGGGAGGGGGTTGTAGTGGGAAAATGGGAGAGCACAAAAATATTTCACGGTCTTATTCAGTTTCAGCGACCCCAAAAACATAGGGGTAGGGGGTTGTGTCCTTTGGGTCACGACATTTTTTTTCTTTTGTGTGCCTGTGTTATTATCAGTGACTTCCCACGTGAAAATGAAAGTTTGGGCGAAATCCAGCAAAGTACGGGAAAAGTCTGTAAAGTATGGCTATTCAGCGTATCCTATACTTCGAAATGAAAATTGTTAACAACGATAATTAAAGTACGCGGATAGTTAGGAAAAGTACAGGAACAAGAAAATGGGTTTCTCGAGAACATTTTGAATGGAAAACTGTACCACAGTATTAAAAACGAGTTTTATGAATATGTAAAATCAAAAAATTCATGTTCCAAATTTGTAAAGTTCGGCAAAGTACGGGAAAAGTGGGCAAAGTATGAGAGAATGAAAAAATTGATTTTTTAAAAATCACGGTGGTCTTGAATCAACTTTGAATGAAATGTCTTAGCACATCATTTTTTTTGCTGATTTGGGTTATTTGCATTCTAAACAATGTGTAAAAAATTTATAGCCCATAACTTGTCGAGCCGTTTTTATATATATATTATATATATCCTTTTCGTTAATTTTTTTTACAGTAACTGGTATAATTTCCGTAAATTGGCAAAAATATGTGCCTTAACATGTATTGTAATATTTAAACAAAACTGACTTATTCTGTCAGAAATATTATTTAAATTGTTATATTATATTATTTAAAATTAAAGAAAAGTATTAGGGCCAGTTGGGGTAAATCCCGATAGAGGGCAAATACGGACAAAAGGTGTTGGATCTTAATTTACAAATTAAAAATTCAGTTCGACGTCAATATTTTAAGCTCAAATCCTTTAAAAGAGATTCTGACTACTTCCATGATTTTATCTCGACAATTGTCAACAGGATAATTCAAAAACTTAGGGTAAATCTGGACAGAGCTTCTATTACATTTTAAAAAGTGGTGTAAGTAGTGTAATTCGATTAATTTTTAAAAAAGTCCGGCGTATTAGATCCGGCATTTTCAATTTTCAAAATCTGACTTTGTATTCGTATTCAATGATCCCAAAAACTTTTCTTTATCAAGTTTTATTAAAATCCATTAAAATTTGTTAAAGCTATATATATGTTTTTCATTATTACTTTTTGAATCGTTAATTTATTAACTTTTATGATACTACAACACTTAACTGATTCAACTTGTATACATCTAGTATGACTTTTTTTTTTCAAGTTGTTCTATCCCTTAATAGAGTAGTATACTTAAGATAATATCCGAACAATAAAATGTAAAAAATTAAATATAATATTTTATAAAAAATAAAAAATTAATCTAGGGAACTCAAGAAAGAAATTAATGCAGTATAAAACGAAAGAATTGCTTTTTATTATAAAAAAACTTACTTCATTTGTGAAAAATAGGTATTTTGTCCGGATTTACCCCAACTGACCCTATTTTAATTAATATTATGCTTAAATTCATAATTTGATACAAATATGTAACATTTTAAATAAAAAACTAATGATTTTTTTTCAAAATGAGTTTTCTCAAAAACGGCTCGGCAAGTTATGGGCTATAAATTTTTTACACATTATTTAGGATGCAAATAACCCAAATCAGCAAAAAAAAGGATGTGCAAAGACTTTTCATTCAAAGTTGATTCAAAACCACCGTGAACAGCTTTAATAATTTGAAAGTATTTTAATTTCACCATGAAGTGTCACATTTATGTCGATTATTAAAAGTAGTTTCAAGTATATAACTGTTTAGCTCATCAGAAACGTGCTCGTCTGTTCCCGTCAGAAACTCAAATATCGCTGTGTTTCGAATCCTGCCGTTTATAAATTTTCTGTTTCAGGTTATCCGAAAAAATAATTTTTTCATCGCATGAAAAGAATTTCAAATTTTGAATGTAATTTACATTTTTGATCGAAAATTCCATTTTGAGAACGTTAATTTACGTAAAGACGTAAAATCACAACGACGCTCGAGGGTCTTTTATTTACAACGTGCGTCGTTGGAAAATTCATCAGATTTTTTTACAGTGTATAATAGCCAATTACGTAGGCTTTAAATTTTAACTTGTCTAAAAATTGAAAAATGTGAATCAACCTAAAGTGCATAAACTATATAATTTCAAATATGCCTTAAGGTCATGTTATTCAGTGGGAAGTTTTTCCATAGTAAAGTAAATGGGGCACGTGACCACTGAATAACATAACCTTAAGGGCATCTGGGAAAAATTGTCCCCAAAAAGTGTTTTCCCGCCTGTCGTCCCACTTCTAAGTAGTTAGAGATATCTCGTTCGGATTTATCAGAATAATTAGGGGAATTCGTGCTGATTTTGAATATGCTCGAAATTTGCAAGTAATTTTTGAAATAAATATTGAAAAACGTAATTACAAAAGTTGTATTTTTTGGGAAAGTGGGGGATAATATGGCGGCGAGCACACAGACAAGTGGATCTATGTGTCGGTGGTCAAGGAGGTGACGCCAATTCTCGGTAGTGACCGCGACTTGAACTACGAACGTGTTTCCAACCACAAATTACTTCATTTTCAATCGTAAATAAAATAATTTCCTCGCAAAATTATTGCAAAAACGGTGAAGGCTGCTTCTCAGTGAGTCTTCTTCTATCACCGAACCAAATATGAACCGGAAATATTTTATCCTCCCAAAATTTCTCACCGCGCTAAATTGTGCTTTTAAATATTTGACATACAATCCAAGTATATTTAAATGTGGCATTTTATTTTTATTGTATGGTTACTTTCTTTTAAAGTAGAGGAGACAGTTTACATTCAACAGTTACGTAACTTACTTACATTCAGTGTCTTCGACAACACTGTTTAGTAAAATCGACAAAACGAAACTAAATTATGTTTTTTAATTGTAACTGAACATTCAGTTATTGTTACTACATATTGACTTACTAAACATGTTAAGTTAATATTTTCATGGAAAAATCGAAATCAAAACGTTTAAAGTTTGGCAATGTATAGGAGAATAAAAAAAATGTTTTTTTTTAAATATTTTCTTGGAAATTTAAAAATCTCAATTTTTTGAATTTGGCAGGGTACGGGATAAGTCGGCAAAGTATAGGAGAATAAAAAAAATGTTTTTTTTAAATATTTTCTTGGAAATTTAAAAATCTCAATTTTTTAAATTTGGCAGGGTACGGGATAAGTCGGCAAAGTATGGGAGAATAATAAAAATGTTTTTTTAAAAAATATTTTCTTGGAAAAATAAAAATCGCAATTTTTGAAATTTGCCAAAGTACTCTCTAAATTTGAATCAGTGGAATTCACTGGGAAACAGTTATAAGTATATATACCACTTTTACTGGTAATAATTTAAAATTCACTTGGAAATCAGTAAAAATAGTATACTTATAACTGTTTCCCAGTGAATTTCACTAATTCAAATTTAGAGACTATGGGAGAATGAAAAATTTTTGTTAAAAATATTTTCTTGGAAAATGAAAAATCTTAATTTTTAGAGTTTGGTAAAGTACGGAAAAAGTCGGCAAAGTATGGAGGAATAAAAGAAAACATTTTTTTCATTCTCCCATACTTTACCAACTTTTCCCGTACTTTGCCAAACTTCAAAAATTAGGATTTTTAATTACATGAACATTTTGCTTCCTCTTTACGGTAAGCAAAAAATTTGCTTTAAAGTGAATTTTTTCATTTTATTTAATTCTATAAATGCTAATAAAATATATTCTTTTTATACATCAATCGATTTGTCTTGATGAAATGAAGATTTTTAGTTTGTTTTTAAGTCAATAGTAACATTTTATTATAAGGCAACATGATTTTTAAGAAGGAAATAAATTTCTAAAAAAAATGCGAATTTTTGGTTTTAATTATGTTTAATTCTATAAATTCAAATACAATATATACTTTATATATATATATATATATATATATATATATATATATATATATCAATCGATCCGTTTTAATGCAACGAATAAGATTATTGAAAAAAGGGTAAAATTTTATTGTACTAGAATATAATTTTGATGAAAAAACTAAATTTTTGATAAAAAAGATAATTTTTCTGCTTTAATTGTCATTAACTCTATAAACTCTCATACAATTTATACTTTATATATACCAATCGATTCGTCTTGATGAAAAGAATAAGATTTTCTTATATATTAACTTTAATATTCAATTAAAATTTTTTTTTTGAAAAAAGTAAAAAAAAAATTTTTATAGATTTTTTAACGTCCATCAATCAATTTCGAGATATTTTTATGATAAATATGCCTAGCAATTTTCAGCCGAATTCGTTGAAACCTCTTCGAGTTATCGTGTTCACAAAAAACGGAATCCACACACACATACACACATACATCCGGACAATTGTTCAGGGTCTTAAATAACATTGTCCTATATAGAAGAAAATTTATTTGAAGGATTTTTAAAAATTTTATAAATTAAACGACTACAAAGCTTCCTCACGAGGAAGCAATAAAAAAAATTCTTTTGTTTTTTTTAAATAACTTTTTTATTTATTACCTAGTATTTTCATTAATTCTGGTCCAAATTACGTTCCTGACATTAAAACGAATTGTTTGATGTATTTAAAGTATATATTTCATCCCGTACTTTGCCGAACTTTACAAATTTGGAATTTGAATTATTTGATTTTACACTCAGAAAAAGAGTTGGCTGCCATAGCCAATTAAATAGTTGCTACAGCACGATCCAATTAATTGGATGGGGCAACTATTTCTTGGTTGATACATCCAACTTTTTAGCTGCATTACCTGCATAGCATATTACTGCATTACATATATAGCTGGGGTACCTTTTCGCATGGATACAGTATCCAATAGTTGGATGTGCTAACCAATTAATTGAATCGCGCTATATCAACTATTTAATTGGTTATGGCAGTTAACTCTTTTTCTGAGTGTACATATCCATAAAACTCGTTTTTAATACTGTGGTACAGATCTTCATTCGAAAATGTTTCCAAGAAACCTATTTTCTCGTTCCTGTACTTTTCCTAACTGTCTGCGTACTTTAATTATCGTTGTTCGATGTCACTTTTTCATTTAAGAGTTGTTTTCACCCCTAGAAGCCACAAACGACGTGATCCAGCAAAACGCCAGACACGGGTATTTTTTTTGGTCCTAGTTTCCGAAAATATATAGTTTTTGTGTTTGTGAAAAATCGTGTCGGACGGTGTAATCATTAAGAACATTGATTTGTTGATGTAAAATTGTTTTTTATGGACTTAAAAAATTTTTGCTAATTAATAATGAGGGCAATCCATACGAACCTCTCGCGTGGACCCTCGTGAATTTCCATAATTTTGTGATAGGATTTGTGTAAAAATGTCAATCAATGTTTATTTCAGGTGTTTTGAAATGTGATTTAATGCATTCTTAACTGAAATTTTTTTTGGGGACTTGAATAAATTTTTGAGTATGGTCACTGTAAGAGCCAAGAGCGGGGCCCCTGCTGGTGCCCTCGTGAGTTCCGACTCATGGAAGTTCCACGTGGGCCCCCACTGGGGACTTCTAAGCAGTGTGGCTCTAACGTGGCTTATTCTACATGGGATACTTTTAAAAATTATTAACTTTCTGCAGTAATATATAATTACTGCAAAAATTCAATTTGTTAAAGTGTTTTCAAATAAAATTCATCTATAAATCATTAAATCCATTATTTAAAAAAAATTGGACAAGTGCGAGTTGAACTCGCACTGCAATGGCGGGTTCCGTACACAAATATTAAAACAATACTTGCAACATTCATCAATAAATAGTAGAATTAAAATAAACAATTAAAAAAATATATTTAAATCATTTAATAAAAAAAATTTTTTTTTAATTAAAGTATTGTATATATAATATTGTAAACAATAATAAGTAGAGGAACTAATTGTGCGAATTTTGTTCCTCTACTTATTATTGTTACAATATTAGATATACAATAGGGGAGACTGGGGCGAAAAGTTAAACTGCCAAAACCGTTAAAATTCATTATCTTTCGAACGGGAATAATTGGAGCATTGTAATTTTAATTATAGAAAGGTATTATCACCCTAAATGAATGTCTGGAGATGTGTGCAATTCTGTTAATTTTTGTGGTGTCTATATTGAAAGTTTTTTTTCAACCTACTTTTGAAAATTTTTTCGAAAAAGAAAATATCAACTTTTAAGTATATTTTTTGCATTTATCCTCACTGAGATTTTTTTACTTCATTATTTGGGTCCCCTGAAGAGATACCTAAAGGTATTTGCTAAATATCTTTAGTGAGATTTTTTATATTTGTTGTGAAAGACAAAAACGCACCCTGGGGCGAAAAGTTAAATGTATTTTTACATGTATTTAATTCTTTTTTATTTTTCGTTTTTTTGGGTTGGTTTGTTTAAAAATTATTTATTTAACATTGGACAAGTACTCTGTCAAAAAACAAGACCGTTTACATGAAATAAACCAAAAAAAAATTTTTTTTTGAAATTTTAATTTTTTAACTTTACAACTATTTTAAAGCTTTTTTTAAATAAACAAAGATCTTTTTCATACCTTAGGCACAAAATAGGCGCTTTTAGATAGCAGCCGACAGGAACTAAAAGCTATTCATTTGTCAACTTGAATGAAAATGGCGACTTTTTTTTCCCATGGGCAAAAAAACAGCTATGGTCCCATGCGTTATTTTGCTCATGGGAAAAAAAGGCCGCTATTTTCATGCAAGTCGAACAAGTGAATGACTTTTACTCCCTGTCGTCTGCTATCTGAAATCGCCACTTTTGGGCCTTTGGAATAAAAAATATCGTAAGTAACACGGGACTTAAAGGCTGCCAATTTATTTACGATGATTTTTGTGCCACTCGTTACGGTATCAGGGCGCCCTCGGCCTCCACTCGTGTCACAAAAATCACCGTAAATAAATGGCTACCTTTACGTACCTTGTTGCTTAATATACTATTATTTACTAAATTACTTGTTTACGTATACTTTAACTTATCTAATACTTATCACCTATCAGAAAATAGTTTTAGTAGGCTAAAAATAGAATTTAACTTTTCGCCCCAGCATGGGGCGAAAACAAAATCAAAATCAAAAAAAAAATGTTTTTGAAAACAAAATTTTCAAAAAAGGACAAAACATGTATTTTATGCGAAAATATCAGGAATTTTTTTATTGAAAGTTGTAGAGGACAAGTTGCCCTACAATATTGATATACAAATATTTGCATCTAAGCGGATTATATTGCAAAAAAAAATCATTTATGCAAAATTTAACTTTTCGCCCCAGTCTCCCCTACTTTAATTTTTTTTAATTATTTTTTTTTATCAAATGATTTAAATATATTTTTTTTATTGTTTATTTTAATTCTACCATTTATTGATGAATGTTGCAAGTATTGTTTTAATATTTGTGTACGGAACCCGCCATTGCAGTGCAAGTTCAACTCGCACTTGTCCAATTTTTTTTTAGTTTTATTTAAAAACTTTTTCTTACATTTTTAAATATATTTTTTGTAATCAGATAGTAAAAATATACTAAATAAATCCATTTTCAGTTTATTACATCAAATAATATAAAAATTAGAAAAAAAAATTTTACTTAAAAAAAAAATTTTAATTTTTTTTTTACATTTTTTTATATATTTTTTGTGATCAGACTGTAAAAATATACTAATAAACCCTTTTTTAATTAATAAGATTAAATAATGTGAAAATTAGAAAAAAAAAATTTTTTTCAAAAATTTTTTAGTTTTCCTTGACAACGCTATAGACATTATTACAAAGCAAGTTTTCTATATTTTTCCTGCAATATTCACGTTAAAGTACACCATTATGCCAAATTTTAGCCCTCCACGTTGAATAGTTTAGAAGTTAGGGGGGAGGGGGGGAATGGTCACTTTTTGTGCATTTTTGGCCAAAAATCTTGTTATTTCCTTGACAACGCTATGGCCATCACCTCCAATCATATTCTCTATATTTTTCCTGTAATCTTTATGTGAAAATACGTATCTGTACCAAATTTGAGCCCTCTAGGTCAAATAGTTTAGCCGCTAGGGGGGGGGGGGGGCACGATTTGGCTACGGACACAAGAGTCTCACCAATAGGGTTCCGTCGGTACACCGAAGGTGTACGGAACCCTAAAAAATAAATTAATTAAATAGGGTCATTTGGGGTAAATATCAACAAGGGGTAAATGTATTGCCAATATTTTATTTTGACAATTAGCAATGCCATAGTGTAAGTTATCTTTTAATGTAAAAAAGATTGAAAATCAAAGTTTTACTGTTTCAGTATTTTGTCTCACATTTGCATAAAAATAAATTTTAAAATCAAACTAAAATTTTTTAATCCTCTTTATTAATGCCTTAACAAAAATTGACTTTGAATTCTGACTTTCGTCAATTTAGTTAATAAATAATTAAGTGTTTACATTTACCCCGAGAATTCGAAAACTCGGGGTACATGTAAACAGAACTTAAACTACATTGTAATAGAAAATAATTTAATAAATTTGCTTCTATTTAACAATTGCATTACTTTGACAATGTAAAATTACATAGAAAAGGAAATTAGGTCTTCTATCATACCTCCTTCGTGTTAGTCAGTTGCAGGTATAGATCTGCATCGTAGGGGAGACCGGGATGAAATAGATCACTTTTCACTTTGTGTTGCTTAACTTCGTTATTCTTGCTTTAATAAAAATTTCATCATATGTAAAACTTAGCCTAACATCTCAGCTTTCAATTTAAAAAAAGTTCTCCCTAATATCACTCATGCTTTTTTTCTAGAACAATGTTTTTGGAGAAATGCAAGGTGAGCAATTTCGCCTCGGGCTGGGGAGTAATGGATCACTACCCGGGGCGTATAGAATCAGCAATAAAATTATAATTTAGATCATGAAATATTATTTAATATTGACAATTTTAGTTTCTATTGTACATTTATAACAAAGAATATTGAAAATGAAACCTATTTTATTTAAACTTTAAACATTTTCATGCAATTTTCAAATTTTTAAAAATTGTAGCAAAAAAACAATTTCAAAAATTTACTTTCAAGCGTTAAAATCACTTTTTCTACCATATTTTTAACAATAATAAATGAATAACAATGAAACATTGGTACAAACTAACAGTATACCAAGAACAATATTTTGTGTTCGTTTCATGAACACTTTGCTTCCTCATAGAGATGTTAATTATAATAAAGTATAATTTTGAACAATTATTCTCAATTGCTGTAATTTTTTTTTTCTCTTTGTTTGATTAAAAATTCAGTTTCGATACCTAAGCAATTTTGATTTTTATGGTATATTATGACTTTAATTATTTTCTTTTTTAAAATTTTAGCAATGATTTTAAAAATAATATTTTTTAACTTTTCAATGTTACTTCCACATTATAAATATTTTTTTAAAATTTCCATCTCAATTTCTGTTTTTTAAAATACGAATAACCTCTTTATTTCTAATCAAATTAGCTTAAAAAATAGGTCAATCGAAGCGTTTTTAATGCTCTACAACATGATAATGATAGTTTCAAAGTTACGTCTACATTTTTCAACTAAATTTTCAAGAAAGTACTACTTTTCAAAATTTTTTATTTTTAAAAGTTTGAATTCCTGAGGTCAAATAACAAAGATATGTCAAAAAATCGAAGTCGAAAAATGTTGATATTACAATACTTCTTCTATATGAGGAAGCAATATTTAAGTAAAATTAGATTTTAAGAATTAATACAAAAAACAAGAATTTTTCAGGATTTCGATATAAATTCCCTGACTTTTAGGGTTTTATTTAATTTTTATAAAATTTTCTGATATTTCCAGATTTTCCAGGTTGCGTAACAACCATGCATTTTTTTATTTGTCTTATAAACTATGAAATCACCACGAATTCTAATATAAAACCATCATGTTCTTCTTCTTCTGACAATAATTTCATTTTAAATAACTTTAATTTAACTAATTTTCATTTTAAATAACTAATTACAAAGCCCCACAGTCCTCATCCAACGACCGCAGCTTTACATTGGTTGGTGACTTGGCCAATGTAAAGTATGATGCTACAAGTAGGAAATCTGAAAATGAATTGCAATCTTATGATTGTAGAGAGAATCGTGACATATTTTGCTATGTTTGTAGTAAATATGAAGTTGGATTTTTGAGAAACAAAATTCATGATGAAATAAGTAAAATGTATGAAGAAATTTTTGGATTTGAAATCGATCAACGATCAAACTAGGTTCCGCATATAATTTGCATTAGTTGCAAATATTGTTTAAATGTTATGAAAGAGATAGAAATCAGTAGTCTATCAAATACTCAATTCCAACAATCTAGGAGAAACCTCGATGTAAAGAAGATTGCTATTTTTGCTGGAATGAAATAAAAGGATATAATATTAAAAACAATTGTAAAATTGTTTATATCATTGTTTCATCAGTGACGGCACCAATTTCGAATTCATCAAATAAGGTTGAAAAGGAATTGACGGATGCTACAGTTCCATAAAATACCGAAGAAATGGAGGTTGAGGAAGAGTCTGATGTATACGAATCTGGGACACATGATGAAGACTGCGAAACAAACTTTCTTCCTTACACTGAAAAAACAAAAATTCCATCATTGATTTCACAGACAGAATTTAAAGATCTTGTTCGCGACTTAGGTTTACCTAAAGATGGTGCAGAATACTTAGGTTCATTTTGGAAGAAAAAAAATCTTGTGAAACCAGGCACTGAAGTTTCTTTTTATCGACAGCGTGACATATAATTTCGTAAATATTTTACAAAAGATAACGATTCAACATTGGTATTTTGTACTGATGTCGAGGGACTTATTAATAAACTGAAACCAAACAGCTATAACCCTGAAGACTGGAGACTTTTTATAGACTCCTTTAAACGAAGCATGAAAGCAGTTGTGCTCCACAATACGAATGTTTATGCACCAGTGCCAATAGCTCACTTAACAGTTATGCAGGAAAAGTATGAAAATTTGCAAGTGCTTTTAAAGAAAACACAACCCCCAAAAAAAGCGTCAGGGTTAAGAGATCCGAGTACCTTATCCCCATGTATTTTGGGCCGCTGATCACGAATCCGTTGTCCGTTTTGGTTTTGCAAACTATATGCGGAACCTAGTTTGATCGTTGATCGATTTCAAATACAAAAATTTCTTCATACAATTTACTTATTTCATCATCAATTTTGTTTCTCAAAACAAAATATACTTCATATTTACTACAAACATAGCAAAATATGTCACGATTCTCACTACAATCGTGAGATTGCAATTCATTTTCAGATTCTTACTAGATACTAAGTTTCATCAAAATCCATCAATTTTCAAATAATTTCGACTGCCATTTTGAGTTTTTAAAAACTGACATAAAATTCATGATCAGCAGCCTCACGAACCCCTGTATACCCAGTTTCGTCAAAATCCATCAATTTTTAAAAAAAATTTGTATGCCACCAATTTGACATGTTTTTTGAGGTTAAAAAAAAATTCAGACATGCTGGATCAAAACGAACAACGGATTCGTTATCAGCGGCCCAAAATACATTGGGGATAGGGTACTCTGATTTTCAACCCTGACACTTTTTTTGTGGGTCTGTGATTATCTTTATTTGTTTTGAAGTAAGAATAAAATGAGTTAGTTTTGGCCTTCACGTCAGAAATTGACCTGTACTTTTTCCCCTCACAAATTAGGTCAATTTTAAGGGAAGTTTTAACCTACATGTCAAAAATTGAGCTCCCGGATCAAAAAACTCGATTTGCGCGAGGACGCACACACTAATACCGGTCGGGTGGCAGTGAGAGGCCCAGAGGCGCTTACTGCCACTTGACCGGTATTAGCGTGTGTGTTCTCGCGCAAATCGAGTTTTTTGATCCAGGAGCTCAATTGACAAACGATTCCCGCTGCCCTCAAAATTTATGTCAATTTTAAAGGCAGTATTGGCCTTCACGTCAGAAATTGACCTGTAGTTTTTCCCCTCACAAATTAGGTTAATTTTAAGGAAAGTTTTGACCAACACGTCAAAAATTGACAAGCAATTCCCGCTGCCCTCAAAATTTAGGTCAATTTTAAAGGCAGTTTTGGCCTTCACGTCAGAAATTGACCTGAAGTTTTGACCTAAGCGTTAAAAATTGACAAACAATTCCTTGTCCACTTAAAATTTAGGTTAAATTTAAGGGCAGTTTTAACCTACGTGTCAAAAATTGACAAACGATTTCCTCTGCCTTTAAAATGTAGGGCAGTTTTGACCTAATCGTCGAAAATTCCCAAACAATTTTCTCTGCCCTCAAAATGTCAGTCAACTTTAAGGGCAGTTTTAACCTACATGTTAAAAATTGACAAACGATTCACTCTGACCTACTGTTCCCTCAAAATGTTCTTCAAATTTAAGGGCAGTTTAGACCTACAGGTAAAAATAAGGCCTACAAGCGTCTATGACATTACGTCGATATCTTTAGGTAATTTGACACTCTTCTGTTTAGATCTTAAGGAGGTTGTTAACAGGTTGTTTTCAGACCTTCAGAAAAAATATTGAATTGCCATAGAAGAATTTTTTAATATTATAAAGATATTCGTATTTTCTGGAAGAACAAATATTAATTTTCAAGAAAAAAATTTAATCACAGAAAAAAGGGGTGGTAATATTACGAAGGGTAATGGGTAAAAATGACCTGGGTAAAGAGTAAAAATTGCGAAGGGTAATATTACAGAGGGTAAAAAACTTACCTAAATATGTCACTAAAACAAATTAAAAGTTTTTTTCTTCTAATAATATTAGAAAGGTTAAATATTAAATTATTCTGATTAGAACTAGTTTGAATTAATAATAACTTAATAATTTTACCCTCTAAATTAATAAACAATTGTATTTTTCAATTTTACTTGTTAATTAAATCATTTTTAAACTCTCCATTTTATGGTTATGACTTTGTAAACAAACAAGAGTTGGGAAATAATATGTCGACGTCCACATGAAAAGGGCCCATTTTGGCACTATGGGACTTATCTATATGGGCGAATTCCTTGCAAAATTACGAAAATCTTGAGTGGTCATACAACTTTTTTGATCAAAAATTCGATGAGTTACAGAATTTCAAAGTTTATAGTGACAAATACCTCATTTCGAGAAAAACGGAATTAAAGATTGTGATAACTATTAATTGTGAAATCTCCGGTTCTTCGGGGAAGTTATTCAGATAATAATTGTTTTCAGTCTAGGGCACCTTAAAGATGAAAAACCAATAGGTTTCAAAATTTTAAAACCACCCCTTCCCCCCTTAATTTTGAAAATACATAAAACCGACAAAATGGGCCCTTTAAAAAAAAGACGATTTTCTTATTAATAAACCATTTTTTTACAAGGTTTATGATTGGGAACAATTTTATTGTGTTTTATTTGAAGGTAAAAAATAGAAATTAAACTTATTAAAAAATTTTTAACAGGTTTTATTAAGAAATTTTGACGAAATATCGACATTTTCTACATTTACGACTACGTAATTAATGACTCTAACATTAATATCTCTGGTTCTTCTCGGAATTTATTCAGATAATAATTGTTTTAAGTTCAGGGTACTTTAAAGATGACAAATTAAGAGGTTTTAATTTTTTTGACCCTCTATTTAAAAAATACGGAATATTTTTGCAAAGGACCGACAAAATGGGACCTTTTCTTTTTCTAAAGAACCAATAAAGTTGAACACTTAAATTAGCGATAAATTAATGAAAACCTCATGATTTGACTTGTAAAAACATGTAGATTGATAATAAAAATTTTAAAAAAATTAAGGTTTTTCTCAAAAAAGTATTAAATTGCAAATAACTCGAAAACTAGAACCGACAAAATGGGCCCTTTTCATGTAGACGTCCACATATAACAAAATGTCAAGAAAAACAGTAGGGGAGACCGGGGCTAAACCGGACGGATTTGGTCTTTGACCAGAAAACTCATACAAAAACATACTTTTTGCTAAAGTGTAATATACCGTTTTGAAGCTTGTACTTTCACCTACAAATCGCACTTGTTCGATTTAAAAAAAGTACAATAGCTTTAGAGATATATTGCTTCGAAGGTGACTACCTCAAAAACGAAAATCCGAAAATTGGTGGGGCTAAACCGGACACCGCTGGGACTAAATCGGACACTGCTAATTAATTATAGAATGAGATACAAATTTTCTTTTTTTTATAAAAAAGTCAAATCAATTCTTCTTTTATTTATTTGTAGATAGTTCTATACAAAGAATATAATATAATATGTAAAAACGGTAATAATTATAACATAAAATGAATTACAGTTTTTAGGCTTATCTGTTTGTAGCAACTCGCTTGCGAATTCGAGTTTTAAAATAAATTCTTTATTTATTTATTTATAAAGTGGTTCTAAGCAAAGAATATAATATAAAAAAGTTAATTAATATAAAATAAATTAAAGAATTCAAAGACTTGGTTGTTTTTAATCACGATGTCCGATTCAGCCCCACACCGTCATCTAATAATTAACCTGCAATATATTTTTTCTTCTTAATGTTCTTAATGAAGAAAAAATTTTTTTACTTTTACCTCAAGAAATGACATTTTCACATATTAACGGCAACTATTATTACAAGAAAATTGACACGTCCCTAAAACCTCATGCAGCATATGCATCACGAAATTGCGCGTTCATAGGTTATTTACACGATTTGAAATTCTTCACGGTTTCGGAAATATTTGACTTGTCCGCCCTTCTAGAAATAATTAGTTGAAATCGATTGAAAACAATAGAACAAAAATTTCTATCGATTTGAATTGTGTTTCTTAATTGGGTCACCTTTTGCATAATAATACATTTTAGAAATGCGTAATTAAAAAAATTAAAGTAAATTAACATTTTGGAAAATTAAAAGTGATAGCTGCCACTACATTTATAATTAATTTTTCAAATTAGAAAAAAATGAAAATCAATATAAATGTAGGTATAAAAATTATATTATATTTAAAAACATATCGATAAATAATTAAGACGCATTTACCGCACACGAATAAATAATGACGGTGTGAATGTAAAAGCTTTATAAAGTGTTTACGAGAAAACATGTTTAAGAATCTTTTGCTAAATCTCCAATGTATTCTAATTTCTCGTCGAAGTTTGCCATTTTGGATGCACCAGGATTCTCAATGTCTAGCTCATCTTCCATCTCATTGCCTGTCTCCTCCTTGCCATCACTTTCGCTTGATGGAAGATTATCCAAATCCGAGTCTAAATCTATGATTTCTTCTTTTAGAATATCAGATGATTCTTCATGATCAACATGATTATTACTCTTTTATTTCTTTGACTTTTGTTCTGCAAACGTATGAAATGTTCATTGCTTAGAAAATAAATATTTATTAGAAAAATAAATCTAAACAATGTAAGCTTAAAAATGTGTAACTATTGTTATGTTTTGTCAATATCATTCAAAATTAAAAATAACTACACAGTGCAACACGTACAATGTGCACTAAGTTTTTACTACAGTTTCTGAAAGTACTTACCGAAACTAGCAAAAACCCATTTGGGTTTTGCTGGATTAGCTCGGATTCGAATTTTATCGAGACATTAATATTTCGGATGAAAAATGATTTTTTCAAAGAAAATGAAATTCTTCTAACGGCAATATCTCGTAAACCGATTGAAATTTTGTTTTGCAGTCTTCAGCATAATTATAGGTATAGACTGGGAGAAAAAAAATGTAATGCAACTTGATTTAAAAAAACTGCATCTAATGCCTCAAAATCGCAAAAATGTCGGTAAATGATCATTTTTGCCAATGTTTCTTTACTATTTATCGCTTATAGTTCATAAATATTGAACAAATATAAGCTTTTATTGTGTGAATTGACAATAAATAAGAAAAATTATTAATCATAAATAATTAAAATATTGGAAATGTTGGAAAGCATGTTAGTTTTAAATAATATTTAATTAAATAATCTTTAACGTCCGAGATACTTAATAAATAAGTCAAATTAATAAAAACGAAAACATTCGGACAAAGTAACAAATTTTATTTACTCTAACGTTTCGAAATCAAATCGATTTCCTCTTCAGGGAGTCTATTCAAAAAATATATACAAAATTAAAAAATAATAAAAACTATTTTAACGATAATTAAAATAATTAAAGTAGGGGAGGGTAGGCTACATTGAACCGGGTATTTTCTAAAGTCCAAGAACTAATTAAATTTTACAAATTTTGATCAGGTTTTTGTATCAACATTAAGCTGAAGTACTCCTTTAGTTAATATACACGTTACAAACACAAATTATTATGATTAAATAATTAAATTTAATTTTTTTCTAACAAGTTACACTTTTCTTATTTTGAAGAATCTGTGTCTACATTGAACCACCTTTAATAAAACACTACAATTTACTTCAAAAATAATATTTCCACTTACACATTGTAAAAAATATTATTTTTCACTCAAAAAAATAGAAAATTGTTGTTGAAGAGTTATTATTTGTTAATATAGGAGATTAATATATTTTGATGTCAGGTTAGGTAGGTAAAGTGACAGTTTGAGTTTATCTCGTGCACAATTGTGATGAAAGCATGTCTTCTAGTATTTTTCTTACTAATTAGTAGAGCAGACAACTTTACCACTCTTAAAATTGAAAATTCTTTGCTTTTTCGGGTGGTTAAATGATGCCGCACTCACTGCATTCACATGACATTCACAACAAAAATTGTTTATAATAAATTTATGTAAGGCTTAAAATTCTTTATCACATCGGAATATTGAAGTTGACACCCTAAGCGACATAAATCACAAGTTTACTAATTTTAAAAACTTCCTATTTGAATAAAAAAAATTCATTAAATTTCCACAAAATTTTTTGTTTTGTACGTGAAAAACAGTTTTTTTCGTTTTTCTTTGTAAATAATAAACCTACGTGCTTGAAATTTTTGGACGTAGTCGCTTTCGGTAATACTAATTTATTTATTAAATAAGAAAAAATTCCACTCAGTCATTTCTTAGAAAATTAAAGTGGTTCACTGTTGACGCTGGTTTAATGTAGCCTACTCTCCCCTACATATTCAAAAAATTATCCTACCACAAAAATAATAATTAAATAAACGAAGACTTAAAATTTAAACCCTGACGATGGAGTAGAGTCTGGAGTCAGAAAATAATAAAAATTGAATTAGATAAAATCAAAAATAAAAATACAAATAAATACAAATTGGAAAAATTAGAAATAAAATAAGTAAATAATAATAAACTCACAGAAGAAACAATAATAAATAAATAAATAAAAAAATAAAAAAATATTTGAAAAATCAATACAAATTTATATAAAGAATAAGTAAAAAAAAAATTTTTTTTTAAATAAATAAAATTAACATACCATAATAAATAAATAATCCGTCTTAGAAACACATAAATAATAATAAATAAAAAATAATAAATGCCAGCTCACCTGGCACTGGATATCATAGACGTCGCATCAATGCTTCGGCAATGCTATAACGTCTATGTAACTAACGAAGGCGGTTCAGGGCCCATCCTGGCCAGATGGTAGTACCCTGTTAAGGCCCGACTGTCCCTCGAAACGGGACCAACACCAAGTATGAGCGATTGTAAAAACAAGAAAAAGTACCTGCGGAGTAATGCTTCGGCTGAATCTCTCACTGGTTCCGATCATCAAGCGCCTAGCGTGAGGATGATGGCCAGTGGCCCAAGGATGCAGGAGGGCAACAACGCGTTGGCAGTTCCACAGATCATCGTGGAGAAGGTGGAGAGACGAGGGAGTACGAGCAGTGTGACAAGTCAGGCTAGCTGCATTTCTGTCTTCAGTAATGCTTCAGCAAATGACATTGCTAGCTGCAACAAGGACCGAGATGAATGCATAAAGCTGCGAGAAGAAGAGGCGGCATGCATTCTAGCAATTGAAGAAGAGGTTAGTAAGATGATAAAGTCCTGCGAAGTCCAAAGAAATGTCAATATGACAATCAAGGATGGACTTAAAAGCATAACATCGCTCATACAGGAGACCAAGGTGAAGCACGCAGCAGCTACAAAAAAGGACGAGAGTTTCTACCAAGGATTGACCTGGTCGGAAGAAGCTAGACAAGATCGCAGAGTTAGAAGAGATCGTTGTAACGTAATCGTGTTGAGAAACGTCGTCTTGGATGCTCAGAAGCGGAAGAGAAGTGATCCTGAGCCTGCGAAGGATCCAAAAAGGAAAAAGGAGGAGAGACCTAAAAAGACTAGAAGCAAGGGGATCAAAACAGTTCCTAAACCAGATCAGGTCAAGAAGGGAAAAGCCACAGTGGTCGTTAAAGTGGCTGAAGGAAAAACTTTTGCCGAAGTACTGGCGAAAGTTCGAAAAGAGGCTGACCTGGAGGCCAGTCAGACAAGCGTTGTGGAAGCTTTACCCACTAAAAAGGGAGACCTTCTCATTAAGATTGGTGGTTCTTCAAACAAGAAGATGTTCGCTGAAGAGGTGACTAAGGTTATCGGCGTTCTTTGAAGGGTGCAGGTGGCGGACCGGCAGATTGTGCTGGAGATCCGCGATATGGACACCCTCACCGTACAGCAAGATGTCAAGGAGGCCCTAGACAAAGTATCTACGGTACCAGCAGGAAGCAGGAAGGTGACGGTCCTTGGGCCAAATAAGCGAGGTATGAAGCTCGCTGTCGTTGTCACCACCCAGGAAGACGCTACCAGATTGGAGAAGATAGGGGACATCAAAATCGGTTTTGTGTCCTGCAGAATCAGAAGGAGAGTTATGGTTACAAGGTGTCACCAGTGCCTTGACTATGGCCATATAGGCAGAGACTGCCAAGCAGTAGATAGGTCGGCTGCGTGCTTCAAGTGCGGAGAAGCTGGCCATAAGGCAGCAGATTGTAAGAAGAGCCCATGCTGCTTCTTATGCAAGGCGAAGTTCGGCGAGGAGGAGAGTATCCAACATGTTGCCGGATCAGGAGGATGCAAGGTCTTCAGATCTGCCCTAGAGGAAGCCAAGAAGACTTTGTCAAGGACAAGAAGAAAATAAGGCCTGAACAAGAGCGCCATAGAAGAGTCGCGTCAGCGACTAAGCGGGACCATCCATCTACGAAGTTTGAAGCCACTAGGTAGTTCCGTAGGTGAATAGAAGGTCTAATATTATTGGGTTTTTAGCATGGTATGGTCGACGTGAGTCCATGGAGTTTAATACATCCTAGGCAATCGACAGAGTCCTGCATGATTCAATTTGTAACAAATTGTTTCTCTATAAAAGATTTTACTGTTTACATAACCTTTCCAATGGAATTTATTCGGTTGTATTGTTTATGTTAACTACCCAGCAGAAAGCTAAAAAAAATAAATAAATAAATCACAAATTATTTTTTTGATTTGTGATTTATTATTATTTATGTGTTTCTAAGACGGATTATTTATTTATTATGGTATGTTAATTTTATTTTTTATTTTATTTTAAAAATTTTTTTTACTTATTCTTTGGGGGTGGTAGCGATTCTACGCAAATAAACCCTACAAAATAAAATTCTACACAATTAACTCTACACCAGGAAATTGTACACACTACATTTAATAAATTTGATTAATTCTACGCAAATAAATTCTACAGAAAAAAGTCCTACACATTAGAATTAAATAGAACAAAATATATCATTAAAATCTTTTAATTCTACACGATTAAATACTACATCAGAAAATTTGACACAGTTTATTTTAATTAAAATAAAATTCTAATAATAATTTTTTTATTTTAATTTATAATTCTACGCAGTTAAATTGTACACCAGAAAACTATACACCTTTGAAAAATATTGATTAAATTAAGTATTAAAAGATTCTAAATAAATAAATTCTACAAATAAATACTCTACACAATAATAATACTAAATAAAATGTAACTTTAAATAAAATTTATTTAATTTTGCACTGTTAAATACTACATTAAAAAATTCTACACAATGTATTTTTAAACGAAGAAAAATATGAATTATTTTTTCAATTTAATTTTTAATTCTCCACATTTAAATTGGACCCCCGAAAACTCTACACATTGGAAAAATATTGATTAAATTAAGTTAAAAAAATTCTAAATAAAGAAATTCTACAAATAAATACTCTACACATTAGAACTAAATAAAATGTAACTTTAAATAAAATTTATTTAATTTTGCACGGTTAAATACTACATAAAAAAATTCTACGCAATATAACGAAAAAAATAACAATTATTTTTTTAATTAAATTTTTAATATTCTGCACAGTTCAATTAAAAAACAAAAAACTTTACACAATGAAATAATTTTTTAAAATGAAATAAATATAAAATTTTTATTTTATTTTTGTGTCGAGTTTTATTTTGTAGAGTTTCTTTGTGTTTAATTTAATTACGTAGAGTTAAAAAAATAATTTCATCTTATCTAAAAATAATATGCGAAGACTTTAAAGCTCATTTGTGTAGAGTTTTCCAGAGTTGAATTAAAATGTATAGGGTTAAAAATTAAATTAAAAAAATAAAGAAAATATTTTTCCTTGCTTAAAAATAATTTGTGTACAATTTTATGATATAGAATTTAAATGTGTAGAATTAAACAAATTAGATTAAAAATTTTATATTTATTATATTTTAATGTGTAGAGTTTTTTTTTGAATAATATATTTAACAAGAGTTTTAAAATTTCTTTAAAAAATTATTTCATTGTGTAAAGTTTTTTGTTTTTTAATTGAACTGTGCAGAATATTAAAAATTTAATTAAAAAATAATTGTTATTTTTTTCGTTATATTGCGTAGAATTTTTTTATGTAGTATTTAACCGTGCAAAATTAAATAAATTTTATTTAAAGTTACATTTTATTTAGTTCTAATGTGTAGAGTATTTATTTGTAGAATTTCTTTATTTAGAATTTTTTTAACTTAATTTAATCAATATTTTTCCAATGTGTAGAGTTTTCGGGGGTCCAATTTAAATGTGGAGAATTAAAAATTAAATTGAAAAAATAATTCATATTTTTCTTCGTTTAAAAATACATTGTGTAGAATTTTTTAATGTAGTATTTAACAGTGCAAAATTAAATAAATTTTATTTAAAGTTACATTTTATTTAGTAGTATTATTGTGTAGAGTATTTATTTGTAGAATTTATTTATTTAGAATCTTTTAATACTTAATTTAATCAATATTTTTCAAAGGTGTATAGTTTTCTAGTGTACAATTTAACTGCGTAGAATTATAAATTAAAATAAAAAAATTATTATTAGAATTTTATTTTAATTAAAATAAACTGTGTCAAATTTTCTGATGTAGTATTTAATCGTGTAGAATTAAAAGATTTTAATGATATATTTTGTTCTATTTAATTCTAATGTGTAGGACTTTTTTCTGTAGAATTTATTTGCGTAGAATTAATCAAATTTATTAAATGTAGTGTGTACAATTTCCTGGTGTAGAGTTAATTGTGTAGAATTTTATTTTGTAGGGTTTATTTGCGTAGAATCGCTACCACCCCTTAATATTATTTACTCATTTTATTTCTAATTTTTCTAATTTGTATTTATTTCTATTTTAATTTTATGTAATTCAATTTTTATTATTTGCTGACTCCAGACTCTACTCCATCGTCAGGGTTTAAATTTTAAGTCTTCGTTTATTTAATTATTATTTTTGTGGTAGGATAATTTTTTGAATATGTACTTTAATTATTTTAATTATTGTTAAAATAGTTTTTATTATTTTTTAATTTTGTATATATTTTTTGAATAGACTCCCTGAAGAGGAAATCGATTTGATTTCGAAACGTTGGAGTAAATAAAATTTGTTACTTTGTCCGAATGTTTTCGTTTTCATTAATTTGACTTATTTAAATAATATTTATTATTAGTATTTGGAAACGTGTTAGAAAATTTTGTATTTGATTGATTTGGTACTTATTAGGTTTAGATTTTTCTTGAATTTTTTGTCATTTAGGTGGAATATTTTCAGTTGTATTAAGGATTTTGTAAAGGTATAACTTATTTGATTAGTTTTAATGTATATGTAAATTTAGCAAAATTCTGAAAATTTTCATTGGAGTCTTTAAGCCGCAATGCATGGTGCTAAGATACCGGGTATTTCGGCTTGTAAACAATGACGTTCGCGTTATGCATAAATAAATTAATTTCTTCAACTTTTAATCTTTCTATATATGAATATTTATAGATGATTCTTTGACGAACTAAAATCTCCAATTTTTAATGTATAATATTTTTATAATAGTAAAACCTTTTTACCTTAATACAAAATAAACTTTTCAACACTAGATGTTTGTGGATTATTTGTAAGCTATTAGCCAAATTCGTAAAATATAGGTAAAAAAATGATCATTTACCGACATTTTTGCGATTTTGAGGCATTAGATGCAGTTTTTTTAAATCAAGTTGCATTACATTTTTTTTCTCCCAGTCTATACCTATAATTATGCTGAAGACTGCAAAACAAAATTTAAATCGGTTTACGAGATATTGCCGTTAGAAGAATTTCATTTTCTTTGAAAAAATCATTTTTCATCCGAAATATTAATGTCTCGATAAAATTTGAATCCGAGCTAATCCATCAAAACCCAAATGGGTTTTTGTTAGTTTCGGTAAGTACTTTCAGAAACTGTAGTCAAAACTTAGTGCACATTCGATGACCTGAAAAATGTTGCACTGTGCTATTTTCACGACTACATTTCTGGAAATACATTTTATAAATTAAAATATTTTTAGAAATCTGTTTCAGAAGAATTTTTAAATGTGATTGATATTTTGCGTACGCAAGGTGTTGATTTGTTGGTAGGAAATCTTCGTATAAATTTCCTTATACATCTTTTGTTTATAGTAGTTGACTCAGTTGCTAGGCCCATATTACAGTATCGATGTCAATATAACTCATACTGGGGATGCAGTTACTGTTACCAAATGGGCTTTTACATTCATATAATTAAATATCCCTTTGACCCTGATTTTCTTCTTAGATCGCAAGAGTCTCATAAGCAGGATGTTGATGATGTTAAAGAACGCCAACAAAATATGACACACAGAATGAACGAAAGGAATAAACGCCGTACTTTTGTCCGTGGAGTTAAAGGTTCTTCTAGTTTCATGAATTCCAATCAACGCGTTGATATGGTTTGGAGCTTTTCATTTGAGTATTTACATGCCGTTCTTTTAGGATCAGTTAAGCATCTATGGAAAATATGGACTGCAAATGGTTTCTTGTCTAAAGGCGATGTAGAAAACATTAACAAATTAATTAGTTGCATTGAAATGGTTTCGGAAATTCATCGAGTTGCGCGAGAATTCAATTTCAAGTCAAAGTGGAAAGCATCTGAGTGGAGATCATGGTTATTGTTCTTTGGGGTGCCCTGTTTAAGAAAGTATCTACCTTCCGAATGCCTTCAGCACTTCTCATTGCTAGTCAATACCATTTTTACATTATTGAAAACGAAAATTACCGAAGAATTCAATGCGAACTCGATATAATAGAATTCGTCGGAGAGTTTGAGAATCTGTATGGTCAAGAAAATATGACCTTTCATGTACATCTTTTGCTCCACATAGTTGAATGTATTCGACGTTGCGGCCCACTGTGGGCAACTTCGGCTTTTTGCTTTGAAAGTCATTTGCACGTGCTCAAGCAGTATGCGCTAGGCCCTAAAAAATCAGAGCAACAAATGGCTACAAAATCTTTAGACATTCTTCAATATAAATTTGAAGTATCAAGAACTATTTTTCATTCCGAAATTGCCAGATTGTATTGCCAAAGAATATTTTCTTCTGCTTTGTTATCAACTTATGTTTCAGAAAGTACCTATGGTGTAACTTTCTGTGGAAATAGTTCACCCGTTCAAATTACAAATCCTGTCACTAATGAAATTATTGCAGGAGAATCTTTTAAAAAATGTATTTACAAAGGTTGCGTGTATAAAAGCGTAAAGAATACACTCTCGGAAAAAAGGAATAATACTGTTTTCAAATTAAAATCAGGTGGTGTTATTCAAGTTCAAGATATTGTGAGAACTGAAAACTCCTGCTTTTTGTCAGTAATCAACCTAAATATTCTTGGCGACGAATTAGTGCGACATTTGTTTAGAGTAGTAGAAAGAGGTAATGTAGAAATATTAATCTCCATAACTGATGTCACCGAAATTTGATATTCATCGAATGTGATGAAACTAGTTATGTCTGTCAATTACTTCAGACTATCGAAATACAGTAGAGTATACCAACAAACGAGTAAAATGCATAACTGTACATCGAAATTTTAATTGATTTTTTTTTAAATCTGATATCCAATATAAAATATATGCCTATATGTAATTTATCTGCCTATTGTAAATATTAGGAAAAAAATTATTATTGTTCAAATGGATTATTTATTTTTGTAATGAACATTAGAAAATAAATGGTACATAAAATGACGCTAATACACTGTTTTTAATAATTTTATAACACCAATTGTCAAATTTTAAAACCAAAAATTTAAAAAGTTACTTTTATACAAATAAAAATTGTTTTTCATTTCATATAATATCAATTTTTCAATTAAATTTTTATTCAAGAAAAAATTTAAAAATTATACCTTTTTTAATATTAATTATCTATCAAATTCACTTAAATTTTTTTTTCAAATTAGAAAATATAAAAACTTTATTAACGATACTGAATAAGTATTGCAAAAACAAAATTTCAACGTTAAAATTTTTCAAAAGCCAAAAAACTGATATGTGTTAAAAGATATTTATAAAACAAAAATTTTTATTCAGATTACCTTATTTATGAATATTTCAATAATTATTAATATTAATAATTAATTATAATTTACATTTTATTACGAATAATTAATTTATATAATATTTGTTATTACCTATGACTCATCATTTATTATAAATAAAAAAGTAATAATATTTTATTGATTAAAAATTAATAAATGTTAATAAAATAAAGTATTTTAATAAAAATATTCTAAGTTCGAATTCAAGCTCTTTGCGCTTGCGCCAACAATTAAAACCAATTGAGATAAAGTTTAACTTATTCATACAATTGAAAACAACTGAAACCGATTCATAAAAATTATAATCGATTGAAAACAATTGAACAAAATTTTTAAATGAATTGTTTTAAATTGTGAGCAACCGATTATTTCTAGAAGGGCGGTTTAGCCCCGGTCTCCCCTACATTTTTAATATAAATTTTTATTTTATTAAATAAATTTTATGTCTTTCAAAATCACAATTTATTAATAATTATAATGAAAAAGCAAATATTTGTTTCATTGTTTTAATTATTGTCTTTATTTTAATTCAAATGTGATTTAAAATATTAAACACTACTTAAATTATGTTCAAGTGTTGAAGTAACTAATGTCAACTAATTTATTTAAAACCAAAAAACTAAAACATCTTTAATTTATAACATTTATTTAAAATATTATAATAGTGTAATTTACAACAAAATATGTTTCTAAATTGAAAACAAGAATTGTTTTAAAGATATGTGATTAATAATTACGCATTAACCAAAATTGTTTTCCTTATTGCAAAAAAATTTCAAGGAAATAATTTGATATCATATTATTGCAGAAATATTTTTATTATAATTTAAAGCCAAATAGTTTTTAGAAACAAATATTTATTACACCGTTTTCTTTCCTTTGAATAGAAATGAAATATTTTTAGAAATATATAATTCGAAAATTTCCCATGAGCAAATTTATTCTTTTTTTAAAAAAATGCGACTAAATCATAAATATATGGGTAGTTCTACAAACGAAGGATTTTTTTATGTTCAAGGTTGTTTCTCACGTTAAATTTGAAAAATATAAAATTTTTTTTAATGGGAATTGAAAAACTTAATGGTTTCTATTATGTCACAAAACGTAACCCGATTTCGAAAAGTTTTTTTTGACAAAAAAGAGCATTCAAGTGCTAAATTCTGCTAAATGCTCAGTATCCTGGCATGTCCCAATGCGAAAATGAAAGTTAAAAAAATGCATAAATATTATTTTTAAGCATTTAAATACAAATGAACACTTGGATAATAATTTTAAATAGTTGTACTTTACAAACATTTATATCATTGTTACATTATTTTCAATTTTATTAAAAAAATTTTATCTTAAATGTTGGTCCTCGAATTCATTCTCAGTTTCCTGGCACAACAAAAAACGTTAAAATTATTAATAATTTTTATTCCGATTAATTCACCATTTTTCACAGTGATTAGTAAAGGTTAACTAAAGATTATAGCACATAAATTATACCTAATTTGCAGTTCAATTAACTAAAATTGTGTCTTTTGTGGTCGAAATTGACATATGGTCAGACAAATTCTCAGTATCCTGGCACGCATTTAAAAAAAATATATTTTATATTTTTATAATTTTGTTTCTCTAGGTGTCGTAGAACCTTATTCCCTTTTGACCAGTAAGCTGAAATTCCTTATTAAACGTTATTTTTCAATTTTTTAGACGAAAAATGACCAAAATTCTCAGTATCCTGGTTCTCAGTATCCTGGCAGATTCTGTCAGAATACAAACGTGCTTATGTTTAAAATAGCGTAAAGCCAACAATTTTCAATCCTTTCAAAAAATTTTTTTTTAAATAATTCTAATTAAATTTGTAAAAGGTTGTATAAACTAATATTTAATTTTTACTTTGCATAAATATTTATATTGTTATTAACAAATGAAAAAAGTACTTTTTTCATGTAAAACGTTTATTTTAATGAATCTAAAAATTTTTTTTTGTTAAGTACTTAAATTCACTTTTATAGATAATTTAAAATATGGAATTGTTCTATTAAGCAAACGCAATTGGTTATAAAAAATTTCATAAACAATTTGTTAATTTAGACTTTATCATTCATGAATCTCTATAACTTTTGTTACTCGGGGGTTTTCGAGGTCGCTGATTACGAATCTTGTGTCAGATTTCCAAAATTCAAAATGGCGGATCTAATATGGCTGACGAATTTTCAAAAATTGCATGCAATTTACAAAAAACTTGTTACCAAGGGGTTTTTGAGATCGCGCTGATTACGAATCTGATTTCAGATTTCTAAAATTCAAAATGGCGGATCCAATATGGTAACCAAATTTGTATTAATTTGTCGGATTTATCTAATATGTATATTCAGACACTTTTAGGGTCACTAAATCCAAATTTTTGGAAACTTTTATTTCAACTGACACTTGGATATTAGGGTGTGCCTTAGTGTTAATCAAGGGCCTTAAATGTGGTCTAAATGTTATTCATAGAAAACAATATTTGTAAGTCTGATTGTTATTTTTAAAAAATAATCCTTTGATCAGTTATATAAATCCTAGATGGATTAAAGCATGAAATTTTTCAAAATTCGTCAGCCATATTGGATCCGCCATTTTGAATTTTGGAAATCTGACACCAGATTCGAAATCAGCGACCTCGAAAACCCCCGAGTAACAAGTTTTGTGTAAATTGCATGCAATTTTTTTAAATTCGTCAGCCATATTGGATCCGCCATTTTGAATTTTGGAAATCTGACAAAAGATTCGTAATCAGTTACCTCGAAAGCCCCCGAGTAACAAAAGTTATCAAAATCTATACATTATTTTGTGAGCAATTGTTAATTATCTTTTCATAACCTGGGTCACGCGGTTTAATTATTTATAAATAGCTGTAAAATTTGCAATTTGTCATTTTTTGACTGGCCACTTTTAGGTTTCTTTGATAATACAATTAACTTGAATTTAAATTACTTTTTAAGACCTGAACGTAAAAAAAATTGTTGTGCCAAAATTTTCTCCATTTTCTTCCTTCGTTTGTAGAACTACCCATATTTTTTTCAATCTTTACTTGGAAAAAAATTTGAATTTTTTAACAAACTTATGATTAAAAATAAAATATTTAGCAATCTTTTCTTTGCTTAAAAAAACCTTAGAAATTGTTTAAAAAATGCATAATTTTTACAATTAATTATGACTGAAATACAAATATTCTGCTTATATTTTTCCTTATAAGAATTAAATTTAAAAAACATTCTATTATTCAATAAATTAATTACTTTTGTAGTTAAATAATTTTGAAAAGGTTTCAAATTAAAATATTGTACTAAAATTTGAAATTTACTGTACTTTAAACTGGTAATTTTGAAGAATTATTTTTTTGAAAAAGCTTAATTTATTTTTTAAAAATAATTTCAAGTTACATGCAGTTACGTGGAAATTTTTTCAAATTGTATTTTTCCAGTATGTTTTTCCTGTATTTTCATGAAGAAATTATCCTAAACGTTTAAGAAAATTTTTTCAAACTTTTGGGATTTTTTCTTGGTTATTTTATTTGAATGTTTCGTTAATGCACGCGTTAATGCCAGTCGGGAAGCAGTGATATATCTGGACATTTGCACAGAATTGAATATAAACACGTTCGAGACAAAATATAGTCTATATAACCTTCTTTTGAAAAATTGAAAATTGTCACGAATGCAAAGCTTCCTCATGAGGAAGCAAAAAAGAAGGATGGAGATAAAGATCTGGGAAGGACATCGGGGAGTTAACAATTTCCGGCTTTAAGTGAAAGAAGATGATACTTAATCTTTTATAATAAAATCTAGAAAGGATCAAGGATCGCTGGGGATCGAAGATTGGCGCGTGGCACTGGCTCTTCTCTTTTGTTTTTGCAGAACTTTGGATAGCCGTCTCGGCACTGGGTTACTGGGTTCTCATCTTCCACCACTTTCATCTTTACCTCATCCTCTCTTCCACTACTTCAGGGATCAGATACTCACAACTCTCTTCCCCTCCACCACTCCTCAGCTGAACACACTCCTATGGACTTTGCTGATGCACAGGATACTCCGGATGCAGGATGCAACTTTACAAGATTGCATAGGTGATTTAAGAAATAAGGGGAGAAGCTTATACATATACATATCCGAGAATCAGTGCAACATAATAAGAGAAGGAGAGAAAGAGGGAGGAGAGAGGAAAAAGATAGAAAGAAAAAATCATAAAGTAGAAAGAACAGGATGGTGATCTTTTTTCGTAATATTCCAACGCATTATCTTCCCTCGTCCTTCACTCACATTGATGAAGATTAAATTTTTTTCTCATTCTTGCCTTTACCTCCTACCTCACGTCATTCTCTTCCGGTCTATGAAGATGACTACAATTCAAGGTATATATGTATAAAATACAGAAATAAATTTTTCCTATGATATTGAGACATCATTCGACGTGTAATTATAATTATTAAATTCTTGTCGCTTCCTTCATTCTATTACCTCCCCTCATTGTCAACGCATGACGAATATAGTTGGAGGAGAAAAAAAATTGTGGAAATCTCGAAGACGTATCCTGAAAGCATTATTTTTTTCCAAATGCTTGGAACGCGTCTTTGAGAAATGATGGACGAATATTAAAATCTTCACGAAAAATAACTGTATTCCTCTTAGTTCGAGTGATAGTTTTTTGGGCTTTAATTAATAAATTACAGAAAAAAATAATAGATTCATTTCATGTTGTTCATTGTTTCTTGATAAAAAGAATTTTAATATTTACTCTATAAACTTTTTAATATTTTTTTAGTTTGGATATAAAAATAAAATTTTTTTGGTTTTAATTTCACAGGTTTGCATTTTAATATGGATTTCAGAGTAATTTTAAAGAGAAAGATAGTCTTGAAAACCCCCCCAAAAAAATTATTGGATACCCCTACTTTTCTCAAAATCCTGTCATGCTACCCAGGGCCGACCAAATTCGTTTAGATTTCCTATCGAATTCGAATTCTTATAATAAAAGTGCGAATTTTTGGTTTTAATTATGTTTAATTCTATAAATTCAAATAAAATATATACTTTATATATACCAATCGATCCGTTTTAATGCAACGGATAAGATTATTGAAAAAAATGAGTAAAATCTTATTGTACTGGAATATAATTTTGATGAAAGAACTAAATTTTTGATAAAAAAGGTAATTTTTTTGCTTTAATTGTCATTACCTCTATAAACTCTCATACAATTTATACTTTATATATACCAATCCATTCGTCTTGATGCAAAAAAGAAGATTTTACTGTATATTAACTTCAATATTCAATTAAAAAAAAAATTAAAAAAAATTTTTTTTTTTTGAAAAAAGTAAAAAAAAATTTTTTTTAAATAGATTTTTTAATGTCCATCAATCCATTTCGAGATATTTTTATGATAAATATTCCTAGCAATTTTCAGCCGATTTCGTTGAAACCTCTTCGAGTTTTCGTGTTCACAAAAAACGGGATCCACACACACACACACACATACATCCGGACAATTGTTCAGGGGCTTAAATAACATAGTCCTATATAAACGAAAATTTATTTGCAGGATTTTTAAAAATTTTATAAATTAAACGACTTCAAAGCTTCCTCACGATGAAGCAAAAACGTTCTTTGAACGTCTGTAGAACGTAAATTGGCAGACATTAAACGTTCTACAGACGTTTAAAGAACGTTTTATGTTTTTGTGCCCACTGGGTAATTAATAAATATATTATTATTTATTTATTATATAAATGTTCTTATATAAAATAATTCAATTTAATACAAAATCGTGCTTACCGCATCCGAGAAATATCTAATGTCGATTATTAAAAGTAACAAGGAATTATCAAATTCTAAACTTTTTCAGTGTGATTTGAACAAAATTATCCTTTTTTTCTTAAAACTTCATTTCCCTTATAAATTTAGCTTTGTTTTACTTTAAAAATTTATTTCTATTATCTACATTTACTTTAAAATAGTGTTATATTAAGAAAAATGCTTTAGAAGTCACCTTGTATACAAGCATCTATACACTTCTCATTACGGAAAAGGCTCGTATGAGAGTTTTCGCATATTTCTCATACGAGCTACCGAGCTCGTATACGAACTCCGCCGTCCATGTATAGAATTTTTTTTTCTGGGTAATTAATAATTTTATTTGAAAATCCTGCACGGAAATTCGTATGGAATACACTAACGAAGATTTCTGTGTTTTCAAAAAAATTGTATTTAAATTTTTCTAGATTTTAAAAAAAGTTGAATTCAAGAAACCAAAATGAGAAAATTTAATAATTTTTTTTTGTTCTTTGTCACTCAATAACTAAAATAATAGTTAATGAAATGACTTCACATAAGACTTATTTTACGCAAATTTTAATTAGCTTTCTAACCGTCTTTACGTTTTTGTGTATCTCTTTTTATTGCCTAGATATGTTATTTTATAGAGTCGCGTGTAATCGTCCTTATACTCGTTATCATTTTCAAATTAACGGGTTAGGCCTTTTTGTACCTTAAATACTCCTAATTCTAATTATTCAATTAAAAAAGAAAGATGAATACTACATTTCTCTCATCGTATTTCATAATAAAAAACTTCTCTTTTCTTATATGTATTGAACCTTTCAAAATTTTTTCATATTATTATAGAAAAGGTCAGTTTCTGCATTACTATATTGTATATTTATAAAAGTTGAAATAACCATTATAGACACGATTTCCTAGAAGTTAGTCATAAATAATATTCATTGAGAGTAATTACAATTTTCCGACTTATAATGAAAAATATTTTATATTGCGTATTGCATCACTTGTAAATAGTAATTCTGTTGACCAGTTTTATGGAAATTTCTTTTTATTTATTTTTTCCATTTATTATTTGCCATTTTCGCGATAATTCATGAAAATATGTAAAGCAATAATTATCATTAAAATTTTGGATCTCAGTCATTTATGGACATTTTTGTTGTAATTTACAAACATTTTGACGATAGTTTATTAAAATATGTAAAATATAAATTAGAATTTTTTGAATTTAGTTTAATTAAATAATAATTAAACTAGATTACACAGTTAAACACTCTTTATTAATAAATTATAAGTATAAAGGTTTCGAAAATGAAAATGATTGTTTTGTAGCTTTGACGTAGCTCTACTACCTTAGTTGTTAGAGTGTTGGGCTAGAAGTCCGTAAATCGTTTAGGTTTTATTCAGGGGACATTTCAGTTCAAAATGTCAAAAAAATCGATTTTTTTTGTTTTTATTTTCGGATTTCATATAGTGTGAAGAATACTCTCTTAAAATATTATTGCAAAATTTGAAGTAAAACAAATGTTATACATTTCTATTTTTCGCCATGTCAAAGATGTTTTTGAATGCGGATAAGCAATCGAATGATTTAAATGTTTTCTCATTTGCATTTTTTAAAAAAGACAAACGTAAATGTATTTGGTGTTGCTGATCACAAATTAGATATCAAATTTTCAAAATTCAAAATGACGGATCCAATATGGCGGAAAAGAAAATTTTTTTATTTTAATTTTTTTTGGTTTAATTTTTTTTTCGTCCAGCGGTTACTATCTAGATGACTGTCTGTATATGTAGCATTAAAGATAGTCACTCTAACCATCATTATGTTACTCACTACTTCACTGCTGTCCTGTTGAAGAAAGTGGTTAAGTGACATTTTTATGAAAAATGAGAATTTTATACCGTTGAATTCGTTATAAAATTTAGAATCTATCTACAGTATTACATTTTACCGATATTAATTAGTTTTAAAGATACGCTTTTAAGGCAGTAATTTGACGATTTCAAAATTAATTTTTAACAGTATTCGACATTTTGTTTACAATAAATTAAAATTTTTAAATTATTTCAACGCCATTAAATAGAGCATATAAAATTTAGTTAATAGCAATTGTAAATATTAAAAAAACTTTTAAATATTAGTGGAGCTCGTTAGAAACGCGTTCCCTTAAATATCTCGAAATCAATCTGACTGCAAGTAACTATTTTCTTCATCAGGACGGCAGTATAAATTTCTCTCCGTGTATAAAAATCGGTGACTACATTCGTAATCAGCTATCCCAAAAACCTTCAAGTAACGAGTTTTATTAAAATCTGACACCTTTTTAAATATTTGTTCACAATATTGAACCCGTATTATTGTATTCAAAAAATCTGACTCCACGTTCGAATTTGGTGACCCAAAAAACCACTAAATCACAAGTTTCAAGCAAATATAATGGTTTGAATTCTTTTTCGGTTGCGATATTGGATCCGCCTTTTTGAATTTCAAAAATCTGTGTTCTGATTAGTGATCAGTGACCCCAAAAAACCCTGAGTAGAAAGTTTCATTAAAATTTAACGATTTTTAAAAAATCATCTGCCATATTGGATCGGCCATTTTGAATTTTTTAATTCTGACCTAAGGATTGATTGATTTATAAACTACGATGACAAATACATAAAAAAATTATATTTGGAAGAAATTTAGGGGTTTATAAAACTTTTATTGACAATACTGTTGGATTATTTATTAATTTCGTGTATTATATGTGTCATATAGAGCCGCCATTTTGAAATTTCCAAAATCACCACACTGCATTTGATAGTACTTGGTTGTGCGAACAATTTGGTACCTTGAACATATAATTCTGTTGCGCTGAATTTTGACGTAATGTGAGGCCATTATTTATACACTTTTTGACCTATAAGCCAAAGAGTAGGTCAAATTAGACATAGATTTTGACGTAATGTGAGGCCTATATTTTTGACCTATAGGTCTAAAAATAGGTCAAATTAGACATAGACTCTGATGTACTGCGAGGCCGTTATTTATCCTTTTTTTGACCAATAGGTCAAAAAATAGGTCAATTTTGACATAAGTTTTGACGTAATGTGAGGCCGTTATTTATTCTCTTTTTGACCTATAGTTAAAAAAATAGGTCAAATTAGACATAGATTTTGACGTAATGTGATGCCGTTATTTATCCTCTTTTTGACCTACAGGTCAAATAAGAGGTCATATTAAACATAGATTTTAACGTAAGATGAGGCCGTTATTTATCCTCTTTTTGACCTATAGGTCAAAAAGTAGGTCAATTTTGACATAAGTTTTGATGAAACCCTTTGGGATAGGGCGCCCTTACAGAATCTTGAAACATCGGCGGCGGCGGCGGCGGCGGCGGCGATATCTTTTTGTAATATATAGGTAGATATATATGATATACACAATATATACTATATATACAAAATTCTTAGGTATATATGTATATATATGTTTTTTTTGTTTAAGTATTTAACCAAATAAATAAATTTATATATCTGACTCCGTTTAAATACTGAGAAAAAAATCAAAAAACTTTTTGAACTAAAAATATATGTTTAATTTAAACATATTTTGTTATTGAATTAATTTTAATTTTTATCGATCGAAATTTACTATGCATTAAATCAAAATTATTATGTTTAAATCAAACATTATTTTTGGTTGACTGTATGACTAAGATAATTATGTTTGATTTAAATATATTGTTTTCTGAGTGATAATGTTATTTTTTTATAATAATTATTGCGAAATGAATTTTTTTGCCACTTTTTAAACAATATTTTATTTCTTCTAAATGAATAAACCGATTGAAATAAATCAAGCTTGAATATTTAGGGGATAAAATATACTTTCGTTTAGAATTAGAGACTTTTTAAAGAGTTTATTTTTGAATAATTATTTAACAAATTTTTGTTTTAATTTTCTGCGCCTTTGAAAAATTTGATAATCATTTCAACATAATTAAAACTATTAGAAATCAAAATGTATATAGTGCAACAAGACTATACTTATTAATGTGAAAGAATTTATCAATTATCCGAATCAATCTCAAAATAATTTTTATTAAGCTCTTGAGTTTCATATGTATCGACAGCACAGCCATCCTGAATACAGAAACCTGCTTTTTCAGAAAATATTTTTTCGAAATCAATTCATAATTTAAAATTATCAAAGAACTCAGAAAAAATTGGTTAGCATGGTGGGATACGAGCCCACGACATTAATATTAATAATTTCCGAATGATAGATTCACTTCCTTAACTAAGACTATACTTAGTTTTTAATCAATTTTATGGTTATATAAATGTTAACTCGACAGTATTTTGTTTATTTCGTAGATGCAAACAATGTTTTAATTCAGAAAAATATCAAACTCGCATCTCTGCTGCAATGTAATTTTGATTGAAACTTTTTAAAAATTGTTGCTCATAAACCTTTTCAACAAAGTTTGATTTCTTAGTTTTAATTTTATGTTGGAATTTTCAAATAATTTTAAAAGACGCAGAACATTAAAAAAAATTATTTTTTTATAAAATTAAAAAATTATTCAAAAATAACCCAGTGTGCAAAGTTACAGAATAATTCTGTAACTATTCCAGAACAAAAAAGAACAAGTTCTGTAACTAGTGAGGAACAGGCAGGTCAAAATGTCGTCCCCCTGGAGGCACAAAATAGGAACAAAAGTCTGTAACAATTCTAGAACAAAACTAGAACATTGTTTTAGAACAAATATATAACAATTCTATAACAAAAACGATTTATCATAAATAATACCCAAGCAGAAATTTAATAGTTGCATAGAACAAATAAATGTTTATAAATATGAATAAAAATATGAATAATTAATAAAATATCTTTATTGCAATAAGTTTTAAAAAAAAAATTTTTTATTTTCTTTAATAATTTAAACAGACTATCTTATTTATTTAAATTAATGACTAAATTATTATTATAATTGTTAATAATTATTTGAACTTATACTTTATGTAACAATATTCAGAATTATACACAGAACACTTAAAACTAAGAATGAAAAATTTCGCACGCATGGGGGATCGAAACCTAGACCTAGAGGACACAAGTCGAATACGCATACCGCATAGCCACGCAAGCTTGAAAGTGATTTTACTTCAACTTCCTTTTGAATTGAGGGACCGTTATGTGCAGTGCTAAAATTATAAATTAAAATGTAACATACTTATTAAAAAAATAACTATATATGAGGCACTCTAGGCCAAATCGGAAATTATTTTGCTTTTGCATCAAAAATTGATCAAATTGGACGTTTTTATAATGAAAAGTTTTGTTTTCACACGTAGTTTTTAATAAAAATATTTTTAAAAATTTTTTAAATAAAATTTCATTTTCAACAATGTATGTTTCAATGAATTTTTTTCAAATTTTTTGTAAGAATATTGCACTAAATTAACATGTTTTAAGCCTTGTCCGATCGTGGGCCCACAATCGGGCCCATATATATATATATATATATTTTATTTCAAAGAATAATATATAATTATGCTACAAATAATAACAAATTTTAATTAATTAGTTAATATTAATAATTTATTATTGTATTTTTATGATATACCAATTAATTAATAATTGATAATAAATTAATTAAATATTTGATGTTATTCTTAGTGAATAATGTTTTTAAAAATTTTGAAAATTTATGCAAGCTGACAGTGAAAAATTATTTAATTTTTCACGAATTATCGATACGAGTATTTCTAAGTATCTAAATTCAAAAGATTATTTGTAATTCATGCAAAAACGCGGCTGCACTATACACGGAAAGAAAGTTATTATATTAGAAGTATTAAACTTTAATAAAAATTATACTTTATTTAGTAAAGTTATATCAAATATCGAAAACTTTTAACAAATTTTAATATAACTTTACTAAATTTTATATAGGTACGTTTTGTTAAAATTTTACAGTAAAAAGAAAGTCTTATTTTAAAGCAGGAAAGCAGCCTTAAATTAAGATACAACATTTTTGTATCCTTTAACATTATAACAGACAGTGCTGAATTTAAGACCGATCTTAAAATAAGATTTACTGTGTAAGTTTTGTTGATAACAAAATTTTCCTTTGTCGCATTTTGTTCTACACTTGTAAAATACTTTTATAAAATTTAATAATAACATTTTTCCGTGTAGTGAAAATAAACACGAGTTTATAGTGAAAGAACAGTTATATTAAATTTTTGTAACAGTGTTCTAGAACACTGTAGGAACAATGTTACATCAAAATTCTATAACTAATTTGGAACAAATGTTACATGTCTGTTATAGAACAGATACAGAACAATTGTTCCAGAACAAATTTAGAACAAAGCTCTAGAACTGTTCTATAATAAAATTGTAACACTTATTCTAGAACACTGTTCTTTTTTTGGTCTAGAACAGTTATACTACGTGCACACTGGGAATACTCTTTAAGAAGTCTCTAATTCTAAACGAAAGTATAATTATTTTATCCCTTTTATTATATGTCCGCTTGATTCATTTAAATCGGTTCATTCATTTAGGAGAAATAAAATTTTGTTTAAAAACTTGCAGAAAATTCAATTTGCCGTAACTATATGGGGCCAAAATTTTCTTTATTTTCTTCATTCGATTGTTGATCTACCCAACTATTACTATTTTTTGTAGTGAAAAATATTAATAGTAATTATTGCAATATTCACTTTCAAAAATTGCATTAAGAATTTTAATTTTTACATCGTCATTGTAATTTTCATTAAATTTTGTATTACTTTTTACATTCAGTATGTTGTAAATATTACTTGTAGAAATTTTAAAGTTTTACTTTTTAATTTTTTGCTCGAAAAAGTAATAATCCGTAACGCTACCGCGCACACCTGGGGCCGTATTCTCGAATCCATGACTCTAGATGTCGCATGCGACAGGCCATGCGAGATCGAAAAACCTATTCTCGAACGCGTGTCGCATGCGAGATTTCATGTCGTGTGCGACAATTTTCGAATAGTTCATCTCGAGTGGGTAGTGACCACTCGAGATGCAAAGTCGCATACGAAATGCTAGTGAGAAATAAGGTTGTGTGTCATATTTATAATAAACGTATATAATACAAAGTAGTATTAGTGTGCATAAACCGTATGCTAAAGTAAGAAAAACTATACAATATAACCAAAATGTATAATTTAAAAATTTAACGTAATCTTATAATGAAATAAAAGTTTATGTAACAATTATTCAAATTATCTTTTAAGGCGATTTTAATAAGTATCATTTATAATAAAAAATTAAAATGTTTTTGTTATTTTTGTAAATATAATATATAATATAAATTTTCAATTAGGGTATTTGGAAACGACGGCAACGCTGTATAAATGTCGCACACGGAAATTTCCGAACAACCTATCTCGAATGGTCGTCGAGAATATACTTTTGAAGTCGCATGCGACATTAACCATTCGACATTTTACGCATACGAGAATTGTCGAAGGCTTTCGAGAATACGGCCCCTGAGTGTGTGATCACGTCACTACTGTCAAGAGTCTTACAAGTGAGCCAATCTTACTTGAACTTACGAAACACACACGGAGAAAAATTTTCTGTTAATGATTACAATAGTCGAACAGTACTGCTCGGATATGTGACCACTTTTCGTAATGCCTAAAGTAGCTTCGTTGTAACAATTCTGTAAGTCGAACGTACTCATTAAAAATTTATTTAAAATAAATACGAACTAAATATGAGTTAGCACAAAGTCTATGTGACTGATTACAATAGTCTACGTTAAAAGGAAATCTTGGATTCTATCCACATTTGCAGCAATCTAAGGGAATTAGTGATACAGTCTGTAGTAGTCTTTACAACAGGACTATTGTAAAAGAAGGTGACCGCGACTGCCTTGCCTTCTTATTTTACTATAGTTCTTCGTAAAGACTACTATTGCTATATTTCTGATTACAAATGACTGTTGTAAAGTTAAAAAAGAAAATTTTCAGCTAAAATAAAATTTTTTTGTAATTCATGACTTCTAATCATGTATTGCACATTAATTTCACTCTTCCAAGACTACCCACTTCAAGATAAATTATATTATTAAACTAGACAATTTCACTAAACCCTAAGTACATAAATCTAACTTAAATACTAAACGCATAACATAATAACGATCGCTATTTACACATATTTATACATGACTTAAACTTCCTTATATACTAACTGCTATGAAAGTTCACAGCTTGCGAGAAAGACTTATACACTTTAAATGTCAAAAAATCACTTCGTTCTCAGTAATTAATACAATTATTGTTCATTGTTAGTCTTTAATATTGTAAGGTTTATTTTTTATTACATTTCCATAGTGAAAAATTTTTTTTCTAACACACGCACCGAAGGTACAAGACTTCTTGCCTGTATAAATTGTTATATAATTTACACAACTTACGTAAGTTACGTAAATAAAAAAGTAAGTTGCATTAGTAAGTTAACTTACGTAATTTACGTAAAATATAAGTTCCGTAAATAATGTATGATACGTAAAAATATAAGTTACGTAAATAACGTAAGTTGCACTTACGTAAATAACTTAAGTGACGTAATGGACGAATTATTGTAAATTGCACTAATTAGGTAACTTACGTACTTTACGCAAGTCATGAATTACAAAAAAAACTATTTTAGTTGAAAATTTTCTTTTTAACTTTACAACAGTCATTTGTAATCAGAAATATAGCAATAGTAGTCTTTACGAAGAACTATAGTAAAATAAGAAGGCAAGGCAGCCGCGGTCACCTTATTTTACTATAGTCCTGTTGTAAAGGCTACTACAGTCTGTATCACTGATTTCCTTAGACGGCTACACATGTGAACAGAATCCAAGATTTCCTTTTAACGTAGACTATTGTAATTATAACAAGTCTCTGCGTGAATGCCTACAGTACCCTTTCTGAACCTGTACATCTAAATTATTAATGATTCCAAAAAATAAATTTCAACACGATTAATACAGTGTTTGGATTCATTAAAGTAACTATAGTAATCGCTCCTACTAAATTTTTAATAAATTACATAGTTTTCGTAATCATTACAAAAAGTGGTCACATATCCGAGCTGTAATATAGACTATTGTAATCATTACGAAAGAAATTTTCTCCGTGCAAGGTTCAAGGTTCGAGTCCAGACTTGGTGAAATGTTTTATTTCTAAAATATAAAATTATTCTAATTTTATCTGTATATTATATTAACATTACGTTAATATTATAGTGTAATAATACCTTAACATTGTGAGGTAATATTACCTTAATATTCTCATTAATTTACCGCAATAGTACAACATAATATTACTTCCAGGCAGACATTTTGATATTCCAGTAAGATCACTGTAATATTACAGTGGAGATTACGAATCTCTAGAATTTCTACGTGAATTCTACTAAATTTTAGTGGTTTTTAATTAATAGGAATATAAATTTCGTAAAATAATTTGTTTAACATTATAGTTATGTATGGTTACGAAGTTCAATGAATTTTATATATTTAATATTTATATCTTTTTCGAGTAAAAACTAAAAATCTATACAAAGTAGTAATAATTGCTCTGATATATAATAAAAGTTGCTTCGCTTAAAATATTAATTGCTCGAGACATTTTAAATATTACTCGGCTTTTAATAACATTTATTAATTTTATTAATAACATTTTAATTTAACATTTAATTTAATTTTAACATTTAATTAATAACATTTATTATTTTTAATAACATAAATTCAAGAATCAGTCGGACGCTCGGACGACACGCGCAACTGCCAGTCAGTTGTCAAAGAATAAAAAAAAAATTGGGGCTTTTGTAGTACTAATAGATAGTAATTTTTCGTTAAAATATTTTTTTACCTAGTCGAATATTTTCCGAGGGGAAGGGGGATAAATTTTTGTGTTTTTCAGTACAATGCTTATTTCAATAATTTTTTACTCTTAAACAATTAAACATACAAATTTGATAAAGTACATTTTGGCAAAGTTTTTTCATGCTCTTTCGAATGGAAATAAGCATTTTGAAAAAAAAAATTTTTGACCAAAAAAAAATCAAAATTAAAATTTATTTTTAATTTTGATTTTTTTGGGTCAAAAATTTTTTTAATGCTTATTTTCAATCGAAAGAGCATGAAAAAACCTTTCCAAAATGTACTTCGTCAAATTTGTATGGTTAATTGTTTAAGAGTAAAAAATTATTAAAATAAACATTACACCAAAAGACCGCTTGATCACTAGATGTGGAATCGCTCATATATAAGTTGCACATATTCCTGTAAGGGTTCAAATTACTTCTTATTGTATAGGCAATGTGACCCTGTTATATAGTTAGTTAAAAATCTTCATTAAAAAAGTTAACTCAAGTTGATTACTAAGTTGTCGAAATTTAAGAAAAGTTGTCTCGCAAGTTTACAGCTACTCCAATTTTATGTTAATTGAGGCACATCATTGTCTCAATGATTTTTTGATTCCTTATACTCCCAACTACTTCTACAAAAAATAACAAAATATATAATGACTCGTTTAAAAAGTTATACCATATAAACTGAAAAAACAGTCAATGTCATACATGAAAAACTGTCGATTTCGACACGTAAACTTACTTTTGTCGCCCCCTACCTAATTAAAAATGTTATTAAACACATGGTATATTTAAAATGAACTATAATTTATCAAATTATGGTACTGCAAAATTATTTTTATAATTTTTAGCATATAATAATAAGCGGAAACATAAAGTTTAAAAGTTCTAAAGATATGCCCATAATTATGTATGTCAAATTTTAAGTTCTAAGCAATGTACAGACCAAAAAAAAGTAATGCGGTTTCAAAGGAAAAAAGGTAACAAATTTGAATGTTGTATATCTCCTATGTCTATAAATATTTTTCCAAAAAAGTTTGACTATTTTTTTAGTGGTATCTAAGAGAACAATAAAGCACAGTTTCATCCAAATCCCGTAATAGAAGGAAATTTCTATGATCACTTACCATGGATTTGCTCCATTGTTAAATTTTGTTTTGTTTTGCAATTTTAAAAATATTTAATGGTTTAGAAAATTCAAAATATAATATCCCCACAGCACCGAAACTTTCCAAAAAATTGATTAAATATTTACTTGCAATATTCGTCATATTTCAGTCAAATACCTAACTTGCTATTTGACCAAATCACACAAATTTTTCAAGCCAGAACTGTTTTTCGTCCAATTTAATTAATTAATTTTAAGTCCTGTTATAAGCATTTGAAAATAAAATTTACTTAAAAAACGTGATATTTCAAAAATCTGCATCTCTTAGAAATAGTATATTACATTATAAGGGCAGGAATTTCGAACTTTCTGCCCGTGTAATGTATACTATTTTTTTTATATACGGTCGAAAGTACGCTGGTTAATTTATTTTTTAAGAAAATTGCAATCGTGTTTCATTTGACAGCCGGCCATCTTTATTTACTTTTGATTCTCGCTTCAACGCTTCTGGCGGACACTCGTGAAGCTCTGGTTTATTCTCTGTCTTTCTCTTGCAAACAACATTCGCCTGCCCCGACATTTGATGTACGATATCGATGACGGTGAGACAAACGATGAAAAACCGGACACTAGACTGACCAACGGAGACTTTTGACAAAATAAAACCATAACACAAACAATTAGAATAAATTAATAAAATTAATAAAACAAAATTCACTAATAACAATGGGACAATTGCCTAATGAGAAGAAACACACAAGCAGGTTCATGTAACGAAATGCTTCGTTACAATCCCGTCTCCTAGGCCAACAATATCCCTGGTATTGTTGCCGATACATTAACACTAAACGAAACCCAACAAATCTCAATGGTCGCAACAGCTGATTGTCATTGATTTCCTTTTTCTGAATCTTAGGGACACATTTATACCGGAGTTCATGACTGGACCCAAACTAAAGGTTACTCACAATCATGTTCCAACAATGTCCTTATTAAAAACATGACATACTTTAAATATTAATAACTTCGTTAAATATTAACGTAGTAATATTTTAAAGACAGTTTTGGAAAGATTATAAAATTTGACGTTAAATGATTCTATGTTTAAAACATATTGAAAAACATAATCGGAGATATGAAGTATAGAGGTGTGCAATAATAGCTCGAAGCTCGATTGAGTATTTTTGAGCTTTTCATTTTTCGAGCCGAGCCAAGCCTATTCAGTTCGAGCTTGGGACAAGCCGATCTTTATAAAAAGCTCGAGTAATTTCGGGTACTCGATTTGATTCGAGCCCTTGAGAAAATCCAAAATTTTCTACATTAATTTTTAAATAAAATTAAAGAAAAAAATTTTTAATTTTAAAGCTCGAATTAAATTAAGTACTCAAATGTTTCGGGTACCCGATATAACAAAGCCGGCTCGGACTCGACTCGAAAACATTGCGGCTCGGCTATTCCATCCAGTAAAAAAAAAGTATTCAGAATAGAAAAAAAGTATTGGTGGTGACGTTCGGTGAATGCGTTTTCGCGACAAAACCGTATTGGTGGGTTACGGTGAATACATTTTGCTCACCATGAATACTTTTTATTTTAAACTCTCGATTTAAAGATTCCTAAACAAAGTTGAGAATATATATGAAGAGCGTGAGTAACGTGATGTATAAAAATGGCTATTGCGAGAAGGAAATTAGAAATTTTAAGTAAAAACGAAAAATTAAATGTGAAAGAAAAAATGTTAAATGTTGATCGATTACCATATGCTTTACTATGCCTACAATTCATGACAGATTAAAGGGAGCATGACCTTACCGGCAGAAAGTTACTAAGAAAGACGGAAAATTTTGAAATTGAAAAGAATTCACTTGGATTTCTTTTCAATTTTAAAATTTTCCGCCTTTCCTAGTAACTTTCTGCCGGTAACGTCATGCTCCCTTTAATCTGTCATGAAAATCATTTTAAATCTACCCAGGCGGCACGAGGAGAACTAAAAGTCATCGAAATTTAACCTTGAAAGTTAACTGTTAACATCTTGGGTTGCAAAAATGTCATCTTTTTGTAATGAAATTTGTATACCTATTATGGCTCCTATGTCTGGCCAAAAATGTCACATTTATGGAAAATAAATGTTAACGTTTTGATAACATTTGAGTTCTCAAAAAGATAACAAATAGATAGCTTATTAAAGTTATCAAATCAACAACTATATTAGTTCAAAAATATTACTAAAAAGTTAACTTTTGTTTAACAGCATTTTGAATAATAAAATAAATGTTAACTAAAATTTATCAAATACCTAGATAAAAGTTAATGAATAGTTATCTATTTATTAACAAAAAGAACGCGAAAAGTTATACAGTTGATGGCTTTTATTTATCATATTTTTAATCTATTTGATAGTAATATATGTGACGCTTCCCGCTGAAAGAGAACCTTCACGGCAAAAAATTACAGAATAAGTTTTAAGGAATGCTTTTGCTTTGATTTAAGATTCATGTTTATAATTTATTTGAAGTCATTAAATTTTTATGAATTATTTTATATATTTAAAATAATTAATATAATGACTTCAAATAATTATAAACATGAATCTTAAATCAAAGCAAAAGCTTTCCTTAAAATTTATTTTGTAATTTTTTGTCGCGTAAGGTTCCTTTCAATGAAAAGCATCACGTAAAATGAATACTTTTTAAAATCTATGAAAGGGGGAAAGTAGGCGACAATTTCGAACAATTTATTTTTTATTAATATAAACATAATTATTTGTATCACATATGCAAAAGTTTTATTGAATTAAACCGCAATTAAACATCTATCACATCACATGGACATGTGTAATACCCAAGGGAGGAGCCAAGCCATTTGCTTTGCACAATACGCGCATTTATGCTAAAGAGGTTATAAACGCGGCCGGAATTATTTTTTTGTATTTTTGTTAACTATTTGCATATATCATTAAATTAACTGAAAATAGTTAACAAAATATTATCATGACATTGTTAACAAACAGTAATTGTAGAATGATACCTTTTCTATTACAATTTTATTATGCAAAAATATCAACTTTAACATGTTATCTTATATATAACCTTAAATTGTTGACAATTTGTAAATATATTTATAATAACATTTTGTTGAAGTGTGTAATGCCTCAAATTATTAACAAAATTTTGATAACAATATTTGAACTTTCCAAAGATATCTTTTTAGTATTCAAATTCGTTAAGCTCTTGCTAACAATTTCTATTACCAAAAAGTTAACTTAAGAACGGTAACTTAAAGTTACTAAATTGATAAGTGTGCCGCCTGGGTAAGTATGTTCGTTGTAAAGCTAATCCCCACTCGTCCAATAGCTTAATTCGGCACTACGCGAAGAGCGCCGGACGAGCAAACCACGTCAGGTTTTTGAGATATTCTAACCTAAAAGTGCCAAAAGCACGTTTTTCGGTATTTTTGAAGTCCTGTACAATCAAGAAAAAAGTTTAAAACAAAAAGTATTCACGGTGAGCAAAATGTATTCACCGTAACCCACAAATACGGTTTTGTCGCGAAAACGCATTCACCGAACGTCACCACCAATACTTTTTTTCTATTCTGAATACTTTTTTTACTGGGCAGCTTTGTGCACACCTCTAATATGAAGTAACAAAGATAGGTGTAATTTTCATTACACAGGCAGACAAAATTTTGGCGAATCTCAGAACCAAACACCGAATAATACTTTTCCGAAAGTTTTTGACGTGCTGAATCCGAATCTGACCTCAGAATTACCCCATCACGTCAGGTTTTTAAGATATTCTAATCTAAAAGTGCCAAAAACACGCATTTTTGAAGTCCTGTACAATCAAGAGAAAATTTTGTTTCTTAAAGTTATTTGCGGCATCTAAAAGTACTACTCTTCCCCTTTAAAAGACTTTTTGAAACTTGACAAAATCTTTATTTCTCACTAAGATAACGTCATTTAAAGTTTTTGAATGTGGTCAGTATACGAATATTGTCCAATTTACCACATTCAAAAAATACAAATGAAGATATCTTAGTGAGAAATAAAGATTTTTTCAAGTTTCAAAAGACCTTTTAAAGGGGAAGAATAGTACTTTCAAATGCCGCAAATAACTTTTAGAAAAATATTTTTTTCTTGATTGTACAGGACTTCAAAAATACCGAAAAACGTGCTTTTGTCACTTTTAGGTTAGAATATCTCAAAAACCTGACGTGGTTTGCTCGTCCGGCGCTCGTCGCGTAGTGCCGAATTAAGCTATTGGACGAGTGGAGATTAGCTTTACAACGAACATACTTAGATTTAAAATGATTTTCTAACAATAATATAAAATATTAAATAAAATAAAAAATTGAAACAAATAAAGAACATAAATTAATAAAACTTTATTAATAAAATTTACAAATAAAATATTCTAAAGAATTTAAATTAACAGTAATTAAATAAACAAATTTTGAAATTTATTAATATTCTGAAAAATTTAATTTAAGGGGGCAATCACAGTTGTAACGTCAAAAAGTAGACATTTTTTCAAGAATTTTTTTTCTTGTAAACCATTGAACTTTTTTTAAAAATCGATTTTTTTTTAAAAGTACATCATTTAGATTTGAGTTAACAAAAAAAGAAGTTCCAAAGTTATGTACCGTTAAAGTAACGTCCTTCGAAAAAACAGAGTTTTGCGGTGACCAACACTATGTAAATCTGCTTAATCCGAAATTAAAAATCGAAACGGATTTAATTTTATTGAAAGATTATCTAGTACTTAATCGAAGGATTAAAAAGAAAAAAATATCTGAAAAATGGCGATCTGTCAAAGTTGACGAAAAAAGAAAAAAATCGAACGTTCAACTTTGGCAGGTCGACATTTTTTCCTAGTCAAAAAAGTTATAGGGTAGAAGTACCGTTTGTGGCCACTGCATCGGTCGGTTGTGGCCACTTTTGGATTAAAGTTGATATTATTAAATTTTCTAAAGTTGCTAGTGCATTGTAGATATATTCCTAGAATCCTAATATAAGTCGATGACACTCTGTAAACTTACTTTTGATAGAAATTTAGTTGGCTTAATTTAAAATGACAGTAAACTGTACAAATGTATTGACAGTGTCGAATAACTACAATTCATAGTAAATTTGATGAAATATCACTGGTCAGTAAATGATTGTTTTTCGATATTATTGGCAAAATTCTTATATTCTATCTCTTATATACTATATATAGGAGTTAAATAACTATAAAAAATACGAATTTTAAAAGAATTAGGTCAAATATTTTTTAAAAAGCCCATGGCCACAAACGGTACAGCAAAAGTATCAAAACACCCTTTTTGGCCACACTACACTTCATACGTTAAATTGACGTAATTTTAGTTTAACAACTCGTATAGTTTTCATATTACAATTTTTTAAATAAATTAATTCACTTTTAAGAATATTTGAAGTATAATATAGTATTTATTCTGACTTCACTGAATTAATGAGTGAATAAAAATAACAGTTATTTAATGTTTAAGTAATACATTTTTTTATGCAGCAATTTTTAATTATTTATCCTCTATAACTCTAAAAAACAAATTAAATAAAATTAAAGTTTATATTTTTTGCATAAAATAGAGTTTAAAATAAAAATTTTATTTATTATTATAATCAATAATAAATAAGTTTTGATTAATCATGTTAAAAAAACATTTGAGATTTTAAATAAAATATAAATTTATTGATTTTAATACTAAATTTTGTTTTTTAATAAATTTGTTTAATTGTGCTTGATTGATTAATCAATTTTAATTATTTATTAAAAAATATAATTCACTTAATAATACCATAACAGTTTTTTAAGCAGTGGCCAAAACTGGGACAAAGGGTGGCCACAAGGGGTGCTTGTGTGGCCACAACTGGTGAAAAAGGCTTTTTGAAGCAATTTCATTTTTTTTAAATAATAAATATAGTTAAATCATGTTTTTGATTATAAAAATTCAAATAATACAATTCGCTAGATATAATATAAAAAAATAATAATGAAATTAGTGCTTCAATAAATTTATTTTCTTAATGAAAGACGACACACCGCTTAAAGTGTCCACAACTGGTACATCTACCCTATAGAATGATTCTATAGAATGACTCTATAGAGCATTCTATAGAGTAATCTATAGCGAATTCTATAGAATATTCTATAGAATTTTTGTAGAATTTATGTAAAAATACATTTTTTAATTTCTACATGAATTTTATAAAATACTAGCTTTATATTTCTCACTTGCTAACACTCGCTCGGATGACAGTTTACTTATTTGTACTTACATATGAATTTATTATTTCACAATATTATTATAATATTTTAATTTTTATTATTTATTTAATAGCATCTTTATTGTTAATATATAATATAGGGTCATTTGGGGTAAATGTAAACGCGGGGTAAATGTAAACAGTAGATGTTTCAGCTAAATTTACAAATTAAAAAATAAGTACGACGGCAATATTTTTACCTTAGCTCACCTACAAGATGTTCTGACTATTGCAAATATTTTATTTTGACAATTGGCAATGCCCTAGTGTAAGTTATCTTTTAATGCAAAAAAGTTTGAAATTGAAAATTTTTCTGTTTCAGTATTTTGTCTCGCATTTGCATAAAAATATATTTAAAAATCAAACAAAAATATGTAATTCTTCCTTATTCATGCCCCAACAAAAATTAACTTTGATTTTTGATTTTCGTCAATTTAGTTAATAAATAATTAAGTGTTTACATTTACCCCGAGAATTCGAAAACTCGGGGTAAATGTAAACAGTACTCCAACTACATTTTAAAAGAAAATAATTAAATAAACTATTAGATCCGACATTTTGAAATTTAAAAATTCGATTTTAGATTCTTATTCAGCAACCTTAAAAACTTCTTTTTACCAAGTTTAATGAAAATCTATTAAAATTTGTTCAAGTTATTCTAGTTTTTACATTACTAATTTTGTAATGGTTGATTATTTATTTTATATGATACATTATCAGTCAACTGGTTGATTTACTATACGTCTACGAATAATTTTTTTTCAGTTTTTCCATCCCTTAAGACAGTAGTATGCTTGAAATAACTTGTTTCTTAAACCTCGCTTAACTACAGAAGTGTTTACATTTACCCCGAATTTTAGGTAAATTTCAAAATCTCGGGGTAAATGTAAACAGTCAGTTGTAAACGATTCAGGTGCATCAATATTTTTTTGAACCTCATAAAATTTTTCTAGGGAGCTCTAGTAACAAGTTCATGCAAAAAAAATCCGTCCATTTTACCTTTTAACAAAAAAAACTGACGTTTTTCGTAAAAAATAGTTAAACCGTTTACATTTACCCCAAATGACCCTAAGTAGTACAATTTTTCATTAAATCATTTATTTATTTTTGATAGTTCTTCAATAATTAAGATATTTGAAAAGAATTATTGTTGGAAATAGAAAAATTTAAAAGTTTTATATTAGAATTCGTGGTAAATAAGATTTTCTTTGTTTTCAAACAAATTTTACTTCTTTAAAAAAGTATAATTTACTTAAAGGAATCTAAATTTTATTAAAAGCCGAGTATTATTTAAAATGTACTTTTATTCTTAGTTTTTACTCGAAAAAGCATTTGCTATGGAACAAAATTTCAGTTACACGCATATATATCCCTTTCCCATATAGAACGTAACATTACAGTAATATGCAGTAATATTACTGTATCATTACTTTAATCTTACACGCTTTGGGAAAAGTTGCAAAACTGTTTTATTTCTAATGATAAAATAAGTAAAAAATTCTTGTTTATTCATTAAATATATATTTTAAAGTTATTTTTATTTACTTTACATGCTCGTGTAACAATACTAAAATTTTAAATTAATTTTGCTTAGAAAAATTAACTGTAAGATTACTGTAAATTTATACTCAAATATTACAGTAATAGTACTGTATCGATAATAATAATAATAAGATGGTCCGTAGGTTTATCTTAGCCCAATTATTGGAAAAGGAGACTGAATTGAAGGAATAACGTGTATTAATATTACATATGCATTATTTGGGCCATAAATGCTTTTGAGCACTCACCACGATTCGTTTTCCTATTTTATAATTACGTGTCATTTTCTACTTCAAGAAAATTAATATAATAGATGTAGATTTCAACTTTTTGTATTAAATAAGTTAGTTTCCATAACAAAAATACATATATAAGAAGCGAGAAAAATTGAATGTTTTATTAACACTAAAAAATTCAGTTTGAGGTGAGATAAAATACATGGGAATCAGGGGGGATCATCTTGAACACCCATTGAGCGATCATCTTGCCCCAAATGACACTAAATTTTAATTTGTTCGTAACTTAACCTATAAGCTTTGGTAGTCCAAAGTAACAATCAGAAAACTTAATTGAAGATATACTGAAGCTATAAGTACAAGGAACTTTGAATTCCAGCTTCTGCAACAAAAGTTACCTAAGTTAAAAGTTTAGCTTTCTTTAGATAAAAACTATGAAATTTTAATTTTTTCCAATAAAATTTTTTTAATGACGTGTGTTATCATGACAGTTTGACTGATTTATATATGAATCAGTCAAACTGTCATGATAACACATACATATAGGTATGTACACTACCGTCCGAAATTGTGCGTACGCTAACATCTCGAGCTATTAAAAAACACACCCGCACAGAAACAGTGATAACTCGGTTAAAAATGAAGCTAGATGATTTTTTTAAATTGCATTGGAAAGCTTATTAAATTTCCAATGAAATGCCAGTATTTTAAGTTGTATTGCATAAATAGGAAGCGAGATATGATGTTATAAAGACAAAAAAATAATTCTATTTTTTTCGGAATTTCTTACTCTGACTTTGACTCCTGGCACAGTATAGCAAAGTTTATGAAAAAAATTGTTACTTTTAAAGACTATTCCTTGTAACCTAAGCTTTAAATAGAGACCAAGAACAGCAAAAAATATTTACGGGTTCCCGAGATATTACAAAAAGAATCGGACCGTGCAAAGCAGAATTTTCAATCTTCGATTTCTCTAATTGGCCGTTGAGTCAATTACATGTCTGTGAAAAAAGTGTCGAAAATTAATTTTACCAAGTACATTCTTACTGGGATCCTTTTTTTAATTTAATTTATTATATATCGATATTTAAAAAGTGGATCCCAATATGAATGTACTTGGTAAAATTAATTTTCGACACTTTTTTGACAGACAAGTAATTGACTTAACGGCCAATTAGAGAAATCGATAATTAAAAATTCTGCTTTGCACGGTCCGATTCTTTTTGTAATATCTCGGGACCCGTAAATATTTTTTGCTGTTCTTGGTCTCTATTTAAAGCTTAGGTTACAAGGAATAGTCTATAAAAGTAACAATTTTTTTCATAAACTTTGCTAAACTGTGCCAGGAGTCAAAGTCAGAGTAAGAAATTCCGAAAAAAATAGAATTATTTTTTTGTCTTTATAACATGATATCTCGCTTCCTATTTATGCAATACAACTTAAAATACTGGCATTTCATTGGAAATTTAATAAGCTTTCTAATGCAATTTAAAAAAATCATCTAGCTTCATTTTTAACCGAGTTATCACTGTTTCTGTGCGGGTGTGTTTTTTAATAGCTCGAGATGTTAGCGTACGCACAATTTCGGACGGTAGTGTAATTGGCAACGTATTACTGTTTTTACCTGAACGGTAACGCTAATAGGCTCTCCAAAGTTCGAAAGGATCATCTTGCCCCAAGGAATCATCTCATACACCTTTTCCCTACTTAAACAAACCGAGGGGGCAATTACTTGTTAAAAAGGTGTACACTCTAATACACCAAATTTGCCAACTATTACATGTATTATAGGCTATTACATAACTATTACATGGTATTACCGACTATTACATGATATTACTTCTACACGGAAAAAATATTGTGCTCAATTTACATGAAGCGTTGATGTACTTTTCGCTAGACACTATTTGATGTATGAATCGTTCGTGAAACAAGAGATTCTTTCATGAAAACATGTATTCATTACATGAATTTACTTGTTGCAAGAATAGAAAAAGATATATACTAATTTTGTTCGATCATTATACTAAAAACGTTCAAAACACATGAAAAAAATGTTCTTTACATTCATATGTAAAATTTGCTTGAAATCTATGCGCTTTTCGGATGTATTTCTTGTAAATGGGACTGCGACATGACGCATGCGCACTTTATTAGTATCTAAATTGCAAGAAATACATCCGAAAAGCGCATGGATTTCGAGCAAATTTCATATTGAATGGTGGGGAGCATTTCTAGCATAGTTTTAAGGAAATCGTGGTATATGTTCTAACCTTTTTTCCTATTAAAGTAAGTGATGCTCAAAACGCATGAATTTGTCCTTTAAAAGCACGTTTCACATGATGCAATTTTCGGACAACATATGCTTGTATGTATGCCCTCGAAACAAACCCATATTTTCTTGTATCAAGTTATTTTTAGCACCCGGGTATGAACACAAGGGTTAATAACAATATTTAACATACGCACATAAAATTTTGTTCCATAACGATGGCTCTTTCGAGTAAAAACTAAAAATAAAAGTATAATAAATACACTGAAAAAAAAATTTATTTGATTCAAATAACCGATTATTTGATTAATATCAAATAGATATTTACTTGTATTGAGTGTATATGTGTGAGTATACATGTGTATGTATTGAGTGTATATGTGTGAGTTCACATGTGTATGTATTTTATATATGTATTGAGTGTATACACGCAGAAAATTTCTTTATTAATGATTACAATAATCTATATTACAGCTCGGATATGTGAACATTTGTTGTAAAAATTACGAAAACTATGTAATTTACTAAGAATTTAGTAGGAGCGATTACTATAGTTACTTTAATGAATCCGAACACTGTATTAATCGTGTTGAAATTTATTTTTTGGACCTATTAATAATTTAGATGTACAGGTTCAGAAAGGGGATTGTACTCATTTACGTAGAGTCTTGTTTTGATTACAATAGTCTACGTTACAAAAAATCTTGGATTTATGTACTTAGGGTTTAGTAAATTTGTCTAGGTTAATAGTATAATTAATCTTGAAGTTGGGAGTCTTGGAATAGTGAAATTAATGTGCAATATATGATTAGAAGTCATAAATTACAAAAAAAAAATTATTTTAATTGATAATTTTCCTTTTTTACTTTACAACAGTTATTTGTAATCAGAAATAAAGCAATAGTAGTATTTACAAAGAACTATAGTAAAATTAGAAGGCAAGGCAGCCGGTCACCTTATTTTACAATAGTCCTGTTGTAAAGTCTACGACAGTCTACTCTCTAAATTTGAATTAGTAAAAATGTTTACTAATTTTAATTAGTGACTGACTTTTTGCTTTTGAATCAGTAAACTTTACTAATAAAGTAGTTGAAATTACTATTTATTAGTAAAACTTACTAATTCAATAGGAAAAAGTCACACACTATTAGCAAAAAAATATTAATTTTAAAAAAACGAGAATTTTTGAAATCTGACTTCAGTTTTGTAATCAGCGACCTCAAAAACAATAGAAACCATGATTAGCAGTTTAAAATTCTCGTTTTTTTAATATTTATATTTTTTGCTAATAATAACCTATTTTGGTTTTTATTGGTCAACTTTCGGATCCTGTAAAAAATAGTTAACTCAACAAATTTCATTTGTTAAAAATTTTACATTATTCTTTGAACATTTATAAAGAGAAACAGAGTAATCCGGTCAAAAAATATTAATTTTCAACGATTTTACAGGAAATTTACAAAAAAAAAATTTTTTCCCTCGCAAAATACATGCAAAATTTCACCAGCATACAGGCACCACTAAATATTAATTTAAAAAAAATAAAAAATACGTATCTAATTTTTTTCAATTTGTGACAAAATGACACCCGGAAATAGACAAAATTCCAAAATGTCGTTTTTAACGTCCACCCTAGTATACATGTGTATGTGTCGTGTGTAAATGTGAAAGTATACATGTGTATGTGTTGTGTGTACATGTGTAAGTATATATGTGTATTCATGTGTATTCATCCTTTTTAAAACTTATTAACAAAAATATGTAAATTTAGCACTTTAGAAAGACTCGACTAAAGTGCCGTATTAGACGCGCTAGTGCGAGAAAAGAGGGGAGGTAGCAGATTCTCGCTTAGTTCCTCCCACCTTCCATGCTACTGAAGCGCTGTTACCAAGCTAACATAAATAACACAGGTCTACAAGGATATTTTTTTAGATATGGGAGTGGTTTCCCATGTAATTTTGTGTGCCGAATTCGATCCCGGTGTTCAAAATTGCGTATCACGTCAGGATTTTGAGATAAGTGGGGTAAATACCCTAAAATATATAAAAATAAAATTCACCATTGGAAAGAGGACAAAAAAACATTTCTGAAACGTATTCTAAAAAATTTTTCCAATTAGAAGTATGTTCAGAAAAAATTCACAAAGTAGCCGGTGTTAGCAAAATTGGTCAAATTGGCCCCCCTCTACCCCCTTCAAATTTTCGATAAAGTCAAAAATATTTTTTGTTACATTTCTACTTGATAAAACAACAAATTCCCCGAGTTTCGATTTTTTTCAAGAAGATGAAATTTCAACTTAGGACATTACACGTAAAATGCCTCATATTAAGGATTATCACTTGTAAATTAAGGAAATGAGAGAAACTTATAAAAATTGACAGTTTGTTCTTAAGATTATTCTGGAACATATGATTTTTTTCAAAATTTTTTACCACATATTTTTTTATTAAAAAAATAAAATAAATTTCCAATTTAACATGGGCTCTTATGGAAGCTTAGATAAATCTTAGAAAAAAAGTATGAAGGAAATGAGAGAAAAATCTGTGACTTTGTGTACAGATAAACAATGTGAAAAAGTTAAAACTAGGAAAGTTTAGAGAAAGTTTACCACAGATTAGATGAATAAATAATTAGGGGAGACTGGGGCGAAAAGTTAAACTGCCAAAACCGTTAAAATTCATTCCCTTTCGAACGGGAATAGTTAGAGCATTGTAATTTTAATTATAGAAGGGTATTATCACCCTAAATAAATGTACGGAGTTGTGTGCAATTCTGTTAATTTTTGTGGTGTCTATATTGAAAGTTTTTTTTCAACCTACTTTTGAAAATTTTTTCGAAAAAGAAAATATAAACTTTTAAGTATAATTTTTGCATTTATCCTCACCGCGATTTTTTTACTTCATTATTTGGGTCCCCTGAAGAGATACCTAAAGGTATTTGCTAAATATCTTTAGTCAGATTTTTTATATTTGTTGTTAAAGCCAAAAACGCACCCTGGGGCGAAAAGTTAAATGTATTTTTAGATGTATTTAAATTTTTTTTATTTTTCGTTTTTTTGGGTTTATTTGTTTAAAAATTATTTATTTAACATTGGGCAAGTAGTCTGTCAAAAAAGAAGACCGTTCACATGAAATAAACAAAAAAAGTTTATTTTTTTTGAAATTTCAATTTTTTAACTTTACAACTATTCTAAAGATTTTGTTAAATAAACAAAGATCTTTTATTTACTAACTTACTTGTTTACGTATACTTTAACTTATCTAATACTTATCACCTATCAGAAAATAGTTTTAGTAGGATAAAAATAGAATTTAACTTTTCGCCCCAGCATGGGGCGAAAAGAAAATCAAAATAAAAAAAAAAAAAATGTTTTTGAAAACAAAATTTTCAAAAAAGGACAAAACATGTATTTTATGCGAAAATATCATGAATTTTTTTATTGAAAGTTGTAGAGGACAAGTTGCCCTACAATATTGATATACAAATATTTGCATCTAAGCGGATTATATTGCAAAAAAAAATCATTTATGCAAAATTTAACTTTTCGCCCCAGTCTCCCCTATTTTAATTTTAGTTTTCAAAGCAATAATAAAAACACATGAAAATGTGGCAACATCGCAACAACACATAACCTCAAAAAAATACAAATTTGATCTGTACCCTTGAAATTAACAATATTCCTTATTAATAAGTTAATAATTTTCATGTTTCTTTTGTATCATAATAATATTTTACATTTGTTTATCATAATTTTCGTGTTCCCAACACTAAAAACTTTGAGGTTAACGTCTGACAATATACTAATATACCAGTCGTACCAACCATAAGTCGAGTATGCATTGTCATGATTTTTAACACAATTTCAGAAAATTAATTAAATATATTTTTAAATATATAAGGTTTAAACAAACTTTAGCTTTAATTTTCACATCTTTTTTGAATGTTTTTTTCTTTCAATAAAATAAATATATAGGTTTTTTGAATAAAATTATGAAATTGAAAATTTTTTTTGAGGTTGCAAACATGCAAGGTTTTACATTGGAGTAATGGGAACCACCCCCTTGCCGCTCACTACTCCTTGGACAATCCTTAATAAGTACTAATGATAACTACCATCATAAAGTAAAAATAAAAACATTTTTGTGTCTTTACCCACATTTTTCTCAAAATATTTTATATTATTATATCCTGCACATATGGGTCTGAAAATGCAAGAATAAAGCTATAATTTTAGACTATATAGAAGTGTTTCGCACATCAAGTTTAGGAGATAAAAATTCTGAAAACGGCCAAAAACACGTTTTTTAGTTGTTACCCCCACTTTTCTGAAAATCCTGACGTGATACGCAATTTTGGACACCGGGATCGTATTCAGCACACAAAATTACATGGGAAACCACTCCCATATTTTAAGAAAATGTCGTATTTTGTAGACCTGTGTAATTATACTATGCGTCCAGATATACACTGTAGTTGCCCAACCATGCAATATGTAATAAGAAATGAAAATGCGCATGCGTTAATACGGTGTAAGAATACTAACCTCAAATTCTATTCATAATGTCAGTTAATTTAATTATTCTGAGTTGATTTTTTATGGTTAACTATAATTAAATAATTAATTTGCATATTTTCAGTTCTTAATTTTTTTTAATTTGTTAACATTATTAAAATTAACACTTTCTTCAGGCGATACGAAATTTCATACATTATTTTTGCAAAACACATAAATATTCTAAAGAATTTAAAGAGGAATGGGACATAGAATATGACAAAAAGTTAATGACGTATAGATAAAATCTCTATTTTAAAATTAACGCTATGTATAAAAGTTTAAATATTAAGAAACAAAGATGGTAACTAATTATGACTGAAAAACATTAATTACATTAAAATAATATTGTTTTTTTAAAAGATATTAACATTTTTTATCGGTACGAAACACAACTTTTAGAAGTGATTGTACTAAGATGTAACCTAAGAAAATGAAAAATATGGAAAAATACATTTGAAAAATATTTCATTCGTAAAATTATAGCAGATAATGAGATATTACAGTTTTTTATAACTGTAATTATATATTTATAAATGATTTTAATGAGCTAAAAAACGTGACAACTTTGTAAACTAATATCTTTGTTTTTCAAACGTTGGTAGGACTGTCATGACGGTAACTGTCTTCTAAACCTGTTGTGCGAAACACTTCTATATAGTCTTAAATTAAAGCTTTATTCGTGTACTTTAAGACCCAAATTCGAAAATTAAAAAAAACAAAATATTTTGAGAAAAGTGGGGGTAAAGACCCAGATGTGCGAAACACGTCTATATAGTCTCAAATTAAAGATTTACTTGTGCAGTTTACGACCCATATGCGTAAAAAATGTTTTAAAGATTTTGAGGAAAGTGGGAGTAAAACCCCCAAAAATGTACTTTTGAGGGATTTAAGTATTTTTTTCTCCTTAACCAAACGTGCTGGAATTATTTTTAGGGTGATTGTGTGTATTACTACGTGTTTAAAAATTAGCCACGTTTAAATAATTATTTGCAGCTTTTAACCTCAATCTTTTTTCCCATTTTTTGTAATGAGTAGTTAATATTTCTTAGAACTAAAAAAAGTCTTTGGGTTATAAAAATAATTTAATTTGTGATTTTAACTAGTGATTTTTAAAGTTAAATAAAATGTATTAAAATACATTTTTTTAGAATTTTTTATTAAAAATAAAAATTGATATAAATTAAAGTTTTATTATAGATATATAATAGTTTATTATCTGTCAAATAAAGTTTTATTTTAATATTTTCAATGAAATTCGTAGTAAATGGGGCACACGTAGTAGTACACACAATCACCCTATAGTCTTAAATTAGAGCTTAAATCGTACACTTCAAGACCCACAAGCGCAAAAAATAAGGATTTTGTAAAAATTGGGGGTAAAGAGACTTAAAAATTTTCTTTTGGTTATTGGAACGGTTTTCAATGTATTTTTATGCGCTGTACACGATTCTGGACTTTAAAATTGAGTATGCCGTCAGGTTTTTGAGAAAAGTGGGACCAATCACCCCAAAAACGTGTTTTGCTGGTTTTCAGTATTTTTTTCTCCTAAACAAGATGTGCGAAACTCTTCTATATAGTCTCAAATTATAGCTTTATTCTCGCACTTTCAGGCCCATATGTGCAAGATATAAAAAATATAAAAGATTTTGAGAAAAATGTGGGTAAAGACACAAAAATGTTTTTATTTTTAATTTATGATGATAGTTATCATTAGTACTTACTAGTCACTTTTACTTGCGCGCTACGCGCGCCCTCTTTTTTCTGCTATTCAATATGAAAATATTTTAACATTAAAAAAGTTTCTAGCATTATTCTAAAGATAAACACATATTTATTAAAAGAATTTTATCTGAAACGATTAAATTTTGTTTTAAATTTTGTATTCCTGAATTGCACAAATTTTTTAGCAATCTTGAAACATGCTTATATAATTTTAAGTATAAAATTGCCTCAAGCTTTAAATGTTTAAATTATTCAATTTTTTATCATTTTTATTTGTAAAAAATATTAAGAAATTTTTAATTATTAAAAAATTATGATTAACAAATAGAAAAAAAAACTTACTTTATGCATCATTTTTATTTTTCAATAATAATATTGTTCATCAACTCATTCTTTTCTTTCAGGAAGTAATTTGCATAATTTGTACACTAAAAATAATTTAATTGAAACAAATAAAAATTTATTTACTCAATTAAATAGTTTAATTGTCGATTATGCAATAAATATTTATTTTAACCAAGTAAATATTTATTAGATCTGAGTATTTTATTTGACGGTATGAAATAAATATTTATTTGCATCAATAAAATAATTTTTTTAAGTAACTAAATCTTTATTTGTATTAAATATCCAATTATTTAGCACAATTAATTCATTTAATTAAGACTAATATTTCTTTAATTGAATTAAATAATTAATTTTTTTTGCTTAGGGAATTTGGGAAATCTGCATACAGATACCTTGGATTCCTCATTCCAAGGTTATGTGGGGTTGGTAAAATAAAAGAATATAAAATAAAGACAAATTATAAAATTGTTTAGCAAGCTAGCGACTTACTGACAGCCCCAACCCACTAAAACCCGTAACCTTTCTTTTGAAGCCCTTCACCCACCCTCGGAACTGTCGCAAGACTGTAGCCTTCGAGGTTGGCGCTCCAACTCTGTCGCTGGTGCAATGTTAAAGAGTAATTGAGGAGCCGGGAAGAAGAACTCGCCGACCGCGGGAACGTATACTCTATTGGGGAATCCACACTTCGATCTAAGAAGCAGTGAGCGCCTCTGGGCCTGTCTCTGCTAGCCGACTGGTATTAACGCATGCGTTAGAGTCCTCGGCGAGTTCTTCTTACTGACTCCTCAATTGTATTAACCCATTTAGTCCCAAATGTCCGTATTTCTTAGCACAAGTTCGAGCTTTCCGTTCTACGAGCTACAATTTTCAAACAAAATCGGGAGATAGGTTTTTTTAATGGTTTGAGTGTCCTCTTTCAGAATCTAAAAAGAAATTTTAATTTCAAATTTATAGTAAAATGATATAATTCGCAGAAATTTTTTTTAAAATTACATTACGCTCTCTTGTAATCAAAATGTTGCTAATGTTTCAAATTTTAATTTAAATTTATTTAACAGTATTTAAAAATATTATAAACAATTTTCATAAAAAAAGAAGTTTTGAGTGGAAAGAATTTTTTTCACATTTTGCTTGGTTTGACATTAGAATAAATTTTAGAGAGACAAACCTTTGTTTATAATTGTTTAACATTATTTTAACAATATTATAAACAATTTTTACAAAAAACTATGTTCAGAGTGGAAAAAAATCTTCTTTTCTTCGACACTAACTTATTTTAACATTACAATTTCTAATAAAAATTCACTGTAGCTTTTTCTGGTTCTAAATATGGAAGCAACGTTAGATATTACATTTATTGCGTTTTAAGTAAAATTGTTAATTTCAAATCAGTATAATTTCGATTACATTTTAACAGGTTAAAAATTTCAAATAGTAAATTTGAAATTGTTCAATTATTTTAATGAAATATGAGAAAAAACCAAGAAATAAATTTATGTTTAATAATTTTTGACACTCTCACCTTCTTGTTCAAACTTTAAAACTTAGTACTTTAATAAATAAAATCGTAAACAAATTGGCTGCCTTTATTCCCGTGTTACTTACGATATTTTTTATTCCTAATGCACAAAAGTGTCGATTTCAGATAGCAGACAACAGGGAGTAAAAGTCATTCACTTGTTCGACTTATATGAAAATGACGGCCGTTGTCTCCCTTGGGCAAAAATAACGCATGGGATTTTTATTACTTTAAGGAGATAGAAAACAGATGATAGAATTAATTAAAAAAAGAGGACTATAATAAGAATGGTATTTAGTTACATTCAGCGATAGTTTCAAACAGTTATACAAATTAACAAATAATGATGGTGGTCATTTTCTTCACTAATAACCCTTCGTGATTTCGATTAGCAGTCCAAAAATTCACATATTCTATTTGCATGATAATAAATTTATGCTAATAAATATTATTCTCAGCTTTTTTAAACATTTGTATATAATCCATTTGGTTGTTGAATCTTATTAAAAGAAAAATAATTTTTAAAATTAAAACATATTTTTTTATATTACATATGTATACCGAAAAAAGTTTAGTTTTCATAAATTTTATGTTACAAAATTTTTTTCTTTCCTTTGAAAATAGATGAACTTACATTTTGACCGGTACTGTAAATATTTCACATTGAAAATTCCGATAAACATAATGATAGCAAATTAAACTTAATTAAAATTGAAGGGCCGGATGCATCAACTGCCGCTACGCGCTATTACACGAAATAATACCAGCCAGGTAGCAGTGAGAGGCCCAGAAGCGCTCACTGCTCACTGACTGGTATGGTCCTTTACGGCGGCGCGTAGCGGCAGGTGTTATATCCGGCTCCTTAATTATTCAAAAATTTAACTATAAACATAATTTTTTATATACATATTACTTCTAGTATCTCCTAAATATATTTTTACTGATTCAAATGAACGTACCCTCGATAATGCAACATACATCTGACCGTGATTAAATACATCTCTTCTTAAATCTATATATATTCTGTTAAATGTTTGTCCTTGAGACTTGTTAATGGTCATTGCAAAAGCTAATTTTATAGGAAATTGTCTTCTTTTAAAAGTAAACGGATATAAATTTTCACAATATAAAGTTACTCTATGTAAAAAGACAATATTTCCACTCTTATCTCCCGTTAATATTTGACATTTAATAACATTATGTGATAAATCTAAAACAATTAACCTTGTTCCGTTACATAATCCTTATTAATACTAAGATTTCTAATAAGCATTACAACGGAATTAATTCTTAAATGTAATTCATGTGGTGGTAAAGAAGGTGGAAAGAGAGTATTTAAATATTCTGGTAATAAAGTTTCAGAAAATTTTCCATTATCACAATTTTCAGTAGAATCAATACTTTTATATATTTTTTTACCTTTACTGTCTAAGAGACGCACCACTCTCTTATTAATATCATCAACGTCAACGTTTCTAGGTGCTAAAATTGCACACTCTGACAACTCCTGAAATTTATTCTGTTGTATGAACTGACAATACATTTCTTCTGCAATATCTACATTCCCTTTTTGAAAAATATGTTCTGGTAATATAACATTATCATCTGCATCATTTAATTCACCATTGCCTACTTTAAGTAAAAAATCTACAAATTCCGTTTCTTGTGGTAAGGCTCTCATATTATCTGTTAATGTGTATTTTTTGAAATGTTTGCATAGTTTACTATTTTTTATTGATAAATTAACTATTTCTAATCTACTACTCTGTTCTTTAATTGGTAAAGTTTGTCGAAAATCTCTGCCTAGAATTACAATTTTACCACCAAAAGGTTCATTGGATTTCATTATATCTCTTAATAGATAATCCATAATTTCTAAAGCATATTATGGAGCCATTGGTGCTTCATCCCAAATAAAGACATCTATATTTTTTAAAAAAAGGCCTTCTTTAGATTGAACTCTAATGTTTGAAGATGAATCACTGTATAATGGAACGGGTAAACCTAAAACTTTATGAACAGTTTTTCCATTAGGAGGCAGAGTCGCAGCTATACCTGTAAATGCCATGTTGCAAACATTTATCCCTTTACTTCTTAACAAATGTCATAGCGTAATGTATAAAAATGTTTTTCCAGATCCTCCACAACCATCAACATATAAACACTTAGAACTATCAAAAGAAGAATCCTTTAGGGCATCAAGTACATAATCAACTACAAGTTTTTGTTTTACATTTAATTCAGCATAATTCTGTTCTCCTATGTTAATATGTTCTGCAATACTTATGTCATTAACTTGTTGAGTAAGAATTTCATCTTGTATATCTAACAATCCCTGAAAGTCAGTTAAATTATATCCTTTGTTAAATAACATTGTTTTAATATTTCTATAAGCCCTTTGTTCAGCATCAATGTCGTTAGTTTTTGAATAATCTTCTGACATTTGACCCTTAAATTGTTCCCAAAGTTTATCCGGTTGTACAGGATGACAATGAATTAAAATTCTTATAAATAATTGGCGAAGTGAATGAGGCATCATCCATAATGCAGCTTCTTCCATTGTTCTAATCCACTCACTATCATCTTCTACAAGTACTAATGCCAAACAAGCAGATGTAAAAGATTCATGAACAACTCCATTAACTGTTCTCAAACTTTCAAAAGAAGTTGCTCCTTTTACTGTAAGCAATAATAGTCTAAGATTAAATAACTCTAATTGATTTGGATTAACTGAATACATTCTTCCCAAAACTTTTTCTTTACGAATTCTTTGTTTCCATTCAAGAGATTTTGTTACCCATGTATAATGCTCTGGTATTTCTGAATAATAATACTTTTGAGCATTACTATCCTGTTGGTTAAGTTTAAAGTAATCCAGAAGTTTTGTATTTTTATTTAAATCGAAAGAAATACCGTTACTATCTTTTTCTTCTCGAATAATAACATTCTGTTCATTTGGCAAATGTATGGGCAAGCGATTAACGCTATGACTCTTTTTTCCTAAAGGTTTACTTAGAATTCTCCAAACTGCCTCAACTGGACCAACATATCTATTTTCTTCATAATGATTTATTTCATTATGATTAATAGTTACATCACCATTCGCATTTGTGATAATAATAGATGCAGCGTCATGCCCTTTGAGAATATATTTATATAAATATTTAACAGACTTGATACTCGAAACTATTTCTACATTAATATGGCAATTAATAGTATATTAAGCAACAAGGTACGTAAAGGTAGCCATTTATTTACGGTGATTTTTGTGACACGAGTGGAGGCCTACAGCGCCCTGAGACCGTAACGAGTGGCACAAAAATCATCGTAAATAAATTGGCAGCCTTTAAGTCCCGTGTTACTTACGATATTTTTTATTCCAAAGGCCCAAAAGTGGCGATTTCAGATAGCAGACGACAGGGAGTAAAAGTCATTCACTTGTTCGACTTGCATGAAAATAGCGGCCTTTTTTTCCCATGAGCAAAATAACGCATGGGACCATAGCTGTTTTTTTGCCCATGGGAAAAAAAGTCGCCATTTTCATTCAAGTTGACAAATGAATAGCTTTTAGTTCCTGTCGGCTGCTATCTAAAAGCGCCTATTTTGTGCCTAAGGTATGAAAATATTTTTGAAAGTTTAGGACAATACGGAACAACATTAGAATTATCAACAATAAATCCATTTGGTCGTTCATACACTTTATTATTATTTCTTCGACGACAATGAACATAACAATTTTCTTCAATTGTAGTTTCTTCTTGGTAACTTTTTGGAAATTTTTTTGAACATTTTCCATCAATTAAACACCAATCTCCACAAGGACCATGAATATTATTTTGCATTATTATTTTATGTAAAATAGGATTATTATTTTCATCGGGAATCTCTGCAGAAATATAACGATCAACACTTTCAACTGTTAATATTTTAGAATTTTCTTTCAATATAACTAACAAATGAATGTGTGGCAATCCTCGCTTTTGAAATTCAATAACATAAACATAAGATTTGACCTCTCCAAATAATTTATTATCAACAATATGTTTAAGGAAATGTTTTACTTTTAATGCGAATACTCTAGTTACAATATCAGGTCTATCAGCAGCAGTTTGATGGGGTAATAAATTTTCCTGTATCTCTTTCCAATTTGGATTACACGTCATTGTAATAAATAAATCTGGTCTACCATGACGAGCAACAATAGCAAGCGAATCCTGATATTGTTGCATCATATTGCGAGGTGATCCAATAAAAGTGGAAGGCAATATAAGCGTTTTTCCCACGTGTACATCATTTTCCAACTCATAATTGTGTAAATAATCGATCAATCCTTTATATGTTTCACTTCTTAATTGAGCTTGATTATTTGCACAAAATCTTAATTTATCTTTTTCTATTTTTACATAATTGTCAACCACCCATTGTTGAAACAATCTACCCCCATATAAAAATGGATTAAATTCCTCATCTCTTATAGCAATTTTGTATTTAATATAGGCAGATCTAGAAATAGTATGATTTCTACTTCTATAATCACTATCACTACGAATCATATTAATATTATAACCCTTATTTCCAAGTGGATAAAATATAGGATAAATCCATGGTTCAAAATTGGGATCTAAATTGCTAACCAATTTTAATTCCTTTGTAGATTTATTATAAACCGTTACATAAGATTCTGGTATTTCTCCCTCAGAGTTTGTATTAAAAATTGCAGCAACTTCATTAAAACTTTGAAAATTATATCTATTTTTATCAAAACCTTTTTTCAAAGTGAACAATAATTGTAATTCAGGAATTTCTTCATTTTTTTGTCTTGCTAATTCAGTTTCTATTCTAATTACCTCTGACATCATCATGTAAGATTTTGTGTATGCATTAGAATTTCTCATAATATTTTCTATAGATTTTAAAATGTCTTCATCCAAATTGTCGTTACTTTTCAATCTGTATCTGATTGATTCCTCAGGGTCATAAATAAATAATTGACCAAAACATGGATCTTCACCTTTATCCGGATATAAAGCACTATTAATTTGATAATAAATTTGACCTTGAATTTTGTAACAGAATGGTCCTCTTCTTCTTTCATTAAAATTAATTACATTAACATTTAAAGATGCAAAAGAAAAAGAATTATTGTACAGCCTTATATTCTTTTTAAAATGACCAGATTTTTCATGAAGCCCTTATAGCAAAAGCTTTAATTCATCTGGATATTGTATGGAAGTTAAAACAACACCTCCATGACTACAACAGTCATTAAAACTAACTTTTCTACCAGCAACTTGTTCATCTTTAAAATGTTTAGCTTGACAATGTGTGCAATAATAATTCATTGGACCTAGATAATTTTCAACATTATTTGACTTAAATGTTTTATTATCATCTAAATCTATATTTAATATTTTCTTTGGAACAGAAATATTCAAATTTGAATTTATACTATTATTTACCAGTTTCAACTCATTTTGAATTTGATGATTTAATACTGTTTCACAATAATTTCTTTGACATAGGGTATGTTTTGTTTTTGACAAAGTACTTCTATCACTGTTAAGACTGTTAAGACTATTAAAAATGTAAAGACATCTTCCATCATAATAAGTACAGATCCAATGACCAAATTTATAAGATCCACTAAAAAGTATTTGAATGTGCTGCTTACTTTTCTCGATTGGAACTATCAAATCAAGTGTTTGTAAACACAAAGTATTTTGCATATTATAAAAAAAATTTGATTGTCTTCCCAATAGCTTTTGAAATTCATACATATGATCATTATTTAGCATTGCTCCTTCAGTGCCAACTATACTTAAATCATGAGTAGTCAAATTAACAGTTTCTCCTTTGTTAGACATTGTTCTTTTTATTTTATAAAAATATTTACATATATTTCGTTATCCAATATAATCAATTTCCAATTTTGCCTTTCATCCAATTTAACAAATTTCTAATTTTGTATCTTATCCAATTTAACCAATTTCCAGCTTTATTTACCCAACATAACCAATTTCCAAGTTTGCCTTTTAACCAATTTCCAAGTTTGCCTTTTAACCAATTTCCAATTGTTTTTAATCCAATTTAACCAATTTAAAAAATTTTCCTTTTATTCAATGTAACCAATTTCCAAGTATGCCTTTTATCCAATATAATCACTTTCCAAATTTGCTTTTTATATAATATAACCAATTTTCAAATTATCCTTTTATCCAATAAATCCAATTTTATCTAATATAACCAATTTCCAAATTATCCTTTTATCCAATAAATCCAATTTTATCTAATATAACCAATTTCCAAATTATCCTTTTATCCAATAATAACCAAATTCCAAATATAACCAATTTCAAATTTTATCTCTTACCCCAAATTTCAAATTACACAAAAATTTTAACTTAATTAATTAACACTATATTTATATTCACAAATTTTTCACTAACACTTACTATTCACTAAATCACATTTAACTAATTTACTTAAATATAACCAAATTCCAAATTTTTCTTTTATGCAATATAACCAATTTCTAATTTTTTCTTTTATCCAATATTCCTGTTATACAAAATAACCAATTTCAAATTTTATCTCTTATCCCAAATTTCAAATTTCACAAAATTTTTAACTTAATTAATTAACACTATACTTATATTCACAAGTTTTTCACTAACACTTACTATTCACTAAATCACAATTCACTAATTGAGCCTTCCAATTCTATAACTCGCCCGACGCTCGGAGACACGCGCTAATACCAGTCGGGTAGCAGTGATAGGCCCAGAGGCGCTCACTGCTACCCGACTGGCATTAGCGCGTGTCTCCGAGCGTCGGGCGAGTTATAGAATTGGAAGGCTCAATTTACTTATTACACTTTATATTCACTCACGTATAGTGAGTGAATTTACTAACAATGATAAATAAAAAAATTTAATTGAATGTTATACGTAACGTATAAGAAACGTGTCACATACACTTAGAAAATATTCTACAATATTATCACTTTCGATAAACTGAAAATTTCGTCCTTATTTGGGGGTAAGCGCTAAGTGTGAGTGCGAGCGAGCGTCCCTTTAAAGACGCATAAGAGTGTCTTCTTCGCACTCATAGATTGATGTATATATATAAAGGCCTGTATTCGACCCTAAGAAGGATTACGAACCCTTAAACAATAGCCTTTGTAAGAGGGATTCCTTCATCGGAAGGGAAACTATAGATAAAAGTCTATTATATGTATATATATAATATATATAGTAATAGAAACTCCATAGATAACGGTCTCGATAACGTCTGGGTAACGGCGCCGGTAACGGTCTCTCTGGTAACGGCTACCTTTCTTTCTTTCTCTAAAGGCAATGTCAATAAGAATGTCTCTCTTTACCTAATTTGCATATTTACTCGTTTCATTTTAAGGATTAATATGAGGCATTTTACGTGTAATGTCCTAAGTTGAAATTTTAACTTCTTGAAAAAATCGAAACTCGAGAAATTTGTTGTTTTATCAAGTAGAAATGTAACAAAAAATATTTTTGACTTTTTTGATCCAGTCAGAAAAGTTCTGTAGAGTCATTCTATAGAATGGCTCTATAGAATATTTTACAGAATTTGTAAAAATAAATATTTTTTGTGAATTTCTGCACGAATTCTATAGACTTTGACTAGAAATATTTTATAAAATTCATGTAGAAATTAAAAAATATATTTTTACATAAATTCTACAAAATTTCTATAGAATGTTCTATAGACTTCGGTACATAACTATGGAACTTCTTAATATTTTTAACTTGTTTTTTCCTGGAAAAGGACGAGAGTGGTGTTTATCCCGAAGGCCGGTCGCACAGGGTATACTGCTGTGAAGGACTTCAGACCAATCAGTCTAACCTCTTTTATATTAAAGGCGTTAGAGAAACTAGTGGATAATTTTATCGGACATGCGTGTCTGAGGAATCCCTTGCACTCAGGACAACATGGGAATATATCAGGTTTCTCAGTAGAATCAGCCCTCCACTCTGCAGTAGGTAGAATAGAGGAACAAATTAGCAGTGGTGGTTATGCGGTGGGTACCTTTCTTGATATTGAGGGTGCCTTCCCTAACACTTGTAGAGAAGCTATCTGCAGGACAGCCAGGATGCAAGGTGTGCCCGAGCCACTAATTAAAGGGATCGACAGCATGCTTCGCGAAAGGGCTCTCGAAGCAAAGAACAATAAGGCTAGGTTAACAGTCCTTGTCTCAAAAGGATGCCCACAAGGAGGAGTTGTTTCCCTTTATTGTGGTACTTAGTGGCAGATGAGTTAAAAGGGCATTAAATTCAAATCCTTTTAGAGCTTACGGAAAGTGCACTCAAGATTGTCAAGAATTGGTGCAGTTAGACTGGACTTTCTTGAAATCGGCTAAATACTTAGGAGTAATCCTGGATAAAAAGCTGAGTTGAAAGAAACATTTCGAGTATCAGTATAGGAAGTTCTGTGCTGCGTTCTGGGCGTGTAGAAGGGCGATAGGGTCATCGTGGGGGACTAAGACCCAATATGATCAACTGGCTCTATCAGATGATTTTAAAACCCAGATTTCTTCACGCGGTGGTGGGTTGGTGGTCTAGGACTCAACTGATCAGGGTTAAAGATAAACTAGACCAACTCCAAGCAATGGTTTTTAGAGGTATTACAGGGGCAATGAAGACCACGTCTACAGCGGCATTAGGATTCATACTAGCCGAAGTACATCTGTATATTGCTGCGGTGAAAAAGGTAGCCCTTACCATGAGCAGGCTAAACGTGCAGGGAAGGTGGAAGTCAAGCCATAAACACACCAAGCATCCACATATAATCCTATCAATTCCAGAATTAAGTATGGTGCAACATAAGATGATCAAGAGGGTGAAATTTAAACCCCGTTTTAAGTTACTTATACCAACCAGATTGGACTGGAAGAAGGGTTTTCCACTTGGGGACGAGGTCTGGTACACGGACGGCTCCAAGATGGATTGCGTTGCAGGCTTCGGAATATATCGAAAAACTGGCTGCATTAAAGTAGTTGAGTCGCTAGGACAATATGCCACTATTTGGCAGACCGAGGTCTGCGCGATTTTAACTTCTACACAAATGTCTATTCAAAAAGGAACAAGATGCAAAGGGATTAGTATGTGTGTGAATAGTCAGGCCGCCTTAGGGGCTCTAAAGAATCCCACAATACTAGACCAGTTGGGTTCAGTAAATAAACTTTCGTTGATCTGGGTATCGGGTCATTCGGGAATTAAGGGCAATGAAAGGTTGGACGTTTTGGTAAAAATCGGTTCTAAAACGGTATTTTTAGGTTCTGAGCCAACAATGGCATTAATGCCGTGCCTGGGTAAAGGAGACTTTTAAAGATGGGCTCAAAAGGAACATCAGAGGTATTAGGCGGGAATTAGGACCCACGAGGTAACTGAAACGAAGATTTTCACATTGACCGGCTTCTGCCTTCTTTTTGGCATCCCTCTCTAAACCTAATAAGGGCCTACAAGACCGTGGAGACAATACTTGAAATTTGTAATTTGTAAAAAAATTCCTTTCATATTTTAAAATAACAATTTTTGCAAAAAAGATTTGTTTTTACGAACAAAATCAAGGGAAAAAATACATTTTCAATAAATTACTCTCAATATATTTTACAACTGAGACCCAGACGAAAATTTCCCTTAAATAGTCCATTTTTAAAAATATAATTTTTGTTTTAAAATATCTTCCTTTTTATTTTAAAATTAGAATTTTTTAAAGAAATAATTTCCCATAGGGAGCAAAATCAAGGGGAAAAAATACTTCTGCAACGAATTACTCTAAATATATTCAAAAATTTAAGCCTACACGAAAATGAATTTGACTTAGCCAGCAATATCTTGGAAAATAATTTCATTCGGCAATAAGTTTATTTATAATATTTTCGACAAACCAGTAAGTATCTATTTTAGAAAAAATCTAGTTATTGTTGTCAATTTTTCTCTTTCAATTTTAAATTCCAATTGTTTTGAATAAGATTTGTCATTATGTGCAAAATCAAGAAAAATGTACAACTTAGACAGAGTCGAAAATAACCATAAATTTTCAATTTTTGGAAAATAAAATTTTTTCTTTCTATTTTTAAAATTCTAATATTTAGGAAAATTATTTAACCGAGACGACAAAATTAAAGATTATTTGTTTTTGAAAAATTTAACGTTTACTGTTAATTTCTTCCTAATCATTTAAAAATTCAATTTTTTGGGAATCTAAAAGTGTCTCAGTAAGCATAAACGAGGAGAATTATTTTCTTTGACAACAAATCATTCAGAACATGTTCCACAAATTATATCTCGACGAAATAACTTAAAATTGTCATTTTTTGAAAAATTTAATTTTTTCAATTTCTTTCTATTTTAAATTTATATTTTCTCAGTTTTGTCTGAGCGAGCAAAATCAAGAAAGAAGTACTTTCTGCATCAAATTACTCTGAATATATTCCACAAACTAGAAGAAGAAAATACCAAGAAGAAGGTATCTAAAATTATCCATTTTTGAAAATTCTAGTTTTTGTTATTCAATTTCTTCCTTTATATTTCAATATTCCATTTTATTGAGAAAGTGTTTTGTCTTAGCGAGTGAAATCAAGCAATATAATTTATTTTGACAACAAATTGTTTTAAGTATTTTCCGCAACTGAGAACGACGAGACAAAATCTGAAATTGGTCATTTTTAAAAAATGTTCTTCCTTCATTTTAAAATTACTATTTTTTGAAAGAAGATTGGTTTTTACGACCATAATCAAGGAAAAAACAAATTTTCAATAAATTACTCTGAATATATTGCACAATTGAGACCCTAACGAAAATAACTTCAACAGTACATTTCAAAAAAATATTTTTTTTTAAATTTCTTCCTTTTTATTTTAAAATTTTAATTTTTTGAGAAATAATTTTTTTAGCGAGTAAAATTAAGAAAAAAATACTTTCCGCAACGAATTAATCTAAATATATTCTAAAATTTAGGCCGAGACTAAAAAACCTAAAATTATACACTTTAGATAAATCTACATTTGCTGTCAGTTTTTACAATTTTTATTTAAAAATTCCAATTTCACTGAAAGAATTTTGGGCAGGCTGTAGGCTTTACATGAATGCCGCTAGAGCTTGCTGCCTCAAGCTCGCAGTTAACCTCAAAAAGGCGAGAATCTACTCCCAAAAGGTTAGCAGTAACACCTCAGAGGTAGCTGCTCAATTTTCGGAAGTAATTCCTCAACCTCTTAGGAGTTGCTGCTAACCTTTCGGGAGTATATTCTCGCTTTTTTGAGGTGAGCTGCGAGCCCTGAGCAAGGTGCACTAATTTTGGACATGAAAAGCCAGCAGCCTGCCTAAAATTCTTTCAATGTTCTATTAAAATGATTTGACTCAGAGAAAAAATCTACGAAAATAATTTATTTCGTCAACATAGTAAGTTGAGTATTTTCTACAAGCTCAGACTGAGACGAAAAATCAGAAATTAATAGTTTTTGGAGAATTTAATTTTTGCTAGCAATTTCTTCCTTCTCATTTTAAAATTTCATTTTTTAGGAAAATGTTATTGTCTCATCAAGCAAAATCGAAAAAAATAATGTTCTTTCGCAACGAATTACTTCGACGAATATATTCCACAACTTAGACACAGACGTAATTACCAAAAAGTGTCCATTTTTGAAAAATCTAGTTTCGTTGCTAATGATTCGGTTTTATTTTAGAATTTCAATTTTTGGGAAAGTGATTTGTCTTTACGAGCGGAATAGAAAAAAATACTTTCTGCTACAAATTTCTCTGAATATATTCTACAACTTAGACCCAGTCAAAGTAACCTGAAAATGTTCATTTTTAAAGAATCTAATATTTACTGTCAATTTTTTCCTTTTTATTTAAAATCTACAATTTTTGGGCAAGTGATATGACACAGCTAAAAAAAGCTAGGACAATAATTTCCTTTGGCAAGAAAATCTTTTGTTTTTGAAAAATTTAAATTTTTCTTTTCATTTCTTCCTTTTCATATTAAAATTCTAATTTTGGAGAAAGTAATTTTTCTTATCCAACAAAAGAAAAGAAAATAATTTATTTTGAAAACAAATTATTCCGAAACAATTCAACAACTTAGTACTCAAGCAAAAAATCTATAATTGTCCATTTTAAAGAACTGAATTTTTGCTGTCAATTTTTTCCATTTAATTATAAAATTTCAATGTTTAGGGAAGCTAATTGTTTCAGTGAGCAAAATCAAACAATATAATTTATATTGGCAACATATTATTCTAAATATATTCCGCAACTTAAACCGAGACAAAAAAACCTATAATTAACCACTTTTTAAAAACTTAATTTTTGCAGCCACTTTTTTCCTTTTTATTTAAAAATTCCAATTTTTATGAAAGAGATTTTTTTCTTTTTATTTAAAACATCCAATTTTTTGAGAAAGTAATATGACACAGCCAAAGAAAAGATTGACAAATTAATTTTTTTTTAAATATATCCCACCCAGATGAAAAAGTTCTATAGAATTTCACTAGAATCATTCTATAGAATCATTCTATTTAAATTCTAGAGAATATTCTATAGAATTTCAATAGAATGATTCTATAGAATTTCTACGTGAATTCTACTAAATTTTAGTGGTTTTTAATTAGAAAGAATATAAATTTCGTAAAATAATTTTTTTAACATTATAGTTATGTATGGTTACGAAGTTCAATGAATTTTATATATTTAAAGGATATAAACAATTATTTTGGCCTTAAAAATTGGTTGAAAAATATTATTTTACAAATTTAAATTTACTGTACCCTAAACCCATTCTGACCACTTAAAAAGAATTTGTTACATTTTTCAAGGGATTTTTATAAATTTTCCAACAGTAACCAAGCATGTGGCACTTATTGGTAGACCAGAAAATATTTTATATGTTTTTATCCCTTTTCCTCTTATCCCAACTTCATTATTATTTTTCGGACTTTTCATGGTTTTTCCTCATTTTCACCACTTTCCCGAGGGTAAGGGGGAGGGGCAAAAATCGAACTTTTTTAACATCCTCCTTTGCTTTTAATTTCTTCCATCTGAATTTAAAATTGAGGGTCCCAATCAAAGAACCGGTTATAAGTTTTGAGACTCAAAATTCTCCACCTCTAAATAAAAATAGAATTTAAATTTTTAATTTCTAGGAAACATTTCGCATTTGTATAAAGATTATACAAATGTTTCTCAAAAAATTGGGATTGAAAAATTTTAATTATTTTTTAATTATTTTGAGTTTAAAACAGTTATAAACGGTTCTTTGATAGGGACCCTCAATTATAATTTTAGAGAAAGTGATTTGTCTTTAATTCAGTAAATACACAAAATATTTATTTCGACAACAAATTATTCCGAATATATTCTAGAAGTCAGACCAAAATAAAAAAAACCGAGCAATTGTATATTTTTGAAGAATCAGGTTTTTGGTCCGCGACGAAAAACCTGCAATTATGTATATTTTAAAAATTAAACATTTGTTAACAATTTTATTCCTATTAATTTTAAAATTACATTTTTTCAGAAAGTGATTTGACTCAAAAAGATAAATTAAGGAAAATTATTTTCTTTCGGCAACCAAAATTATTCCAAATATACACCACAACATAAACCAAGACGAAAGAACCTGTAATTAAGGGGGCAGATGCAATAGCGGACGAAGCGCTTGAACTGTTTTCTCACTTACAACTAGATTAAGAAATAATTCTTTGAAAAATATACTTTCTCGAAAGACAAGAATAAATTAAAAATCGTACATGTTTTCTCAATACTTTTTCCCTTAATTTTCGCATTTTCTTGATCCGATTAATTCGAGCTCCTCGTCCGTTATTTCATCTGTCCTTCTCAATTGTCTATTTAATAAAAATTTAATCCTATTTTTGCTGGCAATTTTTCCCTTTCAATTTTAAAATTCCAATTTTTTGCAAAAATATATATCTTTACGTGAAAAATAAAAAAAAATTTCTTGTGACAACAAATTATTATAATAACCTAAAATTATCCATTTTTAAAGAAACACGTTTTTCTTTTTTAATTTACTTTTTATTTAATAATTGCAATTTTTTAGAAATAATTTGTCTTATGGAGCAAAATTAATGAAAATATGTATTTTCTGCAACAAATTACTCTAAATACATCCACACCACAGACATGGAAATTTGTATAATTATTAATTTTTGAAAAATTAAAATTTTATTTTTTGGGAAAGTGATTTTTCTTTGCGAGCAAAACCATGAAATTATTTTCTTTCGACAACAATGCATTCTGCATACACTTCACTAATCAGACGGCAACGAAAAACCTAAAATTGGTCATTCAAAATTTAATTTTGCTCACAATTTTATATGTTAAATTTTTAATTTTTAGAAAAATAATTGTACTCAGCAAAGAAACATTGGAAAAACAATTTCTTTCGCAACGAATTATTACGAATATATTCCACAACATCGACCCAAACGAATGGACCTGAAATTGTTCACTTTTAAAAGTATACATATCTTTGTCAACAAATTACTCTGAATTTATTCCACAATTTAGACTAAGACAAAGAAACCTAAAAATTGTCAATTTCTAAACCATGTAGATTTTGTTAATAATTTTCTACTCTCAATCTTAAATTTCCAATTGTTCTAAGAATGTAATTCGTTTCAGCGATCGAAATAAACGTAAATAATTTCTTTTAACAACAAATTATCTCAAATTTGATCCACAACTTAGACAGAGACAAAGAAATCTAAAATTGTCCATTTAAAAAAATTTTTTTTGTTGCCGATTTTTTCTTCCTAATTTTAAAATTTTATTTATTGGAAAAGCGATTTGTCTCAGAGAACAAAATCTAGAAATATTATTAATAGTTTTAACAAATTATTCGGAATAAATTACACAACTTAGACCGAAACGAAAGTAACATGAAATTGTCTATTTTAGAAAAATCTTATCTGTGCTACTAATTTTTTCCTTTCATTTAAAAATTTTAATTTTTAGTAAAGTGGTTTGTCTCACTGAGCAAAATTAAGGAATATAATTTATATTAGTATCAAATTACTCCTAATATATCCCTGCAAAAAAGTTCGGACTAATTCCGGATGAAATAAGGACAAATTATTACTGATTAATTCGAAAATTTTACGAAAAAGGTAAATAGTTAGTTAATTTGTAACTTTTTTGCAGACGTCGACGTCAGAAAGAGGAAGAATTAGCCAATTCTGCAAGTAAGGCGGACAAAGGTATTGAAGGACAACTGGTTGAAACTGAAAGTATTAACAGCATCAGTAACGGAAATGAAGACATCCAAGTAAGTGGGTATAAAGAAATTCTGTTTCAGCCAGAAGTGTCCAGAGAAGAGGGAAGAAAGGAAGATAAAGATTGCATCTATGTCAACGAGAATGAACAAGTAATTAAAGAGATTTTAGAAGAAATTGAATTCATAGTAGAAGAAGAGGAATATGAAATGGAAAATTATAAAATTTCTGAAGGATTAGTACAACAAGCACATGTGAATGCGGAAAAGGAAATAAACAGCGATCAAGAATTGTTAGAAGAAAACGAAATATTAAAGGAAAAAGTAAGAGAAGAATTTCCGGTTGAAGTAAGAGAAAAATACAAAAATGATAAGGAAAAAGAAAGAGAAAATTTTAAATTTGTAGAGCCTCTACACGAACATCACAGTTAATATTGGAGGAATTTAAAGAAATAGAATAAAATAAATGAAGAAATAGTAGCAGATGAAGAAGCAGAAATTAAAAGAGAAAGAGGTACAGCGAAAGATTTGATGGCGAATACGGAAAGTAATCAGAAATCTAAAGAAAATGGTAATAAAATTCAGAAATTCAAAAATGTGAAAATCTTGGATGAATTCAACACAGAAGAAAGGGAAATTTCAAAGATGATCTACGTTATAAACGAGACTCTTAAAAAAGTTGTAGAGGAAAACAACCATAAAAAAGGTTGTCAAAACAAAGTGTGGAAAATCGTATCTCGTTATAGAAAAGGATTAAAAACTAAGTACAATCTGCAATGTAATGAGTGTGGAGCACTTGTGCCAATTTGGTCGGAACCTAAAAGTAACGATTATTTAGATATTAATTTAGGTTCTGCTCTTGGCACTTTTACAGCAGGAATTGTTTATTCCACAATAGAAGAAGCACTCGCAGCTCTAAATGCGCATTACATGAGCCCCGCAATGTATATAAAAAATCGATTTGAAATAGGAATGCATTTGATAGATATTAATAAGAATGTAATAAAAGCTGCAGTTCAGAAAGAAGCAGAAATAGCAATTGCAAAAGGACATGTAGTTAATGAAGTACCCTACATAACGGTTGTGGTCGACTGTGCATGGTGCAAAAGAAGTTACCGCACATCGGCATATGATGCCTTAGGAGGATGTGTTTTGATAATTGGTTATGAAACAAACAAAATAATAGATTGCTTTATTAGGAATGTTCCTTGTACAACGTGCCAACGAGCAATGAAGGATGAACGAGAACCCAAAGAACATGAATGCTTTTCCAACTTTGATGAAAGTAAAAGTTCTTCAAGTATGGAAGCTGAAATGGTTGTCGAAGATTTCACGACAAGTAAAGACAAATATGGATTAATTTATAAATATAGAATTGGTAATGGTGACAGTAGTACAGATGTATTACTTGCAAATCATGATCCTTACGAAAAACATAATATTGTGGTAAAGAAATTGGAGTGCACCAATCATAAATTTAGAAGAAAAAAAAATCCCGGCAATTCAGTGGCCCGAAAACTCTTAGGAAGCAAGAAATTAAAGTTACGAATTGAAATTATTGCAGCAATTGATGATAGATTTATTAGGAGAGGAGAATTTGATTTCTGTATTAAGTAAAAGTCATGCTTATGCAGAAATTGTATCAGGATTACGCTTGTTAGGACATTACACAGAAAGTTTGTTGTACAAAGTTACAACAAATGTTGTTGAATCCGCCAATAACAATCTTTGCAAAGTTATTTCTGGCAAGAGAATTAACTACACTGCAAAAGAAAGCTACACTGTACGTTGTCATGCCACTGCAATGCAGTTTTCAACAAAAAAAGTTTTAACAACTGTGTTTGAAGGTATTGGCAAAGAAGTACCTCAAGTTGCAGAAATAATAGAAAACCGGCGAAAATTGAAGATTGAAATAATAAAAAGTATGCTCAAGAAAAGAGAAGAACCAAAAGGTTTTTTAGGAAAAACAAGAATGAAGATTATGGACCAAATTCGAAAGAAAATGATATATCAGAAGAATTCTTTGTAAAAGAAAAAGATTCGCTAATGAATGAATTGAAAAATAATCAAATTAAGAGAGATGCAATTGCAGAAAGAACAAAAAAGCAATCGGAATCAGGTGTGTGGAAGAGGCTACGTAGTAAAATGCTTACAGCGTCAAACTTTGGTCGTGTTTGCAGTAGGCAGAAAACTACGTTGACTGAGAAATTAGTAAAGGGAATATTGTTAAACAAATTTGTAATAGATGCAATGGAATATGGAACATACCACGAAGAAGATGCCAGACAGCAGTTGTCAAAGAAATTAGGTATTAAAGTTGAAAAATGTGGATTCTTCATAGATCCAGAGATAAAATTTTTAGGATGCTCTCCAGCTGGATTAATTGCAGAGGAATTATATTATAAAGATATTTCTTTGAATGCAATTATGAACAGAAAATGTAACGAATTTTCGTATGAAGTAGTAGCCGGTGGCATTGTTGAAATAAAATGCCCATACTCTGCCAAGAATATGAAAATTCAAGAAGCAAAAGAAAATATTTCTAATATAAAAAAATGGTTTCTTAAGGATTTGAAGTTTCTAAAAACTTCACATGAATATTACTATCAAATTCAGGGACAACTTCACTGTACAAGGCGAAAATATTGCATTTTTGTCATTTGGACATTGTGTGATATGGAGATGACGGCAATTTTACGCGATGACAAATTGTGGGATGCAAAGGTAAATAAGTTAACAGAGTTTTATTTACATTGCCTTCTTCCTGAAATCATCGATAGTAGACACCTGAGAGGATTTCCCCCTCGCGAACCTCAGTTTGTTCTAGATGCAAGAGAACCTTATATAGCTATCCAAAAGGAAAAAAAAGAGAAAAAGTTTAATGCTATTCTTCAGAAATGTATTGAAGCTGAAAAGGAAAAAGCAAATATCGAAAGTACTTTAAAAACTAGTCCAGCATTAAATCCTTCCCAACCATCATTAAAAAGAAAAGCAGATTTCAAAAACTGTATGCAGACAACTGTAAAAAAATAAAAGCTCACAACGATTTGGAACTTGTGGAACCATCACATGTGAATGACATTTCAGCACCATCAGCAGATGTGTTTCATCAATTAGTAAATATGGAGCATTCTCAAAACGATTGGGAACTTGCGTAACCATTACATGTTAATAACATTTTAGTACCATCAGAAGAAGATGTGTTTTATCAATTAATAAACGTAATATTGACGTGCAAATAGTTGGTGGAAATTCATCCAATCATTGGCGCTGCTATTATTTCTTCGATGAAGTTTTATACATTTACGACAGTTTATACATGCCAACGTATAAAAAACTCACCAAACAAGAACAAGTATACATCAATCGACGCTACCCAAACCTAAATTCCGACAAAGTCATACCACTACAAGTTACTCACCAAATAGATAGTACAAGTTGTGAAGTTTATGCAGGAGCATTTGCAATGTTCTTATGTTTAAGAGAGGATCCATGTACTCAAGATTACTCTATAGATTCGGTTGAAATGCGACAGCATTTTTTGAATATGATAAAGAATAAGGAAATAACCCCATTTCCGTTAAAAAATGAAAATGTAATCAAAATACTAGATGATTAAATAATTATTTGAAAAAGAAAACCTGAAAGAACCTCAGAAGCAGCGTAGGAAAATGTAGTAACACTGCAAAAAATGTATTTATAAAAAATTTTCAAATGTAGTTTTCAATTATGATGTCATACTATCTTTCAAGAATATAATTGTACATCAGCGCAGGAAATATTGTAAGTAGAAAGACTTTCTTTAGCAAAAAACAAAATAGTGACTGGATGAGAATGATCTTTGTTGTTTGTAACTTTATTTCCAGAGTACAGCGTCATGTAAAATTCAGATATATGACGTTGTACAACAGCGAGGGATTTATTACATTTAACAGCAGCGTGGAACATTCTATAAGAAATTTTTTTTTTAAATAAACAACAAAGTTGGAGGATGAGGGTGGTTTTGTTGTTTATAACCTTATTTCCAGAGTACAAAGTCATGTAAAATTCAGATATGTTACGTTGTACAACAGCAAGAGATTTATTACATTTAACAGCAGCGTAGGATATTTTATAAGAAAAAATTTCTTAAAAAATAAACAACAAAGTTAGAGAAAGAAGGTGGTTTTGTTGTTTATTACTATTTTCAGAGTACAACGTTATAAAAAACACAGATATGTGACTTTGTACATCAGCGAGAGATCCAATATTATACTAGATCATGAAAACTGAGAGCAGCGGGGGAAATATTATATCAGTAAGAATTAATGTAAAAAGTACAGCAAAAAAGGCTATTAAAATTGGACTTTTTGTCATTTAATTTTATAAATAGTTTTAATAATTAAACGTCAGAGAATGACGTTCAATGAAAGACGAGTTTATGACGTTGTACAACAACAACGGTTGTAATCATTATCTTTAACTGCAGCGTCAGAAAATTTATAAATAATTATCTGTTTTAAACATTGCAACAATGTTACATTGAATTATAGAGTTACCTCCATTTTTTACTATTTTGTTTAGATATTTGCAAAATTAGAAAAAAATGCAAATTTTCTAAGAGACTTATGTCAAGAGATAATAAATAATAACAATAAATTGTTCAAACAAGTAAAGGTTATATAATTTATTAATTTTCTTCATTTTTTCCTAATTTGTTTGAAAAACTGCAAAATTACAACAAAACTGCAAGTTTTTAAGTGACTTCCATTTAAAATTAATAAATAACAACAATGAATTGTTTAAATAAGTAAAAGTTATAAAATTTATTAATTTTTTTCATTTTTTCCTAATTTGTTTAAAAAAACTGCAAAATAAAAAAAACTGCAAGTTTTTAAGTGACGTTAATAAATAACAACAATGAATTGTTTAAATAAGTAAAAGTTATAAAATTTATTAATTTTTTTCATTTTTTCCTAATTTGTTTAAAAAAACTGCAAAATAAAAAAAACTGCAAGTTTATAAGTGACGTTAATAAATAACAACAATAAATTGTTTAAAAAACTGTAAAATTGTAAAATTTATAATTTTCTTCATTTTTTCCTAATTTGTTTGAAAAACTGCAAAATTAGAAAAAACTGCAAGTTTCTAAGTGACTTGCATTTAAAGTTAATAAATAACAACAATAATCTTTTGTTTCTTCTGAACTTGGTTTTGTGAACTATGATATATTTCGTAAAGACAGAAGTTCTCACTCTAGTGCGTACGAACGTGGTGGTGGTGTGCTGATTGCAACAAACTCATCACTAAATGCTTCGTTTTTGGATGTCCATATGCTTAATTTTTGAAAAAATTTTAACTTTGTTCCCATCTGCTAAACTAATTATTACTGGAGACTTTAACTTACCTTTTATCTTATGGCAATCGGTTTCCAGTGACGGTTTATCATGCATTTCCAAAGTAAAATCGTCTCGTTTATACAATCAAATTGCGGGTCGTTTTTCAGAGACATTGCAGTTTTTAAACCTCACTCAGATTAACACAATTCCAAATATCTCTGGTAATATACTAGATTTGTTGTTTGTTAATTTTTCTAATTTAAGGATAGCACTAGCTTCTGAAAATCTACTCCCTATTGATGCTTATCATCCACCTATTGTCTTAAATATTACTAATGTCAACTCTTCTGCAATTATCAACACTGTTGATTTACCTCATTATAATTTTGATTTTAATCGCGCAAACTTAACAGATTTATCTATTTATTTTTCGAACATTGATTGGAATATCGCTCTTGATATCTAAGATGTCGATGATGCAGTAGAGATTTTTTATGACATGATATATAACGGTTTTCATTTATATGTTCCATCTAAAATTTATTTTCCAACGAATTATCCGTCATGGTTCAATAATGAACTCAAAAGTTTAATTTCACTTAAAAAAGGATTGCACACTACGTACAAACGTACAAATTCTTTGTCTGACTATACGACTTTTTCTCGCTTACGAGCAGAGTGTAAATATAAATCTAAAATTTGCTACAGGAATTACATTGTAAGTGTTGAAAATTCTATAAATGAAAATCCAAAATTCTATTGGAGGTTTGTTAATGGTTTGAGGAAAAACTCACGAATTCCTAATGAGGTATTTCATGGTTCTACAGTTGTTAATAGTAATACTGATTCTGCAAATTGTTTTAAGGACTATTTTTCCTCTGTGTACACAATTGCCTCAACTAATGTCAGAACAATTAATAACATTTCTAATAATCTTGTAAATGTTCCATGCATCTCTAGAGATTCTATATCAAATAAGTTGAGAACGTTAGACATTAGGAAGGGGGCTGGCCCAGATGGGGTTCCCCCCTCTCTCTTGAAGACATGCTTCTCATCCTTTGTTGAACCACTATTTAGTCTTTTTAATAAATCTCTCTCTCAAGGGATTTTCCCATCTGTGTGGAAAAGAGGTATAGTAATTCCTGTATATAAAGATGGAGTAAAAAATGATGTTACAAATTGTCGCCCAATAGTATTACTGAGTGCTATTGCTAAAATTTTTGAATGTCTAGTTCAGGATATACTTTACATTCAACTGGAAGGTTCAATTATCGATGAGCAGCATGGTTTCTTTAGAAATAGATCTGTTTTAACGAATCTTAGTATTTTTTCTAATTTTGTTCTACGTAATCTTGATTCAGGATGCATGGTGGACACTATTTATACAGATTTTGCGAAAGCGTTTGATAAGGTCGACCATAGTATTCTCATGGCCAAGCTCTGCGCTCTGGGTTTTGCTGATGATCTATTAATTTGGATTAAAAGTTATCTTACTAACAGAGTGTTATCTGTTCGAATTGCAAATGAATTTTCTGATGTATTTTATGCTACTTCCGGTGTTCCACAGAGCTCGCTCCTTGGACCTTTGCTACTTAATTTATTTATTAATGACATTACTTCCGTTATCTCATCATCATTTTTTCTCTTATTTGCAGATGACTTAAAAATTTATAAAGTTATTTCCTGTTATCAGGATCACATAGATTTGCAAACTGACCTTAACGGATTGCATACCTGGTGTTCTCTGAATAATTTAAATCTAAATATAAATAAATGTAAAATAATATCTTTTTCAAAATCTGCTAACATTCCGGTTTACTTTTATCATATTGGTGATGATGAAATGTCGCGAACGTCCACGGTGCGTGACCTTGGTGTCATTCTCAATAGTTCATTTACGTACTCTGATCACATAAAGTACACAATTAGTAAGGCTAACAGGGTCATGGGCTTCGTCATGAGAAGTGCATCACATTTCAAAAATTTGACTGCTTTATGAACGCTGTATTTTTCCTTAATTCGACCAATAATTGAATTTGCATCAATTCTGTGGTGGCCTTATCAGGACTATCTTTTGTTGGAGATAGAGCGGACTCAAAATAAGTTTTTGCGCTTTATGGCTAGACGAATTAGCGTACATCACGATTTTTATAGTCATGATTACACGACCTTAAGGACGCTATTTAATGTTCCTCCGTTATCTCAAAGATTTCTTTTTGCAGATTTTCTTTTTTTGTTTAAAATTATTAATGGAATATTAAATTGTCCTTGCTTGTTAAGTCTTTTTGGTGTGTACGTTCCAAAACGATCTCCGCTGAATATTAAATTGTTTAAATTACCATTGGCCCGAACAAATTATTTACAAAATTCTGTGATATATCGACTAGGGCGTAAGGCAAACCAGTTTGCAAATGACTTAAACTTTTTTGGTGTCTCAATTGATAGTTTTGTTCGAGAGTTACGCAATCTGTTTCTTGATACTAATAATAATATGTATTGCGCGGCCTTGTCAATTACTTTTGTTATTTCTCTGTATTTTGATAGTACTTTGTACGAAAGGGTGAACTAACATTCTACCCGTTTGTATACGAAATAAATAAATAAATTGTTTAAACAACTGTAAAATTGTAAAATTTATTAATTTCCTACATTTTTTCCTAAATTGTTTAAAAACTGCAAAATTAGAAAAAAACTGCAAGTTTCTAAGTGACTTGCATTTAAAGTTAATAAATAACAACAATAAATTGTTTAAAAAACTGTAAAATTGTAAAATTTATTAATTTTCTTCATTTTTTTCTAATTTGTTTTAAAACGGCAAAATTAGAAAAAACTGCAAGTTTCTAAGTGACGTTAATATATAACAACAATAAATTGTTTAAATAAGTAAAAGTTATAAAATTTATTAATTTTCTTCATTTTTCCTAATTTGTTTGGAAAACTGTAAAATTAGAAAAAAACTGCAAGTTTTTAAGTGAGTTGCATTTAAAATCAATAAATAACAACAATAAATTGTTTAAACAACTGTAAAATTGTAAAATTTATTAATTTCCTTCATTTTTTCCTAATTTGTTTAAAAAACTGTAAAATTAGAAAGAAACTGCAAGTTTATAAGTGACGTTAATAAATAACAACAATAAATTGTTTAAAAAACTGTAAAATTGTAAAATTTATAATTTTCTTCAATTTTTCCTAATTTTTTTAAAAAACTGCAAAATTAGTAAAAACTGCAAGTTTTTAAGTGAGTTGCATTTAAAATTAATAAATATCAACAATAAATTGTTTAAACAACTGTAAAATTGTAAAATTTATTAATTTTCTTCATTTTTTTCTAATTTGTTTTAAAACTGCAAAATTAGAAAAAACTGCAAGTTTCTAAGTGACGTTAATATATAACAACAATAAATTGTTTAAATAAGTAAAAGTTATAAAATTTATTAATTTTCTTCATTTTTTCCTAATTTGTTTTAAAAACTGCAAGTTTTTAAGTGAGTTGCATTTAAAATTAATAAATAACAACAATAAATTGTTTAAACAACTGTAAAATTGTAAAATTTATTAATTTTTTCCTTATGTAATGAATGTACACTACCGTCCGAAATTGTGCGATCGCTAACAGCTCGAGCTTTTTAATAACACACCCGCACAAAAACAGTGATAACTCGGTTAAAAATGAAGCTAGATGATTTTTTAAAATTGCATTGGAAAGCTTATTAAATTTCCAATAAAATGCGACTATTTTAAGTTGTATTGCATAAATAGGAAGCGAGATATCATGTTATAAAGACAAAAAAATAATTCTATTTTTTTCGGAATTTCTTACTCTGACTTTGACTCCTGGCACAGTTTAGCAAAGTTTATGAAAAAAATTGTTACTTTTATAGACTATTCCTTGTAAACTAAGCTTTAAATAGAGGCCAAGAACAGCAAAAAATATTTACGGGTTCCCGAGATATTACAAAAAGAGTCGGACCGTGCAAAGCAGAATTTTTAATTATCGATTTCTCTAATTGGCCGTTAAGTCAATTACTTGTCTGTCAAAAAAGTGTCGAAAATTAATTTTACCAAGTACATTCATATTGGGATCCACTTTTTAAATATCGATATATAATAAATTAAATTAAAAAAAGGATCCCAGTAAGAATGTACTTGGTAAAATTAATTTTCGACACTTTTTTCACAGACATGTAATTGACTCAACGGCCAATTAGAGAAATCGAAGATTGAAAATTCTGCTTTGCACGGTCCGATTCTTTTTGTAATATCTCGGGAACCCGTAAATATTTTTTGCTGTTCTTAGTCTATATTTAAAGCTTAGGTTACAAGGAATAGTCTATAAAAGTAACAATTTTTTTCATAAACTTTGCTAAACTGTGCCAGGAGTCAAAGTCAGAGTAAGAATTTCCGAAAAAAATAGAATTATTTTTTTGTCTTTATAACATGATATCTCGCTTCCTATTTATGCAATACAACTTAAAATAGTGGCATTTTATTGGAAATTTAATAAGCTTTCGAATGCAATTTTAAAAAATCATCTAGCTTCATTTTTAACCGAGTTATCACTGTTTCTGTGCGGGTGTGTTTTTTAATAGCTCGAGATGTTAGCGTACGCATAATTTCGGACGGTAGTGTAAGGGAATTTAAAATAGCGGATTAGCTCGCCGGATCAGGGTTGGTGATAAATAAAATGAAAGTTTACAAACACTACGAATTCAACGTGACGAAAATACGATTTAATAAACAATTTAATATTACATGCTACAAAATATAATAAACTAAAATAATAATAATACGATTGACGGAAATTACACTACGATAAACGGTATGCGAAAAATTATACGATATATAAACGAAAAAGCGCGACGAAACGTTTGCTCGCGGTCACGGCCGCAACATTACCGACGTAAACGGACGCATGGAATGAGAGAGTGAAACTCTCTCATCGTTAATGTTACATCCCTTGATGCTGTAGTCCATAATTCATTTACGTTAATGTAGCCCTGAAAAGGGCTGATTTTCTACTGCGGACTTCTTCTTCTTCTTCTTCTTCGTCGTCGTCGTCGTGGAGTAAAACTCCTCGTCGTCTCGGAGTGAGACTCCTACCCGGGTCAAACCTCGGTGGCGAAATTCTTGCGAGGGTCAAACCGCTCGCCAAGTCGTCGGCTTCTTGCGAGGGTCAAACCGCTCGTCGGTGTCAGGCATCTTGCGAGAGGGTAAAACCGCTCTGGCGAAGTGAAAAAAAAAGTGAGTTTTTAATTGAGTTGCATTTAAAATTAATAAATATCAACAATAAATTGTTTAAACAACTGTAAAATTGTAAAATTTATTAATTTTCTTCATTTTTTCATAATTTGTTTAAAAACTGCAAAATTAGAAAAAAAACTGCAAGTTTCTAAGTGACTTGCATTTAAAGTTAATAAATAACAACAATAAATTGTTTAAATAAGTAAAAGTTATAAAATTTATTAATTTTCTTCATTTTTTCCTAATTTGTTTGAAAAACTGCAAAATTAGAAAGAAACTGCAAGTTTATAAGTGACGTTAATAAATAACAACAATAAATTGTTTAAAAAACTGTAAAATTTATAATTTACTTCATTTTTTCCTAATTTGTTTGAAAAACTGCAAAATTAGAAAAAACTGCAAGTTTATAAGTGACGTTAATAAATAACAACAATAAATTGTTTAAATAAGTAAAAGTTATAAAATTTATTAATTTTTTTCATTTTTTCCTAATTTGTTTAAAAAACTGCAAAATTAGAAAAAACTGCAAGTTTCTCAGTGACTTGCATTTAAAGTTAATAAATAACAACAATAAATTGTTTAAACAACTGTAAAATTAAAAAATTTTTTAATTTCCTTCATTTTTTCCTAATTTGTTTGGAAAACTGTAAAATTAGAAAAAAACAGCAAGTTTCTAAGTGACTTGCATTTAAAGTTAATAAATAACAACAATAAATTGTTTAAATAAGTAAAAGTTATAAAATTTATTAATTTTCTTTATTTTTTCCTAATTTGTTTGAAAAATTGCAAAATTAGAAAGAAACTGCAAGTTTCTAAGTGACTTGCATTTAAAGTTAATAAATAACAACAATAAATCGTTTAAACAACTGTAAAATTGTAAAATTTATAATTTACTTCATTTTTTCCTAATTTGTTTGAAAAACTGCAAAATTAGAAAAAACAGCAAGTTTCTAAGTGATTTGCATTTAAAGTTAATAAATAAAAACAATAAATTGTTTAAATAAGTAAAAGTTATAAAATTTATTAATTTTCTTCATTATTTCTTAATTTGTTTGAAAAACTGCAAAATTAGAAAGAAACTGCAAGTTTATAAGTGACGTTAATAAATAACAACAATAAATTGTTTAAAAAACTGTAAAATTTATTAATTTTCTTCATTTTTTCTTAATTTGTTTGAAAAACTGCAAAATTAGAAAGAAACTGCAAGTTTATAATTGACGTTAATAAATAACAACAATAAATTGTTTAAAAAACTGTAAAATTTACAATTTTCTTCATTTTTTCCTAAATTGTTTGAAAAACTGCAAAATTAGAAAAAACTGCAAGTTTCTAAGTGACTTGCATTTAAAGTTAATAAATAACAACAATAAAACGTTTAAACAACTGTAAAATTGTAAAATTTATTAATTTCCTTCATTTATTCCTAATTTGTTTGAAAAACTGCAAAATTAGAAAAAACTGCACGTTTCTAAGTGACTTGCATTTAAAGTTAATAAATAACAACAATAAATTGTTTAAATAAGTAAAAGTTATAAAATTTATTAATTTTCTTCATTTTTTCCTAATTTGTTTGAAAAACTGCAAAATTAGAAAGAAACTGCAAGTTTATAATTGACGTTAATAAATAACAACAATAAATTGTTTAAAAAACTGTAAAATTTACAATTTTCTTCATTTTTTCCTAAATTGTTTGAAAAACTGCAAAATTAGAAAAAACTGCAAGTTTCTAAGTGACTTGCATTTAAAGTTAATAAATAACAACAATAAAACGTTTAAACAACTGTAAAATTGTAAAATTTATTAATTTCCTTCATTTATTCCTAATTTGTTTGAAAAACTGCAAAATTAGAAAAAACTGCACGTTTCTAAGTGACTTGCATTTAAAGTTAATAAATAACAACAATAAATTGTTTAAACAACTGTAAAATTGTAAAATTTATTAATTTCCTTCATTTTTTCCTAATTTGTTTAAAAAATACAAAATTTGAAAAAAACAGCAAGTTTCTAAGTGACTTGCATTTAAAGTTAATAAATAACAACAATAAATTGTTTAAATAAGTAAAAGTTATAAAATTTATTAATTTTCTTCATTTTTTCCTAATTTGTTTGAAAAACTGCAAACTTAGAAAGAAACTGCAAGTTTCTAAGTGACTTGCATTTAAAGTTAATAAATAACAACAATAAATCGTTTAAACTACTGTAAAATTGTAAAATTTATAATTTACTTCATTTTTTCCTAATTTGTTTGAAAAACTGCAAAATTAGAAAAAACTGCAAGTTTCTAAGTGACTTGCATTTAAAGTTAATAAATAACAACAATAAATTGTTTAAATAAGTAAAAGTTATAAAATTTATTAATTTTCTTCATTTTTTCCTAATTTGTTTGAAAAACTGCAAAATTAGAAAGAAACTGCAAGTTTATAAGTGACGTTAATAAATAACAACAATAAATTGTTTAAAAAACTGTAAAATTTATTAATTTCCTTCATTTATTCCTAATTTGTTTGAAAAACTGCAAAATTAGAAAAAACTGCACGTTTCTAAGTGACTTGCATTTAAAGTTAATAAATAACAACAATAAATTGTTTAAACAACTGTAAAATTGTAAAATTTATTAATTTCCTTCATTTTTCCCTAATTTGTTTAAAAAATGCAAAATTTGAAAAAAACAGCAAGTTTCTAAGTGACTTGCATTTAAAGTTAATAAATAACAACAATAAATTGTTTAAATAAGTAAAAGTTATAAAATTTATTAATTTTCTTCATTTTTTCCTAATTTGTTTGAAAAACTGCAAAATTAGAAAGAAACTGCAAGTTTATAAGTGACGTTAATAAATAACAACAATAAATTGTTTAAAAAACTGTAAAATTTATTAATTTCCTTCATTTATTCCTAATTTGTTTGAAAAACTGCAAAATTAGAAAAAACTGCACGTTTCTAAGTGACTTGCATTTAAAGTTAATAAATAACAACAATAAATTGTTTAAACAACTGTAAAATTGTAAAATTTATTAATTTCCTTCATTTTTCCCTAATTTGTTTAAAAAATGCAAAATTTGAAAAAAACAGCAAGTTTCTAAGTGACTTGCATTTAAAGTTAATAAATAACAACAATAAATTGTTTAAATAAGTAAAAGTTATAAAATTTATTAATTTTCTTCATTTTTTCCTAATTTGTTTGAAAAACTGCAAAATTAGAAAGAAACTGCAAGTTTCTAAGTGACTTGCATTTAAAGTTAATAAATAACAACAATAAATCGCTTAAACAACTGTAAAATTGTAAAATTTATAATTTACTTCATTTTTTCCTAATTTGTTTGAAAAACTGCAAAATTAGAAAAAAACAGCAAGTTTCTAAGTGACTTGCATTTAAAGTTAATAAATAAAAACAATAAATTGTTTAAATAAGTAAAAGTTATAAAATTTATTAATTTTCTTCATTTTTTCCTAATTTGTTTGAAAAACTGCAAAATTAGAAAGAAACTGCAAGTTTATAAGTGACGTTAATAAATAACAACAATAAATTGTTTAAAAAACTGTAAAATTTATAATTTACTTCATTTTTTCCTAATTTGTTTGAAAAACTGCAAAATTAGAAAAAACTGCAAGTTTATAAGTGACGTTAATAAATAACAACAATAAATTGTTTAAATAAGTAAAAGTTATAAAATTTATTAATTTTTTTCATTTTTTCCTAATTTGTTTAAAAAACTGCAAAATTAGAAAAAACTGCAAGTTTCTCAGTGACTTGCATTTAAAGTTAATAAATAACAACAATAAATTGTTTAAACAACTGTAAAATAGTAAAATTTATTAATTTCCTTCATTTTTCCCTAATTTGTTAAAAAAATGCAAAATTTGAAAAAAACAGCAAGTTTCTAAGTGATGTAATGAATGTAATGGAATTTGAAGTTGCGGATTAGCTCGCCGGATCAGGGTTCGTGATAGAAAAAATGAAAGTTTACAAACACTACAAATTCAACGTAAATAAAACAACGGTTTAATAAATGAAATCAAATATTACATGCGACAAAATATAATAAACTAAAACAATAATAATACGATTGACGGAAATTACACTACGATAAACGGTATGCGAAAAATTATTTATAAAACGACGAATTATGTTTTTAAACGATAAATACGATAAAACGGAATAAAACGAAAAGCGCGAAGAAACGATTACTCGCGGTCACGGCCGCGACATTACCGACGAAAACGGACGTATGAAATGAGAGAGTTAAATTCTCTCCTCGTTAATGTTAAATCCCTCGATGCTGTAGTCCGGAATTCTTTTACGTTAATGTAGCCCTGAAAAGGGCTGATTCTCTTCTGCGGACATCTTCTTCTTCATCGTCGTCGTCGTCGCGGAGTAAAACTCCTCGCCGTCTCGGAGTAAGACTCCTACCCGGGTCAAACCTCGGTGGCGAAATCCTTGCGAGGGTCAAACCGCTCGTCGGTGTCAGGCGTCTTGCGAGAGGGTAAAACCGCTCTGGCGAAGTGCGACTTCTCGTTCTGCGACCGCTTCTTTTATACACGCGCTACGCCAACGAGTAGCGCGTGATTGGTCGGTCGCGTGGTGGAGGGGCGCTCGACGACTCGTCTCTACGTCGCGGCTGGAGAGACCTTGACGGTTGCGCGGCGCCTACACTTTTCGCGTTCTTTCGCGCGCACGTTCGAGGTCGACGTTTTCTGTGCGTGCGAATTCGACAATTTCGAGGTCGGCTCGTTTCTCACGCATTTTTACGCGCGTAAATTATCGACGATCATTACACCCCCCTTTCGTAAAGGAAGAAAACTTACTTTTAAGTTTTCTGTCTCGTTGATAATAAAAAGCGATTAAATTCGACGGGTGTAAATAACAACAAAAAAAAATCGGAAACGTAGATACATAAAATCGTGGAGCGTAAAAAAAAACAAAACGGGTTTAATTCGTAGATAAAAAAAACGTGAAATATCGAAAACGTAGTACGAAACATTAAATCGATGAACGGATTAAAACAATAAGTCGGACCAAACTTGCGAACGATGCTTGTGCTGGAGTCATCTTGTGGACGTAGTCGAAAATCCAAAGTCAATGACGGTCTGCTTGCAGGAAAACGGTGTTAAAACTGACATCTGTGTACGACTTCAAACTACTGAACAGGAAAGCTCATCTGAACAGCGACTGGTAACGATACGGATGACGGTGACATCGATAGTATAAGTGAAGTTTCGGTTGATACTACAGCGATCCGAATAACTTCACACAGGACTGAGACTCGACTGACGTGGACTGGATATCACAGCTCCTTGATTCGACGTATTTGAACTGGACATCTTTGACTAAACTGACTCTCGACGTATGTAACAACTGACTTGACTTTTCTGGTGACGACCTTCATATCACTGCATATTAGTAGACATCTTCGACTTCTTTACGTTGACGGAATCTTGTTTAGGTCTCGACTTTTACAACGACGAAATATAAAAGTGTTTTAAATATAAAAAAAACGCGTGACAAGATACAAACGGATATAAACGACTTGACAAACAGTAACGGAGCACGAACGAAAATATTATGCAGACGATGCAAACGATTTCAATTCAAAAATTTTTGACAAAAGAAAATTTAGAATTATAGTTACTCTAAAATTAAAGCAGCGGTAACGAATCGGACGAATACAACAGATAAAACGAAATATGAATCTTTCTATAAACGCAGGACAAGACCAAATAGAAACTATACGGATATGATAATATTAAATACGTAGAATACAAAATGTGATGAGTTACTGCGTAACATAATCAAGCGATACGATTTATCGTAACGAACGAACGGATACACTTTCGAAATATCTCTACGGCTACGGAGTTTTAATTGTTTTAAATAACGTTATTGAGATATGAATAAAACAATTTTACGACGACTATACATTACAATAAAATTGACTAAAACAAACGAACAGTTTTAACTTCGGGATATCTTCGAACGACGGTAACTCGAACTAGATAATAGTTAATAGAACGGATTACAAAGTAAACTAACGAATAACATATTAAACAATTTTCGACGACGGGATAATAAAACAAGCGTGTTTTATTCGGATCGGATAGTACAGATGTGTTTCGCTACAGTGATCTGACTCAAACGTAAAATTACGAACGACGGAACGAATAGAAACAGTCTTTCGACGACTAGACATGTTTCTCGTATTACGTGTTTTGAACGGATTGCAAACGACAAATAATAACGTATGAAAATCGGTATGGTCAGATCAAGGACCGACGATACTTGTTATTAAACGGATCGATTAACGTGGCGATTTAAAACGGTTTGGAAACGGGAACGTACGGACGAAATGAATGTGGCTTACGACGTTAGCACACATCTCATTGAAACGGATATCTCGCGTACGGATTCGGGCAAATTGTAAGCGATTAATAGTAACAAGCGATTTCGATGCGGTCCGACGTATGACCGATGATAAATGCTACTAAACAATCGTACAACGTAACGATAACGACGGAACGGGTTCATTGAGAATGACGTGAATTAACGAACGACGAACGTTATAAGAATGTCTTCTTTTCGACGATAAGACATTTTATGTGATACGATTTACGGATACGACAACGATAACGGATTCGAACAGGTCGTCATGATTAATAGTAACGGACGAATTCTGTGCGCGAAAATTAAAGCCGACGATAATAGCTACTAGAAAATCATAAGGACAAAACGATAACGAAATGGATCTATATATAAAAAAAAGAAATAGAGCGCGAAAACAATGACTATACGAATCGCCTAAACGTCTATGGATACGCAACGCCAGATGAAAGACTCTAATCACCCTACGACAGCGCCATCCACACTACGACAGGTCGATTACACGAAATTATTTACATTTCCGGCGCGTTGTAAATAAAACAATTCAACGGATAAATTTTTCAGAACTAAATGTAGCCTGGGTATGCGAAAGTCTTTACGACTAAACGCGACTAACATTTTCTCTCGACGAAACGACATACGGATACGGATACGTAATTATGAAATAACTGAAGTTTTCATTATTGAAACAACGAACATACACGACGACTAGTTAACATAAACAGGTAAAACCTTGATTTAGTTATTTTCTAAAAACTGAAAACGATTACGACACGACGCTACGGATTACGATTACTAACGACGATACGGTTTACGATTACGAACGACGATACGGATAACAATTACAAACGACGATACTGTTAATTACGAAACGATGGTACGGATAATGTCTTCGACGCGACTACGACGGGTTATTTTTCTTTTAGATTAAAAGAATCGACAAATACGAACATACTAAACATTTAATAATGACATTATAACACGAGTAACGACAGCGATTGGCGAATTAATAAAAATCTAATCAAAGATTTATGAATCGTCCTTTAAACGAGCAAACAAACTAGTTTAAACATACAGAATGTTTTCTAAAAACGATATTTACGGATAAAGGGAAACGACACGTGAAATTCAAAATTTTACATAACCGACGATAATAAAAAATTATTTGAATGATACTAACGAAAATATTTTATGACCGAAAAGTAAATTAATACACGTCCGTGTACTCGGGTGCCATAAATCTATAATGATTATTAGCAAAATTACTCTTCAAGTCCCTGTTCGGGCGCCAGAAATCTGTAATGAATGTAATGGAATTTGAAGTTGCGGATTAGCTCGCCGGATCAGGGTTCGTGATAGAAAAAATGAAAGTTTACAAACACTACAAATTCAACGTAAATAAAACAACGGTTTAATAAATGAAATCAAATATTACATGCGACAAAATATAATAAACTAAAACAATAATAATACGATTGACGGAAATTACACTACGATAAACGGTATGCGAAAAATTATTTATAAAACGACGAATTATGTTTTTAAACGATAAATACGATAAAACGGAATAAAACGAAAAGCGCGAAGAAACGATTACTCGCGGTCACGGCCGCGACATTACCGACGAAAACGGACGTATGAAATGAGAGAGTTAAATTCTCTCCTCGTTAATGTTAAATCCCTCGATGCTGTAGTCCGGAATTCTTTTACGTTAATGTAGCCCTGAAAAGGGCTGATTCTCTTCTGCGGACATCTTCTTCTTCATCGTCGTCGTCGTCGCGGAGTAAAACTCCTCGCCGTCTCGGAGTAAGACTCCTACCCGGGTCAAACCTCGGTGGCGAAATCCTTGCGAGGGTCAAACCGCTCGTCGGTGTCAGGCGTCTTGCGAGAGGGTAAAACCGCTCTGGCGAAGTGCGACTTCTCGTTCTGCGACCGCTTCTTTTATACACGCGCTACGCCAACGAGTAGCGCGTGATTGGTCGGTCGCGTGGTGGAGGGGCGCTCGACGACTCGTCTCTACGTCGCGGCTGGAGAGACCTTGACGGTTGCGCGGCGCCTACACTTTTCGCGTTCTTTCGCGCGCACGTTCGAGGTCGACGTTTTCTGTGCGTGCGAATTCGACAATTTCGAGGTCGGCTCGTTTCTCACGCATTTTTACGCGCGTAAATTATCGACGATCATTACAGTGACTTGCATTTAAAGTTAATAAATAACAACAATAAATTGTTTAAATAAGTAAAAGTTATAAAATTTATTAATTTTCTTCATTTTTTCCTAATTTGTTTGAAAAACTGCAAAATTAGAAAGAAACTGCAAGTTTATAATTGACGTTAATAAATAACAACAATAAATTGTTTAAAAAACTGTAAAATTTACAATTTTCTTCATTTTTTCCTAAATTGTTTGAAAAACTGCAAAATTAGAAAAAACTGCAAGTTTCTAAGTGACTTGCATTTAAAGTTAATAAATAACAACAATAAAACGTTTAAACAACTGTAAAATTGTAAAATTTAATAATTTCCTTCATTTATTCCTAATTTGTTTGAAAAACTGCAAAATTAGAAAAAACTGCACGTTTCTAAGTGACTTGCATTTAAAGTTAATAAATAACAACAATAAATTGTTTAAACAACTGTAAAATTGTAAAATTTATTAATTTCCTTCATTTTTCCCTAATTTGTTTAAAAAATGCAAAATTTGAAAAAAACAGCAAGTTTCTAAGTGACTTGCATTTAAAGTTAATAAATAACAACAATAAATTGTTTAAATAAGTAAAAGTTATAAAATTTATTAATTTTCTTCATTTTTTCCTAATTTGTTTGAAAAACTGCAAAATTAGAAAGAAACTGCAAGTTTATAATTGACGTTAATAAATAACAACAATAAATTGTTTAAAAAACTGTAAAATTTACAATTTTCTTCATTTTTTCCTAAATTGTTTGAAAAACTGCAAAATTAGAAAAAACTGCAAGTTTCTAAGTGACTTGCATTTAAAGTTAATAAATAACAACAATAAAACGTTTAAACAACTGTAAAATTGTAAAATTTATTAATTTCCTTCATTTATTCCTAATTTGTTTGAAAAACTGCAAAATTAGAAAAAACTGCACGTTTCTAAGTGACTTGCATTTAAAGTTAATAAATAACAACAATAAATTGTTTAAACAACTGTAAAATTGTAAAATTTATTAATTTCCTTCATTTTTCCCTAATTTGTTTAAAAAATGCAAAATTTGAAAAAAACAGCAAGTTTCTAAGTGACTTGCATTTAAAGTTAATAAATAACAACAATAAATTGTTTAAATAAGTAAAAGTTATAAAATTTATTAATTTTCTTCATTTTTTCCTAATTTGTTTGAAAAACTGCAAAATTAGAAAGAAACTGCAAGTTTATAATTGACGTTAATAAATAACAACAATAAATTGTTTAAAAAACTGTAAAATTTACAATTTTCTTCATTTTTTCCTAAATTGTTTGAAAAACTGCAAAATTAGAAAAAGCTGCAAGTTTCTAAGTGACTTGCATTTAAAGTTAATAAATAACAACAATAAAACGTTTAAACAACTGTAAAATTGTAAAATTTATTAATTTCCTTCATTTATTCCTAATTTGTTTGAAAAACTGCAAAATTTGAAAAAACTGCACGTTTCTAAGTGACTTGCATTTAAAGTTAATAAATAACAACAATAAATTGTTTAAACAACTGTAAAATTGTAAAATTTATTAATTTCCTTCATTTTTCCCTAATTTGTTTAAAAAATGCAAAATTTGAAAAAAACAGCATGTTTCTAAGTGACTTGCATTTAAAGTTAATAAATAACAACAATAAATTGTTTAAATAAGTAAAAGTTATAAAATTTATTAATTTTCTTCATTTTTTCCTAATTTGTTTGAAAAACTGCAAAATTAGAAAGAAACTGCAAGTTTATAAGTGACGTTAATAAATAACAACAATAAATTGTTTAAAAAACTGTAAAATTTACAATTTTCTTCATTTTTTCCTAAATTGTTTGAAAAACTGCAAAATTAGAAAAAACTGCACGTTTCTAAGTGACTTGCATTTAAAGTTAATAAATAACAACAATAAAACGTTTAAACAACTGTAAAATTGTAAAATTTATTAATTTCCTTCATTTATTTCTAATTTGTTTGAAAAACTGCAAAATTAGAAAAAACTGCAAGTTTCTAAGTGACTTGCATTTAAAGTTAATAAATAACAACAATAAATTGTTTAAACAACTGTAAAATTGTAAAATTTATTAATTTCCTTCATTTTTCCCTAATTTGTTTAAAAAATGCAAAATTTGAAAAAAACAGCAAGTTTCTAAGTGACTTGCATTTAAAGTTAATAAATAACAACAATAAATTGTTTAAATAAGTAAAAGTTATAAAATTTATTAATTTTCTTCATTTTTTCCTAATTTGTTTGAAAAACTGCAAAATTAGAAAGAAACTGCAAGTTTATAATTGACGTTAATAAATAACAACAATAAATTGTTTAAAAAACTGTAAAATTTACAATTTTCTTCATTTTTTCCTAAATTGTTTGAAAAACTGCAAAATTAGAAAAAACTGCAAGTTTCTAAGTGACTTGCATTTAAAGTTAATAAATAACAACAATAAAACGTTTAAACAACTGTAAAATTGTAAAATTTATTAATTTCCTTCATTTATTCCTAATTTGTTTGAAAAACTGCAAAATTAGAAAAAACTGCACGTTTCTAAGTGACTTGCATTTAAAGTTAATAAATAACAACAATAAATTGTTTAAACAACTGTAAAATTGTAAAATTTATTAATTTCCTTCATTTTTCCCTAATTTGTTTAAAAAATGCAAAATTTGAAAAAAACAGCAAGTTTCTAAGTGACTTGCATTTAAAGTTAATAAATAACAACAATAAATTGTTTAAATAAGTAAAAGTTATAAAATTTATTAATTTTCTTCATTTTTACCTAATTTGTTTGAAAAACTGCAAAATTAGAAAGAAACTGCAAGTTTATAATTGACGTTAATAAATAACAACAATAAATTGTTTAAAAAACTGTAAAATTTACAATTTTCTTCATTTTTTCCTAAATTGTTTGAAAAACTGCAAAATTAAAAAAAGCTGCAAGTTTCTAAGTGACTTGCATTTAAAGTTAATAAATAACAACAATAAAACGTTTAAACAACTGTAAAATTGTAAAATTTATTAATTTCCTTCATTTATTCCTAATTTGTTTGAAAAACTGCAAAATTAGAAAAAACTGCAAGTTTCTAAGTGACTTGCATTTAAAGTTAATAAATAACAACAATAAATTGTTTAAACAACTGTAAAATTGTAAAATTTATTAATTTCCTTCATTTTTCCCTAATTTGTTTAAAAAATGCAAAATTTGAAAAAAACAGCAAGTTTCTAAGTGACTTGCATTTAAAGTTAATAAATAACAACAATAAATTGTTTAAATAAGTAAAAGTTATAAAATTTATTAATTTTCTTCATTTTTTCCTAATTTGTTTGAAAAACTGCAAAATTAGAAAGAAACTGCAAGTTTATAATTGACGTTAATAAATAACAACAATAAATTGTTTAAAAAACTGTAAAATTTACAATTTTCTTCATTTTTTCCTAAATTGTTTGAAAAACTGCAAAATTAGAAAAAACTGCACGTTTCTAAGTGACTTGCATTTAAAGTTAATAAATAACAACAATAAAACGTTTAAACAACTGTAAAATTGTAAAATTTATTAATTTCCTTCATTTATTCCTAATTTGTTTGAAAAACTGCAAAATTAGAAAAAACTGCACGTTTCTAAGTGACTTGCATTTAAAGTTAATAAATAACAACAATAAATTGTTTAAACAACTGTAAAATTGTAAAATTTATTAATTTACTTCATTTTTTCCTAATTTGTTTGAAAAACTGCAAAATTAGAAAAAACAGCAAGTTTCTAAGTGACTTGCATTTAAAGTTAATAAATAACAACAATAAATTGTTTAAATAAGTAAAAGTTATAAAATTTATTAATTTTTTTCATTTTTTCCTAATTTGTTTAAAAAACTGCAAATTTAGAAAAAACTGCATGTTTTTAAGTAAGTTGCATTTAAAGTTAATAAATAACAACAATAAATTGTTTAAACAACTGTAAAATTGTAAAATTTATTAATTTTCTTCATTTTTTCCTAATTTGTTTGAAAAACTGCAAAATTAGAAAAAACTGCATGTTTCTAAGTGACTTGCATTTAAAGTTAATAAATAACAACAATAAATTGTTTAAATAAGTAAAAGTTATAAAATTTATTAATTTTCTTTATTTTTTCCTAATTTGTTTGAAAAACTGCAAAATTAGAAAGAAACTGCAAGTTTCTAAGTGACTTGCATTTAAAGTTAATAAATAACAACAATAAATCGTTTAAACAACTGTAAAATTGTAAAATTTATAATTTACTTCATTTTTTCCTAATTTGTTTGAAAAACTGCAAAATTAGAAAAAAACAGCAAGTTTCTAAGTGACTTGCATTTAAAGTTAATAAATAAAAACAATAAATTGTTTAAATAAGTAAAAGTTATAAAATTTATTAATTTTCTTCATTTTTTCTTAATTTGTTTGAAAAACTGCAAAATTAGAAAGAAACTGCAAGTTTATAATTGACGTTAATAAATAACAACAATAAATTGTTCAAAAAACTGTAAAATTTATAATATACTTCATTTTTTCCTAATTTTGTTTGAAAAACTGCAAAATTAGAAAAAACTGCAAGTTTATAAGTGACGTTAATAAATAACAACAATAAATTGTTTAAATAAGTAAAAGTTATAAAATTTATTAATTTTTTTCATTTTTTCCTAATTTGTTTAAAAAACTGCAAATTTAGAAAAAACTGCATGTTTTTAAGTAAGTTGCATTTAAAGTTAATAAATAACAACAATAAATTGTTTAAACAACTGTAAAATTGTAAAATTTATTAATTTTCTTCATTTTCTCCTAATTTGTTTGAAAAACTGCAAAATTAGAAAAAACTGCATGTTTCTAAGTGACTTGCATTTAAAGTTAATAAATAACAACAATAAATTGTTTAAATAAGTAAAAGTTATAAAATTTATTAATTTTCTTCATTTTTTCCTAATTTGTTTGAAAAACTGCAAAATTAGAAAGAAACTGCAAGTTTATAATTGACGTTAATAAATAACAACAATAAATTGTTTAAAAAACTGTAAAATTTACAATTTTCTTCATTTTTTCCTAAATTGTTTGAAAAACTGCAAAATTAGAAAAAACTGCAAGTTTCTAAGTGACATGCATTTAAAGTTAATAAATAACAACAATAAAACGTTTAAACAACTGTAAAATTGTAAAATTTATTAATTTCCTTCATTTATTCCTAATTTGTTTGAAAAACTGCAAAATTAGAAAAAACTGCACGTTTCTAAGTGACTTGCATTTAAAGTTAATAAATAACAACAATAAATTGTTTAAACAACTGTAAAATTGTAAAATTTATTAATTTCCTTCATTTTTCCCTAATTTGTTTAAAAAATGCAAAATTTGAAAAAAACAGCAAGTTTCTAAGTGACTTGCATTTAAAGTTAATAAATAACAACAATAAATTGTTTAAATAAGTAAAAGTTATAAAATTTATTAATTTTCTTCATTTTTTCCTAATTTGTTTGAAAAACTGCAAAATTAGAAAGAAACTGCAAGTTTATAATTGACGTTAATAAATAACAACAATAAATTGTTTAAAAAACTGTAAAATTTACAATTTTCATCATTTTTTCCTAAATTGTTTGAAAAACTGCAAAATTAGAAAAAACTGCAAGTTTCTAAGTGACTTGCATTTAAAGTTAATAAATAACAACAATAAAACGTTTAAACAACTGTAAAATTGTAAAATTTATTAATTTCCTTCATTTATTCCTAATTTGTTTGAAAAACTGCAAAATTAGAAAAAACTGCACGTATCTAAGTGACTTGCATTTAAAGTTAATAAATAACAACAATAAATTGTTTAAACAACTGTAAAATTGTAAAATTTATTAATTTCCTTCATTTTTCCCTAATTTGTTTAAAAAATGCAAAATTTGAAAAAAACAGCAAGTTTCTAAGTGACTTGCATTTAAAGTTAATAAATAACAACAATAAATTGTTTAAATAAGTAAAAGTTATAAAATTTATTAATTTTCTTCATTTTTTCCTAATTTGTTTGAAAAACTGCAAAATTAGAAAGAAACTGCAAGTTTATAATTGACGTTAATAAATAACAACAATAAATTGTTTAAAAAACTGTAAAATTTACAATTTTCTTCATTTTTTCCTAAATTGTTTGAAAAACTGCAAAATTAGAAAAAACTGCAAGTTTCTAAGTGACTTGCATTTAAAGTTAATAAATAACAACAATAAATTGTTTAAACAACTGTAAAATTGTAAAATTTATTAATTTCCTTCATTTTTCCCTAATTTGTTTAAAAAATGCAAAATTTGAAAAAAACAGCAAGTTTCTAAGTGACTTGCATTTAAAGTTAATAAATAACAACAATAAATTGTTTAAATAAGTAAAAGTTATAAAATTTATTAATTTTCTTCATTTTTTCCTAATTTGTTTGAAAAACTGCAAAATTAGAAAGAAACTGCAAGTTTATAAGTGACGTTAATAAATAACAACAATAAATTGTTTAAAAAACTGTAAAATTTACAATTTTCTTCATTTTTTCCTAAATTGTTTAAAAACTGCAAAATTAGAAAAAACTGCACGTTTCTAAGTGACTTGCATTTAAAGTTAATAAATAACAACAATAAAACGTTTAAACAACTGTAAAATTGTAAAATTTATTAATTTCCTTCATTTATTCCTAATTTGTTTGAAAAACTGCAAAATTAGAAAAAACTGCAAGTTTCTAAGTGACTTGCATTTAAAGTTAATAAATAACAACAATAAAACGTTTAAACAACTGTAAAATTGTAAAATTTATTAATTTCCTTCATTTATTCCTAATTTGTTTGAAAAACTGCAAAATTAGAAAAAACTGCACGTTTCTAAGTGACTTGCATTTAAAGTTAATAAATAACAACAATAAATTGTTTAAACAACTGTAAAATTGTAAAATTTATTAATTTCCTTCATTTTTCCCTAATTTGTTTAAAAAATGCAAAATTTGAAAAAAACAGCAAGTTTCTAAGTGACTTGCATTTAAAGTTAATAAATAACAACAATAAATTGTTTAAAAAACTGTAAAATTTATAATATACTTCATTTTTTCCTAATTTGTTTGAAAAACTGCAAAATTAGAAAAAACTGCAAGTTTATAAGTGACGTTAATAAATAACAACAATAAATTGTTTAAATAAGTAAAAGTTATAAAATTTATTAATTTTTTTTTCATTTTTTCCTAATTTGTTTAAAAAACTGCAAATTTAGAAAAAACTGCATGTTTTTAAGTAAGTTGCATTTAAAGTTAATAAATAACAACAATAAATTGTTTAAACAACTGTAAAATTGTAAAATTTATTAATTTTCTTCATTTTTTCCTAATTTGTTTGAAAAACTGCAAAATTAGAAAAAACTGCATGTTTCTAAGTGACTTGCATTTAAAGTTAATAAATAACAACAATAAATTGTTTAAATAAGTAAAAGTTATAATATTTATTAATTTTCTTCATTTTTTCCTAATTTGTTTGAAAAACTGCAAAATTAGAAAGAAACTGCAAGTTTATAATTGACGTTAATAAATAACAACAATAAATTGTTTAAAAAACTGTAAAATTTACAATTTTCTTCATTTTTTCCTAAATTGTTTGAAAAACTGCAAAATTAGAAAAAACTGCAAGTTTCTAAGTGACTTGCATTTAAAGTTAATAAATAACAACAATAAAACGTTTAAACAACTGTAAAATTGTAAAATTTATTAATTTCCTTCATTTATTCCTAATTTGTTTGAAAAACTGCAAAATTAGAAAAAACTGCACGTTTCTAAGTGACTTGCATTTAAAGTTAATAAATAACAACAATAAATTGTTTAAACAACTGTAAAATTGTAAAATTTATTAATTTCCTTCATTTTTCCCTAATTTGTTAAAAAAATGCAAAATTTGAAAAAAACAGCAAGTTTCTAAGTGACTTGCATTTAAAGTTAATAAATAACAACAATAAATTGTTTAAATAAGTAAAAGTTATAAAATTTATTAATTTTCTTCATTTTTTCCTAATTTGTTTGAAAAACTGCAAAATTAGAAAGAAACTGCAAGTTTATAATTGACGTTAATAAATAACAACAATAAATTGTTTAAAAAACTGTAAAATTTACAATTTTCTTCATTTTTTCCTAAATTGTTTGAAAAACTGCAAAATTAGAAAAAACTGCAAGTTTCTAAGTGACTTGCATTTAAAGTTAATAAATAACAACAATAAAACGTTTAAACAACTGTAAAATTGTAAAATTTATTAATTTCCTTCATTTATTCCTAATTTGTTTGAAAAACTGCAAAATTAAAAAAAACTGCACGTTTCTAAGTGACTTGCATTTAAAGTTAATAAATAACAACAATAAATTGTTTAAACAACTGTAAAATTGTAAAATTTATTAATTTCCTTCATTTTTCCCTAATTTGTTTAAAAAATGCAAAATTTGAAAAAAACAGCAAGTTTCTAAGTGACTTGCATTTAAAGTTAATAAATAACAACAATAAATTGTTTAAATAAGTAAAAGTTATAAAATTTATTAATTTTCTTCATTTTTTCCTAATTTGTTTGAAAAACTGCAAAATTAGAAAGAAACTGCAAGTTTATAATTGACGTTAATAAATAACAACAATAAATTGTTTAAAAAACTGTAAAATTTACAATTTTCTTCATTTTTTCCTAAATTGTTTGAAAAACTGCAAAATTAGAAAAAACTGCAAGTTTCTAAGTGACTTGCATTTAAAGTTAATAAATAACAACAATAAAACGTTTAAACAACTGTAAAATTGTAAAATTTATTAATTTCCTTCATTTATTCCTAATTTGTTTGAAAAACTGCAAAATTAGAAAAAACTGCACGTTTCTAAGTGACTTGCATTTAAAGTTAATAAATAACAACAATAAATTGTTTAAACAACTGTAAAATTGTAAAATTTATTAATTTCCTTCATTTTTCCCTAATTTGTTTAAAAAATGCAAAATTTGAAAAAAACAGCAAGTTTCTAAGTGACTTGCATTTAAAGTTAATAAATAAAAACAATAAATTGTTTTAAATAAGTAAAAGTTATAAAATTTATTAATTTTCTTCATTTTTTCCTAATTTGTTTGAAAAACTGCAAAATTAGAAAGAAACTGCAAGTTTATAATTGACGTTAATAAATAACAACAATAAATTGTTTAAAAAACTGTAAAATTTACAATTTTCTTCATTTTTTCCTAAATTGTTTGAAAAACTGCAAAATTAGAAAAAACTGCAAGTTTCTAAGTGACTTGCATTTAAAGTTAATAAATAACAACAATAAAACGTTTAAACAACTGTAAAATTGTAAAATTTATTAATTTCCTTCATTTATTCCTAATTTGTTTGAAAAACTGCAAAATTAGAAAAAACTGCACGTTTCTAAGTGACTTGCATTTAAAGTTAATAAATAACAACAATAAATTGTTTAAACAACTGTAAAATTGTAAAATTTATTAATTTCCTTCATTTTTCCCTAATTTGTTTAAAAAATGCAAAATTTGAAAAAAACAGCAAGTTTCTAAGTGACTTGCATTTAAAGTTAATAAATAACAACAATAAATTGTTTAAATAAGTAAAAGTTATAAAATTTATTAATTTTCTTCATTTTTTCCTAATTTGTTTGAAAAACTGCAAAATTAGAAAGAAACTGCAAGTTTATAAGTGACGTTAATAAATAACAACAATAAATTGTTTAAAAAACTGTAAAATTTACAATTTTCTTCATTTTTTCCTAAATTGTTTGAAAAACTGCAAAATTAGAAAAAACTGCACGTTTCTAAGTGACTTGCATTTAAAGTTAATAAATAACAACAATAAAACGTTTAAACAACTGTAAAATTGTAAAATTTATTAATTTCCTTCATTTATTTCTAATTTGTTTGAAAAACTGCAAAATTAGAAAAAACTGCAAGTTTCTAAGTGACTTGCATTTAAAGTTAATAAATAACAACAATAAATTGTTTAAACAACTGTAAAATTGTAAAATTTATTAATTTCCTTCATTTTTCCCTAATTTGTTTAAAAAATGCAAAATTTGAAAAAAACAGCAAGTTTCTAAGTGACTTGCATTTAAAGTTAATAAATAACAACAATAAATTGTTTAAATAAGTAAAAGTTATAAAATTTATTAATTTTCTTCATTTTTTCCTAATTTGTTTGAAAAACTGCAAAATTAGAAAGAAACTGCAAGTTTATAAGTGACGTTAATAAATAACAACAATAAATTGTTTAAAAAACTGTAAAATTTACAATTTTCTTCATTTTTTCCTAAATTGTTTGAAAAACTGCAAAATTAGAAAAAACTGCACGTTTCTAAGTGACTTGCATTTAAAGTTAATAAATAACAACAATAAAACGTTTAAACAACTGTAAAATTGTAAAATTTATTAATTTCCTTCATTTATTCCTAATTTGTTTGAAAAACTGCAAAATTAGAAAAAACTGCAAGTTTCTAAGTGACTTGCATTTAAAGTTAATAAATAACAACAATAAATTGTTTAAACAACTGTAAAATTGTAAAATTTATTAATTTCCTTCATTTTTCCCTAATTTGTTGAAAAAATGCAAAATTTGAAAAAAACAGCAAGTTTCTAAGTGACTTGCATTTAAAGTTAATAAATAACAACAATAAATTGTTTAAATAAGTAAAAGTTATAAAATTTATTAATTTTCTTCATTTTTTCCTAATTTGTTTGAAAAACTGCAAAATTAGAAAGAAACTGCAAGTTTATAATTGACGTTAATAAATAACAACAATAAATTGTTTAAAAAACTGTAAAATTTACAATTTTCTTCATTTTTTCCTAAATTGTTTGAAAAACTGCAAAATTAGAAAAAACTGCAAGTTTCTAAGTGACTTGCATTTAAAGTTAATAAATAACAACAATAAAACGTTTAAACAACTGTAAAATTGTAAAATTTATTAATTTCCTTCATTTATTCCTAATTTGTTTGAAAAACTGCAAAATTAGAAAAAACTGCACGTTTCTAAGTGACTTGCATTTAAAGTTAATAAATAACAACAATAAATTGTTTAAACAACTGTAAAATTGTAAAATTTATTAATTTCCTTCATTTTTCCCTAATTTGTTTAAAAAATGCAAAATTTGAAAAAAACAGCAAGTTTCTAAGTGACTTGCATTTAAAGTTAATAAATAACAACAATAAATTGTTTAAATAAGTAAAAGTTATAAAATTTATTAATTTTCTTCATTTTTACCTAATTTGTTTGAAAAACTGCAAAATTAGAAAGAAACTGCAAGTTTCTAAGTGACTTGCATTTAAAGTTAATAAATAACAACAATAAAACGTTTAAACAACTGTAAAATTGTAAAATTTATTAATTTCCTTCATTTATTCCTAATTTGTTTGAAAAACTGCAAAATTAGAAAAAACTGCAAGTTTCTAAGTGACTTGCATTTAAAGTTAATAAATAACAACAATAAATTGTTTAAACAACTGTAAAATTGTAAAATTTATTAATTTCCTTCATTTTTCCCTAATTTGTTTAAAAAATGCAAAATTTGAAAAAAACAGCAAGTTTCTAAGTGACTTGCATTTAAAGTTAATAAATAACAACAATAAATTGTTTAAATAAGTAAAAGTTATAAAATTTATTAATTTTCTTCATTTTTTCCTAATTTGTTTGAAAAACTGCAAAATTAGAAAGAAACTGCAAGTTTATAATTGACGTTAATAAATAACAACAATAAATTGTTTAAAAAACTGTAAAATTTACAATTTTCTTCATTTTTTCCTAAATTGTTTGAAAAACTGCAAAATTAGAAAAAACTGCACGTTTCTAAGTGACTTGCATTTAAAGTTAATAAATAACAACAATAAAACGTTTAAACAACTGTAAAATTGTAAAATTTATTAATTTCCTTCATTTATTCCTAATTTGTTTGAAAAACTGCAAAATTAGAAAAAACTGCACGTTTCTAAGTGACTTGCATTTAAAGTTAATAAATAACAACAATAAATTGTTTAAACAACTGTAAAATTGTAAAATTTATTAATTTACTTCATTTTTTCCTAATTTGTTTGAAAAACTGCAAAATTAGAAAAAACAGCAAGTTTCTAAGTGACTTGCATTTAAAGTTAATAAATAACAACAATAAATTGTTTAAATAAGTAAAAGTTATAAAATTTATTAATTTTTTTCATTTTTTCCTAATTTGTTTAAAAAACTGCAAATTTAGAAAAAACTGCATGTTTTTAAGTAAGTTGCATTTAAAGTTAATAAATAACAACAATAAATTGTTTAAACAACTGTAAAATTGTAAAATTTATTAATTTTCTTCATTTTTTCCTAATTTGTTTGAAAAACTGCAAAATTAGAAAAAACTGCATGTTTCTAAGTGACTTGCATTTAAAGTTAATAAATAACAACAATAAATTGTTTAAATAAGTAAAAGTTATAAAATTTATTAATTTTCTTTATTTTTTCCTAATTTGTTTGAAAAACTGCAAAATTAGAAAGAAACTGCAAGTTTCTAAGTGACTTGCATTTAAAGTTAATAAATAACAACAATAAATCGTTTAAACAACTGTAAAATTGTAAAATTTATAATTTACTTCATTTTTTCCTAATTTGTTTGAAAAACTGCAAAATTAGAAAAAAACAGCAAGTTTCTAAGTGACTTGCATTTAAAGTTAATAAATAAAAACAATAAATTGTTTAAATAAGTAAAAGTTATAAAATTTATTAATTTTCTTCATTTTTTCTTAATTTGTTTGAAAAACTGCAAAATTAGAAAGAAACTGCAAGTTTATAATTGACGTTAATAAATAACAACAATAAATTGTTCAAAAAACTGTAAAATTTATAATATACTTCATTTTTTCCTAATTTTGTTTGAAAAACTGCAAAATTAGAAAAAACTGCAAGTTTATAAGTGACGTTAATAAATAACAACAATAAATTGTTTAAATAAGTAAAAGTTATAAAATTTATTAATTTTTTTCATTTTTTCCTAATTTGTTTAAAAAACTGCAAATTTAGAAAAAACTGCATGTTTTTAAGTAAGTTGCATTTAAAGTTAATAAATAACAACAATAAATTGTTTAAACAACTGTAAAATTGTAAAATTTATTAATTTTCTTCATTTTTTCCTAATTTGTTTGAAAAACTGCAAAATTAGAAAAAACTGCATGTTTCTAAGTGACTTGCATTTAAAGTTAATAAATAACAACAATAAATTGTTTAAATAAGTAAAAGTTATAAAATTTATTAATTTTCTTCATTTTTTCCTAATTTGTTTGAAAAACTGCAAAATTAGAAAGAAACTGCAAGTTTATAATTGACGTTAATAAATAACAACAATAAATTGTTTAAAAAACTGTAAAATTTACAATTTTCTTCATTTTTTCCTAAATTGTTTGAAAAACTGCAAAATTAGAAAAAACTGCAAGTTTCTAAGTGACTTGCATTTAAAGTTAATAAATAACAACAATAAAACGTTTAAACAACTGTAAAATTGTAAAATTTATTAATTTCCTTCATTTATTCCTAATTTGTTTGAAAAACTGCAAAATTAGAAAAAACTGCACGTTTCTAAGTGACTTGCATTTAAAGTTAATAAATAACAACAATAAATTGTTTAAACAACTGTAAAATTGTAAAATTTATTAATTTCCTTCATTTTTCCCTAATTTGTTTAAAAAATGCAAAATTTGAAAAAAACAGCAAGTTTCTAAGTGACTTGCATTTAAAGTTAATAAATAACAACAATAAATTGTTTAAATAAGTAAAAGTTATAAAATTTATTAATTTTCTTCATTTTTTCCTAATTTGTTTGAAAAACTGCAAAATTAGAAAGAAACTGCAAGTTTATAATTGACGTTAATAAATAACAACAATAAATTGTTTAAAAAACTGTAAAATTTACAATTTTCATCATTTTTTCCTAAATTGTTTGAAAAACTGCAAAATTAGAAAAAACTGCAAGTTTCTAAGTGACTTGCATTTAAAGTTAATAAATAACAACAATAAAACGTTTAAACAACTGTAAAATTGTAAAATTTATTAATTTCCTTCATTTATTCCTAATTTGTTTGAAAAACTGCAAAATTAGAAAAAACTGCACGTTTCTAAGTGACTTGCATTTAAAGTTAATAAATAACAACAATAAATTGTTTAAACAACTGTAAAATTGTAAAATTTATTAATTTCCTTCATTTTTCCCTAATTTGTTTAAAAAATGCAAAATTTGAAAAAAACAGCAAGTTTCTAAGTGACTTGCATTTAAAGTTAATAAATAACAACAATAAATTGTTTAAATAAGTAAAAGTTATAAAATTTATTAATTTTCTTCATTTTTTCCTAATTTGTTTGAAAAACTGCAAAATTAGAAAGAAACTGCAAGTTTATAATTGACGTTAATAAATAACAACAATAAATTGTTTAAAAAACTGTAAAATTTACAATTTTCTTCATTTTTTCCTAAATTGTTTGAAAAACTGCAAAATTAGAAAAAACTGCAAGTTTCTAAGTGACTTGCATTTAAAGTTAATAAATAACAACAATAAATTGTTTAAACAACTGTAAAATTGTAAAATTTATTAATTTCCTTCATTTTTCCCTAATTTGTTTAAAAAATGCAAAATTTGAAAAAAACAGCAAGTTTCTAAGTGACTTGCATTTAAAGTTAATAAATAACAACAATAAATTGTTTAAATAAGTAAAAGTTATAAAATTTATTAATTTTCTTCATTTTTTCCTAATTTGTTTGAAAAACTGCAAAATTAGAAAGAAACTGCAAGTTTATAAGTGACGTTAATAAATAACAACAATAAATTGTTTAAAAAACTGTAAAATTTACAATTTTCTTCATTTTTTCCTAAATTGTTTAAAAACTGCAAAATTAGAAAAAACTGCACGTTTCTAAGTGACTTGCATTTAAAGTTAATAAATAACAACAATAAAACGTTTAAACAACTGTAAAATTGTAAAATTTATTAATTTCCTTCATTTATTCCTAATTTGTTTGAAAAACTGCAAAATTAGAAAAAACTGCAAGTTTCTAAGTGACTTGCATTTAAAGTTAATAAATAACAACAATAAAACGTTTAAACAACTGTAAAATTGTAAAATTTATTAATTTCCTTCATTTATTCCTAATTTGTTTGAAAAACTGCAAAATTAGAAAAAACTGCACGTTTCTAAGTGACTTGCATTTAAAGTTAATAAATAACAACAATAAATTGTTTAAACAACTGTAAAATTGTAAAATTTATTAATTTCCTTCATTTTTCCCTAATTTGTTTAAAAAATGCAAAATTTGAAAAAAACAGCAAGTTTCTAAGTGACTTGCATTTAAAGTTAATAAATAACAACAATAAATTGTTTAAAAAACTGTAAAATTTATAATATACTTCATTTTTTCCTAATTTGTTTGAAAAACTGCAAAATTAGAAAAAACTGCAAGTTTATAAGTGACGTTAATAAATAACAACAATAAATTGTTTAAATAAGTAAAAGTTATAAAATTTATTAATTTTTTTTTCATTTTTTCCTAATTTGTTTAAAAAACTGCAAATTTAGAAAAAACTGCATGTTTTTAAGTAAGTTGCATTTAAAGTTAATAAATAACAACAATAAATTGTTTAAACAACTGTAAAATTGTAAAATTTATTAATTTTCTTCATTTTTTCCTAATTTGTTTGAAAAACTGCAAAATTAGAAAAAACTGCATGTTTCTAAGTGACTTGCATTTAAAGTTAATAAATAACAACAATAAATTGTTTAAATAAGTAAAAGTTATAAAATTTATTAATTTTCTTCATTTTTTCCTAATTTGTTTGAAAAACTGCAAAATTAGAAAGAAACTGCAAGTTTATAATTGACGTTAATAAATAACAACAATAAATTGTTTAAAAAACTGTAAAATTTACAATTTTCTTCATTTTTTCCTAAATTGTTTGAAAAACTGCAAAATTAGAAAAAACTGCAAGTTTCTAAGTGACTTGCATTTAAAGTTAATAAATAACAACAATAAAACGTTTAAACAACTGTAAAATTGTAAAATTTATTAATTTCCTTCATTTATTCCTAATTTGTTTGAAAAACTGCAAAATTAGAAAAAACTGCACGTTTCTAAGTGACTTGCATTTAAAGTTAATAAATAACAACAATAAATTGTTTAAACAACTGTAAAATTGTAAAATTTATTAATTTCCTTCATTTTTCCCTAATTTGTTAAAAAAATGCAAAATTTGAAAAAAACAGCAAGTTTCTAAGTGACTTGCATTTAAAGTTAATAAATAACAACAATAAATTGTTTAAATAAGTAAAAGTTATAAAATTTATTAATTTTCTTCATTTTTTCCTAATTTGTTTGAAAAACTGCAAAATTAGAAAGAAACTGCAAGTTTATAATTGACGTTAATAAATAACAACAATAAATTGTTTAAAAAACTGTAAAATTTACAATTTTCTTCATTTTTTCCTAAATTGTTTGAAAAACTGCAAAATTAGAAAAAACTGCAAGTTTCTAAGTGACTTGCATTTAAAGTTAATAAATAACAACAATAAAACGTTTAAACAACTGTAAAATTGTAAAATTTATTAATTTCCTTCATTTATTCCTAATTTGTTTGAAAAACTGCAAAATTAGAAAAAACTGCACGTTTCTTAGTGACTTGCATTTAAAGTTAATAAATAACAACAATAAATTGTTTAAACAACTGTAAAATTGTAAAATTTATTAATTTCCTTCATTTTTCCCTAATTTGTTTAAAAAATGCAAAATTTGAAAAAAACAGCAAGTTTCTAAGTGACTTGCATTTAAAGTTAATAAATAACAACAATAAATTGTTTAAATAAGTAAAAGTTATAAAATTTATTAATTTTCTTCATTTTTTCCTAATTTGTTTGAAAAACTGCAAAATTAGAAAGAAACTGCAAGTTTATAATTGACGTTAATAAATAACAACAATAAATTGTTTAAAAAACTGTAAAATTTACAATTTTCTTCATTTTTTCCTAAATTGTTTGAAAAACTGCAAAATTAGAAAAAACTGCAAGTTTCTAAGTGACTTGCATTTAAAGTTAATAAATAACAACAATAAAACGTTTAAACAACTGTAAAATTGTAAAATTTATTAATTTCCTTCATTTATTCCTAATTTGTTTGAAAAACTGCAAAATTAGAAAAAACTGCACGTTTCTAAGTGACTTGCATTTAAAGTTAATAAATAACAACAATAAATTGTTTAAACAACTGTAAAATTGTAAAATTTATTAATTTCCTTCATTTTTCCCTAATTTGTTTAAAAAATGCAAAATTTGAAAAAAACAGCAAGTTTCTAAGTGACTTGCATTTAAAGTTAATAAATAACAACAATAAATTGTTTAAATAAGTAAAAGTTATAAAATTTATTAATTTTCTTCATTTTTTCCTAATTTGTTTGAAAAACTGCAAAATTAGAAAGAAACTGCAAGTTTATAATTGACGTTAATAAATAACAACAATAAATTGTTTAAAAAACTGTAAAATTTACAATTTTCTTCATTTTTTCCTAAATTGTTTGAAAAACTGCAAAATTAGAAAAAGCTGCAAGTTTCTAAGTGACTTGCATTTAAAGTTAATAAATAACAACAATAAAACGTTTAAACAACTGTAAAATTGTAAAATTTATTAATTTCCTTCATTTATTCCTAATTTGTTTGAAAAACTGCAAAATTAGAAAAAACTGCACGTTTCTAAGTGACTTGCATTTAAAGTTAATAAATAACAACAATAAATTGTTTAAACAACTGTAAAATTGTAAAATTTATTAATTTCCTTCATTTTTCCCTAATTTGTTTAAAAAATGCAAAATTTGAAAAAAACAGCAAGTTTCTAAGTAACTTGCATTTAAAGTTAATAAATAACAACAATAAATTGTTTAAATAAGTAAAAGTTATAAAATTTATTAATTTTCTTCATTTTTTCCTAATTTGTTTGAAAAACTGCAAAATTAGAAAGAAACTGCAAGTTTATAAGTAACGTTAATAAATAACAACAATAAATTGTTTAAAAAACTGTAAAATTTACAATTTTCTTCATTTTTTCCTAAATTGTTTGAAAAACTGCAAAATTAGAAAAAACTGCAAGTTTCTAAGTGACTTGCATTTAAAGTTAATAAATAACAACAATAAAACGTTTAAACAACTGTAAAATTGTAAAATTTATTAATTTCCTTCATTTATTCCTAATTTGTTTGAAAAACTGCAAAATTAGAAAAAACTGCAAGTTTCTAAGTGACTTGCATTTAAAGTTAATAAATAACAACAATAAAACGTTTAAACAACTGTAAAATTGTAAAATTTATTAATTTCCTTCATTTATTCCTAATTTGTTTGAAAAACTGCAAAATTAGAAAAAACTGCACGTTTCTAAGTGACTTGCATTTAAAGTTAATAAATAACAACAATAAATTGTTTAAACAACTGTAAAATTGTAAAATTTATTAATTTCCTTCATTTTTCCCTAATTTGTTTAAAAAATGCAAAATTTGAAAAAAACAGCAAGTTTCTAAGTGACTTGCATTTAAAGTTAATAAATAACAACAATAAATTGTTTAAATAAGTAAAAGTTATAAAATTTATTAATTTTCTTCATTTTTTCCTAATTTGTTTGAAAAACTGCAAAATTAGAAAGAAACTGCAAGTTTATAATTGACGTTAATAAATAACAACAATAAATTGTTTAAAAAACTGTAAAATTTACAATTTTCTTCATTTTTTCCTAAATTGTTTGAAAAACTGCAAAATTAGAAAAAACTGCAAGTTTCTAAGTGACTTGCATTTAAAGTTAATAAATAACAACAATAAAACGTTTAAACAACTGTAAAATTGTAAAATTTATTAATTTCCTTCATTTATTCCTAATTTGTTTGAAAAACTGCAAAATTAGAAAAAACTGCACGTTTCTAAGTGACTTGCATTTAAAGTTAATAAATAACAACAATAAATTGTTTAAACAACTGTAAAATTGTAAAATTTATTAATTTCCTTCATTTTTCCCTAATTTGTTTAAAAAATGCAAAATTTGAAAAAAACAGCAAGTTTCTAAGTGACTTGCATTTAAAGTTAATAAATAACAACAATAAATTGTTTAAATAAGTAAAAGTTATAAAATTTATTAATTTTCTTCATTTTTTCCTAATTTGTTTGAAAAACTGCAAAATTAGAAAGAAACTGCAAGTTTATAATTGACGTTAATAAATAACAACAATAAATTGTTTAAAAAACTGTAAAATTTACAATTTTCTTCATTTTTTCCTAAATTGTTTGAAAAACTGCAAAATTAGAAAAAGCTGCAAGTTTCTAAGTGACTTGCATTTAAAGTTAATAAATAACAACAATAAAACGTTTAAACAACTGTAAAATTGTAAAATTTATTAATTTCCTTCATTTATTCCTAATTTGTTTGAAAAACTGCAAAATTAGAAAAAACTGCACGTTTCTAAGTGACTTGCATTTAAAGTTAATAAATAACAACAATAAATTGTTTAAACAACTGTAAAATTGTAAAATTTATTAATTTCCTTCATTTTTCCCTAATTTGTTTAAAAAATGCAAAATTTGAAAAAAACAGCAAGTTTCTAAGTGACTTGCATTTAAAGTTAATAAATAACAACAATAAATTGTTTAAATAAGTAAAAGTTATAAAATTTATTAATTTTCTTCATTTTTTCCTAATTTGTTTGAAAAACTGCAAAATTAGAAAGAAACTGCAAGTTTATAAGTGACGTTAATAAATAACAACAATAAATTGTTTAAAAAACTGTAAAATTTACAATTTTCTTCATTTTTTCCTAAATTGTTTGAAAAACTGCAAAATTAGAAAAAACTGCACGTTTCTAAGTGACTTGCATTTAAAGTTAATAAATAACAACAATAAAACGTTTAAACAACTGTAAAATTGTAAAATTTATTAATTTCCTTCATTTATTCCTAATTTGTTTGAAAAACTGCAAAATTAGAAAAAACTGCAAGTTTCTAAGTGACTTGCATTTAAAGTTAATAAATAACAACAATAAAACGTTTAAACAACTGTAAAATTGTAAAATTTATTAATTTCCTTCATTTATTCCTAATTTGTTTGAAAAACTGCAAAATTAGAAAAAACTGCACGTTTCTAAGTGACTTACATTTAAAGTTAATAAATAACAACAATAAATTGTTTAAACAACTGTAAAATTGTAAAATTTATTAATTTCCTTCATTTTTCCCTAATTTGTTTAAAAAATGCAAAATTTGAAAAAAACAGCAAGTTTCTAAGTGACTTGCATTTAAAGTTAATAAATAACAACAATAAATTGTTTAAATAAGTAAAAGTTATAAAATTTATTAATTTTCTTCATTTTTTCCTAATTTGTTTGAAAAACTGCAAAATTAGAAAGAAACTGCAAGTTTATAATTGACGTTAATAAATAACAACAATAAATTGTTTAAAAAACTGTAAAATTTACAATTTTCTTCATTTTTTCCTAAATTGTTTGAAAAACTGCAAAATTAGAAAAAACTGCAAGTTTCTAAGAGACTTGCATTTAAAGTTAATAAATAACAACAATAAAACGTTTAAACAACTGTAAAATTGTAAAATTTATTAATTTCCTTCATTTATTCCTAATTTGTTTGAAAAACTGCAAAATTAGAAAAAACTGCACGTTTCTAAGTGACTTGCATTTAAAGTTAATAAATAACAACAATAAATTGTTTAAACAACTGTAAAATTGTAAAATTTATTAATTTACTTCATTTTTTCCTAATTTGTTTGAAAAACTGCAAAATTAGAAAAAACAGCAAGTTTCTAAGTGACTTGCATTTAAAGTTAATAAATAACAACAATAAATTGTTTAAATAAGTAAAAGTTATAAAATTTATTAATTTTCTTCATTTTTTCCTAATTTGTTTGAAAAACTGCAAAATTAGAAAGAAACTGCAAGTTTATAAGTGACGTTAATAAATAACAACAATAAATTGTTTAAAAAACTGTAAAATTTATAATTTACTTCATTTTTTCCTAATTTGTTTGAAAAACTGCAAAATTAGAAAAAACTGCAAGTTTCTAAGTGACTTGCATTTAAAGTTAATAAATAACAACAATAAATTGTTTAAACAACTGTAAAATTGTAAAATTTATTAATTTCCTTTATTTTTTCCTAATTTGTTTGAAAAACTGCAAAATTAGAAAAAACTGCAAGTTTCTAAGTGACTTGCATTTAAAGTTAATAAATAACAACAATAAATTGTTTAAACAACTGTAAAATTGTAAAATTTATTAATTTCCTTCATTTTTTCCTAATTTGTTTAAAAACTGCAAAATTAGAAAAAAAACTGCAAGTTTCTAAGTGACTTGCATTTAATGTTAATAAATAACAACAATAAATTGTTTAAACAACTCTAAAATTGTAAAATTTATTAATTTCCTTCATTTTTCCCTAATTTGTTTAAAAACTGCAAAATTAGAAAAAAACTGCAAGTTTCTAAGTGACTTGCATTTAAAGTTAATAAATAACAACAATAAATTGTTTAAACAACTGTAAAATTGTAAAATTTATTAATTTTCATTTTCAGTTTATACTTTTTTTTTGTTTTTATCTATTTTTTATGTAATTTTCAAAAAAAATTACACCTGTAATATACATCATCTAAATAACATGTCCTTAAAGTAATATTATCGCATATTACTGTAATGTTACTTTCTATATAAAAAAGGGATATATGCGTGTAACTAAAATTTTGTTCCATAGCAATTTTAAGTATTATTCAGCTTTTAATTATATTAAGATTCCTTGCAGTAAATTATACTTTTTTAAAACAGTAAAATCTGTTTGAAAACAAAGAAAAACTTATTTACTACGAATTCTAATGTGAAACCTTTAAATTCTTCTGTTTCTAACAATAATTTTTTTCAAGTATCTTAATTATTGAAAATCTATCATAAAATAAATAAATTATTTAATGAAAAATTTTACTTAAACATTTCAAATTTAATTCAATTTTTTAACTTAGTCTACTGGTGAAGTAATCTTTTTATTATTTATCAAAAAAGGAAATTTTTCATTTTTTAAATGTTTTGTCTGAAAATACAGAATCTATTAAAGTGATAAGTAATGAATATTTCACATTAAGACGACAACCTTCAATCAAAACTCCTAAAGCTTGAAGATTCATAATTTGCTTTTCGATATATTTTGTTTGATTCAGAATTACTTCTGTTGATTCTTTTGCGTATTGAATTTGAACTGGACGACAGAATCTTGGAGATTGAGATGTAACATTATTCCATAAAATTACATCCACTTCAGTTGACAATCTTAAGGGGATAAGTGTAGTGACAGACAGATTTTCATCAACAGAACTTTGTTTCTTATTTTCTGTTAAAATTGTTGAAAATTTTTGTATTGATAAGTTGTAAGGAAATTATTAATTGATCACAGACACTATTTATTATTAAAATATAATCTTTATTTAACACAAAAAAAATGTAGGGAAAAAGTTCAAAGTAATTTAACCAATGATCAATTACCTGTAGTTTTTATACATATTACGCGAAATTTATCTGTTTGAGTGGTTTTTTTGTTTCGAAGAGTGTTACTGTTGAGTTTTTAATAATAAAAGAGCACCGTGTGTTTTACTTTGATAATTTAAGAGAATTATGTACGAAAACGTGACTTTTATTCTTGAATGTCGAAATTCAACTGACTCGATGATAAAATATATGGGAAAGGTTCAGTTAGGGTTAGATCATGTCTATGGAAAGTAAGAAGGGAGAGAGGAGAGAGTCGAGATAAGCAAATTTGAGGAATTCAAGAACAAGGAGTAAGGAAATCGAGTAATTGAATTATTATTTTAACATTCCCGCCCGCCATGGCGACATCGTTGTTGACATTATGTTGAATCTTCGGAGTCGAGTGATGGTAAGATGGCTAGTTTAGAGATGGGTTTCTTTAACGTAAAGTTTGCAGTACGTAGGGTAACTACTCTTGTTAGACCATCCGTACCTGGGTGAAGAGTTAGGATCCTGGCAAGTGGCCATTTGCTTGGAGGCATTCGTTCGTCAGTTAATAACACTAATGATCCAACCTTTAGTACATTGGAAGGGTGATGCCATTTAGAGGTAGACAAGTATCTCTGAAGACATTCAGAGGACCAACGACTCCAGAAATATTGTAACTTCTGTTGCAAAAGTTGCCATCTGTCGAGATGATTGCATGCGAGGTGTTCAAGAGATGGCTCAGGAATGGTATTGAGAGGTTCTCCAATAAGGAAGTGTCCAGGAGTAAGAGCAGAGATGTCATCAGGGTCATCAGAGAGAGGTGATATAGGTCGTGAGTTTAAGACCGCTTCAATTTGGATCAAAAGAGTTGAGAGTTCTTCAAAGGTCATAGGAGTGTCTCCGACGGTTCGTTTGAGATGGAACTTTACTGATTTGACAGCGGCTTCCCATTTGCCACCAAAGTGAGGTGCAGCAGGGGGAATGAAGCTCCAGTGAGTTCCGCCCTTGAGTAAAAGTCGAGATAAAGTGAGATGCTCTTTAGACGCCGAATTAAAGAGATCCTTAAGAGCAGATTCTGCTCCTTGAAACGTAGTGCCGCAATCACTATATAAGGTGTGACATATTCCTCTTCTGCCAGTTAATCTTCTATATGCCGCCATGAACTTATCCGTGGAGTAATCGGTGACTACTTCAAGATGAACGGCGGATGTTGAGAGACACACAAAAATAGCCAGCCAACCTTTATGAGTTTTAGCACCTCGACCAGACCATGTTTTTAGCGTGATGGGTCCGGCATAGTCTACACCAGTGTGTAAGAATGGTCGAGAAGGTGTGACCCTTGGAGAAGGGAGCTGGCCCATGAGTTGTTGTGCTCGGATGCTACGATGACGTGCACAAGTAATGCATTTTAAGATGTGTGATCTGATTGGAGCTCGTCCACCAACTATCCAGTAGTTTTGGCGCAGTAAACAGAGAGTGATCTGAGTACCTCCATGAAGAGTCTTTTGATGAGCATCTGAAATCAAAAGAGAGGATAAGGAACATTTTCGAGGTAAAATAACGGGACTTTGTGAATTCTCGTCAAGGAATGAGTTTTTCAGTCTTCCTCCAACTCTGAGTGTTCCAGAGTGATCCAAAAAGGGAGTGAGTCTTATAAGTGAGTTGGACTTAGAGAGTGGCTGTCTTTGAAGAATACATTTGATTGTCTCAGAGAAGTATGCTGATTGAGTAGATTGAATCCAAAATAATAAGGCTTGTTGTATCTCCTTAGGTGAAATTGGACTGATGAATGGTACGTTTAACTCATGCTTGAATTTAGCAACAGCACGTTGACATAAAACAGTAATGCGCAGTAGTCGTTGGATGGATGAGAATCGAGATGACAAGTTCCAGAGTTCAGGAATCCGTTGATGACTCGCATGAAGCGAGACTCCTGGACGTTCCTCTGAATTAGTTGTAATATAAGGGGTATTTGTAGATGAAGGCCAAACGGATTGATCTTGAGATAGCCACGAGGGACCGGACCACCAGAGAGGGTGATTGATTAGCTGAGAGGAAGTCAGACCACGAGAGGCACAATCTGCCGGGTTCTGTTTCCCAGGAACTAATTTCCACTTTGCATGGGGAACAGCATCTTGTATGAAATGGACTCTGTTTCGAACAAAGTCTTTCCATCGAGATGGGTGACTTTGAATCCACGAGAGTGCAACGTTAGAGTCAGTCCACAAATAAATTTCATGATCGGGAAGGTGTAGAGCTTTGATCATTTGAACCGTAATTCGAACTAGTAAGGCACAAGATGCTAACTCCAATCTAGGTATAGTACATGGTCAAAAGAGTGTTCTAGTTCGGAAGATTGAGACGAGAAAAAGTCTTTCGATAGTATAGGAGTGTTAGTTTTCCACTTAGCCAAAGGGAATCCGCCCGCCCTGCAGACTTCTATTAATTGTTGTGCGACAGAGAGAAGTTCTTCAGCAGAGTCAGCTCCACCACTTATGTCATCCACGTAACGACCTTTCGTCATAGGTTCTACTGCTAAGGGGAATCGATGTCCCTCATCAATTATGAGTTGATTCATAACTCTTCCTGCTAAAAATGGTGCAGATCGAGTTCCGTACGTAACGGTGTTGAGTTCATGAATTTTTATCTCGTTGTTATCATCTACCCAAAGTATACGTTGAAATCGTCTATCTTCGGGGTGGATTATAATTTGCCTAAACATCTTTGTGATGTCTGTGATAAAAACAAAGCGAAATCGTCTGAAAAATAATAGTACTTCAAAAATGTCCGATTGTAATTTAGCTCCAATGTGGAGGAGATCATTGAGAGAAGGTCCATCAATAGTCTTAAAGGAGCCGTTAAAGACTACTCTGATTTTCCACGAATCATCATCCTCCTTGAGGATTCCGTGATGAGGTAAAAAGAAATTTGGAGAGAAATCTGAGTCTGGTGAAGAGACAACGGTAAGATGCTGTAATGATTTATACTCACGCATAAATCTATGATAAAGATCGTGATAATTTGAATCAGAGTTGAGTTTTATTAAGAGTTGTTTGAGAATTCTAATAGCACTATTATAAGAGTGACCAAGTAAAGATGGTGAGTGTGAAAATGGAAGCCTGACAACATATCTGCCGTCTCTATTGCGAAAATGAGTTTGTAGAAAGAATTGTTCACACTGAAGTTCATCTGGGGAAAGAGTAACAGATTCTGATTGAGGAGCAGGTGCTTCTTCCAGCTGCCAAAATTTTGTAAGCAGATGTTGAATGTCCTCATTGGTGTAGGATTGTTGAACAGATAGTGAGACGTGATGTGAAGTTGGAATGGGACCTAATATAACCCATCTAAAGAAGGTATCTTGAGCTATCAAGTTCCCAAAATTATGTCTGATAACACGTGTTCGAATAATTTGAGAATAGTAATCAGCCCCAAGAATAATGTCGATAGGACTAGGGGTTAGAAAATCTGGATCAGCTAAATTTAGTGTTTTTAGAATAGGCCAAGATAATTCAGAATGTTGAAAAGAGGGTAACCATGTGGTTAGATGAGGTAAGATATGTAACGAAATAGATAGCGTTTCAGATGAAGAATGTATAGAATGTAAAGATATTCTTACCAAGCCTCTGGTGTGTCCGGAGGAGGTTCCGCCAATACCAAGTATTGGAATTTTAGAGTGGGATCTTCCGAGATGTACTAAGGATACAACCTTTTCTGAGATAAAGCTGAGTTCTGATCCAGGATCAATGAGTGCTCTGATTTTGACTGAAGTACATTTTGGCGAAATGACAACAAGTTGCGTAGTAGCGAGTAGTACTGATGATCTTGATAGTTGAATGCTTTCAGGAGATGGTCATTGATGGAGATCAGAGTGTTCCGATGTTGAGTGACCGGGTTCCAAATTTGTGATTGTTTCACGAGTTGTTGAATTATTTGAAGTAGTTGCTGCATTAGCGTAAGAATCCGGGTTAGAGTTAGACTTGATTTGATGTGATCCGATTAGATAAGAATCGTGAAGTGACGTGTGATGTTTTCCATTACATGACCGACATCTTGTTGGATTGCGACACGATCTCACATTATGTCGCCCAAGACAATTGTAACAGAGTCTTTGCTCTTGAACTAATTGTGCTTTTGAATTGGGAGTACGGTCTTTATAATTGGCACAGGTAGTGATGAAATGAAGTTCACTGCAATCATCACATTCATAATTCGGTTGAGATTGTCGAGGTGTCTCTTGAGTGGAATTGGTTGTAGTGGTCGCGTGAATCCTTGCAGGATTTGAATTTGAACGAACAGGAGCAGGTCGAGGAGTTAGTGTCTTCGAAGCTGATGGTTTAAGATTTCCCTTTTCCAATTCTATGTTCTGCAATGCTCTAGCTCTGCCACTAATGAAGGTCTTGAGTTGATCAAGGTTAGGATAATCTGAATTTGAACCTAGGTGGAGTTCCCAAGCTTCTCGAGATGCGAGATCAAGATTGCGGACTAAAAGATGAACGAGAATTATATCCCAATGATCAATGGGGACTCCAAGAGTTCTTAAAGCACTAGCAGCTTCATTTGTAGTATTAAGATGAGCTTGTAGTCCTTTACCTGATTTAACATTAATGACTGGAGGAGATAAAAGTTTATTTAAGTGAGAATTGATAAGCATACGTTTATTTCCAAATCTGTCTACCAAAGTGTCCCAAGCAATTGAAAAGGAAGGACCTGAGTTTGGAAGTGATGCGATAAGTTGACTTGCATCTCCTTGAAGAGTAGACCTGAGATAGTGCATCTTTTCGACATTGGTGAGGTCAGGGTTCTTTCCGACCAATGACGAAAAGAGATCCGAGTATGCCTGCCATTCTGTATATTCTCCAGAGAATGTATTTAAGCTGATTTTAGGAAGAAATGATCTCGGGTGAGCGTATGATGTTGAAGCAGAAGTGTCAGCTAGGTTTAATCCAGTTGGAGTGGTATCCTTTTCGAGATCGTCCTTAAGATTTAGTAACGCAGCCAATGCAGAAGAATAATTATCCAAGCATATATTATACCATGATTTTGTAAAATATTCGTGAGTAAGAATGCTGTCCCCTTTTCCTTCGAACAATCGTTCATGTGTTTTGTCAAATTTATCCCAATGTGATTGAAGAAGATCGAGTCGGGTTTGAATGTCTCTAATTTTGGGGTTATGAGCCCTTCGAGAACTTCATCATTCAATTTGGCTATGTACTCAAGACGTTGTTTTTGTAAGGCGATTTTAACTTCTGACATGATAAAACACTTTTAAATACTGTCGCGGAAAATTCACTAATATTCAATTATAAATTGAATGAAACGAAAGTATACTGTGAAAATAAACTCACACTTGTGTGTAAACAAAGAAAACAAGATATAATACTAATGTCACGGGAGCAAAGTAATGGGAGAGAATACAAATAAGACGGAGCGGTTCACTGAGTCACCATGTCGATGCGTATGTTTTAACTGAGAAACACAATATGGAGACACACACACACTGTCACTGTTTATACCACCAAAAAATCCGGCTCGAAGGACCAATGTTAAAATTGTTGAAAATTTTTGTATTGATAAGTTGTAAGGAAATTATTAATTGATCACAGACACTATTTATTATTAAAATATAATCTTTATTTAACACAAAAAAAATGTAGGGAAAAAGTTCAAAGTAATTTAACCAATGATCAATTACCTGTAGTTTTTATACATATTACGCGAAATTTATCTGTTTGAGTGGTTTTTTTGTTTCGAAGAGTGTTACTGTTGAGTTTTTAATAATAAAAGAGCACCGTGTGTTTTACTTTGATAATTTAAGAGAATTATGTACGAAAACGTGACTTTTATTCTTGAATGTCGAAATTCAACTGACTCGATGATAAAATATATGGGAAAGGTTCAGTTAGGGTTAGATCATGTCTATGGAAAGTAAGAAGGGAGAGAGGAGAGAGTCGAGATAAGCAAATTTGAGGAATTCAAGAACAAGGAGTAAGGAAATCGAGTAATTGAATTATTATTTTAACATTTTCATAATTTTGTTTCTAAGATGAATGTCCACTACTCCCATCAAATCCCTAAGAACAAGTCAAAAGTCCATCAAGGTCAGTACTTTTATTTTCCAGAATAAACTGAAGTGAAATATCTCTTTGCAGCTCTATTAGTCTTGTCGCAGTGAATACCGACATGAATACTGTATAAAGATAGAGAGAGATACGGGTGGAAGTACAAGCTTTATCTTCCCCCAAGATGTACTTTGGGTCGAAAAATCTACCTGGTGCATCAACTCTGTGAAGGTGGAGTTGTACCTCTTCTTTACAGGGTTGGTTCACATTCTCAGATAGGAAATTCATTACGTTGGTCTTACACGTATGTACCCCTGCTTAGACCAAGAGCAATAAGAGGTGAAAAGAGAGAAACGGAGAGGCGAAGGGTGTTACTACTGTCCAGTTGTACCTGAGTCTAAAATACATCTCCTTTTAGGAAGTACAAGCAAGCAGCCCCAGTTGTACCTGAGTTACCGCCTGCTGGCACCAGGAAAGAAAGGAAGATCTCATTCCTTGGGAGAGTCGTACCTCAACCTCGGCGTTAGATCGTAAAGGTAAAAGGAGAAAGAGAAGAGAGAGTTACTGTCGTCCTGCCTCGAAGCAAGCCCCGAGTCCGGTTGACGGCGAACTGAGGAAATTGTACGAGCATCCAAGTATTATAGATCGCTGGGCCCACAAGAGGTGTAGCGTGAGGTGAGAGAACCCACGTGATGCGCGGCAATGGGTGCGCTATCGGTACTCTCAACCTGTCCGCCGAGCAGTGAGCTCAGTAATATATATGGGCGAATCTCTGGAACTTTTAACCTTTATGTCCCTCACACTACTTTCACTTAAACAGTCTAAATATGAAAACTAATGATTTTTAAATTTTTACATGTTTTTAAAAAGAAAATAAAGATTACGATTTAACCATTGATATAAATTATTTCGTTTATTTTTTCTATGTTTTTCTTTATTAACGTTCACAATACCATGATTTTGCAAGTGTCACTTTCATTTTTCTAAAAGTATTTTAACTGTTTAAATAAGATTTTTTTAGAAAACACGTTTTTTTACTGTTATAAACTATTTAAGAATAACTTAAGAATTCCATAAACAAACTTAAGAAAAATAAAAAGTAAAAATTATAAAAGATACAATCTTCTATAAAGTGTCCCTCAGTTTTTGTGTCGCTGGTCAAATCAAAATGGTTTTAAAAAATAAACATTAAAAAACTTAGTGAAAAAATTTGAAATAAGAGGCACAATTGAATTGTAATTCAAATTTTATGTGCGAGATTTTTATTTTTATTTTCGACCATATTTTAAGAGAAATAATTGTTGGTTACTTGTGATACTGGTGTAGTACGAAAAATATGTCGCTGGTCAAATCATTTATTTCTCCAAAGTTTCTTATTTGATATGCTCCAAAATTGGGGCACATATTACTTTAGATGTACTTAAAACCGTGCATGTGTTTTTATTTATTCTAATTCTTATTTAATTATTTTTTTACGTGGATATTCAAATTGTCGCTCGTCAAATATGTCGCTTGGCCAAATCAATCGTTTTCCAATCAATCTGAAGTTTCGCATTTATTCGTTCCATGTTATTTATCACGAAGTAACCAAAAATGTAATTAAAAGTGACAAAATGAAAGAAAATCAAAGAAAAAAAGAAAAAACGAGAAAAAGGAAACGCGGAATAAAAAATTTATCAACGGAAGGCACATAAGTAATATTTATTTATTTTTAATTAAACTTTCATGAAACTGTTAGTGTTTTTTCAAGGTTATATTAAGATCCTCCATATTTTTTCAAAACAATTTAGCCAATCAAATAATTAGAAAAGTTCATGTTACTAATTCAAATAATAATACGTAAAAAAATTTCATTAATTTTTTTTATTGTAATGTTGTCCTTATTAGTTGTATTAGACGTTTATTATATTTATTTTCATGTTTAATTATGTTTTTTTGATACTGAAAAATAACTTACTTAATTGTAGGAGATAAAATGTTTATGTATATCTTGTTACATATTTAGATATCCTAACATTATTTTCTTTCCAAAAATTTATATTTTAAAATACAAGGCAACCAAATAATGGTTGTACAGTAATAAAAATGAAATCTATTTTGGTCGAAGATGTAATACTAAAAATATCAAAATTGTGGACACAAAAATTAAAAAAAAAATCAAACTCAAATGTTAAAGTTTCCAGAGATTTGCCCATATATATAGATATATATTACGCGTATAAAAATGAATTCATTAATTTACTCTTTCAGAAACATTAAAGTTCTAACGTAAAAAATAATACGATATCATTTAAATTAATCTTATATCTTATATAGGTAGTTGTACAAACGACTCTGCTGAAAGTAAAGGGATAGAAATCCTATATCTTTGAATATTTGTTTATTTCTGAGACAGAAAGAAATAAAGTTTCTCCATCTTTGTCTATCCCCTTTTTATAACTTCAATAACTTTTTATCTCTTCTTCTGTATAAATCTTTTTCAGTAACCTTGACGGAAATCCAAAATGACGGATAGTCGCAGTTACAAGTGATTTGAGATTTTTATAACCTATACTTGTCTATATTTTGAACTTCATTGGATACTTCCAACGGAATGTTAACAAATATTATTGCTGATTAGACTTTCGTTAACTCGATGTTCACACCGGGCAAAAGCCGAAAATAAATTGAAGAAAATATCTAAACTACAGGAAATTAACTTTAGATAGAATAATTGTTGAACTACTCAACAATCGCTAAATTTTAAATTGTCTCTCAGTTTTCTCTTTTTTACTAATTAATATTGGTATATATTGTAATTTTTTGTAACTTCTCTAAATAAATTTCCGTATTCACGATTTCAGAATAAATTCTCGATTTTTGTGAGACAAAATTTTTCTGTGTTCCTTTTACAAATTGAAACATATCGATTATAATATCAATATGTTTAAAATTCTTTTAAAGAATTTTATTTAAATTTTTTGAAAATAATCAGTTCGGGAAGTTAGTCACCATAATTATAATTTTATTTTTTTTAATTTCTTCACAATATATTCAATTATTTTTATAGATAGTAAAACTCATTGCAGAATTTCAATTATTTTTAAGACAATTTTAATCAAATTCCTGAAAAAATGTAATTATTCTTTAAAAAATTATTAAAATTCGTCAAAAGAATTCAATTATTTCTAGAAACAGTAAAAAAATTTTCTCAAGAATTGAATTATTTCTATAAGTTGCAAAATTCTTTAGATTTTACTAAATTATTTTGAAAACTATTTTTAAAAAGAATCCTTTACTAGAATTCAGATATTTTCATAAATTTCTATAAAATTCTAAAAAACAACTAAACTATTTTCAAATATAATACATTTCTTCGCAGAAATTCAATTATTTTTAAAAATTTGTTTAAATTCTTATCAAAATTTTAATTATTTTTATAAATAATTAAATTAAATTGTTCTGTACAATCCATTTTTTCAAAAATTTTAATAAAATTATACGCAAACATTCAATTATTTTCATAAATAATAACATTCTTTGGAAGTATTCAACTACATGTATAAATAGTCAAATTCTTTGCAGAAATTCAATTATTATCAATAACATTTAAATAAAATTAAATAATCAAATTTTCAATTAAAATTATTAAAATAAATTATTTTCAAAAAATTTTAAGAAACTCGCTAAAAGAATTATTTATCATTATTAAAAACTAATAAAAATTTTTAAAGCCATTTGTAGATTTATTTATATTTGAAATGAAATAAATTTAAATTTGATAAGAAAAAAACCGGAAATAATTAGGACAAAGTCGTGGAAAACCCGAGAATTTTGTTAAATATATCGCACAAAAAAATTATTATTACAAATTTTTAATTCCTAAAATTGTCAATATTTAGGGACATATAACTCTCCCCAAATTTAACTCTATATAATTGTTATTTCATGGAATTTTAAACTTTATAATTATTATTTACTCAAAAGGCAGATATATCTAAAATTTAATGCTAACATTATTGCTTAGTTTTTATGTTATGTCACTGATAACGTAATTCGTAGAATATTCTATGAATTACTAAAAATCTATTGTTAATTATATACAATGGAGATTATAAAGAATTAAATCTTTTATTAAATTAAAGTAGTTAAGCTACACGGGTTCTGGCCCAGTTACCGAGGTCGGTAAGGTAGTTTTCTTAACAGCTCACTTTCAGGTGAGTTAGAAGGGATGTTCTACCTTACCGACCGAGTTCCGGCTGACGCCGTTAGATGGCGCCACCGCTCAATTCAAACCCCCTTGGCGGGGAATTTAAATTTTAAAACTTTAAAGTGTGTTAGAAGGGGTCTTCTACTTTACCAACTGAGTTCCGGTTTCCGCCGCTAGATGGCGCCACTGATGAACCCCCTTGGCGGGAAATTTAAATTTTTTAACTTTCAAGTGGGTTAGAGGGGTTGTTCTACTTTACCGACAACTTCCTTTTGGCTGCCACCGCTAGATAGCGCCACTTTGTTGAAGTAAAGAGCTTAGGGGGTTAAGTATGCAAAAAATGCCCCCGCTTCTATTTTTCTCAAATTTGGCCCATATGTTACTATCCATATGACTATAACTTTCTGCAATTTTGAACTCAAAATTCGCTTTTTTGGGGGAGTTATGGAGGGGGAAAGCAAAATCAAAAAACTTATTTTTCTCGAAAACTACTGAACCGATTTTAATGAAATTTTAAGAGGTTGTAAATATAGATAAGACGATTTTAGAAAAAAATCCAAATTTTTTTTTCAAAAAAAATTTCAAAAACCATGGTCATGCTATTTGTCACGTACGGAAAGGCACATATATACATATGGGCCATATTAATGTGATAGGGTATAGCTAAATAAGTATGGAAAAAGTGACCCGAATATATTTTTCCCATTCATTCCTACCCACTTAAAAATAACTTTTTCAAATTTTTAACTCAAAATTTTGAGTTTTTTGAAACTTATGGAGGGGAAAAAATCGAAAAATGCATTTTCCTCAAAAACTACTGTATGTATTTCAATCAGCTTTGGATATGTTGAAAAGACAATTAAAGAGATTCAAAAAAAAAATTTCAAATTTTTTTTTCAAAAAATTCCAAAAATCTTTTTTTTCAAAAAATTTCAAAATGAAAGTTTTTCGAAATTTTCAAAAATAAATTTTTTAGTTCTATTAAAGTGACATTTTTAAGTATTTTCTCATTTCATTTTCTTATGAGATCTACTAAATAAAAAATTTTGCCCGACATGATTTCAAGATGTGTCACGGTAAATAACTCAAAAACCCTACCCGGAACATTTTTATGTTGTATGCAAATGTTCAATTTAAAAAAAACTGTCAAAAATGTTTGCAACTTATTACTAGTGGCTTATTAAGGTTGATAAATACAAATCTGAAGTTGATATAAAAAAATATTTTTAGTCAAACAAAAAAGTTTCGAAAATTTTAAAATCAAATTTTAGGATTTTTGGAGTTTTTTTACCGTGTAGCACTCTAAAATCATCTAGGCCATTATTTTTTAAAAAATAAGACTGTTAAAGAAGTTAATTAAAAAAAGTGTGATGTACCGCTTCAACGATGCAAAAAGAAAAAAATTTTTAATGTAAAAATAAAATTTTTTGGATTATTCTTTGGAAATAATTTTCTTGACATCGATTTCAGGTTTGTATTCAGAAAACCCCTAAGTATTATTTTGCAATTAAATAAATAATTAATTAGTTAACCATTCGCATACAACATAAAAATGTTCCGGGTAGGGTTTTTGAGTTATTTACCGTGACACATCTTGAAATCATGTCGGGCAAAATTTTTTATTTAGTAGATCTCATAAGAAAATGAAATGAGAAAATACTTAAAAATGTCACTTTAATAGAACTAAAAAATTTATTTTTGAAAATTTCGAAAAACTTTCATTTTGAAATTTTTTGAAAAAAAAATTTGAAATTTTTTTTTTTGAATCTCTTTAATTGTCTTTTAACATATCCAAAGCTGATTGAAATACATACAGTAGTTTTTGAGGAAAATGCATTTTTCGATTTTTTCCCCTCCATAAGTTTCAAAAAACTCAAAATTTTGAGTTAAAAATTTGAAAAAGTTATTTTTAAGTGGGTAGGAATGAATGGGAAAAATATATTCGGGTCACTTTTTCCATACTTATTTAGCTATACCCTATCACATTAATATGGCCCATATGTATATATGTGCCTTTCCGTACGTGACAAATAGCATGACCATGGTTTTTGAAATTTTTTTTTGAAAACAAAATTTGGATTTTTTTCTAAAATCGTCTTATCTATATTTACAACCTCTTAAAATTTCATTAAAATCGGTTCAGTAGTTTTCGAGAAAAATAAGTTTTTTGATTTTGCTTTCCCCCTCCATAACTCCCCCAAAAAAGCGAATTTTGAGTTCAAAATTGCAGAAAGTTATAGTCATATGGATAGTAACATATGGGCCAAATTTGAGAAAAATAGAAGCGGGGGCATTTTTTGCATACTTAACCCCCTAAGCCCTTTCCCTTGGTATTCTTCCTAACCTATATTTTCGCTCACTTCACTAGTCATGCACTTGGAGTGGAGTCGCAAGTGCGACTGAGGAGTAGCGGGTCTCATCACAGTGGTCTGTGGTAGGGAGATGCCTCGAGTAGTGGGGTGATGCGCGCGGCTGTGGAGTAGTGGGGCTCAGCGTAGTGGGAGGTATGTATAGTGGGGACTGGGGTATAAGTGACAGCGCGGGCCACAAGCATCAGTTGCATCTTGAATGGTGCAGAAAACTACTTCCAGGTTTTCAGGGTTCTAGAGTTTCTTTACAGAGTTTTCAGAGTTTCTTTCCAGAGTTAATTTTCAGAGATTTTTTCGTTTTGATTTTAGGAGTTATTGATTTTTTTATTTTTGTGTTCTATTTTGCATTACTTTTAAGATTTTTTTTATCTATCTAGGCGTTTAAATTTAAGTCAAAAAATGGAATACTTGCGCTGCCATTTTGATTTGCTTATGAAACGTGATGCGGGTGTTGAAGTAGTGAATGAAGGAATGAAATGGGTTGATTTTAAAGAAGCGTTTGAGGGTCGGTTACAAAATAGTGCTGTAATGAATTTATCTTAAAAGGATATTAATAAATTCCTTGATGATGCCTTTAGTTTATTTCAAGTCAATATTAAAAAAGTATTAAATAGGTTTGGCCCATTAAAAGTGTATACAGTATTGCACGCGAAATTTGTTAAAGATTCGATTGATGGTAAAACACAAGAAATATCTGATATAAAGTCATTCATCGCGAAAACCGATGAAATTTTAGAAACAACCCCATTAGATGATTAAGATTAAACAAATAACCTTAAAAAGAATGGAGGAATTCCAAGCGAAAGAGTCTAACTAGAGACTTCATTCTATTAAAAGGTTGGAGGTTAACATTAACAAGTACAATCCTATGCGCGCAAGTTCTTATATCAATTTGCCAACTGCTATCAATAGAAAGCATGCCTGCATTAATGTCCAAAATGCTGACAATCAGTGTTTTAAATGGGCAATATTGTCAGCACTGTACCCAGCAGACAAACATGCAGATCGAGTTTCGAAATACAGACCCTATGAAGATACACTCAATTTTAGTGGTATCGAATTTCCTGTTTCTCTCAAAGACATTTCTAAATTTGAAACCCTAAACAACATTTCTGTCAACTTGTATGGTCTTGTTAAAAGAGATGAGAAGTTTACAGTTTCACCACTTCATCTTTCATCTCAAAAGAAGATGAGTCACGTTAATCTTCTTCGAATTGAAGATCATTACATAGATGAAAATCTAAGTAAAAAAGATGATGATGAAACTGATATACCTCTCATATCGTTTAACTACCATTATGTCTGGATAAACGACTTGTCGAGACTTGTTAGCCTAGACTTATCAAAGCAAAAGAACAAAAAATTCATTTGCGATCGTTGCTTACATTATTTTCTTAAGCAAGAAAACCTCACTCAACATGATGAGCATTGTCGAAAAATGAACAACACAAAAGTTAAATTACCCAAACAAGGTCAAAATACAGTCGAGTTTAAAAATTTTCAAAATAAGGAACGTGTTCCCTTTATTATTTATGATTAAGTCCACATCAGTTGTTAGCTTTTCGAAATGATAGTACTTGTCATAGTACGAGATCATTGCCATTTAACAGGGAAGTACCGTGGACCCGCGCATCAAGATTGTATTATTAATTACCATGAATCACATATTATACCTGTTGTTTTCCATAACCTAAGTGGCTATGATGCACATTTTATTATTGATTTGATTTGAAGGCAATGTTTATTTGCTTCCCATTAACAAAGAAAAGTACATTAGTTTTACTAAAAATGTAAAAGGTAGTTTTCTAAAATTTCGTTTTATTGATTCTTTCAAGTTTATGGCATCATCTCTGGACAAGTTAGCATCCTATCTCGAAGAATACAAAATTGTCAATTCTGTATTTTCAAATTACAGCAACGATAAAATTCAATTGTTGACGCGAAAAGGAGTTTTTCCCTACGAGTACATTGATTCCAGGGAAAAACTCGACGAAATAAAGTTACCACCGAAAGATAAACTCTACAGCACATTAAACGATTCGAATGTTTCTAATGAAGACTATGCACATGCGCAGAAAGTGTGGAGTCAATTTAATTGTCAAAATCTTAGTGATTATGTGTACTTGTGAATGCAAACCGACATATTGTTACTCGCGGCCATTTTCGAAAATTTCAGAAACCAGTGTTTAATCTCGTACGGTCTAGATGCAGCGCACTATTATACTACACCCGGTTTGACTTGGGACGCAATGTTAAAGTATACGAATCTAAGACTTGAACTCTTGACAGACATTGACATGGTAATGTTTATTGAACGAGGAATAAGAGGTGGTGTAAGTCAATGTACAAATCGATATGCAAAAGCTAACAATCCTTACATGGAAAAATATAATGAAAATGAGGACACGTTTTACATCGTATACTTTGACGAAAATAATCTATACGGATGGACAATGGTTCAACCGCTTCCCTATGGTGGCTTCAAGTGGGTAGAGAATGTTGATAACAGTTTTGACTTTGATGTATTAGACGATGCGCCTACAGGTTACATTTTGGCAGTCGATTTGGATTATCCAGATCATCTTCACGATAAACACAGTGATTTTCCATTTTGACCAGAACGCTCGAAGTCACCAGGGTCAAAAGAGGAGAAGCTCCTAACTACTCTCCTACCAAAACGAAAGCACGTTCTCCATTATCGTGCCTTAAAACAAGCTATTGACAACGGTCTCGTATTAGTTAAAATTCATCGCGTCTTGAAATTCGAACAATCCACATGGTTGAAAAGTTACATTGACTTTAATACCATGCGAAGAACAAACGCCAGTAATGAATTTGAAAAGAATTTGTTTAAATTGATGAACAACGCGGTATTTGGCAAAACAATGGACAACGTGAGAAAACATGTTGAAATTAAACTTGTGACAAAGTGGGAGTGTAGGTATGGAGCTGAAGCCCTTATCTCCAAACCTAACTTCCACAGCAGAGCCATCTTTAATCAGAATTTGGTTGCTGTGGAACTTAGGAAAATGGAGGTACTAATGAACAAGTCGGTATATGTTGGTTTATCTGTGTTGGATGTGTCAAAAACTTTGATCTATGACTTTCACTACAATTACATGTTAGAAAAGTATGATGAATTAAAATTGTTGTACACAGACACCGTTAGCCTTATTTATGAAATCAAGTACTCTGACATTTACGCTGATATGAAGCAAGACGTTCACAAATTCGACACTTATGATTAACCGGTTAATAACGTATACAATATTCCGCAAGCCAACAAAAAGATATTAGGCCTCATGAAGGATGAATGCTGCGGAAAAATTATAACAGAATTTGTTGGCTTGCGGAGCAATATGTACAGCGTTCGCGTAGAAGACAAAGATTTCATAAAAAAGGCTAAAGGTGTAAAAGCAGGAGTTGTCAAGAAAAATATCGACTTTGATAATTATGTTTATTGTCTACGAAATGTTAAAATCCAATCGAGGACGTAATATTGTATTCGGTCGAATCTTTACAATGTACAGACATTAAAGCAAACGAAAATTGCACTTAGTCCATATGATGACAAAAGATACCTAATAGCAAACAGCATCGACACCCTCGCATTGGGTCATTGTAAAATTATTGAAATTGATGATAATAAGGGTAAATAAACTATTGTAAAAAATATTTGTTTTAGAGAGGAGAAGGAAATGGTTGTTTGAATAAAAAGATGTTCATTTTATTTTATGTCTACTTTATTAGAAAATACCTTTACCTAGTTACATTAACTTGCTATAATTTTTTAAATTACATTTCAACTTATTTTAACATTACTTTAACTTATTTTAACTTTACTTTAACGTATTTTAACTTTTTAAACTTATTTTAACTGTACTTTAACTATACTGTAACTTATTTTAACTTTACTTTAACATTACTTTAACTTCACTTTAAGTATACTTTAACTTATTTTAACTTTACTTTAACTTATTTTAATTTTTTAAACTTATTTTAATTATACATTAATTATACCTTAACGTTACTTTAACTATATTACATATTAGATTTTTTTATCCAACTATTATGTGAGCTATCGAATCCAAGCTATTTCACGTATACATCATTACCGCGAGTCTTGAGAACTTTTTCTACAAGGTAAAAATATGGATATTGGACTTTCAGCAATTCTTCTTTATAGAAACCACCTTCGATGGGTTGATTTTGATAATCTTTTAACTTGTAGGTAACTGGTTTTGTTGATTTAACTTTATCCACGGTGAATATTTCCGTTGTCCAGTTGAGAATTAGAATAAGGTATCATTTCAACCAAATCTGCTTGACAGGTTTCATCGATGCCACGCATTTGAACTTTTCGACGAGGATAATTTTTCTAGCTTGTTTTTGCAGTTCTGTTACAACTGTTGATTTTTGATCAGCCATCATTGTTGAATAAATTTGGCCTCTTTGATGATATAATTTTGCTGTGATTCAATTTCTTCAAGTTTTTCGTTTACTTTATCCTCGATAATTCGGATATAAAGATTCAAATCATCTATAGCTGATCTTAATTTAAGAAGATGTAATTTGAAAAACAATTTTTATCTCGTTTTTAATAATTTTCTGTACAAGTCTTAAATTTACAGCGTCTTGTTGCTCTTCAGCGTCTTGAACGTTGCAAAGTCTTTTGTTATCAATGCTCATTTTAATACTAAGCTCTATTTGCTTGTACTCTTCTAATATATAATGCGAGCTTTACGTAGTTCTTCGATGATTGACATAATTTCTTTATTATGACTCGGATTTCCAGCTTGCTGCGATGCTACTAGCAGGCGTAATCGGTCAACTAATTCATTTGGATTATCCCAATAAATGTAGTCTGGGTTAAATTGTTTCTTTGCAATCATAAATTGAAGTAATTTTTTCCAAGCTTCTTCTTCTTCTTCTTTAAAACACCACTACCCTTCTTTGGTGTACTCTTAAAAAGTTTTGCAATGACATCAGTGTATTTAGAACTCCTGGTTACATTGACAAGTCTGCTGGAACTATAATTTTTTCGGTGTGCATTTGTAGCTACAAGAATTTCTTTATAATTTTCCAAATCATCTGAACTTATTAATGCATGATTAGGTCTTTGTCTAACTAAAAGTTTAAGCAATCCAGCAGTTTTTAAATATTTTTTCTTTCCAGCAAGTTAAAAATGTGAACATTCTAAATCAAACTGGTGTATCACCAATAATAAAAGAACCATTAGGAAGCTTACGTACTTTATAAACCATATCCAAATACAGTTTCCTGTTTTTATTTAATAATTACATAAATTTATTTGTCAAATTTTCATAATTAAGTTCATCTTGTTGTTCAAAGTTGTTGCTATTATCAAGTAGAGTGTCATTGAGTAGTATTTTATCGATTTCCTCTTCCTCATCAACAGCAGTTGAGAAAGAAAATTCATTTTCATCCTCTTTTTTTAACTTTTTCTTTTTTAATATTTTGAAAAGGTATCTCAGTTATGTTCACCAACTTTTGAAAAGGTGTTACTATTGGTTGAAAAGTTTCTTTCAAAACTGTTTCTGCAGCTTCTTCACCCATTTTGAGTAAACGATGTTTCCGCCTAATAGCATCACTTGCTTTTGCTATTTGACGAAGCGTTTCTTGCTCTTTTCTGTACATGTTTTCTTAGTGACAAGATAAACTATACTAATGAAAAATTCAATAAATTTCTTATATTTATAGTGAAATGAAGCAACCAAATCCTCTTCTATATCACCCCTCATTAAAATTACGGTCCTTATCAATTACAACAAATCCATATTTGTCAGATTTCAAACATTCTGAACATAAATCGCGAAATTGAGTATAACTCATATCCGTATTAACATGATCTTCCTATACATGTTTCAGATTCTTTTCATCTTGTCTAAATAGAACCAATAAATTAACATTATCTCGAACTAGATGTTTAGGAATACGAGCATACATTTGACATAAATAGAAACTGTCAACGTTTACAAGTCTACCCATACAAAAGAAAGCTCTAACATTTTCTTGCTTTTCACAAGCAATGTCATCAAAAACGAATATTGAATTTGTTTTAGCATCTTTTGGAGATACTACTTTATCATGTTCACTAAATGGAAAATACTCAACACCATCTACCTGACTGATTACATTTTCTAAATTTAATGATAAGACCATGACGTCTAATCTTTTTCTCATTAGTCTCAACATCTATACTAGAGATTGTCAGTGCGACAGGTTGTTTCGTGAACTGCATCTTGACAGTAACTGCCATAAAATCTATAAATACCTAGCTTTTATAGTCAATTTTGTCAGTTTCACGTCAACCTTTGTAGAGCGAAGAATGATTCTGCATCAAGAGGTGAAAAAAGGTCGCTATCGAGGAACAGGTTTAATCAATCGTATTATCAATAGTTTACCGTTTGAGTTTCACTTACCAGGATACCAATTCTGTGGCCCTAGTACAAATCTGGAAAAGGGTTTGTCTCGAGGCGATCAAGAAATTAATCCACTAGACGCTGCATAAAAACAACACGACATTGCATATTCGCAAAATCGTGAAAATATTGAAGCAAGAAACGAAGCAGATAAAGTATTAGCTAAGAAAGTGTGAGAAAGTGTTACAGCTAAAAATTCTAGTGTTGGTGAAAGAGCAGCTGCTTTAGCTATATCCGGAACCATGAAAGCTAAGTCAAAATTAGGCATGGGAATAGAAAGAAAACCATCTTTAAAAAAGAGTAAAAAAATGTGTAAAAATAAAAGAGTAGCGCTAAGAAAAATTGTTGATGCTGCTCGAAAAAGTATGTGTCCCGGTAACAATGGTGAAGAATCAATAAGAGCAGCTATGATTGGTGCTCAAGAAGCAATAAAAAGTGTAGGTGGTAAATCCAAAATTTTATCACCTCGAATTCTTCCAGTACCAACTAAAGTAGGTGGAATTTTACCTCTGATTCCAATTTTTGCTGGACTTAGTGCTTTAGGAGCTCTTGCTGGAGGTGCTTCAGGAATAGCAAGGGCTGTTAATAAGGCTAAAACAGCTACTGAACAGCTTGCAGAAGCTCAACGTCACAATAAAACCATGGAAGCTATATCACTTGGAAAAGGATTACATCTAAAACCTTATCGACAAGGACTTGGTCTCCACTTGAAACCCTACATTCAAGGAAAAGGAATTAATAATTCAACATCAATCAAAAAGAAACAAACAACAAGGAGAAAAAAAAACTTGTTTTGAAGCTACCTCACCGTCCACTCACTGATTTTGATCTGTTAAAGTATGCCAAAGCTGCCAAAATACCTCATTTTCGTGGTATTTTTATGCGAAATGAACAACCTGTAAGAGGTCCTCACCAATGTGAATCAGGAATACTTAATCTTGATAATAAAGAAGGTTCTGGAACACATTGGGTAGCATATAAAAAATTCAAAAACAAAACAGTGTATTTTGATAGTTTTGGCAACCTTGCTCCACCAACAGATCTTGTCATTTACTTAGATGATGGTAGCTTAATAAAATATAATCATAAAAGATATAAAAAATATGATACATTTGTTTGTGGACACTTGTGTCTTCAATTTTTGTGTAAACAACTTAATGTTAAGAGTTGTTTAACCTTTATAAGACTATGTACAGTACCGTCCGAAATTGTCAGTCCACCCATTTTTAAAGGAATGAAAAAAATTTTTTAACATTAATTTTATGAAAACTAAAATTTCATCGGTTTATATTTTGAAAGACGATAAAATTTTGAAAAGAATAAGACCTTACAGAAGTCATTTGACAAATATTTTTTCAAGATATTCCTAAAAATCGTCATTTTCAATGTTTTACAAAAATTTGAATAACTTCTAAAATAATGAACTCTTTTTAATAATCTTATGCTTATTTTAAAGGCCATTTTCTATGGAATAAGAATTACTTATAGTCAGTAACCTGCAATTTTTTTCTTGGAATAAGCATGACGTCAAAGTTGGACAAAAAAATTTGAAAAATTTGAAATAATATTATTAAAAGAAAAAGAATTTGTAAAATTTAAATAAATTTTATTATTAAATTTTCTTGAAAAATCTACATCATATCATGTTTTATATATGTTTTAGAATAGTTTTTAGTACAAAAAATGATTTCAAATTTTTCCAATTTTTTTGTCCAATTTTGACGTCATGCTTATTCCAAGAAAAAAATTGCAGGTTAATGACTATAAGTAATTCTTATTCTGTAGAAAATGACCTTTAAAATAAGACTAAGACTATTAAAAAGCGTTTATTATTTTAAAAGTTATTCAAATTTTTGTAAAACATTGAAAATGGCGATTTTTTAAGAATATCTTGAAAAAATATTTGTCAAATGACTTCTGTAAGGTCTTATTCTTTTCAAAATTTTATCGTCTTTCAAAATATAAACCGAATGAAATTTTAGTTTACATAAAACTAATGTTAAAAATTTTTTTTTTATTCCTTTTAAAATGGGTGGATAGACAATTTTGGCCGGCACTGTAACACCTGTAAGCTTTTAGTATAAAATCTGACTGCAACATGAGTGATTCATTTACTTTAACGTTAACAGGAAATTCTTCAGTTCTTAAAGCTGAACATTTCCTACCAATAGAGCTAAATTCAAAGAAAAATTATGTACTTGGTCTTGTTGAACTTCTGACTTTTTATTCAATTCCCAATATAGATAAAGGAAAAACAAGTTTTACATTGGAAATCAAGTAATTGATATTCCAACTGGAAGTTATGAAATTAAAGATACTACGCGCGCCCATTTCATATTCTTCGCACTATAAAATCGCTTGCTGGGTGTAAAAACATGATACATCGGATTGGCGTTGAAAAATATGATACCAAGGATTTTACTTGAAAAACATGACATATCGTCGCTTGAGTTAAAGCACTTGGCACGTCGAAAAATAAAATTTCATTTTAAATTTGCAGTTGATACCACTGACCGCTAATTTTAAAATGTGGCAAATCTTTGAAACTTTTATGAAACAAATGCTTTCGCTTCATAATATGTCAATTCAAAGAAGAAATAGGTTAAATAATTTTGTATACAGTTTATATTGATTTGAGACATTTTAAGATTCGCGGTCAGTGGTACCAACCGAAATTTGAATAAAAAATTTTCGTTTCCCACGTGTCATGTTCTTCAACTCAAACGACGATATGTCATGTTTTTCAAGTCAAATCCGAGGTATGTTTTTTTACGCTAATCCTATGTATCATGTTTTTACACCCAGCAAGCGAAATATACTATGGTATGAATCAAATTTTACACCAATACTATGATATAGTGAAATATCACTTAGAATAACTACTTTTCTAATGTCCATTTCTATTAAAACACATATAAACTTCTACATAATTTTGTATTACAGCAAACAGATGCATTGGAAGATTCAAAAGAAACTTGGAAAAAGATTTTCAATGGCTCCAAGCGTCACTGAAATCCAAAGTGGGCATTCATTTATTCCTGTTGGTAATAAGCAGTTGGTAGTAAAACGGTACTCTGGTGCAGAAGACAATCTTTCTATAATTCAATATTTAATTTTTAAATAGAAAGATTTTCAACCATCCCTTTTCAGGGCTAATACATAGCTTCCAACTCTAAAAAAGCAATCAACATACATTCAGACTTTTTTATGGCTAATCAATGGATTCCAACATTAAAAAGATAATGCGATTTCAACCACCCCTTTTCAGGGCTAATACATGGCCCCCAACTCCAAAAAAGCAATCAACATACAATCAGCCCTTTTCAGGGCTAATCAATGGATTCGAACATTAAAAAGGTAATCCGATTTTAATCAGCCCTTTTCACGGCTAACACAGGTCAACAAAAAAAGGCCTACTTTTTTTTATGAGATACGATAGTGGTTTCCGAAGTATTTTTTGACACTGAACACGATCCCGGTTCCAAAAATTGACCATCACGTCAGGATTTTGAGAAAAGTGGGAGTAAAGACCCCTAAAACGTGTTTTTGAGCGTTTTTAATATTTTTTTCTCCTAAACCTGACGTGCCAGAAACTTCTACATAGACTTAAATTGAAGCTTGAATTGTCCACTTCAAGACTCATATCCGTAAGACAAAAAAAATAAAAAAATTTTCCAAAAATTAGATTGAAGTTACCAAAAATGTGTATTTTTGGGTTGCTTTAATGGATTTTTTAAAATTGTTTTGGATTCGTTTGAAAATTGTAACTCGGGGGTTTTTGGGGTCGCTGATTACGTATCCGATATTAGTTTTCAAAAATTCAAAATGACGTATCAAAAAACCCCCGAGTAACAATTTTCAACCGAATCCGATCAATTATAAATTTTGACATCCGCCATCTTGGATCCGCCATTTTGAATTTCTGAAAACTAATATCGGGTTCGTAATCAGCAACCCCAAAAACCCCCGAGTAATAATTCTCAAACGATATATATATATATATATACCGTTTAATCGAGGTATACAATATGGACAATACAAACCTTTCAACAATAGGGTCTTCGTTATTGAGAAAATCTTTGAGGACTTTCTCTTTCAGGTAATATTTTCAAAATAGAAACTAACGATTTAACGCTAGTCCTTTCTCTCTCTATCAAGAAAGAATAATATAAGAACTTCTTCGTCTAAAATTGTTTATCCTTTTCTACACAACTGCAACTGCCATAAGAATCTCTATGTCTAAAAATCTTACTGTTCCTTACTTCGTCTTTTAATAAAACTGACATAAGACTATCTTCCTTTAAATTTAACCATGAATTTCTTTCTCTTTTCAAAGTATACTGCATAAGAATGTCTTCTTTTACCTAATTTGCATATCTACTCGTTTCAAATAAGGATTGAATCGTATTTACAAAATTCTGTAAAACCTGGAACTGTTATCAATATAAAACCTAATATTAATACATTGCGCAGTCTTGTTAAATCTAATTTTCCAATTAATTTTAAACCTGAAGACTCAATTGGTTATTTGTTGGGATTTACATCACAGCGTCTAACACCTTATACAGCACATACAACTGATTTACCTGTAGCTATTTTAAAGGTTAATTCAGTTAGAATTGAGTGCAACATAACGTCTGGAGCTTATATTGTAACGTGAATACTTTTACACGTTACATTCGAGTTAAATTTTTAGAGTATAAAATTTAGAGAAATTCTAGCTTTCTCCTTTTGGACACTTTTCTGCGAAAATCTCTGCTTCGCGACTTGACCACGATTAAATTATGATTTATTCTATTTTTGTTTACTGCCTTGCTTTATTTTTTTATGTTTGCCACGAGAGATTCTCTTATGGATTTGTACTGTGAGGCCCGAAGGAGGAACGATTTTTGAATTTGAGAGACTGACTGTTCAACCTCACATTACACTGGCTGTTCGATGCTCTGCTTGGTTGTTTGATGCCGCACAATTACACTTTTGACAATATTGGCTCTTTGACGCCGACCTTTTGGCTGTTTGATGCCGCACAATTACACTTTTGACAATTTTGGCTGTTCGACGCCGACCTTTTGGCTGTTTGACGCCGTATTTCGAGCGATCCACGCTCATTTTATTTGCTACTCGAAGCTGCCTTTGGGACGTATGACGCCCGATTTTAACCTCCAGTCGTGTAAGCTCTGTTTATTTGTGGGACACATGGAAGCTGTTTTGCGTTTGGTTATGGACCAAACCTATTTTGTTTGATGTTTTGACTCACACACACTCACATTCACGTGGAAGGACATTTCCTCTGGTCGCCGCCACCAATTATCGTTGGATGTTCCAACTAATTTGTCAACTTTGGCAGAGTTGGCTGTTTAAGATCGAAAGCCTTGATCTGATTTGTTTCCGTCTCTTGGAATATTATCGCTCTTTCCAATTTATCGTTCCGCAACTAAAGAAGAGTTCCTGATCGTCGTATTTGTAAATCGCTCGCTTAAATTCGCTTAAACTCTTTTAAAACTAATTTTACTTTGCTTTCGTTTTAATTTTGCTTTTGTTTTGTATTTTGCTTAGTTTGAATAGGTTTTGCTATTTTGAAGATTTAACTTCGCGTTAACCCAATTTTGCCAATTAGTTTAGTAAATTTGTTAAATTGGCATTAATTATTTTAATTGTTGAGAATTTGATTTTGCTTATTTTGAGTATTGCTTTGAGTTTTATTATCGCTATTATTGTTACGTTATTTAATCGAAAATAACATTTTCTACATTTTTCGGAAACTTAGCTTGCTGTGCGGATATTTTGTTGAATGAAAGTTAATTATTCATTACTTTGTTAAGAATCGTGATTTTTGAATTTGAATGGATGTGCCGCCGCGGCGCTGCCTCGAAGCAATGGCGCGCGCGACCGCCGTAGGTTAGGTTAGTTAGAAAACACGACGCTACCGGCGAATTAAAGAGAAAACGTGACAAGCACCGGCACTTGCTTCCGAGCACTCTATCATCGCGTTTTCCAAAAAGAAAAATTTTAACAAAAAGTGTTCCGAACGAGAGGACGACCCTTTGCCGAGACGCTTCCCGTCCACACTTCGTTTCTTATAATTTGGTGAGCCGTCAGTAATATTTAAAAGAATGCATATTCTCGATCTTTCGTTTGTTTTGATTGTTTAAATTTAGATTGTTTCGCGTAGAGAATATGAATTCTTTCTTTCTTTTCGATATGACGCCACTTTTCGACCTCGTGGTCTTTTATTTGCGACAATTTTTGGTTTTGTCGATTAATGTTTTATTTAAAGTCTGGTTAAAAAGGCTACATAGCGAATCTTTGTTCAATTTTATGATTTTACCATGTATTTCTGATGAGTTTGTAAAATTTCGTAGTGCCTAGCGCTTTTCTCTCGTTATCATTTTCATGAAAGAATAAAGTCAAAATGTCGCGATCTAATAAATTTGGTTCCGAAGGTGATCGCTAAAAATCTTTTGGCAGAAAGATAGCGATATTATTTTTAATTTTGCTTTCTGGTCAAAGAAATTATTATCCTAGTCTCAAATAATTTTATTTTGCCATTGTGAAATTAATAATATCTCACAATATAAATAACCAAAAAGTTCACACTATCCATGAATTCCTTCCCAGCGTTCCACCAGGATATAAGATTGCGGAAATGCCTGCACACGTCATTTACCTTCCGATTGCCACCAAGACAATACATAATATACAGCTGCGAATTGTTGATCAGGACGGTGATTTAGTAAATTTTAGAGGAGAGACTATAACAATACGGTTGCATATAAAGTTTTTGTAATGGGAATCGTTTATAATCAAAGAGCTGTTGTTGGTGGAAACTATAAAAGTCAACCAATATGCAAGAGTCAAATCAGTCTAAATATATCTCACAAGGTGTTAACACCTCAGAATCGACTCTTTCTGCAAGAACTAGATCTAAAAGTTCAAAAAAAAAATAAGGCAACAAGACAATTAATCTACATATTTTTTGGTTGCTGTTGCAATAAAAATGGATGACCTTCTCAATATTCCAGCAGCAGTGAATTTTGATGAGTCCATAGCTCATTATGAAATTCATGCTCACCAACCATATGCATCTTCATCTTTTAACAATAGCGATGAAATTCGAATCGCGGTACAACATCAAGACTTGTGCATTTTACCTAGTAAAAGTTCATTACACATTTTTGGTATATTAACTAAAAATGATGGAATTACTCTTATACAAAACGTGCATTTAAGTAATAATACTGTAGATTCTTTGTTTGATGAAATTCGCTATGAACTAAATGGTATTGAAATTGATCGCTGCAAATACGTTGGACATACTACAATCATTAAAAATTACACATCGCAAACATCAAATCAACTAAATTTTATTGATAATGCTGGATATTCAAAAATTGTAGCTGATGCAAGACTTGTATTGGAAAATGGCTATTTCGATGTCACAATACCACTTAGCATGATTTTTGGGTTTGCTGAAGATTATAAAAAAATAATTATGAACGCTAAACATGAACTTATTTTAACAAGAGTGCGTTCTGACGTGAATGCCGTAATTCAAACAGGACAAGAAGGGGATGAGGAATTTAAAATTTTCATCAATAAACTTGAATGGCTGGTTCCATACGTTTTACCTTCTGACAATAACAAAGTTAAATTGTTAAAATATATTGAAAAGGATCCATTAATTTCAATAAGTTTTAGGTCATGGGAAATGTATGAGTATCCTTTAATTCCTACAAGTTCAAAAGTTTTGTGGCAAATTAAAACATCAACGTAATTAGAGAAACCTCGTTATGTTATTGTTGGTTTTCAAACAGCGAGAAAAGATAAAAGTAAAAAATATGCCTGTCATTTTGACCATTGCAATATTACAAATGTTAAACTCTTTTTAAATTCACAATATTATCCTTATGGAAATTTAAATTTAAACTTTGATCAAAATCAGTACTCTCTACTTTATGAAATGTACGCTAATTTTCAATCATCCTATTATGGTAAAGATTCAAAACCTATTTTAACAAAAGATATTTTTAAAAGTTTATTTCCTCTAATTGTTATTGATTGTTCTAAACAAAATGAGTTCTTAAAACAAACATAAGTTGATGTGAGGTTAGAATTTGAAGCAGGAATCAACATGCCAGCCGAGACCACCGCCTATTTCTTAATTATCCATGACCGCGTCGTACAATATAAGCCAATCAGTGGCTTTGTAAAGAAACTATTGTAAAGGAGTGGGGATAATGTGGTGGTGGGTGTAAATAATATAAAAGTAAGTGCTCTCGGCTATAAATTCATTTCAACATGGAGTTCATTGTAGACGTTCAAGGTTTTAAAAAAAGCCAACAACGAGTTTGTCTTTAAAGAATTGGCAATACTTTCTCTGCAATCGGATGCTCTACCACTTGTTTTCCTGTTCGAACCTGCTTGTCTTTGGAATTCACTGCCAGGGCGCTACAAAAGTGAAAACCTCTGGCTAACACATAATTACCATGGAATTGACTGGACAGCTGGAGATGTACCATACGATGAACTTCAATCTATTCTACAAGGAATCCTGCGAGGTGCTAATGCAATCTACGTTAAAGGATTAGAAAAGAAGACTTGGCTAGAGAAATACTTACTAAATGTACAAAATTTAGAAGAGTCAAATTGTCCATCGTTGAAAAACTTGAAACTAAATTATTGTTAACGACATGTAAACACCATACTCTTTATAGTGAAAACTGTGACGCAAAAAATGTTAAACTTCTTCAAGAATGGTTTTTAGAACCTTTAAATCGATATATAAGTGCTATTACTATTGGTGTTGATAAAACTGACTTCACTTTAAAATCTTTCTAAGAAAAATGTGAATCTTTTTTGTAACTATAGTTTTTAAGTTTTCAAAAATAAATATTATTAATTTAAAACAATGCTTCCTATTTATAAAGCAACCTATCCTTTAAAATTTAAATATTTTTTATTATTCCTGAAAATAAACTTATTTTAATTCTGAAAAATAACTAAGAAGAGAAGGAAAGTAAATTTAAAACTAATTTATAGGTAAAACTTGTTTTTATTTTTTTTTATTTTTTCAAATATTTATATACATCAGGCCTGCTCACGTGAGTAACCAGCGAGTAAGGGGAATGGAGTGGGGGACTTTACCATGTAGGCTCTTCGCCTTTCTCTTTGCCCCTCGGCCCGTCGCACAAGCCTATATAGTGGGATGGTGGGGGCTGCTACTTGTTTCCCCTTACTCGCTGGCTAGTCACGTGAGCAGGCCTGATATACATTTTTTTATAAATTTTTAAAAAATTTTTTTAATAAATTTTTTTATAATAATTTAAACTCGACAACATTAGACGGTCCTTCAAGATACTTTATTTGAAGTTTTATCGATATCGCAGCTTCTTTCATCATTTCCAAGGTGGTTGGTTCATCTTTGAAGAGCTTAATGAATCTCGTTGATAAGTATGTGACAAAATCAGCATCAATCTCATCAATAATCCTACGAGACTGGACCTTCTTCATATTAGTTTTAAAAACTAATATAGAAAATACAGCTGAAAAAAGAAACTTAGAAAATGTATCTGAAACTTTGAAAATTTAACTGAAAAGAAAACTTTTAAATAATATGTAGCTGAAACTTGGAAAATTTAGATAAAAAAGAGACTTAGAAAATATAACTGAAGAAGAACTTAGAAAAACAGCTGAAAAAGAAATGTTAAAATAGATAACTTATTATACTTACTGCTAATTCAAGAACCTGAAATAAGAATGATCTAATGGCTTTGAATCTTGCCGTATTAAAGAGAAGACCTGGAAGAAATTAACCTAGAACGATAAAAGCTGAAAGAAATAATGAGTGTGTTGGCTAGCACTCCATAACTTATACCCCAGTCCCCACCAATACGACGCACCCCACACCTCGAGCGTCGCGCGCATCACCCCACTACGCCGCGCCCCACTACTCGAGCGTCGTGCGCATCTCCCTACCACAGACCTCTACGATGAGACCTGCTACTCCTCAGTCGCACTTGCGACTCCACTCCAATTGCATGACTAGTGGAGTGAGCGAAGATATAGGTTAGGAAGAGTACCAAGGGAAATTTACTTCGTCAAAGTGGCGCCATCTAGCGGTGGCAGCCAAAATGAAGTTGTCGTTAAATTAGAACAACCCCTCTAACCCACTTGAAAGGTTAAAAATTTAAATTTCCCGCCAAGGGGGTTCATCGGTGTCGCCATTTAGCGGCGGCAGCCGGAACTCGGTCGGTAAAGTAGAACACCCCTTCTAACCCACGTTAAAGTTTTTAAATTTAAATTTCCCGCCAAGGGGGTTCATCGGTGGCGTCATCTAACGGCGTCAGCCGAAACTCGGTCGGTAAAGTAGACCACCCCTTCTAACCCACTTTAAAGTTTTAAAATTTAAATTTCCCGCCAAGGGGATTCATCGGTGGCGCCATCTTACGGCGTCAGCCGAAACTTGGTCGGTAAAGTAGAACACTCCTTCTAACCCACTTTTAAGTTTTAAAATATAAATTTCCCGCTAAGAGGGTTTGAATTGAGCGGTGGCGCCATCTAACGGTGTCATCCAGAACTCGGTCGGTAAAGTAGAACATCCCTTCTAACCCACCTGAAAGTGAAATATTAAGAAATCTACCTTACCGACGGTCAGTAACTGGGCCGGAACCCGTGTAACTCAACTACTAATTAAAATTATGTAAAATATTATTTCGCGTATTTAAATTTATGTTATTTGAAAAATATCCTGTAAAACCATCATTATTTCAAATAAATAAAAATAATTCATAAAAGTTATGAGAAATAAATATTATATTTTTAACGATTCTATTTAAAAATTAATGTAAAAATGTTGTCATTAAATTATAGTCACTCACCTTAAGAGTAATTGGTGTTTATAAATTTTAAAATCCCTTACGAAAAAGTATGACATGTAATTTACAACATGAATGAGTGTTGTAATTTACGTGGCGTTTTTTCGCGAAGCCAAGAAAAAAACACAATCGAGAATGTCAAATTGTTTTTAACTTCTCAGGTTATCTAACCAAATTATCAAAATTGATTCGGAGATGTTGTTAACTTGTTTCACCTTTATTAAATTATCAATTTAAAGTTCTAATTAGAAGTAAAAATAAAATTTGTTTTCTATCGGACAGTATGATATGTATTAATATTATAGTTTTATTTTGTGTCCTTTAATCCCTTAAACCGCCTCTCAACAAAAAATTTGCGAAGTTTTTCGAATTTTAAAGTAATCTTACACGCATAGAAATATTGGTTAGTTGAAATAGGAACATCGCTAAAAAGTTTGCTGTCATATCAAATAGGTTCGAACCTATTTGATATGACAGCAAACTGACTCAAAATACTGATGATGGTTGACAAAACGAAGTGGTCCGCTGTCATCGCAAACTTCTTAGTTGTGATAGATAATTATTAAAGATTTGACAGCAAATATCAATTAAACTATATACATAATTCTGTTAAAGGTTTTTGTACCTTGAAGTTTGTACATGATAATGTTTTGTTTGTGGCGTCGCGAAATAACGTCACGCAAATTACTGCAACTGTTCATGTCGTACATTACATGTCATATTTTTTCGTAAGGGATTCTATTAAATAATAATTATAATTGTATAAAGTTGAATTTGGGGAAATCATGCGCGCCGAATTTTTAACCACAAAAATAGAAACAACACTTTAAAACATATCTGTCAATCAAAACATTAATTATATAAAAAAACAAAAGACGACACTTTCTGTTCACGGAATAGCAAATTATTATTATGTATATAGGGTCATTTGGGGTAAATGTAAACGGAATACACAAGCCTGCAAAAAAATGAAAATTGCCGTTGTCAGAGGTCGAGAAGTAATTTCCCGCAGTAATTGGTGCGCTGAATCTGAATCTGGCAACCATAATCTCCCATCACGTCATGATTTAGAAGAAAAGTGGGGTAAATTTCCAAAAATCATGTTTTTCGCTGTTTTTGAAAATTTTTACCGGGTAAATCTGACGTGCTAGAGACTTGTCATATGAGTCAAATTAAAGCCTAAACTCTGTACTTTTAGAAAATAAAGCGATATTGCTGACAACAAACTGAATTAATCTTAAAAATGATGTTTTTAACAGTTGTCAAGCCTAAAAATTGACTGACACTGTTTGTAAATAAAAATATTTTGAAAAATGATTAGATTCGCTTAAAATTTGTTACTGAAGGGCTTTTGGGGTCGCCGATTACGAATATGTTGTCCGATTTTAAAAATTCAAGATGTCGAATCCAATATGGCGGACTTATTTTTCAAAATTGATTAAATTCACTTGAAACTTGTTACTCGGGGGTTTTTGGGGTCGTTGATTATGAATCGAACTACAGATTTTTTATTTTTACATCATATTTGTAATCAACGCCCCCGAAAACCCCAAAGTAATAGATTCTAAGCGAAACCAATCATTTTTTAATACAGTTATATTCACCGACTGTGTGAGTCAATTTTTTATGCTTGCCAACTGTTAAAAAAATTATTTTTGACGGATAATTTAGTTTGTTGTTAGCAATATCGCTTTATTTTCTAAAAGTACAGAGTTTAGGCTTTAATTTGACTCATATGACAAGTCTCTAGCACGTCAGATTTACCCGATAGAAATTTTCGAAAACAGCGAAAAACATGATTTTTGGAAATTTTCCCCCACTTTTCTCAAAATCCTGACTTGATGGGAGGTTTTCGTTGCCACATTCGGATTCAGCGCACCAAATACTGCGGGAAATCACTTCTCGATCTCAGACAACGTCAATTTTTTTTGTCCTACCTGCACGGAAAGAATGTCATTTCGGGCACTTAAGGTGGGCGCAAAGTAGCACATTCTGCCCAAGAGTATTTTCCGCCCGCTCTGAAAGTATTTTACGTTCGCATGTTAATTATTTGCTTTTTTCTGTAGATAAATTAATAAAAATTAAGCTTTTTGCTAAAAATAAAAAATAATATAACCAGAGACCGTCTCCAAAGTTTAGTTTCGTTTCAGTTTCTGAGTCGACACGAAACTAAATTGACAAACTGAATTTAGTTTCGAGTCGACACAAAACCAAACTAACTAAATTATCACGTCCTGGCACTTTTTCAGGAGACTTGTCATCCTGACACCTATACAGCCTGCACTAGGTAAATCACTAGGTGTCACTAGGTTTATCATTATAGACTTCAAAAAGTCAACATTTATATAGAGTTTAATTTTTAACTAAAATGAGCGTTTAATAGTGCGTGCTCTCAATGCCATACTTTCCCTGCAGTTTGGACAAAAAATTATGTTTGCATTATGGGCGCAAAGGTGATTACGACGATGGCGAGATGAAGGGACCGAGGGGACACAATTTCGCGCCCTAGGCGAAGCCGAGGGAGCGAAATTGTGTCCCCTCGGTCCCTTCATCTCGCCATCGTCGCAATCACCTATTTTGCGCCCTTGATACAAAAATAACTATTGCAGGCTTGTGATATCTATGCTTCACCAAAAGTATTTTTTTTTGTTAAAACGTAAAATGGATGTATTTTTTTGCATGAACTTGTTACTTTACTCCCCTAGAAAAATTTTATGAAGTATAAAAAATATTGATGCATCTGAATTGCCTAACACTGACTGTTTACATTTACCCTGAGATTTTGAAATTTTCCTAAAATTCGAAGTAAATGTAAACACCACTGTAGTTAAGCGAGGTTTAAGAAACAAGTTATTTCAAGTATACTACTGTTTTAAGGCATGGAAAAACTAGGAAAAAATATTTGTATATGTATAGAAAGATCAACCAGTTGACTGATAATGTATCATATAAAGTAAACAATCAACCATTACAAAATTAGTAATGTAAAACTGGGAATAACTTGAACAAATTTTTCTAAATTTTCATTTAACTTGGTAAAACAAGTTTTTAAGGTTGCTGAATAAGAATATGAAATCGAATTTTTTTTATTTCAAAATGGCAGATCCAATAATTTAATTAATTGTTTGTTTTTAATGTAGTTGAAGTTCTATTTAGATTTACCCCGATTTTTCGAATTCTCAAGGTAAATGTAAACACTTAATTATTTATTAACTAATTTGACGAAAATCAAAAATCAAAGTCAACTTTTGTTAAGGCATTAATAAGGAAGAATGAAAAATTATAGTTTCATTTTTAAATTTATTTTTATGCAAATGAGAGCCAAAATACTGAAACGGTAAAACTTTGATTTTCAATATTTTTTACATTAAAATCTTTTTACATAATTAATTTTAATTTACACTATGGCATTGCCAATTGTCAAAATAAAATATTTGCAGTACTCAGAACATTTTGTAGGTGAGCTGAGGTAAAAATATTGACGTCGAACTTATTTTTTAATTTGAAAATTTAGCTGAAACATCTACTGTTTACATTTACCCCAAATGACCCTATAATAAAAAGGATAAAAATTTGCAGTAAAGAGAAATAAGAAGAGATAAAAGTACATAGGTATTAAAAGAGATAGAAAGAGGATAATAGGGTATAAAAAAGATAGAAATTTGGAGATAAAAGAATATAATATTTCGGGTATGCAAAGTGGCTATTTCAAAGGTGTAGAAAAAACTTTATCTCTTTCTATCCCCAAAATTCTATCTCTATTTTTATCATTTTACTTTCAGTAGGGGAGGGAATTTGTGATGTCCAAGGTTGTTTTTTTAGTTTTTTTACATTAAATTTGAAAAAAAGAAAATTATATTTTTTGGGAATTGTAAAACTTAATGGTTTCTATTATGTCACAAAACGTAACCCGATTTCAAAAAGTTCTTTTTGACAAAAATGAGCATTTAAGTGCTAAATTCTCACTTTTTCACAGTAATTAGTAACCTAATTTTCAATTCAATTAACTAAAAATATGTCCTTTGTGACAGAAATTTCTGCCAGGATACACATGTGCTTATGTTCAAAATAGCGTAAAGCCAACAATTTTTAATCATTTCAAAAAAAGTTTTTGTTTAAATAATTCTAATTAAATTTGTAATAGGTTAGTGAAAACTAATATTTAATTTTTACTTTGCATAAATATTTATATTGTTATTAACAGATAAAAAAGTACTCTTTTTATGTAAAACGTTTATTTTAATGAATTAATTTACACGAAACTTGTTACTCGGGGGTGTTCGACGTCGCTGACAACGAATCTGATTTCAGATTTTCAAAATTCAAAATGGCGTAACCAATATGGCTGTCAAATTTTCAAAAATTGCATGCTACTTACACGGAACCTGTTACTCGGGGGTTTTCGAGGTCGCTGACTGGACACTTTTAGGTATGTTTGGCAACACTATTAACTTGAATTTAAACTACTTTTTAAGACCTGAACTTAAAAAAAATGTTGTGCCCAAATTTTCTTTCTTCGTTTGTAGAACTACCCGTACAGGATTTTGTACAAGTATACAAGTGACCTTGAATGTAATTTTGTTTTAATTTCTTATGCTGAAATGGTGCAGTTTCTGTGACTGAAATGGTACAACTTTTTCTGCTGAACTCGTTCAGAAAAATGTATAAAATCTTGTACGGAGATTTTCAGTAGTAGGTAACATTTTTTTACACAGGTTGCTAAATTTGTAATTATTAAATTGAACGTTGAATTTTTGTTTGTAAACAATAATTTTTTACTATTACATTAAAATAATAAAGAACAATCTAAATAAATTTAAATAACAGTAGAATTAATCAGGGTCAGACCAGCTCAACTGTGTTAAAAAATTTTATTGATTTTCTAAAATGTTAAAACTTTTATGAAAATCGATAGTTAACAACAAAACAAAAAAACACTTTAAACCGTTTTTTGAAATTTTACATAAGTTTTGTTATTGTTTTTGCATTAACAAAATAATACAAAATTTAAAAAAAATTAATAACTCAAAAACCGTTTACAATAAACTAATGAAGTTTACACTGATTTCACAAAATTGTTCACTTTTTTAAAAGAAAATATTTGCAAGATTGTAAATTTAAAAATTCCATATTTTTAATAACAATTTTATAAACAATTTTAATTATTTATGTTTTCTACCCCTCCAATTGCAATGAAACTCATAGGAAGTGTACTCAGTAGTCGCGTCTTGAAGCCCCCAAAAAAAATTTTTGTATTTTCAATTTGGAATATACTTAACGAATTTTTTATTAAAAACGCGCACCAACTTCACAGAGGCAGAAAGTTAATTGTCATGGAAAATTTAGTCTAGAGAATACAAATATTATTTGTTTTTAATAATTTTTTTTTAATAAAAGTTTATTATATTGTGTACCGATCTGTGGAAGTAAAATTTTGAAAACTGTTAAAAAAATGTTTTATTTAACAATATATATGAACAAAGGAGAAAAAACTTTACCACATATTTGTCAACAAATGTGTAGCATTCACATTTTTTTAAGTTAAGATATCAGATTTGATCTGATCAGTGCGCAATATTATAAACTTTCATTAAAAAAAATTATTAAAGACAAATAAGATTTATATCCTCTAGACTAAATATTCCATGACAATTAACTTTCTCTCTCTGTGGAGTTGGCGCGCGTTTTTAATAAAAAATTCGTTATGTATATTCTAAATTGAAAATACCAAAAAATTTTTTTTTGGGCTTCAAGACGAGACTACTGATTGTGAGTACACTTCCTATGAGTTTCATTGCAATTGGAGGGGTAGAAATCATAAATAATTAAAATTGTTATTAAAAATATGGAATTTTTAAATTTACAATCTTGCAAATATTTTCTTTTAAAAGAGTGAACAAATTTGTGTAATCAGTGTAAATTTCATTAGTTTATTGTAAACGGCTTTTGAGTTATTAATTTTTTTAAAACTTTGTATTATTTTGTTAATGCAAAAACAATAACAAAACTTTAAAATTTCAAAAAACGGTTAAAAGTGTTTTTTTGTTTTGTTGTTAACTACCGATTTTCATAAAAATTTTAACATTTTAGAAAATCAATAAATTTTTTTAATACAGTTGAGCTGGTCTGACCCAGCAATAAAAAAACTCGTTCAAATTTGATACAAAAATTTAAAAAATAAAATTTTTTTTGAAATTTTTTCAACCCCTTCATATTCTTTTTATAAATTGCAGAAAAAATTTGAAACTTACATAGGTGTAATCATTTAAGTCTTATTTTAATTTAAGACCAAAAGATAATTCACGACGGAAGTGTAAATAAAGTTGTTAATTTTGAAAAAAACTTAAAATTGAAAATAACGTTTTGGAAGTATGGGAAAACAATGAAAAACTTTTTTTCAAGATATCGTTATTTATTATATAAAACGAATACCTATGTAAAATAAACCTACAAATCGCAAAAAATATAATAATTTAAATTAAATCTAAGAATTAAGAAGTTGACTATACCGCCGGCTTTTATAACGGTTGTGACGTTTACAAGACACGTCAGTTATAATAATTTATTTACTTTCTCATCCTTCTTCTTCATTCTTTCTTTTTATTTTTTAAGAACGCAGTCTTTCGAATGTGACCTCAAATAATGGACTTTTCCCTAATACATCGATAATTGCCGAACAAACCTGAATGTGTATATAAAACAAAATAAAATTAAAAAATCTGAAATCGGTTTTAACTCCCCGAAAAGTAGTATGCAAGTATATAAAAATATATTTATTATTTTCTTTTCCTTTGTGTATAATATGTATGTAGGGAATTTATTTTCAATTTCAGACTTTTTATCCACTTAAAAAAAATAAATAATAATAATCATGTAACAATATTGGTTTCAAACAATAATCGATGTTTAGTATAGGGAAGAGTGAAAGTTAATTATTTTCTACTCTCGAGAGGCAAAAAATTAGAGAAAAATAAACATTCGTTGTGGTAACTCGTACACATTTAACATATACACAAAATTCACGATACAATCGTCATTTGCTCGTGAAAAAAATTGCATCTAGTTCAAAAAATTTCTTGTAAAACTTCGAAGTAAGTTCTGTGACAAAGGAAAACACAGTTTTTATTGTTACATTTTTTCAGTACTTGGTGTTTTTTTAAATACAATAAGTAGATAAATAGATATGTATAAAGAATAAGTAGATAATTTCAAATAATTTATTTTGTATGTAAATACAAACGCAAAAAATTTGTGTAATTTTTTCTGTAAATAATTTTACATCTTAGTTATTTTTGTGATTTAATTATATTGTATTTTTAATTTAATTAATTTCTTTTTTATTTCGGTTAAAATCCAACGATACAAAAATTATACATAAGGAAAAATTTATGGATTTGGGAATTAATTAATAATAACTTCAGTAAAAAATACCATTCGACGTGACTCTAACTTTAAGTTACAGGTAATATCATGAAATAATTGAGTAGGAGTCACCGTAAAGCCCATCGTTTACTTCGGCATTCGAGAAGAAATGGGATAATAAGTAACAATATTGACGGCGCTCGAGAGTAGCAGGCAGTAACAATGATAACAGGTAGAAGTGCACGAAGAAAACTCATCGAAACAACTATTGCAATATAAATCAGCTACTGTGGGACTCGACGGAACTTTATTTTTCGAAAAATTAAAACCAGTTATATTATTGCGGAAAGAAACGGAAAAGTTAAAAATATAGAAACGATGAATAAAGGAAAAATAAAGAAATAGAGAAATCAAAAAAGTACAAAAAAATAATAAATAAGCCAAAAAGTTATAAATCAAAAGAACCAATAATAATTAAACAAAAATGGAAAACTAAAAAAAGAAAAAATCCTTATAAAACCGGTATAAAAATAATTTTACAAACGTCCCACAATGTGGTTGAGTAAACACTTTAAACCTTTGTAGTAAAAAACAGTAAGAGTGTAGTTTTTCGACAGTTGTTTTTCTATTTATTGTTAAAAAATATGAAAATTAATTGTGTAAAAATTGCATCTATTTTTTTGGCTGGAAGAAGCGACTCATATTTTGTTCTATTACATTGGAAAAGAAAATTTGATTTTTGGAATATACACAATCTAGGCAGCATTTATATTTTTCGCAGAACAAGAAGCAATAAAAAATTAGTTTATTTTGATAATCTTCTTTTCATTGTTGGAAAACGCCTTTTTTTAGAAAAAAATCGACGATTTCTCCCAGTCTTTTAAAGCTCTTCTTTTATTAATCCAAAAAAAGTAGTAATAATAATACTCTCTCATTATGATGAGAATATAGAGGAATAAATTACACACGACGTTTCGGTGAATTATTTTAAATATCGAAGAAAAGAAAAAGGACCACAATTAAGGCAGTTGATTTTAAATGTCAGTACAATATTCTCATCTCTCTCTCTCTCTCTCTCTCTCGTTCTTGTGTTTTTATGTGTGTTTCAACTAATAGCCAATGTCATATAATCTCCTTAAAAAATCAGGTTTTTGGAACTTCTTCTTCTTCTTCTTTATTCCTCTCCTTGACTCTTTCAAAAGTCGAGATGGATAATGATGCGTCCTCCACTTGGCAGTGAAATTGTTGCTGGTCGTGTTTTCTGTAAAAAAATAAAGAGTGGAAAAATTAATAAAATTTTTTTTATTCTACTTTTGAAAAATAAATGAATTATTTACTCTCTTCTTCTTATTTTTTACAAAAAAAGGAAAAAATAGAAAAATAAATACGTGAATTATTAATTAAATGCTTGCATTTTTATAGCGTGAGATTAAAATACAGGAAATGTTTATATGTGAATGGATCAGATTATATTTTTCAGCCTCGTAGAAAAAGTTGATTTAAGTTTCAATTTAAAATTCCTCCGATTACGAACCCGGAAGAGGAATTTCTTATTTTCTTCTTTGAACACACGTTGAAAAATTGTAGTTTTTTTTAATTTGACAAAACTTCTTAAGTTTGGAAAAATAGGATTTTAAAATTAAATTAAGAAAAAAAAATTGTTTCATCCGGCTGTTACAAAATTTTATTTTTTTCTAGTTTCCCGTGAAGAGGTAAGTTCGAATGATCCAAACAATGCGAATTGAATTAGTAATTAAATTACAATTAAATAAATTGATAATTTAAGTATAATTTTATTAATTATTTATAATTTTTCAGTAAAACAATTACTAAAAAATAAGTTAAACTTGACTAATTGAATCAGTCAATAAAAAATTTCTGAAACATCAGATATTTTAAACTAATTGTCAGTAAAAATATTACGTACTATTTGATTTTGAGCGACTGACTTTTTATTTCTAAATCAGTTATTTTTTACTGATTTAAATTTAGAGAGTGAGCAAAAAGTGGAGGAGAAATCGATTTTGATCGAAATAAATAGATCGGAATAAACGCCGTTTGGCTGTTTTCTAGTCACCAGGTAAAAAACTGCACTAGGAAACCACGACCTGATCGCCTCTCTCACGTGTTCTTAGGGACATATTTCACTATCACGAACATAACCACTACGTCTCTTCACAATTTTTATTCCATACACCCAAACACTCAAATTCAAAGTCAGTATCAAAAATCTGAATCTATCATTCATAAACAGACGTAAATACATTTGGACTAAGATATGCTGTAATCTATACCAAAAACTTCGGAAATTCGATCAAAATATTTTGTATTTTAATATACAGAAATATTTTGTTGTTTAGATTTTTTGTATTATTTTATAACAATATAAAAGATTAGGCAAAGTATAACTCTAATCAAAAACTGATAAAAGAGATTTTTTTATTCTTTTTTCGCTAATGAAATCGAAATCTACGGAAAAATATTAAGGATCAAAGGACGAAGTTGTTCTGATTTCCTAAGTGGATTGTCTGTAAGCGACGTATTGAGCTACCTACAAACCCAGCTGCCTACCTATCTATCAACCTACCTTATCTCTACCTCCATCTACCTGTCCACCCGTCTATCCTCGAGTTAAAGGCACATTTATATATATATATATATATATATAGTCTAGTGTTTCGCATTCTTATCGTTTATGTTGCGCTGCGGCCTTCGTCACAATTTCGTCGAGGTCGAATTATTATTATCACTGCTAAAAAATGGGGATGGAAAGTTATATATATATATATATATATATATATATATGGAAAGTCATATATTAATATGACCTTCGGCAATTAATATATTTTCATCTCTAGTACTTCCTTCTTATTGATATATTAAACGTCCTTCAAATGTTGCAGTACCTAAAGGATTTCAAAAGCTTTTATAAGTAGTAGGATTTCCAGTATTTAAAAAAATTTTAGAATCTTTGAAATCTTCAGAACTTTAAAGTCTTAAGAAGTTACAGAGCTTGTATGATTTTTAGAAACTGTAAGATCTTTAAAATTTGTTTTAAGAAATTGGAGAACCTGCATGACATCCAAAGTTTTTAGAAGTCGTAGGATTTTCAGTACCTTTAAAATATTTAAAAGTTATAGCATCTTTAGGACTTCTAAAATTTTTAAAAGGATATTTATCTTCAAGATATTTAAGACCTATAGAATCAAAGTCCCTTGTAACGTATCATATATTGTATCACAAAATTAGTACCGCACAATCAAAATCACACGAACCTAGGGAAATGAAACCTAAACGACCAAACGAATCAGATTTCTTAATACCTTATTTACAAAAATACAGCAAATACAATATCAATTAGACAAAAGAAAGTATACAATGAGTAAAAGTTTTAAAAAATATATATAAAAAAATAGGACAAGTGCGAGTTGTACTCGCACTGCAATGGCGGGTTCTATACACAAATATTAAAACAATATTTGCAACATTTATTAATAATTGGTGGAATTAAAAAAAACAATTTAAAAAATGTATTAAAATCATTTGATAAAAAAGATAACTAAAAAGAATTAAAGTACTGCATATCTAATATTGTTTACAATATTAGATCTCTAATATTATTAATTCCTCTACAATAAGTAGAGGAACAAAATTTTGAAAATTAGTTCCTGTTTTTTTAATTTTACCAATTATCGATAAACGTTGCAAGTATTGTTTTAATATTTGTGTACGGAACCCGTCATTGCAGTCCGAATACAACTCGCACTTGTCCAATTTTTTTTTATTTTGTTACAAAATTAAAGGGAGAAAACAATCTCTTATTTATTCACTTAAAATTTTACACTTCTTTAAAATATTTAATGCCCCTTGTTTTAATTAAAAAAAATTTTTTTTTAAATTTTTTTGAAAAAAATTAAACAAATTTTTTTTTTAATTTTTTGTCGTCGGACTGTTATAATACACTAGTATACCAATTTTCATCTCATTAACAAAACACTGTGACCTGTAAAATTTACTGATTAATTCACTATAAATAAACTTTACTGAATCATGCAATTAAATGAACAGTAGAATTTTCAAAACTATAAAATTTACTAAGTTGTAAAATTTACTACAAATTATAGGTAGAAATTTACTATAAATAATCAAATGTGTTCGCTATATTTTTCCTGGAATCCATTTTTGAAAATACAAATGCATACCAATTTTCATATTTCTAGGTAAAAAACTGTGAGCGCTAGGGGGAGGGGGGTACATGCCTTTTTGCGAAAAACGGCCAAAATTTGATGTTTTTTGCGGAAAACTGTATGAAGATCACCTCCAATCACATTCTCTTTAATTTTCCTGTAATCTATGTGTAAAAATACGTATCTGTAAAAAATTTGAGCTCTCTAGGCCAAATAGTTTAGCCCCTAGGGGGGACACGATTTGGTTACGGACACAAGAGTCTCACCATAATAGGGTTCCGTCGGTACACCCTAGGTGTACGGAACCCTTATAAACAAATCGAGAAAAAATTGGGAAAAGTGAAAGAAAGTTAAGAGAGGGCTCACTTTTTCTTTTTATCAGAAAAATCTAGGCCAAGTTCATTGGACAAGTAGCACGCATCCGAGACATTTCCTATAACATACCTAGCTCAAGAAGCGGGACTCTCAAGGTGAAAAAAGAGAAATAGAAGAAAGTGATGCATTGGGTAATGTAAACACAAACACGAAAGAGAATAATGCAAGTGTAAAAGGTGCAAGAAAGAAAGAGGCAAACTGCAGATGGAGTTAAAGAGTTTTCCTTGCAAAGAAGGAAGAGAAGGACCTGTATGTATAATATGGTTTCACGATGTTGTTTATTGAAAAATAAAATGTTCGATTCCTTTGAAGTACATGCACATTCATGTAATGTTTGTATATTTGTAAGTTACTCGCAGACGGCAACAACATTTTCTCAATGTTAAAAACATTGAGAAAATTTTACCAATATTACAGTAATATTGACACATTTGCTCAACATTGAAAACTTTGATCTAGCTTTAACAGGTAGAATACTGCCTATACTATTTTAGCACGGACTATAGCTCCTCAATTGCAAGACATCTCAAAAAGCGTGACGGATTGCTTTTTGAGGTAGATTTCTTGTCTTTGGAGCGTGTATAGTCCATGCTAAAATGGTATAGGTTAAAAATATTGAGTGGCGAAGCTCATGAATGATAAGGCAGTTATATAAATGACACTTAAAGACATTTAAATAACGTCACATTCTTTCATGAGTGTCACAAAATAATATTACTAATAATATTTCTATTTCTAACCTCGCTGGATGAGGTTTTGTTAAGTTTAGGGGAATTTTCGGTTCTGTGTGGGTGTCAAAACAGTTTTTCTAAAGATAGCAAATTCAGACAAAAAACGTATCAAAAGTGTTGCGAAACAACAATTTTTTTGTTTTTTCTCTTAATTTAATATCCTTATAAACTCTGTCACTTCTGACATATTGGCATATTTCCTCTTTATTGGAAATTTCATAAATATTAGAAAAATTGTTGAAAATAAATGTTTATGGGTTTATTTGTGTCTATTTATGTATAACTGTATAGGTATATGTATATGTTTTTATGTGTATAAGCTCCCCTATCATAACCATGCCACCACCGCGAGGTTGCAGTGTGCCCCTGAACTTGGTTCTCGACAGGGTCGCCGTTGACCCACTTTCCGGGTCTCTATCTCTCTCAGTCTTTCTTTTTCTGTATACATATCCTGTCTGTAAATACCGACTAAATATTGAGCTACCTGCCTGATTTGATATGTCTTGAATGAATAAAGAGGATATCCTTTGAAATTGTACCAACAAGAAAAATATGATACGAATTTTTTTGTCCTCCACCCTTTTTATAATAATATATTTTTTATATATCTGTTTATATTTTTTTGTATGTATATTACTTACTTTTACTTATTTATTCATTTATTTCTTCATTACGTTACTTACTTACACATTTATTGTTATTATTCATTTATGTATAATTATTAAATTAATAACCTATTCTGCTGATTATTTGTTCATTACTTAATAAACAAATAAGAAAACAAGTAGGGAAATAAGTAAGTAAAAAATAAATAATTAAATAAATAATACACAGTAAAAAGAAAGTCTTATTTTAAGACAAGAAAGCAGTCTTAAATTAAGATGCAACATTTTTAATGCAGTCCATGTTGAATTTACACACGTATTTTGTATCCTTTAACATTAAAACAGACAGTGCTGAATTTAAGACCGATTTTAAATTAAGATTTACTTTTTACTGTGTAAAATGAATAAATAAGTGGATAAGTATAAATAAAAAAACTAAAAAAATTGTTTGAATTTTACTTCACAAACTTTTTGACCGAAAATGTTTTAGAAAAACTGTTTCACATACATAGAACGACTATTGACGTTGACAAACAATTATAGATTGGTATTAGCGCGTTGATGAATCAAAAGCAGGAAGTGTATAATGTATTTTACATGAGATTACTGTTTACAAAACATACTTCCCGAGAAACATTCACTCTCGACAACCTGTTGCTTTCCATTTCGTTTTTAAAACCGACTTGAAAAGGTAAAGTAAAAATAAATTTAAAAATCTACTATTCCTGACCTGTAGTACTATTATTATTAAAATATTTAGAAAAAATAAATAGAAATAAATAAATATATAGAACAGATAAACAATAAATAACGATAAACAACAATTATTAAAAAACAAGAAAAACAATTTTCTGAATTTTAAGCTTTTTTCAATTTTGTTACTTTCATACATATATACTCTAAGATGTATTTTTAGTACTTTGTTATGATTTTTTATTACTTGCAAAATATAAAAAATCACAACAGTTATAATTACAAAGCGATCGTTAGGATTTTTTCTTCTTTTTTGTGAATCGAACATTATCCTTCACTAAGAGTAGCACGGAATAAATAATTAGTTTAATTAAGAAGCGAGTCCTTCGAAACGAACTTTATTACGATTGGTGAAGAAACAAGATTCACGTGGTATTTTTTCGCATAAACCGTCAATTTTGTCTAAAGAAAAAAAATTGTGTGAACAATTTGCATTTAATTTTTTTCTTTAGAAAAATAATTCACTTATAATTTTTTCGCTTCATATAGAAGGAGAAATTGTAATTTTAAAAAGTAGAAAAGTAGTTTTTTTTAGAAAAGTTTTTCGAAGAATAAAAAGTGTTTCTCAGACTCGGAAATTCTATTCTGTCAATAAGATACTAAAAATCAGATTCATCGTTAACTTAATCAACGTAATCATAATATGATCATATGATTATCGTCTCTGTAATCATCATACATCAGTTGATTTTCTGCCTCTCCCTCTTTCTCGAGCCTAATTTTTTTAAAAATCTTTTGCAATATAGTAACCGATAAGGAAAAGTAATTAAGATTCTGCATCATGTGGATGCTGAGCAAATATTTGATAGTGAGCAAAACTGGTTTTTTAGCCAGGAAGCGCGCCAGGTTTCATGAGCGCGAAACAAAAGTGATTTGTGGCGGAAGCATTAATTAATTTAGAGGTCAATATAAATATGAACACACGCAACGCTGCAGAAATTTCTCCTCGAGGAAAAAAAATTTTCAATCTAACACAAAACCAAATACACGAGAGAACTGTAAAATGAAATTCAATAAACCTCAATTATAATTGACTGGTAATGACCTCAATCATAAACATATTCATTCTTAATTAATCGTAATGAACCGTAATTATGAATAATAATTCAATATGATTATTAGAATTAATAATAACTAATCATAAAATTAATTGTGATTATCAGAAGTAGTCATAATTGATTATAATAATTAATCATAGTTAATTATAATAATGAGTTATGAATTACGCATAGTTATCTTAATCATAATTTCTTTTGAATTATTATTAATTACGATTAACCTTAATCATATTTACAGTGAATCATAATTGATTATGATTAATTTTAATTATATGATTTTCTTTATTATATATTAATCGTAATTACTTTAATGATAAAATCTTGATTAAAGTTAATTATAATTATTTATAATTAATTATAATTCCTTTAATAACTGCTTATCATAATTGAATTGAAAAATTAAGATTTACGGTGAAATTTTATCACAATTAATTAAAATTACTCCAATTAACCCCAATCATAATATTACAGTACCACGCAATAAACTATAATGAATCAATCAAAATTATTGTGATGTAAGTATATTTAAATTAAATCATAATTGATGATGATTAACCTTTATCATAATTAATAATATTTACATTATTATAAAATCACTTTCTACCATAATTATATTATTCTAATTTCATTATTCTATTGAATAGTTACGGTACAAACCGATGGTATTTCATAGTGACAAGACTCTGTGGCTTGCGATCATCGAGGTTAATCAAACTACAGCCCTGTGTTTTCTCGCTACTTTCGTGATATATTAAGCGGGAGGTTTGACATCGAGGTATAATGATGTGCACTGTCGATTATTGTCCAATACACACTATTAAAACTCGGCTGTCGATAAACCGGTTATATCCATTAGACGGGTAGTCCAAACAAATGCGAGTACTCCTAATTTTAAGACGTTCTGTATACGCAAAACTTAATATTAAAACGAAATTTATATAAGAAAAATTTATGAATGTAAACAAACATTTGTGTAGTAAAGTATGTAAGGCTTAAGGGCATGTCCAAGTTGTGAAATGTAAACAAAGCAAAATGTAAACAAACCAAGCACTAACATCACCTTTTTTATACATCTTTTTCTCTCACAAAAATTAATATTAGAACACTTTTTTAACAAAAATGATAAATTAGAGTGTCAAAGTTTCCAAAAAAATCATTTTTGAGTGTGTTCAATAAATATCAATTAGTAAAATAAGTAATTCAAATGACCTGTAAAATAGCATTTTTGACGCGTCGCGAAAAATAAACTGTTTGAGTATATCAACAGCACTGACGATGAAGAAGTCACATATCAGCGATTGGACCTTCAACATGTGGAAAGGGAAATTTTTCCCTTTCCTCCATGAAATTACAAGGAGAAAGGGTAAAAACTTCTTCATCGTCCGTGCGGTTGATATAGTCAAACACTTAAATTTTTCTCGATGTCAGACGGTTGCTCTACGCGCACGCGCAGACCGTGCCAAGAAAGCATTGACAACACTATGCAGAAAGACACATTTTGTTTTACTTTGAAACTCACTTATTTTCACATACTTTCAGGTATACTAGGTATAGATACCAAATTCAACACTTCAATTTACCATTTTCATAAAAAAACTGTAAATTTCTATTCATTTACGAAAATGTGATGGTCGAAAAAAAGCAGCAGTAGAAGACCGAATATTGAAGTTTTTACCCTTTCTCCTTGTAATTTCATGGAGGAAAGGGAAAAATTTCCCTTTCCACATGTTGAAGGTCCAATCGCTGATATGTGACTTCTTCATCGTCAGTGCTGTTGATATACTCAAACAGTTTATTTTTCGCGACGCGTCAAAAATGCTATTTTACAGGTCATTTGAATTACTTATTTTACTAATTGATATTTATTGAACACACTCAAAAATGATTTTTTTGGAAACTTTGACACTCTAATTTATCATTTTTGTAAAAAAGGTGTTTTAATATTAATTTTTATGAGAGAAAAAAATGTATAAAAAATGTGATTTTAGTGCTTTGTTTGTTTACATTTTGATTTGTTTACATTTCACAACTTGGACATGCCCTTAAGACAAGTGTATAAACCAAATATTTAAAAAATAGTTATGGTATAATTGAATTACCTGTACAAATTAATGACTATTTGAATCATATATAATTATTATGAATTATTATTTTTTTCTACATTATGATAATCATATAACACAATTAAATGTTAATTCAATTGTATATAATTAATAGCACCAATAATAGTTAATAGTAAATGATTAAAAAATAAAAAATGCATGAATTATATATAATTTTTATATTTAAATTTCTGTCAGTTTTTCCCATTAGCAGATGTTCTGAATAAATATGTGCGTGAATATCGTGTCATTGTCAGTATCATATTCCGTCAGACAAGTCTTCCCCGTACTCAATGATGGTGAATAAATAGAAAATATATGCGCAATAAATGTTAAGAGTACATTATACTATCACCTCGTTATCATCAAACTCCAACAAGACTATATAATATTTTTTTTAAATATAAATAAAAATAAATAATTTTATTTATTAACAAAATATCATATATTTTACTCAGAAAATAAATTAAAAATTTATTATATTTATTTACTTTTATATTATAAATATATGAACACGTGTTTTTACTTACAAATAAATATATATATATATTTTTCTTCTTTTAAATTTATATATAAAGTAAGGGTTTTAGAGGTTTTAGAGAACAATCATAATAATTTTAGCCACATCGAGAGCATTGAGTACAATACTGGATTAGTTTATATAACGAGTCATTTCCCGCGGCCACGTGATTTTCTCGTCAAGGTTATCCACTCACAACCACCTACTTGAATCCTGCAACCAACGGCATGATTAACGGGGTGTCTTTTATCCCGAATAATACTGAAATTCACATATCAAAACGCCCACACACAATGAATATGGGAAAAAATAACAATCTTACCGAATTCGAAATTTTTCCTGCTTTAAAAAAAGAAAACTTATCCTTGACATTCGTTTCGTAAAAATCCCTACAAATTAAAAACACAATTATGAAAATTTTTTTAAGGAATACAATGCATTTCTCCACTTGAGAACGCCTCGCCATCAGGTGGAGGCAATCTGGTTTTAATTACCGAACTGATATCTAACGGTAATTTTGGGGTTCGCAGGTGGATAATATCACCTCTATATTGAACCTGCGGAAAATGTTAGTTAATATTTGTAATTCTATAAATATTTTTAATCAAAGTTAGAGAGTTTGTCAATTATTAAAAACTGATTTCAATTTATAATATGTTTTAAATCTGGTCTCTAATTTTATAGATTTTTAGAATTTATTTCTTCACGAAATAAATTGATATTTAAAATCTTTGATTAGGAAATAGTACCATTAGTTACTTTTTATTTGAATAACTATCATTAGTAGCTTATTTATAAAAATAATATAGCTAAATATATAGTTATAAGAGGTAGGAAAAGCCCCAAAAAGTAATAATATAGTCTCGTTAGTCCGAGGTCTGATATTGTAATAATTATTATTCAATTAATTAATTTAATTTGATTATTATAAATTATTCTGAAAAATATAAAAATAAAAACAGTAATACATATAATATTAAATAAGTAGAATTTAAAATACATAATAATAAAATAATAAAGATAATCTTCATAAAGATAAATTAACAATTACAGATCATCAATTCAAATTTTATTTCAATTAAAATTATCATAATAATAAAAAAATATTAATTACCTAAGTGCATTTTGTGATTGAATTAGTAAGTAATTAATTGGAGGGAAAAAATTGAATAATATAACATAATGAAAATATTTTCTGATTGGAGAATATAATACAGGATTAAAAAGTCGATGTCATAGACCAGATTAAACGTCTACAAGGATGATCGACCTGAAGTCCTTGAACGCTGACACGATTTTTCCTCCGATCCTCAACCTCGAGGAATTGATCATTTATCATAATGCCAGTTTGCATATATATATATAAATTTTGATCTGTCTATTTCCACGCTGCAAGAATTATATTGTCGGTATATCTTAATCTTAGTGTACATATTTATTAACAAGTGTGCGATTATAGAAAAAAAATGGGAAGAAAAAAATTATATCTAAGTCAGCCGGTTATCATATCGTATAATATACCTTTTTCACTACTACACTATTCTCTATATAATCAAGGTCAATTAGCTCTATTTAATTTTCTAATCATTTACTCATTTTTTAATTTCTAATCACATGAAGCGTATAAAGGATGAAAAAATAATTAATTGTAAATGATAAACACTGTATTATAAATATATTACCTTTTGCTATTTACAGTTAAAAGTACTTTAAATAGTAACTTTTACAATACTACACAAATTGTTTAAAATTGCAAATCTTAATGAGATTTAAATAAATAAATTAAATTAATTAAATTATATTTTATAATCTTATCTTATCTATAAACATTCCTTTCAATTACTATACACTGTAAAAAGAAACTTTAAATTATAACTTTTCCTACTATCTATATCTGAATATGTGAAATTTCACTTATAACAAGTGTATATGGACTTATTGATCGAGAAGACGATTTATAACTTAGAAATAAGTGGATTTTTACATATTCAGATTTATAGAGTATACACGGTTAAATAGTAATTTTTACTCTACAATGTAGAAAGTGTTTTAAATAGGAAATAGTAAAATTATTCAGATTAAAAAAGTACTTTAAATAGTGAATTTTACAATAGTACACTAAAAAAAAAGTTCATTAAATCAAGTAAATGCATTTTCTTGACCTAATTTACTTGAAACAAACCCATATTTTCTTATTGGAAGAAATTAATTTTCTTGTGACAAGTAATTTCGAGCATTGGGCAAATCATTTTTTTGTTTTCTTTTAATAACTATTTATTTCATCCAACACCCATAGTCTTGAGCCAAGACAATGGGAAGATTAATATAAGTTAATAATTGTTTCAACTCAATTAAAAATCAACTTCTTGGTCGAATCCCACATTTTCTTGGATCAAGAATATGCGTTCTTGATCCAAGAAAATTCTTCTTCTCCCAAATATACTATGTCAAGAAAATCGTTTTCTTGAATCAATACTATAATACTCTTGGCCGTATTTAATCCCACGATTTGCTTCAACCAAGAAAAATTTTCTTGGTTCAATACTTTTTTTTCAGTGTATAAACATTGCTTTAAATAATAAATGTTATCATACTCTCTAAATGTGAATAAGTGTAACTTTCATTTTTTTCATGTGGGGACATTTTTCTTACTTATTAATAAGTAGAATCTACTTACACATAAAAAAAATATTCACTTTTTGTATGTGTGAACTTGTTTTCACTTATCAATAAGTGAAATCCAGACTTATGAATAAGTAAAATATTTGTAGTTAAAATGAAATACACCTATAAGCATTATATTTCAATTATTTATAATTTTAAATGTTTAGAAAAAATGTTTTTATCATTTCAGTCATTATGTGAAATTTTTTATTTTATTTAATTTTAAAAATTGTCATTTAAAATTTTTTTAAAAATTTAAAATATATTCATTTTTAAATATTATATTAACAGTAATCTATAATAATTTTTCATGAGTATAAATCAAACCTATTAAGTGGCATTGTGGTGTTTTTCGTTGATCATCAAAGTTAAGTGACATAACGTGGGGTTAATATTAGGATGGGTGACCGTTTGGGGATTAAGCTTAAAAAATGTTAAAAATTTATATGTTTATAATTTTCAGATTGAAGAGAAGAGAGTGTTAAATAGTTGATTATAATTAAATATTTTTTATATAATATTGATCCTGATTATTTATTTACATTCATTGAGAAATATATTTTAACTTATTCAATAAGTTAATATAATTCACATCTTAATGTATGAGTATTCACTTATTTCATAATTGAATATTCACTTTAGTATTCATAAGTGTGTATGGACTTATTTTACGCGGAAGAGTTTTTTTTAACATGGAATAAGTGAATATTCACTTAAAATAATTGAAATTTCACTTATTCAGATTTAGAGAGTACTGTAAACATTGATTTAAATAGTAAATTTTACTATACACAGTACAAATTACTTTAACCACAAAGTTTCACAGAACCATAAAACTTGCTTTAAACAATATATTCTACAATACAATACAATCCACCATAAGTAGTAAAACTCTAAGTAAAAATCGTCATTCAGAAGATCCTCCTTTGAAAATTTGAACTTTCTTGATGAAAGCGAACTCATTTTTGTTATATAGATTCAATGTCAGATCTTAACTCTGGAGAGCAAAAAAATCACTTCTGGCATATATAGTTAAGAAGATAATGAATATAACGCAGGATTGTATACATATAATGAAAGGTCAAGTGATTTTTTTGTAAAGGTCGTTGTAACGAGTATTTCGTGACGTGCTAAGCGTTAATCGCACTTTATATATATATATATATATAAGCGACAACCTGTCGCCCCTAAAGGGTCATTGGGTCAGGGACATTTTATATTATATTCATCGTAATTCTACGAAAATGCCAAAGATACTGACAACCACTTTCGTGAGTGAGTGAATAGAGTTTTAATTCGCGCGCGGTTGGCGCGCAAACATCACACGGGATGTTCCCAATCGCATCGAAGGTCTAAGAACGACGATAATGCCAACCAGTGGCATTTATACCACGACTCTGAGACCAGCTTTGCATTAGCTAGATTACACTTCAGCTATCGATTATAGTTGTGTGCACGACCTTCTTTCTCTTTCCTTCTTGCTTCTATTCCTCGTTTCTTTTTTTCTATTTCTGTGGTGTTTTGTCTCTATTTTTGTTTGTGGAGACTTCTTTAATGTTCCATTTGGTTTAATTTTATATACAAGGAAAGAAAGAAATAAAGAGCAAGAGAGAGAGAGAAAGAGATTCATTCCATCTTAAGTACCCGTGTAGAAATTTCGCTATGGCCCAGATCAGGGACAGATCAGGCCTTCCCTATTAGGGAATGAAACACATGGCCCGATATGGCCCTGATCAGGAAATCCACATTTGAGTGTCGCCCCTATCTGGCCCAGGTCGGGCCGTGTGTTTCATCCCTAATACGGCCGTAGTAGGACAATTTCTACACAGGTATAGATGTCTTCCGCCACAAGAACCTAGACCTTATTCTGATACTCTCATACACAAACAAAAGAGATAAAATAACTAGTCGTAAAAAATTGTCTGTGGTATCGTCTCTTTTTTATATCACTTCAATTTTATGGCTTTTATGATATAGCGCAAGTTCTTTTTTTTCTCAAGGGGGAAATTGAAATTTTATGGGAAATTAATTCAATATTAGGAAAATCTCAACCTTATTTTTCTTCTTCTTTCTTTTTGAATTCATGTAAAACTCTAATCTTTTGTAATTTATTACAATTTTATTAAAAATTTGTATTTTTTATTAAAACGGTTACGGAAAATGACCATGTACCCCCCGATCTAGCGTTCACAGTTTTTCATCTAGAGAGCTCAAATTTGTTACAGATACGTATTTTTACGGGTAGATTGCACGAAAAATATAACAAACGTGATTGGAGTTGATCTTCATACAGTTTTCCGAAAAAAACATCAAATTTTGGCCGTTTTTCGCAAAAAGGCATGTACCCCCCCCCCCCCCTAGCGCTCACAGTTTTTCACCTAGAAATATGAAAATTGGTATGCATATGTATTTTCAAAAATGGATTACAGGAAAAATATAGCGAACACATTTGATTATTTATAGTAAATTTCTACCTATAATTTGTAGTAAATTTTACAACTTAGTAAATTTTATAGTTTTGAAAATTCTACTGTTCATTTAATTGCATGATTCAGTAAAGTTTATTTATAGTGAATTAATCAGTAAATTTTACAGGTCACAGTGTTTTGTTAATTTTAAACACGGAGAGAAAATTATATTAAATTTTGTAAAAGTATTTCCCAATTTTTAGGGAAAAAATGCGACAAAGCGAAATTTAGTAAATTTTACCTTTCATAGTAAATTTGTATTTCAGTAAATTTTACCATGCCTAGTAAATTTTAGAATTTCATTGTAAAATTGATTTTACTATATGAATGAAATTATTATGAAATAAAAAAAATTCACTAAAAATTAGTTCTTTTCTTTAACACATAAATATTCCTTTGAAATTGTATCGGATTTCTAATTGCATTTTCGATTCCAGTAGAAAATTAAAATATAAAAAGATAATTTTTATCCAATGTCATAGTAATTCCGGGAAACATTTTCAAAAGAAAAAGAAAGTGAAATAAAATGGAATAGAAATTAAAAACAAAAAGATATAAAATCATCAGGAAAGTGGTATAAGATTCACTTTCTATTCACAATGGGCAGAGCCAATCTTTACCTGTAGTAGACGTATAATTTAAATGTTTGTATTTCCATACACGAGTGTATGTTTGTGTGTTAGGGAAAACTTCTTCTGGAAATAATATTTAGAATATATTTTCGGCACCAAGCTGGTTCACAAATTTCTGGAAAGTAAAATAAAGTCATTTCGCGCGCTCACTGACCTCAGCCACTTTTTTTAAACTAGTCAAACCACAAAATATAAAACCGATAATCTCATGATTAATACATAAACCATATTTTAACGTAATGAAAATTTTCCCTTTCTCAATTTCTCTCTTTATATATATATATATATGTATAATAGAGAAGCCGAATTTGAATTTTTATCAGTGAATTGAATTTTTCATATATACGCCGAGAATCAATTCTCGAAAGAAACAAAACGTGGTTGGAATGTTTGAGGATTTCTTTTGCGTGCGAATACGATGCACCGATTTAAGGAATGGCGCCAGTTTATTTTATTTTTTTCTTTGTTTTTAAAGAAAGAAATTCACCATCATCGAATTTTTTTTGTCCACGAATAGTTAATGTGATGGACTCTGGACATGATGAAAAAAAGGGAAAAAAATATACAAGAATTCACAATAATATAAAAATATAAAAGAAAAATAAGAAGAATATTTATAACGTGGAATAGAAATTTCGTTACAGAAATCATTTCTTAATTTCTTGGTCAAGTCCTCTTCTGGTATTAGAGAAGCAGAAAATGAGATTTTTGGTTAGACTAGAAAGCAAGTTCGTGTGCATTCACCGAAAAGAAAAGAAAGGAAAAAATTATATCCCGACGGGCCTAGACATAGTTGAGGTGAACGAACTTCCGAACCTCGCGGGCGAGATAAAAAAAATAAAATAAAAGAGACAAGTATCTCAGAAAAAGGCAAAAGAAGCCTTTAAGAACTACAGTGGAAGAAAGGGAGTGAAGTCGATGAGGCAAAAGAGCGCAGGGAAAAAAAGGCGCCCCGAAGAAGGAGAAGCCGGCAATCCAATGTGACGTACATATAGAGACAGAAAGAAGGAGAGACGATGATGATACCGCGGCGAATGAAACGTTTCTGATCCAAATTCTCCTCTCGGCAGTTGTGCTATAAATCGTTCTTTAATATCCTTTGTGGGAGGATACTCTTTGCATTCATTTTCGACAATTTTTTATTCAACCCTAACTACCAAAAATTTCCGGGAAAGAAAAAAACCATTAATTTATTGCTTCGGACATTTTTTTTGTCAATTTCTTACTCGGCTATTATTTTATTACGATCGCGCGAATGTCGGAAGTGTTTAAAAATTTTGTTTTTTTTATAAATCACGAATACTTAAAAATCAAATTCGAAATTCATTTCAATCTTTTACGATAAATTAAATTTTTAATTCTACAATTCCATTCAATTTTAGTTTTCAATTTTCAATTGATCCATAATTTCAAATTATTTTTAATTAAAATTGTTATTAAATAAGAATTGCAACTTGCAAAATTAGAGAATTAGGAAAATTTACTATTCGTCATCCGTAACTGCAAGCTTTTATAATCCACAAGTTATGAATGTTCAAATAAACGAAATTTTTTTCTATTATACATATTTTCAAAAATTATTTAATTTTATAGATTGTAAAAATAAAATTAAACATTTAAAATCCTTGTAATTAATTTTCGTTACTTAACTCAATAATTTCGTTTACTTAAACGTTCCAAACATTAGGGACATAAGATTTTAAAAATTTCTACGTCCAATAGAATTTTTTATTACAATTTTGACCAAATATCTAGTTTAAGAATAGTGAAATTAAAGACATCGTATTTTAAAATTAGCCATTTTAAAATGTAATTTCAAATCCACAATTCCAAAACGGAATTCCAATAAATAATTTAAAATTCGCAAATTCAAACCATAACTCAGAAGTAGCAAATCCAAATTTGCAAAAAAAAATTGCACCTATACTTAAATCAATAAAGAAAATAAAAATCCGAAGTGCAAATGCGCTATGTATACATCAATATTAGATAAAAGTACTTATCTTATCAGTAAATACAGTCAATTCCTTCCATTTGCAAATTATTGAAGGACAGAAATTCAGTCACGCAGTAATGAATAATGTTCAGTTTTTATCTAAAAAATTGAAGGTGATTTGAAAAATTATAACAAAAAAAAGAAAGAAAGAAAAGAGTTTTAATTTCAATACAAAAGCGAAATGTCGTAATTGACATTGATAATAATAATAATATATATTATATTATATTTATTGTATATATGGGCCTTTTATGATACTCGAATCGAACACTTAAAAGTCCGTATTATTTTAGATTAAATCTTATTGCTTAATTATATTTTCCTTATTTATGTACAGTATTAGAACAAAATATTAATTTGTCAATTAATTTCATGAGTTTAAAATTGAAAAAACGCTTAAATTTCATTTGAAACACTCAGAAAAGTATATATTTTTAACGCTTTTATTTTTGCGGCGTGTAAAATATTAATTCAGCTACAAGAAAAATAGCTAAAAGACATATCTCAATAGACTGTAAAAAATCGAACATATTAAGACCTTTTTCGTAAGTGTGCCTATATTTGTATTCCTGTAGAAACAATTTAAAGATGTTAATACAAATCGTAATTTTATTTGAATTTATACATTTTTGAAAGGGACAACTACAATTTTACTTTAAACAAGTCCATGTATAGTGTGATCGAAGCATTGCTTTTCAGATATTCAAAAACAGTATAACAGTATAACAGTTAAATTTAAACTTTAAATTCGTAATCAGCGACCCCAAAAACGCCCGAGTAACAAGTTTCATTCAAATCCAACAATTTTAATTTGTCATTCGTCATAATGGAGCCGCCATTTTGAATTTTGAAAAACCGACTTCAGATTTTCCAGCGGCGACCCCAAAAACCTCCGAGTTAAAAGTTTCAACTGATTTAATTGATGGGAAGGTCTTACACATTTTTGGTTCACTTTATAATATTTCAGTTTCAAAAGGGGTTAATAAAATAAGTGTTAAACATTGGAGACATGGGTTAAAAATGAATCACGCATACGAATTTGTGGTGCGAAAACATTCTTTAACACGTATGTAAAGTGACATCTATGTGCATACAAATTAATAAAAAAAAACTTTTTTCTTAAAAGTCAAAAGTTTTATGGATTTGCCCATATGCTGATTAAGTGTATAAAAAGTAATTTTTGTATAATTGAATGCTTTTAACTCGTAATCCGCAAATATTTCTGTATTGCGCTTACATATAGGCAATTCCACGTGAGAATTATCTATGACCTCTTAAACATCTAAGATGTTTATGTATATTTGACTGTCACAGATATTGACCGTTAATATCTAGATATTAAAGCTCAATATCTATTTTTCTCAGTGCATGCACATATTTTTGAAAAATGTTTTTAATTCAATAAACTCATCAGGCCCACTCCAGTTCTATTTGGAAAATCTTCTGTACATTATAAGGTATAAATAAATTTAAAAAATAATTTAAAAAATCGGGTCCAAAGTTAAAAAAAATTAATTTGTTTATAAAAAAATAATTTTTTAAATAAACAAATTTTTTAAACATTTTTTAAAAGTTGAAAGAAAACTAAAACTTTCATTCTTTGACAACTTTTTTCTAAACTCAATATTTTCAGACTTATAGGCTACTGAAAACTGGTCTATGTTTACAAATCAAAAATTTCTAAAATTCATAATTCAAAAATTTGGCCTCCAAAAAGAAAATAAAAAATATGTATCTGTTTTTTCAATACAGAATAGGAAAAAAATATTTTTGCCTCATTTTAAGAGGTCATAGGTAAATCTCACGTGGATACATAAACTTATCTTATCATGCATTGGTATAGGGATTATGTTTACATACTTCAGAGTGTGAATGACACTTTATCATCAAGATTATTTTATCTTAATTGGAAAAAATAATAATAAAAGAAGTATATATTTTAATCTCACATTTGCTATTCATCTATGTTGCGCAATGACATTTCAATCTCGTGTTGTATACTTTAATTAAGATTTCCGTCAAAATCAGTTAACTTTATTTTTACATAGTTAATTAAATACAAAAACATTAATTAACTATAATATTTCTTTTGTAATTTTATTACAATAAATTTTAGTTTTATTAATAATGTAAAAAAAGTACATATTATAAATTATATTCTTTTAGGGCGAGGTTCTCATTGCGGGAGACTATAATCAACCCAAAATTTGATAATTTTTTGCGGGGAACGATTATGACTTAACGATGTAGTATTTTTTTAAAATAAAGATACATTTTTGAACTTTTAAAACATATATTTTATTTTCAAAAAAATGCAAAATGGCCGTCAATATCTCTTGAAAAAAATCCCCTATTGTTAACATATATATATATATATATATATATATATATATATATATATATATATATATATATATATATATGGGGCATATAATGTCAAGTGATCAAGGTGGAGAAAAATTTTCCTCCAATCGTAGCAAAACTTGGGGCTTTTGTAGTACTCATAGATAGTAATTTTTCATGAAAATATTTTTTTACCTAGTCCAATATTTTCTGAGGGGGAGGGGGTTAAATTTTTGTGTTTTTCAGTACAATGCTTATTTCAATAATTTTTTACTTTTAAACAATTAAACATACAAATTTGACAAAGTACATTTTGGAAAGGTTTTTTCATGCTCTTTCGATTGGAAATAAGCATTTTGAAATAAAAAAAAATTTTTTGACCCAAAAAAATCAAAATTAAAAATAAATTTCAATTTTTGGGGGAGAAAGACCCAATTTTTTTTTTTTTTTAACGAAAGCTGAGGTTTTTTCCTAAAAGGACATATAAATGGTAAAGTGGGACTAGAATGTTTAAACATTGAAAAAAAGAATTTTCTCCTAAACGGAGCTTAAAACCGGATTTTGAGCGCACCGGCGAGTAGAAAACTCATTTTTTTAATGTTTAAACATTCTAGTCCCACTTTACCATTTATATGTCCTTTTAGGAAAAAACCTTAGCTTTCGTTAAAAAAAAAAAAATTGGGTCTTTCTCCCCCAAAAATTGAAATTTATTTTTAATTTTGATTTTTTTGGGTCAAAAAATTTTTTTTTTTTCAAAATGCTTATTTCCAATCGAAAGAGCATGAAAAAACCTTTCCAAAATGTACTTTGTCAAATTTGTATGTTTAATTGTTTTAGAGTAGAAAATTATTGAAATAAACATTGCACCAAAAGACCCCTTGATCACTTAACGCGAAATCCCCCATATATATATATATATATATATATATATATATATATATATATATATATATATATATATATATATATATATTTTATATATATATATATATATATATATATATCATATTATAGGTATAACCCCAGTAAAATTTAGTATCTTTAACTATAGCCACAAACCCGAAGTTGATTGATTAAACAGTTGAGACGCTACGATGCCCACCAATTTGAAAATCCTTGCTTCGAGAAAAACCCGTTTAAAGTTACTTTAGAAACATTTTTGTGTAATAATTGTATTCTTTGAAATTTTTTGTTCTATTTGCATATATGTGATAAATATCTATGGGTTTTTAGGCTCGCTGCTTGCGATTGTGAGATATTCTTCGGATCAAAAATTAGATAACTAATTTATTTTTATTCTTTTTCAAAAAAGCAAAATTATCTATAACATATACAACAAACAGTTTTTTTGAATCTTTCAATTTTATTACATATTTAATTAACAATTTATAGAAAATAACCTTAAATAATTATTGTAAAATAAGATGTCTCGACAGTCTATTACAGGGTATTCATAGGGTCCTTGTAAGGATTTACCTCAAATTCTCTAGCACTTTTTCTTTCCAGAAATTTACTAGATTACAATCTATACTCTGTTCAAAGAGAGAATGCCTATAGAGAAAGAATTTTTCGTCTATATAGTGCAGAATGTTGTAAAAGTAAAAGAGTTGGTGTGGTTTTCAATATAAAACGTTTTTTTTGATTAAAAAACATTAGTTTGAGTCATGGTTTTAGCCTACCCTTAAAATGTTGACGTTAAGTAAATTTTTTTCTTCGGTTTCACATTTATGAGGGTTGCCATAAACGTGAGTTTAAAGGGTCATAAAAAATTAGAAAAATTATTATAATACATTTTTTAATTTTTTAACAAATTATTCTGAATCTGCAACATCTAACGATTTCAATGATATGTTATTTTTTTCCAAAAAATGAAATTTAAACATTGATATAAATTTCAAGGCTCTATACATTTCTAAAGTATTCAATTTAAATGTCCCTTAATTATAATAATTTTAGTGTATTTAATTTGTTAAATTATTTAATTTTTCATAAATTTATTAAATTCGAATGTTGAATGTTGAGGGTCATAAATCACGCTTTTGTTGGGATCAGGCCCATGTGGGAAAGAAGTGATCATATCTTCTTGATGTATATAGAAAAGTGAAATACGAAATTGTTACTGGATATACACTTAAGAAACAATGTAGTAAAACGCCATTTTCAAATTTTTATCCGCCTTTAAAAAAAAAATCTGCGCGAGCGAGGGCATTCTCTCTTTGAACAGAGTATATTAAATAGTATGCATTTACACTACCTTCGAGAATTATCGGTATACTGTTGCTTGCGCACGGCCCAAAAACATACCAATTTTTAAATCACGATTGTTTTGTAAATACAAATGTCAGGAAATTAACAAATTTACCATTCAAAAGCTTATTAAATTTTACGATTAATGATTCTTACAAAAATAAAAATTTTAATAATTTACACAATAATTGCAGCAATCGACAAATTTGACAAAAAAATTTAAACAATGAAAATTTTTTTGCAATTTTTTCAACTCTTGCATATTTTTTTCCTAATGTAAAATTTGATGGTCATATCAAAGATCATACAACATTGTTTGCAAATAAATGTAAAACTAATTAATATCCTTGCCAGGCATTTATAAAAAACAGAAGTGTGTATAACAATTTTTATTCCTTAATGTTATTGTAATTAACATCAATTTTTTCCATTTACTTTATTTTCTTTTTTTGAAAAATTGTAAATTATAGAATAAAATAAAAAATTGAAACCGATCAACGTTATAATAATATAATCTTTCCGAACAGAAGTTTGTTGACCGTTCAGGTCATTGACATTGTCCTCTTCAATTCATCTTTACGTTCATTCACTTGATAATTTCTCTCAATGTACACTCTATATATATATATATATATATATATATATATATATATATATATATATATATATATATGTGACGTCAAAAATTGTTAATTTGTTTTGTTTTGTTTGAATGTGTCACAAAGTGAAAATTTGAAGTACATTATAATGGAATATATATTCCATTACGTACAGATGTATATTTATATGTACATATAAGTACTATAGTGAGTCATTCTATTTCACATCTAGTTCATAATGCCGTCTGGACTATTAATAATGCGAATGGGCGTCCGCAGAAATTTGAGAAGGGAGAGAGTTCAATGTACTCGAGATATTCTACCAGGGACAGGGAGGGCATGAGAGAAACTAGTATGCAAATTTTCTTCCTAAAAAAATTAAATGGAAAAAAGGAAAAAGAAATTAAGTGCAGATGGCCTTAAAATTTTAAAAACCCTCCCAATATTTGACACATCAATAATAATTATTATCATTTTCCTCTGTGATTCAAGTGTAATCAATCTTTGAATTTCGCACTGCAAAAAAAATTCTGGTTAGAATTACCAGAAATCCTAGTTTAAACTAGAATTTTGTGTTAAATATGCCCTAACCAAAACTTTTCTGGTTAGGTTAACCAGAATTCTAGTTAATATAACCAGAATTCTGGTTATTTTATCTAGAATATCGTGTTAAATATATCCTAACCAGAAGATTTTTTTAGTGTGTTGATGAACCTCAAAGAAGAATGTAATGTATAGAGTTAAAAATATTTATATATGTTTTCATGAATTTTCATATTTTTCGAAAGTGTACAAAGTTTTGAATCCTAGTTTTTAGAATCATATTTAAAAAAATATTTGTTAAACATATTATTTTCATAACTATTTAAAATTTTTTTTCATCAATCTTTTTTATCAATTTTTAGGGTTCCGTACACCACGGGGTACCGACAGAACCCTATTAGTGAGACTCTTGTGTCCGTAGCCAAATTGTGCCCCCCCCCCCTTAGCGGCTAAACTGTTTGATCTAGAGACCTCAAATTTGGTACAGATATGTATTTTCACACGTAGATTACAGGAAAAATATAGAGAATGTGTTTGGAGGTGATGGCCATAGCGTTGTCAAGGAAATAACAAGATTTTTGGCCAAAAATGCATAAAAAGTGACAATTCCCCCCTCCCCCCTTAACTTCTAAACTATTCAACATGGTGGGATAAAATTTAGCATACTGCTGTATTTTAACGCGAATATTACAGGGAAAATACAGAGAACTTGCTATGTAATAATGACCATAGCGTTATTAAGGAATAACTAAAAAATATTTTGAAAAAAATTTTTTTTTCTAATTTTTACATTATTTGACCTAATGAGATGAAAATTGGTATACTAGTGTATTATAACAGTCCGACGACAAAAAATTAAAAAAAAAATTTGTTTAATTTTTTTAAATTAAAACAAGGGGCATTAAATATTTTAAAGAAGTGTAAAATTTTAAGTGAATAAATGAGAGATTGTTTTCTCCCTTTAATACTTGAAACATTTGTCGATAAATGGTAGAATTAAAATGTACAATTAAAAAAATATATTAAAATCATTTGATAAAAAAAATTATTAAAAATAATTAAAGTATTGTATATCTAACATTGTAAACAATAATAGATATACAATACTTTAATTTTTTTAAAAATTATTTTTTTATCAAATGATTATAATATATTTCTTTAACTGTTTATTTTTATTCTACCATTTACCGACGAATGTTGCAAGTATTGTTTTAATATTTGTGTACGGAACTTGCCATTGTAATGCGAGTACAACTCGCACTTGTCTAACTTTTTTTATTAACATTGTCATTAACTTTATGTAACTTCTTTTTAAAAATTTTTTTTTACAATCACTATTGGTTCAAAACAGTGTTAGCAAACATTAGTAAAAAAAACTTATTAGTCCAAGTTCTATTGAATAACAATTAGTATTTGTTGATTATGCCGTATTGTTAAAATACGATTAACTAAAAATACTAGTAATAGTTAAATAAACAATTAGTTTAAATCACTATTAGTGTCATTAGTGAAACATATTATTAGTAAAATAATTCTATTTATTAAAAATAGTATTATTTGAAAATACTATTAGTAATAAAAAATAAATCGGAACAAAATTTGTGTAAGTAAATATTTTGTAAGGAATAGAATTCTTGAGGTTTTTTTTCACTTTAGCTTCTTATATATCTATACTTAAAATTAAAAAAAATTTGCTAAAATTCACTCTCGTGCTCATCCGCTCACGTGCAGGTAGACGCATAAGCACGACTCGCTTCCAAATTCAAATCCGAAATCGCAATTATTATTCGAGGCACACAAGTGATGATCAGAAGCTGCCAAAAATTTTCTGTCAGGTCGATAGCATTTTGCACGCATGATCTAAACTTAGTCTTCTTGGATGCGTCATACTATCCCGCATGAGTTTTCAATTTATTCCACTTATTACTGAACGAAAGAGAGAGAAAGAGAAATATATAGATGGGGAAAACATACAAGAAATAGGAGAATTTGATAGATATAGATTTCGTTTTTTACAACACTTTAAAACACTTCCGACATGTTTCTAGGCAGAAAAGTTGTAAAAAAAGCAAAAGAAAAAATTTTAAAAAACGAAAAAGAATAGTATATTAAGTCACAAAAATCTTCGTAAACAAATTGGCTGCCTTTATTTCCATGTTTCTTACACGGAAAAAAATTTTTACTATGGGGAACAGCTAATTTCGAAAATAAATAACAAAGAATCAATTCAACTAATTCAGTGAATGATTTTCAATGCAGTAGTCAAACTGTTTCTCTGATATAGAGAAAATGAATTTCACTGGTCAGCCATATTGGAAATATTTGACAGTTTACCATTCTCATAGAAATTTCTCTAAAATCACAAATGTCAAATTTACATTTATTACCTCTAAATACGTATTAATTTACTAATTTTACATTTTATTAGTTATAATATAAAAAATATAATTAATAGAATTTGAATATACGCTTTGAACATTAATTTAAAAATGTTTTCATTCAAGTGTTATTTTGAGGTTATGTTGTTTTCAAAAGGTAAAGCAAGAAATATCATTTTCGCTGGATCAGCGAAAATGGATTATCGATGGAGCCAAATCAGTAAAACTTTTAGCTATACTTAATAGTGATTGTTGTCTCTACTTTAGTAGAACTTTTTTTTAGCGTGTACGATATTTTTTATACCTAATGCACAAAAGTGGCAATTTCAGATAGCAGACGACAGGGAGTAAAAGTCATTCACTTGTTCGACTTGTATGAAAATGGCGGCCGTTTTCTCCCATGGGCAAAAATAACGCATAGGAAAAGCTGTTTTTTCTTGCGCGTATAAGAACACGTACGCCACTTTCAAACGGTCGAAGAAATAAAAGCGCCCCAAGTAGCACGTAACATTACTCGAATGTTGCAGCAATGTTACACTGTAATGTTACTAACATTACATGTAACATTACTGCAACATTCCAGTAATGTTACGTTCTACTTGGGGCCATTTTTGTGCATTTGGGATAAAAAGAAATATAAAGGCTAAAAATGAAAAAAAATAGAACAGAAATGAGAAATGAGAAAGGAAAAAATTAAAAAGAGTAATAGAAAAAAAATAAAGAAACAAGAAATGCAGGCTTCATACTCCATTATGAGTTTAAAAAAATAGGAAAAAGTAGCTTTGATGACACGAAATTATTTCCATAAATAACAAAAATTCATTTATATTCACTACAAGAATTTAATTGTTTTCAAAAATTTATCTTAATTCAATAATTTGTATGTCTACTATTTTAATAAAATTTCCAAAAAGTATTCAATTATTTTCTAAAAGAATGAAAATTTCATAAGAATTGAATTATTAAAAATAGAGTTTATCTAAATTTTGTTTTAAATCAATTATATGAAACTTGTTTTTATAAAATCCTCGCAACAATTCAATTCCTTTTATAAATAATAAAACTCATTGCAGAAATAGAATTATGTTTAATACAATAAATTTTAATCAAATTCGTCGAGAAATGCAATTATTTTTAAAAATTTGATTAAATTTTGTCTAAGAAATTCAATTATTTCAATTATTTTCATAAATAGCAAAATTTTTTCGATTTACTAAATTCTTTCAAATATTACTTTTGAAAAAAAAGTTCCTCACAAGAATTTAATTCTTTTAATAAATTTCCATAAATTAAAAAAAAATTAAATTATTTTCAAAAGTAATAAAATTCTCCGCAGAAATTCAATTGTTTAACATTTTTTTGAAATTCTCCGAAATTTCAATTATCTTTATAAATAATTAAATTGTTCTTTACAATTCAATTTATTTCAAAAATTTTAATAGAATTCTACGCAAACATTTAATTATTTTCATAAATATGTAATAATATTCTTTTGAAGGATTCAATTACTTTTATAAATAGTAAAATTCTTTGCAGAAATTCAATTAGTATCAATATATTTTAATGAAATTGAATTAATCAAATTTTCAATTATAATTATGAACGGACAAGATTTTTTTGAAAAATTGAAAAAATTCTTTGTTTATAATTCAATTATTTTCCAAATTGTAGATTTATGTTCGAAATGAAATAAATAAAAATTTGATGAGAAAATAAAACCGGGAAAAACGGGGAATTTATAGGTTAAACACAATTTATAATCAGTCACTATTGATAGAGTAAATTTGGGTAAAATTATTTCCTATTATCTTATTGGCGGTCATTTTTCATTAGCGATTTTAGTTTCTAACCCTGTTTTTAAATGGAAATGTGAAAACTAAAAATCAAAATTTGACTTATTGTTCAGAAAAGTAGCTTTTAGTAGCATTAGGCTCAATAAAGTAGCCAAAAAGTAGCCTCGTATGAAAAGAGTAGCAAATTGTAGCTTTTAGTAGAAGAGTGCGAAACCTGAAAATGAAAAATAAATAGGAAAAAAAGCAGAAGAAGAACAAAAAGAGGACAAACAAAAAAGAAAAGAATTAAAAAGCAAAGATCGAAAATAAACAGAAAAAATAAAAGAAAAAAAGAATTGAAAGAAAAAAGAACATTAAAGAATAAAAAGAGGGAAAGAAATAAGAAAAAGAGAATAGTGGGGGAAAAGAGTTAGAATGTAGAAGAGAGATAGACGATTGGCATGCAGATCTCGAGGTATGTTGTCCTAGGTCACGCGTGATCTTCTCCTTAACTCCCCTCCTTCTAAATCCACTTACTCCTTCTTCCCTCCCCTCAACCCCTTCTTTCCATCCAACAGTTTATCGCTGCTGTTTTCATACCCCCAGAGATTATATTTCCCCGTTGGCAATTTATCATCCCCATCCATTATTTCTATCCTCTCTATTTTCCAAAACATCGACTCTAATTCGTCAATAAAGTAGATGTATTAAGTATTATTGTCATTGGAGAAATTAAAATTCAATTAAGCATAGTAGAATTTAATTAAAAAATCAAAACTATTAAAGAATAAAAGTTAAATGAAAAATTGACATTAAATTAGGAAGTTAAATTAAATTAAGAATTATAATTAATTGAAAATATTAATTGTTCTTCTAAATAATTCATTTTCATGATTTTAGTACACAGTATACCTATAGTAACTACTTATTCAGATTTAGAGAGTACCAAATTTCAAAATCACAATTTTCCAAGGTAATTCCGATCACTTTATTTTTCATTACGGAACAGTTTTATTTTTTAAATATTTAAATTTGTCTTATTCTCGTCTTAAATATGATTTATTATTGACAAACTATGAGTTCTATAAACAATAAATATTGGTTTAATAAATAATGAATATAGGTTTCATGAATTACAAATATTCACGGGAAAAAAATTAGCTATTTCAGCTAATTTTTAGATGTCTTAGCTAACATTAATTTCTATTATGAGGATAGCAATTATTGATAGCTATCACAGCTAATAATTAAGTCTTACAGCTAATTTTTTGATACAACAGCTAATTATTAGCCTCTATAACCTAAAAATTAGCTATCCATATAATAGCAAACATATTTTTCTCCGTGTAGATTTAAATAATATTACAAATAATCGACTACTTAATTATTTTAGAGGAAATGTATCCTAAAAAATTATTCACTAAGGAAAAAAGTTGCTTTTGTTGTAATTAAAATGCAAGAGAATGAAAGAGAAGAGAGAGAGAGAGGGGAGTTTTGGGAATGAAGGAATGCGTGCGATGAAAGAGATATTTGAGTATAGAGGTTTTCCTTTTTCCACAAAAGCAGAAGAGGATCCTCAGCGGTGATCAAGGAAGAAGGAGTTGTAATAGTGGCATCTCGAGCCAACGATCGTTTGCCTTCTCTCTCTATTCCTCATTTAGTTTCTCTCTTACTCCCTACTTCGATCATTTAGCGTGAAAGAAAGAGAAACTCTTATCCTCTCCTTTGCTCATTTAGTGTGAAAGAAAGAGAGAGAGAGGGAGAGAGAGAGAAAGATGGAGGAAGAGAATGAGACAGAGGAAGCAACGAAGCAAACGAACGTAAAAGAAAGAGAGAGAGAGAGATAGAGAGAGTCGGTTGCCCAAAACTCAGCTGGTGTCAATGAACTCAACCATGTGAGGAGTTGAGAATACTGCTTGCTACCCACTATCGGGGTCTTGTCTTTCCCATGGAGTCGAGACTAATTTCGTGCCTTTACGAGAGCACCAAACTAAAAAGATACCTTCATCTCGATTCGCGAAATCCCAAATCAGGCATTTTCCAATTCCACAAGCAATTCCAAATATAAATACATACATAAACATATACATATGCGGATTAACCACTGCAAATAAAACTCGCTTCTTTTAATCGAGAGTAAGCAAACAACATCGATACCGGTCAATGATCGTATCTCTCTGCACCTGGTTACACCTGTTTAGTTACGTCTTTAAACACTCCACTTTGATGATCATGATGTTAATGATGATGATTATAATGAAAAAGATAGTGATAATGATTGTAAAACTGACCACAATTTCAAAATCAATATTTGACATTTTTTCCAATTCTTTTATTTCTTTGGGTTAAATGTAAAAAAATTTATTTACAAAGAGACAGAAAATGAGAGAATTTTAAATAAGAGAAACAGAATTAAAAAGTTGTGAAAAATTACGTACGAAAGGAGAGACAAAATTTACAGAATAAAAAAAGGACAAAATTTAAAAATATTTCATAATAAAATGTTAAGGAGGGATCGAAAAATGTTTTTTGGTAAAGGAGCGAAATTATTGCTCACTGGAGTGAAAGAGAAGAATTTGATCCAATTGATTGAAAAGGCGAAGGAGTGCAACTAAAAGAAAGAAGTTAACGAGCAAAATCACGTGCCAATTAGGATAAAGTGTATACGTGACAAAAATCAATGTCTTCGAGTGCTGCTAACAATCAGCGGTCACGCGCGGGTCAGCGAATATGCATCGCTTGGACAAATCTTGTGCTAAAAGAGGGAAGACTGCTTGAAAAAGTAATGAACAAGAACGAAAACAAAAGGAAAATGCAAAAAATCAATTACAAGAGGTCGAATTGAAAGAAGAATGATTGGAAAATGAAGAATAAGAGGAAGATCAAGAGATCAAGATGACGACGGTAAAAAAGATGCAGAAAGAGAACAAGAACAAAAATATTGATGCCAAGAAGAAAATTAACAAAAGCCAAGAAAATGCAAAACAACAAGAACATCCTTAGAATCAACAAAAAGAAGATAAAAATGAACGAGACAATTATGAAATAGAAGACGATAGAACTGCAGATGCAGAAGGACACGAAGAAGTCCAAGAAAAAAACAAGCAAGAACATCGAAATATAGACTAAATTGACAAACAAGAAAAAGATACAGATAAACAAGGAAAAGAACAAAATCAAGAAGATGACCAAAAACATGTCTAAGAATAGAAAGATGATGAATAAGAAACAAGAAATAAAAATAAAATCAAAATGAACAAGAACAGCAAGAGCAAGTTCAAAAAAAGATTAAGATAAACAAGAAAAAAATAAAACCAAGAAGATGAACAAGAACCACAAGTTCAAGAAAAATTGAAGATAAATAAGAAGAGGAATAAGATTAAGAAGATGATCAGGAGAATGAAAAAAGCAACAAGCTGACCAAGAACAATAAAAAGAAGAAGGAACATAACAAGAAAAACAAGCAAAACAATAAGATTCAGAAATTGATGATAATAAAGTTGATAATGATGGGGAATAAATGATGAGAAAAGAGCTCAAAACCTGAAGTAAAAATGCAAAAGGTCGTAAAGAAAAAAATCAAAAGACAAAAATATCTAAAAGGAAGAGAATGACGAATTTCAAGGCCAATAGTCCACCGAGAATAAAAATTGTCCAAAAAACTAGTTCTCAAGTTGCTGCTATGATGTCAGAGAGCAACTCCTAACATCTAAAGATGGTAATCTCTCAAAAGTGTTAAAAAAAGTCTACAATTTAAAAAAATTTTAACTTACAAAAAGAAGAAATGTTTCTAAATCAAAAAAATTCTTCCTCTTGAATTTTCTTTCTTGATTAGAATCAAAATTAGAAATTACAAAATAAAAATTCTGAGTATTACTCGAAACGGATTTTGTTTATTTTTCTTAGACGAACAACATTATTAAAGGAACTCGTTATAAACGAAAAGAGTATGAAGGAGTATTGTAAGAGACACGTGGATAATAATTCACCATTCCAAGGTAGAGAAAAAATATATTGTCAATAGGAGTTAATCGTGAAACAACTGTATAAATCTGTGACTATTAGGAAAAATATCTATGAAACTCTTTATCGATAAAATGCCGATCTTTATTTATAGAAAAAAAGAAGTAGAAACAGATTTGTCACTATAAAGAATTTTCAAATAAAACTCACCTTGCGTGCAAGTCGATGAGTATAGCGCGCTTCATTGGCGACGCATAATCTCAGGTGGTCTATATCTTCCCTTTCTGATGTGAATACTCCAGATCCATCTTCTCAAATTTGATGAGGACGTCTCCTCTTTACCTCTCATTGGACATGCCATAATTTTAATACTTCCTTTTTTTTAAATATTTACTTCTTGTCCATAATATTCTTCCTCGCCACATCAACATCGAATGGGGGAGGGAATTTTTTTGTCTCTTCCTCAAAAAATGGAAGGAAAAGAACGACCTTGAAATGAACTTTGGTTGATTTGTTGAAGTGTCACCCGTCTACTTCCTCTTCCGGTATTGCTCGGGCTCAATTGAAGCCCCTGAGGTGCCTTCTTCAATAGGTACCAGTGGGATCTAGTCCAGCCATCTTTGAAGATTTTCTTTGCAGAATTGACACATCAAAAATTCAAGAAGAGAAAGAAGATAAAAATTGATTTTAATCCTTTTTCAATAAAGTCCAGTTGGATCGAGACCATCGGCCATTTTGGAATTTAGAAGAAAAATACTAAAGGAACAATTTAAAAAAAAAAATTTCTGATACAAGTGTCAAAGAAATTCACTTTGATTCACGTTACAAAATTCACACGGTCTGATCGATTTTTTTTTGACACTACCGAAAAAAAGAAATGTACTCTTGTGAGCGTGACCGTGCCCCACAGAGCTCTGACAGCTCCACAGCGAGTGGCCTCGCTTAAGTCTCGGGGTATCCCCACCGCTAAGAGACAAGACAAGGCGGATTGGCTGTGGCTGCCGGCACCAATAGAATTACCGGCATCGGGAGCTTATTCCGAAATTTCAACCTAAGCGCGTGCCATCTCCAACCCTTAATGGTTTTCAGGGCGAATCATCTCGAGACCAAGGTCACTGGGACTGTACAATTTATAATCCATCGGAACTGCAGAGAGAACAGGAAGTGCATTGAAATCACGCTCGCTCTCTTTCTATCTCTCTTTCACTCTCCTCCGCCTCATTCGAGTGCAATACGTAATCTCTTGAATTCCTTTGGAATCTCATTCGTCTTATTTGTGTATCTTAAAATTGAATAACTTTTTAAGTGGATTAATTTGGTGATAACTAAGTGATATGGATATTTGGTATTTTTTTAGTTTGAAACGAGTGGATGGAACTTTATTTAGTATTTTTGAAAAGGAAGTTCAAGAGAAGTAGAATTGAAATTTAAAGCAGAAATAATATAAGAAAAAGAGATAAAAGTAAAAATAAAATGAAACTCAGTACTGGATAGTGTTGGTGCTATACCGTTAAACAGTAGTGGCACGACACTGCTGTAATACCGGAATGATAACAATAATTAGTAATGGCTTTCCAACCTTGGACGGTACTGACTGCCGGTTTAGGCGCAGTAGAGACGGAATAATGACGCAGTTATATTTAAATATTACTATAGTTTTTGATTTTTTATTCTAAAATCAGAAATTATAACTAATTAATAACGCGAAATATTTATGTATGGGTCAGACCAGCTCAACTGTGTTAAAAAAAATTTATTGATTTTCTAAAATGTTAAAACTTTTATGAAAATTGGTAGTTCATAACAAAACAAAAAAACACTTTTAACCGTTTCTGAAATTTTATATAATACAAAATTTAAAACGAAATTAATAGGGGAGACCGAGGATGAAAGTAACAATAATCAGTTTTTTATTTTAGCGTTCAAACTATTTAACGAATAATTTTTGTTAATTACTTTCCTCCTAACCCCCGAGAAGAAAAGTAACAGCTCTTTGAAGGAAACTAACATTATAGAATATGGTTAATCTTACATAATTTTAAGACTATTATTAATTTTAAATAGTTTTATTATCAACTTACAAAAATACATTTCGATGTTTACATAATAAACTTTGTAGAATATTTTTATTCTTTGCTAATTAATAATAAAACAAAAGAATTATTTAAGGTTCGGATGCCAAAAAAACCGATGTAACAATTCAAGTAAAATAAGAAAATAAATAAATATGTAAATTAATGTAAGTAGTTAAATATTAATCATTGCTTATATTTATTCAATTAAGAGCATTTATTTAGAGCGTCAGAATTGTTTTATAACCATAATGGTTCCCATGCAGAAATTACCCTACTAGGGCCGTAGTATGGGATGAAACGCCGCGCCTGATCAGGGCCAGATCGGGGCGACAAGAAAGTGTGGATTTCCTGATCAGGGCCACATCGGGCGCGGCGTTTCATTCCCTAATAGGTCGGCCCTATCAGGCCCTGATCAGGGCCCCAGCGAAATTTCTACACGGGTTATGATAATAGTATATATCACAATGGTTATGAACTAATAAAAAATCAAGATTATTTATATATATTTTTGACTAAATATACTAATTTTTAATAAATATATTTGTACAATACAATAAACATATATTTATTACTTTGATTATTATTTAAATACTACATAAATAATATTAATATTTCCCAGGCGCGAACTGACGCTGGATTCAGGCTTTACTGAAGCTTGGATGAGGATTGGTCAATATTGATCAAGCCTTGGCGGGACGGCGGAAGCAAGGTTGATTCTAGCCATAATGTAACATTTATTTAAGTCTCGCGCTCCAGTCTTTGTTAAAGATTGGCGTTCAATCTTCAATCAATGCTGCGGAAGCCTAATTCAAGACTGAAACAAGGCTGCTTCCACTGTTCCCCAATTTACGCGACTCTCGCGCCCATTCAATATAATATGAAAATATCAATTGATAATAACAATAATAATAATAAATATTATCGACATTATTTTTATTCATATTATATATGTGTATAAATTTAATTGCAATATACTATTAGAACAACTATATATATTATTTTCATGTAAATAATATATTATTAAAAATAAATGTCATTTGAAATAGTAAAATTAAAAAAATAATTTTTGTAAAAAAAGATAATTTTTCTGTTAATCGGTACATTTTTTTCTTGATTTTTTAACAGACATTTAGTATTAATTACAAACATATTCACATTTTTTATTCACAACACAACACATCATTTTATTATTTTATATATCGCTTAGAAACGAAAACGGAAAAATATTCGCTCGCATGTGGGATCGAACCCCCCGACACGCATACCCGACACCTCTTAAACGCACCTATTTAAACCGCACGGCCAACAAAGGTTGGAAGGGATCCTGCTTAATCAAGTATATCACTGCCAGAGCATGGTAACTCAACATTGATTCAGCATTGGACACCAATGTTCGTTCCATGCTTGATTCAAGACTCAGTCAATCTTCGTGAGCGAAAATACAATATTCACTTTCTTTATTACCGTGTGCACTGAACAATATTAAATATAAATATTTATAAATTATTTGATATTACAATATTTATTTTTGATAATATGTTTAATTTTATTATATATTATTTTTTTCTTGCACAGTGTCAAATTATTATTTTTAAAGATCAAGAGGTTCGTTTGTCTAAAAAATTTTCAGTGATCAAAAACTTCCAGTATAAAAATTGTTCATTAAGGCGTAATAAATATTTATGCCAAGTATTTTTACATTAGGATTAACCGTTTAGTAAATATTATCAAAATACTATTTTTTGTCAAACGCGTGTGACCTTGCGACTCAGCGTTGCCAACTCAAGAGTTTAACGTATGTCTTGAGTTGGCAACGCTGAGTCGCAAGGTCACACGCATTTGACAAAAAATAGTATTTTGATAATATTTACTAAACGGTTAATCCTAATGTAAAAATACTTGGCATAAATATTTATTACGCCTTAATGAACAATTTTTATGAGGCGCAGGAATTCTTCCCGAAAGACATTTGATCGAATGGTCATTTGATCGAACGGCATTCGATCGAATAGACATTTGATCGAAAAGTCATTTGATCGAAAAGACATTCCATCGAATAGACATTTGATCGAAAAGTCATTCTATCGAATAGACATTTGGTCGAAAAGACATTCCATCGAATAGACATTTGATCGAATAGACATTTGATCGAAAAGACATTTGATCGAATAGACATTTGATCGAAAAGTCATTTGATCGAAAAGACATTCGATCGAAAAGACATTCGATCGAATAGACATTTAGTAGAAAAGTCATTTGATCGAAAAGACATTTGATCGAAAAGACATTTGGTCGAATAGACATTTGATCGAAAAGTCATTCTATCGAATAGACATTCCATCGAATAGACATTTGATCGAAAAGTCATTTGATCGAAAAGACATTTGGTCGAATAGACATTTGATCGAAAAGACATTTGATCGAAAAGTCATTTGGTCGAAAAGTCATTTGATCGAATAGACATTTGATCGAAAAGACATTTGGTCGAATAGACATTTGATCGAAAAGTCATTCTATCGAATAGACATTTGATCGAAAAGTCATTTGGTCGAAAAGTCATTTGATCGAATAGACATTTGATCGAAAAGTCATTCTATCGAATAGACATTTGATCGAAAAGTCATTTGGTCGAAAAGTCATTTGATCGAAAAGACATTCGATCGAAAAGTCATTTGATCGAAAAGACATTCTATCGAATAGACATTTGATCGAAAAGTCATTTGGTCGAAAAGTCATTTGATCGAATCTTTTTTGGCATAAGAGTTTCCCTTCTTTATTCTTCAAATAGTCATAGCATGAAATACCATGGAAGTTAATAAATTAAGTTAATTAACTTCCATGGTATTTCATGCTATGACTATTTGTAGAATGAAGAAGGGAAACTCTTATGCCAAAAAAGATTCGATCAAATGACTTTTCGATCAAATGTCTATTCGATGGAATGTCTTTTCGATCAAATGACTTTTCGATCAAATGTCCATTCGATCGAATGTCTTTTCGATCAAATGTCAATTCGATCGAATGTCTTTTCGATCGAATGTCTTTTCGATCAAATGACTATTCGACCAAATGACTTTTCGATCAAATGTCTTTTCGATCAAATGTCTATTCGACCAAATGACTTTTCGATCAAATGACTTTTCGATCAAATGTCTATTCGATGGAATGTCATTTCGATCAAATGACTTTTCGATCAAATGACTATTCGATCAAATGACTTTTCGACCAAATGACTTTTCGATCAAATGTCTTTTCGATCAAATGTCTATTCGACCAAATGTCTTTTCGATCAAATGACTTTTCGATCAAATGTCTATTCGATGGAATGTCTATTCGATAGAATGACTTTTCGATCAAATGTCTATTCGACCAAATGTCTTTTCGATCAAATGTCTATTCGATCAAATGACTTTTCGATCAAATGTCTATTCGATGGAATGTCTTTTCGATCAAATGACTTTTCGATCAAATGTCTATTCGATCGAATGTCTTTTCGATCAAATGTCTTTTCGATCAAATGTCTATTCGATCAAATGTCTATTCGATGGAATGTCTTTTCGATCAAATGACTTTTCGATCAAATGTCTATTCGATGGAATGTCTTTTCGATCATATGTCTTTTCGATCAAATGACGTTTCGATAAAATGTCCATTCGATCAAATGCCGTTCGATCAAATGCCGTTCGATCAAATGACCATTCGATCAAATGTCTTTCGGGAAGAATTCCTGCGCCTCATTTTTATACTGGAAGTTTTTGATCATTGAAAATTTTTCAGACAAACGAAAGCGAAACTTTTGAAATTTGTAAATAATAATTTTACACTGTGCAAGAAAAAAATAATATAAGATTTAACTTTATTTATAATATAATATCATTAATGTAAATATTATACACTAAATAATTATTAATATTTATTTACCACTGTTATCTTAATATTATAATTATAGTATTATTATTTTAAATAATAATAATAATTAATAGTAATACTTATTATATTATATTATTATATAATTATATAATTATTATAGTATTTAATAATAATATCAATAATTATTAAATATTAAATAATTATTTATTAATATTTATTTTTTAATGATTTCTAAATATTTACATTTAATATATTAAATGTAAATATTAATAAATTATTAATTATTTAATAATTATTTATTAATTTAGATAATTTTTTATCTAAAATATTTGATTATTTATTAATATTTACATATAATAAATTAAATGTAAATATTAATATATTATTTAATATTTAATAATTATTTATTAATTTAGATAATTTTTTATCTAAATTATTTAATTATTTAATAATATTTACATTTAATATATTAAATGTAAATATTAATAAATTATTTAATATTTAATAATTATTTATTAATTTAGATAATTTTTTATATTATTTAAAAATGATTGATGAAATTATTGATTATTGTTTAGTGCATACGGTAATAAATAAACTGAATATTGTATCATCGTTGATTCAAGCCTTGATTCAAGCTTGAATAAAGATTGGATATTCAAGCTTCACACACGAAGATTGATCGAGTCTTGAATCGAGCATGGGACGAACATTGGTCTTCAATGTTGAACCAACATTGAGTGACAGTGTTTTAAAGACTGCTTCAACTCTGGATTACCCACGCTGGGCGTTCAAGGCTCAATAAAGCTTCTATCCATCGTCAGCATTGGTCTTTCGCGCCTGGGTTTATCAGTTTCATAACCATAATGGTTATGAACTGATAAATAAAATAATTCTGACACACTAAATAAATTTTTTTAATTAAATAAATATAATTTATGATAAATAATTTACTACTTACATTAATTTATAAATTTATTTATTATCTTATTTCGCTTCAATTGTGACATCGATTTTTTGGAATCCAAACCTTAAAAAATTCTTTTGTTTTAATATTAATCAGCAAAGAATAAACATATTCTACAAAGTTTATTTTGAAACAGAAATGTTAAAATAATATTAAAAATGAAATTTTGAAGAATCTCATGTAATCTCCACGTAAATTTCGTGAAGAAGTTCCACAGAAATTCCAAACTCAGAAAAAAATTTGTTCAAAACAACCAAATTTTGGTTGAATCAACCAAACAAATGCATTGCTATACAGTCAACCAAACGTTTGTTCGATTTAACCAAAAAATTTCTTCCAATACGTTTATTTGTATTAACCACACGCATAGAAAGGGTTTGCTGTGGCAGCGAACATTTTGCTGCCACAGCAAACCTTGTTCGTTGAAATAGGGACAAAGAAAAAGTTCGCTGTGAGATCAAACAAGTTTGCTATGACAGCAAACTCGCATAAATTTTTACTAATGTTTGCTGCCACAGCTAACATGTTCGCTGCCACTGCAAACTTCTTAGCTGTGGTAGCTAATTTTTAGAGATTTCACAGCAAACTTCTGTTTACTGCTAGAGCTAATTTCTTTTTTTCCGTGCAAATGGTTATTACACTTAACCGAACATTTTTATTTTATATAACCAAAAAATTTGTTTATTTTAAGAGAAAAGATTTGTTTGATTCAAATAAATAGTTTTAGTTAAACGTATGCAGAAATCAACGACCGGCTTGGTACCGGGCCGGTACCAAGGGCGGACTTGCCGGTGCCGGCGTGAGACCGGCATTACCGCCGGCCCGGAGCCGGTCCAGTCAACAATGATAACCCGGGAAATATCCGCCCCGGTGCCGGTAAACCACCGGTCCAGCACCGGGCCGGTTCTTGTTTTCAGTGTTAGAATAACACGGGAAATATCCGCCCGGTGCCGGTAAACCACCGGCTCGATACCGGGCCGGTAGTAAAAATAAATTATTTTGTTACTTTTCTGCCAGTGTTATGCTGGCACGGTGTCAGATTAGTATATTTTATTAACAACACATTTTTACATACATTAAACGTTAAACAATATTATTTATTAATTAATTTAATTGTAAACACTAAATAGAATGCTGAAACATATGAATTATTATTAATTGTTAACGAAAAATCTGAAGATATGAGGAATTGAACTCAGGACCTTCGGGCTGCAAAGTCGACGCCGCATCCACTAACCTAAACCTGCTTATGAAAAGTAAATGGAAAGTTTATTTATGAAGTGTGACATCAGGACCAATTACAAAATGTTCTAAATTAATAGAAAAAACCTTTTCTAAAAGACAGTTTGAATAATGTAATGTCAAAGTTAATAATTATAATAACATTTGTTAATGTCATTATACGTTGGAACTAAGGCCGGGCCGGTTGTCTTTTAGGAACCGGCCCGGTACCACAGTGCCGGCACCGGTTATTGTTCGACTTTTCCACCGGGCCAGTGTCGAACCGGTCGTAGGCATCGGCACACCACCGACTTTTCTGCCTAGGTATTTGGTTGATTTAAATAAATGTTTTTGTTTGCTTAATTTTGTTATTTATTTTCCTCTAATAAATTCTCTTCTCACTGGTACAAATTAAATATGCAGTAAGTCTTACAATGAATACAATGCAATTATTTAACTGACACTTATAATTTTGTTTTTTCGATTTACCGATTTAACTATAATAAATTTGACGCGAACGCGGATTGTAGACATGTGATACCGCCATTTTCAAATTCACACATGTAGTTTTTGAGACAAGCAAATATTTTCCCGAGTCGAAATTTAGAATTGGTTTAAGATCTAATAGAGCATATTAACTTCTTTAGAAGTACGTTTAGATCCTATAAATTCTACTTAAAGTCTACTAAGGCCTGGTAAAGGATATTCTAACACTTTTAAACTCTGCTGTGTCCAAGAGCATATTTAGAATTAGTTCTCCCTAGAATCTAATAAGTCCTGAAACAACATTTTATATTCTTTCAGATACTTTCAAGATTTTTTTATATTAGTGTTTATAATAAAATTTAAAATTAATTTAATAATATTAATATTGTATTATGTTTATTATAATATAATATATTAAAATTAAAATATAAAGAAGTATTATATTAATAATATTAAATATTTATAATATTCCAATTTTTATATTTATTTAAAACTTTAAATTATAAATATACAGTAAAACTATATTCTTAGAAAAATTTATTTTGTGTACAGTAAAATATTTTCATTCTTGAGCAAGAACTTTAGAAGTATTTTCTCGTTTTGAAAAGTTTGACACATCTGGTTTCACTTAGGATGACCAGCCATAAAGGTTTCTCGTCTATTTTGTGCATTTTTTGTACAAGTTTTTTTATATATACTTAGTAAGAATGAAATTTACAAACATTTCTATGAGAAATATTTAGGAATTTTCAGGGAAATTTTTAAAGAAATGCCTTGAAGCGTCAGTTGCTTTCTAGCATTTGAGAGATGTACACTAAAATCGCGCTCCCCAGGACAATAATATTTAAAATTGTAATAAATAAACAATTGTTTATCTTTTTTCATTTTAAATATTCTTTGTTTTTTTTGTAGTATTGAAAAATAGTGTAATGTTTATTTCAATAATTGTTTACTCTTAAACAATTAAACATACGAATTTGACAAAGTACATTTTAGAAAGGTTTTTTCATGCTCTTTCGATTGGAAATAAGCATTTTGAAAAAAAAAAATTTTTGACCCAAAAAATTAAAAATAAATTTCAATTTTTGGGGGAGAAAAACCCGATTTTTTTTTACGAAAGCTGAGGTTTTTCCTAAAAGGACATATAAATGATAAAGTGGGACTGGAATGTTTAAACATTGAAAAAAATAGTTTTCTACTCGCCGGAGCGCTCAAACCCCGGTTTTTTTTATTTAAATCAATGAAATTGTTTTATCGTAACAAATAAAATAGGTTAACTAAACAGTTTGACTAAGTGAAATAAACTTTTTCTCTGAGTGCAGGGAGGTACTTCCACGAAATTTTTAACGTGGAAAATTATACATATTTGATACTTTATTGAATACATATTTAACACATTTTAGTACATTAATGTCTCATCGATATTAAGGTAAAAGTCCCAGTTATGGAACGTTTTCACAATGTTGTCCCTATTATGAAACAGTATTACAAAAATGAAAATAAATGGAATCGCAATTGGTGATAAGAATATTCTAGTCATTTCAATAAATTTTACACCATATAAGAATTATTATTTTTGTAGGGGAGAGTGGGGCAAACCGGACCCCCTCAATATTTCCGAAATGGCGAAATTGTCAAAAGTGCTATTTAGAAATTTGAAACAACCTTGTGTAGTATACCTTATTTTTTCAATTTGACATTTTTTACTTTTGTTTGTGCAACGCTGGGAGCAAAAGTTTTTTTTAGTTTATTTTACAATTTTCTGAATTTGTTCTTAAGAACAACAATTTTTAAATAAAATGTTTCTTTCATTAAAATATTTACTTACAATAAAAAATAATTGTCTTCCAATGAGAATTGGACCCTTTAATATTGTTTATCTGATAATGGCAAACATTTTAATTTTTTTATTAAAAAAATCTTTATTTAATTAAAATTCAATCCCGAAATATTATTTTCATTACTACAACCATTGTTTACATGATTTTTTATGTTTTTTATTATTATAGATTTTGTAAATGCAATATTATAAATAAAAAACCAAACGGTCTGGTTTGCGCCAGGGGGTGGGACAAACCGGACCGTTTGCAAAATTTGTTTAAGTTAACACAGCAACTAAACAATAAAAGAAGAAGTATAGGTGTCTCTGGGAAAAAGTTTTGCAATTAAATGATCTTTCAAACAAGCCATCGAGAAATGAAATCGGTTGATTCGTTTAGCCACAAAAGTAAAAAAAACCGTTAGGGGGTCCGGTTTGCCTCACTCTCCCCTATACTATTTAATTTAAAAAGAAATCGTTAATTGTATTTTAGCTTTTAAATTAAGGTTAGCCGGGTTTTCTGTCAAACTAGAGTTACACATTACGTACACTTATTATTTGCATGTCCCGATTGATGGAGCGGGAAGAAAATATACATCAAACATAACCTCAAATATTCTCAATATTTTAGCATTACTTTTCTACCCAAAAAATTGGTTTTATAATTATCTGTTTAAGTAGAAGTTGTTCGTTGTATTTAATTCTTTATAGTTACCCAATGGGAAATAGCCATTAGTCTACCATTGGTGCATTAATGGTCCAATAATGGGAGCCATTGGTTTTCTCTAGGTTTATTATTGGCACCCAATAGTGGACCACTAATGGTAAAATCGTGGGATGTTCACGCCGATGCCTTTAATTGGCAACCACTATTGGCACATTATTGGCTGCCATTAAAAAAAATAATTAAAAATATATTTTTATTTAATTTTATTCAATAATAAAATTTATTTAATAATTATTTTATTTATCATTATTATTTATTATTAAAAATATTAATTTTTTAATTGATTATTTTATAAAAATGGTTATTATTTTCTATCACATCAAAATGTGAATAACCCTTTCGTTTAGAGTCTAAAAATTATTCACCTCACATCCATCAGTGCAAAAATAGGAGAAGACGGGCAGAATAAAATTCCACAAATATTCGTGAGAATGCTGCCTCCTTATATACTATTCGAGTTCATGTCAGTTGCAAGAGAGTTTTAAGCAACACCTCCTATGGGCGTTGAGCGAACTACATACTTACCTCATGATAATTTTTTCAGCGCGGGTAAGTACATAGTTCACTCAACGCTCCGGAGGAGGTGTTGTTTCCAACTCTCTCGCAACTAACATGAAGCTTGAAAAGTATATAAGGAGGCAGCATTCTCACGAATATTTGTGGAATTTTATTCTGCTTGTCCTCTCCTATTTTTGCACTGATGGATGTTTTAAAAAAATTTTTTTTTTAATTATTGGTTTTTTAATGGTTTTTAATTATTGGCCCAATAATGTGCCAATAATGGTTCCCAATTATTGGCATCGGCATGGACATCCCACGATTTTACCATTAGTGGTCCACTATTGGGTGCCAATAATGGGAAAATAATAGAATGGTGGCTCCCATTATTGGACCATTAATGCGGCAATGGTTTTTTTTCCAATTGGGTAATATTCAAATTGTTAAGATAAGATAATACAATTCTAATTACTTATTAAATAAAATAAGTGTTTCATAATTGGGACATTTATTTTGGAACACCCGTACATGCAGGAAACCATCGTTTCATAATCGGTACAAGTGTAGGGAGTCACAAATTAATTAATATTATTGTTATTTCATAAAAAATAAACATTTTAAGGCCTAAATACTATTCACTAAATACCAAGCTTTCAATTTATACCCGAATTATTCATATTAACGCTCATAATTCCAAGAAATTTATCATAGAATTTTAGTTAGCTTAAAAAGCGTTCCATAATTGGGACCTTTACCTTAATTTCTTATCTATATCATAGATGTAGCATTTAATTTAAAAACTTAGCCTTCATGTAATATTAAATTATTACACGGAGAGACCGAGATTACTAATTTTTGTATAAAATCACACTAGAATTTACTATTTTCACATTGCAACCACCGGAAATAAGGGGACTTTTTGTATTTTTTACTATTTTCTACACTAAGTCACTAATCCCGACAAATGTTCACCAAATTAGCAAAGTTTCTTACTATTTCGTCCAATAGTTCCAAACAACTGTAGTAAACTCAGAAGTATTGTGTACGTAAAATTACTACAGTCGTTTGTAAATGCAGAAAGAAAGAGTGAAAGAAAAATACGGATTTTTGTCGCCGGTTTCCCGTCAATTCTTGACTAATGGAGGTAAACTGGAAGGATTTTTACATACACAGACACACACTTATATATTTGTTGGATAAATATTTGAAGACACACAGATGTTTATTTCACTTATATGTATAGACGCGGTTAATTAATACACTAATACACAACTGCACGCACGACACCGAATTTCACTGAAAATATACATCTTTGTTTCCTTATATATTGAATGATGAAAATTTACAGCACTTACGAGAAAGCAGTTTACTTTTAACAACTTATTATAAGACATAGTTCTTGGGACAGGAATAAATGCAAAATTTATTAATTTATAATGGTCAATTTCTGAGATAATGAACGACCTACGTTTCACTTTATATTTAATTATTGTAGATAATATCCAAATTTATTTTACATACGCGAAACATAGTCACTGTCAATGATCGGATGGCATCGGCTCATTTACGGAGATTGACGAAGTTAGCAACCAATAGAAATGCAGGCGCCATGTGACTGCACTCGCTAGCCACACTTGCTCACCAAAAATTACTACAGTGGATCGTAGATTTTAGTAGAAAATGTTTTCATTTGTCAGATTTTGTGTAATGAAATTAGAGAAAACTATAATCAATTTTTGCTACATTTACAACTCTTACACAAAGTATTAAAACTTGCTATTTCAATGTAGCAAATTTATCTATTTCTTTTGTAAATTTATCTAATTCTGTAGTACATTATGCTAAAAGTCCCCTTATTTCCGGTCATTGCAACCATTTTTAGTAATTTTTACGAATGTGGGTCTCTCCGTGTAAAATGTGAAACAAAAGTACTATTTTTATATTTTAAGTCAAGTTAATAATTAATAATAACGTAATAGCTTTTGCCACTTAAGGAGGCAATTGCAGTTGTAACGTCAAAAAATATACATTTTTTCAAGAATTTTTTCCTTATAAACCATTAAACTTTTTTTAAAATCGATTTTTTTTCTAAAAGTACATCATTTAGATTTGAGTTAACAAAAAAAGAAGTTAAAAATATTATGAAGTTCCAAAATTATGTACCGTTAAAGTAACGTCCTTCGAAAAAACAGTCTTGCGGTGACCAACACTATGGAAATATGATTAGTCTGAAATTAAAAATTGAAACGGATTTACATTTATTGAAAGATTATCTAGTCCTTAATCGAAGGATTTAAAAGGAAAAAAATATTTGAAAAAATGACTATTTTTGACGTTACAACTGCGATTGCCACCTTAAGAAAAATTGCCAAATTTTTTATATGTTTAATATTTTTGGCATATAAAAAATAAAAAATTAATCTTTTAAAACATGAAAATAACTTTTTCTGAAGTTTAAAACAAAAATTAACAATTATGGCAAACATATAATAAAACAAAATAAGAACACAAAATTAAAACTTGCTTGGTTCAATAAACCATTTTTAGGTTATGTTAATATGTCAAAACGAAAGTCAATTTACTTAGGAATCATTACATTTAAGGAACAAAAGTTAATCTATATCTTTAAATATGATTTACTTGACACATTTCATAAAGTATGCACAATATATTGAAACGAAGAGGAAAGTAACAACGTGTTACTTTCCTCCTAACTCTCCTTCTCAACAAAAAAGTTAAAATTACACAAAAATATTACACGTATTTTAAAAATACACTGTTGCAACTTAAGGGTATGTCCAAGTTGTGAAATGTAAACAAACAAAGCACTAAAATCACATTTTTTATACATCTTTTTCTCTCACAAAAATTAATATTAAAACACTTTTTTCAAAAATGATAAATTAGAGTGTCAAAGTTTCCAAAAAAATCATTTTTGAGTTTGATGAATAAATATCAATTAGTAAAACAACTAATTCAAATGACCTGTAAAATAGCATTTTTGACGCGTCGCGAAAAATAAACTGTTTGAGTATATCAACAGCACTGACGATGAAGAAGTCACATATCAGCGATTGGACCATCAACATGTGGAAAGGGAAATTTTTTCCTTTCCTCCATGAAATTACAAGGAGAAAGGGAAAAAACTTCTTCATCGTCCGTGCGGTTGATATAGTCAAACACTTAAATTTTTCGCGATGTCAGACGATTGCTCTCCGCGCACACGCAGACCGTGCCAAGAAAGCATTGACAACACTATGCAGAAAGACACACTTTGTTTTAGACTGAAACTCACTTATTTTCACATACTTTCAGGTATACTAGGTATCGATACCAAATTCAACACTTCAATTTACCATTTTCATAAAAAAACTGTAAATTTATATTCATTTACGAAAATGTGATGGTCGAAAAAAAGCAGTAGTAGAAGATCGAATATTGAGGATTTTTTCTACCATCACATTTTCGTAAATGAATAGAAATTTAAAGTTTTTTTATGAAAATGGTAAATTGAAGTGTTGAATTTGGTATCTATACCTAGTATACCTGAAAGCATGTGAAAATATGTGAGTTTCAGAGTAAAACAAAATGTGTCTTTCTGCATAGTGTTGTCCCTACTGAAAATCCCCGTGCAATATCTCGTACAGGAAATTGTATGTGTAGAAAAGTGGAAAGAAAACGTGGATAAGACGAAAGACGCCATCACGACGAAAAGACGCTATAAAGTCGAAAAGACGCTGTAAAGACGAAAAGAGGTTATACAGACGAAAGACGTATAATAGATGAACTGGATAGTTGAATTTCGTGACTAAGGGTGGAAAAAGAAGTTATATACAGTAGTATTGTGAATAAAATTGATTTGACGACAATTTTCTTGACATTGTGTGAGATTGCAGTGGACAGTGGTTCGGCGGCCATTTTTTTACAAGTGATTTGATTAGAGTGGTGTATGTGTAAGCATGGAGTGCTTAGAACAAATTTTGTTTATAAAGAAGAAAATAAAGTTGGCCTCGCGAAAAACAATAGTGGCCTTTCACAAAGTTGCATTTGAAGCCGAAGGTGATAGAGGAAATCGCCAGAGACTTAGACAATGGGCAGGGTTCACATTTGACGAAGATTCCGAGGAGTATCAAGATAAAATTGAATATATGGGCACAATTTCTATAGGTGATTTAGTGTCAATTTGCAATCTGCTGGGAATTGATCATGAAGGGAATAAAGAGCAAATGAGGCAAAATATTGTGAAGTCATTGATGGATATAAACTCTCTATTGCCAAACGAGGATGATGACGAAATAAGTGAAGATAGCAGTGATGGAGATCTTGTTAATAAGTCGAACACAAGCAAACCTAGAAATACTACGAACACAGATGAACTAGGAAACGAGATCAACAATGGTGGACAAAGAAATGAGACAAATACTCGTGAAGAAAGAAATGAAGCGAACGGAACTGTGCAGCGAAATAATGTAGATAATCGCGAAGAGAATGACGGACTCGAGCACCGGAATCGAGGAAGACAAGTTGAATTCGATGATAGATTCCACTTAAGAGAAGAAATTGGCTTTGATCAGAACAGTAATCGAAGTTCCATGAAGTTCGCTTTGAGTTACAAGGATGTAGAAGATTTCATACGCCCTTTTAGCGGTGAAGACGATTATCCTATTGAAAGATGGGTGTTAGATTTTGAAGAAGCAGCCATATTGTTCGATTGGGACGATCTTCGAATGTTGATATTCGCTAAAAAATCGTTAAAGGGCTTAGCGAAAACTTTTGTGCAAGGAGAAAAAGTCGTGAGATCGTGGTTGCAATTAAAGAATTCTTTAAGTAAGGAGTTTTCATCTAAAATGAATAGTGCTGATCTACATAAGTTGTTGACTGAGAGGAAGATGAAAAAGAATGAAGGAGTTCGAGAATATTCAATTGCTATGAAAGAATTAGCTTCTAGAGGATTAATAGAGGATGACGCACTAATTGATTATATCATTCGTGGTATTGAAGACGAACCAGCAAATAAGGTTATGTTATACGGAACAACAATATACAGTGAATTTAAAGAACGTTTGAAAGCCTACGAGAAAATGAAGAAGATGGTTCCAGAGACAACAAAATCACAAAAAGGACAACGAGATGACTATTCAAAGAAGACGGTAAAACAAGGTGAAGTGAAAAGTGCTCCTAAGAAAAGTGACAGATGTTACAACTGTGGAGAAGTTGGACATCGATCAAGAGAATGTTCAAAAAAGTCGCTGGGTTCGAAATGTTTTAAATGTGAGGGATTCGGACACATCGCGAAAGACTGTAATTCAAACTCTAGCAAAATGGAGGTTAAAAGAGATTGTAATCTTGTGAGTTGTGTCGCCAACAAATGTGAGAAGGACGTTTTTATTAACAATGTGAAAATTGTCGCGTTAGTTGATTCTGGCAGTGATTTAACGTTGCTTCGAGAAGAACAATATAAAAAAATAGGTTCACCTATGCTTTCAAAACGACAAGTCCAGTTTCGTGGAGCAGGATCAGGGCGATTTGAGACATTAGGTGATACGAATGTGAATTTGATTATAGATCACGAGATCTATCCAATTATTGTTCATATTGTTCCAGACGGAGTAGTTCAAAATGGTTTAATTCTAGGAACAGATTTCCTAAGGTCAGTCGAATTAAATATCAAGAAAGGTGTAGTGACAATTACTAAATTAGAAAACAGTGATATTGATTTATTTGAAGTACTCAAAATTGATGTGATAGAAAGCGATAAACTAGATTTGTCGCACATTAAAGATGAAAGTATTAAAAACGAAGTAACTGAATTGATTATGAACTATTCACCGCAGAAGATAAAAGAGACTGGTGTAGAAATGCGCATTGTTCTAATGGACGATATTCCCGTGTACGAGCGACCAAGAAGATTAGCGGATATTGAGGAAAAAGATGTTGAAAAGCAGGTTCGAAAATGGTATGATGCTGGTATCATCAAGCTTTCAATATCTGATTATTGTAGTCGAGTTGTACCAGTTCCAAGAAAAAATGGACCAGTGAGAGTTTGTGTTGACTATCGAAAAGTTAATACAAAGACAGTTAAAGTTCGATTCCCTGCACCAATCATCGAAGAGCAACTCGACAAACTACAAGGTGCAAAAATATATACGACGATGGATATGGAAAACGGATTTCTCCATGTGCGGATAGAAGAAGGAAGCAGAAAATATACTGCGTTTAGTGTACCAAGTGGACATTACGAATTTACGAGAGCACCGTTTGGGTTTTGCAATTCACCTGCATATTTTTTCAGATATATACATGCGGTATTTCGTGAATTGATTAAGGAAGGGATCGTCGTAGTGTACATTGATGACTTTGTGATTCCATCAGACAACGTGAAGGAAGGAGTGGAAAAACTACGTCTTGTGCTTAAAGTGGCTAGTGAATACGGATTGAAATTCAACTGGCACAAGTGTCAGTTTCTGAAGAAAAAAATTAATTATCTCGGACATGTTGTTGAAAATGGAAAAGTGTCGCCTAGTGAAGATAAGACAAATGCCGTGAAACACTTCCCAAAACCGAATAATGTAAAGGCTGTACAGAGTTTCTTAGGGTTGACTGGGTATTTTAGGAAATTCATTCCACAGTACGCGTTCATTGCTCGACCCTTGTCGGATTTACTTCGGAAGGAACAGGAATTTCAATTCGGAAAACTACAGGAAGATGCATTTAATCAATTAAAAAAAGCATTAAGTGAGCAGCCGATACTCCACTTATTTAAATCAACAGCTGAGACAGAATTACATACGGATGCATCAAGTTTGGGATTTGGAGCAATTCTATTGCAGCGAAGTGACGACGACAATCTTATGCATCCAGTGTATTATGCCAGTGGCAAGACATCACCAGCGGAATCAAGGTATGATAGTTACAAATTGGAAGTTTTAGCTGTCATCAGGGCCTTGAAAAAATTTCGAACGTATTTACTCGGAATAGATTTCGTGATTGTGACGGATTGTAAAGCATTTACTCAGACTTTAAAGAAAAAAGATCTATCTGTTCAAGTGACAAAGTGGGCTCTATTCTTAGAGGAATTTCGATACAGGAAACAACATGCGGCACGTGGACGCGTTGAGTAGATTTCCTCTACCTGCAGCAATGATAATAAGTCAATATGAAACAGGTCTTGTAGAGAAATTACGATCAAGTCAAAAAGAGGACGAAGAATTGAAGGCAATTAGCGACAAAATATCTGAAGGAGAAAATATCGATGGTTATCATATTACTCGAGGACTTTTAATGGTTAATTTGAAAGGCGAGGATCTAATTGTTGTGCCGAAATTGATGCAAACTTCACTGATTCGACAAATTCATGAGAGTGGACATTTCGCTTCCGCAAGAACAATGCAATTACTCAAAGATGAGTACTGGTTTCCGAATATGCAGACGCAAGTTGAAAAGGTAATTCGAAACTGCATTGTGTGTATCCTCGCAGAAAGAAGTCAGGAAAAAAGGATGGTTTTCTTCATCCGATCCAGAAAGAAGCTCCATTAGATACGTATCACGTCGACCATATTGGGCCGATGCCATCGACGAGAAAAAGTTACAAGCACATTTTAGTGGTAATCGATGCTTTTACCAAATTTGTATGGTTTTACCCAACGAAGAGTACGACATCCTCAGAGGTAGTAGATAGACTAACGAAACAAGCGTTGGTTTTCGGAAATCCAAGAATGATCATCACAGATCAAGGGACTGCATTTACTTCCCAGGAATTTCAAACTTTTTGTCAACGAGAAAACATTCAACATCATGCAATTGTGACTGGGATACCAAGAGGAAATGGACAAGTGGAGAGGGTCAACAGGACGTTGATACCTATGATGACTAAATTATCAATGCCTCATGCTGAGCAATGGTACAAATTTGTTGGAATAGCTCAACAGTATTATAATCACGCACCATGCCGAAGCACGGGTTTCTCTCCGTTTTTTCTGCAGTTTGGAGTCAAAATGAGACTAAAGGAGGATTTACGTGTACAAGAAATTTTGGAAGAAGAGACTCTATTGGACTTTCAAGAAAAACGCTGTGAACATCGAGAAAAAGCTCATGCACAAATAAAAAAAATGCAAGAAGAGAATAAGAAGAGCTATAACCGAAAGCGAAAAGCTCCGCATGAATACGAAAAGGATGACATTGTAGCTATTCAAAGAACTCAAGGAGGTCCAGGTTTAAAGTTCCGCGCAAAATATTTAGGGCCATACAAAGTTACAAAAGTACTACGGAATGATCGGTATATTGTGGAAAAAATCGGTAACGGTGAGGGTCCTAGAACAACATCAACAGCAAGTGATCACATGAAACAGTGGTCCGAATTCGAAGAAAATTAAATTACTAGTGCGAGAACATCTGAGGTCAGATGTTGTCAAGATGACCGAGTGTAGGATTATCAGTTAAAAATAAAAACAATAAAAATATCTTTTAGTGAAATAAATTTAAAATTCAAAATAGTGACGGCTTAGTTCTATAGGTGGCGCGTGTGTGAAGGGAGAAGGGCGCACTTGCGCATAAGGACAGTAGTTTTTTGATAGACGCAACACGAAGCATGTATTTTTCTTATATCCGTTGTAATAATTATTGTATTAAATAAAGTTCAAAGTTTAAATTATATTAATCGGACTTTACAAATGTTTTTTCTGAATCTGAAGGTATGGATATAATATTATAATTCTAAACAATAAAAAATATAAGTTGACATTTTGTTGAAAAATTATAATTGATCAAAAAAAATATTTTTTTCCTTTTTCAAAAAAATTCAGTATTTTTTACAAAATTATTATTTGAAAATAGAAATGATGCAAATAATTTTCTTTTTTTACTAAAATTTGCATAATTTTCTATATTTCTTTAGAAAGAAAGAGAACAAAATCTGCATAATTTCGATTTCTCAATCTTTTTAATTTTTTAACAAAATTTTAGTTTTTTATTGAAAAGAAATAAAACAATTTGTATATTAAAATTAACCTTCCATTTTCACATAAAATGATAGAAATAAATTTTACTGCAGATAAAATAAGCTAATTTATTATAAGTATACTTATAAAATACCAAATCAGGTTGTGATCAGAGCCTTATAAGGCCCTAATGTGGCCTTTTTTTAAAACACCACTTCAGGACCTGATCAGAAAAAGTGTTTCATTTCTAAATCAGGGCCCTATTTAACCTGATCAGGGCCGGATGACTACCACGTTTCAATTTCTACACGGGTGTATGCGAATGGTTAACTAATTAATTGTTTATTTAATTACAAAATAAAACTTAGGGGTTTTCTAAATACAAGCGTGAAATCGATGTCAAAAAAATTATTTCTAAAGAAAAACCCAAAAATTTTTATTTTTACATTTAACATTTTTTTCTTTTCGGATCGTTGAAGCGGTACATGTTTGTCTAAAAATATTTTTTTATATCAACTTCAGATTTGTATTTATCAATCTTAATAAGCCACTAGTAATAAGTAGCAAAAATATTTGACAGTTTATTTAAAATTAACCATTCGCATACAACATAAAAATGTTCCGGGTAGGGTTTTTGAGTTATTTACCGTGACACATCTTGAAATCATGTCGGGCAAAATTTTTTATTTAGTAGATCTCATAAGAAAATGAAATGAGAAAATACTTAAAAATGTCACTTTAATAGAACTAAAAAATTTATTTTTGAAAATTTCGAAAAACTTTCATTTTGAAATTTTTTGAAAAAAAAGATTTTTGGAATTTTTTGAAAAAAAAATTTGAAATTTTTTTTTTTGAATCTCTTTAATTGTCTTTTCAACATATCCAAAGCTGATTGAAATACATACAGTAGTTTTTGAGGAAAATGCATTTTTCGATTTTTTCCCCTCCATAAGTTTCAAAAAACTCAAAATTTTGAGTTAAAAATTTGAAAAAGTTATTTTTAAGTGGGTAGGAATGAATGGGAAAAATATATTCGGGTCACTTTTTCCATACTTATTTAGCTATACCCTATCACATTAATATGGCCCATATGTATATATGTGCCTTTCCGTACGTGACAAATAGCATGACCATGGTTTTTGAAATTTTTTTTTGAAAAAAAAATTTGGATTTTTTCTAAAATCGTCTTATCTATATTTACAACCTCTTAAAATTTCATTAAAATCGGTTCAGTAGTTTTCGAGAAAAATAAGTTTTTTGATTTTGTTTTCCCCCTCCATAACTCCCCCAAAAAAGCGAATTTTGAGTTCAAAATTGCAGAAAGTTATAGTCATATGGATAGTAACATATGGGCCAAATTTGAGAAAAATAGAAGCGGGGGCAGTTTTTGCATACTTAACCCCGTAAGCCCTTTGAAAATGACACGTAGATGCGGGAAAAAAATTATTAATAAAAAAGATGAAAAAAATAAACGAAGTGCAGGAGAAGCATTTACAAAAAGTAACGGAGAAGAGGTTTTACCTTAACTGTTCAATTTTCATTTTTTTATACTCAAGTAATTTTATTTTCAATGTAATTGTAAACAATATGAATATCATTCTATTGTTTATTTTTTAACATTTTTGAAAATAATTTGAATTTGAAAATTTTTTAACTGCTTGCTTATGAGTAATCACTTAATTCATTATTTTCTCGAAAACAAACAACTTTTTTAAAGAAAACTTTTTCACATTCGAATTATCAATTCAATATTAAGAAATTAATTTCTCAGTTTTTCTATAAATGGTATACTTTTTTAATAATTAATTTTAAAAGAAAATATGCGCAACTGACGTAACCTTAAAACAACACACACTTATGCATTTTTCTCGTTAATTTTTGGGTTTATCTCATCAAAATGTTTTTCCTATGGTAAAGCATTATAATATCTCGAAATGGTTTTTTTGGTTTTTTAATGACTTTAATTTTTAATGAATTTTTAAATATGTTTTTTTCGCTTCCTGTAAAATCATGAAATTGTTGCTTAATCCCTTTTGCCATGACACCCTTCAAGTCCCTCCGAGGAAACTTTTGTCTATTGTGGGTCACTAGGTGACGGGCCTAAAATCGTATTTGCGAATTTTCACGAGGTCTTGCGGCGATAGTCGAAGTTTCTTACAGGTTTTTCATGTACGAGTGTGTTGTTTAGGGGTTTATTTATCATTTTCCCCAGGAATTGTTAATAATGGCGTCGTGGGTAAACAGTGTTTATTCTCTCGATCTCTGTCTCAACGTCTTTGCATCAACATTGGTCTTGGTGGTTTTACCTCACTTGAGAGTCGTTAGTTGTAAATTGGTGAATTGGAGTTAATATATTCACAGGACGTGTATCGGTGATTGGATAAGATGCTAATGAGTACACAGGCACACAAAAAAAAGTCGTGACCTAAAGGACACCACCCCCTACCCCTATGTTTTTGGGGTCGCTGAAACTGAATATGACCATGAAAAATTTTTGTGCTTGCCCATTTTCCTGCTACCACTCCCTACCACCCATTCACAGGGGTTGCAATTTCAGATATAAGAAAAAGTCGAGTAGGATGTCTATTCGAATGTTTTTTGGGTCGCTCAATCCGAAAAAGTCATCTGAAAACAAATACTTCCCTTACTTAAGTCCTTACAACCCCTTAATACCTCCTGGGAGGGGGTTTGGATTTTAATTTTGACGACACAAACATCCTCAGCTGAAAGTTGTTATGTTTGCGGAGCAGTGCCGAGCAAAATGAACGACATAGAAAAATCAATTGAAAGAAAAACCGATCCGTCCACGTTTGAGTTTGCTTTATCTCCACTACATGCCTGGATTAGATCTTTTGAATGTCTATTGCATATCGTATACAGATTGGATATTAAGAAATGGCAGGTACGAAGTTCTGTTGATAAAGCTACTTTTTCTAAAACAAAGGCAGCCATTTAAGCAGGTTTTAAGGAAAAAATGGGTTTGTTAGTAGATGTCCCTAAAACGGGAGGTAGTGGAACAACAAACGATGGAAACACAGCTTGCAGATTTTTCAAAGATCCAGTTACTTCGTCTGAAATTACAGGAATTGACATACGTTTGATAAAACGATTTGCTACAATTTTACAAACTTTGTCTTCTGGGTTTGAAATTAATAGAACACAATTTCAAATATATGCTCTCGATACAGCAAAACTTTATGTGGAATTGTATGATTAGTTTTATATGCCGGCTTCCTTGCATAAAATATTAATTCATGGTGCGGTCATAATACAATCTGCCTTACTGCCCATTGGACAATTTCCCGAAGAGGCTTAAGAATCGCGAAATAAAGATTTAAAAAACTTTGGAGAAAACAATACACGAAAGACATCGAGAGAGGATACAATGACTGATTTGATGAATACTCTACTAACTTCATCTGATCCAGTTATCCTGTCGAAATCGCGAATTTCTAAGAAACACACAAGTCCGCTACCAAAAGAAGTTATTGCTCTTTTAAAGTTTCCAAATGCTCCATCACATAACGTCTCTGATAATGAGAACAGTTCTTCAGAAGAAGAATGTAATTGATAATGAAAACAATTATTACTAGACGTTGAGTAAAATGTTTAAATTTGTTTATAAAAGGTTTGAAAAAGTTGATAAAATTAAAAGAATATAAAAACAAAAGAAATATTAAAAACTGAAAAAAGTAAAAAAAATATTAAAAATTAAAAAAAGTAAAAAAATTAAAAAAGGAGAGCCTTATATTTTCGTAACCCTCCACGTGGTGCTCTCTGGGGTCGTGAAAAATGTAAGATATGCATTCACCAGCTAATTACGGAAGTAGTAAATAATTATTTTATTATTAATAGTCGAAATCTCAAAATTTAAACATTTTCTAAAATCTTTTACCTTATTATATCTGTTATTTCTAATTTTTCTAAAAAAGGTATGATTTGTTATCCCAGAGATCCCAAAAAACGAAAAAATTATTAACAACTATTTTTTTTTAAATGTCGACCGTCATATTAGTTCCGACATTTTGAATCTTCAACATTGGACTTCAGATTCATAATAAGCGACCCCAAAAACCCCTAGATACAAAGTTTTATAAAAAATTCAATTTTTATTGAAATGTCGACCGCCATATTGAATCCGCCATTTTGAATTTTTAAATTTTGACTTCAGATTCGTAATCAGCGACCTCAAAAACCCGTAAGTAAACGTTTTAAGCCCTAAAGGATAAGTTTCTGATTTTTTTTAGCTTTCTGCAACAGTCCGGACCACTGTGGGGTGCTCAAGCCGAATAAACAAAAAACTACCATGTCTACGCCGTTGTTACTGGGATGCGCTAAGTGTAATAAAATAAATATCTTTTCGATTTTATAGGTGCGTATTTGTGTAATCATGGGTCGACTTTTCGTAAAAAGTGTAATTCCAACCCCCTCCCAGGGGGTTAAAATTAAGAGTGGTTGTAGGTGGTTAAGGGAGGGAAGTATTTGTTTTTAGACGACTTTTTCGGATTCAGCGCCACAAAAAATAGGAATAGACACCCTACTCAACTTTTCATTAAAATTAAAATTCCAATCCCCTCCTAGGAGGTATCATTGGGGTTTTAGAGTGTTAAGTGAGGGGATTAAGAGAGGGAAGGATTTATTTTTTGAAGTGTTTTTCGGTTTAAGCGACCAAAAAACATAAAATTAGATACCATACTCGACTTTTCGTCAAAATTAAAATTGATACCCCCTTCCAGGAGGTATTAAGGGGTTGTAAGGAGTTAAGGGAGGGAATTATTTGTTTTAGACGCCTTTTTCGGATTCAGCGACCAAAAAAACATAGGAATAGACATCCTACTCGACTTTTTCTTATATCTGAAATTGCAACCCCCGTTAATGGGTGGGAGGGGGTGGTAGCGGAAAAATGGGCAAGCACAAAAATTTTTCATGGTTTTTTTTGGGTTTCAGTGACCCCAAAAACATAGGGGTAGGGGGTTTTGTCCTTTGGGTCACGACTTTTTTTGTGTGCCTGTTGTATTAACCACTTCAGCGGCATGGCGTTCGAATTGGCGTCGCATGAGTAGGTGACAGAAGCGGGAAGATAATACAAAAATGGCGTTCCGGTTTAAACTTGATTCCTAAACTCTGTAAACAAATTAAGTTTACCAAACCAAATATTATTTATTATTTGAGATTATGAATCTTAAATGGATTTTCAAACATTCAAATAGGTGGATTCAAAATTGAGAACTATTTTGGGTGAGTATTGGAGCGCCATTCGTAAAAAGTATTAAAAATTGTATACATTAAAACCTTTATAAAACCATTGAATATCTCTAAAAAATATTTTTTTTGTCCTATCCATCTTCATTTGTCTCAAATAATACGAATATTTTATTTTGGCAAATTTAACTTGACTACAGACTTTTGAAATCGAGTTCAAGTAGGAACGCCATTTTTGCACTTTTTGACGTTTGTGACACTTACTTATGGAACGCCAATTGGAATGCTATGCCGCCAAAGTGGTTAATATTTATTTATTTTGATCAATTATATCCGGTCGCAAATTGGCGCCCAACGTGGGGCAAGCCAAGACATAGAGTCAGAGAGAAATTTAGTATTTGTGATATTGAGGAGAAATATATTGTGTATTGCGGTGGTGGCCAATATTGTGGATTATTGATATTGAAATTAAATTTATTGTGAGGAAATTTTTCATTAATTTGCATCGGATAGACGCGAGCGTAAAAGTAAAAAATTTGCTTTTAATGTTTTGTGTGTGTAATTTGGTATTTTATCTGAGTAGTAGTATTTTTGGTAAATAAAATTCTTTATTTAAAAATTAAATTCTTTTTCTATTGCCTAATTCTTTTTGCCCCCCCCCCTTCTTATAGTATTCGTATATCGATGACAGGTTATAACTGATGGGTGGAATATAACAAGTCAATTGAACTTGATTTAATTTTTGTGGTGTAATTTTTTGTGTTTGAGTGATCATTATGGAGAATAGTGGAATGCAATTTATTTCTCTTTTGAATATTTGCGAGTGGGTTTGGAGACAGTGTTAATGACCGACAGAGTGAGAGAGTGTGTTTAGCGGGGTAAAAATTTTATAGAGTGAAAATTCGGATAATAGTTATTTCCCTTTTGTTTTTTGTTTAGGGGGAAGAAATAATTATTCCGATAATTATGTTAAGTGTGGGAATTTTGGGATTTTGAGCGGATTATAATTATTTTTCCTGATTAGTGGTGTTCCGGGAAAATTATGTAATCCTAGTGGGAAGAGTGAATTTTAGAGTTTGTATAAATTTGGTTTGGACTTAGTTCATGAGTGGAAGACAGCAGTTGGGTTAAACTGGAAATGTTAAGGTTTTTGGTGGTCTTTAGTGGAATCTAATTTTTTATTTTGTTGGTTTCTCACTTTTTACGAGTTTGACTTTTGGTGGTTGTAACGATTTTATTCTTTCGAACGGGAATAATTGGAGCATTGTAATTTTAATTATAGAAGGGTATTATCACCCTAAATAAATGTCCGGAGTTGTGTGCAATTCTGTCAGTTTTTGTGGTGTCTATATTGAAAGTTTTTTTTCAACCTACTTTTGAAAATTTTTTGGAAAAAGAAAATATCAACTTTTAAGTAAATTTTTTACATTTTTCTCACCGCGATTTTTTTACTTCATTATTTGGGTCCCCTGAAGAGATACCTAAAGGTATTTGCTAAATATTTTTAGTCAGATTTTTTATATTTGTTGTGAAAGACAAAAACGCACCCTGGGGCGAAAAGTTAAATGTATTTTTACATGTATTTAATTTTTTTTTATTTTTCGTTTTTTAGGTTGGTTTGTTTAAAAATTATTTATTTACCATTAATAAATATCTATTTACCATTGGTTTACAACTATTCTAAAGCTTTTTTTAAATAAACAAAGATCTTTTATTTACTAAATTACTTGTTTACGTATACTGTAACTTATCTAATACTTATCACCTATCAGAAAATAGTTTTAGTAGGCTAAAAAGAGAATTCAACTTTTCGCCCCAGCATGAGGCGAAAAGTTAAAAAAAACAAAATTTTCAAAAAAGGACAAAACATGTATTTTATGCACAAATATCAGTAACTTTTTTATTGAAAGTTGTAGAGGATAAGTTGCCCTACAATATTGATAAACAAATATTTGCATCTAAGCGGATTATATTGCAAAAAAAATCATTTATCCAAATTTAACTTTTCGCCCCAGTCTCCCCTATATCAATTTCTATTTCTTTAGCTAGGTAGAAAATGAGATTTTCGAGTAGCGGTTGTTAAAGAATTTTAAAGAAAAGGGAAATTGGTACTGTCCTAACTGAAAGATCAGCGTGTTGTTTTTTCAAAAGTGGGTGTCCACTTGTGGGTTTGTGAAAAACAGTTAATGTGTGTTAACTGTCAGCTGTTTCGAGTAGGCTCGGAGAGAGTAAAATTAATATTGTGGTTTTGTCATTATTGGAGTGTTCTAATCACCAATGAGGAGAAACTCAGAGAGGGTGATGACAAAGTGACATTTCATTATGAGGTGTTTTTGAGATAAATTTTGAGTTGTGGGGGCTCACTCTAATATCATTATGGGCAATGAGAGTAATTCGAGTGAGGGTACCAACTATAATAAGTGATTGTGAATTTTGTCAGTTAAACGTGATTTTGTGAAAAGACCAGTGTAAAGAAACTTTCTTGTCTTTAACTTTGTGAGGCTATCAGAGTCTCGGGTTAGAAGTGTTTTTGATTTGTTTGTTTTTGTGTATTAATTCTCTATTGTGTTTGAGAATGAAAAAGAGAATTGGTGGCCCTTTTGGAGATTAAGTAGAATTTATTATTGTGGCTCTTCCGAAAAATTTGTGAGAACTGTCATGTTCTCATACAATTATTGTGTTTTTGAAATTCCATTGTTTTCAAGCAATTGATTTACGAAGGGGTTAAATGATTTTATTTGAAAGTTAATGTTTATTATGACGGTTGACTATTCCGTATTTCTGCATTGATCGGCGATAGCATCGGAGATACTATCGGCCTAGGAAAGGGGATTGTAACAAAGTGTTTTGTTACTGAAACGTTAATGGTTTGAATATATGGTTAGGTTAGGAGAGTGTTCGTTCGTTTAGCGGCGTTTATTTAATTAAGATGCTTGACGCGAGTAATTTTTATATTCTTGGTGGTTAAATAAAATTCTATTGCGTATAATTGTGAATTAAATCGTGATGTTAAGGGTTGTATTTATCATTTTCCCCAGGAATTGTTAATAATAGCGTCGTGGGTAAACAGTGTTTATTCTCTCGATCTCTGTCTCAACGTCTTTGCATCAACGTTGGTCTATATACTCTTGGTCTATATTAATAAAATAAAATTTTTGTCTGTAATTTACACGAAATTTATTTTTTCTAGCACAATTGATTTATTTGAACAACAGAGACCCCAAAAATACTACAGAATTCAGCTTAATAGTAATTGGTCGGTAAATTATAATTTTTCAATTTTTTGATATTAAAAACATTTTTATACTTACCTCTATCTTATAGATAGTTATAGAACAGTATTTTTTCAAAATTATGCTAAAATATGACTGAATAACGTGTAATATTTAATTACAGAAAGTTTAAAAGATATACATTAAAAAATATAAAATTTGTAAATTTTCCATTTTTTAAATTTTTTTAAAAAAAATTTAATACCATCTGTTCTAATTAATATGTTTAAAAACTGTAAATTTATTGTTTATATATATATATATATATATCTTACAAAAGTCATAACTGATTAATTTACTGCTATCTGTCAATTTTTTTAAAATTTCGTTTTTTGGAAAATTCATAATTTTTTAGGGTTCCGTACACCTACGGAACCCTATTGGTGAGACTCTTGTGTCCGTAGCCAAATCGTGTCCCCTCCCCCTAGCGGCTAAACTGTTTGACCTAGAGACCTCAAATTTGGTACAGATACGTATTTTCACACGTAGATTACAGGAAAAATATAGAGAATGTGATTGGAGGTGATTGCCATAGCGTTGTCAAGGAAATACCAAGATTTTTGGCAAAAATTGCATAAAAAATGACAGTTCCCCCCCTCTCTTAACTTCTAAACTATTCAACATGGAGGGATAAAATTTGGCATACTGCTGTATTTTAACATGAATATTACAGGAAAAATATAGAAAACTTGCTATGTAAGTTAGCGTTGTCAAGAAAAAACTAAAACATTAAAAAAAAATTTTTCTTTTAATTTTTACATTATTTGACCTAATGAGCTGAAAATTAGTATACTAGTGTATTATAACAGTCTGACGACAAAAAATACCTGTCGAAGAAAATTTGTTTTGCTGTTTACCTGAATAATTAATTTATTAAAAAAAATTTTCGTTATGAATAACAATAATGCCAAATTAAAAAGCGACAAAAAAGTGAGGTTACTTTTGGTGAAATGTGAATGGAAACAATAACAACCTAACAAGATGGTTGGTTTGACCAAGATGCTTTTGTTAATTTTATTAAATTTGTTGAACTTGTCCATTGTAGTTCACTTTACCACCTCTCACTAGTTATAAAAATCAAGTACAAAGTAAATTCAACAAAAGTCATTTTAACCATCTTAAAAAATAAAAAGTATATTTAACTTCACAATTTTAATTCATATTACTAAAAATTTAGTTCATATATGAATATGACTACTTGACTGCGCCATTTGTCACTGTTGGTATTGTACAGAGATTTCCTATTGGGTGGGCTCTTATGTTAAACACTTTATGTATGTTAGAGTCTAGTAACTTACACTTATGGCGCATCTTATGATTCTCAAGTAACTTATAGCTAAACATCTTATTGTAACAGAAACATCTTAATTTAAGATACTTTAAAGAACTTACAAAAGTATCCTACTTTTCCCAAAGCACGTTTAGCTCCACTCACTACATTATTAATATGATCACCAAATTGCAGTTTGGTATCAAATGTGACACCAAGGTCACGAACCTCTGACACTCTTGGAATAATTAAATTGTTGATAATGTAAACGTACTTAATTGATGAAGATAGATTTCTTCTTTGAAATAAATTACACTGCATTTATTTACACTTATAGAAAGCTTATTTTCTTTTGACCAAGTATTTAAACATTAAATATCCAATTGCAAATCTAAGCAGTCTTGAAAGCAGGTAATTACTTTGTATAGCTTAAGATCGTCAGCAAATAAGGAGAAAAAATTGTATTTAATAACTGTGCTAATGTCATTAATAAACAACAAAAACAAAAGAGGTCCGAGGTTCGAGCCCTGTGGTACACCAGAAGTAGAACAGAAAACATCAAAATAAGCATAGTCGACTCTAACCACTGAAAATCTATCCGAAAGATAACTTGCAATCCAAAGGAGAAGATCACTGCTAAAACCAAGTCGTTTCAGTTTATTCACAAGAATATTATGATCAACCATATCGAAGGCTTTACTAAAATCAGTATACACTGTATCCACCTGATCACCGTTCAGTAAGTTTCTCGATACAAATTCAGTGAAAGTAACCAGGTTAGTTGCCGTTGATCTTCCCTTAGTAAAGCCATGCTGCTCAGGAATTAATATGTTTGAAATTTGACTATAAATAATCTTGTTAATAATTGTTTCAAAAATTTTAGCAATAGTGTTGAGCAATGATATTGGTCGGTAGTTACTAATACTGTGTTTGTTACCATCCTTATAAATCGGAACAATAATACCATTTTTCCATTCTGAAGGAAAAATCCCACACAAGATAGATTTGTTAAAATATACAACGGTTCAACAAATCCTGAGCAACATGACTTTATCAATACAGGAGGAACTCCATGCGATCCAGCGCCCTTATTAATGTTTAGTTTTTTTAATTCGTTGAAATTAGTTGTTTATCAATTGATAAAATGTGAGTAAATGAGTTATTGTCTGGTACAGAGGAGGATTCAGAGTCGACCATTCTCACCGCATCGTAAACAAAATAAAAATATCTAGCAAATAAATTAGCTATGTCCTTGTCATTATTGGCATTCTCATCCAAGAGGTTCATATTATTTGGAATTCTATTATGATTTCTAAAAGAGTGAGTATAATTCTAAAACGCTTTGGGATTGTTGATTAAAGAATTTTCAGTTTTTTAAAAATAATTATTATAAGAGATTTTAGATAGGCGTTTACATTCTGATCTAAGTTAAGAAAAATAATTATAGTAAGTTCTATTTTTTGTTTGTTTATAGACAAAATAATAGTGTTTTTTCAAAAAAGTTAAGCGCTTTAAATCATTAATGAACCATTTAGGATATGTACTTTTGACAATTCGGACCAATGGGATAAACAAATCGAATGCAGTGTACACATAATTATAAAATATTTTTACAGCCTCATCAACATTAGTAACATCAAGCACTTCATTCCAATCAACTGCACTAATAAAAGAACAAAACGCAGGCAAATTCGCTCTGGAAAATCATATTTAAAGTTTATTTCATTTTTTTGTGTTGATCGTAGATTATAGAAATATCAATGTTAAATAAAACAGGAGGATGATAACTGCCAACAGGCAAAATTGCCTCGATTGCCTCATCAATACAATAATTCAGGGAGTTACAAAAAATTAAATCCAACATAGATCCTGTTGAGTTTGGATATTTGTTAATTTGAGCACATGCGTATAACCATTCGGTCCCAAAACATTCCATATCATAAACGGGACATTGAAGTCACCAAAAACACTAATCACAGCATTGGGAAACAAACCACAAACCTCCCCTAAAATGGAACAAACCACAGAATAATATTCCAAATTACTATTAGGTGGGATATAAAAACAGCCGATTATGTACTGCGTGTGATTGATACAAAACTTAACAAAAATGTGTTCGATCGTTTTACAGGACGACAAAACCAATTTTTCTTCGTATTTAAGATCAACTGCAATCAACACTCGACCCCCACGCTGATTAGAACTAGTTAAAGAACACCTGTCACATCGAAAATCATCATAATTATCGAAACCCAGTTCAGAAGACAGAATATCCGAGTTTAACCATGTTTGTGTCAAAATAAACACATTGTTATCAGAAAGAGGTATATTATGACGGAGCATGTGTAATTTTGTACGCAGGCCTCGAATGTTCTGATAATAGATAGAAAGGCGACAACGAGTAGACGAATAAAGGGAGTCGATAATTTGGCTAGTATTTTCGTGTCGTTGACCGACAGGTGCCACGCGCTCATCAATTAAGAGACAGTTGGAGAGCTTATAGTTATTCGTGGTATGCTTCGAGCAATCTGGGGCCTGTCACGACGATACACAATTCGGAGGTTCTCCTCTCCTTTCGACGCACGCAACTCCATTTCCCTTTTCAAATGCGACAATTCTTCCATCTGCATAATTGTTCTGTCCGGATGAAGACTGATTCCTTTCAGTGTAGTTTCCAGCTGTACATTTCTTTTCGACTCCAAGAATTTTTTGTGTAGAGCTCCAGCTTGCTCCGGGCCTTGAAAAGTTACTTTTATTGGTCTCGGCTTCAGACGGTCCTGGAAAAAATTACCAAGTCTTTGCAGTGTAATGTCGCCGTATGAAGGAACATTAACAAGTGCAGAAAACAATTTAATAACATTTTGCCTGTCATCAATATAAGTCGTAGACGGTGATTCAGAAATGCCATGCAATATTAGATTATTTCTGCGTTTAAATCTGTTATCCAATTCTTCAACTTGTTTGTTAATTCAGTCAAAATTGAAAGCAGCCTGATTATTGTTATTTGATAAAGTAGATATCGTACCTTCCATTTCAGTTATTCGCTTGGAAAGATCATCAACTCTGATGTCAGTGTTGCCAACCTTAGACATTACGTCATGCAACTCAGATGAAATTTCCCTTTGATTTGAGGTTATGTCAGTAAACTGATTTTTTAGATCAGTAATTGAATCTTTCATAGGGCCCAAATGTTGATTTAGGTGTTGATTCAAATGTATGCTAAGGTTATTTATAGCTTCGCTGACAATTCTCTCAACATCGGTGACCGTTGCAGCCACTCCCGGTGCACCGGTCGCGGCTGAATCCAATGCAACCGGCGAACAAACACGTGCTCCACAGCATCTCGAAAATGCACCATCAGCCATGACAGAAGTAGCCGATGCACAAGAGGAGTGATATGGTGCCTTGCATCCCATCCAACATACTATAACTTCAACTATCCTCTTATTGCAGCGCACACAAATTTTAGTGCCTAGGTTATGTTGTGTCTTATTGGTGTCAGACATTATGCTCACATACACATAATATGGACTCAAAACAGCATAAACTATTTAATACAGTTACAACACCAACACTAAGACAGATCACTACCCAATCAGCACATAAACTTGCCACAAATTTGCATTAAGTTTGCTGTGCAAGGTGTGCAAGCTTACAGAGCAAGCTCGTGAGTTTTTTAATTAATCCGGCAGCTTGCAGCAACTTTGCAGCAAGTTTATCCTGCAAACTTGTAGCAAGTTTGCCAAATAAGCTTGTCGAAAACTTGCCTCACAAGCTTGCAGCAAGCTTATATCATAATCTTGTAGCAAGATTGCAGTGCAAGCTTGCAGCAATAGGACATTTTGTTACTTGCCACAAACTTGTCACAAGCTTGCTCTGTAAGCTTGCACACCTTGCACAGCAAACTTAATGCAGCTTATGTGCTGATTGGGTACACACGACAAAATCAAGAAAAACGATATTATAGTGACAAAATAAACGAAAAAATGAGGAGCAAAACAAACTGCGTGACTTCACTTAAAATATGATATATATACGTATAAGTAGTAAATGCACATTAATATGAATTTTCTACAAAATACATATGGGCTATTCCACGTGAGATTTCAGTCGAACTTTATGAATTAAAAATTTTTGACTTGTAATTGTAGACCTATATTTTGTAAGTCTGAAAATAATGAGTTTAGGAAAAAGTTTTTTTAACAGTAGGTTATATTATATAAGTATAAACTGATTCAGGACTTGTGAAGTACCGGAATCCAAAAATAAACGTTTCTTTAAAAGGAATATACAGTATTAATTTGTTATCTTTGGTTAAAAAAATTATTTAAATAATTGAATATTTCAAAATTTGAATGTAAGGATATCTTGAGGAATTATTTCCCTTTAATTTAAAGCAAAAAACTCTTAAATAGATGAAAAATTGTACGCTGTAAACAGTTTTGAAAAGTTAATTATAAAAACTCCCCTTCTGAAACTTGCACGCGATTTAAAAAAAATTGTTAACTCACTAAACGTATCAGGCCCATTCCAGGTCTTTGTGGAAAATTTTTTGTATATTATTAGGTATAAATATATTTAAAAAAAGTAAAAAAATCTGTCCCCAAGGTAAAAAAATTTAAATTGTTTATAAACATTTTTTTACATTTCTTAAAAGTCGAAATAAATATAAAACTTTCATTCTTTGACAACTTGTTCCTAAATTCAATATATATAAAGTCTCAAATTAAAGCTTTATTTGTGAACTTTAAGATCCATATGCGTTATAGTCTTAAATTAAAGCTTGAATATTTACATGCTAGGCCACTCTGATAACCAAAAGAACCAAAACAAATTGTTTAAGGCTTATTATCCCCACTTTTTTCAACATCCTACCTTTTTTTTATTTTAGCATTGTAGGCCTTAAAGTGTACAATTTAATAGAGGTTTTTAGTACGACAAGTTAGAAGAAAAATATTCTCAAATTCCTTAATAGTACATTTTTGGGGGTCTTAATCCCCACTTTTCTCAAAATCTTTTACTTTCTTTTGATCCTATGCATATGGATCTTAAAGTGTACGAATAAAGCTTTAATTTGACATGTGCATATATTGAGGGTGTATGTGTGATATATACTCACACACGGAAAAACTTTGTATACTATTTTTTGTGAAACTCACAATCTATTTTTAGTAAACTGACTACGGGGGATTTCACGGGTAAATCACACAGTTGTACGTGAGAAGTTACCGATTTGTCTTAAAGTTTTTAGGCGTATTCTACCTCCAAATATAGTAAACTAGCCAAAATTTCAAGTTCCTATCTCATAAAGAACGCTCACATTCGTCAATTTCGTGAAAAGTGCCATTTTTGAAAACTAAGATTGAAAAATCAATTTTTGCGTGAAAAAGTGTCAATTTTGGTCTAAAAAAAATTTAGAAAAGTACTAGTCGATGGAAAATTTTCCAAAGAATCCAATACCGTTGGAATTTTTGAGAAATTTCTAAGCGCATGAGCAGTAGATTAAGAACTGTTTTTTTAAAATTTATAACTCAAAAACACTTTTTCCGATTTGGCTCAAATTTTCAGGAAATATAGTTGAAAATCTATACTTTAAAGTGATTATTCCGAAAATCTGGGTATTTTCAGTTTTTAACCATATCTTTGCAAAATAGTGAAATAATTCGACTTTTTTTAAAGTTTTATTACCGTTTTTGCCTTTTTGTGTCCATACGCAGCTATATAGAAAAAATCTAAGCCCAAATGCACAATCCTCGGAAAATTTCCAATCAGTTTTCTATATTGAAATTTATTTTTTTTATTTTAAACAAATTTTAACAGCAAAAACAAATACTCGAATTGCAACACGTAAAGGAGACCTGCATGACGTGGCTCATCAAACTCCGAGGCTCTGTTACTATTGGCTTCCGTATTCGTGTTTTCCGATTCTATTAAATCACTCAATGAAGTCAAAAGTGTTCCCTCGTCGTCTTTACAATTAGCTCCGATTGAATGCGTAGAAGTCAAATTTGAAACTAAAAGAGCTTTAAATGACCCTTCTGTTTGATAACAAGTTGGTTTTATATTTTTTACTTTTTGTAGCATTGCAGGAATCAAACCTTTTATCTGCAAAATCTGCATACCTGGCAGTATGAATTGCATCATTCTCCATTTCTACCGGTCCTTCAGATGTTTGAATTGAGCCTTTTGGAATATATGTATGATTATTATAAAAATATTTTATTATTCTTTTCAGATAGAGTTCCCGAGCTCGGCGAGTTCTTCTTCCCGACTCCTCATTTATTGCGTATTATTTATAATATTAAATATTATAAATTTTATTTATTTTTTATATTATTATTTTAATTTTTTTTATTTTATTTATTTATTTACTATTTATGTGATTATTATTTATGTATATAAATGATGATTTCTATGATTTAATTATTTCTTTTATTTACACAAATATGAGGAACCAGGAGGAAGAAGTCACCGAATGCTCGAACGCACGGGTAATTTTTCATGGCTCGTTATATATATTTTATGTATTTATTTATTTTAATTAACTTTTATTATGTTAGTTTATTATTATTTTATTTTATATACATTTTTATTTATTATTCACTCTTATTATTTTAAATTTTTTATGATTTTTTTTGCAGGGGAAATATAATAAAAGTTCTGCTACCATTAAATCTGGCTGCCGTCTCTATCCATCTCGCTATAGATCGACTTAAAACTTGCCTACAAACAGAAACCTTCATTTTCTTTATTCTTCCAATTTTCACATTATTCAAAGTGACTTTTGGTATATTTCTATTCATTTTGTCACTTTTCATGTCCATTTCATATGCCTTTTCAAAATTTTTCCACTTGACATATTTCCTTTCACTTTCCGAACGGTTTTTCGAAGCATAATTAATTTCTAAATCCTTCGACAGCAAGTTATTTCTGTCAGCTTTGTCAAGATAAGGAGTGTCGAATAAAAAAACTACTTGCTGGTCAGAAATTTCCATAACAGCCTGATTGGGGTCTGAAAAATAGAATATGTGTAAAAATTTGTAATTACACAGTTTTCTTGAAAGTATCAAATTGATATCAAAAATTTGGATCAATTTTTATTTGATCAATTCGTTGCAATTTAATACTTTCAAATTAACAGTGTCTGAGTCTCAAAGATTATTTTAATTGTTTATAATTTACGTGGTTCAATTTCTTTACGTAAACAATCCGCCACATACTGCAAACGCAATTCTTTTATCGCTTTTACATTTGATGTTCCTTGATCACACACCCCTACCACAAGATCTAATCCACTATCTTGTAAAAGCTCTGCGTTTTCTTTTATGCAAACCATAAGTTGGTCATATGTAGTTTGAGAACTACAAAAGTAATAAGACAGTGCAAGTTTTATGTTCTTCAGCAATCCTCGATACATAAAGACAAGAACATGATCTGCAAATTTGCTTGTTCTCTTGTTACCGAAATCCTCAAAGCCTATGATCTTATCTTTCTTATAATCATACCAAAGATGTGCCTTCAAAGAAGCCTCATCCCACATTAATAAGGAAACTTTTTCTTTATCGTCAGTCATTTTAGTCGCTGAATTTTTCAAAAGTTGTAGAACATTACTGTTTATGCCTGTATCTAATTGAATTTTTAAAAAATGTCTTTTGACAGTGGAAATCGAGGGCAATATGAAAAGTCTGTTCATCAAACGGTAAATTTATATAAAGATAAAGCCATGACTTTTTCATCTGTCGAAAGCCTTCTGCCATTTGGATCTTTACTAGCATTTCAAAGTTGCATTTCTACCAATGTTCTCTGGGTTTTAGATAAATGTACAAAATTTTTGGTTAAGGTCATACATTTTTTTTGTATCTTTGACTTTTTCTTGTAATCTAAAAACGAGTATTTATTTATTTCTCTACTTGTTTAGTTCTTTGTTAATCTATTTATTTACTTATCTACTTGTTTATTTATGCAAAAAGCATGTGCATCATAAGCAGGAAATGAAACGTAGCGTCTGATTCTTTCTCAATGATTTAATCTCAAGGAACAATTTGTTGGCATTAGGTGTCAGATTACCTACAATTACTTTATTCGGAATAAACTTCTTTATTCTTGATTTGATTATTTCTCTACTTTTATTTAGAGTAGCAGAGGGCTTCGAAATTTCACTTGCAGGAGCAATAATTTCCGAATTATCAAATAATAAATTATTTGACGATTCCTGAAATGACTGCAGTTTTGTAGAGGAATTATTGTGATCATCATTCTTATTTTGCAATAAGATCGAAGGTACGCGCTCTTCCAATTGTTCATTTTCAGATTCTGCTGTTTTCGTAATATTAGAAATTATTATTATTATTTTTGCTACCATTTTTATAATTAATATTATTATTATTATAAGTAATTTGCAAGATTTTAAGATATTTTTCAGATAATTGCAATTTTTCAAAAGTGTTTCAAATTTTTAATCGATAAAGAACAATTTACAATTTTTCGCACGTCACAACATGCGGCAAAATATAGAGACATTTTATTATTTAGAATTGTAATATTAAATAACGAACTTCTTTGACTTTTTCGTTCCTCGGTTTCGTCAGACCTACTGTTTTCGTTTTGAGGTTTCGTGTACCTGAGACTATTTTAAGGAAGTTCTGTTTTTTAAAGTTACATTTCACACTATTTGGATCAAAGAGAGGGGCATCAATTGATTGTGCTGGTTTCACTACTGTAACCTGTGGTAAATGTAATGTAGGAACAGCGGTATCCTTTAAACGAGGTTTTTTGAAAGTTGTATTCCAAGAGTTCTCAGGAAAATGCAAATAACACACACGGTATTGTTTTTTCCGAATTTCTTCGTAGGTCATTGTGGAGAATTTTGGATTTTTAACAGCATCAACCCACTTATGACCTACTAAAATATTTGCAGGAAAGACATGTTGCTGGACTTTACGACCGGAGTTACAATCTGGCACTATACAATTCATTCTGTCAACCCTTTTTATAAATAATTTTAAAAATATAGTGAATAGAAAATCAAATACAATTTTCTTTAAAAAAAATTTATTTGGTTATTATAATAATAAAATTTAAATATGATACAACTTATTATACGATTTATCAATACAAACCTTTTCTTTAATACATATTTTAACTATTTTTTTTCTCACCAATATTTGCATTTAAAAATTAATATTGTTTAAAAATTTTTGGCATTTTGATTTTTACATATTGGGGGTAGTTATTTCAATTTAAAAAAATAAAGGGTGATGGAGCAATTTTGTTAATGCTTTCGAAAAAAAACCCAATGTGGGTTTTTCTATTATAATTTTGAACTTTTACACTTTAGGTGTAGTTTTTTTGATTTAATAAAAAACAAAGGGTGTTTAAGCAATGTTGACATTGTTTTTAAGTTGTTGTAGCAGAAGTAGATAAATTTATTGTTTTGTTTTAAAGAGAAATCTGTTATTTAATTTTTTTACTTTAAAATTTGAAGTTAAGGGTAGTTTTCTTAATTTAAAAAAAACTGAGGGTGATGGAGCAATTCTGACTTCAGATTCGTTTTCAGCGGGTAAACATACTATAAGATATGTATGTCTTTTTTTTTAAACAGACAACTTTTTTTTTGTGTGCCTGTGTAATTTTCGTTTTTTTGCACTTTAAACCTTAAGTACCCCGCACGCATAGAAAGGGTTTGCTGTGGCAGCGAACATTTTGCTGCCATTGCAAACCTTGTTCTTTGAAATAAGGACAGCGAAAAAGTTCGCTGTGAGATCAAACATATTCGCTATAACAGCAATTCGCATAAATTTTTACTAATGTTTGTTGTCACAGCTAACATGTTCGCTGACACTGCAAACTTCTTAGCTGTGGTAGTTAATTTTCAGAGATTTCACAGCAAACATCTGTTTACTGCTGCAGCTAATTTCTTTTTTCCGTACGTCTTGACCCACTCTCCCACTCTCATTGTGGCATTTTAATTATTGTAAATAAAAATTCTAATACATCCCGTGTGGAAAAATTTTAGGGCGCTGACCAAGCGCTTAAGAGACCGCCTAACGTCTTTCTAGACCAAGGACCGTCTGTTCAGAATTGAAACGAAACTTCCACGCTATCATCTAGAATAGACCAGCGTTGCTGGTCTGATTAGCAGTGCTAGTAAATTCTAATCTACGTCTATTAAAAATTTCTTATTATATCTTATGACAACTATTCTTAGAATGATAAGACTTAATTATATTTGAACAAATTTTAACGATGACGCCTAAACATTGATGCTGAGTACGACTGCTAGATTCAACTGAGGAATCAAAACTTATAGAAACACATTAGAATCTATGTTTTTCAGTGCACATTTAAAATTAAATTAAACAGAAAACAACAACAACATAGCATATTATACACATAAAACAGAAACCACAACGAATACTAAAAATCACAAAGAAAATGTACTATTCGCTGACTGATCTGACGACGTCAAACAACGCGACGCCATTAGGCGCCATGTTACTTAACAGCTGGGCACACATCGACGCATGCGCATATAACATCCTAAACCAAATCTAGAAGGTCTTAATAACACCGTACTAGACGGACATATTTGGCTTAGGTTTCTTCTAATAATCCTATCTTTTAAGTCACTGACTCGGGATTGATAGACCATTTAGAATAAGACGGACTTGATGATTGCTAATCGGGAAATCATTAGACTTTAGACTGCCACAAAATTTTTTTAAACGGGTAATTTTACTTTTTCATTTTGTCAATTATTTTTTTAGGTTATGTTTTGTAATTACAATACGAGACTTACCTCCACTATTTAAGAACAAGGAAATTTATAATATAATTGTAAACTTTTAATCAGGATAAATCTAAATCGAACCTAACCTATAATCCTTTTGCTTCTTATGTACTTTTCTTGGAAGCGTGTCACATTTTTATTTTTACTGTTTTTAAAAACCGTCTAATTTCAATAATATCAAAATAATGAAATGTCCTAGTTTTTTGTGATTTTAATAATAATAATTATTGTTATCATTGTTATATTAATATTATTATTATTATTATTTTAAAGAATGAATCGGAATTTCCCTCTTAATTACTTTCGGAACTTAAAAAAGAAGGGATTTTGTCAGAGCCGAAAAACAAAAAAGGTATTATTTATATTACAAAAATATTTTTTTGTATAAAAAACTTATTTTTATTTTTTTATCAGAAGATACAAAACTAAAAGTGAAACAATTTTTTGAGTTTGATGATGTGAGTCCGACGATGCCAGGTAGAAAAGATGTCAAGGCAGTTAAAATAGATGGAAAAAAATGCAATATTCAAAACAGATTAGTAATGGGAAATATGAAAGATATTTTTAAAAAGTTTAAAAAAGAGAATCCAAATATTGAAATTGGTTTTTCGAAATTTTGCTCTCTTAGACCAGAGCACTGTGTTTTGTCTGGTTCAGGCTGAACTCACAGAGTTTGTATGTGTCCAATCCAGGAGAACATGGAACTTTTGGAAAAAGATACTTAATTAATTAAACTTATTACATTAATTATTCATATTAATAATTTTAATTTATTTTTTATATTGTATGTATTCAAAAAAATTCTTTATATGTTTTTAAGTCTTATAAGAATTTTTTTGCAGGAAGTGGTCTTGTAAATTTAATGAAAGCAGAGAATTTCCCAGTTGATAATATTGCAGATATTTTCCTAATTTTTAATTTGTGCGAATCCTGGGCCAGAATGTTTCCTCGGACAGTGTAAAAATTGTCCAAGCAACGAAACTTTGTCTCAGAATGTCTCTGAAATATTGGTAAAAAGTAAAATTGAGAAGATCGAATACAAGAAGTGGGTATCAAAACCAAAGACGGCACTGGAAACTATTACAGCAACTAAACAAGAGTTTATCGCCAATTTGTGTACTTTGTGAAGAACATTTCTCTGTCATTCTTTTATTGCAGATGAACAAGCTCTATTTTACAGAAATGTCAAAAAAATCTTGCGGATAATTCAAAATTCAGTGCCCGGATTTCACTGGAATAATAATCAAGCCACAATATTTCCCATCGTCTTTTATTATCAAAAGAATAATTCCATTGAACATAAAACCTTGATTATTATTTCAGATTGCTTAAAACATGAAGCCATTGCGGATTTTGTCTTTCTTCAAGCATTCAATGAATATATTTCTAAAAATCACGTAAACATTCGCAAATGTGTGTATTTCTCAGATGGAGCACCTCAACAATTTAAAAATATTAAACACTTTGCGAATGTTTACTATCATCAACAAGATTTTCAACGTCCGGCAATTTGGCATTCCACGAGACATCCCACGGGAAAGGGCCTTGCGATGGAGCTGGAGGAACACTAAAAAGAATGGCACGAAGAGCTAGTCTACAAATGAGCTGAAACGATCAAATTTCGACACCCCTTGAACTATTTGAATGGGCGAAAAAAGATTCGTCTTCACAAAATATTTATGTGATGTACAGAAATACACAAAATTACGAAAGAGCCAATATTTTTCTCCAAAACCGTTTTCAACATTGCAAAACCATACCGGGAACACAAAAGTATCAGGTATAAATAAAAAAAATTAAAGGGGTCCAAATTTGAAAAAAATTAATTTGTTTATAAAATTTTTTTTTTAAATTAAAAATAAAAAAAAATTATGTATCCCTTTGCCGAAAGTACTGTCTTCCCGGTCTGAATTGGCTCCGGGAATAGCGACTTTTGAGGCCGGCTCGACTGACCAATCGCGTGCTCTCTTGGTTACAAAAATTTAAAAGCTCGTACACGTTAGCATAGCAAATACATAGGTTGCTGTAATTAACCACGTTATTTACAGAGCTCATGTTTTCACAGAAATTGACACTAACCTGAATTGAGATAACCAAAATAATCCATTAAATTTCTTATTTACTTTTATTATTCTTTATTTAAAAAATTATTTCTTACTCATAATTTTTTTTCATACCCGCCCCGACCAGCAAAGACTCGGCTTCGCCTCGACTTTGCAGAAGTCGGGCGGGCAATTTATTAAGTTATTTTATTATTTTAAACCATAATTATTTAACGTTCTTTCGGCTGGGGATACAGAAAAATTGTATACGACACACGGCCAGAAATTTGGATTCCATGGTAAGCGTGATATATAAAGCCTCGGCTTCGCTTTCTGGCCTAGTATCGTAATATACTATTTTTTACATTACTTAAAAGTTAAAGAAAAACTAAAATTTTCACTCTTTAACAACTTTTTCCCAAAATAAATATTTTTTTACTTATAAGCTATTGAAAATAGATCTATTTTTAGAAAACCAAAATTTCAAAAATTTGTGACTCAAAAATTTGACCAATTATAGAAAAAATACGTATCTCATATTTTATTATAAAGAATGAATAAAAATATATTTGGGCAAATCTTGAGGGTCATAGGTAAATCATGTGTAGAATTGCCCACATACACATGTATACTCACACATATACCCTCAATACATACACATGTATACTCACACATATCCACACAACACATACACCCTCAATACATACACATGTATACTCACACATATCCACACAACACATACACATGTATACTCACATATATACACTCAACACATGCACATGTAGACTCACGCATATACACTCAATACATACACTGGTATACTCAGACATATACACTAAATACATATTCATGTATTCTCACACATATACATACAATACATACACATGTATACTCACACATATACACTAAACACATACACATGTATATTCACACATATAGACTAAACACATACACATGTATACTCACACATATACACTAAACACATACACATTTATACTCACACATATACACTAATAACTTACACATGTATACGCATACATACACACAATACCATACACACATACCAAAGCCGTCAAAAATGGCAGTAATGTCTGGCTAAGGATATGCATCCAGACCCAGCACACCCATGCCATCAAAGTGACAGTTGCGCCTGGGAGAGGATAATCATCCGCTTCTCCCAGCACGTCAAAGACATTACCGATGCTCGGCAGTGGACAACCAGCGGCAAAGGAGAAATATATAATTAGGCAGTATGTAATTAACCATTACTAATTAATAATTAATAGTTGATAATAAATAGTAAATATTTAATAGGTAAATAAATATTAATTAATTAAAAACTAATAAAGAATATTAGTAAATAATAATTAAAGTAATAATTAAATAAATGATAGCTAATAATTAATAGGTAAAAAATAGTTTATCACTGTTCATGTGATAAATGGGAAACAGCCATTTTCTTATTTTCTAATTTTAAAAAATGACTAAAAAATTAATTTTGTCGTAGGTAAATAATAGAGCGATTTTTTGTAATAATTTTTTTACGAAACAAAATGAAGAAGCACAGGAAGTCAAAAATATGTTTTGTGTGAAGAAATTATAAGGAATATGATTTCGAGCGTAAATAAGAAGCCTTGCAAATATTGATATTACACCGTAATAAAAAAGATACCTGTCTCTGGCCGTTTTTCGAAATCAAATCGATTATGGTTTTTAAGAGTAAAAACAACCCTTAAATAGAAGGTAACCAATTGTATTGCAAAAAATATAGAAAAATGGGAAATTTGTATTCAAAAATGCTTTAAAAGTTTTTGAGACTATTAAACATACCCTTAAAAAACATACCCTTAAAAAACTCTAATTTTTTGTAAATTTTGGTCGCTCATTTTTGCGATTAAATAATTCGGTTTATTCCACAAGTCCGAAATCCCACGGTTGTTAAATTTTATAAAAATTGGGATAGAGCATTTCAAAATCTTGAAGGACTTTTTGTTTGCAAAAAGTGTAAAGCGTTAATGTATCAAAGAAACAAAGAAATTCAGGTTGTTAAACTAGAATCAAAACTAAATAATCACGAATGTCAAGATGAAACGTCTAATTCAAATGGAGAAATGAGTGACTCTGAATCAAAAGATCTAAATTATAAGCCTGAACTTATGATTAAATCGGAAAAATCAATTCATTTGGACCCTCGAGAAAGGGACGATTTTGAAACAATAACAAAGAAAAGTCGACTGGTTACAAGTAACGAAAAGGAAACTGCTTGGATTAATGACTTAAAAACCGCAATTTCTAAACAAAATAATCAAAAACATAAAGTTTTTCTTCTAACAACAATACCGGATATGAATGCATGGATCATCAGAGAAACATCTAAAATTTTTGGGGTATCTCGATGGATGGTGAAAAAAGCACAAAATCTTAGAAAATCTAGTGATTACGGAACTTTTTCAGCTGCCAAAACTGGCAACAGAACTTCTGATGAGGTTTTGGAAATCATTAAAAAAATTTTATTTGTCAGATGATGTGAGTCGGGTCATGCCTGGTATGAATGATTTAAAATCTTTTCGAGAAAACGGTGGTGCTCGTCGAAAAGAATATGTGTACAATATTGTTTGTACCCTGAGAAACATATTTAATTGAAATAGAAACAAATAATTTCAAGTGATTTTGTTGAATTAAAATTATTTTGTAAGCTTAATCCCAATATAGAGAAAATTTACTGCTTTGATTCAAAAATATTGTTTGCTTATTGTTTGAATAATTATGTTTAATTCAAATATACATTCCATTTTAATTTAAATATAAAAAATATGTTTAAAAATTTTATGTTTGATTCAAACTTGAAAATTCATTATAAATAATTTAAAATCAACCACAGCTTATGTTTGAATTTACTATAATATTTCTTTCAATGGACAAACAAATGTGCTTCAATTAAATTTAAATATGCTAGACTGTATAAGAAATATATTTCAAGTTTGATTTAAGCAAAATATGACAAAATAAATCGTTTTCTCAGCGTATATTTCTCTCAACTAACACCATAAACATTTTTGAAACTTAGAAAATTAAATTATTTTGTTTTTTTTCATATTTTGGTAGAAACGTTTACTTCTGGGTAGTTTAAACGAACTTCATAAGGAATTCCTGAAAAGATACAGAAAAATAGTGAAAATCAGATAACGTCTCCTCAACGTTTATTTGATTGGGCAGTCACTTACTTCAAAAATGTAAAGTTTGCTTTCTGTACTAACAAGGAATGTCAAACTCACGAAAAACGATATCTTGCAAAACATCGAACTTGTAACGCCGTACCAGGGACTCGTAACTTTCACGCGTTTATACCGGTAAGCAGAAACCAATTAAAATGGAAAATATTTTCTGCTTCTGAGGATTTCGAAATACTTGAAGTTTAAAAATTGACGTCTGGAAAACGTACTGCAATTTATGATAAAAGTTTAAGATTTATGTTTTTTATTTTTAATATTTTTATATAATATCCACAAATATGAAAATACAAATAAATTAGTGAGTAAATGTCATAAATACTTAAATTATAATAATACTTCTTAGGTAAGTAAAAAATTACTTGTAAGTCTGAGTATAGTGTGAGTGACGTGCGGCGAGCATAGTCTCACGCAGCAGCAAGTCCACGCGTCCGCTGTCAGTTGCGCGGCGTCAGAAAAAGTATTTATAACTTTTTAAATATTGTAGTTTTACTACAATTTTTTTATTTAAATTACTCGTTAGAGTTTTCCGCATTACAAATTAATATTTTTGAAACTCATATACCTATTAAAAAAAGTAAGTAATTTTAAAATTGAAAACGAAAGCACCTCAAGTGGCTGTTTTAATTTATTTTGGCTCAAATGATTTTTTTATTTATCGGCATTTTGGATACGCCATTTTAAATTTTTAAATAACGACTTCAGATTTGTAATTAACGACCCCAAAACTCCTTAAATACGAAGTTTTATAAAATTCCAAAAATTGTAGAGCAGTATTCAATATATTGATTCAGCTTAGGGGTAGGTTTTGCGATAGGGGTTAAGGTAAAAATTGAAAATGATAGGCTGTAGAATGATATTACAATTAATCAACGATTAATTTTAAAAAATTAAAAAATATTTATTTTTATTGTTATTTTTTTAAATAAATCGAAATAGGCGTACTTTTGGGGTTGACGGTTTGACCTGAAATAATTTTAAGGGTATGTTTAATAGTCTAAAAAACTTTTAAAGCATTTTTGAATACAAATTTCCCTTTTTTCTATATTTTGCTTCCTCGTGAGGAAGCTTTGTAGTCGTTTAATTTACAAAATTTTTAAAAATCCTTTTGAAAAATTTTCTTCTATATGGGACTATGTTACATAAGACCCTGAACAATTGTCCGGATGTATGTATGTGTGTGTGTATGTGTGTGTGTGGATCCCGTTTTTTGTGAACACGATAACTCGAAGAGGTTTCAACGAATTGGGCTGAAAATTGCTATGCATATTTATCATAAAAATATCTCGAAATGAATTGATGGACATTAAAAAATCTATTAAAAAAAATTTTATTTTTACTTTAAAAAAAAAAAATTTCAAAATTTTTTTTTTTAATTGAATATTGAAGTTAATATACAATAAAATCTTCTTCTTTGCATCAAGACGAATCGATTGGTATATATAAAGTATAAATTGTATGAGAGTTTATACTGCCGTCCTGATAAAGAAAGTCGGTACTTGCATTCAGGGCTGAATGCAAGTACCGACTTTTTTCATCAGGACGGCAGTATAGAGGTAATGACAATTAAAGCAAAAAAATTACCTTTTTTATCAAAAATTTAGTTCTTTCATCAAAATTATATTCCAGTACAATAAGATTTTACTCATTTTTTTCAATAATCTTATCCGTTGCATTAAAACGGATCGATTGGTCCTTTCTTAAAAAAGACATGGCATAAAAAGTATCGAAATAGATCGAAAGTCGAATAATGAGCACTCCTCTGATTGGCTGAAACGAAGTAGTGCGCCAATATTTGAATTTGGAGTGATTTAACTTTTTAAACTACACACACATTTACACTTTTAAAATTAAAATAAAAAAATACAAACAGAAAATTATATTATAAATAAATAATTATACTATCCTTTTCTACAAAAAAAACAGAAAGATACGTAATTTGAAAATAATTGAAATATGTTCAGTTCAGCAATATACTTTGTAAACAAATGTTCCTAACCTCACTATCTCACATACTTATAACTGTACAACAAAAAGAATTTCTGTTGTTGAGGTTTATAGTAGTTTAAAAATATATATATATATATTTAAATAGTTTAATTATATTTATATATTTATATTAATAAAACAAGAAAACTTTTATTATTAATATTTATGGCCAAAATCGCGAAGCATGTAACGTAACAGTCTTTTTATTTTATTTATAACTTTTAAATATTTTATAATTATATTATAATAATTTATAATAATTTATAATTTTTATAATTTTATGAACATAAAATTTTTTGAATTTATTATTTAAAAGTTATGAACATTTTAAAAATACAAATAAATAATAAAAAATAAGTAATTTGTCGAAAGCTGTATTTTTTATATTATTTATTTTTCAGGACATTAAAAAAGTACGTAAGGAAACACACGGTAGAATTGTTTGATTATTTTTTTTATTTTTTTTTGTTATAGAAATAATTAATTTGAAAAGTTTTCACGGAAAAAAAAATAAAAATATGTGTAATAATCTAATTAATTAAATAAATTTCTTTGCTTTTTCCGTCAAAACTTGAAAAATTAAACCCACAGCAAAATTCCGAATTTGCTTATGAATTCTAAAAATTTAATTTTTTGTGTAATTTTCCAATATAGTTAATTATAAATGACCAGAAATTAATAATCGAGAAATATGTAAATTATTTGAAAATAACGGAATTTCGATAAATATAATTTTTAACAAATATATAATTTTGTACATATTTTTTCAAAATAAATTTAAAATTTATTAAACAAAATTTGATTTATAACTTTTTTCCATACTTAACAATTGAACATAGTACAATTCAGGTGTGGACAGACTGAAACAATGAATACGAATATTATTTTTATTTTAAAAAATTTATTTTATTAATTTTTTTAATTCTTCGTTTTAAAAAAATAAATTGGCATTTTTTTTACAAAAAATATAATAATAATTCTAACCAATTATAGTAGTTTAATTTATTGTTCTTATTTATAAATTTTTAAGGAGATCATCTATTTCCTCTGTACACTCACTTGTACCTGTAGGTGTAGTACTTTTTGATTTCTGGAAAAAACTTAAAATAATTAATTACATCAAAAAATATTTTTCAGTTATATTATTATAGAATTTTTTTTACAGTAGTATAGAATATATAATATAAATATACTTTTTTAAGAAAAAAAATTTTTATTTATTATTATATAAGAAAGATATTAATAATAAAATTTTACCTTGGTTGGGATCTCCTCTTCTTCGTACTCTCCTGACTTTTTACAGGTTTGATTCATTGTTTGGTCTTCACTTATTCTTTCGTACTCTTCAATGATAGGCACGTAGCCCTTTTTCATCTCCTCTGCAGTTTTCACAACTCCGTCCACTATTTTGATATACGTTAAATCTCTCACTTGGAGAATTAGGGCCTCCGAGTTATTGTCACCATATCTCATTTTTCCGCGTAGTTCCACTTGAGTCCCTTCCGGGAAAGAAGATGTTGTATTTTCAAATGATGTTATGTTAACCAAAAGCCGATTACGGCAGTCGGTTATTGCCCCGCTACCATAGCTGGAGTTCCCTTTAATAATGGATGCAAATGTAGTTTTAATGAAACCACAGACAGCTAAAAAATACAATTATTTTTTTATGTTAATAATAATATATTTTATTAATTAAAAATAAATAATAATAATAATTTTATTTAAATTATTTGACATATTATATATTGATTAATTAAATCACAATATATGAATAATTTTTTCGTGAAATTTTCACTCAAATCTTTTTTTGGATTGAAACAATTTTTTTCGAATTATATATGAAAAATAAGTAAATATTTTAAAAAAATTTTTTTTTATATAATCAAAATTACAAAAGTTTTGATTTTTTTAAGTTTAACGTTTTCAGATGCAGAGAATTTTTGAAAAACTTTTTTATCTGTTACACCAAAATATAAAAAATAATGTAATATATGAAAAAGACTTTTTTTCTTGAATATTTCAAATATATATGTATTAAAAAATACTAACGTTAATAAAGCGAAAAAATTAAATAAATTGAAATTTCTTCTGAAATGTGACTTTTCTGAAAAGCAAAGTAATTAATTTTCGATTTTTTTCATTCATTACAATCACTGATAAAAAATAAATTTTTTCCACTTATGACAAAGTGGTGTTCTCTATGGTTCAAATTATATTTAAAATATATCAGTCGTTGCACAAAGTTTTATTCGATTTTTACTCTTTTTCAAACATTAACATTCAAAAACAAAAGAAAACGAATATTTTGTGGTTAATTTCTCAATTTTCTTCTCCAAAATATGTGCAACGACTGATATAATTTTAAATTTATTTTGAACCCTACAAAACACCACTTTAGTATAAGTGAAAAAAATTTTTTTATTTATCAGTAGTTGTAATAAAAGAAAAAAATCGCAAATCGATTACTTCGCTTTTGAGAAAAGTCACATTTTAGACGAAATTTCAATTTATTTAATGTTTTCGCTTAATTAATGTAATAATTTTTTATTTTATTTATTTCATTTTTGAAATTTTGAAATATTCGGGAAAAAATAAATAATTTCTTATCTTTTTTGGTATATATTACTGAGAAAAGTGTTTCAAAAATTCTCTCTGCATCTGAAAACATTAAATTTGAAAAAAAGCATAACTTTCATAATTTTTATCAAAAAAAAAAAGAACAACGTATTAATTTATTTCTCATATAGATTTCGAAAAAAATTGTTTTAATAAAAAAAATTTGAGTCAAAATATCACGGAGAATGCCTCATATTATATTTATTGCCGTAAATGAGGCTAAATTCGCTCAAGTTTGCAATTCTTTTTTAAATAACTTCGGGAAACGATAAAAATAAATATTAGCACTGAAAATATATAATCTCTAACCCTTTATCTTTCCTAATACTGCATAAAGAAATTAAAATATGTAACAGAAAACTATTTATAAGCCGTTTTGTTGTGAGCGACTTTAGCCTTAAAATGAGGGTAAATTCGCTCACCATGATTATTCTGGAAAAATATATTATAATCTGCAAAAATAGAACTAAATATTCTTTAGAATCAATAAAGAAAAAAATTAAGAACAATGTCCAAAGTTATTGGAATAAATATTTAACATTGTGTTATCAATAAGTAATTATATTCAATCATTCAACTAAAAGTACTCATAACCATAAAAAATAAGGTTAAGTTTGACAATTTAGTGCTTAAACCGTTTTAAATCGTTTAATTTTCAGTTATAAGAGTACTATTATTTTAAAAAATCGAATTATAAATTAAAATAATTAACATACTTAAAATATCCAGGCCCAAACATCTTTTTTGTAGACTTATCTCCTGAGCGAATTTACACTACAAATTTGAATTTTTTTTTTAAATTGATTTTTTGCAGAATCTATTTATTGCTTTCAGTTTTGTGCTTTATGAAAATCATGTTGGCGATACAGGAAACGTAATGTTCAGAAGGATTCAACTTAAAAATTCTCAAGTAAAGCTTTATTACCTACGTTTTCATACTACTTGTTCAATATGAAAATTACTAACTTGCAGTTTAAATATAATTTTTATTGAAAGTTATCAAAAAATCTGATGCAAATAAATTTTAAATTAAAGTTTACTATTTATATTAACCAAAACAATTGTAAATCTCAAATATTTCTCTCTAAAAAGTATGTTAATCGAAATTTAAAAAATAGATATCTGTTGAGCGAATTTACCCTACATGAGCGAATTTAGCCTCTCTTACGGTACATTTTATATATTATATTAAAAAGAAAAAGAATTAATCATATATACAAACGAATTTATGACTTGATTATTATGTCAAATTAATTAAATACTGAATTTAACGATCACTCCGAGTGATGATAAAAGATAAATATGATGATAGAAGATAAAGAAATAAAACTATTCTAAAGCTTTGCTGTTGAAACATTAAAGGAATTGTTTTATTTATTTATCTTTTATCCTGACTCGGAGTATAATCGTTAAATTCACTATTTTTTTATTAAAACGTTAAAAGGATAAAAAGAATTTTACTTATAGATTTTCCAACGAACGATCCAGAGTCTTTTAAATTGACATGTTGAAATTCATCTTCAACGTTATGATGTGTGACCCATGGTCCTAGAAGTTCAACTTCAGTGTATTTCTGAACAGAAATTTCCTTATGCATTAAATCCTCATGTTCTTTTATGTACATGGGGTTGGCCAAAACGATTTTGGCTCTCGAGATTCTTATTACCTGAAAAAAATTTTTTTCTTATTATTATATATTGTTAATTTATTTTGATTTAATTTTCGGGAAAATTCTATTGTTTTTTATTTACACTTTTTTTTAATTGAAAGACTTCATAAAAAATACGATTATATAATTTTTTTTTAAAAAGAAAGTAATTAATTAAATAAAAATAATAAAATCAGTATAACATAATAATAAATATAAAGTAATAATAAAAAATAATATTTCATAAATACTCATTTATTTTCCACAGAAATTAAATAAAGAAATTCTAAATTTAATAAGAAAGTCAATAGGTACTATATTAAGTATATATTATTATATATAATAAGTAAGTAAAATTAAAGATGATTTATTAAAACAAAAAAAATAACATTAAAAGAAATGCTTTGAATTTTGATTAATTTTGACCTTCACACTCATACAAAGTATAATAAAAATATTTTGTTTCGTTATCACTCAAATCAAATCATAATAACTAAACTGAAAATAACTTTCATCAAAACTCACAACTGTAGAATTAAAATTTTAAAATAAAGAACGTTGTATAAAAGTGATAAGGATATTTATTTTTTTCATTATTTAATATTTATTTTTTGATTGATTCTGTTGAAAAGAGAAAAAGTATTTTATATTTTTTGTTTTATAAAAATTTTTATTTTTAAAATTTTTAAAAATAAAATAATGAAAAATCTTACTTGATTTAGAATTTTTCCATCAAATTCTTTCTTTTGCTCATTCCAAAATAAAACGCGAATGTTTTTCTTGGACATGTTGCTCAAAAGCGCCCTTAAAGGTGTGTTGTCGAATTTATCCTCTTCTTCTTCGTTCTGCTGCTTCCTTTTCAGATTTAAAACCTGTTTTCTTTTTGAATGGAGATTTTTTCCAAAATCCATTGATCTTCTATAGGGAGGATCAATTTTCACAATAACTCCAGTTATTTGTCTGAAAAAATGAAAATTATTATAAGTTTTTTATATAAAAATTCAATTTGTAATATTTAAAATTAAAAATATAAAATATTAATAAAAAGTTATAAAATCAATTAAAAATGAAACTTTGATTCTTAATTCTTAATACAAAATAATTTCATATAAAGTATTATTATAAGAGAATATATCATAGTGAAAACTAGACTTATTTTTTTTAGGAATATACTTTTTAGAAGAAAAAAATGTACTTACGTAGCGTTATCTCCAACCTGGAGGAATTCCATTTCTTCATCACAAGTGAAGGAATCTTTGTCGATCGCATTGGAATTTTCGTATGCCATTTCAGACACTTTTTATTTCAACTAAACTTCTTCTTGACTACTATTTTTGAAAATTTGAAAACACGTGCTTCTCATTAAATGTGTAAGACCAAACTAAAACGCCGGTTGACGGGTCAAGGAGCACGCAATCGCGCATGAGTGTAATTAAGTAGGAGAATTTAAACATTTCATAAAGGCAACTACACATTGCATGTACGCGAAACGTGAACGAATGAATGTGTAGTTGCCTTTAGATTAGAGATTCTACTATGAACAGGCCTTTATAGTCGAATAATAACTAGCATGTTGCATCGTTTCTGGCATACATATTGGTCTATGCCTAAAGTATTGTTTTTACAATCTAAACCTATAGCGTTTTGGTGATATACGGTGTTTTGATTAATCTGCTTTGCAAAAAGACTTTGTTTTTTGGTCTAATGAAAAAACAAGCATTTGTCTGTGCATAATATCGTATTTATATAAATATTTAATATATAATTATATATAAAAATATATATAATATATATAAGTTTAATATTGTGTAGCAGTCTACAAAAAATTTATGCGGTGCATGTGAATAATATTTTCCTCCACAAGGTTAGTACCTAATATAATATATACATAGGGTAAGTGTACCAATTGCCGAGGGTGTTCCATTTGTCGATGTTATTACCACGGTAATAACCAAAAAATATTGTCTAAAATGTCTCATTTGTCTGTTTGTGGATTTAATATTAATATATTTTTTTCACATTAATTAATATTTATTAATAAATAAATTAATTAATATTTATCTTTTTTTTCCATTTGGAAAAATGTGCTACAATGTTTAAGTAAAATTCAAAGTTTGTTTACTCGACAACAGGAACCATCCTCGACAATTGGTAGGTTTACCCTGTATAATATTATACATGTATAAATATTATTTATAATAAAATATTTTTTGTAGGCATAATATTATAATTTTTTTTCATTAAAAAATGTAATTAATTTATTTGTAATATAATAATTAAAACTAGGTTAGTTGTATAATTGAAAAAATTAACATCAATAAAAGAACAATTTATTTTCTTTTTACTAATAAATTTATTTTCTTTTTACTAATATTTTATTTTATGAATAACAACTTTTAGCAATAAAAAATTTTTTTTCATTCTTTATTTTTTTCCGAAAAAAATTAATATACTTTTTGTTTGTGAAAATGATAGTTTCAATATATTTTAAATTGTTTTCGAAAATAATTTTTCAATTTGTTAGTGGGGTTATATATTTTTACAATAACTTCAAAACAATTCGAACAAAATAAACAAAAAACAGGTTAATAGTTACAATGCAATTTTTTTAAAATAATAATAATTCTGAGTGTGTAGTCAAGAAAATAATTATGTGTAATAAATAAATAGTAAGTTATAAAATTGTTTCGGAAATTTGTAACCAGTTTTATATAATGTTTTCTATTATCAGGCAATATACATTTATTATATGTGACGCGTCGCGAAGAAAAGCACCTAAAAGAAGCATAACGTAAATTTTACAGGAGGAAAAAAGGAAAGAGACAATCAACTCTTAGCACGAATTGCTATTTTTTAAATTGTTATTACGAAAGTATATGAGAAAACCATTTGATAAAAATTATTTTGACTTCAGATAATTAAAATGTAATCTTTAATTATAATTATATTATAAAATTTGTACCACTATCCTATATAATTTTCTTAATATAATAATGATATTAGAGTATTTGATGAACCTTTTTTTTTAAATTTTACCATAATATTTTTTAAATAACAATTTCAGAATTCACGATTCATCTTCAAGAAGAAGGATCAAATTAAAGGGGTTATAATTAAGTGGAGTTTACATAATAATCGATCAATCAAATAATTGAAGGTAATTGATTTTTATTATAGTGTAATAACTATCTGATATAAATATATATATGTATGCACAAAATTTCTTCCTTCTTTATTTATTTATTATTTTTATTATTCCACTAATTCATTTTTTATTATAAATAATATAATATTAAAAATAGTATATATAGAGAAAAAATATGAATTTAATATAATGTATTTAATTGAATTTTTTTAATGAAATCAATAATAATTATAATAACAATCCTACGCTTTAGTAATTTCTTTTTAAATAAAATAATTATAATATATATAAAGTAAGCTTATGAATTGTTTTTAAATTTTAAACAATAATATATTTAATGTATAATAGGTAATACAAAAATTTAATTGTTATTTATTATTAATTAATATAATTATTTTTATTAATAAAAAAAATTTTATGTTTCAGGAGTCGTCGCCCAAAAATTGATAGATATTTAAAAATTATTTTTACAACAATTAAAGGAATGGACATAAGAAAGAACTAGCTATAATGTATTGATGAGTTATTTAAAATTGGAAAAATTGTGTTTGTTGTAATTTAATTATATGATAATTTTTTTTATATAATAAAAATCAATAATTTTAAATACAAAAATTATTATTATTTAAACCTATGAATAAAGTATTAAAATTTAAACTACGAAAATTATAGACAATTTTCATTTAGACCAAATGAAAATTTAGATCATAAGAAATTTAGACCAAATACATTTAGACCAAAAGAAAATTTAGACCAAAAGAAATTTAGAACAAAAGAAAGTTTTAGACCAAAAAAAAATTTAGACCAAAAGAAATTTAGAACAAAAGAAAGTTTTAGACCAAAAGAAAATTTACACTAAAAGAAAGACAATGTCTGAAAATTGTTGTAAGAAAAAAATGATAAATCGAAAGAGAAAAGTACCACAAGAGAAAGGGAATCCGAAAAGGATGAGATATGTTCACGAACTACAAGAAGAATTAATATTGAATACAAATGACAATACATTAAATTTGCCTCGTTTACACAACGTTAGCAGTAGTAATAACGAATCTTTCAGAATTTGCCCTGAACTTAACTTTAACGCGGATGTTAATAATATAGCAAATAACCTGAATAACATTACCGAACATTACCTTGGCAATATGGATGTTTTATGCAAACATTGTAAAGCTAAACATTTTCGTGCAGAAAAAGTAAGTAACAAAGGTAATTCATTTAACGACTGCTGTAGTCATGGCAAGGTGATTTTAGATAAACTACCAGATCCAACAGAAATTTTAAAAAACTTATTTGAAGGTTCGCATCCATTATCAAATCACTTTTACAGTAATATCCGCAAATACAATAATTCATTTTCATTTGCTTCCTTTAATGCAAATTTAGTGGAATTTAATAATAGGCGGCCTGAACCTTTTTGTTTCAAAATCCAAGGACAGATTTATTATCAAATGAATACATCTTTATATCCAGCTCATGATGAATTGCCAAGTTTTGGACAACTTTTCATAATTGATACGAATGAAGCAACATATTATCGAATGAGTATGAATTCTACATTAAATGTCGATATTTTAAGTGCTATTCACAATGTAATGAAACGAGATAATATTTTTGCAAAATCATTACAAATGATGAAAGAAGAATTAGATACTATGACAGTCGAAAATAATGGTGTAGAACCTGAATTGCAATTATTGTTTACCTTAAAAAAGGGACAAGACAGGAGACGTTTTAATTTTCAAAGAGTTAATGAGGTTGCAGCAATCTTTTCTACCACTGCAGACGGAGAAATTCCTGAATCATATGTAACAATTCGTAACAAAGCTACAAAGCATTTACAGTATATTAGTTCAATGGATGCTAATGTTGAGCCATGGACTTATCCTTTATTTTATCCTTATGGGACTAAGGGTTGGTCTGATGATATAAAGATGGTAGGTAGTAGTCGAAGAGTAACTAGAAATGCTTATATAAAATACCGAATGGCTATTCGTGATGAGACAAATCATATTTTAATGGGAAGACGTTTGTTTCAGCAGTGGACTGTAGATAATTATGTTAAAGTAGAAAAGGATAAGATGAATTACTTAAGAAACAATCAAAAACAATTAAGAGCTGATACATATGAATGTCTGTTACAGAATTTAGAAAAGAATGCAGAAAGTACGAGCAGCCGTGTTGGAAAAGTAGTTGTTATTCCTTCTACTTATCCTGGATCACCAAGAAATATGCTGCAAAATTATCAGGATGCAATGACCATAGTGCGAAAATTTGGCAAACCTGATTTATTTGTTACAATGACATGCAATCCAAAGTGGAAAGAGATCAATGAAAATTTATTAGATGGACAAGTTGCTTCAGACAGACCTGATTTAATAGCGCGCGTTTTTGAATTAAAAAAAGAAGAACTCATGAATATAGTTGTTAAAGAAAAAATATTTGGCGAAGTGCAAGCTTATGTTTATGTTGTAGAGTATCAAAAACGTGGACTACCACACGTTCACCTATTGCTTAACTTAAAACAAAATTCTAAAATTACAACTCCAGAATTAGTTGATAAATTTATTTCAGCCGAAATTCCTAATCCTGCAGAAAATACAAAGTTACATGAAATCATAGATGCTAATATGATTCATGGTCCTTGTGGAGATTGGTGTTTAGATACAAATGGTAAATGTTCAAAGAATTACCCAAAACCATTTAATAATGAAACAAGTATGGATGAGGACGGTTATCCTCATTATAACCGACAAAATACTGGAACTTACAAACGACGTGATGGTTTTGAATATGATAATCAACGTGTTGTACCACATAACAATGAATTATTATTACGATTAAACTGTCATATTAATGTTGAAGTAGTTACCAGTATCAAAGCCGTAAAATATCTCTACAAGTACATATACAAAGGACACGATGCTGCAGCTGTTGTGATTCAAGAAACAGAAAACAATGGTAACCAAGAAGTAAATGTTATTGATCATGATGAAATTAAAAATTATATTGAAACTCGTTACGTTAGCCCACCAGAAGCATGTGGCCGTATTTTGAGCAATAATTTGCAAGGTAAAAGTCATTCAATTTATCGATTGCCTGTTCACTTGCCCAACCAGCAAACGGTTGTAGTAGATAATATGGATGATCAAAATTCTGTCAGGTCTGCCATGAATCGATCCACAGAACTCACACAATATTTCGCCTTAAATGAACGTGATCCAACAGCTAGGAATTATACGTATTCTGAATTACCATTACAATACGTATTCCAAAAGAATAAAAATTCATCTAATGCTTTTACTTGGCAAAAACGCAAGGCTCATTTTAACACATTGGGCCGCATGTATTCTGTAAGTCCGTCACAAATTGAATTATTTCATTTGAGATTACTCTTAATATCAGTGAAAGGGGCTAAAAGTTTTGAAGATTTAAAAACAGTTAATGGTATAATGCAAGATTCTTTTGTTTCGACATGTTTAGCATTAGGTCTAATAGAAGATGATGATGAGTGGAAAAATGCTATGAATGAAGCAGAAGTTTGGATGATGCCAAGACAATTAAGACAATTATTCGTAAGAATCTTAATTCACTGCCAACCTTTGAGACCAGAAGAATTGTGGGAAGAATTTAAAGTTGCTTTGTCTCAAGACTATTCAAAAACAATGTCTGAAAATCTAGCCCAAAAAAAGCGTACATTCACATTAATACATTACTTAACGCTGAGAATTCAAGTCTAACATATTTTCCGTCAATGTTACAAATAACGGAAACCGAAGATGACATTCAAAATGAAATACTAAATGAACATCATGAAATAATTGGCACTGAACAATATCAGAAACTTAATGAAAAACAAAAAGAAATTGTCGATATCATTTTGGAAACAACTAATGAAGAACAGACAATTGATGATAATAAAAAGAGATGCTTTTTTATTAACGGTGTTGGGGGATCTGGAAAAACATTTGTTTACACAACTTTAATTCATTTGTTAAAAAGTAAAGGAAAGAAAGTTTGTACTATGGCTTTCACTGGAATTGCTGCTACATTATTGCCTCAAGGAAAGACCGTTCACAGAACTTTCAAATTGCCAATTGCAATTTATAACGATTCATCTTTGACTATTAAAGCACAATCAAAAGAAGCACAATATTTAAAAAGCATAGATGTATTTTTTTGGGATGAAGCGCCAATGGCTCCAAGGCATGCTCTACAATTAGTAGATCAAAATTTAAGAGATGTCATGAATAATAATAAACCATTTGGAGGCAAAATAATGATACTTGGAGGAGATTTTCGACAACTGCTGCCAGTTAAACAAAATGCAACTCGAAGCGAGTTAGTAAATCTTTGCATTAAATATAGTAGTGTGTGGTCGGAATTTTTTCAATTTTCTCTGACAGAAAACATGCGCGCTTTGCAACATGAAAAAGAATTTTCATCCTTTTTACTTCAAGTTGGAAATGGAACAGCCAACCACAATGAGAATGACATACGAATACCTGAAAATTGTATAGCTGCTCCAAGCACAAATATTGCAGAAGACATCTACAAGGATGTAATTAAAAACAAAGAATTTGATAAGTTAACTTCAATGGCAATACTATCGGCTCGAAATGTTGATGTAGATGATATTAATAAATCTGTTGTTGAACTATTAGATATTTCAACAGAAAAAATTTATACCAGTATAAATACTGTGAAAAACTGCGATAACAATGAAATTGGCGAAGCTCTTCTACCTGAATATCTAGAAACATTAAATCCTCCAAATTTACCACCACATGAATTACGACTAAGAGTTAATACAGTTGTCATGTTGATAAGAAATCTTTCAGTAAATGAAGGACTGTGTAATGGTACACGACTACAAGTATTAGAATTAAAAAATCATTTACTGAAATGTAAGATTTTAACTGGAGATAAATGTGGCCAAATAGTTTTTATTAATCGAATAACTTTATACAGTGATGAGCGATATCCTTTTGAGTTTGGACGCAGGCAATTTCCAATTAAAATAGCGTTTGCAATGACTATCAACAAATCCCAGGGACAAACTATTGACAAAATAGGAATAGATCTCAGACGAGATGTTTTTAATCACGGACAATTTTATGTAGCATTTTCACGTGTTCGGTCTTGGGATTCACTTAAAATATATTTAGGAGATCAAAGAGAGAGTAATATAGTAAAAAATATAGTTTTTAAAGAAATTTTTCAGAATTAACAAAATGTAATAATTTCATATATTTTAATGAAAAATAGCATTCTTATTATTAGAAGATTAACATTTAAGAAATCCAGTAAAGTAATCAATTTATGAAAAAAGGTATAGTATTTATGGTACCAATTCGTCATTTAATTCAAAACAAAACATTTACATTCTCCTTTCCATTTATTTAAAAATTATTTAAAAACAACAAAATATAAACAGCTTTTTAAAGTTAAAAGTCTACAAAAGCATTTTTTGTCTTTATATTGTTTATTATTGATAATATAAAAAATATAAAGAAATCTAAAATATATATTTTTTATTATTCTTATAATATTCAGTAAAAGAACAAAAGAAATCTATTGTGAGCATAGCCTTAAAATAAAGTATATTATTGTCATTTACATTAATTTTTTTCAATAACAAAAAGATTATTATTTTTCATTATAAAATACGAACAAAAAAATATACATAAAAGTTAAAAAAATTTATTAATATTTAAACAAATATTATTATAATATTATATAATATATAATAATATTATTATATAGTAAAAATCATTATTGTTGTTGTTAATAAAAATAATACTAAATGTAATAACACTAAAATTATATTTTTACAACTAAAATAAATAATAATATAATAAATAACATATAATTTTTAATTAAAAATAAATATACCTAATTATAAATTAATAGAAAATTTTATGCTTAAAAAAATATTTTCAAGTAAAATAGAATTTTTATTAGATTAAAAAAAAATTAAAAAAAAATTAAAAAAATTAACATTAGAACTTTAAAAAATTAAACAAAAATAAACAAGAACGGAAGCAACGATGACGGCCGAAGGCCGTCTGAGGCGCTAGTATATATAAAGTATATATTTTATTTGAATTTATAGAATTAAACATAATTAAAACCAAAAATTCGCACTTTTATTAGAAATTTATTTCCTTCTTAAAAATTATGTTGCTTTATAATAAAATGTTAATCTAGACTTAAAAACAAACTAAAAATCTTCATTTAATCAAGACGAATTGATTGATGTATAAAAAGAATATATTTTATTAGCATTAATAGAATTTCAATAGTTATATACGAAACTATTTATTCTCTGCCTCTATCATTCTTTCATGTCGTTTGTGAACTTGTCTCTTATAAACTTTTATTCTCGCTATCTATCAATTATTTTATGATTTTCTACCATATTTAAATCACTATATATTTATTATAATACATTAGTTCCTTTTGCATATATTCCATTAGTTACTTCTTGAAGCATTTGACGCACGAAGGACAAGCAACTATGCAAAAAATAGAAAAAATGACGCTTTAAAATGATAATGATGCTGCTTAAGGTGCACGAAGAACGTATAGTTATTTAGCTTTCTTATAAAACCATTATTGAAAATTATTTTTTTTAAAATAAATTAAATAATCATAGTGATTTAGAAATATTCACGAATTTTTTCCCTCGTTTTTTTGATTCATTAAGTCATCGAAAAGAATAGAGAAAAAATTAAAAACAATAATTTTGTAAACCCATTTGTGAATAAAAATAAAATAAGTAATAAAAAAATTAATTTTAAATTAAATAATTTTTTTTTATTTTTAACAACGTTACACTCTCTACGTGATTAGTCAAAGCAATGTCCATTTAAAATTTCATTTGAATTACGTAATACGAACGCAACGATTGGCAACGTTGGATTTATGCTTCCTTCTTTTTTCCGTTTCGTGTCGTCTGCAATTGTTTGTTTTGTAAATACGGTAATGTGATATCATGTCGGAAAATTTAGAAAATTGTGCTGAAAAGTGTAAAAAATTAATATTGGAAGGGTAAAAAGTAACCAAAAAAGTTTACGAAAATCGTTGTCGAATGCAAAACGTGGGTAAAAATCTTCGAAGTGTTTATGGCATTAAAGATGTTGAACCTAACCTTAAAAACGATTCAAACTGTGAATTTGTAAAGTGCGAGTCTGCTGAAGGCAGACGAATCGTGCATTTAATAAAGAATTTATTATTAAATAAATATTTATTAATTATTATTTATTATTACGAATTAATATTAAAATTAATTATATTACTTTCAAATTTTGCGCTTTTTCAGTACCTAACCTACAAGATGCACCGTTGCCAAGCGTTGTGCTGAGTAAGTTCTGATTGTCAAAATATGATGTTTTTTAAATAAAATAATTAATTTTGAGTGTTCTAGGTAAGGTCTGATCAATTTTATTTTAATTAATTGAATATTAGTTATTTAACTATAGGTATAAAAAGTTTGACTAATATCTTTTTGTTAGGTTTCTCATAATTTGAGATTGAAAACCAAGAAAATTCAATTCTCCATAAGACTCAGTGTTAAATGTGAAGAAAGAAAATTATTTATATCTTTTGTTACAATCAAGCCAGACCTGTAAAAGTTTAACTACATCTTCATTAAACCATCATCTATTAGTATATCAAATTTCATAAAAAACTGTTTGTTATTTCTGTTTGCGAGAGAACCTCCTTAACTCATTACTAGAGCTAATGGGCGCGCTACGCGCGCCTCTCATTAAGCATTTTATGTTTATTCCTAAAAAAGATCATTAATATCGAATTTGGTTAACTGTTCTCTGCTCCGTGTGAGAGTACTCTTTGTATGCTTTGGCAATAGAATATTTGTTAAATCGTAAATGCTACTCCTTCGAGGAGCATCTTTTAAGCACTCTAGAGCAGATAACAGAATCCGCTATAAATAATTATGTATGTAATATTTATTTTGAACTTGATTTTTGACAAATGCATTAAATTAGTCGATTTTCAACGGTTTTTGACTGAAAATGCTCGAACGTTTTATAATAATATCTCGAGAGCCGTTTAAGATCTTTTAACACTTTTGATCTAAAGTTGAAAATGAGACTTGTATGATTACACCTATGTAAGTGTCAATGTTTTTCTTGAATCTTTAAAAAATATGCAAAAGTTGCAAAAATTCCAAAAAAGTTTTATTTTTTAAATTTTTTGTCAAATTTGTCGATTACTGCTACCTTTGTGTAAATTAATAAAATTTTCAGTTATGTATTATTAATGGTAAAATTTAATAACGTTTCAAATGGTATATTTGTACAGTCTATCCTACTATTGTTTAATAGATGCGACTGCTATTTTTGTCCGTCGAAAATTAACGAAACTTTTGAGTTATCAAAAATGAACCGATAGTTGCCTTCACTATCCACTTCCCTCCGTGCACAGTTTTATTCAAATTTTATACTTTTTAAAATATTAACCTTCAATAACAACCTTCTCTAACCTCTACGCAAAGACTGAAATAATTTTAAATATCATTTTAACCATAAAGATCACTACTTTCGCATAAATGGAAACAAGTTGTTCATTTCATGATCATTTAGCTTCCTCTATTTATTTACATTTTTTTAAAAATATTTTTTAAGTCTATGTTAAACATAGATAATATAATATAATTTATTAATTCTTTATAATTAATTTTATTTTATTAATAATATTAATAAATATTAAATAATATTTTAATTATTAATTATTAAATTATTAATTAATATTAAAGAATAATTAAATTAAAGTATTAATGAAAAATTACGAAATTTGAATTTTTTGTTAAAAATAAAAATATCAATTAATCCGTCAAAACGTGTAAGAGAAAATTTGTTCACAAGAATCGTGTGACATACATACACACACATACATACATCCGGACATTTGTTCCTCTCGACGAAATATATATACTACACTTGGAAATATGTAAAAATAATTGATTCTAAGAAAGTCGAAAATCGAGATCACTATAAGGCTTCCTTTCAAGAGGAAGCAAATTTTTTTTTATTAATCAGAGATTGTAATGAAAGATAAAATTGAAAATCGATTACTTTGGTTTTCAAAAAAGTCACTTTTTAGTCAGAATTTCAGTTTATTTAACCCCTTCGCAGTCGAGACCAAAATCTCATAAGTGGGCTCAAAATGTCGACAACTTTTTAAAAAACTGAAATTTGCGCAAATCAGTATACTATAGTATTGAAGGTCGCTGATTACGAATCCGAATTTAAATTTTGAAAATTCAAAATAGCGGATCCAAAATGGCGGACGACATTTTCAAAAATTCATCTATTTCACTTGCAACTCAATACTCGGCGGTTTTCGGGGTCGCTGATTACGAAGCTGAACTCAGATTTTAAAAATACAAAATGGCGGATACAATATGGCAGATGACATTTTCAAAATTTTCAAAATTCATCGGATTCACTTTAAACTCGATACTCGGGTGTATCAATTTAGCAGTTCCAATATGGCGGACGCTATTTTAAAAAATTTATCATATACACTGAATATTTGTGACTTGGAGTTTATTGATGTCTTAAATTAAAAATGTAATGTCGGTTTTGAAAATGGCGGATCCAATATAATAACCAGTAATTTTGAAAGCTAACTGAATTTATTTAAATGCTGTTAGTCAACAATTATTTAAGTCTTACGTCGAAATCACTGTAACTGTCATTTTTGTTGAATGCGACAGTCAGTTGTTTTGTTAATTGCTCTGTTTGTGTCTAATGTGTTATTTTTATTCTTCGTTTAGCTTAAAAATTGTCTTTTTTGTAACCGTTTGCAGTTGTATTTGGTCGTTTTTATTCCAGTTTGTCCTGTTATTGTGAAAATGTTGTTCGCTATATTGGATCCGCCATCTTGAATTTTCGAAATCTGAGTTCAGATTCGTAATCAGCGAACCCGAAAACCCCCGAGTAACGAGTTTCAAGTGAATTCGATGAATTTGTAAAAATGTCGTCCGCCATTTTGAATTATCAAAATCTAAGTTCGGATTCGTAATCAGCGACTCCAAAAACCCCCGAATAACAAGTTATTATTTATTAATATTTAATATTACATTTAATTATAATAATATCAGTAAGTATAAAATCTAAAAAATTTTAATGTAAAATTGTAGTTTATTTTTTTTTAATTATATTAATTAACTGTCTGACTATACACGTGACCGTTATCGATAGTAAACGAAAATTTGGACATTGTGTGTCAAAAATTCTTGTGCATTCATTCTGCACACCATCTGTGCCAGTCTTGCGTACCTGCAGTACATTATGTACAGCGTTTGTGCCAAACTATACGTCTGTTGTCTCGAAAAAGTACCGCAGCCGTACATAATGAAATGTACTTCTGTCGTCACTAATTTTATACATCTGACGTCCCAAAATTTTTTATCCTTGTAGGGACTATAAAAATCATATTGAAAAGCCGAAGAGTGGAAATAATAAGTCAGCGTGGACAGAGCATTATAGAAGTAATTAAAATTTTAAATAATTACAAAAATATATTATACTTACTTTTTTTAAAATTAAAAATTTTCTTGACATTTTTTCAAAAAGGGCCAATTTTTTTTCTTTCTTTTTGTAACAAAAGAAAGCTTAAGATGTGTACTTTCAATATACGAAACAGAAAAAGTGTTTTTTTTGTTTTCGAATTATTAATTATTTAATAAAAATTGAAATATTTTACAAAAAAATAAATCTAACTCTTTGTGAATTTACTATCATAAAGCATTCAAAATTCCGCATCCAACAATCCCTATGTGAAGTATTTTGGATAAATTGAGGTTTTATAAATAAATATCTACAAAAAATTAATTAAAAAACAAATTAATATGATCCATAAAAATAACGATAAAGTTTTACGTCGCTTGTTATTTACACTCTACGGCTTTTGAATAAGATTCTTATAGTCCCCACCAGATGACCGAATTGTTGTGTACTTTTGATAAAGGTCACTTTTATAGACAGACGCACAGTGGTCGGAGAGACCCTATTTAATGCGAAAAATTAGAAATACTGCACCGATTGCAATGAAACTTTAGGATAATTTTAATTTCGCCATACTTAATAAGAATATATCATAAAGTTTAAAATTTGACAGTTGACAGCTGTCAAAGTAACTATCAATTTTATCAAAAATGAGTAAATCTGCACAAAAATAACTTCTATTAGGTTTTGAGACCTCCTAAAACCAAATTTTATGTCAAATTTAAAATAAGGTAGTTGACAGCTGTCAAATTGACTGTCAGTTTTATAACAAATGAGTAAATCTACATAAAAATTGTACCACTAAGATTTTTAGACTCACTGTCCTGAATTTTCGGTAAAATTTATAATTTGACAGTTGACAGCTGTCAAAGTGACTGTCAGCTTTATAGAAAATGAAAAAATGTTTATAAATATAACTATTACATTTACAGACTGAGTAGTCACAATATTGATATCGAACTTAAACTTTGACAGTTACCTTCTATCACTGTATATGTCATAATATAAAAATAGGGGAGGGTAGGCTACATTGAACCGGGTATTTTCTAAAGTCCAAGAACTAATTAAATTTTACAAATTTTGATCAGGTTTTTGTATCAACATTAAGCTGAAGTACTCCTTTAGTTAATATACACGTTACAAACACACATTATTATGATTAAATAATTTAATTTAATTTTTTTCTAACAAGTTACACTTTTCTTATTTTGAAGAATCTGTGTCTACATTGAACCACCTTTAATAAAACACTACAATTTACTTCAAAAATAATATTTCCACTTACACATTGTAAAAAATATTATTTTTCACTCAAAAAATAGAAAATTGTTGTTAAAGAGTTATTATTTGTTAATATAGGAGATTAATATATTTTGATGTCAGGTTAGGTAGGTAAAGTGACAATTGGAGTTTATCTCGTTCACAATTGTGATGAAAGCATGTCTTCTAGTATTTTTCTTACTAATTAGTAGAGCAGACAACTTTACCACTCTTAAAATTGAAAATTCTTTGCTTTTTCGGGTGGTTCAATGATGCCGCACTCACTGCATTCACATGACATTCACAACAAAAATTGTTTATAATAAATTTATGTAAGGCTTAAAATTCTTTATCACATCGGAATATTGAAGTTGACACCCTAAGCGACATAAATCACAAGTTGACTAATTTTTAAAACTACCTATTTGAATAAAAAAAATTCATTATATTTCCACAAAATTTTTTGTTTTGTACGTGAAAAACAGTTTTTTCGTTTTTCTTTGTAAATAATAAACCTACGTGCTCGAAATTTTTGGACGTAGTCGCTTTCGGTAATACTAATTTATAAATTAAATAAGAAAAAATTCCACTCAGTCATTTCTTAGAAAATTAAAGTGGTTCACTGTTGACGCTGGTTCAATGTAGCCTACTCTCTCCTATCTTTATTTATTAGAATTAATTATTTGAAGAGTATTTCTTTTTAATAATAAATTAACAATTAAAATGAAAGAAAGTAATTTAATAATAACATATTTTTTTAGGACTAAAATGTAAGAAATTATTTTCATATTACTTTCTATCTTTTAGATTCATCAACGGATACCTAAATGAAAAACCTTTGAATACCAAATTTCGTAGAAACTAAACAATTTTTAAAAAAATTTGACGCCATATTGGAACCGCCATTTTAAAATTTTAAATATTAATTTCATATTTATCAAGACACACAATAAAAAACACTCGTAAAAAATGCCTACAATGAATTTATTGAATATTTAATGTTATAATCCACTTTTTGTCATTTTGAACCACTGTTGTAATCGGACTCATGAAACAAAAATGTCAAAAAAAATTTTTGGCGCAAGTTTGCGCAGCTGTTTTTTTCGTAGGTCATTAAAAGATACTTTAGACTACTCTTGTAAAAAAGAATTAGAATCGTACTCGGTCGTACTTTTTTTGTATACCTTTTTAAAAAAAATTATTTAAATAAAAAGCTATATTATAAAGCAATTGATATATTATTAACAAATTTTTTTTGGTTATAATTATTCGAGAAAACATCTTTTTTTCAGCTTGAGAAATGACATAAAATCGTTAAACATTTTTAATATTGACTCCTGGAATACGAAAATTTGTTAAGAAAACTCATATTATAAAGGGTAAAAAATTCCACTTATAAAAACCGCTTTTTAAACATATATATCGCCTTTCCCAATCAATTTCATTGTAAATACCGATTAGTTTTGAAATCTAGGGACACTTATGAGTGATAATCGCTTTATTTAATTTAATTTAACGCAATTTAAAAATTACCATTTTTCGCATAAAATAGTGTACCTCCGACCACTGTGAGACGGTTAATATAATTTTATGCCAAAGTAGTGATTTTTATAGTTAAAATGATATTTTTTATGTCAGTCGTTGTTCAGAGATTAGAAAAGAAAATTTGAGAAATCATACTACTTCAAAACTTCATTCCATTAGTCATTAATGAGACATTTGTTTTGTTTTGCTATTGAAGGTCATTTTAAAAAGTGTAAAAGTTGAATAAAACTGCAACGACTGACATAATTATTAATATAAATTTAACCCTGAAGTATAAAACTTTATCATAAGTGGGAAAAATTTCTTTATTCGTTAATGATTGAAATTAAAGAGAAAACTCGAATATCGATTATTTCGGTTTTGAGAAATGTCACTTTTTAGACGAAATTTTATTTTATTTCATGATCCCGTTTTATTTACGTTATTTTTTATTACATATTTGAAATATTTAAAAATAAATACACCACAATCGGGAAGTATCAGTAAAGCCGCACGCGTACGACCTAAAAACATACTAATCTTTAAATCACGACTTTTTTGAAATAAAAATGGCAGAAAATTAAGAAATATACCATTTGAAACATTATTGCATTTCACAATTAATGATACATAACAAAATTTTTTATTAATTTATACAAAGGTATCTGCAATCGACAAATTTGTAAAAAAAATTTAAAAACTAAAATTTTTTAAAAATCTTTTCAACTTTTGTTTATTTTTTAAAAATTGCAGACAAAACTTGCCACTTACATAAGTGTAATCATATAAGTCTCATCTTCACTTTTAAACTAAAAGTGTTAAAAGATCTTAATCGCTTCTCGAGATATCATTATAAACGCCTGGGCAGTTTCAAACATAAACCGTTTAAAATCGACTAATTTAATATATTTGTCAAAAGTAAGTTCAAAATATAAATTACATTTAAGTTAAAGGTTTAAAATTAGAAATCCAGTAACTTCAAACTTAAACTGTACATTTACTTCGGATTGTTAAGAAAATTTGTAGTTAAAAAATTTACTGATACATAATTATTTTAATTACCTTATTTGGAATAAAGAAAAAAAACATAAATATTATTTGATATTTAAATAAACACTTTTAAAATTTCTCACACAGTAAGAGAACTATGTACAAGGATTTACATTTCATGGAAATTATAAGTTAGAATTTTATTGTGATTATGCACTAATATTTACATTTAATTAATTTCAAAAATATATACTATATGTATATTACAGTAATAAGTATTGATAATAGTGTTTCATGAATTTTAAGTCTTAAGAGGAAGTCGAAGTTAACAAAATCATTCTTACATATTTAATGGATACTTTCTTAGTTAGTTTTTTCTATTTTTAGTAGATAAATTATTCAATGGTGCCCAAAACAAATTCTTTTTTTTAAAAAACGATTAAGTAATTAAATTTTTAATAACATTTTTATAGTCAACGGAATCAATTTAGTCCTTCTACCAGTAGCTGACAAAGGTTTCTATAGATTTAAATGCATATACTTGCTTAATATATGTTTAAACACGAGTTAAGATTTAAAAGCAAAAGGGTGTCCTGAACTGAACTTTTTTTCATTTCATTAATAAATTTCTAATCTGTGACTTTTATAAAACGAAAATCTTTACTTATAGTCGTTTTCTTTCGTGAAAAATGCCTAAAGCAATTAATGAAATAACGTATGTTGAATTTCATATTAAAAACATTTAAATTAATTAGATTGTTCTAAAACTTCGATGTAAACATAATTTTTTATTAACTTACGACATCTATGATCTCCTAAGTAAACTTTAACTGAATCAAATGAACGTACTCTAGATAATGCTACATACATTTGACCATGGTTAAAAACATCTCTTCTTAAATTAATTGAAATTCTCTAGAATGTTTGCCCTTGAGATTTATTTATTGTCATTGCAAATGCCAGTTTTATAGGAAACTGTCTTCTTTTAAATGTAAAAGGATAAATATTTTCACAATATAATGTTATACGATGCAAAAAAACAATATTCCCACGCTTGTCTCCAGTCAATATTTGACATTTTATTACGTTATTTAATAAATCTAAGATTAACAACCTTGTTCCATTACACAACCCTTCACTTATACCTAAATTTCTTATAAGCATCACTACACTGTGTATTCTTAAATGTAATTCATGAGGTGGTAATGCCGTTGGTGAAAGACTATTCAAATATTCTGGTAAAATTGTGTCACTAAAATCACTATTATCACAATTTTCAGTAGAATCAACACTTTTATAAACCTTTTCTTTATCACTATCTAATAATTGCACAACTCTTTTATTTATGCCATCAACATCAACGTTTCTAGGTGCTAAAATTGCACAGTTTGCTATATCTTGAAATCTATTTTCTCGTACTAAATCACCATACATATCCTCAACAATAATTAACCAATACTTTTCCACCAAAAAGTTTATCTGATTTCATAATGTCTCTTAATAATTTATCCATAATTTCTAAAGCATATTTTGGAGCCATTGGTGCTTCATCTCAAATAAAAACATCAGTATCCTTTAAAAAACTTCCTTCTTTAGATTGTATTTTCACACTTGAAGATGAATCACTATCACGGTGCCCTTGAACGAAATTAAATGAAAAGGCCGCACACTTTGAATTTTCTTCCAGATTCTTAAAATATATTGTTTCTAGATCATGTAAAACCAAAAATTAAAATCTTCCATCTAGGGCTTTTTGAGAAAAGTGATTTTTAAAATATTTTATTATGTAATCATAGATTTACTTTAACAAAATATTATTTTACTCAAATTCGAATTTCTGAACATATTTTATACTTATATTGTGTATTCTATATTTATATTAGTGTCATTTGAAAAAAATTACACGCTCTGTTGAACCTTTTTGCGCGCCCTAGACTCGAGTTGTGCAAAAGCAAGAGATGTAATTAACTTCTAATAAATAACATGGAGATTCTAATGTTATTTACGCAAGTAAATAACCTTGGTAGTTTTCTGCTAAAGGTACGTACTTTACCTTTTAGAGATGCGGCTAATACATATACAAATGATTTTTTAACCTACTTTACCTAAAATTCTTAAAGTTACACGTAACTTCACATTTTTGATTATGGCAGATCAAAACATCAACCGGTCCGCTCTTTTGTTTTAGCATAACCTTGTGATTTCTTCGTGTTTGACAGGATCTATAAAGTTATCTGTAAATTCGTTTCTTTTAAGTATATGTGCTGAGGTATAAGATTGTTTTATAATATTGTTGCTTTTCAATGAGCTGTATCATTTTTTATAATTTGAAATGCCACACACAGCTCTCAGCCACCATGAAAATCGATGCAAAGTATGCTTTTTGTGTTGTCGAAAACAAAAGTTAATGTTTGTTATAAAAGACCAATTGAAAAATGCCGTTAAAAGTGTTATTAGTAATTACGTTGACAAAGATAATTTGCCTGCCGCTCTGTGTAGTACTTGTAAAAGACATGTATATCATGCTAAAGATAGCAAAACTCAACTCGAATCTCCAGATATATCAATGTTTACAGCCTTAAAAACAGGCACACGATCACAAAATAGATGTAATTGTAAAATTTGTGAAATTGCTCGCAGAAATGTTAAAATTGCTCCTGCATTGTGGAAAAAGAAAACTGCTAGTAAGTGTTAAAAAGTACACTGGCATATTTTTTGTTTTACATATAAATTTCAATTCACTTATAACAGGTATACTGACATTTTGTTGTAGATCCATCAAAGCAAAACATGAATGAAAAAAGATGCAGCTTTTGTTTCAGTATCATTGCGAAAGGAAAAGCACACAATTGCAATTCAACATCTCTTGTTAAAAATATATCGGATGTAGCATCAGAAAGTAAACATTCAAAAGCCCAGAATCAAATTATTTCATCACTGCTAAAACGTAGACTTGATGAAAATTCGGAAAAAGAAAACGTTATGAGCACAAACTCCAACAGCTTGAAACTTTCTCAAATTCGAGGGCGACCTCTTTCTGTATTAGTCGGTAACAACAATAGTAAAAATCCCGCAATAATTTCTCAATTGTCGTGTGACAATATGCTAGCTATAAAAACTGATTGTAATTTGAGTAACCGCGCTATTATTAAAATTGCTTCTTCTCTCCGTACGGCAATGAAAGATCGAAAAATTATTGAGCCAGGATTAGAAATTAAACTTCAGTCGAAAGCTCACGATGTAGATAATTTTTTTGGACATAAAGAGTTGCCATTCGTTAAAGTAATAGGAACAAAAGTTACTAAATCACCTGCATCGGTCGTCTACTGTACTAATTTAATTGCTTTCACCAATCACATCAAGGAAATGCGACAAGCACAAGAAGTTCATTTGAAATATGGTATTGATGGAGGGGGTGGATTTTTAAAAATTTGCCTGTCAGTGCTATCAAAGTCAACTGAAGTAAATAGAAGAAAACGATCAAAGTATGAAGACGGAATTGCAGTTAGGAGATTTCAGGATTCTGGTGTCAAAAAATTATTTATTCTTGGAATCGCATGTAATACACAAGAAAATTTCGACAACGTGTCACAGCTATTGAATTTATTGAATATTAGCTCTTTTATTGGCTCTACGTTCGCCGTTGATTTGAAGCTCGCTAACATATTAGTTGGAATAATGTCGCACAGCAGTGCTTATCCATGTTGTTGGTGTTATGCTCTAAAAGATGAGCTTCATATTTGTGGCGAATTGAGATCTGCTGCAAATGTAGCAAAGAACTATGAGAATTGGTTTGCTTCAGGAGCTGTAAGAAAAAATGCGAAAAAGTTCTTCAACTGTATTCATCCACCGCTTATAAAAACTGATGATATGGATGACCCATTCTTACAGATACTTCCGCCACCAGAGCTTCACCTCATGCTTGGGGTAGTTAATACACTTTTTACACATTTGATGAAAGAAAACGAAACTGTTGCTTTATCTTAGGCAAAAGCTTGTTATGCTCAACGCGAAATTACTCATGGGAGTCCTGCCTTCAAAGGTAATTCGTGTAAAAAGCTATTAGATAACATTGACCTTTTGCGTAGATCAAACGACTTAGCAATACCGAAATATGTACAAGTCTTTACTGATTTTAAAAATATTGTCTCTGCATGTTTTGGGTCACATCTTGAAGTTCATTATAAGGCATGTATAGCAGATTTTAAAAACAGTTACACAAGTTTAGGTATTAGTATAACACCTAAGATTCATGCAGTATTTTTCCATGTCCAACAGTTTTGTGAATATGCTGACAAAGGACTAGGTTTTTTTAGTGAGCAGGCTATGGAATCAGTCCATTTTGATTTCTTAAAGTCTTCTTGGGAAATGAATAAGGTGTCGCCTAATCATCCAGATTATGCTGAACGACTTCTTCGATCTGTCAGTCACTACAATAGCTTACATTTGTAATATATTAAAACTTAAAAAAGTCATTCATGCTTACTGCTTCGTGCAATCATAAATTAATAATTTATAGTTATATATTTTATGTACATTCATATAATTACAAAATTAAACCTACAATTTATTATATATATATATGTATATCATTATTTTGTGAATAAAAATTGAAAAAATATTTTAAAAATCACTTTTCTCAAAAAGCCCTAGATGGAAGATTTTAATTTTTGGTTTTACATGATCTAGAAACAATATATTTTAAGAATCTGGAAGAAAATTGAAAGTGTGCTGCCTTTTTATTTAATTTCGTTCAAGGGCACCGTGCTATACAAGGGAACAGGTAACCCCAATATTTTATGAACAGTTTTACCATTAGGTAATAAAGTTGCAGCAATTCCTGTAAATGCCATATTACAAACATTTTTTCCTCTACTTTTCAATAAATGCCACAAGGTATTGTACACAAAAGTTTTACCAGAACCACCTGGACCATCAACATATATACATCTACAATTATTTGTAACAGAATCATCCGCTGACATTAATACATAATCAACAACATCTTTTTTTTTGCATTCAACTAAGTATACTTTTCATTTCCTAAAATAATATGATCTTCAAAATTGATAATATTTTTTCTATACAAATATTTTGTTCGTCTTCTATATCTAATAATCCTTGAAAATCTGTCAAATGATATTCTTCTTGGTATAATAAAGTTTTAATATCTCTATAAGCTCTTTTTTGTGCTTCAATATTGTCAATTCCTCGAAAGTCTTCCGCCATGATTCCCTTAAAACGATCCCACAGTTCATTCGGTTCTACTGGGTGACAGTGAATTAAAATTTTAACAAATAATCGACGAAGTAGTTGAGGCATCATCCATACTGCAGCTTCTTCAATTGTTCTAATCCATTCATGATCATCTTCTATAAGACCTAATGCTCAACAAGCTGACGTAAAATTTTCATAAACAACTTTATTAACTGTTCGTAAATCTTCATACGAAGTAGCACCTTTTCTGGTGAGCAACAACAATCTTAAATGAAACAATTCTACTTGAGAAGGACAAACAAAAAATATTCTACCTATTATATTGTCACACCGCTTTCTTGGTCTCCATTGAAGAGTATCACTTATCCATGTATAATGTTCTGGAATTTCTGAGTAATAATACTGATGAGCATTTCTGTCACGTTTATTTAAATCAAAATAGTCTAATAGTTTCGTGTTTCTTTCTAAATTAAAAGAAATCTGATTATTATCTTGTCCTTCATGAATAATAACATTTTGCTTATTCGGTAAGTGTATAGGTAAACGATTAACACTGTGGCTCTTTTTCCTAAAGGTTTACAAAGTATTCTCCATTCTGCTTCAACTGGACCAAGATATCTATTCTCTTCATAATGACGTATTTCATTATGATTAAGACTATTTTGTCCATCAACATTTGTAATAATAATAGAAGCTGCATCATGACCTTTATAAATGTATTTAAATAAATATTTCACAGAATTTACACTTGAAACAATTTCAACATTAATATGACAGTAAAACATTTGTGAAAGCATTGGAGAATAAGGAACAACATGCCTGTTGTCTACAATATAACCATTAGGTCTTTCATAAGTTTTACCTGTATCTCTTCGCCGATATAAAAATAAGAATCATTTTCTATTGTAGTTTCATTTTGAAAAGCTTTCGGAAATTTTTTAGAACATTTACCATCAACTATACACCAATCTCCACAAGAACCATGAATATTATTTTGCATTATTATTTTATGTAATATAGGATTAGTTTTCTCGTTTGGAATTTCTGCTGAGAGAAAACAATCAACACTTTCAGGTGACAAAATTTTAAACTTTTCTTTTAATATAGCCAGCATATGAATATGCGGTAATCCTCTTTTTTTAAATTCTACAACATAAACAAAAGATTTAACTTCACCAAACAACTTTTGTTGAACAATAACATCTACTAAATGATTTACTTTTATGGAAAATACTCTTGCCACAATATCGGGTCTATCAGATGCTGTTTGATTTACAAACAACTTTTCTTGTATTTCTTTCCATTGCGGATTACATGTCATTGTTATAAACAAATCAGGTTTTCCATGTTTCCGAACAATAGCCATAGCATTTTGATACTGCTGCATCATATTGCGAGGTGATCCAATAAATGTAGATGGTAAAATAACCATTTTCCCAATATGTATTTCATGTTCATTTGAAATATTTTGCATGTAATCTGTTAATCCTTTATAACTTTCAGATCTCAACTGCAGTTGATTGTTTTCACAATAAGAAAGTTTATCCTTTTCATACTTAACACCATTATCAACAAAATATTGTTGAAATAATCTACCACCATGTAAAAACGGATTAAATTCCTTATCTCTTATTGCTATTTTATATTTAATGAAAGCACCTCTAGAAACTTTCACTTTTTTCGTCTTTTCTGACTATCAGTACGAATCATAGTAATATTAAAACCTTCTATTCCATATGGATAAAAAATTGAATAAACCCAGGGTTCAACATTGGGATCTAAACTACTAACTAACTGTAATTCTTGAGTTTGCTTATTATAAATTGTAACATAAGACTCTGGAACTTCTCCTTCTCCTTCTCCTTCTCCTTCTGAAAAAAACATGGATCAACTCCATCCTCTGGATACAGAGCACTATTCATCTGATAATAAATTTGACCTTGAATTTTAAAACAATAAGGACCTGGTCTTCTATTTTTAAAATCAATAATATTTGCATTAAATGAGGCGAAAGCAAATGAACTATTATAGCATCTAATACATTGCATAAAGTGAGATGTTATTAACAGATGACAATTCAACAGAGTCAGAAACTATCTTTGATTGCAAAATGTAATTAGTGCTAACTTCATTTTTAATACATAATTTTCTATCTACTTTTTCATTAGAAACTTCTTTTATCCTTTAACTATTTAATTTTATTCTTTTCTTTTTTAACTGAAATTTAGAACCTGCAATATCGTTATCACATTGAATATTTGAATTACTCAAAAAACACTGTTGGTTTAAATTAACAATTCTAGTATTTAAACTTGTCATCACTTCCTTACCCTTAACATCATTAATTCGATTATCATTAGTGTCACAAACCTTAGACACATTATCTTTTTCAATAGGTAACTTTTTTCTCATTTTTCTTTTTGCGATATCTTTTTTGTCTAAAATATTGAGTCTTTAAATTTAATGCTCCTGAATTATTATTAATAGATGACACTTCTTTGCATCTAGATGACTTGTTACTATTTTTATCTATTTCTTCAATTAATAGTTCTTGTTCTACTATATTCATATCGAGATTTAATTTTAATCTTTTCTTTTGTAACTGACATTCAGAATCTGGATTATTGTTAGTACAATTAAAATTTAAAGAACTTAAAAACCTTCTTGATTTAAATTAACTGTTCTATTATCAAAAATTGTAATAACGTCTGGAACATTATTCATTAGATTATTATTAGTGGCACAAATTTCCTTAGAAACATTATCTTTTTCAATAGATAACTTTTCTTTATTTTTCTTTTCGCGATATCTTTTTTGTCTAGAATAATGCGCCTTTAAATTTAATGCTCCTGAATCATTATTATTAGACAATTCTTGTACACATTCAAATAAATCGTTCCTATTTTTATCTTTGTTTTCAATTAAAAATTCGTGTTCCACTTTTTTCGTTTCATAGTTCAATTTTATTCTTGCATTTTTTTCCTGACATTTAGAACTCGCAATGTCATTACCATCTTTCAAAACAATAATCTTATTATTCTCTGTACAAGAAAAAACTCTATTTTCTGTTATTTCTTTCTGACTTTTTAGAACTGAACTAAACAATTTTGGATTAACATTTTCATGTAGAAATTCTGAATTTCTACATAAAAGAACATTAGATTGATCAAGAAGGAGTCTCCATTCCTTCTGAATAATAAAAGACCTAACGTCATTTGTTTTTTTTGTTTTAAAGGGGATTAAACGACTTTCATTAAACATTACATTTCTATTTTTTCGCATTTCACTCATTTCATTTTCAGCAATATCAATTACATTTTCATCCAAAATAACATAATCAAGAGTATTTGGAAATTCATTAAAAAATATAGAAGTTGCAAATGCTATTGCAAATACTCCACAATCATAACTACCAAACGGTTGTTGTTGAACACCTGTAAAAACCACTTGTGGTTTAAAAGGATATAATCTACTTAAATAAACCAATTGATCCTTATTTAAGTATCCTTTGTTAAGACTATCGTAAACATGTAGCATTTGTCCATCATAATAAGTACAAATCCAATGACCCCTTTTATTATCTCCACTAAACAATATTAGAATATATTTCTCACTTGCATTAACTTCTTTAATAAAATCGGGCGTCTGCAGCAACAAAGTACTTTGCATACTAAAAACTAATCTTTATTTTCTTTCCAAAAGCTTTTGAAATTCATAAATGTGAATATCATCCAACATATCATATTTAGATACTTCAATCATATTATCAATATGAGAATACATATTTCCTCATAGTATTTGCAATTAATCACAATATTTATCCGTCAATCTAATTCAATAAACCAATCTAATAAACCAATCTAATAAACCAATCTAATAACCAATCTAACAAACTACAGTCAGGTCTCGCTAAGTGTCGTAACTTGGATTTTTTCAAACCCGCCTGTCTCCATAAGTGTCACTGACCTAAACCACGCCCCTATAGAATGAAAGTGGTAATTCCAGGGTCGTACATTTACAGTACCATTTTTAGGGGAATGACAAAAATTTTTAAACATCAAATTTATGAAAATTAAAATTTTTTTCGGTGTAATTTTTTTCTTAGAAAATGCAGGTTGCCAAACTTAGACCAAATAAATTCAAAAAATTAAAATCAATTTTATTAATAAAAAAATAATTTTTAAAATTCAAACATTTATTTTATCTTGTAAAATCTACACCATATCATCTCATGAATCACAGATAATTATCTGAAACATGATTGCTAAACTGTTGGTTAACATTAAATATAATATAGTTTTACATAAGTAAAACTAAATATTTTTTAATTAATAATATTAAAAAAAATTAAATCAATTAATTATAAATTTATAATACATTTATTTATTATTATTCATTTATAATTTTTAACAAATAATCAAAATTTATAATTTTTAATACATTTTTAAAATTTATAATATAAATTTAAATGGGTTTTCGAGAGTTCAGGGAGTTTATTCTGTGAGCCGGCTCTGGCGAAGTCGATTTTTAACAATGGAGAGGGTACAGAAAAGTGGGGAAAGTGACACTTATCGGGTCTCGAACGATGACACTTTGTGAGTCGTGACACTTACTGAAGACGACACTTGGTGAGACCTGACTGTAATATAATAAACCAATATAATAAGCCAATCTAAACAGCTAATATAATAAGCTAATATAATTAACAAATCTATTTCAATAATCCAATTTAATATAAATTCTAACCATTCAACCCTAACCAACTCTAAAAAACCAATTTCATCTACTGGAACACCTGAAATGAATTTAAAAAATTAGTAAACTGAAATTTTATATATCTCCTTTTTAAAAAATCGTATTTTTGACTGTGTATATTACACAAAATTAATAATTTCTATTAAGATTAATGCGAGGGAAATAGATATAGTTTACTTAAATTTAATAGATTGTAAAAGTTAATAAATAAGCGATTTTTGTTTAAACATTTATTGATGATGAAACAAACATATTTTCAAAGAAATAATCTTGAAAATTCTTTAAATGAGAGTGAGCTATAAACACAGTTAGTACTTATACTTTTAGAACTATTATTCAAATACCTTTAAAATTAAAAGTAGTAAATTTTATTAAGTAAATGCAGTTTTTAAATTCTGAATTAACTGTAATTAGTTGACAGTATGACAATTTTTTTAATCTTAAAAAATCAAAATATAGGCAAATTTTTCTTTTATTACAAAAAACTTTTTTTTTATTTAAACATAAAAGGCATATTTTTTGTAATAATTTTTTTCTTAATCCAATTGTTCTAGACTTATAACATACGGAACAAAGGTTAGCATCTTAAATAATTCTACATTAACCGACTCTACAGATCCCAACTGTATAAGGCATAAGAAATAACAAACAGTAAAATCAATGATCGACTGTTCAGTGACCGACTCTACAAATTCCGATATTTATTAATATGACAATTAGAAAACCCAACTATTCAATGACCGACTCAACAAATTGCGATTCCCATTAATATGACAATTAGAAATCCCGTCTCTTCAATGACCGACTTTACAATTTATAATTTTAATTAATATGACAATTCAAAAACCCAATTCTTCAATGACCGACTCTACAAATTATAATTTTAATTAATAAATGAATTGGATATCCCGACCCTTCAATGACCGACTCTACAATTTATAATTTTTATTAACATGACAATTGGAAATCCCGACTCTTCAATGGCAATTTTTTATTATTATCAAGAGTGATTAAGTTTTCAGAAAATTTTTTTATTTATATTATTATTGGTTATTGTTAACGAAAACATAAAACTTTCTATGCGCCTAAAATTCTGAAAGGTGGGAAAAATCTGCTGGACAGCACTATATATATTATATTATAATTATAATCTATATAAATACAATTCAAAGTTCGACTGTACATATTACAATACATATTACAATAACATTACAGCGATATTATCTGGTAATATTGCTATAATATTACAGTCACATTGAAATGTAAATTAAATAAAAATGACTCTAAAATGCATTCCTAATGAATAAACATATATTTTATCATTACAAAAAAAATTTTGAAATTTTTTTAGAAGAGAGTAATATTGATGTAATATTACAGTAATATTATCGCGTAATATTGCTGTAATGTCACTGTAATATTGATGGGTAATATTACTATGAGGCGGAAATTTTAATGTGACTGTAATATTGAAGTAATATGACCGGACAATATTACCGCAAATTTACTGTATTATTACGAGCTACATAGGCACCCAATGATTACAGCAACCTTTTATTACATTTAAGACTAATTTTTAACCTAAATTAAAAAATATTTTTTTGTTTATGACAATATGAATTTTTTTATAATTAAAAACTGGATACTTGTTTAAGACTTATTTAATCAAAAAATTTGAAGCCATGTAAAGTACTTAAGAAATTATATTAATTTTTTAATAATACAAGGCAAACTCAAGGACAAGCTAAAGGATTTTTTAATTGATTCTAGATATTTCCGAGTAAATTAAAAAAAAGAATGAGCTGCTAAATATTTTTTTGTGGATATTATGTAACAAATTTTTATTAACTAAAAGTTAAGAATCATTCTTTTAATAATATACACTCGGGTCGCAAAGTTTCAGTACATTTTGACTGTTTACTTGTAAATGCTCGCTCCACTTCAAATTCAAATATTTCTGTAAAAATATTTATTATTATTTAAAATAAATCATTTTAAAGCTCAATACATTTAGAGTCAAATAGGCAAAAAAAAATAACCAATTTAATATTGTAAATTTGAAAATATAATTCTTTAAAGTTAGAGATTTTTTATGAAAATTGCGATTTCGTAATCTGGAGTTTAAGCTAACGCCAATTAATGAAAAAATTTCTTTAATATTTGACAGTTTTACAATATAGTGTACAAATTTCACTCTTTAATTTGAGACCAAAATCTTTTATAAGTATTCAGTATTTGCCTTAAATTCTGTAAAAATAATTACTCTTGCTTTCTAAAGTTTTCAAGGAATATAAATTGCAAATTCGTCATTTCTGTTCACTTGTTTTATCAATTAACCAAATTTTTGAAAAATGTGCATCTCTTTTTCATTGTAAAATTTCAAAAATTGCACCTTGAAATAAAATAAGTAATAATGCGAGTTAAAATTTGTAACATTATAAGAAGAGGGATAAATTTCATGTAAATAATTTAAATTTACTACAGTCAAGAGGTTCAATATTTTTCAAAAGTGTGGTTAATTTATAAAAGAAATGAATAGAAACGATGAATTTGCAATTTATATTCTTCGAAAAATTTAGAGCAAGAGCAATTATTTTTATACAATTTGAAAAAATACTTCATATTTGTAAATGATTTTTGTCTAGAATTAAAGAATAGAATTTGTACTTGTTATTGTACAACTGTCAAGTCTTAAAAATTTTTTTTCTTCAATTGGCGTTCGCTTGAACTCCAGATTCCGAAATCGCAATTTTTATAAAAAATCTCTAACTTTAAAGAATTATATTTTCAAATTTACGATATTAAATTGGTTATTTTTTTGCCTATTTGACTCTAAATTTATTCAGCTTTAAAATAATCCTTGTTTGATAGCTGTTGCATCTATTTTTACAGAAATATTTGAATTTGAAGTGGAGCGAGCATTTACAGTAAACAGTCAAAATGTACTGAAACTTTGCGACCCGAGTGTATTACTCAGGTATTAAATAACAGTTTTTTTCTTTTTATTATATACGTCATAATAATAAATTACTATAATTATAAAATTATCATTTAAACGCTTTTAAATAACTTTAAAACATCAGTTCAATAAGAACTTTTCTAAACGTTTCAATGATATTTTTCAAAAAATTGAAATTAATATTTTCAAGGTTAAATACATAACAATTTAATATTCTAATATAATTTTCAAGTTATTTTAAGAGTAAGGAGAGAAATAGTTTCAAAACTAATTTGAAAAAATTATAAATATTAATAATTAGGAATTATTTTTTGTTAACTGACAAAGAATTAAATAATAACATTTATTGCTCTTTATTGTCATGTAATCAAACTTTTATTTCACAAAATAGCAGATTAAAATAATTGATTTTAATAATACTTCCGTATTGTACTGTATAATCTGTGTTCTCTGTTCTCTGTTAATAAATGTAAACTACTGTTGACTCTCTGTGAACAAAGAAAATAAACCAATAGCAAGCATCACCGCTACGTTTCTGACCAATAGCGACCGTCATCATCGTTTTTCAGACAATAGCAACCGTCATCATCGTATTTCAACCAATAGCGACCGTCACCATCTTATTTTCAACCAATAGCGACCGTCATCAAGAAATTTCAACCAATCGCGACCGTCATCATGAAATTTTCAACCATTCGCGACCGTCATCATGAAATTTCAACCAAACGCGACCGTCATCATGAAATTTTCAACCAATGCGAACATAAACTTTTCGGCACCTTCGAGATTATCTAGAAATACAAAACTTTCTAAAATTAATTTTAATAGAATTGTGAAAATTCTATTTACTTAAGAATTTATTTGGTTATTGGTTATATTTTATTTGCTTTCATTGCTCAAGTGATATGTAAATATATACTAAATTTATACCCAAAGGGAAGTTGCCAATGGTAACCATTGGTTTATTAATGGCCCATGATTGGTGCCCAATGGTTTTTTCTTGGCAAAACTATTGGCAATCAACAATGGCCCACCATTGATTTTTGCTTGTGATGATCACGCTACTGCTAATGATCGGTAGCCAAGCATCGGGCCAATATTACTTGCAAAAACAAAGGTAATAGAGTGATAAAAATTCCCTTACCGTGTATCTCACGGGCAGTCATCGATTCGCTCCCGTGAGGGGAAGCAGCCTATCCCCACCATTCGACCATGTGCCTGCCAGGAAGTTCGGAGCGAACGTAGCACAGCGGGGGTCCGGACCCTTAATCCCTCATTAAGGGACCTTTCCTTAATGACACTATTAAATAAAAATAAATTTTTTAAAACATTGACATTTTTAATTTTTTCTTATTAAATTCAGATTCCTGACTTCATTACGAATTTGTGCATATATTTTTTGTTTTAAAAATGTTAAAATTTATAATTTATTAGTAACGTGTCATTGAAAAAATGCATTTTCATTCAATTTCCCTCACCTCGGAAGCAATTTTTTTCTTTAGATAATTGTTTATTTTAATATTAAAAGCCATTTCCAATGACTTCTGTTATTAAAATAAATTATTAACATGTGAAAAAACTGCTTCTAAGGCAAGGAAACCTAAAAAAAGCCTTTTTTAAAACGTTGGAGGGGGGTTTGGTCTGGGTTTTTAGTACCTTTTAGTACCAACTAGGCAGTCAATTTGACTCTCTTTCTGTATTTCAAGAAAAGAAGGAAACAAGATACGACGGCAAAAAATATATGCACACATTCGTAATAAAGTCAGGAATTTAAATTTAATAAGAAAAAATTAAACATGTCAATGTTTAAAAAAATTTATTTTGATTTAAAAATGTCATTAAGGAAAGGTCCCTTAATGAGGGATTAAGGGTCCGGACCCCCGTTGTGCTACGTTCGCTCCGAACTTCCAGGCAGGCACATGATTACATGGTGGGGGTAGACCCCTTCCCCTCACGGGAGCGAATTGATAATCGCCCTATCTCACAGGGTGTTTTCGGCAAGTGCTCGGATTGTACTCTGGATTACTGCAGTGGCGCTCACCTTAACTTTTACTTGAAATGCCTTTTTGAACATGTGAATGGAGGTTTAATTAATAGATCTTGCGCAGTTCTACCAGTTCATGACTTCCAGTTTGTCACGTGTTTGTTTGCGTTAAATTTTCCTGATTTTGTCTGATAAAAAGTTTAAAAATGAGTGCGAAAAAAGTCATAAATCTCATTTTAGATTCGAATGGTTGTTTGATTCAGAGGCCGGAAGATAAATATGTATTGTGTTGTTTGCGGAACAGTGAAGGTGAGTACTGTTAAGATTTTATAGGTTATATTTATTTTAATTTTCATTCATTTTAGATAATATTTAATTTTATTCATTTTAGTTAATATTTAATACGTTTTTGTTTATCACTTTTCAAAATTTAACAATTTAATTTATCTTCTTTATATAACAAAACTGTAAAATATTAATATAAAGTTTAAAAAATTGTTATTTCCCAGTAATATCCCCTTTTAAAAATGACCACGTGTGTAATACACGTGGAAAAATTATGTTTCAATGTCAATTATTACTTCCAATAATTAATTAAAAATAATAAAAATTTCAAGTCCAATTAGACCTTTGGACAATTATAATATTACGTGTTTATTTACAATTGGATCACGATGCCAGTTTAAGAATAATATTCATTAATATTAGTATTTTTTGAATTTTTATAAATAAGAGAATCTTCTGACAATTAATCAATATTCCTTAATTACGTTCTTTACATATTTGAATTATCATTAGAAAGTTAATATAAATATTATTTTTATATTCAATGAAATAACATATGAGGCATTCTCCGTGAGATTTTCTCTCAACATTTTTTTTGGATTAAAACAATTTTTTTCGAATTCTATATGAAAAATAAGTAAATACGTGTTTTTTATTTTTTTATTTGACAAAATTATGAGAGTTATGATTTTTTTTAATTTAACATCTTGAGTAGCAACGGACTTTTAAAACACTTTTTTCTGTTATACTAAATGATAAAAAATAATATAATATATGGAAATTATTTTTTTTTCTAAATATTTCAAATATATGATAAAAATAACGTTAATAAAGCGAAAATATTAAATAAATTAAAATTTCGCCTAAAATGTGACTTTTCTTAAAAGCGAAGTAATTGATTTTCGGTTTTTTTTATTACAACCGTTGTTAAATAAAGAAATTTTTCCTACTTATGCCAAAGTGGTGTTTTTTAGGGTTTAAATTATATTTAAAATTACATCAGCCATTTGCACAGAGTTTTATTTGATTTTTTACACTTTTTAAAAAATTAATAAAAAAATGAAAAACAAAAGAAAATGAAAGTTTTAAGGTTAATTTTTCAATTTCCTCCTCTAAAACTTGTGCAAATGGCTGATGTAATTTTAAATATAATTTGAACCCTGAAGAACACCACTTTGGCATAAATGGGAAAAATTTCTTTATTTATCAGCGGTTGTAATGAAAGAAAAAATCGAAAATCAATTGAAATATTCAGGATAAAATAAATAATTTCCATATATTATATTATTTTTTATCATTTAGTATAACAGAAAAAAAGTGTTTCAAAAGTCGGTTGCTACTGAAGATGTTAAATTTAAAAAACGTTGGGGAACCATTTTGATTACCGGTAGATTTCCCGACTGCAGATTCCCGACAGCTATTTTCCCGACAACTCTCTTCCCGACAAGTATTTTTCCCGAAGGCGATTTCCCGACAAATGCAAATCCCGACAATTATAACACGATATTGTGAGACACAAGTTTCAGATTGGGAATAGATTGTAATTCTTCTAATGATTTTGGGTTCGGAGGCAAATCCTTTCGACGGCAACCACGCATTGCCTTTGCCAAATTTTGTCGTTCTGGCAAGTGACTCAGAACTGCTAAGGGAACATTCGCAATCACATCAATACCATTAGTCACTGTTACTGCTCTAGCCGAACATTCTCCTGCCCGTAGCCGATTGCAGTCCCAATATGTTTTCTCACCCCGCTTTCTTGATTTTAAATAAACGTAACCATTAACAATTAATTTTTTATCCACGATTATTGCAGAGTATTCCATTATTAACAAGAATTTTGACAATTATTAACAAGAAATTTGGAACACGAGAATTTATTAACACTAGAATTTGGAAATGTCAAAATTTGGAACACGAGAATTTATTAACACTACAATTTGGAAATGTCAAAATTTGTTTCATTGTTTCTATAGCAACCAAAATGCTTTCTTTTATTTTGTCGGGAAAAATACTTGTCGTGAAACTGGATTCGTGAAAACAGGTGTCGGGAAATTGCTTTCGTGAAAAACATTTGTCGGGATAATAGTTGTCGGGAAAAATTATTTCGTGATATTGAATTCGGGAAAACGTTGGGGAACCATTTTGATCAAATAAAAAAATAAAAAACACGTATTTTCTAATTTTTCATATAGAATTCGAAAAAAATTGTTTTAATCCCAAAATAAATTATGAGTGAAAATCTCACTGAGAATGCCCTATATGATACCTAATAAAATATTATTTAAAAAGATGCGAATAATATTTTTTTCAGGTTTAGAAAATGTTTGCTACATTGCTCCTGATAAGATAATTTTTGGTAAGTTTTAAAACCTTTAGAAATAAAATTCAAGTTTTATCTATACATTCGATCATAAAAAATGTAGCATAACTTTTCTTTTCATGTACTTCAAAGTTCTTTTTGCTGTTAGTCTAACTTAAAATCTTAGGCATATTTTAGTGAAAAATTCTAAGCTGAAGTAAAGTTAACACTTTTTTTCAAAGAATAAAAAAATTCAAATTATTTTGTCAGATTGATGAAACACTATCCGTAGCTAAAATTCTAAATAAATACAACCTACTCTTACAATAAAATTTAAAAATAAATAATAAACTAAATTTATAATTTAATAATTCTTTAATTTAGCTTGTATTTATATATTTTTGTCTTCAAGTTTTAAATTAACATCATTTATAATCTATTTTATTACCAATTAAATAAACAAAATAGTAATAAATAAATATTAATAAATAGTATATAAATGAATTAATCAAATAAATACAATTGTTTTCTACAAGATAGTTGGGTAATAAATACATTAAAATTTATCAAAAAATATCCTAAAATAAAAGGATTGTATTTATGTTTAAACATCGAATAACAAACATTTTTGGAATCTTATTGTTTTCTTTGTGGTTGAAATTAATATTAACAAAATAATTAAAGCATTTTAATGTTCTCCTTAGACTTAACTTCAAAAGATATAACTTGTAATGAGAATTTTATTTGTTAAAAATTTGATTAGTTTTTGAATAGGTATCAGGGTTTTAATATCTATTTGAATTAATCACTCGATCGTTTTAGTTAAAATATAGAATTGAGTTAAACGACCACTCAAAACTTTAAGGTTTCTGAAATTAGCATCGATGCTCATCATCTAAAACTATTTTTTCTTATTTTTAGGGATAAAATTTTAACTAATTTCACTTCTTTCATTCAAGTAGTGAGTAAAGAACTATTTAAGAATATTTTTTAACCTTAAACCTTGAAAAGAATTAAGAGATTTTTTTCGCTTTCGTATACAAAATATTTTCGATGATGAGCATCGATGGTAACTTCATGGACTTAAACTTTAGCTTCTAAAATATTCGTGAGAGTTTGTCAAATTTTCAGATTAATTTCAAAACCTGTCATGTAATATTTTTGAAGATAATAATCACATTTACTAAGAATTAGACATGTGTCAGGCTCAAGTCTTCATTATATCTAAAATATTCAATGAAAATTATTCAAATAATTAAAAATTAACTTTTAAATGAGATAAATCTAACTTAAACCTAAGCCATAATTTGTTTGCTTCTTCGGTACCAGTTCTTGGGAGCGCGTCGTCACATTTATTTAAATTACACTTAAAATTACCATTTAAATAACAAAAAAATTAAAACAAAAATTATGTTAATTTTAATAAAATAACAGGAAATCTTTTTATTTTTCTTGAAAACTAATCAGACTTTTTTGTTTGACGTCTAACTTTTGAAAAATTATAATATAATTATTCTTTATTCAAGATAAAAATGTGCAAGCAACCTCTGCCTCAACAATTTCTGAGACAGAAAATGTACCAGGAACCTCTACCTCAACAATTTCTAAGATTAAAAATGTACCAGAAACCTCTACCTAAACAATTTCTAAAACTAAAAATGTGCCAGGAACCTATACCTCAACAATTTTTAAGATTAAAAATGTGCCAGGAACCTCTACCTCAACAATTTCTAATATTAAAAATGTGCCTGGAACCTCTACCTCAACAATTTCTAAGATCAAGGATCCTGTACAACATGTCAACATTAATGAAATAAAATAAGTAATAATGCGAGTTAAATATTGTAACACTATAAGAAGAGAGATAAATTTCATGTAAATAATTTAAATTTACTGCATTCAAGAGGTTTAATATTTTTCAAAAGTGTGGTTAATTGATAAAACAAATGAATAGAAACGACGAATTTGCAATTTATATTCTTCGAAAAATTTAGAGCAAGAGAAATTATTTTTATACAATTTGAAAAAAATACTTCATATTTGTAAATGATTTTTGTCTAGAATTAAAGAATGGAATTTGTACTTGTTATTGTACAACTGTCAAGTCTTAAAAAATATTTTCTACAATTGGCGTTCGCTTGAACTCCAGATTACGAAATCGCAATTTTCATAAAAATCTCTAACTTTAAAGAGTTATATTTTCAAATTTACAATATTAAATTGGTTATTTTTTTTGCCTATTTGACTCTAAATTTAATAAGCTTTAAAATGATCCTTGTGTGATAGCTGTTGCATCTATTTTTACAGAAATATTTGAATTTGAAGTGGAGCGAGCATTTACAAGTAAACAGTCAAAATGTACTGAATCAGGTGAACATTTTTCCGAATTTGCTCAAACTTGCTTGCAATTTATTAGTCGGTGTTTTTCGGGTTCACCATTTTAAATTTGACTTTAGATTCGTAATCAGCGATACCGAAAACTCCTGAGTAACAAGTTTCAACAAAATCCAATTGCTGGATTTCTGGGGGGCACAAAAGAGTTAAAGGTTAAATTAATGTAGAAATTTTTTTTAATAATTCAAAAAGTTTAAAATTAAACCTGCTGATTGAAAAATATTGTTTAATTAAACCATGCCTACTTATATTGTAGAGAAAAATCCACTTAGATGGTCGGAAACAATGACCTTGCTGCTCTTGTCCCAATACCTGAATATTCAAGAAGCGAACAAGAATTTATCTATGACAAAACTATTTACAAAGTTGTCAAATGCGTTGAGAGGAGAAGGATATAATGCATCTGCGGAACAGTGCTACAACAAGTGGAAATTATTAAAGAATTTGTATCGAAAAAATTTGAAAAAGAAGGAAAAAACTGGAGAAAGACCTATAAAATGGCCATACTTCCAGGCAATGCATGATATCCTATTTGAAAAACCCGATATTAATCCTCCTGCTGTGGCCTCTAGTTTAAGTGGATATGAAAAACGTATAAAACGTACTATTTCAGAAATAAAAAATGACGAGGATTACGATGAAAATGTACCTATAAAGAAAAAGAAAAGTTTAAAAGAAAGTACAAATGAAGCTTTACTACGTGAACAAACAGAAGCTAGAAAAGAAGCTAACGAAAGGCATAAGGAAACAACTGAACAAAGAAGAGAATTTCTCAGCATTTTTCGTGATTTTGCCGAATCACTGAAACAGTAAAAGTAGATTTTACATAACAATATATCAATCAGATCAATTATTTTTGTTAAATGTGAAGAAGCTATCAATTTTTTTCTGAGTTCTTTGATAATTTTGAAATTATTAATTGATTTCGAAAAATATTTTTCTGATTAAGCGGGTTTCTGTATTCAGGGCAGCTGTGCTGTCGATACATATGAAACCCATGAGCTTATCGAGATTTATTTAAGATATTTAATTTAATTTAAAAATTGATTCGGAAAATTGATAGCTTCTTCACATTTAATATTTTCTACCGAATGATAAATTCACTTTCTTTAATTAATTATTTTTGTTATTCAAGATATAAGTAATATTTCTTTTATATTCTATATTTCACTAATGAAAATATAAATAAACTTAAAAAATTTTCTTGGAAACTTGCCAAAAAGTTTCTATCAAGAATTATAAGATTACAATTTTTCTCTAAATGTGTACTCTCTAAATGTGAATTAGGAAGTTTTCATTTCTATACTAATGAAATAGTGCGGATTCGTTTACCAATTTGCATTAGTAACAGTTTTTACTAATTCCTATTAGAAAACTACTAATCCGTAAAAAATACCACTTACAAATTGATTTAGTAGTTTTCAACTATCAATTAGTAAAAAACTTCTAAAAAATAGTAAATAATATTACTATTTCAAATTGGAAAACGAATCCACATTACTTCATTAGTAAAAATAAAAACTTACTGATTCTGATTTATAGAGTAATGTAATTACAATGTCTTCCCATACTTGTTGTAAAATAAAAGTACTTGCCAAAAATAAAGCTGTTTCAAGCAGATAGCATAGGTTGCAGGAATGTTATGTTCCAAAATTTTTGTAACATTACCACGAAATGTTTACCAAGTAAAAATGTTCAAACTGACAAAACATTACACAGCAACATTGCAAAATTCTTTAATTTTTGTTTCTTTGTAATATTATATTAAACACAATGTTCTGGAAACGTTGCAGTGCAATATGAAAGCAATGTTGCTACAATGAAGTCTTAACGATACTGTGATCATAATTTTTATTAACTTAGCGTTTAAAAGTATAATGTTAACCCATTAAGGACCAAACGGACGAAATATTAGTGTTGAATTCGAGGAGTTTTCTTTATATGAAAAGGATCCTTAAAAAAACTAATATATACCATACCTAATGTAAAATTTATCGCTCTTTCAGATTCCGTTGTCAAAATTTGTTTATAACAATTATGAAAAAAGTTATGATTAATTTATAAAAAAAACACTATTTTTCGAGAAAAAAATTCATTTAATGGATATTTTCACACAGAAAAATTAAGGATATTGTCTCGAGAGCTCAAAATATCGCGTCCATGGACCCTCAGCTACAAAAAGTATCAAAAAATAATTTTTAATTCCAAGATGGTAGTCGACAAAATGGCGGCTAAACCTCGAAAAATGGTCTACAAAAGTCCCAACGTGTTAAATAAATGAAAACTCAAATGCACATGCATGAAAATTAATTTGGTAGAGTTTTTCTGATCGCTGATTACAAATATAATTAGAATTTAAAAATATAATTGTAATTTAAAAAAATTCAAAATGGCGGATCCAATATGGCGAACGAATTTTTCAAAAATTTTGCTGAATTCATGTGAAACTTGTTACTCGGGGGTTTTTGGGGTCGCTGATTACGAATCCGATGTCAGTTTCACAAAATTCAAAATGGCAGATCCAATATGGCGGATGAATTTTAAAAAAATAACTGAATTCACTTGAAACTTGTTACTCAGGGGTTTTCGGGGTCGCTGATTACGAATATAAAAATAGTTTTCTAAAATTCCAAATGGTAGATCCAATATGGCGGACGAATAATGAAACATTTTCCTGAATTGGCTTGAAACTTGTTACCCACGGGTTTTTGGGATCGCTGATTACGAATATAAAGTTAGTTTTCTAAAATTCCAAATGGTGGATCCAATATGGCGGATGAATTTACAAATTTATTGTCTATTTTTTAGTAGCAAGTTATTTTTTTTTTAAAATGTTTTTGTCCCTTAGCCGTCGATAGTCTCGCTGTTGCCCGACTCTTACCGCGAGGAGGTGGACATGTTGAAGAGTCATTTTTTTTAAATTTTTTATAATTTTTTATAATTTTTTTTAAATTTTGTAAATTAAAATTTAAAAAATTTTTTTTTTTTAATTTAGAAAACTTTTTTTTGTTTTTATCTTTATTTTAAGAATGGGAATTCTTCTTCTTCTTTTTCTCGAAAAATAGTGTTTTTTTTATAAATTAATCATAACTTTTTTCATAATTGTTATAAACAATTTTTGACAGCGGAACCTGAAAGAGCGATAAATTTTGCATTAGGTATGGTATATATTAGTTTTTTTAAGGATCCTTTTCATATAAATCATTAGTATTAGCGTGATCATCCCAAAGGAAACTAATGGTGGTCCATTGTTGGTTGACAATTATTGTTCTAATAATGGCACGGAGTTTGTCAAGCATGGTCCAATCGTTTACTCCCCATTGGGAATATTCACACAAGCTTACTATAGTATTTTTACAAAACTGAACAATATCGATTCGTAAAAGTTATATTTTGAGCATTTCAACGAAAAATCGGACATTTGTGTCCATGCGTCATTATAATAATATTTGAAAATGCTTAAAAAAATTATTTTCAAATTTACTCAATACAATTACATACGTAAAGAAACACATTTAAAGTATTATTAATTGAATTATTTAAGAACGAATATTTGCAGTAGGGTTTTTAATTTGAATAATTTCATTTTTTTAAATCAGGAGAACTTATTTCTTTCCATTCTCAAATTTAGCAATGCCAGACCAGAAAATACTACACGCATAACGTATACTTCATCAACATATATAATATTTTCTATAGTAGGTGCAGCCTAAAAATGCAAACTAAACAAACATTTAATATACTTCATCATATTTATAATAAAAAAGAACACTATTTGCCAAAAATAAAGTAAGATTTATACTAAATGGCATTTTTTACAAACCCGTATTTTTTTACTAAATAAATGAGCAACATAAACAATTAAATAAATATAAAAATAAATAAATGGTTTATTAAGTAAATACATAAGACGGTTTTCACGTCAAATGTCCATCCAAAATAAAAAAGTTAATTAATTAATCCCAAATTTTTTTATGAGTTGTCCTATAAGTTTGTAATTTATCTCTCAAATATTTTTGAATTTTATAAAAAATTATAAGAAGAGGAGGAGGTAAAAGTTTTGACTATTGATGCGACACGCACTACTTTGTTTATTTATTGTACTTAAATGAAACGATGAAAAATAATTTGCGTAAATGGGTTTTTTAGATTTTTTTCATAAGCTTTCGATTGCCGTAGTCCATTTTAGAAATTTTTTTTATTTTGACCAAAATTAATGAAAATTAAGGATAAAATTTAACTTTTTCATCTTTGGGCTCGTTTTTGCTTCCTCATAAAGGAAGCCTTATAGTGATGTCGATTTCCGAATTTTTTAAAATCAATTATTTTTACAAATTTTCAAGTGTAGTATATATAATTCGTCGAGAGGAACAAATATCCGGATGTATGTGTGTATGTATGTGTGTGTGTGTGTGTGTGTGGGTGTGTATGTGTGTGTGTGTGTGTGTGGGTGTGTATGTGTGTGTGTGTGTGTATGTCACCGATTCTTGTGGACAAATTTTCTCTTACACATCTTGATGGATTTTGATAAGATTTTGTAGATGTATTACGGTCATGAATACCAAGAATCAGACAGAAGGATTTTCAAAAATATATTTAAAAAAAATTTTTTTCAACATTTTTTTAATTTTTGAAAAAATTAATTTTTTGGTTTTTTGAAATAACTTTTTTCTATATTAAAATTTTTAATAATTCTTGTCAAAATTGCATTCCTGACATAAAAACGAATCGATTCATGTATATAAAGTAAATATTTTATCAAAATTTATAGAATTAATAAATATTTTAATTTTTCACAAAAAATTAAAATTTTGTATTTTTTGACATTTTATCATAACTTTTAAAAATAATTATTCTATAATAAAAAATTGAATAATTAATATTTATTCAGGGTACTTTACCCGGTTTATTAATTATATTTAATAAACTATTATAATTATTTAACTTTTAAAATTATATATAATAATATATATTGAGGAAGCTAAATGGTCATGAAATGAACAACTTGTTTTATTCTATTTTTATTGAAAAGATGAGGTATTTTCCCAAAAAATACTTAATTTCCAGAAAACCGAATTTTTTTGTTTTCGAGAAATTAAATATTGAATATAGCGCGTCACGTTTCTGCGCGGACGCTCTGTGCTGCGCCGCTGTACTGTACGGTGCATAACAAACTTCAGATTATTGGATTATTTTCATTTTTTTAATATTTTTTTTTAGTATAAAGGCATGATATTGTTTTGTTCATTAGAGACAAAATATTATGTGTTTTCGGAATGAAAGGTTGCTAAGAAAAAAGTTCCAAAAAGTGGTTTAATAAACGGTTCAAATAAAAAAAATTCAAAAAGGAATCAGAAAATAGTCAAAATCTAAATAAAAATGATGAATACATGATTTTGCAGCCTTTTTATTTAATGTTAAATTTTAAGAAGAAATAAAAAAAAATTGGACAAGTGCGAGTTGAACTTGCACTGCAATGGCAGGTTCCGTACACAAATATTAAAACAATACATGCAACATTCATCGGTAAATGGTAGAATTAAAATAAACAATTAAAAAAATATATTAAAATCATTTGATAAAAAAAATAATTTAAAAAAATTAAAGTATTGTATATCTAATATTGTAAACAATAATAAGTAGAGGAACAAAATTCGCACAATTAGTTCCTCTATTTATTATTTTTTACAATATTAGATATACAATACTTTAATTTTTTTTAATTATTTCTTTTTATCAAATGATTTTAATATATTTTTTTAATTGTTTATTTTAATTCTACCATTTATTGATGAATGTTGCAAGTATTGTTTTAATATTTGTATACGGAACCCGCCATTGCAGTGCGAGTTCAACTCGCACTTGTCCATTTTTTTCATTTTATTTAAAATTTTTTTTTTTAGATTTTTAATATATTTTTTGTGATCAGATTGTAAAAATATACTAATAAACCTATCTTCAGTTAATTAGATCAAATAATGTGAAAATTAGAAAAATAATTAAAAAATTTTTTTTTTTTATTTCTTAATATTTTTTTGTGATCAGACTGTAAAAATATACTAATAAACCCATTTTCAGTTAACTAGATCAAATAATGTGAAAAGTAAAAAAAAATTTCTTTTTCAAAATTTTTTTAGCTTTTCCTGGACAACGCAATGGCCATTAATACATAGCAAGTTCTCTATATTTTTCCTGTAATATTCGCGTTAAAATACACCAGTATGCCAAATTTTAGCCCTCCACGTTGAATAGTTTAGAAGTTAAGGGGGGAAATGGTCACTTTTTGTGCATTTTTGGCCAAAAATCTTCTAATTTCCTTGACAACGCTATGGCCATCACCTCCAATCACATTCTCTATATTTTTCCTGTAATTTACGAGTGAAAATACGTATCTGTACTAAATTTGAGCTTTCTAGGTCAAATAGTTTAGCCGCTAGGGGGGGGGGCTCGATTTGGCTACGGACACAAGAGTCTCACCAATAGGGTTCCGTCGGTACACCGAAGGTGTACGGAACCCTAAAAACAAAAAAGTGTAAAAAATATTTAAAATATATTAAAAATTACAAAAAAATATAAAAACGAAAAACAATAATGCAAGCATCATACAATAACAAAAAAATAATACAAAGAAAATAAAAAAGTATAAAAAAAATTTAAAATATATTCAAAATTACGCCTTCTCAGGCGTATAGACTCTTGCCTATAATGATAAAACAATAACATAACTTGTGTTTATATATCAGTTCTTTGATCCTTTTCGTTTCTATAAATTTGACTTTCTTATATCGGTAAAATTTTAATTTTATTTCAGTTCACACTGAGACAGTGTGAAGAGATGTCTTTCTTCTTTAAAAACATTTTAATTCTGTTTTTTTAATTATTTTACGTGGAACATGTGTTGTATTTTATTTATTTATTTATTGCTTTTTACTTCTTGACAAATTAAAACATGTCATCATGTTTTAATGACTCAGGTAGGATAATATCATTGTTATTACTTCTGTGGAAATAGTGCTTTAGATCTTTATAAATATTGAAGTGTTTTTTTTGTTTAATAAATTCAACCTGATGAGGTTGGCAAACCTTAGCCAACGAAACGTCGCTTTACTGACGATACACATTGGATTTTTTATTCAATATTCCACCTTCCCATGATCATTTATTTAATAATAATATTAACTAAACTATGGAAGGATTTAACTCTACTCAATCATTAAAAGGTTACAAGAGTTGAAAAAAATTCCGATAACTAATTTTAGGAAAAGAAATTGTCACTTAAAGTCGAATACAAAAATTTTCAGAAAAACAGAAATTTATTGACTTTTTTAACATTATGATCTCTAAATTCTGTCTTCATTTTTAAGAGTAAATTATACATTTTGTCTCAACTTTACGATCTTTTTTCTTATCGTGCGAACAGAACGAAAAAAATGTAAAGAAAAAACGACAAGAAGAGATAAAATGCTCTGTGCAGTTTAAAATAGCCCAATAAAATTCCGTTTTATGACTGTTGTCGAAAGTCTGTTTCTTGTGTGTTGAGACATTTTCACCATAAAATCATTGAAAATATTTTTTTCTTTCATTCTTCTTCTTTTGCTTCATCTTCTTCTTCTTCATCATCAAATGGGATTTATTTTCTCTCTCACAGAAAGAAATTTTTATTAATTTTGTATTTGCAATACATATAGAGGGCAAAAAAAGAGAATAACCCAACGTTAAAAATAATTAAAAATTTTTTTTTGCATAAAATTAAAAATTACTTACAATATTCAATTTATTCTTTGTGTGTAATAATTTTTATTCGATGCTGACGTTTTCTTATCAGTCTTCTGGTTTTGAAGGCAATTTTTTTCTTTTTGGAAAGTATGCAATAAAAGTTATTATATCAAAGCGCAAAAACAGTTTTTATCTGTTATCAGCAAAAATGTTTTTCTTTTATTCGCCTCATTTATGACCTAAATCTTTGAATCATTATTTAACAAACATATTCCTTAATTAAATCGTCGAATCTCATTTTATTTTATGAAAAGAAAAAATTATTTGATTATTTTAGAATATTATCTTTTGCGTTTCGTTATCAAAAGGATGAGAAAAACATTAATAAATCATTAAAAATGGTTTGTTCGCATATAATCCATTTTATTAGAATATATTTTATCATTTAAAAGACAGACTTGTGATTTTTAAAACGTTAAGTTTAAACAATTTATGCATGCGATGGATTGATCATTAAAATCGTAAGACAAAAATTATTTTTTGCGAAAAGAATGAAAATTCATTATCTGTCATTATATCTTTATAATATAATTACAGAATCAATAATTACAAAATTTTATGTTTTGGAGAAAAACTTTCTTTGAAATATTTTCAAAGATTAATTTTTGAAAAATATTTTTTGATATTCCACAAAAAATTTGAAAAATAATTATTAAGAACTTTGCAATACACTACCGTCAGTACGATTTACGATTCTTACATTCTCATCAAAAATGAGAAAGTCTTGGATTTGTGCGATTTTGAGAAATTTCTAATTTTCATAAATCTTTACGTTTCATGACCCCCTGTTTCCAAAAAAATGGTTTTTAGAGAAGTGTCTGTCTGTCAGTCAGTCTGTATGTCTGTCTGTCTGTAGAAATTTTGGTCTCGACGATAACTGGAGTAAATTTTTATGAATCGACTTGCAATTTGGGGGATTTTTTTAGTCCATAAAAATGAAGCTCGAGTTCGTTAGGCAACCCATTTCGTCAAAAAACAACAAAAATTTAAAATTTTCAAAATTTTATTTTTTTTACAATTTTCAAACAAAAAATTTTTTTAATTTTTTTCTAAAATTTAGCACAAAAACAAATATTTTTTCGTTTAGTCACTTTTTTGTACAACAAAAAACAAAAAAGTTATGAATTTTTGAAAAAATTTTAAATTTTCATAATTTTGGTTTTTTTGACAATTTAAAAAAAAATTTTCAATTTTTTTTCTTAAATTTTGTACAAAAACAAACAACTTTTCCTTTAGTCACTTTTTTGTACAACAAAAAACAAGAAAGTTATGAATTTTTTTGTCAAATTGGTCCAATTTGCCTGAAAATCTTTTCTCGGGGTGTTTTCGGGGTTACTTATTACGAATCCGAGGTCCGTTTTTCAAAATTCAAAATGGCGACTTCAATATGATAGAATCATAGAGCAAAATTGTATGGATTTGCTTGGAACTCACTGCTCATCAGTTTTTAGCCTTTTTGATTAAAAATCTCAATTTACAATATCATAATTGAAAATTAAGCTGATACCCAATAAATTGAGTATCAATTTTTATTAAAATTTAAATTATATTATTTCTAGCCAATCCGCCTATTTTTAGTAATTTTGAACCGCCATTTTGAATTTTGAAAAATGAACCGTGGATTTGTAATCAGCGATCCCTGAAACCTTAGGATACCAAGTGTCATAAAAATAAAAAAAAATTTACAACACACTTTTGGCCAAAACAGTGGAAATCTCGTCGACAGCCAAGGGGTTGAGTTTCAGGTCCACTCTCTAAATTTGAATCAGCAAAAAGTCGCTGATTCACTATCCCAGAGTATGCAGCTGATCAAACAGCGTATATACGCTGGAAAATCAGTGCATATTCGCTGATTGACTCAGCTGCATACTTTGGGCTGGTGAATCAGCGACTTTTCGCTGATTAAAATTTAGAGAGCAGGTTTGGCTAAACTGTTGACTTTGAACCTGAACTGAAAATTTTAATTTTGAGTTAAAATTTTTTTAAATTCTTAACATGATTCAAATTTATACCTGTAATTGTTATGCAACCAATTTTTATTTGATTTTTCAGTATTGTAAAATTATATAATTTTTTATAGAGATTGGGACTTTCTATTTGTACCAAAGTTATTTGCATTGCAAATATCTGGACATTTGTTAAATAATTTGTTTATAGAATAATATTTATTTAGATTGTTTGACAATAATTTTCTGTTTAGAAATAAGTATACCCTAAAATTTTATAACCGATGTAATTGTTTTTTGTTTGAAATTAAAGTGGACTTCACTGGAGGCCTATTTCTTTATTCGGTTAATGCACATGATCTAATTCAAATCAAAATAATTTATTTCGAAGATCAGACAATTAATAAGACATAAATCATACCAATTTAAAATTTTTTCAAAAAAGTGCAGGAAATGAATTATTGCTATTGCCTGAGTTGTTCTTTTTGTTGTTGTACTAAGATTATGAAATGCTTATGTCGTTTGAACGGTTCATACTAGAAATGCAGGAATGTGTATTTATTATTATTTAGTTTTCTCTTGATATAGGACATGGTGATTTATTATATATACAACATACAAATTTGACAAAAAAATACAAAAAACTTCAACTCCTGTATATTTAAATTGCAGAAAAAATTTGAAACTTATATACGTGTGATCATTAAAGTATCATCTTTAATTTAAGATCAAAAGAGTTCAACAATATTGTATGGTGCGTGAGATATATCATTACAAACGTCCGAGCCTGTTTTTTGACAAGTACATTAAATTAGTTGAATTTGGACGGTTTTTAAAGGAAAATGCTTGGCCGTTTATAATGCTTTGCCAGTTTCCTGGCATGTTCCATTATGCAAGTGAAAGTTAATAAATTATATAAAAATTATTTTTAAACGTTTAAATACAAATTTACATTTGGATAATAATTTCAAATAGTTGTATTTTACAAAGACTTAAATAATTGATACATTACTTTATATTTTATTTAAAAAATATTATATTGACTTTTGTCCCTCGAATTCATTCTTAGTTTCTTGGAATCCTAAAAAAGGTTAAAATTATTAAGATCTCACTGCAAAAAATGGCGTCTAAAAATAAGACGTTTAGACGTTTATAAACGTCTTATGTAAAAAAGCGTCTTATTTAAGCGTCTTAAATGAAAATCATAACCTCCAAATACATGCATTTTAGAAGGCAAATAAGACGCTTATAAACGTCTAAGAAGTGACCACGTAAACGTCTTAAACCGAGACGCTCTTTTTTACAGTGCTTTCATTACGATTAATTCACAATTTTTCTTATTGCTTAAGTCCCACATAACACAAAAACTTCCAGAAAGTTTCCCCTGGGAACCTTCGGAAGTTACTCTTGGTAACTTCCTGGAAATACAATAATGTCCGCAGGTTAGAAGTTTACAAAATTTTTTAAAGATATAATTAAATATATGATATATAAATTAGCCCTGTTCAAGTCCCTTTTTTAAATAATGATTTTACTAAAAAAATCTTAAATAATTTTTTAAAACTTCCTGATGACTTCCAGGAAGTTTCCAGGAAGTTTTTATGGAAAGCTTTTAGGAAGCGATTTAAAATGAACATTTTATGCTATGACACTGGACTAATGTATTCCCATGTAATTTTATTCTCTCGGATGTGAAAGAGTATATACTAATGAAAATACAATAATCTATGTATACTAGAAAGAAAAAGTTGAATCTCTTAAGTTTAATTTGTTTTTCTTAGCAGATTTTCTTGAATATCTCAAAATTTTTTGTCACTTGAGAATTCTGATTTTGAATTCGGTTTCATCAGGAAAATTTTTTATTTTTATTCGGAATTTTGAGTAGTTTTTGGAATTAATCTCAAAATTTAAAGCAATTTTGTCAATTAGGACTTCAAATTCGGATTCAGCGGCAAAAAATACATAGAAATATACTATAGTAGTGTCATAAATTTCTTTTTGATTTTAATTTGGTTTTTAAGTTGTTTTTTGAGATTATCACAAAATTTTGAAAAATTCTTTCAATGCTAATTTCAAAATTCGGATGTAGCGGAAAAAACACATAGAAATATACTACTGCAGTGTCATAAATTTTTGTTTTTGATTTTTTAATTTTTATTTGTTTTTTTGTACAATTTTTAAAACAAATGTTTTTTTATTTGAATAATCTAATAGCTAATATATAATTAAAAATTATTATATTTATATAATTATTCCTTTATATGCATGGAATAAGAATGTATAAAAATTTTTTCAAAATTTTCAAAATTTGTTGAGTTATGTCTTTTTCAAAATTTTGATCGTTTTTTTTAAAAAAGGCACGTAACTTTTTTTCTTGTTGACCGATTAAGATAAACTTTTTTGGAAAATATTCATAATAAATAAATTTAATTATGGGACAACAATAACTTTACGAGAAAAAAAATAAAATGTCCAGTGCGGCGCGTCGGGACGTGTGCAGTATTTGCTTATAGCCGCGCAAGTTTTGTTTTAAATCTTTTTAAAGGTCATACTTTCTTGCTAAAATGATTTTTTTTCTAAATTTTGTAATTAAAATTAAAATTAAAAATTGATTTCTCGAGCGTTATTTTAGAATTTTTGTTCAAAAAATTTTTAAATAACAATAAGTATTAAAATAATGATAAGACATATTTTCTTGGCTTTATTGATTAAGAAAATTAATCAAAAATCTTATTAAAATAGTATTGGATTCACAAAGAAATAGAAAATTATTCAGTTAAATATTATTTAAACAATTAAAAGTAATTATTATCATCATGAAGTGTACTTATTAACCCTATTAAAAAAGATTTAATTATTTTTTTTCACTTTCAATTAATAAAAGGTGTCGCTTTATGTTTTGCTAATGCAGTAGATTAAAATAAAAAATAGAAATTGCAATTGATTTTTTCACAATTAAGATAAACTAAGAATTTCTTGTTTTAACTGTAGTAAATTAAAAAACTAAAATTAATTGTGTAAATAATGTTTAACTTATAAATTTTTATAATAACTAATACGAACAAGTGATAAAATCATATTACCTTATAAATTTTTAGTGTTTATTTTATACTTCAATGTTTAAAATACAATTCAATGAAAAATATAGAAAAAACTATAAATTTCTAGCTCTAAGTACACTTCATGATGTTATTGTTATCATTTGAGAAGACAAAGATTTTAGTAAAGTTTTGATGTATGTAAATAGTCATATGAGTCTCTTTGTAACGTGAACGTCGTAAAATTTCTGTTTTTAAATGATCGAGAAATTTTTTTCTCAGGGTGTTAAAATCATCGAAATAAACCATTTTAAATTAGCAAAAATCGTTATAATTATCTTTATATATTGTACAATAATATTCCAAATGGTTATAATTAATATTGTGCTTTAAAATTTTTTTTAATTAACGTTTAAAAAATTGTGTCTTGGCCCTAAGGTGGACACTTTTTTGGCCCTAAGGTGGTCACTTTTCATTTTTTTATGAAAATGTGTTTATACGCTATATTTATCAATATTTATCACTGTGAATGTGTATTTTACCTTTACACTTCATAACCTAACTTATTCTTTCAAATGTCACTCTTTTGCAAAGTCCGCTTTGCCGAATTTGGATCATAAAGTGCCTATTATTACTATGTCTTCGTATAAGAGAACAACTAAGTTCGGAATGATTGATTATGATAAATTAGCATGTGCAATCAAAGCTATTAAAGTTGAGGAAATCGGATTCCTAACAGCTAGTAAGAGATTTGGGATATCGAGAGGCAGTTTGAAAAGATATGTCGCCAAGTTGGATGAGGAAGAAAATCCTAATTTTCTCACTATGAAAGATGAAGAATTGATTGATTTCTTACAACGGAAAATTTCCTACAAAAGTCTCTCGTTTGAAAAAATGGTATGTTATTATTTATTTTTAAATCTAAATTGATGAATTTATTGATTTGTGATTTTTTAACAGCATACATCTCTTTACCGAATGAAAGGATTTTGCAAGAAAAATGTTAACGAATTCTTCGGTTATTTTTTTTACCAACTAACATTCTTGCATGCATACTTTAAGCTTATTTTTCAGTAATTGTTATTATTGCTTTTTCTAGGTCACTTAGATGCCATTTTAAAGATGGAATTTGATTCTTCCCGCATTTACAATATGGATGAAACGGGGTTTCCGACGGCACCGACCAGAACTGATAAAATTATCACGTTAAAAGGAACCAGAAGAGTTTGTCAAGTGGCGTCTGCAGAAAGAGGTACTTCCATTACGATGGTGTTAACGGTGAATGCTGCAGGAAATTCGATTCCTCCAATATTTTTATTCCCAGGAAAAAAATGCAACCGCATTACATGGACTATGCTACACCAGGGTCGATTGGATTTGCGAATGGCGGATAAATGACCCAAGAAATGTTTGTTAAATACATGCAGCATTATATTAAATTCTCACATTCATCAAAAGAAAACCCAACACTCTTGCTTCTTGACAATCACACATCGCATTTGTCCATTGAGGCACTTGATTTAGCTGTGAAAAGCGGTGTGCACATGCTAACTTTTCCGCCTCACTGTTCGCACCGGATGCAATCGCTTGACATTAGTGTGTTTTTCCCAGTCAAAAATGTTTATAAATCTCTGGTAGCAGCATGGCATCGGAATAATGCGGGTAAATCTTTTGAAGTTCGTCACATTGCCGGTGTTGTCAAAGAAGTTCTTAATGTTGCTTTATTGCCGAAAACCATTAAATCGGGATTTGAAGCTGCAGGGATATACCCTTTTAATCCACATGTTTTCTCGGAAAATGACTTTGTCGCCGAGGAACTCAATGGGGAAGCCGAAGTTGAGAAAACATTTGATACTGAACACCAGTTGATTGATTTTGTTTCTGAGGACAACGCGAGTGTTGTAGCTAATGAAGGACGCCTTTTTTTAGAGCCAGAGCCTTTATCTTCTGCTACGAGATCTTCTTTGAATGTATCTGAAGTATTATCAGAAATCGGACCACTTCAAAAGAAAGCAGCAGCAAAAAAAGCAATAGAGGTCGAAACCCAGTGGACACAAAAATCGCCTTTCGTTTTAACAACGTTCCTAGAACGTTTTTAGAACGTTTCATGTCCCTTACCAGATATGAAACATTTTAGAAACGTTTTAAAAACGTACCTAATGTTCTGTGCCGAGAGGGAAGCCTATGAAGAGCTGTATTCTAACGTTACCGAAAAACATTGCAACCCTGAAAGATAATAAACGCAAGCGTGAAGAGAAAAGTTTAAAATTATCAAACAAAAAAACGTTGAAGAAGGCTTCGAAAAAACAAAAGCAGACACTTTTGCCTAAACCAATACGAAAATCTTTGAGAAACTCTAACTCAGCAGCAAAAAAAGGAACTTCAGATGAAGGTAACGATTTTTGCATTATCTGTTTAAAAGATATTTCTGACTAAATTTTTATTTTACAGTTGATTTTCTAAATAATAATTAAAATTTTATCTAATAATTTACTTTTTTTTAATTAAATAACTTGTTTTCTGTGATCATAAATTATAAAATTGTTATAAAGTATTCATTATCTATATTATAATAATTTATTAATATATGTAATATGTTTCTGTGATCCTGAAAAACAATTAATATTAAATAAACAACTTAATAATACGTTTTTTACATTTTTTAAAACTTTTTTAGTGAATTTTTGTATGGTGACCACCTTGGGGCCACTTTTTTAAAAGTCGATTTTTCAACTTTTTTAAAAAAGTGCCATAACTTTTTTTTTATTAATGAAATGAAAAAAATTTTGTGGTAGGAAGTTAGGTAATAAGATAAAGTTTCAAACGCCGCATTATAGACCTTTATATATAATTCCATTTAAAATCTACAGTCGTTCAAAAGATTGGTGACGACCTTAGGGCCCTCTCCCCTACATTCTTATTCCATGCATATAAAGGAACAAATTCACAAAATATTTTTAAAATTGCTAAAATCATCAAAAATCCTCATGATCACTTGGCTTGGAATTGCTCAATAAAAGAATTGAAATTAAAAGTGCAATAAAGTTAATGTAAAGATAAAAGTCAAAGTCGGCAAAAAATAGATTAAAAAAAAGAATAATGAATTAAAATTACCTAGAAAATAACCTTTCATTATTTGGTTTGATCTCTGTAATTTACAAGATTCAAAGGAATATTTAGGAGTCAAATGTAATTTAGTCTAGTGACCCTAGAATTGGAATTTTCCAAAATCGTTCATAATTTCGTTGTAAAATGAAGTCAAGAAACGACAAAATTGGATTAAAGTGACGAATAGACGGAATTCCTGAGTAGTGAGTATAATATTTCTACGTTACAGTTTACACACATTACACCTTTCATTCACATATATAAGTACATATAAATAAGTTCTTTTTTCCTTATGTACTACAACCTTGCTACTACTGTTAGGTTAGGATTTCTGTCTAAATAATTACACGAATGTATCTGCTCGATTTGAAAGCAAACTCATAATCAGTCGAATCATCCGCGATTCGAATTTTCTGTTGTCGAGTCGAATAATTTTTGGTTCCACTCGATTAAATACACATCTCTAGTGGTAGATAATTCCTATTATTTGATAGAAAAAATTTCCCACGTGTTATGTTGTGTGCTGTCCGAATTTTTTCTTTAAAAATGCCGAAAATTTTTTACAGTGTTCCTAAACATTTCTTAATTCTCATTCGAATTTCAAATGAAAATACTTTTCAATCTATAAACTTAATATTACTAAATTAATAAATAGTTCCATGTTTAAATTAAAAATCTAAATGAGTAGCAACGACACATTGAGAACTTTAACATTTTTCACATACACAAGAGCACACCTATAGAGGTGTTCTCTCTTATTATAATGCAAAGAAATATTCCTGATACATTTTTTATATATTCAAACGACTATTTTCTTAATATTCCTTTAATGTTAAAACTAATTATTTCTTTAATATTTTAAGAAATATTTCTGCAATATTCCAAAAAAATATTTCCCCAATATATTCTATCACATACTTTACAAAATGTTCTAAGAAATATTTCTTTCGTATTTCCCAAAGATATTTCAAAATATATTTTATGTGATATTTTGCCAAAAAATTTCTTCTCTTTATTATTGAATTGTAATTTAAATTTTATGTGCGTAATTTTTATTTTCAACTATATTTTAAGCAAAATAATTGTTGGATACTTGTGATACTGGTGTAGTACGAAAAACATGTCGCTAGTGAAATCTATAATTTCTCCAGTTTCTTATTTAGTTTGCTTCAAAATTAGGGCACATATTACTTTAGATATATTCCAAACTGTGCATATGTTTTTATTTATTCTAATTCTTATTTAATTATTTTTTACGTAAATATTCAAAATGTCGCTCGTCAAATATGTCGCTTAGTCAAATCAATCGTTTTCTAATCAATCTGAAAAATATAATAAAAAGTGACAAAATGAAAGAAAATCAAAGAAAAGAAAATAAAAAGCGAGAAAAAGGAAACGCTGAATAGAAAATTTATGAACGGAAGGCACTTAAGTAATATTTATTTATCATAAATGTTAAAGTTTCCAGAGATTTTCCCATATAATAGTGTGTAAATAATTACTTCATAAATACATAAAATGTTTTAAAACTGTAAATTAAAATATAAATTTTCACAATATAATGTTACTCGATGTAGAAAAACATTATTTCCACTTTTATCACCCGTTTATATTTGACATTTAATTACATTATGTGACAAATCTAAAATAATTAACCTTGTTTCGTTACATAATCCTTTATTAATACTAAGAATTCTAATAAGCATTACGGCAGAATTAATTCTTTAATGTAATTCATGTGGTGGTAACGAAGGTGGATAGAGATTTAAATATTCTGGTAATAAAGCTTCAGAAAATTTTCTATTATCACAATTTTCAGTAGAATCAATACTTTTATATATTTTTTTAACTTTTGCTGTCTAAGAGACGCACATTTCTGTTATCAATATCATCAACATCAACGTTTCTAGGTGCTAAAATTGCACACCTCGACAACTCCTTAAATTTATTCTATTGTATTAAATGACCATACAATTCTTCAGCAATATCTATATTGCCTTGTTGAAAAACAAATACTGGTGTTTGGATGTTATCATCTATATCATTTAATTCACCACTACAAACTTTAAGTAGGAAATCTACAAATTCTGTTTCCTCTGGTAAAGCTCTCATATTTTCTATTAATGTGTATTTTCGGAAATTTTTCAATAATTTACTACTTTTTATGAATAAATTTATTATTTCTGATCTACTATCTCGTTCTTTTATCAGTAACATTTGTGGAAAACCTCCGCCTAGGATAACAATTTTTCCACCAAAAACTTCATTTGATTTCATTATGTCTCTTAATAACTTATCCATAACTTCTAAGGCATATTTTATGACTTCAAGTATATATTCAACTATATTTTTTTGTTCAACATTTAATTTATTATAATTTTGCTCTTCTATCTTGATATGTTCAAAAATATTTACATCATCAATAAATCATCATAAATCTTCATTAATGTCTAATAATCCCTGAAAATCAGTTAGACAATATCCTTCATTTAATAACATTGATTTTATATTTTTATAGACTGTTTTTTCAGCATCAATATTGTCAAGTTTTTAATAGTCTTCTGGCATTTGACCCTTAAATGTTTCCCAAAGTTTTTCCGGATGTTAAACAGGCAGATGTAAAGATTCATGAATAACTCCATTAACTGTTCTTAAACTTTGGAAAGAAGTTACTCCTTTTACTGTAAGCAACAATAATCTAAGGTGAAATAACTCTAATTGGCATGGATTAACTGAAAACATTCTTCCAAATGCTTTTTCTTTACGAATTCTTTTTTCCATTAAAGCGATTTCGTTAGCCACGTAAAATGTTCTGGTATTTCTGAATAATAATACTGTGGAGCAGAAATATCACGTTCATTAAGTTTAAAAAATTGGTAAATGTATGGATAAACGATTAATATTATGGCTCTTTTTCCCCAATGGTTTACTTAACATTCTCCAAACTGCCTCAACAGGACCTACATATCTATTCTCTTTATAATGATTAATTTCATTGTGATCAATAGTCACCTCACCATTGGCATTTATAATAATACTGGATGCAGCATCATGACCCTTGAATATATATTTATATAAGTATTTAACAGATTTGATACTTGAAACTATTTCCACATTTATATGACAATTAAATAATTCTGAAAGTATAGGACAATATGGAACCATCAATTAAACACCAATCTCCACAAGATCCATGAATGTTATTTTGCATTATTATTTTATGCAAAGAAAGATTGCTATTTTCATCAGGAATTTCTGCAGAAGTATAACGATCAACACTGTCAACTGTTAATAATTTAGAATTTTCTTTCAATATAACTAACAAATGAATATGTGACAATCCTCGCTTTTGAAATTTAAGAACATAAACATAACACTGGCCGACAAATTTTAATCAACTGCATGTTGCCTAAAATATTACTGCCGATTCTTACAGGATTTTGTCCGTAGAATACGAATCTGACCTTGAAAATATTGGATTGGCTCTAGTTTTTAATCAATTTACGTTTCAATATACAAAATATGCATTTTTAGCATTTTTTGAATGAATGTACAACAATACACCGAATCAGTAAATCTGTCCGCATAGCACAAAATGAAAGTTTAAACACTGCTCTTCAATATCCAAAAACAAAAAATTTATTTTATGTACACTTTAACCTGTTATGTCAAAAGAGACATTCGCTGTTCCACAAGCATATTGAAAACAACAGAACTTTTGACCATGTAAGGTCATTTAAATAACAATTAGTCTCTCTAGGAGTTTTTATGGTCGCTGCTTACTGATCTGTATTTAGATTTTAATATTCAAAATAGCGAATCCAATATGGCAGAATTTTTTTTAAATTTTTATCATAAAAGGCGTAAATTATCTTTAAAAATTTGGTCCGCCACTTGTAATTTTTATATTTCATAGCAGATTTGTAACTAGCGATTATAAAAACGCCAGAGACACTAATTTTTACTTGAATTACCTTACATGGTCAAAAGTAATATTAATTTTAATACGTTTATGGAACAGCGTATGTTTTTTTGGACATTATAGGTTAAAGTGTACATAAATTACATTTTTTGTTTTTGGATATTCAAGAGCAGTGTTTAAGCTTTCAATTGGTGTTATGAGGACAAATTTACTGTTTCTGTGTATTGTTGTACAATCATTCAAAAAATGCCAAAAATGCATATTTTGTATAATGAAACGTAAATTGATTAAAAACTGGAGCCAATCCAATATTTTCAAGGTCAAATTCGTATTCTATGGACAAAATCCTATAAAAATCAGCTTCTATTGGTTAGGCCACAAAATTTTGTTGGCCTGTGTAAGACTTCAATTCTCCAAATAACTTGTTGTCAACAATGACTGTTAATGGGTGTTTAACCTTCAAGGCAAAAACACTAGTTACTGTATCAGGTTTATCAGAAGCAGTTTGATGAGGCAATAAATGTTCTTGTATTTCTTACCAATTTGGATTACACGTAATTGTAATTAATAAATCTGGTCTACTATGACGTTAAGATTAAAAAGTTAACGGATTTTACTGAAACACAATATTAATAGGTTTTAAGAGTCGCTGATTACGAATTTGAAGTCAGTTTTTGAAAATTCAATATGGCGGATCCTATATGGCGGACGTTAAGATTGAAAAGTTAACGTATTTTAATGAAACACTGTATTCATAGGCTTCAAGGGTCGCTGATTATGAATTTAAAATCAGTTTTAGAAAATTTTAAATGTCAGATCTAATATTAGATAATAAATGAGTAGAATTACATCTTTCCATGATATTGGAAATTCTATTAATGGTAAATTGATTAGTTTTAATGTGAATCATTTCCGAAATTCTTCTTTTTTCAACATTAGACTTATTATCCAAAATTTGCGTATTTGACCAATCAAAGTCATGTCCAAAATTGGAACGATGTCGATAGAATACAGAATTTTCATTTACTTTCTTATGTTCTTTTATACGCGTTTCAAGAGAACGTTTTGTTTTACTTATATACGTAGCGGAACAGTCTTTACAATCGAATTTATATTCTACATTTGTTCGATCCCATTTTTTAGGCAGATTTTTACCTAGTCGAATGATCGAATTTGAATTTTTTTTAACAAGAGGTATCGATGCAATATTAAATTCTTTAAGTACGTTAGACAATTTGACTTCGTTGTCATTTTCGTATACTTATACAGTTTGACTTATCTCTATTTCTTTCATTTGTCAGTTGTCTTTGAAATATTGACGTGAAATGTACGAGTTTGATTTTATTTTGAGTTTTCTCTATAATTTTATATAATTTGACATGTTCAAATAATTTTATTAACTATTAAGGTATAAATTTCATTTTTAATTTTAACTAATTTATGATATTAGTAGTGTTTATAGAATTTTTTTTATTGAAAGGTTTCGTGTTCTTTTTTAAATAAATATAGCCTGATGAGGTCGGCATACCCTGTCCGATGAAACGTTGTGATATGACGAAAAAATTTTGAATTTTTTATTCTACTCACCTTCCCAAGATCATTTAATCTAAACACATATTGGATAATATTTAAAAGAATAATGCATTTACTTCAAAAGTTAGATGTTTACAGTAAATAAATGGTATTTTTTATTTTAATAATTAAAAATAGTTTTTTAATCATTTTCTGTTTTTGTATTATAATGTTTAAAATTAAGGTAACTATAAGTTAACAAAATTAATGTGTATTAGAATATCATATATCGCCGCGCCTCGTCGATCCGTTCGCACTAATACATCGCGGGTCACTCGATTTAAAGACAAATATTTTGAAAAGTAGCATAAACCTTTTATGTCTATCGAAAGGTGACGTCTTTATGAGTAATTCTCAATAAATACTTTTTCGGCAGGAGTCGGATGAATTAATTTATGCTAGTTTAAATTTTATAATATATAACTAGTACAAATTCTGCGCGCTACGCGCGTCCATTTCGTATTCTTCGCACTATAAAATCGCTTGCTGGGTGTAAAAACATGATACATCGGATTGGCGTTGAAAAATATGATACCTAGGATTTGACTTGAAAAACATGACATATCGTCGCTTGAGTTGAAGAACATGGCACGTCGAAAAATAAAATTTTATTTTCAATTTTCAGTTGATACCACTGACCGCTAATTTTAAAATGCGGCAAATTTTTGAAACTTTTATGAAACAAATGTTTCGCTTCATAATATGTCAATTCAAAGAAGAAATAGGTTAAATAATTTTGTATACAGTTTATATTGATTTGAGACATTTTAAGATTCGCGGTCAGTGGTACCAACCGAAATTTGAATAAAAAAATTTCGTTTTCCACGTGTCATGTTCTTCAACTCAAACGACGATATGTCATGTTTTTCAAGTCAAATCCGAGGTATCATGTTTTTTAACGCCAATCATATGTATCATGTTTTTACACCCAGCAAGCGAAATATACTATGGTATGAATCAAATTTTACACCAATACTATGATATAGTGAAATATCACTTAGAATAACTACTTTTCTAATGTCCATTTCTATTAAAACACATCACTGCAAAAAGAAGTATCTTAATTTAAGATGTTTTGGTAGACACTTTTTAGTTACTTGAAACATCTTAATTTAAGATGTTAAAAGTATCTTCGTACATATTTTCTGTGATATTTTTTGGGCAAAAAGTTTTGAGGTTAATTATGGGCTATTATGGAAAACACTTTATGTATCTTAGATTGTAGTAACTTACACTTATGGCGCATCTTACGATTCTCATGTTACTTATCGCATAAACATCTTATTGCAACAGAAACATCTTAATTTAAGATACTTTAAAGAACTTACAAAAGTATCTTACTTTTCTAAGATGGAAGAAATATCTTCATCACTGCTAAAACGTATAAAGCATCTTAAATATCAGTAAGATGCTTTAGAAAACATCTTATTTTAAGATGTAAGATATCATTTTTTCATCTTACATCTTATTTTAAGATATCAAAAAAGACACCTATTTTTGCAGTGATATAAACGTCTACATAATTTTGTATTACAGCAAACAGATGCATTGGAAGATTCAAAAGAAACTTGGAAAAAGATTTTCAATGGCTCCAAGCGTCCCTGAAATCCAAAGGGGGCATTCATTTATTCCTGTTGGTAATAAGCAGTTGGTAGTAAAACGGTACTCTGGTGCAGAAGACAATCTTTCTATAATTTAATATTGAATTTTTAAATAAAAAGATTTTCAACCATCCCTTTTCAGGGCTAATACATGGCTTCCAACTCTAAAAAAGCAATCAACATACATTTAGACGTTTTTTATGGCTAATCAATGGATTCCAACATTAAAAAGATAATGCGATTTCAACCACCCCTTTTCAGGGCTAATACATGGCTCCCAACTCCAAAAAAGCAATCAACACACAATCAGCCCTTTTCAGGGCTAATCAATGGATTCTAACATTAAAAAGGTAATCCTATTTCAATCAGCCCTTTTTACGGCTAACACAGGTCAACAAAAGAAGGCTTACTTTTTTTTATGAGATACGATAGTGGTTTCCGAAGTATTTTTTGACGCTGAACACGATCCCGGTTCCAAAAATTGGCCATCACGGCAGGATTTTGAGAAAAGTGGGAGTAAAGAACCCAAAAACGTGTTTTTGAGCGTTTTCAATATTTTTTTCTCCTAAACCTGACGTGCCAGAAACTTCTACATAGACTTAAATTGAAGCTTGAATTGTCCACTTCAAGACTTATCCGTAAGACAAAAAAATTAAAAAAAATTTCCAAAAATTAGGTTGAAGTTACCCAAAATGTGTATTTTTGGGTTGCTTTGATGGATTTTTAAAAATTGTTTTGGATTCGTTTGAAAATTGTTACTCGGGGGTTTTTGGGGTTGCTAATTACGAACCCGATATTAGTTTTCAAAAATTCAAAATGGCGGATCCAAGATGGCGGATGTCAAAATTTATAATTGATCGGATTCGGTTGAAAATTGTTACTCGGGGGTTTTTTGATACGCCATTTTGAATTTTTGAAAACTAATATCGGGTTCGTAATTAGCAACCCCAAAAACTCCCGAGTAACAATTTTCAAACGAATCCATAACAATTTTTAAAAATCCATCAAAGCAACCCAAAAATACACTTTTTGGGTAACTTTAATCAAATTTTTTGAAAAAATTTTTATTTTTTTTTGGTCTTACGGATATGAGTCTTGAAGTGGACAATTCAAGCTTCAATTAAAGTCTATGTAGTAGATTCTGGCACGTCAGGTTTAGGAGAAAAACATATTGAAAACGCTCAAAAACACGTTTTTTGGGTTCTTTACTCCCACTTTTCTCAAAATCCTGACGTGATGGCCAATTTTTGGACCCGGGATCGTGTTCAGCATTAAAAAATACTTCGGAAACCACTATCATATCTCATAAAAAAAGTAAGCCTTTTTTTGTTGACCTGTGTAATCAATGAATCGTAATCAGCGACCCTGACAACCTCAGAGTAAGAAGTTTCCGGTAGATCGAATAAATTTTTTAAAATTCGATCGTCATATTGGATCCGCCATTTTGAATTTTTAAAATCTGACTTCAGATTCGTAATCAGCGACCCTGAAAACCCTGGAGTAAGAAGTTTCAGGTAAATTAAATTAATTTTTTAAAATTTGACCGCCATATTGGATATATATATATGTATGTATGTATGTATATACCGTATAATCGAGGTATACAATATGGACAATACAAACCTTTCAACAATAGGGTCTTCGTTATTGAGAAAATCTTTGAGGACTTTCTCTTTCAGGTAATATTTTCAAAATAGAAACTAACGATTTAACGCTAGTCCTTTCTCTCTCTATCAAGAAAGAATAATATAAGAACTTCTTCGTCTAAAATTGTTTATCCTTTTCTACACAACTGCAACTGCCATAAGAATCTCTTCGTCTAAAAATCTTACTGTTCCTTACTTCGTCTTTTAATAAAACTGACATAAGACTATCTTCCTTTAAATTTAACCATGAATTTCTTTCTCTTTTTAAAGTATAGTGCATAAGAATGTCTTCTTTTACCTAATTTGCATATCTACTCGTTTCAAATAAGGAATACTGTAAATACTTACTGCCAGTAGTTGGTTTTTAATACCAAAATGAATGAGGTTGAAGCTATGTTACATTATTATAAACGAAAAATCTAATCTACTTCGTCTGAATGATTAACAATATTAATTTCTCTTTTCAATTTTTGTTTGGCACGATAATTTCTTTGATTTTCCACTGCACTTTTTCGGACAGTTTTAAGTAAAGAATTTGTTTCGTTTACACTGTCATGTCCATTCGTTATTGGAGGAATACAAGCAAAAATATTTTCTAAATTAACAGATTCATTCATGTTATCATCATTTGAATCATAAACTTGACTGAACACATTTTTATCATCAAACAAAGATTTTATTTAATTTCCTTTTTGCAATTCATTAGAAATTACATTTGTTAAATCATTAAATAAAGAGGCTATTTCCTTTTCTTTTTTAATTTCTTTTTTTCCCTGTATTTTTTTCTATTCTGCCTGGCTCTTTTTAGGGTTTCGTGGCCAAGGGACAAAACCCTAATAGCGAGACTTCGGTGTCCGTCCGTAGTTTTTGGCAACGTTTTCTTTTATCCGAATGTTGTTGTTAGAACTCAAACTGACTTGTTTGAATGTGCATCTTATTTTTTCGATTGGAACTATCAGATCAAGCGCTTGTAAATATAAAGTGGTTTGCATATTATAAAACAAATTTGATTGTCTTTCAAAAAGCTTTTGTAATTCATGCATATGATCATTATTCAACATTGCATTTTTATTATTAATTTTCATCACTTAAATTAACTAATTCTTTTTTATTAGCCATGGTTCTACTTTGTAATGTAGACCAATATAGTGAAAATTACTTTTGAATAAATAACGTCTTTTTTATTTAAAAAAAAGATAAAGCATTTAGTCCAATTTAATTTAAAATTTCCATGTCCAACTAAAATTATTTTTGTCCTACCTGCACGGAAAGAATGTCATTTCGGGCACTTAAGGCGGGCGCAAAGTAGCACATTCTGCCCGAGAGTATGGGAAGCGGGCGGAAAATACTTTACCGCCCGCTTGTGTGACGTCAGCGGGCGGTAAAGTATTTTACGGCCGCATGTTAATTCTTTGCTTTTTTCTATAGATAAATTAATCAAAACAAAACTTTTTGCTAAACATCAAAAATAATATAACCAGAGACCGTCTCCAAAGTTTAGTTTCGTTTTAGTTTCTGAGTCGACACGAAACTAAATTGACAAACTGAATTTAGTTTCGAGTCGACACAAAACCAAACTAACTATATGTTATTGGTTTATACACCTGTCTTCAGCCTTACATACTTGGCTATACAAGTGTTCCTTACAATTTCTTGCTATACAAAGTTTTTCTTATATACAATTCTTAATACTAAGTTTGCGCCTACAGAACGTCTTTGAAAATTAGGAATACTCGCATTTGCCTGGACCACCCGTCTAATGGGTTTTCTCGCCAGTGGAGAGGGAAACTGTAGAAAACCTCTCCGAGTACAACCGGTTTATCGACAGTCGAATTCTAATGGTGTGTACCAAACAATAATCGACGGTGCACATCATTATACTTCGACGTCAAACCTCCCGCTCAGATTATCTCACTTGCCGGAAAAATCCCAGGCTAATGGGCGAGAAACAAGTACTCCCTTGGTCCTAAGCGTCCGCCGAGCCAGGCATTTATCCGACCGAGCTAATCTGTCGGTTAACCAAACTAACTAAATTATCACGTCCTGGCACTTTTTCAGGAGACTTGTCATCCTGACACCTAGACAGCCTGCACTAGGTAAATCACTAGGTGTCACTAGGTTTATCATTATAGACTTTAAAGAGTCAACATTTATATAGAGTTTAATTTTTAACTAAAATGAGCGTTTAATACAACTTCAAATTACAAAATGTAAATCACTTTTATGCAATATATCTATAGACAATTTCGTATCATAGAAAAAAAATATAAACTGCAAGAAAAGAACATTTTTCTATCTATAAATGGGAAAAAATTCAATTTACTATGTGGAGATAACTTTTTATTTTTTAAACGAAAACAAAAAATTAATTTTTTTATAACAGTTGCATTTTAACATCTATTTCTAACGAATAACTTTTTTAAATAATAATTTAATAACAAAATCAACAGAAAAAATTACCTTTTTACTATTTAAACGAAATTCAAAATATAGTATTTTAAAGAAATTGCATTTTAATATCTATTCCTCATGAATAGCATTATTTTAATAATAATATTATTGTACGTGCATGTACAGTAGACTGTCCACTGGTTAAAAGAAACCCTTCGAACAATTTTAGGAAAAAACCTAAGCTTTCGTTTAAAGAAAATCGTATCTCTCTCCCCCAAAAATTGAAATTTATTTTTAATTTTGATTTTTTTGGATCAATTTTTTTTTCAAAATGCTTATTTCCAATCGAAAGAGCATGAAAAAACCTTTCCAAAATGTACTTTGTCAAATTTGTATGTTTATTTCTTTAAGAGTAAAAAATTATTGAAATAAGCATTGTACTGAAAAACACTGTATATTGGCAGGTATAAATAAATAGAAAAAAATAAAAATTAATCACGCCCAAATTAAAAATAAATTAATTTGTTTATAAAAAAATAATTTTTTTTTCTAAAAAATTTTTAAAAATATTTTTTTTAATCTTTTAAAAGTTAAAGAAAAACCAAAACTTTCTTTCTTTAACAACTTTTTTTGAAACTCAATACTTTCAAAGTTATAAGCAATTAAAAATAGGTCTGCTTTTAAAAATCCAAAATTTTAAAAATTCATATCTCGAAAATTTTGGCAATTATGGAAAGAGAAAAAAATACGTATTTAATATTTTTGTATATGGAACGAGAAAAAACATGTTTAACCGATTCTAAAATGGCATAGAAAAATTTAAAGTGGAATTGCCCATATATATATATATATATATATATATATATATATGTTACGGTAAACATACGAAGGCTGTTCACATTTACCGGTGAATGTGAAAAATAGTTCCCTGAACGAAAATATTATGCACTTTTACCAAGTAAACTAACGAATGTACAGATTGTGTATCCTCGTTTGGTAAGTGTAGGCATTATCTTATGTTTATTATTGTAGTATGTATTTGTTATTGTTTCAAAAACGTTTTGTTTTTGAAACAATGAATTTGTTATTAGAAATTTATGTCGGAAAATAATATTAATACTGTGAACGACAGTTATTATTTTAGTTTGCTTTTAAAAGTCATATTGTGCGAATACGAATAGAATCATGTCGAGTTTTATCGAAATAAAAGAAAAATTTTACGAATGTGCCGTCGAAGTTATTAAAAATAAGAAAAATAATTGTGTTTATTTAAATGAAGAAAATTATATAAAAATACTTGGAAAAGTGAGTGATGCAAAAATCAAGACAAAAAAAATAAGTGTTGATTACCGTCGTTTGCAACGATATGATATTATTACTATTGGAAAAGAGAAAAAATTAATTGCACCTCTAACTGAGACCAATAGAAATGTGAAATATTTTGTAATGAACAATCAAATTTTCGATGTAATTCACCAGGCACATTTAAATGTGGGACATGGTGGTAGAAATAAAGTGACAAAGGAAATAAGTGAAAAGTATGTTAACATCACTATTGAAACGATTATGATTTACTTAAGTCTTTGCGAAACCTGCCAAAAGAAATTAAAATGCAAAAAAAGGCATTGTAGTAAAACCCATTCTGTCTAAAGAATTTAATACCAGATGCCAGGTTGATTTAACAGACCTTCAAACGCAGGCTGATGGTAATTATAAGTTTATTCTTAACTACCAAGATCACTTAACAAAATTTGTACTGCGAGCTTTTAAAACAAAAACGGCCGTGGAAGTAGCAAATCACCTGATGGAGGTAGATAGGGGTCGAACGGATCCAAAAAATATAATAGCAATAGTTTTATCTGTCGATGATGGAAATTACGCATAGGAAACCAAACAAGGACGCCTTCGACAACATTATACTAGAAACCAATTCACACTGTGTAGACAGAAATATTTACTACCCAACGACGTTCCAGAAGCAGTAAAGTCTTTGCGTGAAGTTGTAAATGCACAATCGACTGGTGGGCAAAGATTTAAAAGGTGCTTCTGCAAAGGAAAATGTAACACCAAAAAGTGCAGCTGCAAGGCTGTAAATATTTTGTGCAACTCAAAATGCCATAATTCTGGTCCATGCAAAAATAAATAATCATTACTCGCACATAGTTGTTATTCATTTTTTTACATTAACCAGAACGATGTGGTTAATGTGTATATTTACCGGTTGAAGTACACACAAACCAAATGTTACATTTCTATTTGCACTTCTGACATAGAAAATGGTAAATTTATACATTTACCAGCTATGTAATATTACCGTAACATATATATGGGGCATTTCATGTCAAGTGATCAAGGTGGAGAAAAATTTTTCTCCAATCGTAGCAAAACTTGGGGCTTTTGTAGTACTCATAGATAGTAATTTTTCGAGAAAATATTTTTTTACCTAGTCCAATATTTTCCGAGGGGGAGGGGGTTAAATTTTTGTGTTTTTCAGTACAATGCTTATTTCAATAATTTTTTACTCTTAAACAATTAAACATACGAATTTGGCAAAGTACATTTTGGAAAGGTTCTTTCATGCTCTTTCGATTGGAAATTCCAAAATGTACTTTGCCAAATTCGTATGTTTAATTGTTTAAGAGTAAAAAATTATTGAAATAAGCATTGCACCAAAAGACCCCTTGATCACTTGACGCGGAATCCCCCATATATATATATATATATATATATATATATATATATATATATCTTTCAAATATCTCTCTGTCTTCTTCCTTCTAAATAAATAACATAAATCGTTCCCTGTTTATAACACAGAAAATCTAACGCTATTGCTTTCTTCCTCTTTCTAAATAGAAATAACATAAATAGGTCTCTGTCTATAACGCAGAAAATCTAACGCTATTGCTTTCTTTCTCTTTCGAAGATAAATAATATTAGACTGTCTCTCTTTACCTAATTTGCATATTTACTCGTTTCATAGAAGGATTTTATAACAAACAAGAATAATAATCCACCTACGCTAATTGAGAACCACTGAACATTAGTAAGCATGCAACTCAAGTGGGATGATTTCACAAGGGGAAGAAACACGCCGGCTACTCTTGGGAACGATACAAATAAAGCACACAGCCTCCTCACCAGGCACAAGTGTAGGATATCTCGCAAGAACGTGTAGTTTGTCTCTGCTCATCGCTTGAGGCTATGACGCCGTGTTACTGGGATAAAAGGTGAACGACTCGTTACTGCCTCGTTTGGCCAGCAACATCCTACGTTCCTGATGATATAGAAAAGGGATGATGTGCGTCCACTTTCCGCGATCGATGTGGAGACCCAAAAGCGGGACACGATAGTGACGATTCAATTAAATTTACAAACATCCTCTCTTCCACCTTCTTTCTAAACAATGATCCTTTTTTCATTTATATGTATTTAAAAAATGTCAATCGCAGAAACATTACTGAAGACAAATATGCAGGGCTTGACTTGTCACACTGTTCGTACTTCCTCGTCTTTCTACTTTGCCCACGATGATTTGCATTGCTCCCAATGCGTTGAAGCCCTCCTACAACCTTTGGCCACCGTCCTCACGCCAGGCGCTTGACTATCGGAACCAGTGAGGGATTTAGCGTAGGTACTCTTTCTTGTTTTTATAATAGCTCATAGTTGATGTTTTCTTTTTGCTGGTTTTGGTCAGCGACGAGTAGTTGATTTCCTCGATTCCTATTTTTAGAAAGCAACTCTATGTGCCACCTGGAATTCTTCCAATAAAGGTCCATTAAAATAATATGGATATACTTCCGAAAGCAATATAACTCTAATTTTTTTGAAACTTGGTATACTTACGTAATTTTGTGCCCTGATTACGAAAATCATAGTGAAAATTGGCGACTAAGTCATCTTCATGGTAAAACCATAAAGAAACACCATAAAAATGTGTTTTTTGCGTTTAAGTACCAAAAACCCAAAATTGCAAAAAATGGTTCATACAAAAATTGTAAGTCTTAAAAAAAAATTTTTCTACACATATTTTGCAATGCTGAATAGTTCTCGAGAAAATCTAGAAATGTGCATTTGACCCCCGTTCTATTACAGAATAAAGAGAGAATACGGGGGGCACTAGGCACTTTTTCTTCTCCACTAGGCACATTAAAAAAACTTTCTTAAAGGACGGTGCAGGGGGCTCGGGTCTGGGTTGGTTACCTTCTAGTACCAACTAGAAATGTGCATTTGACTCCCGTTCTATTACAGAATAGCAAGAGAACACGGGGGTGGCGGGCTTCCCAATTTTGAAGACTCATATCAATAATTATGTAAGCAAAAATTTCTAAGTCTAAACATAAAAAAATTTTTTCAACAAAAAATTATTGTTTATAATGACTTAGATTAAGAAAAAACGTGTTATGAACAAAAATTTATTGACACTTTTTTAAAAATGTAACGTCCGCAAAACTAATTAGCAAACATTTCTAAGTCAAAATAACTAAGAACATTTTTTTAGACAAACAAATCAATGTTTTTGTTACGTATGACTTCGTAACTGTTTTTAATTCTTTTTATTAATTAAAACTTTGTTAAATTGTATAATTTCATTAAAAGTTTGCGAATTTTGTAAATAGATTTAAGTACTCAATATAGACATTGTCAGGACATAAGAGGAATTTATATAATTAACTCATCAATTAATTTGTCTTAAAACTATTTTTTCATAATTATATCATCCAACTTTAAAAATAACGATAATTATTCTTCAATGGTTTTCATTCCTAATAATACTCAATATTATGTTTAAAATCATAATTCCAAAACTTGGTCGAAATAATATGGACAACACTTTTATTTTAAAAGGAATTTGTCTACTTTGTTATAAGTTACTTTACACAGAAAAGAATCTTAATTGTATTGGTAAAAATACCAAGAAAAAGAATCAATTTACACATTCGCATTAGAGGATTTAGAGCATTGAACTATATCACGCCATTTTAAGGAATTTGCAATCTCGCAAAAAGCTTGCTTGACAACAGCAATACTTACTGGGCCGTGTGCAACAGATTCTCCCACTTTACCGATTTGAGTCGATTTTTCAAGGTGTAAACTATTGTCCACATTAATTAATCGAGGAGTTCGAATTTATTCCTCCCGCAGTAAAGCTGCGTATGGTTAAGTGTTTCCTCCCGATAACTGGTAGATTGTCAATTAATTTTTCCCGCAGAGGGGATAATTATTATATTTCATTTATTGCCGCAAAAAGGAGGAGGTTTTAATTTTTTCCCCAAAAGTGAGAGTTGAATTTTTATTGCTTGGAATAAATGATTTCAATAATTACATTAATAATTTTACTAACTTACGTGAATTAAAAATATTTTGAAAATAAAAAGAATAATAAATATCATAAAAGAAAATACGAGTGAAAAATTAAAATATTTAAGAGAATAAAGTTGAAAGATACAAAATAATAAATTGAAAAGTATTGAAATGAAAAGAAAAGTATTTGTAAATACTGTTTTGCGTTCATAAAGTGAATTAAGAAAAGTTAAAGTGGAATAAAAAAAGTAAAGACAGGGTATTAAATATCAAACCTTTGTCTTGCGGTTTGAAGACCTATCAGTTTCATTATCTTAAAATATCGGAATCAATTAGAAGTTTTAATTCGGTGACCCCGAAATCTGAATATTAAAATTAATTTTGATATAATTGTTGAATTAAATAAATAGAGAGAAAGAGCTATTTATAAATAGAAAGAAGATGAATTAAAGACTGTTGAAGGAAGAATCAGAAAATATAGTGAACAAGAAAACTACAATTTTATATACAATCTGACACAGGTGTAAATGAATCACCTGCAGAAAGTAATCAGATACTTTACTGCGTCTCAATTGAAATGAAAGATATTATAAGTTGGTAAGTAAATTATTAATTATTCTTATTTTGTGTATTTTTACACACATATCACAAGTTTACACTAAAACATAATAATTATTAAGTAAATAAAAATTGTTTGTTAGTTTATTGATACTATATTGTTATATGAAAATTGAGAATCTTATATTAATTATATTTTATTAGAAGGGCATTTAAAAAAATATTTACTACGATTTGTAAACATAAATAATTAAAAGGTAGTTTATATTTCCTCATTGTACAATTTTTCTATTATCTTTCAAGTGTCATGAATTAAATAAATTTACTTATATTTGTACTAGTCCTATAACTAAAGTATCTCATTACTGTCTACAACTAAATACAACCTTTTCCTTTTTATTTCTTTTCAATATAAAATACCGTCTAATCAGAGGTACTGAATTAATAGTATACTTAAAAGGGGGATTCTATACTTTTTCAAAAATAATAATAATTTTTTGAAGAATTTAACGTTTATCTTGGAATAAATGAATATTAAGTCTTTTAATTTAACTTTTCGAAAATTACGTTCAATGCAGTTAAGTCTGAATTCGCTATATATATATATGTTTCAAAACTGTTGTATTTCCTATGAACCTAATCTACATATTGTTTTTTCTTTTATAGGTTAGTAAAATTTAATAAAAATTACAATAATAACTGATTCATTTAATTATATTTCAACTAAATTCGTCATCAACTATAATTTTAAAAAATTATAAAATTTTGCAGAAATTATTTTAAAGATATTAGGATCTCTAAACAAAAATAATAATTTAATTCATTTTATATTTATTGTAAAGTAAACATATAAAATATAAAAGGTCTCAGAAATTGTTACTTCATCATCTATTAAAAAATATTAAAAATTATTGCAATTTATTAAAATTGATTTAATTTTGATAGAAACATTATTTGATAAGAAATAGTAAAAAATGCGAACCCACATATCACAAAACTTCCAGGAAACTTCCAAGAAGTTTCCCGTGGGAACTTTCGGAAGTTACCCTTGGTAACTTCCTTGAAATTTCCAGGAACTACAATAATGTTCGCAGGTTAGATGCTTCCCATGGAAACTTCCTGGAAGCTTGCCACAGAAACTTCCTGGAAGTTACCAGAAAGTTTCCAAAAATCGTCAAAGATATAATGAAATATATAATATTTAAATTATCCCTGTGAAGCCAAGTGACTAGCCTGCAAATAATCTACACACATCTTTTTTCTCTTTTACTACTATTAATTTCTTTATCTTTTAAAAATTTCTTAATTTTTCTTAAACAAAGCCCTGACGATGGCATTCAATTAGAGGCTGAAACGTTGGCTGGGTAATAATAATAAAGATGATAGAAAGATATTAATAACGGGACGCATGAATGTTCCACAAATCTCATTTGACATAATAACAAGTAACCGAAATCCACTTCGCCGAATCACTATTTACCATAAGATATATGTATTAGAATTATTATTTAATCTAATTTTCATTTTCCCGATAATTCATTTGCTCTAATTTTTATTATGCAGATATATTCTTTAACATAGTTTTCGTTAGTCCGAAAAAACATTTGATATAATTTTTATTTGTCCAATTAATTGTTTGGACTAATTTCCGATTTTCCGATATATCATCTGTTATAATTCCTATTTTTCAAAATCATTTATAAACAATTTTTTTTAATCGAAATGTTTTTTAACCTAATTATCAATTGCTCTAAATGTGATGAGTTATAAATTTCATTTAATCGAAATGTCATTCGTTATAATTACCATTGTCTTGAATAATTATTTACCAGTATTTACGTTTTACAGAATTGTCATATAAACTATATCCTATTTGCTCTAATGTTTATTTAACAGAAATTCATTTACCTCGAAGTAGCATTCAGCCGAATGTTTATTAATGAGAAAGATTATTTAACATAACTTTTGTTTAGTCGAAACATTATTTCCCCTAATTTTAAATTGTTATATTAATTGTTTGACATAAATCTATTTCTACCTTATGTTTATGTGACATATTGTTCTTTTATTCGAATTGTCAAATCGTCAAATGCTCAGGACGTAAAACGTAAATACTGGTAAATAATTATTCAAGACAATGGTAATTATAACGAATGACATTTCGATTAAATGAAATTTATAACTCATCACATTTAGAGATTCCAGTGGTAAATAGTGATTCGGCGAAGTGGATTTCAGTTACTTGTTAATATGTCAAATGAGATTTGTGGAACATTCATGCGTCCCATTAATAACATCAAAATTCTTTCTGATACCATATGACATCTTTTCAACATACACTCACATAAGGATCCTAGATGCGAAACTTGTTTTTAAAAATCATTTTTTTCCGAAAAAAAGGATCGAAAAATTATCTATTTACAACAAAGAGATAATTGTTGAGTCTTTATATGCTTATATCTTACAAGAAGTATTAAAAGTATTAAAAAACTTATTTTTTAGCGATTCTAATACCTTTTAAATAATCCTGCAAAATAATATCATTTTTTAAAATATTTTTTTAAACGCGCCGAAAACTGAGTTGTGCGAAACTGAGTAAAAAATGAAGGCTGGACTGCTTATTTGTCTGCAGTTAATGGGTTCACTGCAGTTGTGCTGGTGTCGATGACGAAGATGCAACATTTACTTGTGAAATTTGTCGACAGAAAAAGGTTGCTTTCTTGAGTACCCCATCTTGCCACCCAGTGGGGGGGGGGCGAGATTGTGAGATATGCAAATTTTTCTATTTTATTAATTATAAGCTTTTTTAAGAAACAAATGGCCTTTGTTCGTCTATTTTACGAAAGACTGATTACCAAAGATGGTTATTAAAAACAATAATAAAGTATATATGTCGTAGGCCTATAGAAGAATCAGGCCATTAGCTAATAGCATGGGTTATTTTCTAATAGCCGGCCAGTAGACAAAATCATATTTAATTTTGTTTGATTTATACATACAAATTGTAGAAACTACTGTTTATTGGTAAATAACGTGCCTACGAGTGAATATCTAAGTCTACGAGAAGCTGCATCTCTTCAGTCCCTAAGTAGAGGTCAGGAATATAAGCAATGCTATATGAAGACAAAAAAATAATTCTATTCTTTTCGGAATTTCTTACTCTGACTTTGACTCCTGGCACAGTTTAGCAAAGTTTATTAAAAAAATTGTTACTTTCACAGACAATTCCTTGTAACCAAAGCTTTAAAAAGAGACCAAGAACAGCAAAAAATATTTACGGGTTCCCGAGATATAACAAAAAGAGTCGGACCGTGCAAAGCAGAATTTTCAATCATCGATTTCTCTAATTCGCCGTTGAGTCAATTACTTGTCTGTGAAAAAAGTGTCGAAAATTAATTTTACCAAGTACATTCTTACTGGGATCCACTTTTTAAATATCGATATATAATAAATTAAATTAAAAAATGGATCATAGTAAGAATGTACTTGGTAAAATTAATTTTCGACACTTTTTTCACAGACAAGTAATTGACTCAACGGCGAATTAGAGAAATCGATGATTGAAAATTCTGCTTTGCACGATCCAACTCTTTTTGTAATATCTCGGGAACCCGTAAATATTTTTTGCTGTTCTTGGTCTCTATTTAAAGCTTTAGTTACATGGAATTGTCTGTAAAAGTAACAATTTTTTTCATAAACTTTGCTAAACTGTGCCAGGAGTCAAAGTCAGAGTAAGAAATTCCGAAAAGAATAGAATTATTTTTTGTCTATATAACATGATATCTCGCTTCCTATTTATGCAATACAATTTAACATAGTAGCATTTCATTGGAAATTTAATAAGCTTTCCAATGCAATTTAAAAAAAGCATCTAGCTTCATTTTTAACCGAGTTATCACTGTTTCTGTGCGGGTGTGTTTTTTAATAGCTCGAGATGTTAGCGTTCACACAATTTCGGACGGTAGTGTATATCAAAGTTAAGAGCTCTTGGGTTTCATGAAAGTTTAATGAAATTTATTAAAAGTTACTTAGAAGATAGAAGATCTGTGCGATTCAATAATAGTCTTTCTATTCCCTTTTCATCCACATCTGGTGTTCACTAGAGGTCAAACTTGGGTCCTCTTTTATATATTTTATATGTCAGTGATATTAAATTATTTATTAAACATAGTTCTTTTCTTTTATACGGAGATGATATTAAATTATACAAAGTTATTAAAAATGATCAGGACTATTCTGAATTACAACCTGATTTGAATATTCTCAGCATATGGTGTCTTAAAAATAATATGACCCTTAATGTCAAAAGGAGCACCGTTATTTATTTTTCAGAAAATTTATGCACTTTTAATTATTTGTATGTTTTTGGTGATGAGGATGAGATAGAGCGTGTAACTCAGGTCTGTGACCTTGGCGTCATACTTGATAGCTCTTTGACATTTGATGAAACGGAATATCTATTTTTTACCAAAAACGATAGTTTTTTTGTTAAAATTCGGGGTAAATGTAAATATACCACTGTAGCGTGAAACCATGCTTAAAATACCAATGCTGTCTCCTAGTTCTTCGATTTTAATGAAACTTGATAAAATGATAAAGGAATATATGTAGATGAAATGCCTGGAAGTTATTTTTGAAAATATCACCAATTTTTTGATTTACGGGATTTTCAAAAAAATTTTGAAAATCTAGATTCTAGTCTTTTGTTATTTTTAATGTGCTCAACTCTTAAGCAAAATAATACCTTTATATTTTCAAAAGATGTAGAAGCCCAATCGTATAATTGTTGAGCTGTCATTATAGACTCTTTAGTATTTTGAAGACTTGCTCTAGCAGCTAATTGTTTTATCGTTCCTCCAATACCATTGCATGGTCCTTTGACAAGTGAAGTTGCGTAAAAATGCCATTCTGCAAATATTTAATAATCAGAATAATTATATGCAAGATTTATAAAATTGCTCTTATTCTTATATTGCGCTGCTGCTCCATCAATAATATATATCATCTTTTTGATTGAATGTTTTGTTTTTAGTTCTGTGATAAGCTTATTAATAAATAAATTTACTGCATTTGAATTGTGATTAAGATCTTTCGAAATCACGATGAAACATTCATGTTCAAGCTTATCTCCATCTACATAATACACAACGAAAGGATGCAATGTGATTTGTTCTTTGGACCAATATTGACTTTGTTTCGCGTCTTGAATGATAACGGAATAATTTTCTGAAAAATCACGACACAAGTTAATAAAGCAGTTCTGTCAGTTAAAACCCAGCTTCTAGATGTAACTGCATCTATGTAATGATTAACAAATAAATTTATCAAAATATCAATTAACTTTCGTATTCCATTACAATCTTCACATTGAAGTAGAAAACATGAAGGCGAAGGTGAATCGCAAATCATTTAAAAAAAATAGTTTTATAAGAACTTAGAAAAGATGTTTCAGTGTAAATTTTAGTTAATTCGCCTAAAGTTGAATCATCTATCATGAGCTTAACATTTTTGTGAGTCTTACAAACGCAAACGGAGTGTGTTCCGTTGCTGCCAGCTAACACACATTCTTTAGGACGAAGTTCAGTAAATTTTGATAAACTTATTTGACAATCTGGATAATCCTTCTGAAAAAGAGCATATAATTCTTTTATATTTCCAAGCAGTAAACGTTTTTGGACATGAATGCGATTTGCATCCTTCACGTAGGAAATAAAATATTTTTTACCAGTTAAGACTCTGCTTATATATTTTGCATGATAAAAATCATTTACTAAATTTACTGTTTTTAGAGGAAGTGTCATTGTACTTTTACTTGGATTCGGAGAAGAACCAGGACCTTTTGTTTTGCGGAGATCAAAGGCTTTGCGAGCTATGTTATAAGAAACCTCGAAATATTTCGATAATTTACGAGAGCCCCAAATTTTCGGTGCCATTGTTAATAGTTTAACAATTTCATTTTTATTTTTTGCTTTCTTTAACATTTCTTGAATTTCAGAAACCATTTCATTAATTTCACCTTCACTTGATTCTTCTTTCAATTCAAATATTTTACCTAATTTCAAATTCAATGTCTCTTTAGTTTTATTAATTTTCCTCTTACGCGATAAATTGGAACGAAAATCTCTTTTTTTGAAATAGGAGAAACCTCTAAGAGGAATAGAATTTGATTCATATTTTCAATATTTTTGTCCTCTTTAACATTTTTACTGACACCTTCAATTTCTTCTTTATCCATTTTTGTGTCGGCAATTTCATTTTCCTGAAATATAACTTCTGAATCATTTTGAACGACAATAGGCTGTGTATTTGAAGTTATAGGACAATTATTAACTTCATCGAGTTGTACCCTGCAACTAGTACATATATAACTCCCTTTTGCAAGCACTTAAACTTATAATTGCACTTAAACTTATAATATAAAAAAATTTAAAACATAAATAAAAAACCCTATATCCATAAAAGAAGCCTGAAAAAATTAAAGCGAAGAAATCTTAACAACTAAAAGATCTTAACCTAAAAGATTTTATACTTACTACCTAAACCTATACCTATACTTAAAATAATAAACATGCAAAAAATAAAAAACGTTATATCAACGAAAAAAAAATTGTTTAAAAGAAAAATGTACACAAATCTTAATTAACTAAAAAATTTATTAACTTTAATTAGGACAAAAAATTTGAAAAATATTAAAAATTGATATAAAAATGAATTAAGTTGAATGGAGAATGATATCGAATTGCTGAAGAGTAACCGTCTACGCATGCACTTTGTGCGAAAGCTCCGATATAAATGAATGCACCTCTACCCCCACTTCACTTATACCATCTTTTAGATAAACTAATGCGCAAGCGCAAAGAGATGCAGTGTGGTCTACAGCACATAAATCCTTTCTTAAAAAACGTAGCATAAAAAGGTCGAATTGAAAAAAGTCGAACTCAAAAAGCATCGAAATAATAATAATGTAGTATAAAGAATAAAAAAGAACATAATTTCACATCTTACACACTGATTAGAAAAGAAATAGATAAAGCTGTCCAACTAATGCAAAAATTGTAAAGGTGTGTTTTAATGAATTAGTTGCATTTTAATTTAATGCATAAAAATGTACATAAAAAACTAATTCTTTACTTAAAAGCGTTCTATTAATATAATTTGACAATAAATATTTAAAAAATGTATTTATAATTTCTTATATTTTATTTTTATTAATAAAAAACTGGTTATTTATACTGAGAAAGGAGGGATATGAAAAAATAAATGACAAAGTAGAAAAGTTAATATGGTTGACATGTATAATTATAAATTTAAAGTTTTTATAAAATAAAAATTCAAAAATAATAATTAATTGAAAAGTTTTTAAATTGAAAATAAATCAAATGAAAAACAGAGCAGCAACTAAGTCGACCGCAAAGTGGTCGACGAGGCGCTAATGATTCTAAAATTCAAAATCAAAAAATGAAATTTCACTAATAATAAGTTTAATAGTTTTTTATAGCAATATTATGAAAACAAATAGAATAAATTTTACGTTTCGCTCTTTATCAAATAAAAAATTGATTAAAGTTTTATCAGAAATGTGACTCTGCGAAAAGGCATAAATAAACTTTTCAAAAGATGTAATTGTTTAAACAAATACGATTGTTATTAAAGTTTAATAATAGTAAAACGCCAAAATCATCTATATGATATCACAAATATTCTGCAAAAAAAATCAAAAATCGGTTAAGAATTATGGTTTCTATCGACTTTGAAACATCATGTGTCATTGCTGAAATTCGCATTTTGTTTCTGCACGCAATGACAAAAAATTCAATATTTCCGAAAGTTATAGACATACGATAGATTTTGAGGTCTTAAAAGAAAAATGTAGTTGAAGTTCTGTTTATATTTGTCCTGAGTTTTCGAATTTCCAGGTAAATGTAAACACTTAATTATTCAATAACTAAATTAACGAAAATCAAAAATTAAAGTAAATTTTCGTTAAAGCATTAACCCAATTAGTCCCAAATGTCCGTATTTCTTTGTACAAGTTTGAGCTTTCCGTTCTACGAGTTACGAATTTGGAAAAAATCGGGACATAGGTTAGGAAAAATCCGGGACAAGAAAATATCGCGTCCGAAATGTTGGGACTATCAAATAGGCATAATGCCGAATTTTTTTTCTAATTTCAAAATATCCGCCAAAATATTGAAATTTGGAAAAATAATGTTAAAAAATATTAACATTATTTTTTTTTATTTTATCCTTTATTTAAATAAAAAAATGTTGTTTCAACAAAAAATATTGTTATCTCATATTATTTAACAATAATTTAAACATTTTTTATATACAATTTAATATCTTGTGGGCCAAAATGGTAAACAAATTTTTATTTTTATCAATTCTCATTTCTTTTTGCAGTAAAAATGAATAATAAAAGTAAATAACTTAATTTAAACTATTTTACAATGTTTAAGAATGTTATAAACAATTTTTATAAACAATTTGCAAAACATAAAAAATATAATCCAAGAAAAAAATTATTTTTTGATTATATTACGTTCTTTTGCAATCAAAGTGTTGCTAATGGTTCAAACTTTCATTTAACGTTATTTAACAATATTTAAAAATGTTATAATCAATTTTCATAGAAAAAACAGTTCAGGGATGGAAGAATAAATGTTTTTTCACTTTTTGCTTGATTTTTCATCAGAATAGAAATTTGAAATAAAAATCTTCGTCTGAAATTATTTACCATTTTTTACATTTTTATAAACAATTTTGATAAATTAAAGGATTTTTTGAAATTATTTTAAAAATTGTGTCAATAATCAAAAAAAAATTTTTTTATAGGATTCTATTTAATGTTTTGCAAATTGTTTATAATATTCTTAAACCTTGTAAAAAATTTTGAATTAGGTGATTAACTTTTATTATTCAGTTTTACTCCAAAAAGAAAAAAGAATTGATAAGAATAAAAAAAATGTATACCACTTTGGCCCACGAATTTCAAATTATTTATAAAAATTGTTTATAACATTTTTAAATAATGTTAAATAATATTTTTAAAAAATTTATCTCATTAACAAAGATTTGGATTAAAAGAATGCAATATATAATAAAAAAATGCGATTTTTCTATTATGGTAATTCATATTTAACTAATTATTTATAAGAATTGTTTATAACATTTATATACATTGTTCACAAATTTTTTATAATCATTAGATACTTTAGTTTCCTGTTTAATGACAAAAGAAAGCTAGTGGGATAGAAAAGAAGTTATTTTCCACTCTGAAAATATTTTTTTATAAAAATTGTTTATAACATTCTTAAACATTGTAAAAAAGTTTAAATTAAGTTAATATCTTTTATTATCCATTTTACTGCAAAAAGAAATAAGAATTAATAAAAATAAAAATTTGTTCACCATTTTGGCCCACAGATTTTAAATTGTTTTTAAAAAATGTTTAAATTATTGTTAAATAATATCAGATAACAATATTTTTTGTTAAAACAACATTTTTTTATTTAAATAAAGCATAAAAGTAAAAAAAATAATGTTAATATTTTTTAACATTATTTTTCCAAATTTTTATATTTTGGCGGCCATTTTGGAGGCGTTATTTTAAAATGAGAAAAAATTTTTTTGGCATTATGCCTTTTTGATAGTCCCAACATTTTGGACGCGATATTTTCTTGTCCCAGATTTTTCCCAACCGAATTCGAGTAAATAATCTAATTTTAATGACAAAAAACACTTAAAAAACTGTGTTCTTTTGTTTAAACAATTACAAGTTTTTATGATTAAATTGAAATTGAAAGTTTTGTTTCAGATTCTAAAAGAAGACACTCAAATCTAAAGAAAACCTATGTCCCGATTTTTTCTAAATTCGTAACTCGTAGAACGGAAAGCTTTGCATTTTCGAGGTGCGACGCCACTTAAATTTACCTGTAGAAAAATTAGCCTGTCAAAATATAATAAATGAGCTAATATTGAAAAGGTTATTAAATTATCTTTCGATTCATAGGTTACAGAATAAAATTAAATAAAAATTGAGAGAGTTACAGTCGATTAAAGATGAAATTTCATGACAATTTTGATGATTTTTAAATATTTGAGTAACTTCTACTATTTTTTCTACATCAAACAGGAAAGAATGTTTGGGTTTTAATTTTTTTATTGATAGACTATATCATTACATAAATTTTGAGCCCTTGTGGACCTCCATTGGATTAAAAATGACAATTCTACACTAAATTTAGTGAACGAAACTACATTCTTCATTTTTGGTATCTCTTGAACATTTGCAGCAAAAATGGAAGTAATAGAATTTAGTTAAGCTCTGAAGTTACTAAAATCACTAATCAACGATTTCGGAAATCGTAGATTTCGAATCCAATGTTAGTTTTCTAAATTTCAAAATGGCGGATCCAATATGGTGGACAAATTTTTTTAAATCGATTAAATTCGTTTTAAATTTGTTACTCGGGGGTTTTCGGGATCGCTGATTACGAATCCGATGTCAGATTTCAAAAATTAAAAATGATGGATTCACAATAATGAACGAGATTTTAAAATTTATCAAATTCGCACCTATTGCATCCGCCATTTTTAATTTTTGAAATCAGACATTGGATTCGTAATCAGCGATCCCGAAAACCCCCGAGGAATAAATTTAAAACGAATTTAATCGTTTTAAAAAAATTTATCCGCCATATTGGATTGGCTATTTTGAAATTTAGAAAACTAACATTGGATTCGAAATCTACGATTTCCGAAATCCTTGATTAGTGATTTTAGTAACTTCAAAGCTTAACTAAATTATATTACTTCAATTTTTGCTGCAAATGTTTAAGATATATAAAAAATGAAGAATGTAGTTTCGTTCACTAAATTTAGTGTAGAATTGTCATTTTTAATCCAATCGAGGTCGAGACGCATGCTTATTTCTGAAATCTTTTTTGACCAAATAGTTATTTGATATAAAACTACTTAACTTAAAATTCATATAATATGAACATTATTTGTCATAAATTTCATTGCAAACAGAAACCATTTAACATAAATATAATTTGTCATAGAATTTATTTAACATAAATATTATGTTACATAAAACTCAGATTATTTATTTCCCATTTGACATAAAAATTATGTAACCTAAATTTCTATTGACATGAAAATCATTTAACATAAATTTCTTTTTACATAAAATTCATTTGACATAAATTTCATTTAGCATTAATGTCATTTTACGAAATTCTCATTGGACACAAAATCCATTTGACATATATATCATTAGACATAAAATTAGCTTGACATAAATTTCATTTGACGTGAATATCTTTTAATATAATTATTAGTTAACGTAAAATTTAATTTATATAAATTTCATTTAGCGTAAATGGCTTTAACATAATTCTCATTTGACATAAAATTTACTTGATATAAATTTCATTTTATATAAATCTCATTTAACATCATTCTCAGTTGACATAAAGTTCACTTGATATAAATTTCATTTGACGCATAAGTCATTACACATAATTCTCATTTGACATAACATTCAGATGTCATAAATTTCATTTTACATAAAGATCATTTGACATGAGAATAAAGGCGCGAATTTCAAAATTAGCGAATCACAATGTTGTTGACAATATCTAATTGGTTACTTTTAAAATACGCGCTGATATTTTTATGTAAAATGTAATTTGTGTAAAATAATTTTTATGTCAAATGAGAATTTTGTTGAATGGCTTTTATGTCCAATCTAATTTATGTCAAATGACTTTTATGACAAATGAGAATTATGTTTAATGTCTTTTATGTCAAATAAACTGTATTACAATAAAATTTATGTTAAATGAGAATTATATTAAATGATATTTATATCAAATGACATTTATGGCAAGTGAAATTTATAACAAATGAAGTTTATGACAAATGAATTTTAGGACAAAAAAAATTTACAAAATGTATATTTATGTCAAATGACGTATATGCTAAACAAATTCTACCACAAATTAATTTTCTGTGAAATAAAACTTATGTCGATAGAAACATATGTCAAGAGATTTTTATGTGAAATAAAATTCCAGTCAATTGTACTTTTACGTTAAATGGAAATTATGCTAAATGAATTTTATATCAAATAAAATATATGTTGAATTAATTCTATGTCAAATGACACATATGTTATATAAATTTTATGTCTAATAAAGTATATATCAAATGGATATCATATTAAATGCCATTTATGCAACATAAATTGTATGTTTAATGAAATGTATGTCAAATAAATTTCAAATAAAATGTTTTTTATACAAAATAAATTTTTTGTCAAATGAAATTTATGGTAAACGGTTTTATGTCAAATGACTATTCTGTCAAATAAGATTTCGGGAATAGTCATGCGTCTCTCGAGGCCCACAAGGGCTCAAAATTTATGTAATGATATAGTCTATCAATAAAAAAATTAAAACTTAAACATTCTTTCCTGTTTAATGTAGAAAAAAATAGTAGAAGTTACTCAAATGTCCAAAAATCATCAAAATTGTCTTGAAATTTCATCTTTAATCGACTGTAACTCTCTCAATTTTTGTTGAATTTTATTTTGCGACCTATGGATCGAAAGGCAATTTAATTACCTTTCCAATGATACCTCATTCATTATATTTTGACAAGCGAATTTTTCTACAGATAAGTTTAAGTGGCGTCGCACCTCGAAAATGCAGAATTTGAAGCTACAGAAAAACTGCACGAGGGAAAAAATTGAAACTATGATTTTCTTACTCAAAAAACACTTACTATTCGAGAAAAAAATGTTTTGTTCGATTGGCAAAAACAAGTTTTTAATTTGTAAACCTATGTTATTTATCTTGTACGTTTTTACGGGAAAGAAACTTGTTTCTAAGTGACAATAATATAACTTGCACCTTTTACGGACAGAATTACTGAAATCTATACTATTATAATGGTATATAACAAATACGACAGTTAAAACAACAAGATTTTTGAATGTAAGTGTTAAATTATGGTCTTGCACCTTTTTACGGGAAAGAAACTTGTTTCTAAATTATAAATAATTTAACTTGCACCTTTTTACAGAAAGAATACAATAACTCGCGTTTAAACCAATGATACTGTTCGCACTGAACTACACCGGAACTTTTGACAATCGCTCTTGATTTTGCACAGGTTTATATAGGACTTTTGGTCTGTGCATCGTGTGGGGAAATTAGAAAAAACACGTTTCTAGCTAAAAGAGCATTTGTCACGTTTTTAGCCAAAAGAGCATTCAGCACATACGGATGTAATATGATCTTTTATTTTTTATTCTAGTTTCTATCTGTCTATTATTCAGACTTATAATCAATGCTTGATTTGATATCTATTGAATTCAAACATTGATACGCGTTTTTATTCTACTAATCGAATCGACAATCGAATATCGATTATTTGATTGTTGATTATACTGGTTCGATAAGCGACGCTTTTACCGTTGATTTCATTGATTATTGTGTAGAAAATATGATTTCGGTATCGTCTTCGCTTCTTATGGAAGTTTCTCCTGGTGAGACAATTTAGTGTCTAATTTTCCTTTTCTCCCATTTTTCTTTCTTTTTCTTTTGTTATTATGAGTGAATTAAATTTTAATGACATTAGTGATAGTGATAACGATTATATTGAACAATTTAACTTAGACTTATTTAATGATTCTACGAATCAGGACGAAAGTGTGCGGGGATTGAGTGAAAATTTGGGTTTAATAGAAAATCTTAGTGTAGATAATCAATCTGCCATACAAGAGACAATTGCATTGCCTTCAACGTCATCGGGACCGAGTACTTCCAGATTGATAGCTGAATTTTCCGCAGAATTTGGTGCAATTTTTCCTTCTACAAATGTCACATCTACTGGCGGTTTTTCGGCATTTAATATTGAAGATCGTGATTATGATAATTTAACTCGCCCATTAGGACCTTCACTTTCTAGTTCTTCGATTTTTCACATTTCTCAACACAGACTTTTGGGGTTAATTTAGATATTATGTCTCGAAATCATACGACTTGTTATCTGACCAAAGCACTTATAAAGAAATTTCTAGAAAAAATGTTTTATCCAAATTACAATCCGGCACGTACAAAATTCTTTGTAATTTAAATGATAATAGTTTTTTGAAATATCAATACCATAAGAATCAATTAACAATGACAAACACTTCCTTAGCTAAATTTTATAGTTTACCTAATATACACAAACAAAATGCACCTCTTCGTCCTATACTTTCTCTTATTAATAGTCCTACTCATTTTTTAGCCAAAGTTATATATGAAGAATTGAAATCAGCAATTCCTCTTCCCAGATCTCATAACAGTTTCGAATTAAAAGAAAAACTGAAGAATATTATTTTACCGAATGACTCTGTATTGTTATCTCTTGATGTTTGTGCACTTTTTACTAATATTCCTTGTGACTTAGTTCTGCAGAGCTTAGATAGAAGATACGATTTTATTAATAATACTTGTAAAATTCCGTTTATCGACATTGTTAATTGTACCAGATTTCTCTTTGAAAACACGTTTTTTAGTTTCAATGACAAAATTTACCAACAAATATAGGGTACACCGATGGGTTCACCTATTTCACCTTTGTTTGCTGATATTGCGGTGGATGATTTGGAGACTGACTGTTTAAATTTACTTAAAAATAAATTCAAATGTGAACCAATTTTTTATTTTAGATATGTTGATGACACTCTTTTGTATGTCCACAAAGACCATGTTGACCTTTTTATAAACACTTTTAGTTCTCTTAATATCAACTTAAAATTCACTCATGAATTAGAATATAATAACCAAATAAATTTTTTAGATATGACAATTATAAAAAGTAATGACAGTGTTATCACCAATTGGTATCAAAAAACTAATTCCTCAAATAGAATAATAAATTATTTTTCAAATCATCCAATACAGCAAAAGAAAAATATTGTATAGAATTTATACGACAGAGCAATTTTGCAATCACACGACTCTTTCAATAAAGAAAATATTGTAAAAGGTAAAAAAATTCTACATAATAATGATTTTCCATTAGAATTTATTAAAAAAATATTAAAAGTTCGTTCTTTCGTTATTAGTCAAAAAACAGTCAATAACAAACAGTCTAATAATTTGAATTCTATGTATCAACAACTTCCGAAAATTTGTATTCCTTATAATAATGTATACTCTCAATTATCTAATATTCTCAAAAAACACAATCTCTTGACTATTCCAATGGTTGAAAAAAGTCTAGGCTCTGTTATAAAATTAGGAAAAGATTTAACAAAAAAATGGGATAAAACTAATATTGTCTATAAGTTTAATTGCAACAATTGCCCTGCTACTGATTTTGGTGAATCTAAACGAACTTTAAAAGAAAAGAATCAATGAACATAAAAATAATAAAAATCCTGATTCTGTTGTAAACAAGCATCAAGCGGAGTATAATCATTCTTTTAATTTTGATGATACTAAAATAATAAATTATAAATTTTTATATAAAAAAAGATTAATTTCAGAAATGATTCATATCAAAAGTAATAAATTTACTATTAACAAAAAAGAAGATGTACAATTTCTCAGTAATACTTATTTTCCTTTAATAAATAAGTTGAAACAATGTTTATTCCGTATTTGTTTTGAATTTGTTTAGATTTTAATAAAGTGACCTGATGATGGTAGCGAACCATGCCTCTGAAACGTCGTTGTTAAAAAAGTGAATGTGTTTTATTCACCTGTCTTCTAAAAATCGACTAATTAACCAATAATAAAATTTAAAGTTTTTGAAAAAAGTTTTATAGTGTTGATTTAAATCGTGTCTATTATCTTTTTTATTAAGAGATTTCTTTTGTAAGTTGACATGGATTATTTCAGAAATCAAACTTTTTTCAATACAGGCTTATATACACAATTAGTCCTATCACATATTTTTGTTACATTTTTACCCTTTTTAATATGATTATTTTTGTTTACAGTACAAGGGATGGTTCTTATATTATTTTGACGTAATAGAGATGATGTATTTTCATAAAAACCATTAAAATGGGGTAAAAAAATCTTTTTTAATAGGCGATAGATAGATTCTGTGTCTGGTCGTTCTTAGATAGAATTGATAAAATGTACACGTTTTTTATATGCGTGTTAATAAAGATTTCGAGATAACTATTTTGTAAAAGTAGTTCTTTTACAATATTTAAATTATTCTGATGAAAAATACGGTTAAAAAGTTTTTTGCTCTATCAGTCAGATTATAAACAATTGCAATTTACTGCAATATCGGATGTTGAAACAAAAAGTTTACGAAACTACCCGAAAAAGTTTGTTTCATAGACCAGTCAGTAATTGAGGGCGTGGGTACAATATGTTCAGCTACACGTGGTTGTAAGGGATAATACCAGTCAGGTAGAAGTGAACGTCCAGAGACACTCACTGCTACTTGGTTGGTATTTTCCCTTACAACTGCAGCTCACATCTCACAGTTAAATAATGTCAAATGCTGAATAAGTCTCATTGTCAGAAAGCATAGTCTCTACTTTTATTATATAATCCGATTTTTGCACAACTTCAGTGGTGTTTCCCTTGTCAGCTGTAGTAAACATTAAATCATTATTTTTAGAAATATTTTTGTGTCTTCTAATTTTTTTAATAGTAATCTATTTTTTATATTTTACCAAAATTTAATTATGATTTAATACCGACACAGGAGTTCTGCCGGAAGAAATATTAGTGCTCGTTATGTCGGAAATTATTCCATATTGTTTTTTCTTATTTTTTATAAATTTGTAAAATTAAAAAATCAGATACCGGCCCGGTATCGCACTCAAATTCAGAAGTTAAATTATTCCTCGAGTCGTCAAATTTTTCATTAATTGTTTATGTTTCTCTGTTTCATCTCTAAAATTTAATGTAACAAAACTTTTTTTCATTTATTTTATTTTATAAATAATTCTTATCCCTTAATTTTATATTTATTTTATACTAAAAAAATTATTTTCGATTTCCTTCAAATAAAATATTTAAATTATGCTAATTTTATAGTGAAAAAATATATATTCCTTTTATTTTATATTAAGTTTTTTTAATCATAAAAAGAGTTGAAATGGAAAATATAATAAATGGTGCTCATTAACAACATATGACTGTTAGAATTTCAATGATAATCTTTTCGACCACATTTCTCTTTAAATATTTAATAAATTGAGCTGAAATTTTGTAAGAAAGTTTAAAATATTACAATGAAGGACAGTAGTGTGCAAAAGCTCCAATAATTCAAAAAAATTCTAATAAAATTCTTTGATATCGGTAATGATGCGAATTTGCTTAGAAGTAATCATGATCCATTGGGAATCTAACAATCACATGCTGTTAAACTGACACGAAATTAATCCAACATTTAAATAAAACTACTTATATATGGTTTTCTATTCCTTCTTTCTTTTTTTTGCTCATGGACCTAGTTTGAATGAATCAAAAATTTTTATGGAAATGACTTGTATTTTGAAATCATTTCTCTGTCGTTTTCTGCTTTGTGATATCATAGGCTAAAAGAGAAAGAATTTAAATTTATTAATTATTTTTAATTTATTTACTGTAAAAAAGAAGAAAAAAATAGACGAAGAAGGAAAGTTAACTTTCGTTCCTTGAGTGAATTTAAAATAGATAACGAAAGTAAAATTGGTCATGTTCGAATCGAGAGGGTCATGGACCTTGTAATAGAAGTGATTTGAAATGTAATCTTTGAATAAGAAAATCTGTGAGCGTTTATTGACCTTTTTCTCAACTAGGTTTCTTTATATTCTTCTAAAAAGTTCATTGTTTAAACGAATAGTCGTGGCTTTATATAAATTATTATTTTTAATTATTGTTTAAATTTGTATACTTGGAATGATTTTATATCTTCCTTCACTTATAGCTTAGTTTTTATAGATTTTATTTTTTATGTATTATTTTATTTTAATTTTTCAATTTATTTTTAATACATTAAATTTATTTGTTTATTGAAAAAAATGTTTTATTTTTCGAAAGAATTATTTATTTAATAAAACAATTATTTAATGAGAAGAAATTATTTAGTAAAAAAACAGTATTAACTTATTATTACTTAGTTTATTTTTTCTTCAAGTAAAATAGATGGATTCAATTTTTTACATTCTCATCAAAAATGAGAAAGTCTTGGATTTGTGCGATTTTGAGCAATTTCTAATTTTGTTAAATCTTTACGTTTCATGACCCCCTGATTCCAAAAAAATGGTTTTTAGAGAAGTGTCTGTCCGTCTGTTTGTCTGTCTGTAGAAAAATTTGTCTATCCACAAAATTAAAATTAATAAATCAGTATAAGCTGCAAATTAACACAAATTTGATGAGAATGTAAACCTTAAAGTCGGAGTAACTTTAAGACAAATAAATATTTTTTCTGCTCAAAAAATATATTTCGTGTTTGATACGTAGTTTTAGTTATAATTTCTAAAAATAAAAAAAAACAGATAAGTCTGACTAAATCAGCCATAACTACTTATTACATATCAGGCTATTGATCACAATAGAGAAGAAGATTGAATTCATAATGAATATAAATATAAACTCTTTTTCAAGAAAATGACATTGGAAATAATTAAGAATTCATCGAACTCCTATCTTCAGAGAGTCTGGTAATTTTAAAAATTGATACTCTATAATTTTTAAACGTTTTAAAGCACCAGACATTCTGACTACTTTTTGGAAAGACAGACGTTTGCAGACATTCTGCAGACTATTTTACTTAGGACACGATTGACAAGACAAGTAGAGCGTTGAAAACATTGTACTTCGTTTTGGTGAGGCTCATACTTGAAATTGTCGTTAGTTTTATGGTAGCTATACGCAAAACACATTTTTACGTTTCGTCGTTAGACAAGTAGGAATTCCTGTAAATTATTACAGTCACAATTATTGATGACCTTCAAGATCATCAATAGCATACTTAATTGTTCAAAACTCTTACGCTTATTTAATTTTAAAGTACCACGATGATATACTAGAAATTTTACATTATTAAAAATTCCACAAGTTGAAACTAATTATCTTATGAACTCTATAATTAATAGACTAACAGAAAAGCGAATCAGTACAACGGTGACATTAAGTTTTTCGGCACGTCTCTTTCTTCGTATGCGAGAAAATTACTTATTCTTACTTGTGATTACAATAATAACATCATCATTTATTCTATCAATGTCAATTTGTAAATTCTTTTACATTACACAGATCAACAAAAAAACCAAAAATGTTTGCGTCTGGGTTTATTTAGGGGAGACCGGGGCGTAATAGATCACTTTACACTTTTTCTTGCTTAACTTCGTCATTCTTGCTTTAATGAAAAATTCATCATGTGGAAAACTTAGCCTAACATCTCAGTTTTCAATTAAAAAAAGTACGCCTTAATATCACTTATACTTTTTTCTAGAACAATGTTTTTCGAGAAATGCAAAGCGAGCCATTTCGCTTCGAGCCGGGGCGTAATTGATCACTACCCGGGGCGTATTGAATCAGCAATTAAATTATAACTTTGATCATAAAATATTATTTAATATTGACAATTTTGGTTTCTATTGTACATTAATAACAAAAAATATTGAAAATGGAACATATTTAACTTAAACTTTAAACATTTTCGTGCAATTTTCAAATTTTAAAAAGTTGTAGTGAAATGCAAAATCCATTTACTTAAAAAATCTATTCTCCAGTTATTTTTTTTATAAAGGGTTTTATAAAATTTTTTTATATTATTAACATTTCTAATATTTTTTTTATATTAGACAACAATGGTTATCATTTTATTAATATTTTATATATATAGGGGAGAGTCACTACGGTTGGGCCACCTCGGGTTTCTTAGTTGTGACAAACTGGTATCATTTACCATTGCATGTAAATACTGATTCGTGATGGTAGAAAACTTTTCACGTCACTTTCATTAAGTTCCAATGAAGTACGCGAGCAGTACAAACGTAAAACGTAAATGTGTGGTGAATTTTTAAAGCAAAACTTTTACTTAGTGCCGAAAAAGATTAATTAAACAAAAGGGAAGATGCAAACAATAAAGTAAGATGATGGAATTTATTCATTAGAGAGTGCTTTGATACTTTGGTATGTTATTTATTTTTTATTTAGTGCGTTTATGTATGTGTGCTAAAAAAATCAAAGCGACGCGAAACTAACGGTCGGGTCACTTTATATCGTACAGGTTGGGACACATAATTTTAAAATTATGGTGCGTCCCGACATCGGAAATTCATTTGTTTAAGGTAGAGATGTGTAAAGAACGTCTTTTACACTTTCCTTTTTCCATCTTCAAGTGCATTTCAGCATTCTTCTGTAATTTACGGGCCATTTTTAGTAATATTCCTTCGTATCACATTGATTTTCGACGGTAGCCCGACCGTAAAAACCTGGGCCGACCGTAACGACATTTTTCAAAAATGTTAATAACTTTTCCAATTTTTGTCCAGACATTTTCTGATGTACAGAAGAAATATTCAACTTTAGAAGATATTTCCAACCATATGTCAGAAAACGTGAAATTCGTCCTAGAACGGAAGTTATGGGCACAAGTCAAAAAGTGGCCTGACCGTAGTGACTCTCCCCTAATATGTTTTTCTTAATAAAATATGCAAACCAATACGCCCCGGCCAAAGTGATCCATTACGCCCCGGAGGTTTTTGTTGAAAATTGTGTTGTTTTATCAATATCGTAAGTAATAAACAAAAAATGTCAATTGTTCTTTAAGAGAAAATGTTTAAAGCTCAATACCTGATATACAAAAATTTTTTGCAAGTAATTTTGAAAAAGATATAACAAAAAAACAATGATTTCAAAAATTTACTTTCAAGCATCAAAATCACTTTTTCTACCATATTTTTAACAATAATATATGAATAACAATAAAACTAGGTACAAACTTACAGTATGCCAAGTACATTATTTTGATCAAAAACCGAAAAAAATATAGATGAGAGGGATCAGGGTCGAGCCACCACGCTTATTTTTTTATCACACTAGTGCTACCTGTCTTTGTACGTAAAGTATACGATCGTATTCTTCATTATTGTGAGACTCAGTAATATAGGCATAGCAAAAACTTTTTTGTAGTGTCAAAAGAAGATAACTATATGTAGAAGAAATATGCCAAAGACAAAATAAGTTTACAAAAATTGTTCATTTAAATGATATGTGAAAATGTGTAAGGTAATTTAATATTTGAGCAATTCCACTCCAAGTGATCATAAGAATTTTGGATAATTTTAGCAATATTAAAAATACTTTCTGAATTTGTTCCTTTACATGCATGGAATAAAAACGTACAAAAGTTATTTCAAAAATTTTTGAGTTACCTCTTACGAAAAATTTTGGTCGGTTTTTCAAAAAAGGCACATAACTTTTTTGTCTTATTGACCGATTAAAATATTTTTATGCAAAATACTCATAATAAGAAGTACTTTTATAAAAAAAGGGAAAAAAAATTTTTTTGCCCAAAAAAATTTCAAACAATTTTTAAAAAAAATATACCTTTGATTAAAAATTTTTTTTTTTTTTGAAGATATTGCCAATAATGTAGAGAATACGTCCTGCAAATTTAATTATGGGGCGGCAATAACTTTACGAGAAAAAAAATAAAATGTCCAGCGCGGCGTTCCGAGACTTGTGCAGTATTCGCTTATGGCGGTGCAAATTTTGTTTTAATTTACTCTACAGGTAACAATTCTTTACCAAAACGCTTTTTATTTTTGTGAAATCTTCGTTATTAAATTCTCTATCGATATCTCGAGCCCTATTTTTGAATTTTTGTTATTAAACATTGTTTAAATAACAATAAGTTAAAAAAAATCATAAAATCGTAAAATATATTGTTGTCATATTTATTATTTATAAAAATTAATAAAAAAATCTGTTAAAAAATTAAAAATAATCAATTTAACATTGTTTGAACATTTAATTATTGTTGTCTAAACAAAATTCTCAAATTGTAAAATTTTTTATATTTAATTGTACACTTATAATAAGAGTTGTATTCAATTCGTTGGACTCTTGAGTGAAATCCAATAAATTGGTTAACACATACAACTATTGGATACTGTATCTATGCGAAAAAGCACCTCAGCTATCGCAAAGACAATGCAGCTAAAAAGTAGGTTGTATCGACTGAGCAAGAAGTTTCGAAAAGTCGTCTGCGCGATGTTTCTGCACATTACTCACACATTCAAATTTTTCTATACCGTGTATTTCACACATGATATGCTTTACATTTGAGATTAATTTTAGAGTGCAATTAAAACACGACGTGTGTCAAAACAAATACGTGGAGGAGACCGGGGTGTAATGGATCATTTTTCACTTTTTGTTGCTTAACTTCGTCATTCTTGCTTTAATAAAAATTTCATCAAGTGGACAACTTAGCCTAACATGTCAGCTTTCAATTAAAAAAGTATGCCCTAATGTCACTTATACTTTTTTTTAGAACAATGTTTTTGGAGGTGAGCAATTTCGCCTCGGGCCAAGGCGTAATGGATCACACTACCGGGTGCCTATTGAATCAGCAATGAAATTATAATTTTTATCATGAAATATTATTTAATATTGCAAATTTTGATTTCTATTGTAGGTAGATTTATAACAAAGAATATTGAAAATGGAACATATTTAATATAAACTTTAAACATTATCATGCAATTTTCAAATTTTAAAAAATTGTAGCAAAATGCAAAATCCATTTACTTAAAAAATCAATTCTCCAGTTATTTTTTTATAAAGGGTTATCATTAGTACTTATTAATATATAAAGTATAAAAAATTAAATAATTTTATATTGTCACTCGATTGTTTTAAATAGTTACTAAACACTAAATTTAACGATCATTCCGAGTCAGGTGTTTTTTACAGTTGCTTTTCAAATTTTTAAATTTCTTGTCAGAATGTTTTTTACAATTATTTGGGAAAGAAGCGTGTTGTAAATTATGTGTATTATAGATAAGTTGAGTAGAGTTAGAAAAATGATCATCGATGACAGATTTCAAATGATTGATCCTTTTAGATAAGTAATAAGAATGTATACATTTATTTTCAATGTTAATATTAAGTAATCTTTTCTTAATGTGATTCAATAATTATTTAAAACTTGACTTTCCGGTACGACTATGAAAAGTCAAATGGTTCAAACTAGAGCCAATAGAATCAATATGTTTTGGTGTCAAATCATACGCACGACAATTTAAAAGAAAATGTAGTTGATGTAGTTAAGATATTCCTGACTCGGAATGATCGTTAAATTCAGTGTTTAGTAACTATAAGAAATTAAACTTGACGGGATTATTTTATTAATATTTTGAATATAGCTGGTTTTTCTTAATAATTAAGCAAAGTGATCCACACCCTAACAAAATTAATCTTGATTTGATGTGGATACTTTGCTTTAGAGGATTTTCATCTCCAATATTATTTGCTAATTATGGTTATGAGATAATACAGAAAAGATATTTTTATGCACTGAATTAAACGTTTTTAATTAAATAAATATAATTAGTTATTAATAGTTAATTACTTACATTAATTAATGTATTTCTCCCCTTGTTTATTCCATTTGAATTCAATGTTTTTGACGTTTGAACCTCGAAAAATTGTTTTGTTTTATTATTAACCACCAAAGAATAAAAATAATATACATTCAAGTTGAATACTTTTGTTTTGAGAGGAAAACGTGAGAGGATATTAGAAGATGATTTTTCCTCTAACTATAAGATTACTTTTTTAGGGTGCTTTACGCCCCGGAGGTGTTTGTTGAAAATTTTGTTATTTTTTTAAACAATACCGTAAGTATTACACAAAAGTTGTAAATTGTTCTTTAAAAACAAATGTTCAAACCTCAAAAGCTGATATACAAAAATTTTTTACAGGTAATTTTGAAATAGATTTAACAAAAAAACAAAGACTTCAAAAATTTAATTTCAAGCGTCAAAATCACTTTTTCTATCATATTTTAAACAATAATAAATGAATAACAATAAAACTAGGTACAAAATTACAGTATGCCAAGTACATTATTTTGATCAAAAAGCGAAATTACTTTGATTTACCACTTTTGAATAAATTGAAGTGATATATTACGCCCCTGATCCATTACGCCCCGGTCTCCCCTGCAACTACACTACCGGCAGAAATTGTCTGTACGAACGACGGACGAGCTAAGAAAAGTTGCTGTCGAAATTCAATTAACATGTTTTATTATTTTATTATTATCCAATCGTAGCAAAACTTGGGGCTTTTGTAGTACTCTTAGATAGTAATTTTTCGTAAAAATATTTTTTACCTAGTCCAATATTTTCCGAGGGGGTTAAAATTTTGTGTTTTTCAGTACAATACTTATTTCAATAATGTTTTAATCTTAAACAATTAAACATACAAATTTGACAAAGTACATTTTGGAAAGGTTTTTTCATGCTCTTTCGATTGGAAATAAGCATTTTGAAAAAAATGTTTTTTTCTCCTAAACGGAGCTAAAAACCGGGTTTAGAGCGCTCCGGTGAGTAGAAAACCCTTTTTTCAATGATTAAACATTCTAGCCCCACTTTTTCATTTATATGTCCTTTTAGGAAAAAACCTCAGCTTTCGTTTAAAAAAATCGGGTCTCTCCCCCCAAAAATTGAAATTTATTTTTAATTTTGATTTTTTTAAGTCAAAATTTTTTTTTTCAAAATGCTTATTTCCAATCGAAAGAGCATGAAAAAACCTTTTCAAAATGTACTTTGTCAAATTTGTATGTTTAATTGTTTAAGAGTAAAAAATTATTAAAATAAACATTACACCAAAAGACCCCTTGATCACTTGACGTAGAATGCCCCATATACCAAGTTGTTTATATTTCTTGCGACGCCCCCTAAATTATTAATTTACCATCTAAAACAAAATATCAGAACAAAATAAACCCTTAATGTTCACAATAAACCTTGCCCCAAAGACGATACATTTCCTATTTAAAATACATGGGATTTTGCTACTTTTTACAAATTAATTTTTTTTTCGTTAAATATTTCATTTTACATCAATCAAAAAAATATATTCTTATAGAAAATTTAACGCTTTAAAAAAAAGTTTTCTTATGATTTTTTTCATAAATTATCACCTTTAAGAGTAATCTAAAGTTCAACACTGTAAATTTTAAGATTTTTGTACTTTTACGGCAAAATTATTATGAAAGGATCCATAACAAATCATGGAGGCATTCCGACGATATAAATTGCGAATAATTTTCGCAATGACATATATTATCCTACTCAAAAAATAATAAAATGCGTATTTTATTTAATTTAAAATACGATTCTGTTTGCACTTTTTACGAATATTTTAAGATTTTATCAAAAAATTACTTTCTTGTATTTTCTTCTATAAAATTGCATAATTTTCATATTTTTTGTTGCTCTTGGGGCTCATTTTTAGGGTTCCGTACACCTTCGGTGTACCGACGGAACCCTGTTGGTGAGACTCTTGTGTCCGTAGCCAAATCGTTTCCCCCCCTAACGGCTTAACTATTTGACCTAGAGAGCTCAAATTTGGTACAGATACGTATTTTCACACGTAGATTACAGGAAAAATAGAGGTATCTACACTACCGTCCGAAATTGTGCGTACGCTAACATCTCGAGCTATTAAAGAACACACCCGCACAGAAACAGTGATAACTCGGTTAAAAATGAAGCTAGATGATTTTTTTAAATTGCATTGGAAAGCTTATTAAATTTCTAATGAAATGCCAGTATTTTAAGTTGTATTGCATAAATAGGAAGCGAGATATCATGTTATAAAAACAAAAAAATAATTCTATTTTTTTCGGAATTTCTTACTCTGACTTTGACTCCTGGCACAGTTTAGCAAAGTTTATGAAAAAAATTGTTACTTTTACAGACAATTCCTTGTAACCTAAGCTTTAAATAGAGACCAAGAACAGCAAAAAATATTTACGGGTTCGCGAGATATTAAAAAAAGAGTCGGACCGTGCAAAGCAGAATTTTCAATCATCGATTTCTCTAATTCGCCGTTAAGTCAATTACTTGTCTGTCACAAAAGTGTCGAAAATTAATTTTACCAAGTACATTCATATTGGGATCCACTTTTTAAATATCGATATATAATAAATTAAATTAAAAAAAGGATCCCAGTAAGAATGTACTTGGTAAAATTAATTTTCGACACTTTTTTCACAGACATGTAATTGACTCAACGGCCAATTAGAGAAATCGAAGATTGAAAATTCTGATTTGCACGGTCCGATTCTTTTTGTAATATCTCGGGAACTTGTAAATATTTTTTGCTGTTCTTGGTCTCTATTTAAAGCTTAGGTTACAAGGAATAGTCTATAAAAGTAACAATTTTTTTCATAAACTTTGCTAAACTGTGCCAGGAGTCAAATTCAGAGTAAGAAATTCCGAAAAAAATAGAATTATTTTTTTGTTTTTATAACATGATATCTCGCTTCCTATTTATGCAATACAACTTAAAATACTGGCATTTCATTGGAAATTTAATAAGCTTTCCAATGCAATTTAAAAAAATCATCTAGCTTCATTTTTAACCGAGTTATCACTGTTTCTGTGCGGGTGTGTTTTTTAATAGCTCGAGATGTTAGCGTACGCACAATTTCGGACGGTAGTGTAGCTTAATTAGAACTTAAGTTATAACCGTCTGAAAATTACATTTTTTTCTTTTAATTTCTATAACATTACATTTTTAATATGATTGGCATTTCCATGTTTTATTAATTTATCATTAGCACTTGAAATAAAAAAAAAGAATATCGATGTTATTTTGCAATGAGAATCTTATTGCAAGCGTTATATGTGTCATTTGTGATTTTCATACTAATGTATAAAAATTAATAATGTCGAAAAGTCATGCAAAAACGCATGATGAAAATATGCAACAAATTTGCTTGTTGTGCTTTGGTAAAACCAAGAGAACTCCAAAGTCAGGAAATTTCATAAAAGTTGTTTTACCTGAACGAAAGAGAATACTGTCCAACATTTCGAATAAACAAATCTTAGGTAATTAAGTATCTGAATAATAATAATAATAATAATAATAACCTTAAGAATAAAGAATTTAAGACACTCGTTGATTTTGTAGGGTAAATCGTATAGTTGTATGATTGTATAATTGTTGTATGAATTGTAGGATTTTAAAAGAACAAAAAATTTTTTGTAAACATGATTGATTTACAATTTGTTTACAACCCTAAGGACCAATTGTTTCTTAGAATTATAAAATATTTTTGAAACACGTAGAAAAAATTGAGAAAATGTTTGTTGCACTTTTTTTTATACGTGATATGTGTAGATGTTTTGTATAAGTTTAAGGAACAATTATATTATAATGGGAAAAAGTTTATAAAATCTCTTAAATGCACTTTTTATACAGTGTTAATTGAGAAAATTTCTTCAAGTGGTTGAATGCGATATTGCTTACTCTATTAATAAATTTTTTAATAAAAAAAGTGTTCTTAAAAATTTTGTGTCATCCCATTTCATATCCAAATCCTCATTTAGATAAACCAACATGAGCAATCCCTGTTATTGAAAAACGGTGCAGTTACTGCTTCTCTTTAATTGGTCAAGGCTTTTCTCACAAATGCAATTTGACATCTCGCCTGGGAAATCTGACAAAATGTATAGAAGATTCTGGTTCAAAAGTTGAAGAGCAAGTTACGTCGACGCTATTGAAAAGAAAATCTTATGAAAAACAAGAAATTACAACACAGCTCTTATTGATTCAACCTCGAGGTGGTCAGCAACTTCAAGTCACCATTGGTCAAAGCACAGTTGGAAATTCATTGAAGCAATCACTTCTCACAGCAGAAGACTTTCTGAAAATTCAAAATAGTTTTAATTTAATTCAGAATAAAATAATTAGGATCGCTGCTGCTATTCGTGTTGCTACAAAAGATCGAAATATCATTGAACCTCATCTCAATAAAAGCTTATCGGTTAAAAGCCATATCGTAGATCAGTATTTTACTTGTGAAACATTCAAATTTTCGAGAGTCAAATCTAACAAGATTTGGGAAGAAGAGCAAACAACTATTGCTTATTGTACTAATTTGGAGGGCCTTATCGAACATATTGAAGAAACACGTCAGCTATCGAAATATCATTTAAAATTTGGAATTGATGGAGGTGGAGGATTTTTGAAAGTATGTCTGTCTATCCAATCTACAGAAAAAAGGAAGAACTAAGTGGATGTCGTCAACGATATAATGACGGCATTTCTGCTAAACGGTTTAAGGAGTCTGGAGTTAAGAAGTTGATGGTGTTAGCACTGGCAGAGTGTACGCAGGAAAATTATCAGAATGTATTGCTGTTGTGGTCTATCATCAAAATTAATAACTTCGAAGGGACTATCGCAACTGATTTAAAACTCGCAAATCTTCTAGTAGGTATAATGTCACATAGCAGTTTATATCCATGCACTTAGTGTTACTCGATAAAAGGAAAACTTGATGAACGTGGAGTTCTTAGAACTTTAGGCAGTTCTATGCAAAATTTTAAACTTTGGTGCACAGCAGGTTCCCAGAAAGAAAAAGGTAAAAACTTTTTTAATTGTATTCATCCTCCAGCTTTCAATTCGAATAAAGATCAAACATTTTTTCAAATTATCCCTCCGCCTGAATTACACTTGTTACTGGGTGTTGTAAATACCTTATTCGATAAATTTCTGGATGAATTCGAAGAGGATGCCACTAAATGGGCGAAATTATGCAACGTTCAATGAGAAATAAGTAACGGCAATTCTGGATTCAATGGAAATTCGTGCAATAAACTACTGGAAAAAGTCAATTTGTTGTGTGAGACAAGTCAAATAGAATGCTTGAAGTATGTAGTGTAACGTAAATTTTTTTGGCACGTTACATCCGAGTTATTATTTTGAGGGATTTAAGCTAGAGAAAATAATCTTCTCCTGTTTAACACTTTTCTGCGACTGCCTCTGCTCTACGATCGACCACAATAATTTTTGCGCCTTTTATTTTTTTTATTTACTGCCTTGCTTATTTTTTTGTATGTTTGCTGCGAGCGATTTGGACATCACTCCTCAACACCACCATGGAGGAACGATTTTGGTTTTGGAAAAGTTTCTGGTCCTACCATACACTACACTGGCTGTTCGATGCCCTGCTGGCTCTTGAGACATTTTGGCTGTATGACGCCGCATTTTGGCGATTTGCTGCCGCATATTGGCTGTTTGATGCTTTGCTGGCAGTCCGATCTCGCATTTTACTTTTGACTGGTGACACTCTTGTTTTTATTGCTGACCGTTTGGTGCTGTATTTTGGCATTTGGATGCCATAATTTTGGATGTTGGAGAGAATTTTAATCTTGGCTGTTTCGCCTGTTTTTAACACTTTGAAGTGGTTCGGTTTCGGACCAAACCCAATTTTGGGACTTTTACATATACACCACACTCACGTGGATGAGCCACGTCCATTTGTTGTTGCCAGTTGGCGTTGGATGCACCAACAAGTTTGTCGACAGAGGCCTCATCGGCATTCTGTTTATCGAAAGCCTTGATAAAATTGGCCATGGCATTGGACGACGACTGCTCCTAACCACTATTGTTCCGTAGCTGTGAAAGAGTTCCTGACTTTGACACCATAAATCGCTCACGCTTACTATTTTTCTCTTGCGCTATCTTTATTTTGCTTAATCTTGCTAAATTTGGTTATTTCGTAATTTTGCTTGATTTTGCTAGTTTTGCTAAAATTAGTTAATATCGACAATTTTGTTTATTAATTCTGTTAATATTGTGAAGTAGAAAATTCTGTAATTTAGTAAATTTTACTAATTTAGTAATTTAGTAGATTTTGATTATTTAGTAATTTAATAATTTTGATAATTTAGTAATCTTGCTCATTTTGTAATTTAGTAATTTTGCTTATTTAGTAATGTAGCAATTTTGCTAATTTTGTAGTTTAGTAGTTATGCTAATTTTGTAATTTAGTAGTTTTCTTGATTTTGCGTTGCTAGTTAAAATTGTTACGGATATTGCGTATTTTGATTTGAATTAGAATAATTTATTGTAATTACTTATTTGCTTAATTTAGTTCTTCGATTGATTAGTCGATTAAATATTAAATTAGTTAGTTAGTATTATTGTGGTCGATAATTCGATTTTATTAAAATTTGAATTTAAGGAATTATGAAAATATGTTCTGATTATAGTACATTATATTGTTCACGATATTGCTATATTTATGTCGTTCATCGCTTCTAACTAACGATAATTATTATTATTTTGTTGTATGAAAAGAAATATTTTATTTGTTAAGTTGTAAAATTTCGTTGTTTTTGAATTTGAATGGTTTTGCCGCCACGGCGCTGCCATGAAATATTGGTGCGCGCGAGCACCGTAGGTTAGGTTAGTCTTGTTGTTAGACGCTACCGGCGAATTAATAGAAAACGTGCTTGACGCACTCGTATGAGCAACGACGGAGGTTCGCCGATTTTTATTTTTGAATGAGGAAAAGTGTCCGGCACGGAAAATCTTGACGATTGTTTGCTGTTTTCCTTTTTGTTGGTTCTTCTCTGGTGAGTCGACTTTCAATATTTTAAAGATGCACATTCTCTAATTTCGTTCGTTTTATTTGATTAGAATATTGATATTTTCGCGTAGAGAATGTGGATTTTTCGTCTTTCTCTTTTCGAAATGACACCACTTTCTATCACGTAATTATCTAAAGTTCTTGTCGCGGTGGAATAATAATCTAAATGATTAAAATTAATTTTGTTAAATTACGATGGTGTTTATTTCGAATTAATACTTTGATTATTGTGCTTGAAATGTATTTTTCTCCGAGTTTGAGTGATTTCGTAGTGCCTCGTGTCGCGACACATTTTCCCTTTTGCGTGTGAATTTAAAAATGTCGCGTTTTCATAGATGGAAATTTAATTTCATTAATTACGCGATTTTCTTTGTGAAATAAAATTAAACCACGATGACTTTTATTGTTAGTTCTTGCGGTATGATTAGAAGTTGTAAAATTTGCTGAAATTTTGTAAAATAATTTAGTTTATTGGAATGAATTTTATTTGAATTTTGTATTTTATTTCGAACATTAAGATGTGTTAATTGAGTGAATTTTTGAAGCAACTTCGTCGTTTTAGTTATTCAAAATGACTAATAAAACTAATTTCAGTTAATTTTTTTTTGTGAAATCATGTCGCGCTTAAGATGTTCATTTTCTTTTTGTAAGTTGCCGAAAATGAATTTAATATAATTTTGTTAATTTTAGATCATATTTTAATTGATTTTTGTAGCGATTTCACTCTCAGCAAAACCCCATGCCCAATGCTTTCCCTTTTGTGTCGCGCTAGCCAGAGCAAATTTGTTACGTACCGGTAAATTGTATTTAAACCATATTTGTTGAATTTGGAGATATTTTGGGAATATATTTGAGTAATTTTGGGTATTTTGTGTGGAATAGTCGTAGAGAAATTAACCCGGTGGTCTCGTTTTCTCTACACTATTATTTTGAATTTTGGTCAATATTCAATTGTTGCTGGGGAATTAACCTGGTGGTCTTGTTTCCTCAGAAACCATTGTTTAAATAATTTTGATGGTGACGACTGCTCATCAGTGAGCCTGGCGCCCAACTTTGTGATTTCGTTAATTTTTTTTGTAGTTCAAATACAATTCCGAAGGTGACTTGCACCATATCTCTGTACAGCAAAGAGATAGCAAGAAATAAGAATTTTACAGGTTTAGTTAATATTTGAGTTTATCATTTTGAGTCAATTTTGGTTTCTTTAATTTTGGGTAATTTATTTTGAATTTAATTTTGTTTTGATTTTATTTGTTACTTTTGTTGAGGCCATTGTAAAATTTCTATATTTTCTCACAGTAGAAACCTTTGAAAATTTAAGAGCTGTGATAAAATCATGTTTCGGTAACCACCTAGATTCTTGTTTTGAGGAATCTATAGAAAATTTCAAACGGAGCTACATAAAATTAGGCATTTCGGTTACTATAAAAGTACATGCGGTCTTTTATCACATAATAGACTTCTGCAACAAAATGCAAACTGGTCTTAGATTCTATAGTGAACAAGCAATTGTGTCTGTTCACTCCGATTTTAAAACAGTTTGGACAAAATACAAAGTTTCAAAAGAACACCTGCGAATATGCAAATAGACTATTGCATGCTTTTTGCGAATATAGCAGTCTTCATTTGTTCTAAAAATTATAAAGCTTTTTATAAAGATTGTTTAAAAGTTTTTGTTCATAATAATAATATATTAGTTTTTTATCCAATTTGATTCATTGATATGACACTTTTTTCAACTAACACTGTCTCATTCGAACTTTAATCTACCCGTAAGTAGTAGTATTTTTAGATTCACTGGAAACAAGTTATTTTACATAAACTGATTATCTTTTGTTGGGCAATTTTTTGCACTTTAATGGTCATAACTCCGACAGTTTTAAAGATAAATCATTGCATTTTTTTTAATTTACAGATATTTTTATAAGATTTAATTTTTGTCAGGATCTTTAACGTGTTAAAATGCAATGAAAGGGAGTAATATTATTTACTTTTTTAGAGAAAAAGTTAATTGATATTTTCAAATTATCGAAAAAATGAGTTTTTTTTAAAAACGACCCAAGCGATTTTTTCTTTTTGGGCTAAAAGTTATCAGGAGACATCCTGGAAAAAAATTAGAAATAAATTTTGATACGCAAACATCTTTGGGTTGAACTTCATTCAAACCCACCGTGTTATACTTTTTCAATTTTAAAATTCTTTTTTTGTAATACTTCTTAACATACACAATGACATATAAAAACTTGTGATTAATTATAATGTTAAAATTCTCTAATAATATTGATATATTATAGACATTTTACTAGGAAAGTTCTAGTCTAATATTTTGGAAAAAAGTTTTAGAAATTGCTTTTGTTACGGTCTAATATATTAAATAGACACAATTTACTTTTTATCACTTTAGAGAGTCACAATTTATTAATAAAATTAATAAAACACTTCAAAGGCAGAAATAAGACTGAGTTGCAAAAATGGTTTACAGATCTTGTCGAAAAGTACACTACAGGTGGATATATATATATATATATATGTTTGCTAACTATAACATCCCTCTCGCTAGATATAATTTACTCCCTAAAGTTTTACATTTTTATTTAAATAAGGTTTAATATATACTTCTGACTTTCTACATGGTTGTCTTTCGTAGGTTACAACGACGGGTTCATCTAAAGAGAAAAACATTGTCCGACCTAAAAGTTAGTTCGTGTTCTCTTTTCACAGACTTGGTGGGAGGGGTGAATTTTGAGAAACTGCTTTTATGGGAATTTACTTAATTTCTATAAATAAAGCTGAATTTTTGCATCTTTTGAATGTTTTTTTAATTCAGTGACTTCAATAACATAAGAATGGAATATATAAAAAAATAAAAATGTCGGATATAAAATGGTGGATTTAAAAAAAAATTCCTCAGATTTCCTTGAAACTTGTTACTCGGGGTTTTTTCGAGGTCGCCGAAAAGAAATCTAATGTTGGATATTAAAAATTTAAAATGGCGGATCCAATACGACTTACGATGAAATTGTTCTCAGATTTTCTTGATACTTGGTACTTAGGTGGTTCCTCTAGTCGCTAATTTTAAATCTAAATTTTTCAAAATCCAGAAATGGTTTACTGTAAATGTTTAACTAAAATTTAATTGCATTTCTGTGATACTACAATCTTAAAAAGTTTAAGCTAAGTACAAAGAACCAAGAAAATCTGAGAACAATTTTATCGTAAGTCGTAGTGGATACCATTTAGCATTTTCTAATGTTTGTTGATGTAATTTTTGTGGTAATGTAATTAATCCGTCTCTAAGATTCTGTATTTCATTTTTGTCAAACGGTAATTCGTAACTTACATTAATGATGAAGAATCGAGAATCAGTTTTATAATTTTCGTATGATTAGTCAATATATTTGCTAATTGTTTTGATCGTCAAGTAGTGCATCAAATTGATTTTTAATAGGTACTAAGTCATCATCATTTATAATTCCAAATAAAGGCTTTCTTATATCTCCCACAAAATTTTCCAAACCTCTTTTTATCCGACGTCCTTCTAACAATTTGTTTAATAAATCGTGTTCACTTTTTAATTTGTCAAATCGTCCCCGTATTATATGAATTTCATTCTCACAGCTGAAACAAATGGAGCATGCTTTAGATAACTATTTTTCATGTTTATCTTTACATTGCTGATTTAGTTCTAGGTATTTAAGAATTGGTAAACTTTCAATTGTAGACGTGAGGTTTATCTCACTCCCAAATGTGAGTTTAAAAGGTGTAATTCCTGTTGTGTAAATCCTAATAAATTCTAAAATATATTTTCACTTGTTGCTGATTTTAGTGGAATAAGCATGATATTTCTTGTTAATTGGTTTTAGATACTTAATATAAATTCGTTTTCTTGTTTCGTTTTAGTAAAAGGGACAAAAATGTCCATAGCTATATTATCGTTTGGTTTTAATGAAATGTTAGGATAATGCCTTCCGATTGAATTTTAATACGTATACTTTTCTGTAATTGACAAATTGCACATTTTTAAATAAATTCTATTATCTCTTCGTCTATACCTTTCCATTCACCTAATCGTTTTGCATTTTCAATAGTTTTACTTTCTCCATAATGTTGTCCTACAACAGATCCATAAGCTTCTTTTAATATTGATTTTTTTCTTCTTTTGTAAGTTCTCCCAATTGACTAAAACACAAATAAAAAGATCGGTTTTTGTATTTTTTGCTAAAAAATTCTATAACTTCCTTTATAAAAGCTTCTCTATAGGTGAGATCAATGCATCTTCCAATTGAAAACGAACTATTACCATTTTCCTAACTATAAATTCTTTAACTTGATTTTAAGAATATTTGAACCAGTTTTCTTTATTGAATGGGGGGAAATTTTTTTTTTTATATTGGTTTCCATAATTTTCCTTGTGCGTTAGATTTGATTGCAACGTTTTCAATTTCATTCTTCTTTTTCCAGTCTTCGAAATATTGTGTTAAATATCTGTTTCCTCATGTTGTTCGGGTATATTGTCGTTTTTATTACCGCTAGTTAGTGTAGTGTCATTAAATCTCTGAGTATTGGGTGACATATCTTCTTTTGTTGAACTAACAATAAGTTCATTGTTTTCTGAACTTTTTCTTGAAATGTCTTTTTCTCTATCCTCATTTTGAATAGAAAATAATTTTGAACGACAATCAGCTGCTTTATTTTTTTCTTTTACATATTCTATATTATATTGGAACTCTTCTAAACGTAATCTCCATCTTAATAATCTGGAATTAGAATCTTTTACATTATGTAAAATTATGTAAAATTTACATTATGATCGGTCTGAATTGTAAATTTATCGATAATTTCCAATTATCGATAAATGTTGCAAGTATTGTTTTAATATTTGTGTGCGAACCCGCAATTGCTGTGCGAGTATAACTCGCACTTGTTTTTTTAATTTTGTTGTATTTTCATTTTGATTGTCTAAAGTTTTATTAATTGGCATATAATAGACTTTTTATAGGTAAACCTTTTATTTTGTTTAGTACTTCCAAAGGTTGATTAGTATAATTAAAAACAGGTGCTTTCATAATTTCGTTCTGCATTTTATCAAGTCCGGTGGGAATATTTGGTTGGTCTTCTATAAAAAAAACATCATATTTGTAATCAACGACCCCGAAAACCCCAATGTAATAAATTCTAAGCGAATCCAATCATTTTTTTAAACAGTTGTATTCGCGGACTGTGTGAGACATTTTTTTGTGCTTGCCAACTGTTAAAAATATTATTTTTGACGGCTAATTTAGTTTGGTGTGAGCAATATCGCTTTATTTTCTTAAAGTACAGGGTATTTATTTTATTTGGCAATCGTATGGATTTTCAAAAATTTTAATTTTTTCAAAAAATCGAATTTTTCAAAAAATAAAAAAAAATTTAAATCAGTTAAAAATTACTTTTATTAATTTTTTATAGTGTAATATGATTTTAGGTATTGAAAAAGTGTGAAAAAATGTTTGATACCGCTAAAAATGGCCAATTTTGATTGGTTTAAATTTTACTACTGGTACTGAAAAAATTCAACTACTTCTACATTTTTAAATATTTTTGTTACTAATTTTTTTATAGGCTCTTTTTACGATTCTGAATAATCAATCGTATTAATTTGAAAAAATTTTAATTTTAAAAAAAAAAAAATTTCAAAATGGTCAAAATTTTTTTTTTCAATTTTAACATTATAGAATAAATTTAGGTCCTTAACAATGCCAGAAAATAAATTGGCACCTCTCAACAGCGTAAATATCGTAGGGTTGAAATTTCACCGGTCCCTCCCCTTAAGTCTAATTCGAAATCTTGATAAAATTTTATATGTTAATTGTGTTTTATGCACGTTACTTTCCTTAAACAATAATTCTAATTCCATGGCTTGCTTTTGAGCTTCATTCAAGTTCAAGTTTTAGAGACCTTAAATGGTTTCAAAAAGGTTTTAATGTAGCCAATTTTTAATACTTTTTACGAATGGCGTTCCAATATTCACCCAAAATAGTTCACAATTTTGAATCCGCTTATTTGAATTTTTGAAAATCCATTTAAGATTCATAATCTCAAATAATAAATAACATTTGGTTTGATAAACTTAATATTTTTACAGAGTTTAGGAATCAAGTTTAAACAGGAACGCCATTTTCGCATTTTTTGCCGCTTCTGTCACCTACTCATGCGGCGCCAATTAGAACGCCATGCCGCTGAAGTGGTTAATAAAATATATACTATAAATTAGAATTAAATAAATTAAATAGGTTGGAAGCTGAAACACTTTAACCTTTTAACGTATTTTTATAATAATAATTCTTACATTTCTATATCAAATCTCGTTTTCGAACAAGCAAACTGTTGCATCGAGATGTAACAGTTTAATTGATACATTCTTTTCACCAGGACAAGATTGTTGTACGCTTTCTAAAATTAAGTAATTAAATATTTTTTAAATATGTATAAAATTCCTATCGTTTAAAATTTACATTAAGGCCTGTCAAACTTTTAAAAATTAATTTTAAGTTACTAAATATTAAATTTGAAAAATTGGTTTTTTCCAATGACTTTTTTTAGACATCCTCCCAGACCAACTGTATAATAGAGCTACTTTGTTTGAGAACAGTTTAGCGCAAATATTTGCTGTTACATTGTTCAAATCACTTCCACCAATTGATCCCAATGCTTCTGTCTAATATATAAGTAATATAATATTTAATAACATCATAATCTCCTCTCTATAATATTAAAATGTTTCCTAGTCGTTTTGTCGTTTCGTCGAATTCGTCGTTCGGCAACATATATATACACATGTATAATCACACATATAACTAAACACACAAACATATATACTCACACATATACACACAATACATACACATGCACACTCACACATATGCACTAAATATATGTATATGTATATGTATATGTACATGTTATTGCATTATATTCAGTATGTTTATGGTAATTGTTATCATATATATATATATATATATTCTATACACAAGGCAATCAACGAATGAGCAAAAACTAATCCATCAAGCAATCAACCTGTGAGGAACAGCTAACCGAACGAGCGGCACATATCCCTACTTATAATCCATGCGATAATTCAAGAGGCACGCATAAAATTAGAAAAACAATACGGAATAACCATCTCTTCAAAATTCCATTAGCACCAAAGGCACAAAGCTTATGGGAGAAGTTTTATAAATAAAGGGCACTAGCTCTCTACATTCAGAGAGTAATTTTTTAAAACACCAACATAGTCATCGAACCATCGAGTTGAACACATCGTCTACAAGTGAACTAATAGTACAAAGTTTAAATTGTACTCCCAAGTGTTTAAAAATCAACCCAAGTCTATCAACAAGTATTAATTTCCAAACAAATATAATTTGAAGTGAACACAAGTATTTTTTCAAATGTTTAAGTTAAAACGAACTTCGTTTTTAGACTTTTTTCCTCGGTTCTTCAAATAGAACTTTAAATAATTCTCAAAAATTATTATTTGAGAAATAGGTTCAAGTTTCGATAAAATCTATATTGAAACAAGACATTCCAAATTTCGAACCATCGAAATTTGCTCAACTACTGACAACCGTCTGGAAGAAAGTAAATAGTTTCAAAATACAATACACTATCACATTAGTGTAAACAACAGTGATAAAATCCCACACTAAGGACAACTGACGGAGGCCCACTTTGTGAAGGGCCATCTCAAGATTGGATTAACAGATTATTATCACCAGCTCATTCACCACCACTAATCGTTATTCTTAAAGTAAGATTTATAAACTAAAATTATACTCATTGTATTTTTGTCAATACTTTTCTTTCTTGGTGGGTTTTTAAATAAATTATTCTTTCACAACACTTAGTAGGCTCATTGACTTATCCTCATCCCAAATTAGATTCAATTTATTTGAAACTATTTTAAAACGAGCAACGTTAGGTATATTTAATAAAAGTTTCTCGTTTTGACGTAACAGAAGCCCTTATTAAATTTTGGTGCATCGGCCCAGGAAAATTATAAAGTCGATCAGCCAAATTTTGTCAACATTTTAATAAAATTCGAAAATTTTAATGAATTTAATTTTTTTAATTTACTAAAAATTTTAAGAAATCAATGAGTATACCAATTGTTAAAAAAAGGGTAATTTTTTTTTAAATAAATAATATTAAAAAATAATTAATGACATTTAATATTTTTATTTAAATTAGTACATTTTATGTTGATTTATAATATTATACCAGATTTAAGTCGCAAGGTGCATTCATAAATATATTTTATATTGGTTTTAATGAATAGGGGTTCGAGTCCTCTTAACTAAATTTTTTTAAAGTTGCAAGGTGCTGAAACGGTATTTAAATAGTCAAAATTTAAATTGTTAAAAATTATTTTAATAAAAATAAATTGTAAATTTATAGATGAATATTGAATAAAAATTAAAAATAAGAATATAAAATTTAGAGAATGAGAAATGAAATTTCAGTTAAATTTAAAGTGTGAGAAATTCAATATAAGATCAATAGAGTACAAATGTACTAAGGCATTTGAAAACCTATGGAAACAGCACAGCTGATTCAAGGCCAAGGTTAAGAAAAAGATAAGAAATTTTCATATTTGAAGAAATTAAAAATCATTTCAAGAAAAGATAAATTTTATGCACAATTTATATAGAGTTAAATATAAGGATAATTTTTCATATAGAATTGCATATTTTGTTTTATAAAATTAGTATGGATTTTGGTAATTATAATTAAGTTATTAATTATTTAATTAGGTTTCAATAAATAAAGTATTAATAAAATTTATATTAATAAATAGTAAAAAATTAATAAATATTATAAGAAAAAGTTAAATTGATAAAAATATATAATTTGAAGATTTATTTAAATAATAAGAAATAAAATAAATTCAGAGATGGAAATAAATGACAGTTACGCAATACTATTGTTGTGGGTAAACGGTAGACAATTTGGAGACAAGAGAGAGAGAAAATATATCTCTGTCCTTTTGGGAAAAATTTAAAAATTATTGGTTGAAAGAGTATGACGCGTTATGAATTTCCGTGAATAGGAAGAGAGATAGTCTCGCGAAACGGAAGTCGCGCGGATTTTTCGTATTAACCGGAAGAGATTAAAGGCGAATATTATTATTATAGAAAAGTCTAGAAAGTTCTAGAAGTTTTTATAGCGTCTCCAAATTGGTATATAAACAGCGAAATCGAAGGTATCGTTCTCTCATTTCGACTACTCTATCTACAAAGGTACGTGAGTATAAACTCTAAATCTGTACTTATAACACCCAGGAATTCGTTGTTTTACAACTTACTACCTGGTGTTGTAAGTATTAATTACAATATACACACATTATTTAAACAATAATACTGACATTGTTATAATATTGTATAACGCAGGAATTCGTTGTTTTACAACTTACGACCTGAACTTTACAAAATATAACTCATTAATATAAACATTTACAAATATAAAAAGAATACTCAGGAATTCGTTGTTTTACAACTTACTACCTGATATTTTTTTTACATAACACTGATATTTTAAAAATATTGTATAACGCAGGAATTCGTTGTTTTACAACTTACGACCTGAACTTTACAATATTTGACATACATTTACACATACATTTACAAATCGTAAAAATTACTCAAGAATTCGTTGTTTTACAACTTACTACCTGGTAATTAAACAAAAAATTATCTACAAAGTCAAACCCTGGTAGATGTGTTGGGAAATTTACCAAGAAATTGGTTTACTACCTCATAATCTGAAACCTTAAGGGGTAACAAAAGCAAATCGTAAGTTTATTGAATATTCTTATGAGCTGCATTCATATAGTAATAGGCTATATCGATGTGGCAGTTTGAAAGATTCAATAAATATTGATCCCAGACCACCAAAATATTATTTATAATAGGTAATAAATAATTCATTTAAATTAATTATTTTTGGTTAATTTTTCAGAGAAATAAATAAATTTTATTATGTAAATTAAACAAATTTTGATCATTTTTCGATAATATAATTTTATCATATCCAAAATAAATCAAAATTTAGAAAAAATTTATAATTTTAAAGAATATTTATTTATTAATAGAATAGTTAATTTAGGGAATAGGGAAACTTGACCTTTTGTAGGCAGGATTTATAAAATTTTATTTAATTTTTGTTTGTAGATTTGTCAAATTGGAAAATAATTTACTTATTGTAATTATTGATATTTTTGAGTGAAGGAAGAATACTTACGAAGGTGAATGAACATATTATTTATTTTTGTTTTATTTTTTTGTTAAGTCAACTCATATCGACCATAGCAACCGAACTTACAAAATTATTTATTTAAATGAACTATATCATAAGAAAAGATTTCTTTATAGTTAAAAAATTGTGTTAATTTAATTTTTAATTTATTAATTCATATTTTATAATTTTTATCCAACGAAAGAAAGATAACAAAAATATCTTATTTAGTAGTGGATAATTTAGAAAGAATAAAAGCTGAATTACCGAATAATTATTGGAGCAGATTCCTTTAATTTGGCTACAAAGCGACATATTTTCTCAAAAATAAAATATAATATTTAATTAAAGAGAAATTTAGATTACATAATTTCATTTATAAAATCTATTACTATATGTTGTCAAAACAGATCTTATCAGTTGATATAGTTTGACGCGTGCCTCATTGTAAGAGGATCTTTAAATTTTGGAAATAATGTCCCTTTAAATTTATACAAAAGCATTTTTTCTATATATATTACATAAGAATGAGAAATATTGATTACACTTGTATAAGGTATTTCTCACATTAGAAACACGTGGGTTTTCAGAAGTTTACCGTACAGTGGGCTTTTAAATCAAAATAAAGGAAATATATAGGGGAGAGTAGGCTACATTGAACCAGCGTCAACAGTGAACCACTTTAATTTTCTAAGAAATGACTGAGTGGAATTTTTTCTTATTTAATAAATAAATTAGTATTACCGAAAGCGACTACGTCCAAAAATTTCAAGCACGTAGGTTTATTATTTACAAAGAAAAACGAAAAAAACTGTTTTTCACGTACAAAACAAAAAATTTTGTGGAAATTTAATGAATTTTTTTTATTCAAATAGGAAGTTTTTAAAATTAGTAATTTTGTGATTTATGTCGCTTAGGGTGTCAACTTCAATATTCCGATGTGATAAAGAATTTTAAGCCTTACGTAAATTTATTATAAACAATTTTTGTTGTGAATGTCATGTGAATGCAGTGAGTGCGGCATCATTGAACCACCCGAAAAAGCAAAGAATTTTCAATTTTAAGAGTGGTAAAGTTGTCTGCTCTACTAATTAGTAAGAAAAATACTAGAAGACATGCTTTCATCACAATTGTGCACGAGATAAACTCAAACTGTCACTTTACCTACCTAACCTGACATCAAAATATATTAATCTCCTATATTAACAAATAATAACTCTTCAACAACAATTTTCTATTTTTTTGAGTGAAAAATAATATTTTTTACAATGTGTAAGTGGAAATATTATTTTTGAAGTAAATTGTAGTGTTTTATTAAAGGTGGTTCAATGTAGACACAGATTCTTCAAAATAAGAAAAGTGTAACTTGTTAGAAAAAAATTTAATTTAATTATTTAATCATAATAATTTGTGTTTGTAACGTGTATATTAACTAAAGGAGTACTTCAGCTTAATGTTGATACAAAAACCTGATCAAAATTTGTAAAATTTAATTAGTTCTTGGACTTTAGAAAATACCCGGTTCAATGTAGCCTACCCTCCCCTATATATATGGGGGATTTCGCGTCAAGTGAATGCAATGTTTATTTCAATAATTTTTTACTCTTAAACAATTAAACATACAAATTGGACAAAGTACATTTTGGAAAGGTTTTTTCATGCTCTTTCGATTGGAAATAAGCATTTTGGAAAAAAAATTTTTGACCTAAAAAAATCAAAATTAAAAATAAATTTCAATTTTTGGGGGAGAAAGACCCAATTTTTTTTTTAAACGAAAGCTGATGTTTTTTCCTAAAAGGACATATAAATGGTAAAGTGGGAAAGTTTCCAAAATGTACTTTGTCAAATTTGTATGTTTAATTGTTTAAGAGTAAAAAATTATTGAAATAAGCATTGTACTGAAAAACACAAAAATTTAACCCCCTCCCCCTCGGAAAATATTGGACTAGGTAAAAAAATATTTTTATGAAAAATTACTATCTATAAGTACTAGAAAAGCCCCAAGTTTTGCTACGATTGGAGAAAAATTTTTCTCCACCTTGATCACTTGACATGAAATGCCCCATATATATATATATATATATATATATATATGGAATTTTTTGTCTCGTATATGAGGCGTTATTTCTCAAACGTCCCAGTCCAAAATTATAAGTCTTTGGATTGTGTTGGTATTTTGGGAAATTGTTGCCCTATATGAATGTAATAAATCTGTAAAATATTAGCTGTTTAAAAAAAAATTGTAAAAAGTGGTGGGGGTTAAAGTTTTGACATTTTAAGTAACACTGCTATTTTCAAAACCATGTAACTTTTATAAAACTTTATCGATTTTAATTTGTTTATAATGGATTTAAAGCATTTTTCATCTACTTTCTAAAAATTTTACAAACAAATTTTTTAAAAAATTTTTAAACAATTTTTTTTCAAAAATTAAGTTTATTTTTTAATTTTGACCTTGATGGGTATTTTAAAAAAAAAATTTTATTTTTATTGGACATTTTTCCGGAAAAAACCATATAAGTTTCATAGTGGGATGACCAGAAGTTTAGAAGATATTTGAAAGCAAAGTAAGCGGTACGCCCGGGTTACTGTACGTTACGCCGGCGCTGCGCCGTTAAACGACATAAAAATCACTCTTTTATCTTCATCTGCTTCAGTAAAAGCTCTGCATTTAAACAGAGTTGATACTTCCTATGAATCTTTTTCAATAGTAGCTCTCTGCATTTAACAGGGTTGAGACTGTCAATAAAATAATGCCTGCATTACTTTTACCGAAAAAAATTTAAATATATAATTTTGAAAACGACTGTTTAAACTTTTATAAATTATAATTATTATCAATTAAAATGAGTAATTTTGAAAAAGAAAGATTAAAGTTTTAAAGGAACAATAATTATCATCAATTAAAATAATTAATTTTGAAAAAAATATTGATGTTTCGTAAGTTAAAATTATTGTTATTGGCAATTGGAAAATTTAATTTTGAGAAACAGAAATTTAAGTTGAATAGAAATTGAATATTTTAATAAGATTTATTTTTTAAAATTTAATGTTAAATAGTCATGAGATTCAATTTTTTTTATTAATTTAGGTCATTTGTTTTTAAATCTATTATTATTATTATTATTATTAAAACAAATGACCTAAATTAATAAAAAAATTGAATCTCATGACTATTTAACATTAAATTTTTAAAAAATTAATCTTATTAAAATATTCAATTCCTATTCAACTTAAATTTCTGTTTCTCAAAATTAAATTTTCCAATTGTTAATAACAATAATTTTAACTTACGAAACATCAAGTTGAGATTAATATTTTTGGAATTCTAACAACTTTTAATCTTTTATCAAATGATGTTTCAATTGAACATGATGGAATATTAGGAACAGAATTTTTCATAAAAAATAAAGTGAAAATTAATTACGAAGAAAGACATCTAGCATTCTGACTCACCTTTCAATACACCAATATGGATAGTACCAAAGAAAGATGACTCACAGGGAAATAAAAAATGGCGATTAGTTTTAGACTTCAGAAAGCTAAATGAACGCACGGTAGCTCAATTTTACCCCTCCCTAATATTACAGACCTGTTGGATCAATTAGGAAACGCTCAATATTTTTCAGTCTTCGATTTAGCATCCGGTTTTCATCAAATCAAAATGGATCCTAGAGATTCGTATAAGACGGCATTTTCAACGCCATTTGGACATTATGAATTCGATAGAATGCCTTTTGGATTGAAAAATTCACCGAGCACATTTCAAAAACTTATTGATCAGGTATTATTAGGTTTACAAGAATCAGAATTATTTGTTTATTTGGACGATATTGTAATTTATGCAGATACCTTAGAAGAACACGAAGAAAAATTTTCGAAACTCATGGAACGACTACGTTTTGCTAATTTAAAACTGCAACCGGATAAATGTAATATTTTGAGGTTAGAAGTAAGATGCTTAGGACATATTATTGATAAAAATGGTGTACGACCCGATTTAAAAAAAGTAGAAGCAGTAAAGAAATTTCCAGAACCAAAAAATTTTAAAAATATTTAAAAATTCTTAGGACTAGCGGGTTATTATCGAAAAGTTATAGATGGATTTTCTAAAATCGCAAATCCTTTAAATCAACTTTTAAGAAAGGATACACCTTTTCTTTGGACCGATAAAGAACAAGATGCTTTTGATACTTTAAAAAGTAAACTCTGTGAGGAACCACTTTTAAACAGACCGGACTTTTCTCAACCATTTATTTTAACAACGGACGCTTCAGGTTTTGCAGTAGGAGGGATTTTATCACAAAGAATTATTGACAAAGACCAACCAGTAGCTTATACGTCACGGACACTAAACGAATGTGAAAGAAAATATGATACTTATGAAAAAGAAGCATTGGCAATTATATATAGTGTGCAACATTTTCGACCATACCTTTATGGAAGAAAATTTACCTTAGTCACAGATCACAAACCACTAGTTTGGTTCAAAAATTTTAAGGATCCTTGTTCAAGGGTAACAAGATGGAAACTTAAATTAGCAGAATATGATTTCAATGTGGTCTACAAAGCTGGAAAACCAAATGTTAATGCTGATGCCTTATCCAGAAATCCAGATGAAGATATAATTGAAGAAAAAGTACAAGGAATAAAAGAAGAAAAAATTCAAGAAACGCAGGAGATTCAAGAAGATATAATGAAAATTGTGCACGAAAAAATAAAGAAAAAATTTAAAGAATATATACAACATGTAGCAAATGAAAATGAATCAAACTTGGAGATAATAAGAAGTCTCCACGATATTAAAAAATGTTTATGGACAATGAATCCAATAGAAATTCGGAGATGCTACGAATTCTTCGGTCTTTAAAAAAATTATTTAAGGACAATGAATCCTATTTAAATTTGGAGATAAGAAAATGTCTCCAATCTATTGAAAGAATATTGATGGACAATGAATCCTATTTGAATTTGGAGATAAGAAAAGTCTCCCATATATTAAAAAAATAATTAATGACAATGAATGCTACATGAACATGGAGATAAATAAAATTCTCCTATCTATTAAAAAAAATTAATAAAAGAAATTATTGTACAAGTATTGAAATTTGTAACGTTATTACGAGAAACCAAAGAAGAATACAAGAAAATGGAAATCAAGAAAAGAATATATATGAAAAAGAAAATCAAGAAATAAAGGAAAAGAAAGATATTGAAATAAAAGAACACAAGAAGAAAAAGGAGGTAGACCGAAAAAAACAATGCACACGTTTAAATACCTCCTTTTCAAAGAAAAAAAGGGGAAGACCAAAAAAGGTATGTAATACAAATAATGAAAGAAAACAAAAATTTTATAATGAAGCTTATACTGATGAAATTAAATCTGATCCTGAGTATATGAAACAAATATCAAAATCGAAAAATGAAGAAATTCATCAGGGCTACTAAAATTCAAACTCCGAAGAATCATCTGATGAAAAAGATAACATAATGGAATATGAAAATTGTGATAAATTGAACGTTAAACAAGAAAAATGTATTGTCGACTGTAGAGACCAATTACCAAATGCGTAGGGATAATCTAACATATTTCCTTTCAGTCGATGGAGATCCTCGAGATAATGGATCTAGATCATTAGCCAAACGCGAGAAATTACCAAAGTTTGGTAAACTCCAATTAGGAACAGCAGAAAAAATAAAGAGAGGTATGTATTACCATATTGCTCTCCCAATTGAAAATGAAATAAAGGAAAATTTATCTGATACAATAAAAAGAATTAAATCTACAATTGTTTCATTGAAAAATGTATGTGAAGAATTAAAATTAAAAAGTATCAGTGTTGCAAGAACAGCACAAATAAACAATGTAACATAGGTAACAACAATAGGTAACAACAATGATAAAGGTTATTTTTGAAGACTCATTTGTAAGAGTTGTTATTTGCAATGGATATACAAAATATCCTACAAAAGAAGAATATATGAAATTAATCGAAGAAGCTCATTCAAGCTCAGTTGGAGGACATAAAGGTGTAACAAAAACTTATGGAAGAATACGTCAAAATTATTATTGGCAAAATATGAAAAATAATATTCAAAAATATATTCAAAGTTGTCTTCAATGTCAGTTAAAAAATTTATTTAGAGTTAAAACAAAAGATCCAATGATTATAACAGATACACCAGGTACAGCATTCGAAAAAATAGCAATGGACATCGTTGGACCATTACCAAAAACTAAAAATGGAAGTGAATATATATTAACAATACAAGACAATTTAACTAAATATTCATTACACAGGCACACAAAAAAAAGTTGTCTGTTTTTTAAACCAGACATACATATCTCATAGTATACTTCTGCTACAACAACTCAGAAACAATGTCAACATTGCTTAAACACCCTTTGTTTTTTATTAAATCGAAAATACTACCCCTAATATGTAAAAATTTAAAATTTTAATAGAAAAACCCACATTGGTTTTAAAAACAACAAAATAAATTTATGTACTTCTCTTTCAACATTTCAAAAGCACTATCAAAATCACTTATCATCTACTGTGTTTTTATATTAAAAAAACTACCCCTAATATGTAAAAATTCAAAATTTTAATATCAAAACAATGAAAAACCACATTGTTTTTCAAAATACAACAATAAATGTATGTACTTCTCTTTTAACAACTTAAAAGCAATGATGAAATTACTCCATCCTCCTGTTTTTTTAAAAACCCACCCTTACATTTACAAAAAAAGGTTTAAATTAAAAAAAAATCAAAAACCACATTGTTTTTCAAAACAGAACAAAAAATTTATCTATTTCTTTTTTAACAACTCGAAAGCATTAGCAAAATTGCTCCATCACCGTTTATTTTTTCAAATTGAAATAACTACCCCTAATATGTAAAAATCAAACTGTCTAATAAAAAAATGAAAAACCAAAACAAATTGGTTATATTAAGAACTAAAACATCATAATTTGTTTTTGTTAAATTTACATTTAACGTAAAAAAATTTGATTAAAAAATTAAAAAATTTAATTTTATTTGTTTCAGCGGGCAAAAATACTATAAGATATGTATGTCTGGTTCAAAAACAGATTATGTTTTAATTCTTAATATAATTTAAACCAATTTGTTGTAGTTTTTCATTTTTTTATTAGGCATTTTGATTTTTACATATTAGGGGGAGTTATTTCAATTTGAAAAAATAAAGGGTAATGGAGCAATTTTGCTAATGCATAATACAAGTATTCATGAAGGCAATAAATGTACTCCGTACGAGTTAATTTTTGCGGATTTAAAAGTAAATTCTACTAATTACAGCAGCATAACTTTAGCAGGATCAATTGATCAAAATGGCGACTGCGATGGTGAATCTTTCAGCGACGTCTATGGCTCATGGAAGGATGTGATAGTACAAGCATCGTATGAAATAACCTTTCAAGAATATTTTGCAACAGTAAACTTAGAAACGGAGAAAATTCATTTGCAGTCAGGAACAGTTTGTAGTTTATCAGAATCAAAATGTATAGATAGGGAAAATGGAAATACATTCTGGAATACTATACCAGAGGATGTATGTAATCTAAGGAAATATAAAACAATTTTTGAGGAAATAGCAAATATAACATACGTAGAAGATAACAATGAAGAAAATAAGGAAATAATATACTCTTTAGTAAGTCAAGATATCACATTTGCATTAGCAGAAAAAACAAGAGAAATGATTTGTGGCTATGTTTATGTAAGAACTGAACATCCAAAATTAATTATACTAGAAACGAGACCAGGTGGATCACCCTTAAAAAATAAAAAACCGTTAGTGCGAAATATGGACATGTTCTCTTATGTCAATAAAAAATTTATTTACATCGAGCGCTATCTGCGAAAAGAAATGCATGAGTTATATTACGATGTATTAACAGAAAGATGTTTAATGGAAAAAAAAGTCCTGAGAAATTCATTAGTCTTAGCCACTCAAGCACCTGATTTATTCGCTTTTCACTTAATGAAAAAAGAAGGTTATATGTCAGTTTTAGCAGGTAAAGTTATTCACATGATAAAATGTATACCAGTGGAAATCAATTTAAGAGAAACCAAAGAATGTTATCTGGAACTGCCAGTTATGAAAGACAATAAAACATATTTTTTAACACCTATAACTCATATCTTAACGAAAGTAGGGACACAAGTAGAATGTAACACATTTATACCATCAATGTTTATGATAGGGAATTCATGGTTCCAAATGTTGCCTAAATTAGTGACAGTAGTACAGCCAGCAATATTGAAACCAGATAAACGAGAAACTTGGAAATATAATGTTCCCCCATACCTAGCTACTAGTGGATTATATTCACAAAAAGATTTAGAAAAATTGAAAAATCATATTATGCTACCAGCAGAAAAGCCCATAATTTTAAATACTCTCGCAAGAAGAATGATGGGGCAAACCATACATAACGCAGGCCTTAAATTTTCAAATGTACTAGATGAAGAAACAATAAATAAAATAGCAGAGTCAGCATGGGGAAAAATCTGGGTGACATTTACCAGTTTCGGAACTGTTAGCGCAGGATTCATAGGCATCATAATAGTAAGGAAAACAATCAAATTTATAGCTGATACATTTATACATGGATATGCATTATTTAGTGTGTTTGGGTGGTCTTTACACCTTTTAGGTTCCATATGGGACTGAGTAACTAATGTACTATTACATTTAGGAACGACATCCAAGAGTCCACCAACATCAAATCAAAACAACAAAGAAGAAAACGAAGCTTCAGCCCCTACAGAAGAAATTAATCTACTGCAGAAAAAAGAAGGTAATAAAAACAACGAAGAAGCAATTCAACTATATCCACAATTACATCCTATCCACAACAATTCAATAACCTTTCGATTATAAAATGGCAACTTCCTTCCTAAATATATTACATATCTTACTAAAAAAACACGAAAGATGAGATCCTAATTAATTCAAATTATCAAGAACCAGCAGACGCGATTAATCAACCTCAATATATTACAGAAATAAGATATAAACATTTTGTAATTTGTAGTACAAGTGACAATCTAGAGTTATCAAAAGAACATGCAGCATTTCGTTTGGTTAAAAATTTAACTAATAGAGAAAACTCTTTTTCGAAAAATTCAACAGTTACATTTAAAATAAGACTGATTCAAAAATTGAATGATTACTGTTATAAGAAAGAAATGGGTATTCCTAAATTTTCAATTTTCAAAACAAATGTGTCAGAAACAAAAATAAATTGGATAATAATTTTCACTATAGGAAAAATAAAAAAAACCGCTATATCAAGTGATGCTTTGACAGCAAAAGCAATATCCGCATTAATAACCTTAGCAACCTTACATAATATAGACAACTATACTAATGCACTCGAAAGAGTAATAACTAAATTTACACAATCACTTGGATTATATTATGAACCTCTAAAAACTTCTTATTGGTGAAGTAAAAATTATTTATCATATTAATCACAAATTATTGTTCAGTAAATTAAAAAATTTTAAACAATTTTATAACGACACACAGACAACTTGCATATTATTCTGCACACAAACAAGAAATAAACTTAGTATTGATATTAAAGAATTTGAAAATATAATTTATGATACAAAACAACTTATAACTAAAATAACAGAACCAGCACATAAAAATAGCAATATTAAGTTTATAGACGAAAAAGAAACAATTAATATCAGTACAATGAAAACTGCAGATAAGAATATCTTGACACAACAAATTTTTATTCTAGAGTCTACTAATCCAAATTAAATTTTTAAAAGTAGAAACTTTTAGTTCAAGCAAAAACTTATTTATTGTATACTCATTTCCGAAAAAGATGTCAAAAGCTTTAAATTGTTTAAAATCTATCCCTATCCAATGATTTACAATAAATCTTTTATTTCTATAAAAACAAATTATCAAATTATAGGTCTTTCCAGTGATAATAAAAATTATTTCTTAAGCTTAAGTCTTAAAGAAAAATTCACACCATTCATTAATCACGCAGAGTTAAATCCAACTTGTGAATCCAACATCTACTATTATATTAACACGAACTTTCGTCGTTCTTCGTTTTCGTCGTACCTTAGCTATATATATATATATATATATATATATATATATATATACGAGTGACTTATGAAGTTACATATTAACTCACACATACATAATGAGTGTCTGGTAAGCTTTCACACACACACATGCGCAGTAGTGGTGAATATTGAAGTACCACATACAGATCTTACTTCTGTGTTTCGAGATACTCTCTACAGAAAATGTCACGAATACTATACAACTAGAGGACAATCATTTGGAGTTCACTATACCGAAAAATACTATCAACCTCGAAGAAAACCCTGGTTTTCTTTATTTTCCGCCAAAAGAGAATGGATTGTATCTATCTGCAGGATGTGAAGCAATCATAATTCACTTAACGAAAGCTTACATAGAAAACACATTGTTTCATCTCCTGCATATCCTTATAACCCTGTAATTGACGAAGATTTGGAACACGTACTATGGAACTGCCCAAGATTCAACAATATCAAACCAAAATGAATTCACCAACTTTCGAAACTACTCAGATGCCTTGCTCCCTTTAATAGTGAAATTCTCTTACTAAATCCATCTATAACTGTATCATCATACTTATTCAATTATTTGAAAAAAATTCAACTACGAATTTAAATTTTAAAAAAATTCCCGCCAAGTGTATTAAATACGAATCAGATACGAACTTTACGAAATACGCGAGTGATATATAAAGCTACATTCACATTACTTTGTCATGGCTATATGTACAGGACATCATGTCCACACAAGGCCAACGCATGCGACCTACTATCGCATTTATAATAATAAGAAGAAGAGTTCCAAAAAGGCACACCAGACGTGCTGAATTAAAGCACACGGCTTGTTCTACTGTTTCGGGCATCTCTTCTGCTATTCTTTATTTCGTGTCAAACTGTCATGATAACACACGTCATTAAAAAAATTTCTTGGGAAAAATTAAAATTTCACAGTTTTGATCTAAAGAAAGCTAAACTTTGAACTTAGGTAACTTTTGTTGCAGAATCTGAAATTCAAAGTTCCTTGTACTTATAGCTCACTATATCTTCAATTAAGTGTTCTGATTGTTACTTTGGACCACCAAAGCTTATAGGTTAAGTTACGAAGAAATTAAAAATTAGTGTCATTTGGGACAAGATGATCCCTCAATGGGTATACAAGATGATCCTTCCCTGATTCCCATGTATTTTATCTCACCTTAAACTAAATTTTTTAGTATGAATAAAAACTTCAATTTTTCTCGCTTCTTATATATTTTTGTTATGGAAACTAACTTATTTAATACAAAAAGTTGAAATCTACATCTATTATATTAATTTTCTTGATGTAGAAAATGTCACGTAATTATAAAATAGGAAAACGAAACGTGGTGAGTGTTCAAAAGCATTTATGGCCTAAATAATGCATATTTAATATTGATACACGTTATTCCTTCAATTTAGTCTCCTTTTCTAATAAATGGGCTAATATAAACCTACGGATCATCTTGGACACCGGGGTTATTATTGCAGTATTCACTTTTAAAAATCGCTTTAAGAATTTTAATTTTTACATCGTCATTGTAATTTTCATTAAATTTTGTATTACTTTTTACATTCAATATGTTGTACATATTGCTCGAAGAAATTTGAATATTTAATACTCGGAAAATAAAGATTACTTCTCCAAGAAACAAAAGCGAAACTTTTACTCGAATAAGTAGTAATCCGTACCGCTACCACCATACCTGAGTGTGTGATCACGTCACTACTGTCATGCGCAGCGATCGTAGCCTGACGTCAAAGTCATGAAGGTTATATAGTATTAATAACACAGGCCGACAAATTTTAATCAACTGCATGTTGCCTAAAATATTACTGCCGATTCTTACAGGATTTTGTCCGTAGAATACGAATCTGACCTTAAAAATATTGGATTGGCTCTAGTTTTTAATCAATTTACGTTTCAATATACAAAATATGCATTTTTAGCATTTTTTGAATGAATGTACAACAATACACCGAATCAGTAAATCTGTCCGCATAGCACAAAATGAAAGTTTAAACACTGCTCTTCAATATCCAAAAACAAAAAATGTAATTTATGTACACTTTAACCTGTTATGTCAAAAGAGACATTCGCTGTTCCACAAGCATATTGAAAACAACAGAACTTTTAACCATGTAAGGTCATTTAAATAACAATTAGTCTCTCTAGGAGTTTTTATGGTCGCTGCTTACTGATCGGTATTTAGATTTTAATATTCAAAATGGCGAATCCAATATGGCAGAATTTTTTTAAAATTTTAAATTTTTATCATAAAAGGCGTAAATTATCTTTAAAAATTTGGTCCGCCACTTGTAATTTTTATATTTCATAGCAGATTTGTAACTAGAGATTATAAAAACGCCAGAGACACTAATTTTTACTTGAATTACCTTACATGGTCAAAAGTAATATTAATTTTAATACGTTTATGGAACAACGTATGTTTTTTTGGACATTATAGGTTAAAGTGTACATAAATTACATTTTTTGTTTTTGGATATTCAAGAGCAGTGTTTAAGCTTTCAATTGGTGTTATGCGGACAAATTTACTGTTTCTGTGTATTGTTGTACAATCATTCAAAAAATGCCAAAAATGCATATTTTGTATAATGAAACGTAAATTGATTAAAAACTGGAGCCAATCCAATATTTTCAAGGTCAAATTCGTATTCTATGGACAAAATCCTATAAAAATCAGCTTCTATTGGTTAGGCCACAAAATTTTGTTGGCCTGTGTAATCATTTATGCTAATAATTCCAAACTTTTTATGTTTAGGGGAGGCACTACCCCCAATTTTGACCCCTTTACATTTAAATTATTAATGTAGGTTATATTTTTGTTCCTGCACCATTTTTAACTCTAAAATATATTGGATGGTCAAAACTTTGTAATTTTAAGTTTTGAAGAGAATAGAATTTTTATCATTGAACTAATTTCCTATTTTGCATATTTTTGCAAATTAAAATTTTACAACTTTTGACATTTTCCCAAAGCCCTAGGTCAATAATCTTCTTGAAAATTTAACATAGTTAATAAGTTATTTGACACGATTTTTGTTTTCAATGAATAAATTTTTGTAAATACTCTTATTTTCAAGAAGATTATTGCTCTAGGACTTTGAAAATAATGTCAAAGTTGTAAAATTTAAACATTTAAAATTAATCTTCCCTTACAATTTTCAATATTATTTAACGCAAAGTTTTTTCTAAGCTTATTTTAATAATAAATTTATATGTAAGTAGAAATAAGTAAACTGTAATCCGAGCGAGCGTTAGCGAGTGAGAAATATAACGTTAGTTCTAATTAATTCAATGTATTTTAATTGCAAGTTTATAAGTTTAAGTAAATTACCAATATTAACCCCATTATTAAAACATAATTCCTGGATTTACGCTAAGCAAAAATTAATACAAATTGACATTCAATGCTTAAAAAAATCATTTACTAAATTATTAAAAAATATAGGATTAATAAAATTGCCATTAGACTGTTCAATAAAATTAAATAATCAAAATTTACCTATAGAAATAGAAGAAATATCTAACTTACCTTTAGAAACACCAATTATTATTCAGGATAAAGCATTAATTCAAGATTATAGAAACGAAATTTTTAATGTATTAAATTCAGATAATATAAGTTTTCAAAATACTACCAAAATCGTTCATGCAAAAAAATATGATATTGAAAAATACATGTATTTAATATTTATAATAATAATTATTATTAATCTAACTGTTACTTTAATATTATACTTAATAACGAAGAAAAAATTAAATAATTGAATATATATAATTTACTGAACAATTATGTGAAAAATGGCGTTTGCACATACATAATAGAAGAAAAGGTAAGAGAAACAGGAGTATAGAAAAATGAAAGACAGAAGTTATTATAAATGTTTCTTTTTAATAATTTTTTTTCTTCTCTCTTCATACAATTATATACAAAAAAATTATAAAATTTTTCGTTTTTTCTCTTCTATTAATTGATAAATTTTTATATAATAAAATAAAAATCTCCATATTAAAGTCCAAAATACTAAAAAATTAAAATTATATATATTATTTATTTTTATTGTATAACAAATAATTAGAAATTTTTTTTACAAAAAACGTATACTTACACGTTTCACTTTATAACCATCTCTAATCCATTTCACGCCACTAGCCAAAAAACGTGACCCTAAACGATCTCTAGATTCCAGTAAATGTCTTTTCAAACAGGTAACCCCATCATGAAAAGTACAATGGAAGTTAACTTGCCACTCGAAAGGAACATCCAAACGAAGGTGACTTAATTTCGATGACATTCTTCTGCTGCTAAAAACAAGTTTAGTAAAGTCGACCCTGTACCATTGGTCATATTCATAAACCTAAAAAAAATAACAATAAGTCTAAAGAAATTCGAGAAAATGAAAAAACACAAAATAAAGATACTTACTCGAATCAATATATTCCCAATAAATTGTACTTTTCGATTATAAAGGACAAAGACTTCCTTAGTAGCATAAAAATTATTCTTTTATTATTCTTTTATCATTATTCCATGAAACAAGTTCCTTGTCAATCTAAGAATCTCCAGTGAATTAGAACCAAAAATGTTCATTCTGGGCTCAAAAGATGCGTCTAAAAAAACTCTAAAATATTAAAGAAAAACATTTATAGGTGTCCTAACATTTTTTTAAAGTTATGGGCAAAAAACGTTTTTTTGAAAAATTAAAAATCAAAAAAATAAATAGTTAAACTTTATTAATCTATCTCAAAGTACTCTCATTTTATGTCCGCAGATGAGACCTACAATTTTAAAAAAATTCAGCCCAAAAGCTCTTTATGATTTGGAGATATTTATGAAAATGTGATGTTTACACACACACATACGGAATTACATTTTGTAAAAATGTCATTTTTGAACTCCTGAGGTCAAATAACATATAGATATGTTAAAAAATCGAACTTAAAAAATTTTGGTATTACAATACTTCCTCCGTATGAGGAAGCAATATAAAAAAAGAGGGCAATTATTAACCATTGATATTAAAAATTAAGAATAGTTTTTACATAAAAGTAAACTAATACAAAATACTTACAATTTTAATCTTCATGTCCTCGAAAATAAAATATTCTCCGTCTAGGAAAAATACTCCGTCAGCTCCATGTGCAATAAATTGTTTGCGGATAGCAAATCTTATTAATTTTACACAAGGTAGATTACACCACCAATCCATCCCTCTATATTTTTTCCTTCATAAGAAATAACAAAACAAGAAAAAGGTGCCTCTATTCGTTTCCAGATATTAAACTCTTTTAATGGATGTGTCACCCTTTCATAAACAGATAAAATATTAAAAGAAGATTTTGAATTAAATAAATTAAAAGATGTATCTCCTATTGTTAAAAATCTGTCTTTTGTATCTTCCTCGTAGGAACTTTTTTCAGACACATTAATAATATTTTCTATTTTTTCTTCATGACAAATAGAAGATTGTATGTCACCACTTTTACAAAATCGTTTAATATCTGAAACGCCAGCAATTTCGGCAGATTTTCTTTGAGTTATTTTAAAAAGTATCACATTTTTAGTGGTACATTCTTCATCTGTTTCCATATCATCATTATGACTCGTCACTGACACTACATCAGCACCTGGATGCAATTCCTTAATTCGCCCTAATCGCCAGCGCAGTGGCAGAGAATTGTCATCCTTGTTCACCACCATCTGACCCACTCCAAAATTATCGCCATTAATCGCTCTTTTCCATTTTGAGCGAGATTGCATCTGAGTGACGTATTCTGATGACAACCTCTTCCAGAATGCTTGTTGAATTTGAGTTAATAACTGAAATCGGTTCAATCGATTCAACGGAATGCTAAGAACATCTTCTTCCAAAATCGAATTCATAGAGGTTCCGATCAAAAAATGTCCCGGTGTGAGTACACTCAAATCTGCCGGGTCCATTGTTAAACGGCAAAGAGGCCGCGAATTTAAAATCGATTCTACTTGAACTACAATTGTATATAATTCTTCGAAAGTTAAAGGTGTACCATTCATTACAACCCTCAGATGCGATTTCGCTGATTTCACAGCGGCCTCCCATAAACACTTTGGATTTGCTGTCAGATTCCGTCAAAATATTGGACACGATTTTACCTAGCTCGTTATTCGCGCTTACAACATTTTTCCCATTATCTGATAACAGAGTTATACATTTTCCTCCATCACCATACATACAAATATGCATAAATACGCCTTCCCCGTCTTATTCTTTAATTTAATATTGGAAGGACCTGCGTAATCAATACCCGTATGAGCGAAAACTCGAGATGGTGTTACACAGATCGCTGGCAGATTTCCCATCAACTGTTCAACACCCTTCGCTTTCAATCTAAAACATACTATTATTTATATATCAAGGAGATGTTGTTTGATGTTTCCAAAACTTTTATAAAAATTTAAATTGTTGCGATGTTGTTAGGTTTCATTAGAGGTTTTTGAGGTTGTACATATGTTTATTTGAGGTTGTACATATGTTTATTTAACGTTTCGATAGCCGATCGGCCATCCTCTTCAGAATATTTACATAACTAAAAAAGAAGAAAATTTTATCGTTGGAACAATATTGCCTAAAAAATGGTATAAAAATCAATTGAGTTATAAATAATAAAGTCACTTACATATGGTTATGTTGTTTGTGAAATTATTTTCAATGAGAAATTTTATTAAATGAAAATAAAAAATAAATAAATTGCTGCGTTCGCTCTCATGTCGATGACACGAAGCTGCATAATGTTTCCTGTTTTTAATTAATAAGTTATTAAATAACAATATATTTAACAAAAATACAAGCCACATGTCATCGACATGAGCACGACGTATAAATGTTACGGATAGCAGACTACATTTTGATCAGATGTCGGTCGTGTACATAGTTAAAAAAGGGGTGTAATAATAAGTAAATTCATATAAGTTACCTACGTAAATGAATGTATAGAAGTTTCTCACCCCTTTTTTAACTATGTACACGACCGACACCTGATCAAAATGTAGTCTGCTATCCGTAACATTTATACGTCGTGCTCATGTCGATGACATGTAGCTTGTATTTTTGTTAAATATATTGTTATTTTATAACTTATTAATTAAAAACAGGAAACATTATGCAGCTTCGTGTCATCGACATGAGAGCGAACGCAGCAATTTATTTATTTTTTATTTTCATTTAATAAAATTTCTCATTGAAAATAATTTCACAAGCAACATAACCATATGTAAGTGACTTTATTATTTATAACTCAATTGATTTTTATACGATTTTTTAGGCAATATTGTTCCAACGATAAAATTTTCTTCTTTTTTAGTTATGTAAATATTCTGAAGAGGATGGCCGATCGGCTATCGAAACGTTAAATAAACATATGTACAACCTCAAAAACCTCTAATGAAAACTAACAACATCGCAACAATTTAAATACTATACATTTATATAATACTCAACGAATCGCACTTCTTGCAGATAAAACCCAATACTGATCTCTTAACAAAGCCATTAATAACGATGTTCCTGCATGTAAATGTCGATAATGATGATCTCTAATTATACTTTCTGTGATAGCATGTTTTTTGGATAGGATGATAGGAACTCTCTGGAAATAGAACAAAGAAGCGTTGTTTAATCTTCCTCCCACTCGAATCAAACCCTCCTTGTCTAAGAATGGATTCAAAGTCAATAATTTGCTGCTGCTGCTGATCTTCTTGCCCTGTTGAAGATCTTGTATTTCTTTCCAAAATTCTTCCTTTTGATGAAGCCTTAACGAAGTAGTGCTTGCTTTTTTAACTCTACTGCTGATAATGACCCAATGATTTCTGTAGATCCTCCTTTTTTCCTCACACAATTGTCGACAAATCTGAAACAAGTAGCTACTACTCGACAGAGCTTGTTCCAGGACGAGAATCGTGTTAAAATGGAAAAATCATCTGATGTTGACACGAATGCCAGTTCCAATTTTCTTTCCTCTGGTACTTGCGTGATCGTTACGTCACCTCGAAGCCAATCCGCTTTTTCCTTTCTCAACCAAGTCGGCCCATTCCACCACAGATCTGAATCCACTAAATCACGAAGGCTCGTTCCCCTTGAGATTTTCTTCAGACCTGACATGATTCCACTTTTCTGAAGGAATTGTTTATTGAACCTCCGACACCCGATTTCCAACGAAAGTGTGCCAAAGTGACGGTTCACCTTTGATCCATGCCAGAGTGATCATAAAGTCACTCCAAAAATATGACTCCTCGACGTCCACCCTTATGCTTCCCTTCACCTTTTCGTACAGAATCGCCAATATCAACGATCCACAAAGTGCAAGTCTGGGTAGACTCAAAGATTTTATGGGAGCCACCCGTGATCGAGCACATAGAAGTCGAATCATTATCGAGCCATCCAAATTCACCGAACGTAAGTATATGCACGCACCATACGCAACTTCCGATGCGTCGCTAAATCCGTGCACTTGCACATTCTGAGGAGATTGTGCCAAAACATGACGAGGTATGCTGATTTGATCAATGTTCTTTAATTGATTACAATACGTGGTCCATCTGTTTGCTACATCTTCAGGAATTGTTGAATCCCACCCTATCTTGAGCTTCCACAAATGCTGCAACATCACCCTCGACCTTATTACAAATGGCCCGATCAACCCGAGTAGATGAAAAATTTGAGCGATCATTGATAAGATAATCCTTTTTGTTAATTGTTTTGATGATGCCTCATATGACGAATGATATCTAAGACAATCATCTCTTGGATTCCATCTTAGACCGAGCGTTTTAATCTCGGTGATCTGTCGTTCCTGGTCCTGATCATCTCCTCTGGCGACATTAGAATGTATTTTCTGCAATTCAAAACCGGCTGGCTGTAGAATGACCTTGACATCTTCTTCAAAGAGCTTGATCTCCTCTTCCATGTCTCCACCCGTCAGAATGTCATTTACGTAAAAATTGTTCTTGATTACACGTCATGCAATGGGATTTGATTCTACAAAATCATCTGCCAGTTGTGATAGACATCGAGTTGCCAAAAATGGTGAGGATGTAATTCCAAATGTAACGGTGTTTAGCTGATAGGTTTCTATTGGCTGATTTGGATCATCTCTCCACAAAATGCACTGCATATTTCGCTGCTCAGGTCTAATCCAGACTTGACGGCACATTTTGACAATGTCTCTAGTCAAAACGAACCTATATTGCCTAAACCCAATGATGATGTCGATTAATTCCGGTTGCACAACTGGTCCCGTCATGATGCACTCATTCAAAGAATAACCTGATGTTGTTTTACTTGATCCATTTAGGACAGCTCTCAGACTCGTCGTGCTGCTGGTTAACTTTATTATCCCATGATATGGTAAATAAATTCGAAATTCCTCTGATTGATCAACGACTCGTGACATGTGTTTTAATTCTATATACTCCTTCAAGACTCTTTTGTATTGTTCGTGCATTTTCGGATCCTTTTTGAATTTTCGTTCCATCGAAAGCAGCGTTTTTATGCAGTCATTCGTGAATCACCCAACTGTTGAAAGTCTTCCTTCAAAAGCAAATCAACCTCGAACCTGCCGTCCACATCTCGTTTATATGATTCCATAAGTCTCTTCCCGCACCGTGTTTTCTCGACAGATCTAGGACAACTGGTTATTGTTTCGTTCACTCTCCAAAATTTCTCGACTTGCTCATTCAAAGATGTATCCGAGATCAATTCACAGAACAACGATGTTGAAGATGTTTGATTTAGGACATGCCAAATGTCCCCCCAAAATCCATCCGAACTTTGTTGCTTGTAATACGGGATGACCCTGCTCTTGTTTGATTTGATTCGGTTTCAAAGCGTCCCAGAAAAGAGCAGTAACTAAAAGAAGAACGACTAGATGAGGATGGTAAAAATCAGGATCAGCTAATTGAATGTGATCAGGAATTGACATGCTAGCGACTTGAATTCTTTTTATCGGTATACAACTTGAGATTTGATTAGTGATTAAAAATTCAGCTTTTACATTATATTCGCTTTAAGTAGAAACTACATTCGTTGATACACATGAAACAATACTAGTTTGTGATAAATTAATACCGGCGACAGTATGAGATATGGCAATTTCCTTTAAATTTAGTTTATCGCAAAGACCTTTTGTCATAAAATTAGCCATTGAGCCATTATCTAATAATGCTCGAGCTTTGATTAATTGTCCCTTATTATTTTTTACAAAAACCAATACTGTTGATAATATTTTCTCATTAATATATCTGTGTGAAAACATTGTAAGTGACACCGGCGATGAAACATTTGACGTTCTATTTATTTCATTTTGACCCTCACCAAACCGATTTTTATTATTTGATCCGGTTGTTAATTTGATTATTTGATGCAATAATGAATGATGTCTCGAATTGCAATGTTTACAAAATCATATTGATTTACAATCCTTGGCTGAATGTTTTTTCCCTAAACAATTAAAACATAAATTTAATTCTTTAACTTTATTTCTTTTGTCGTCCGTTGACAATTCGAGAAACTTTGTACATGAGTATATTTTATGATTCTGATTACATACTGCACACTCGACCAAAGGATCACCAGCCACGAAATGTGTCAAAAATTTAGTTTCCCTTTTTATGTTTTGATTATTTCCCATTTTTTTATTTCAATTTGAACCCGCGTTGTTGGATGTAATTGCTTCCAACATTTGACACCGAGTATCTATAAAGTCTATAAGGTCGGATAATTTTGATAATTTTTCCGATAACACCTTTAATTCCCAATCGCACTTTGTTGAACTATCTAATCGTGTCGAGGCAAGATATAGTAATATAGTAATAATGTGTCCCATTTGTTTACCGGTTCCTTTAATTGCTAGAGTATCCTTGTATGTTTTTGTAAACCGTCTGACAGTGCGCGTAATGACATAGCTGAATCTTTCGTGACATGCGGTATATTGAACAGTTGATGTACATGATAATTTATTGTTAATCGAAAATTATGCTTTCCCGTCTTGTACTCTATCAAATTCTGACCATAATTCGTCTAATCTTTCAATGCGTGATTCCAATTCGTAAATGGAATCACTTGAAGAATCAAAACCCTCAATGAAATTTTTGAATCGCGTTGCCTTTGCTTTTACACTTGTACGTCTTCTTTTCAACTCAGTTGTATTGGACATTTTGAAAATATTTTAAATCGAATAAATGTGATAAAGATAAATACTCTTACCGAATACGTTGCGTTTTACAATTGTAAGATACTGATCAGAACGTTACCAATTTACATTATTGTTCTCTACAATTTTTGCAAGCGACGCCGATGTTTTTCGATGATGATGTCCTCTGTAGATTTGTGTTCTTGAAGTTGCTCGTTCTGTTTGTTAAAATATAATGCTCCAATTAAAATTCTCCTTTATTTACAATAATCCAAATTTAAATATGCCTTATAAAGGCGTCAAATTCTTATAAAATTGTATTGAGATATCTCCAGAAATTGTATAGTTTAAAATATGCCTTGTGTGTAATGGCGCCTTGCTAGAAATTTTGTTAATCGTTTCCTTAATGTTCCTTTCCACATATAATTCACAGCCCTCACTCCTTTGATAAATAAATTCGGCTCGAAGGACTAAATATGTGCAATAATGCGATAATAGTGAGGCCGAAATTAATAGTACATTATGCAACAAACGAGGTTACCTCCCTTGTTCCATACTTTGCTTTATACAACAAAGGCGTATTATGGTTACACTGTGTTACCTGTACCGGTGCATGCTAAGTTCTCCCATATAACCCAGCTGGTCAATAAAGTAACCATTATTGCCCTAGGGAGATAAAGGGTACTTTATTGACCTGTGAGCGGTCAATAATACACCCTTTATCTCCCTAGGGCTATAATGGTTTCTTTATTGGCTGTTGGGTTATAAGGGGGAACTTAGTACGCGCCTGTACAGGTAGATAAAGTGACCATAATACGTCTGAGTTGTATAAAATGATTTTAAAACTTGTTAATAATATACTAATGAATTTATTTTCTTTAGAATTTACATGTTTTTCCTCTAGAAATTTGAAGATACTGAATTTTCATTCTCCTTTCTTTCGTCCCTACTCTTTGTAATTACATATCACGTGTCCATCGTTAGCCTTCTGAATATATTTGCACATACAAACTCATACAGATAAAACACGACACTGTGGGTAAAGTCGTCACCCCCCTTTTTGCAAAAATGACGCACATGTCGATTAAATAATTTTGTGATTTGACATGTAAATAGACCCGGACATAATTTATGCCCAAAATTTCTATTCTTGTTTAATCTACTCATCGTGAGCACGTTTTTATTTTTTTTCACAAACTGAATATCAATTTCGTCCTTTACACGGAAGTAGCTGTTTGTGTAATGATGTAAAATTTGTATACATTGGTGATGGTCCTGAGTCAGCACTTATTTGTTTATTTTTTTATGTGTTGCCTTATTTTTGTTTTTATACACTACCGTCCGAAATTGTGCAAACGCTAACATCTCGAGCTATTAAAAAACACACCCGCACAGAAACAGTGATAACTCGGTTAAAAATGAAGCTAGATGCTTTTTTTAAATTGCATTGGAAAGCTTATTAAATTTCCAATGAAATGCTACTATTTTAAATTGTATTGCATAAATAGGAAGCGAGATATAATGTTATAAAGACAAAAAAATAATTCTATTCTTTTCGGAATTTCTTACTCTGACTTTGACTCCTGGCACAGTTTAGCAAAGTTTATGAAAAAAATTGTTACTTTTACAGACAATTCCATGTAACCAAAGCTTTAAATAGAGACCAAGAACAGCAAAAAATATTTACGGGTTCCCGAGATATTACAAAAAGAGTTGGATCGTGCAAAGCAGAATTTTCAATCATCGATTTCTCTAATTCGCCGTTGAGTCAATTACTTGTCTGTGAAAAAAGTGTCGAAAATTAATTTTACCAAGTACATTCTTACTATGATCCATTTTTTAATTTAATTTATTATATATCGATATTTAAAAAATGGATCATAGTAAGAATGTACTTGGTAAAATTAATTTTCGACACTTTTTTCACAGACAAGTAATTGACTCAACGGCGAATTAGAGAAATCGATGATTGAAAATTCTGCTTTGCACGGTCCGACTCTTTTTGTTATATCTCGGGAACCCGTAAATATTTTTTGCTGTTCTTGGTCTCTTTTTAAAGCTTTGGTTACAAGGAATTGTCTGTGAAAGTAACAATTTTTTTTATAAACTTTGCTAAACTGTGCCAGGAGTCAAAGTCAGAGTAAGAAATTCCGAAAAGAATAGAATTATTTTTTTGTCTTCATAACATGATATCTCGCTTCCTATTTATGCAATACAACTTAAAATAGTGGCAATTCATTGGAAATTTAATAAGCTTTCCAATGCAATTGAAAAAAAGCATCTAGCTTCATTTTTAACCGAGTTATCACTGTTTCTGTGCGGGTGTGTTTTTTAATAGCTCGAGACGTTAGCGTTCGCACAATTTCGGACGGTAGTGTATTTTTTGTCTTTTTTCTCTACAGATATGGAGTGCAGCTTTATAGCTGATTGTCTCTTTGTAATTAATTTTTTTCAATTTTTAACATTATCATAAAAAAATATTCTGCTTTTTTATAGTAGGGGAAGCCAGGTCGTAATGGATCACTTTTCACTTTTTGTTGCTTAACTTCGTCATTCTTGCTTTAATAAAAAGTGCATCACGTTCTGATATATAAAATTTTTTTCAAGTAATTTTAAAAAAGATATAACAAAAAATCAAAAATTTACTTTCAAGCGTCAAAATTACTTTTTCTACTATATTTATAACAATAATAAATAAATAACAATGAAACTTGGCACAAACTTACGGTGTACCAAAAACATTATTGTGATCAAAAACCGAAATTAATCTGATTTACCACATTTGAATAAATTCAAGTTTATTACGCCCCGGTCTCCCCTATAGTAATAAACCAATGCTTTAATTTGTAAACAAAAATAGCCAAATAGTGAGTAATTTATTCTCCTAAATGCTTTGAATATGTTTTAATTCAGCTTAAACGTAAACATTATGGTCTTCTTTCTTATATTTAAGCAAAGAAAAAGGTGCCGACTTAGAAACATTATTTTAAGAAATTGACAAAATGAACCTTTTCACTCTTTATTGCATTAAGATTACAAAAGCCATTCGATATCGTTCTCAATAACATATACTTGTAGAAAAACGATCGCTAAACACAACTAAAAACTCACCAGAGTCAATAAATTCAATTTTCTTATTATTTTCATACAAATATCTTAGTATGCCGACTAAAAAAAAATAATTCAAAAAAATTAAAGTATTGTAGGGAGAGTGGTCACTCTCCCTACAATACTTTAATTTTTTTGAATTATTTTTTTTTATCAAATGATTTTAATACATTTTTTTAATTGTTTTTTTTAATTCTACCATTTACCGATGAATGTTGCAAGTATTGTTTTAATATTTGTGTACGAATCCCGCCATTGCAGTGCGAGTTCAACTCGCACTTGTCCATTTTTTTAAGTTATACGACTCAAAAAGCAAAATAAAATTACAAAAAAAAATGTTATGACACTACAGTAGAATATTTCCCCAGTCAAAAAAGTTCTATAGAGTCATTCTATAAAATGACTCTATAACTTGTTTTTCCAATTATTCTGTGGCTCGGAGGAGTTCGACTAACTGAAAGTCGACACTTTATTAAAAACCTACTATTTGTTAATTTCAATGAAGATACATTTTAATAAATTTTATTTTGTAAACTAACTATTGCTTTTTTCACTCAAATATGAGAAAAAATAAGTATTTGAACAATCGTCATTTATTTATTTTTAGTTATATTAAGTATTTCAATGAAAAAAGTTTTATTGATTTGTCTTAAAATAGGGGAGATATTCAATTTAAACTTTAAACATTTTTGTAGAATTTTCAAAATTTTAAAAAGTTGTAGGGAAATACAAAATCTATTTATTTAAAAAATCTATTCTGAAGTTATTTGTTTAATCGAGGGTTATCATTGGTACTTATTAATATATAAATTACAAAAAATTGAACTTAACTAAATTATTTTATTAAGATTTTATTTAATTAAAATAACGACCCTTATATTATATTTTAATTAATTTTTTTAACATTTAAATGATTTTTTAACAAAATAGACATAAATTACTTTAAAAAACAAAAAATTTGTCTGCAAAAAATACAATTTTTTAAAGAAGGACCAGAGTTGTCTATTTGTTTTTAACTTTGTTTCCAACCATTTAAATTAATTGAATTATGCATTATTATTTAGCGGGTAGTCATGCTAGACTAATTTAAATTTATTGATTTATCTTTGAGTAACAAAAAAAATATAAACAATTAAAAATTGAAACAACGGTTTGGAGGAAACTTTTAGAAAATTTATCTCCTTTCATTTAAGATCAAGAACATCAAAATCGGATAAAATTTGTAGGCTCTAGACAGTTTGGAACAGTAAAGTGTAAGAATCCTACTGTGCGAGGCGTCCCTCCCGGGCACTGACACAGTGCTGGGACTGAAACGTGGTCACGCTTCCACAAAAATTGCAATATCTCGAAAACTATTTAAGTCTCCATCGATTTCTTACTTTTTTTAATGAAAGGTGAAATTATAAGGAATATTTTATTAATTGACAAGAAAACTCAAAAATCGGTTCCGCTCGCGCAAAAAAGTTTCAACAAAATTTTTTTGACTTTTTTTGGGCGAAAAAATCTTTTGTTTGTTTGTTATGTGATAGTCAGAAGAAACATGATTCCAAGTATAAGGCTTTTAAATTTTATTAAATTTCATGAAAAAGTTTCGGAAATATTAAGATTTAAAAGTATTATAACAAAAAAATTCAAAATGGTATAACTTCAAGAAATTTCAAAATTTTCAAAAAATTTTTGGCACGCTAGTCTCTAGCATCCAATACTACAATTTCACCAAATTACAGCTGAATTCAAAAACCCTATGCAAATCGTAATTTTTCTTGCCCATAACAAAAAAACAAAGACTTTAAAAATTTACTTTAAAGTGTAAAAACGACTTATTCTACCATATTTTCTACAATAATGAATAAGTAACAATAAAACTTGGTACAAACTTTCAGTATACCAAGTACATTATTTTGATCGGAGACCGAAATTACTGTGATTTATCACATTTGAATAAATTACGCCCTGGTATCCCCTACCTTATATTTGAAATTTAAAAAAATAGTATTTTTGGACAAAAATCGGTTACCATGACTCACTGTGCAATACAAAAAGTTAGCTAGTTTATTTAATACCCTCTCTAATGTCTTTGTTTTTCAAATCATGCACGTAGTTGCGTTTTAGTAAAAAAAATAATCGTTTGTGCGCATGAGCTACGAGAGAGAGAGAGAGAGAAAATAAAGTATACTAGGTGACTCTCTCTATTCGACTGACACTTTCACGTATATGATTTGTAGTGACTTGTTTTCTCTATTTTTAAATCTCTACCATTTTTTTCTTAAGGTCATGTTATTCACTGTGACGTTTTTACATAGTAAAGTATGTGAGTTTTGTGGTCACCGAATAACATTACTTTAATATCAAAAACAGGCTTGTTCTATGCTTATTTTTCTAAGTAAATAAATATTGCAATAATATTTTTCAATTTTCCAGAATAAATTTTTTGTATCTAATCTATATAATACTTTGAATAATTATATCTTTTGTTAATATTCTCAAAGGGTATTAAAAAATCTATCTAACGGAATTAGTTAACAACTATTGCAGGAACAATTGTGAAATATATCTCCCGCAACAAATGTGAATTGCACAATAGCCTCTTTTAATTAAATGTAAAATAGTTTCGTTTAAAAAGTATGAAGAAATAATAAAAGTTTACCTTTTATTTCTCATCATCATCATGATCATCATTATTATTACCATCATAATCAACAATGGATAATTATTTCCGTCGTTGTTTTATTTGTCCTCTCGTGTCGGGTTTAAGACTTCGAAACGCAATGACACAGCGTAGAAGTCGAAAGGGAAATTTATATTGATACACTAGGAAGTAAAAGGTGTGAAGAGGAGGAAGAAGATACATGGAAAGCAACAAAAAAAGGACGGAAGGAAAGAGAAGTATAGTGGTCATTGCGCGCGTTTAAGAAAGAGAGAGAGAGGATTGTGCCAACGTGCGTGGTAAAGTTTTGCGCCTGTCTTTTCTCTCCCTGACCTAACCACTCTTCTTTCCTCGCTCCAATCCACTACGGTTTTGCAGCTCGGCGCTTCGTTTCGTTCCTGTTTGCCTGAACTAAAAGTACGGGCGCGCGAGCGCAGCCAAACCACATACTATCTCTTTAGTGTGGATGCTCATCTGTACGCGCAGCCTCTAGGTCGGACGTTCACCCTGTTGTGCCCCCCTTCCTCCTTACCCTACCGGACAATATCTGCCGGAACTCTTATACGTTGCCGCCGCGCCGCGAGTAGCCGCGAGCTTCTTAAAAACACCATGATCGAATTTCGTCTCAACGCGAGATATTTTATTGTCATTATGCATTGTATGATCATTCTTTATATCTCTCTCTACTTCTCTCCTACATTCATTTTCTGTTTCTCTTCTTCTTCTTTCTCTCATTAATTCTTTGTTTCACTCTCTTAATAAAAAAAATTTTTGTTTTAACTCTTTAAGGACGGGACGGACACATTTTAGAGACAATTTTTGACGGTAGTTTTTTCGTGTATTAGGGACTTAAAAAATTCGTCAAAACTATTCCTTACATCTTGGACATCGCTCTTTCAGACTCTGCACTCAAAAATTTAAAAAAATTAAAACCCAAAAGGTTACGGCCATTTAAAAAAAAAAATTTTTGACATTTTTATTCAAAAATGAACTTTTTTAATGGGTTTGAGTGCGAAGAAGTTTTCGAAATTTGTTAAAAATGCTCAAATTTAGTTAAAACTATGTACTTGGGAGTTATCGGCGTCGCTGATTACGAATATTAACTTGGTTTTCTAAAATTCAAAATGGCGGATCCAATATGGCGGACGAATTTTCGAAAAATTTATTGGATTCGATTAATATTTATTACTTGGGGGTTTTTGGGATTGCTGATTAAGAATATGAACTTAGTTTTCAAAAATTTAAAATGGTCGATTCAATATTGAGGACGAATTTTCGAAAAATTCATTAGATTCAATTAATTTTTATTACTCGGGAGTTTTTGGGATCGCTGATTACGAATATGAGCTTAGTTTTCAAAAATTAAAAATGGCGGATCCATAGAGGTGTGCAAAATATCCGAAAAGTCTAGATGGACCGAGTTGGAGTGTTCTCGATGTATGTAGTACACGTTAGTCCAGTCGCCCTATGAAAAAAGTGGTCATTTTTTGCCAAAATTGATACCTGATGTCTGTTTGTGGATTCATATAGTGTGGGGTGGTAGTATGAAGATGTATATGTTTCTCACTCGAGATTTTGTAAGCTGCGCGATATAAACAATTTTGAAGGTGTCGAAAAACAGTTTTTTGATGACCATTCTTTCTGATCAAATTATAGGGGGAAAATTGTTAATAAAAGTTATAGATCTCGGAAATACCTTTAAAATGATGGGTCATATGTTAAAATTAGTCAATTTGTTTACTTGCAAATGAATTTAAACCACTAAAAATAGCACTTTCTTATTTGTTTAATAAATTGAACAAAAGTTAACAAATTCTTTCGATATTCTCCAAAAATGTACCTCTCAAGACCCTCAAGATGTCTGCCAAATCTGAATACGTTTCAATAAATAGTTTATGAGAATAATAATAATAAAATAAAATAATAATAAAAGCAACACAAATTCGAGAAGTTAAAAATAAAAATTTTGAAGAAAAAAATTTTTTTAAAAATAAAAAATTTTTTTTTTTAATTATTAATATTTTGACATTATTTATAAATTTTTCAAAAAACAAATAGAAAATTCGAATTCCTGAGAAAATTTTAGCCCAGTTTAAAAATAATGATCAAAATTCATCAATATGTTTGAATGTTATGACAACTTTTACGAATTTGAAAGTTTGAATTCAACTTTAGCGCGAGCGACTGATGATGTCCCCCACTATGCAGCCGAGAGCAGCTAGGCTGCTCAAACGTTGCATTCAAACGTTGCATACTTTTTACAATTTTTTTACGAAAAAGAAGTGCATAGATATTTAGATTGATTTTTTTATAATGATTATGACTAATCAACTAAGTAATTAATTAATAATAATTACTAAGTAATTTTCTATTTAATTTCGTTTCAAAAGCGGTTTCTGCTATAAATGAAATTATAAGTTATTAGTTAATGAGTTCAAATAGGTTGGAAACAACTAACTATTAACGTCAAATTTTTTTTACTACAAGGCATTCAAAAAAGTATTTCAATCCTGAAAACTAACAATTCAGGCCAGTCAAGGAAGTTTTACCGAACTATTCCTGAAAACTAACACTCGAGTCAAGTTAAGAAAGTTTTACCGAACTGTTCCTGAAATGTTATTGACCATCAAGGAGGTATTCAAAAGAAACGTTAAAATTTAATTTAATTTTTATTAAACATTCAGTTTCAATTTTGTTTTAACTTTTACATTACTAGTTTGTAAGAAATAAAGATATAATATTAAATTTTGAATATTTTCCTGAAAAAATAATTTAAAAATTATTAAAAATTACTGTTATGCCACTATATCCCAACTTTACTAAAGAATTCGGTAAAATATAAGGAACAAAATTTCTCCGTGTATAAATAAATAATATGATAATTTATAATAAATATAATAATTTTAATTATTTACAAGATTACAAAATCGTATACTTTTTAACGAAAAAATAATTAACATATTCATTCCAAAGTTAGTGTGATTACAGGCTTTTCACTTTTTGAGTCGGGGCGAGACGGACTTTGAAAGTTGGAAATATTTAGGTGCATTATTTTGTAAAAATTTGAAAAAATACATTATTACACATATTCGACAAATTGTCAAAGATTCGCATACTCAAAATCGTTCCAGTTCTCAGACTTTTCACACTGAAAAAAAAGTGCTGTTGAATCAAATAGCTCCATGCTATTGAATTTTCCGTTATTGATTCAATAACACATTTATTAATCGAACAGCATATTGCTTAAAACGAAAAAATGAAACTGTTTAAATTAAAAGTACGGTACTGTTAAATTAATGATATTCTACAAATTGTTTCTATAGTTCATCTATATATAGTAACAGAATAATTTATTGCTTCTTTGACATTATTCATTTGAAGCATCTAACAGATAAATTTGAAGAAAATGCGTGTAGAATCAAATGAAAAGTTGTTTGCTCCAAAGAAGCGCGGTTTTGAAAATGAAAGCATATGCTTTCGTTTCAATGAGTGGTGCTATAGCGGACTGCCTATAGCATATGCTATACAAATAAGGACAGTATGTGTTTGAGACATTGACAGGTGCTAAATTTATTGAAATACTTATCCACACTTATTTATATGTTTATTAAACCTGTCGTTTTTGAGATTCTTATATAAAAAACTATTATTTAAATTGTTTTAAAGAAGTAAGGACTAGTTAAATATAAATTCCCTATATAAATTCCCTTATTTACGAGAAAAATCTCGCGCACGGTATTTAACTACAAAGTAACTGCTCAATGTAAGAAGCGAATGTATTACATTGCAGCGCGGCAGTTCTCGTCCATCACGAAAGTTAAGCACGTTTGGTCGCGGTTACTACATGGATGGGTGACCGATTGGGAACAGCGTATTTTTCAGACTCAAAAAATATAAAGTGTGTTTGAATGTGTATGTATGTGTGTTTGTCGTTGGAAAAAATGAAAAAAATAATAAAGATATGTATGTTAGTGTGTAAAATTGAAAAAAAGATGTATATAAGAAGTGTTGTGTTAAAGGTGTGAGAATTAATTATAGTATATAAACAATATGTGAACAAAAATTTCATTTTTTCAATTTATCGTTCGTATATCTTTAACCACATAAAAGAATTGACTTAACAGTATGGTGTTATTCAATCGATAGCAACAACTAAAAAAATTAAGAGTACAAATTTTTGAATCATAAAAATGATGCTTTTAAATTGAAAAACTATAGTCATTGACTCAAAAGCATATACTGTTAAATTAAAAAATTTTGATCGTTGATTCAAAAGGAATACCTTCAAATTAACATAGTATGCTGTCAATTTGAGAAATATTCTTTTGTTTCAATGAAAGTGATACTATCGAATCATTAGAATCGGTGCTTTCAAAACAACTCGGTCCATCTAGACTTTTCGGACTTTTTGCACACCTCTATGGATCCGCCACTTTTAATTTTTTTAAAACTAAGTTCATATTTGTAATCAGCGACCCCAAAAACCCCCGAGTAATAAGAATTAATCGAATCTAATGAATTTTTCGAAAATTCGTCCGCAATATTGAATCGACAATTTAAAATTTTTAAAAACCAAGTTCATATTCGTAATCAGCGACCCTAAAAACCCCCGAGTACATACTTTCAACTAAATTTGAGCATTTTTAACAAATTTCAAAAACAAGATTGATATATTATAAAAAAATTGACTTTTATGCGTTAATTTTTATCCGCGATCTTGAACTTTAAGCAAATAAACTGTACCATCTGAAAGCTTGAACATTTTTGACGCGATATTTTATAGTTTTACGAACTTCTTCGCACTCAAACCCATTGAAAAAAATTCATTTTCGAAAAAAAATTTTCAAAAAACAGAGTTTTTTTTTAATGGCCGTAACTTTTTGGTTTTTGATTTTTTTTAAATTTTGAGTTCAGAGTCTGAAAGAGCGATGTCCAAGATGTAAGGAATAGTTTTGACGGATTTTTTAAGTCCCTAATACACGAAAAAACTACCGTCAAAAATTGTCTCTAAAATGTGTCCGTCCCGTCCTTAAAGGGTTAAGCGGATTCCTTTAATTTTAATTGATGATTTTCTATTATAATTCTATATAATATTGAAATATTATATAAACCGAAGCTCAGTAATTTTATAGAAAAAACATTAGAGTATTTGGAATAAAAAAATTAAATTACAATAAAAAACGGAAAATAGTAATATTCTAAAGAAAATATTGGAACATATTAAATAAAAATATTAAGACAAAAGCTGAATAATTTTTTAAAGAAACCTTCCGATTATTTTATAGAAAGTATAATAGAATATTGTGCTAAAAAATTAAACATTTATGCATAACTTTTATCCTCAAGTAATAAAAGTTTTAAAAAAAGTACTATTAAAACAATTCTGTCTGTTAGTTACGTATATATATGTGTGATGCGATCTGAAGAAAGGGACCTAAGCAGCAAATTACTTTGAGGTTATGTTAGTGTTACATTTTTGTTGATTAAAAGTTTCTTTTTACTTTTTCCAAATGAAAATTAGTGTTTATTAAATATTTCAATTATAATAAAAACTTAAGTATTAACCCTCCTGCGCATAAAGCCGAGTATACTCCTTAAACCAAACCGTTTCCGTACGCATGAGGACGAGTATACTCGTCAAAACATTTTTATTAATAACTTTTGTTTAAATTAATATTAAGACATTGGTCAAGTTGCAAATTACTTTGTATACCTGAACAAAGTTAACTAAATTATTTAGAACCATATAAATAATTTATTTAACAATAAATATTACATTAAAAATGTCTTGAAAAAAAAAATTTAGGTATTACAAATTAATGTTTGCTTGTCGGATTTTCTAGAACCTGTTTATTAAAGGGGGGTTTGAGGTCGTTGATTACGAATATGAAGTCAAAATTAAGAAATTCAAAATGGCGGATCCAATATGGCGAACCACAATTCTAAAAATATTTACTAATCTTCCCGTCTACCGCTATCTAAAGGTTTTTGGCAAAGTTAATTAAAAACTTTTTTTATTTCTATGTTAACCCATTGTTATTCCAATTTCAAAGTTTTCATAATTTATTGAAAAACATCTCAACTTTCCAATAATTAAAAAAATATATTTATTTTTTAAAAAAGTAATTAAAGAAATTTTTTTAAAAATAATTCGTTAATTTAATAATATTGACTTTATCTTGAATCTACAAATTTGAATTGTTTAATTTTAAATTTATATTCGTAATTAGCGACCTTAAGAACTCCTAGATGGCGGTGGACGGGACAATTAGTAAATATTTTGAAAATTGTGGTCCGTCATATTGGATCCGCCATTTTTAATTTTTTATTTTTGACTTTATATTCGTAATTTCGGGTAGAAACTTATGCGCAGGAGGGTAAATGATTCACATTAACAGTTGATAATTTTTTTGTATTTTCATTTAAAAAATTGCCAAACATAACCTACAATTTTTTGCTTCTAAGGTGCCTTTCTTCAGGTCGCGTCACATATATGTCCTTTTTAAGACATATACAGTAAATTGGATTAAAAAACATTAATGTGATAAAAAATTATTATTTTTTCAAGAAACTCGAAATTTTTTTTAACTTTGATAGATGGGTATAAATTGTTTAGTTATGACTTTTCCAAGATATATGTCACGTTCTCGTGACTAACAAATTTTCCTATGTTAAAACTGATACTTTTTATGTCAAAAACCATTTTACTTTTTTTATTCAAATCAATGTAATTTTGACATGTGTGTCGTCTTACCTTGCCATCTGCTCATATTTAATCGAGGGGTCAACTATTCTTATCACAAATTTATACTCAGGGAATCTCACCTGTAAATCTTCGATTCATTTTCCACGAAATTTTACCCTCTTCTTGAAAGCAATGGGTTGATTCTCTAAAAATATAATTTCTGGTGGATATATAACCACCCACATAGCACAACATAACACAATAAAGCTATGGTACGCTTATTTCTATGGCTTGTAAGGTTGCGGAGTAAACCTAAAGTAAACTTATGGAGAACTAAAAACTTCTGACATGATAGTAAAAGAAAAGGTTATAGTACACGGAGAGAAATGTGTTACGAATAATGCTAGTGACATGTTGATTCGCTTTTTGCACAAACGTCTGTACCTAATTTTGTAAAGGCCGGTACTAACTTTGCACAGCTTGTTGCCCACTTGTGCCACAGTTGCTCAAATCCATGAAAAATCAGCATGGATTTCTTGCAATTTAAGCATGGTGGTGTATACGCGCTTTTAGTACGGCCTGCTCATGCGCTAAGAACATCAGATTTCTCTCCATGTTGGGTTACAAGTAAAGGTTATAGTAATGTTACATGTAAAGGTTGTAGTAAGCTTACAAGTAACGGTTGTAGTAAGGTTACACCTTAAGGTTGAGGTAAGCTTAAATGGTAAGTCTATGGTAAGGTTATTGTTATACTGTATGGTTGATCTTTACATTAAATGTATGACTAATAAAATGTAAAATTAGTAAATTAATACGTATTTAGAGCTAAGAAATGTAAATTTGACTAGACCAGTTATATTTATTTTCTCTATATCAGAATAACTGTTTGACTGCTGCATTGGAAATTATTCACTGAATTAGTTACATAGATTCTTTATATTATTTATTTTCGAAATTAGATGTTCCCCACCGTAATAATTTTTACCGTGTGTTACTGGTAAAAGTTATTTACTGTCAAAGTTTACTAATAGAGAAGTTTTGACATACAAAAATTTATCCCATTTACATAAAATTTATTGTTCCTTTGTTTTCGAGACCTCTGACTACGAATCTGATGACAGTTTTTGAAAATACAAAATAATAGATCCAACACGGTGGACAATTTTTTTGAAAAAACATTCAATATAACTTAAAAATATTTCTTATTTTTAAAAAATGACATTTGATTGCAAATAGCTGACATCAGTTTAGGGAATAGAACATGGGGACGTATGTTATTTGTAAATATAAATGACAAAGGTTATAAAATGTTCATGAAAAAGTTAAATTAAGAAACTTAAAAATCATACTTATACATTTATATATTTTAAATAGTACTAGTTTCCACTATTATATCATTTTATAAAAAAATAACATTTTATGTTATATTAAATGATTTTTAAGAAAGCCGTCCGCCGAAATGAATACGCTATTTTGAATTTAGAAAAACTGATATGAGATTCGTCTTAGCACGGCACAAATTACCGAGCGTACTTTGTGTCGTTTCAAGGCAAAACATGGGCACAACACATATTTCTTGTGAGGTAAGAAGTGTGAATGAATTTTATTCATCAGGAAAATCACGACGAATCGTCAGTCGTTAATTTTACAATATCAGAAGTGGAAAGCTATTTGTAAAATTTTAATTAACCTTCGGAGAACACATGGGGTGTTTTTGACCCCACGCTTTTTTACGACTTCCTGGAAATTTCCAGGAAGTACAATAATGTCCGCAGGTTAGAAGCTTCCCATGGAAACTTCCTTGTAACTTCCTGGAAACTTCTCTTGAAAGTTTTCTGGAAATTGACAGTGGAATCTTCTCAGAAACTGTCGAAGTTCCTGGAAGTTACTAGGAAGTTTCCAAAAATTATTTACAATTTTTTGTAGTGAAATTATTTTTTAAAAAGGTTTAAAAAAAGTTCCAGGCCAGAAATGTTCTGGTTAGGGTATATGTGACACGAAATTCTAGTTTACAATATCAGAAGTGGAAAACTATTTGTAACATTTTAATTAACCTTCGGAGAACACATGGGGTATTTTTGAAAAAAAAATTCAAAATAGCGTATCCATTATGGCGGACGGCTTTTTTTAAAATCATTCAATATAACATAAAAAGTTATTTTTTTATAAAATGATATAATAGTGGAAACTAGGATTTCTGGTAATTCCTATCAGAACTTTTTTTCAGTGAGGGTTAATTTATATATTAGGTATATATTTAATTATATCTTTGAAGAAACTAATTTCTACATAAGATAAATAATTTGAATTAAATTTTACGATATATGGATAATTCAAACATTTTTCAATTAAATAACAAATTCAAAAATTGAATTAATATTTTATTTAACCTAAAGTCGTTGCGGCCTACTTTTAAAAAGCTCATAATTTGTACAAGTAATGTACAAAATTTACTTTCGATAATTATTTTCAAAAAATATTTTAATTAAAGTTATAATTTTTAAATTTAGTTGCACAGAAAAAACGTTAGTTTAATAGCTACAAGTAGGATTACTTTCATGTTGGGAGTGGTTTATCGACCACAATCGATTAATGTACAAACATTTATAGAAGAATTATCATTATGTTTAGATAATTTATTTAACTTATATTCAAACTGTGAAATTATACTGAACGGAGACTATAATTGCAGAGTCGCGGAATTGAATCAAGTTTTAAAAGATGTAATTGAGAACAATTTTAATCTCTCGGCTACTAAGCAATCTTTAGATAAAAAAAGTAATAATGATGGAAAAAAGCTTGTAAATAATTTAGAATTAAACGGTCTATTGTTACTCTATGGTAGAAAAGTAAGAGACACATTGAGAAATTATACATTTGTAAGTTCTGTGGGAATCTGTGTAATAGATTTAGTATGGGTGACATTGAAAGGGATAGATTTCATTAGAGACTTGGAAATAAAAACATTTGTCACAGGTTCTGATCATTTCCCGGTATTTGTTTATTTCGACCCATTTTTTTTCTTTTTTAAGAATCTTTCCTTTTATTTTATCTTTAATTTAAAAAAAGATCATCCTGGAGACTTTATTAGGTCTTGAGATATTATTATTTTAATATCATCATCTCAAACAAAATTCGTAACAAGATTTATGTTTCTACTTTCATCTGTTTTTTAACATTTATTGTAATTAGAAATTATTTTCCGAAAAATTTTTTTTTTAAATTTCTTTATTAAATAAAGTGAATATTCAACGGAATTGTTGTTTTATTGGCAGATTTTAGAAATAATTGTTCATTTAAAGTAAAAATAAAAATATTTAATTAAAATGATATTTAAATAATTAATTTAATCAATTGTTTTATTACTCATTTAATAATTGTTATATAATATAATAAAATAAATAATTTTATAAACAAAGCTTTATTTAGTTAACAGTTTTTTAATTAAAAATTTCAAATATTGAATAAATTGTAACAAACCAAAAAACAGAATTATTGTAATTGTTTGATATAAATATACATCTATGTGTCTGAAATCTTCAACGTTTTCGTTTTGATGATTCTTCGACTTGAAATTCAAAGGTTTCTTCAGCAGCAGAATAATTTCTACATTGAATTGTCTGATTTGCAAGTGGAATAAAAGAATGGAATGATCGTGCGCCTGGAATTGCTAAAGCTTTGCTGAAGCGACTTTTTAAACTTCGAGCTTTCTTGTCATGTTCTTTTTGGGAACAAAAAATAAACTTTATTTTTTCAAAAGCATCAATACCCCATTTGTACAAATCTTCAGCCGTTAATATTTGTTTATCGCTTGGTCTTTGCAAACTCGCTCGTCCAGCTTCACGCTTAACTTTTTCTCCAATTCCATCACAGGGACTCTTTCCGTGAGAAGTCGAAAAAAATGCCACTAGGCTTCAATTTCAAAATCATGTTGATGGTATAAGAGATTAATGAAATTACTCTTATTTTTATATTGGGCAGCTGCGCCATCAGTGAAGTAGATTATCTTCTTGATAGTATGATTTTTCTACAGATCAGCAATGATTTTTTCTATGAACATGTGAACTGCGTTTGTGTTGTGTTCCAAATTTTCAGAAATGATTGCATAACTTTCGCATTCACTTTTGCTATCTTTTTTGTAATAAATTACAGCGGGATGAATTGTGATCTGTTTCTTGTTCCAATATTCACTTTGAACTGCGTTTTGAATAACGGTCTAATAATTTTGAGCAAAATTGAACAATATTATAAACTCATCTTCTTTAAGATTTTGTTTGCTTTCTTTAAGAAACTTGCTTTTACTTTTGGCGATAAAATCATGTTTAAGAAGATCAAGTAAATGTTCAGAAAGTTCTTTCAAATATTTCTCAGCAGACACACTGATAGTTTCAAGCGATGTAGGATCTGTTAATATCCATTTATTGTAAGTAATTTTTTCGATAAAATGATTCTCGAAAATTTTGCGTATATTTTCAATGACAGATTTTACTCCAGGACAAGACTTACACTGGCCTAAAAAACAAGAAGGTGTATTCGGATCACAAAACATTTCAGATAGCATAGTTTTATATGATCCCAAGAACTGCACCGAGTGATCATTAGCAGTTAGTTTAGCTAAATTTGTCCCATCAATTAGTAGCTTGGTATTTTCATGATTCTTGCAAACACAAATGGCATGAGTTCCACTTGAACCAGCGAATACGCATTCCTTCGGTCGTAACACGGCAAATTTAGAAAAACTAATCTTTAATTCAGGATAGTGTTCTTTGAAGTTAGCATAAATTTCTTTTAAATTTCCTAAAATTAAACGTTTTTGGAAAAGATTTCTTGAGCCGTCAATTTTAACCGATACACAGTCCTTTTTTCCTGGCAACATTCTACTTATTTTGCAATCATAATAAATATTTCGTATAGTTGTCACAGTTTCCTGCGGTAATGTTTTACCTGGTCTAGGATTATGAGAAGAATCAATGCCACAATTTACATGTAAATTAACAGCTTTATGAGCTAAACTATATGGAACGTCAAAAACTTTTACTATTTTTCGGATTTCCCAACTTTTTGGTACTATATTTACAAGTTTCACTGCCTCTGATTTTTCGGTTTGGTGTTTAATTTTTCTTTTATTTCATAAATGAGTTCTTCCACATCATTTTGATATGTGTTTGGTTCCATAAATTGAAAAACGTTTTTTAAAAGTGCATCAAGCGTCACTCTTATTTCATTAATTTTTTTTAATTGTCCCGTTTTTGTTCGCAGATCAGAATTAACTTTACTCGATGAAAGATGTAGAATTGACAAAATCTCATTTAATTTTGAGATGCATTCTTCTCTACTATCTCGATCTTCTAAATTATATAAATCATCATTTTCATTTTCATTTTCTGGTGTAAAATCAGGCAAAGATTTTGGTAATTAAGTCAGAAACAAGACGAAGCTTCTCTCTATCAAATTTTTTATGTGGTTTCATTTTCAACGGATTGCAGCAATTCGGAAACATTGTAAAATATTTAACAAAACGATGCCTTGACTGCAAAAATATATTTTTGTCAAATTTTTAACCTAACAATAATACTAATGAAATTTAAACGCAAAAAACTATTGATGAAAATATAATAACTTACCTGTCAATCTCAATATATAGTGGAAATTGATAAATATTTTACATAACACAACGTAACAGGTTAAATAAACAAATAATAGACATTTATAACCCTGAAAATTTTATATAAACAAATAAACATAAATACAAAGGCAATCTTGTGGTTATTAGATTGCTGATCCTCGTTCATAATTAAAATAATAATATCTCAAGATCTAATAAAGTCTCCAGGATAATCTTTTTTTAAATTACAGATGAAATAAAAGGAAACATTCTTAAAAAAGAGGGGGCCCACCTCCCCCGTGTTCTCTCTCTGTTCTGTAATATAACGGGGGTCAAATGCACATATTTAGTTGGTAATAAAAGGTAACCAACCCAGACTCGAGCCTCCTGCAACGGCTACTACCGACTGAAACAGTTAATTAAGGAGTTGCATTCTAAAACCGGCTCTCGATCGGAGCGCAAAGCGCTAATACCAGTCAGGTGGCAGTGAGTGGCCCAGAGGCGTTAAATATATTTATAATTATTTTTCTCGAGAACTAATCACAATTGGACAAAAATGTACTGTACAAAAAAGATGTGTTTCGTTAAGACCTACATCTTTTGTTAAGAATTTTTTATGGTTTTTACCATGATAAACTTATTTGCGCCAATTTTCACTATTTTTTTTGTAATCAGGGCACAAAATTACGTGAGTATACCAACTTCATTGAAATCGGAGGTATGCGTTTTTCGGAAGTTTACCAAAAAAATTAGCAATAACAAATAACCCCAGTAAATTTTGGAAAATAATTAACGAGGTTAAGGGTAGGCTGGTTAATACGAATACTCTAGAATTATTTGCTTGGAATAAATATTTATATAAATCTTTCCCAATTGACACCTACTCTCGATTAGAAATTCCAAAACAAAATGATATTAATTTAGATGCTCCAATAAGTATTAAAGAAATAACAAATAGTATTCTAAAGAGTAAAAAAATAAAACCCCAGGTATGGACTGTATTAGAGGAATTTTGTATAAACATCTCCCTCCTTCATGGATAGGTTTTTTGGGATTTTTGTTTAACAAAATCATGGAGGAGGAACGGGTACCGAGAAAATGGGGTAACTTCCAGTCGATTATGATATTTAAAAAGGTGATACTAAAAACCCGTTTAACTATAGACCTATCACTTTAGTAAATACAATTACAAAACTTTATACTCACATTCTTTCAGATAGAATAACCAAATGGTCAAAGAAAATAATTTGTTCGCGGAATTCCAGTCAGGTTTCCGAAAGGGAAGAGGCTGCATGGATACTCTGTTTACTTGTATCTCTTTGATTTAAATTAGTAATGCACGTTGAAATGAGAATATTGATTATATTGCTCATTTCACGTTGCTCAAAAGTAGTTATCCAAATTAAGAATCTCAATATTTCTTCTGTTTTGATCGCCTCATCTCGTCTCATTTCTCGACTGATTTCTCATCACAGCAACTGTCATTAAATGTCGAATTAGCGAATAAATAATGTATGCAAAAGTTTAGCAGTATTTATTTAAATGTATTGAACAGAAAAAAAGGTTCTGATAGATTTGTGTGATTTTCTTGATTCCGTATCCTTCTTTATTATTTTGAAAAAATTGATATTGACCCTCCACCAGTTGCCTAATGAGAATATTCCTATCCAAATTTCTACTTTTATGTATGATTATGATTGCATATTTTTAGTATCTGTTCTTCTATTTTATATGTAAATTAAAATTGTTTTCGTGTTTTGTTATATTTTTATTATCATATTGTTTTTCAAAGCCATTAAATGCCGGAGATTTTCGACGCAAAGTGAGGAAACATCTCAGCATGTGGTTAGTTAACCACGCATACTTGATTTGATTTGTTATTATTATTTTATTTTAATAACTATCAGAAAATAGAAAGTATCTTTAAATATTAGTAAACATTTAAAATAAAATTTCCTATTTTATAATAATTTTAGAGTAATTTATGATGGTGAGAAATTTGTTTACCTGCAACCAATCGAGTTAACAAAGTTTATGCAACTGACAAAGTTAAATAACAATATTTTAATTTAGATATAAATTATTGTCAAACTTTTTTAAAAATGATATGGAAAAAATTATATTATAAGAATAATTCAGGAAATCTTGATTATTTTCTCATTCTTTCTCATTTCTCGTATATTTTGCTCAAATGTGTCACTAATTTAGATACATGCAAGTAGGGGAAGCAGAGCTTTATATGCCATCTTTGTTGATTTTAAAAATGCATTTCCCTCCATAAATCACAAATTATTGTGGCAAAAACTCATAGATATAGGATTGAGCTCGAAAATAATGAATATACTAATTGATTTTTATAAAAGGCAAATGTGTGTGTAAGAGTGAATAGAGAATTGTCTGATACTGTTTCTGTCACTAAAGGTGTTTTTCAGTGTGAAACTCTGAGCCCTTTATTGTTTTGATTGTTTATAAATGATTTCGAAGAATTCCTTATCAAGGAGGGTTGTAGAGAAATTGTAATCAACAAGGTGAAAGAAATATTTTTATTATCATATGCTGATGATCTCGTCATATTCGCTGATACACCTTCAGAATGCACACGAAAGTTGAATGCGTTACAATGTTATTGTTAAAAAAATGATTTAAAATTGAATACCTCTAAAACTAAAATTATGATTTTCAAATTTAATCGACAAGGTCCTATTAAAATTAAAAGTTTTAAGTATGATAATGAGTACATTGAAGTAGTTAAAGAGTTTGAATATTTGGGTCTCATCATTTTTGACACACTTGGTTTTGAAAGTATGACATGCAAAGTTGTCAGTTCAGCCAATCTGGCAATAAAATCATGTGTAAGAATCATAACAGTTTCAAAAGCTGAAAATTGGAGTACTTAAAAGAAACTATTTCACCGTTTTGTTGTGAGCATTGTAGCTTATGGGATTCAGGTTTGGGGTTTAAATTACATAGATGTCGTAGAAAAAATACAAATAATTTTCTTAAAAAAAACTTTTACATTTACCTTTAAACTCATCAACAATAGCAATCAGAAGATAAACTGATACGAGATTGTCATACACTTTATTAAAATTAACTTTAGCATGGTTTGAAAAAATAAAAGGGATGGGCCAATGACGTTATCCAAGACTATGTGTGGAAGAGCTGATGAGGCAGAAAGAAAAACAAAAGCGCGGCTGCAGGCATGATAGATGGTAACTGGTTTCAAAAATTCAGTGATTATTGTGGTGTCTGCGGCTTCGAAGAAATATAGGATTCTTGCTCTTTGGAAATTATAGTTAAAAACTCGACAAAATTTTTTTGAAAATATGAGTCTATTAAAAGGGGAAAATACGTAAGTTATATTAATATTTCAAAAAGTTTACAATTTTTGCCAAACCTGATTCATACGGATTTCGAAAAATCATTTATATCCAAACGAATGACTCTGTTTTATAAACGTATATTTGCGCAAATAAGATTATTGAATATTTATAATTCAAGGATAATAATAAGAAAAGAAAAATATAATGTTAAAATAAATAACCTTTGCCCTCTGTGTGGTTTGGAACCTGAAAACCTGGTACACATGGTAACCCTATGCCCCACATATAACATGATTCGATATAAATATCCCAACATTTTTAATTGTGAATCTAATTCGATCTAATACTTTTTGGTATGGATCTTATATATTGATCTGAACAATAAACAATATAATATAAAATAAAAATAATAAAGTCCGGCTTATATATTACAATCAAAATTGTCACTTTGTCTTGTCGCAGTATACACTACATGAGTCAAGTTTCTTACCAACAAAAAGCTGCAGTTGTTGGATGACGACGACTGAGAGCCTGCTTTCTCACCCTCATCCGCCGATACTAAGGTTCCGAATCCCTGCATCGTAACACGTTTCTTATGTGGGTCTGCTATGACGACATCAAAGCCGTTATCCGTTATTTCCTGCGCAGCGCTCGTGTGGAGAAACGAAGCGCGGGGGTAGTGACGCGTTCGTTGATGAGAAGTCAGACATTTTTAATGGCATTCTCGTTCTGGCTGTCAAACAGGGTACGTCACGATTATGGCAAAATTAAATAAAATTAAAAATAAATACTTTGTTGTGATAAAAGTGAGCCGAGGGTCTATTCGAGGAAGACGTTGTCTTGACGGTGTGTCCCTGTCATAAAAAATGAGCTGTTCCTCCGACCAGTCTCAAGTTTGTAAATTATAAATATAAATAGTAAAATCCGAGCCCTGTCTAGGCGGCTCGCCGCCCACTAATGTCAACAAAATTTTGATTATATAATAATAATTAACTCAGTGTCAAGCTTGATAAATTAGTGTTGTTCTGTGATCATCCTTACTCCTCCCCTCTCCGCGGTTATAAGTAATTTAATTAACGATAAATGAGCAGTCGGCATAAAATGTTAATCTCTTGGTTTGGTCATTCTGTGTCAAAATGACTTGGGGCCATGGGCAGATCCATACGCAATGAATAATCCAAAAAGATATCAATTTTTATATTAACCAAATATAATCTATTTGTTTATAAATTAAAAAGTAGGAAAAATAATCCTTCCAAATTGAAAATAATGTAATTAAATTTCGATTAAAAATGAACTCAGTACGATAAAATCAGTTACAGTGGGTACCGAATCTGTATTTTCGTTATATGTTTCGTTTTAACCCATTTAGTCCCAAATGTCCGTATTTCTTTGTACAAGTTTGAGCTTTCCGTTCTACGAGTTACGAATTTGGAAAAAATCGGGACATAGGTTTTCTTTTAGATTTAAGTGTCCTCTTTTAGAATCTGAAACAAAATTTCAATTTAATCATAAAAAGTTGTAATTGTTTAAACAAAAAAAGCAGTTTTTTAAAGTGTTTTTTGTCATTAAAATTAGATTATTTACTCGAATTCGGTTGGGAAAAATCCGGGACAAGAAAATATCGCGTCCAAAATGTTGGGACTATCAAATAGGCATAATGCCGAAATTTTTTTTTCTAATTTCAAAATGGCGCCTCAAAAATGGCCGCCAAAATATTGAAATTTGGAAAAATAATGTTAAAAAATATTAACATTTTTTTTCAACTTTTATGCCTTATTTTAATAAAAAATGTTGTTTCAACAAAAATATTGTTATCTGATATTATTTAACAATAATTTAAACATTTTTTATAAACAATTTAAAATCTGTGGGCCAAAATGGTAAACAAATTTTTATTTTTTTCAATTCTCATTTCTTTTTGCAATAAAAATGAATAATAAAAGTTAATAACTGAATTTAAACTTTTTTACAATGTGTAAAAATGTTATAAACAATTTTTATAAACAATTTGCAAAACATGAAATAGAATCCTAGAAAAAAATTATTTTTTGATTATATTACCTTCTCTTGTAATCAAAATGTTGCTAAAAGTTAAAACTTTCATTTAACATTATTTAACAATATTTAAAAATGTTATAAACCATTTTTATAAACAATTGTTATAAAAAAATATTTTCAGAGTGGAAAATAACTTCTTTTCTATCCCACTAGCTTTCTTTTGTTATTAAACAGGAAACTAAAGTATCTAATGCATATAAAAAATGTATGAACAATGTATATAAATATTATAAACAATTCTTATAAATAATTAGTTAAATATGAATTACCATAATAGAAAAAACGCATTTTTTTATTATATATTGCACTCTTCTTATCCAAATCTTTGTTAAAGAGATAAACTTTCATTTAATATTATTTAAAAATGTTATAAACAATTTTTATAAACAATTTGCAAAACATGAAATAGAATCTTATAAGAAAATTATTTTTTGATTATATTACGTTCTCTTGCAATCAAAGTGTTTCTAATGGTTCAAACTAACGTTATTTAACAATATTTAAAAATGTTATAAACAATTTTCATAGAAAAAACAGTTCAGGGATGGAAGAATAAATGTTTTTTCACTTTTGCTTGGTTTTTCATCAAAATAGATATTTAAAATAAAAATCTTCGTCTAAAATAATTTACCATTTTTTACATTTTTATAAACAATTTTGATAAAAAAAAGGATTTTCTGAAATTATTTTAAAAATTTTGTCAATAATCAAACAATAATTTTCTTATAGGATTCTATTTCATGTTTTGCAAATTGTTTATAATATTCTTAAACCTTGTAAAAAATTTTGAATTAAGTGATTAACTTTTATTATTCATTTTTACTGCAAAAAGAAATGAGCATTGATGAAAATAAAAAAGTTTTATACCACTTTGGCCGACGAATTTCAAATTGTTTATAACATTTTTAAATATTTTTAAATAATATTAAATGAAAGTTTATCTCTTTAACAAAGATTTGGATAAGAAGAGTGCAATATATAATAAAAAAATGCGTTTTTTCTATTATGGTAATTCATATTTAACTAATTATTTATAAGAATTGTTTATAATATTTATATACATTGTTCATAAATTTTTTATATGCATTAGATACTTTAGTTTCCTGTTTAATAACAAAAGAAAGCTAGTGGGATAGAAAAGAAGTTATTTTCCACTCTGAAAATATTTTTTTATAACAATTGTTTATAAAAATGGTTTATAACATTTTTAAATATTGTTAAATAATGTTAAAAGAAAGTTTTAACTTATAGCAACATTTTGATTACAAGAGAAGGTAATATAATCAAAAAATAATTTTTTTCTAGGATTCTATTTCATGTTTTGCAAATTGTTTATAAAAATTGTTTATAACATTTTTACACATTGTAAAAAAGTTTAAATTCAGTTATTAACTTTTATTATTCATTTTTATTGCAAAAAGAAATGAGAATTGAAAAAAATAAAAATTTGTTTACCATTTTGGCCCACAGATTTTAAATTGTTTATAAAAAATGTTTAAATTCTTTTTAAATAATATCAGATAACAATATTTTTTGTTGAAACAACATTTTTTTATTAAAATAAAGCATAAAAGTTGAAAAAAATGTTAATATTTTTTAACATTATTTTTCCAAATTTCAATATTTTGGCGGCCATTTTTGAGGTGCCATTTTGAAATTAGAAAAAAAAATTTCGGCATTATGCCTATTTGATAGTCCCAACATTTTGGACGCGATATTTTCTTGTCCTGGATTTTTCCCAACCGAATTCGAGTAAATAATCTAATTTTAATGACAAAAAACACTTTAAAAAACTGCTTTTTTTTTGTTTAAACAATTACAACTTTTTATGATTAAATTGAAATTTTGTTTCAGATTCTAAAAGAGGACACTTAAATCTAAAAGAAAACCTATGTCCCGATTTTTTCCAAATTCGTAACTCGTAGAACGGAAAGCTCAAACTTGTACAAAGAAATACGGACATTTGGGACTATATGGGTTAATGTCGACTGCCTTATTGGTTCCGACATTTTAAAGTTTCAAACTTTGACTTCACATTGGTAATCAGCGACCACAAAAACCCCTGGATACTAAGATTTATAAAAATTATTTTATTTCAATTGTGGACCGCTATATTAGATCCGCCATTTTGAATTTTTTAACTTTGACTTCAGATTCGTAATCAGCAACCCGAAAAACACGTAAGTAAACGTTTGTAGAACTAAACAAAGGCCTCATATTACGTCAAAATATATGTCTAATTTGAACCAATTTTTTTACCTATAAGTAAAAAAGAGGAAAAATAACGGTCAGACATTACGTCAAAATCTGTGTCTAATTTGACAAATTTTTTGACCTATATGTTGAAAAAATGGTCTTCATGTGGGCCCTTACATTACCTCAAAATCCATGTTTAATTTGACCTATATGTCAAAAAGTTGTCCCCGTGTGAGCCCTTACATTATGTCAAAATCCATGTTTAATTTTACCCATTTTTTAAGCTACGGGTTTTAAAAACGTCCTTAATGTGGGTCATTACAGTACATCAAAATTTGATGTGTTTTACCTACAAGTCAGAGCTTGCTCTCTTAAATAGGAGTGCCAAATAGGACGTCAAAGCCTATGCCAAAGACAAATTTTTTGCTTGCAGGCTGTTATGTTACTACAAAATTGATGACAAGAATAAAAATTTTAGATTGGCTAATATCATACGATCGCATTTTACCATCTTTATTATATTCATAGATAGAAGTAAATTTAAAATTTATAGAGAAGTTTGGCGCGCGAAGCGCGCAGGGAGGCGGGCCCTCCTAGTATATATATGGGACATTCCTCGTCAACCGGGACAAGACTCTGTCCAAAAAACCTATTGCACCGATTTTAATGGTTGAGGGCTTAAAATCTTCGTCTTTATGCCCTCTATCAAATACAATGGGGTACTTTTGAAAATTCAACATGGCGCTTTTAAAATGGCGCATTATGTGAATGAAAAACACAACTTCCAAACTTAAATGTTTATTTAAAGTAAAAAAAGCACAAATAGCTTCTAAGGGGGTACTTTTAATGACTGGATGCCTCTAAATGAAGAAAAACCAAAAAAAAGTAAAAAAGAAACGAAAATTCAAAATGGCGGATCCAATATGTCGGACGAATTTATAAAAATTCATCCGCCATATTGGATCCGCCATTTTGAATTTTGAAAACTGACACCGGATTCGTAATCAGCGACCTCAAAAACCCCCGAGCAACGATTTTCAAGCGATTTCGATGAATTTTTAAAATTTTTTTAAATTCGTTGCTTAAAATTCGTTACTTTAAATAAACATTTAAGTTTGGAAGTTGTGTTTTTCATTAACATAATGCGCCATTTTAAAAGCGCCATGTTGAATTTTTAAAAGTACCACATTGTATTTGATAGAGGGCATAAAGACGAAGATTTTAAGCCCTCAACCATTAAAATCGGTGCAATAGATTTTTTAACCCCCTAACTACTAATTTTCACATCATGTTCTCTTAATATAAAAGCATGGTAATAAGTTAGAGTAAATTATATCAGGCGATACTAAAAGTAATCACTTTAAAAGAATTTTACTTTACGAACATGATTATGATCTCATAGTGCCCTTATAGATACTTCTTTATACCTAAAGGTAAAAAAATTAGTTAAATTTGGCATACATTTTGCAGTATCATCAAAGGCATTATTTATGCCCTTTTTACTTGCAGCTTTAACAATAAATCAAATCTGACATAAATTTTGACATAAATTAATGGCCATTATTTGGTCATTTATGACATGTAGGTAAAAGAAGAATTTAAAATTACATGTAGATTTCGACGTAATGTAAGAGACGCTTGTGGGCCTCTTTTTACCCGTAGGTCAAAACTGCCCTAAAATTGACCTTAATTTTGAGGGTAGCAGAAATTCTTTGACATTTAAATCAAAACTGCCCTCAAAATTGACATAAATTTTGAGGGTAGCAGAAATTGTTTCTCCAATTTTGACGTTTAGTTCAAAACTGCCCTCAAAATTGACCTAAATTTTGAGGGTTGCGGAAATCGTTTCCCAAATTTTGACGTATAGGTCAAAACTGCCCTCAAAATTGACCTAAATTTTGAGGGTAGCGGGAATTGTTTGTCAAATTTTGACGTTTAGTTCAAAACTGCCCTCAAAATTGACCTACATTTTGAGGGTAGCGGGAATTGTTTCTCAAATTTTGACGTTTAGGTCAAAAATGCCATCAAATTGACCTAAATTTTGAGGGTTGCGTGAATTGTTTGTCAAACTTTGACGTGTAGGTCAAAACTGCTCTCAAAATTGACCTAAATTTTGAGGGTAGCGGAAATTGTTTCTCAAATTTTGACGGTTAGGTCAAAAATGCCCTCAAAATTGACCTAAATTTTGAGGGTTGCGGGAATTGTTTGTCAAATTTTGACGTTTTGTTCAAAACTGCCGTCAAAATTGACCTAAATTTTGAGAGTAAATGTGAGACCGTTATTTATCCTCTTTTTGACCTATAGGTCAAAAAATAGGTCAAATTTGACGTAAGTTTTGACGGCCTCTTGGAAAAGGGCACCCTTAGAACTTTCTGAAACAGCGGCGGCGGCGATATGATTTTATATTAATAGGGATATATATATATATATATATATATATATATATATATATATATATATATATGTGTGTGTATCTACACTTATCGGGACAAAATTATATGTGTATCTGTCATTAATGGGTCATTTTGCACTTATCGGGTCCGACCCGATAAGTCTATATATGTGTAACACCACTTATCGGGTCTCAAACGTTAAGGGCCATGAATTTAAGGTGATGCATCCTTCCTCAAAAATACTTTATTAATAAAGTATTATGGAGGAAAGATGCAGTATAATGAATTCAAGGTGATGCATCCTTCCTCAAAAATACTTTATTAATAAAGTATTTTTGAGGAAAGATGCAGTATAATGAATTCATTATACTGCATCTTTCCTCCATAATACTTTATTAATAAAGTATTTTTGAGGAAGGATGCATCACCTTAAATTCATTATACTGCATCCTTCCTTCATAATACTTTATTAATAAAGTACTAAAGAGGAATAATGCATTATGACCCGATAAGTGTAGATACATATATATATATATATATATATATATATATATATATATCCCTATTATTATAAAATCATTTCGCCGCTGCCGCCGCTGATTCAGTCATTTCCCTTTCCCGCTACCCTCAAAATTTAGGTCCATTTTGAGGGCATTTTTGACCTAGACGTCAAAATTTAACTAATTTCGCTACCCTCAAAATTTAGGTCAATTTTGAGGACAGTTTGACCTAAACGTCAAAATTTGATAAACAATTTCCGCTACCCTCAAAATTTAGGTCAATTTTGAGGGCGGTATTGACCTAAACGTCAAAATTTGACAAACAATTTCTGCTATCATCAAAATTTAGGTAAATTTTGAGGGCAGTTTTGACCTACGGGTAAAAAAAGGCCCACAAACGTCTGTTACATTACGTCGAAATCTACATGTAATTTTACATTCTTCTTTTACATACATGTCATAAACGTTCATATAAAGGCCCTTAATTTATGTCAAAATTTATGTCAGATTTGATTTATTGTTAAAGCTGCAAGTAAAAAGGGTTGTATTAATGCCTTTGATGATACTGCAAAATCTACGCCAAATTTAACCAATTTTTTTATCTTTAGGTATAAAGAATTATCTATAAGTGCACCATAAGATTATAATCATGTCCGTAAAGTAAAATTCTTTTTAAGTGCTTTCTTTTAGTATCGCCTGATATAATTTACTCTACCTTATTACTATGCATTCATATTAAGAGAACATGATTTGAAAATTAAAATTAAAATAAATATCAGAATTAGGGGGAAATCGTTAGTTATTATATAAAAACATTTCGCCGCCGCAGAGTCAGGATTTCTAAGGGCTCCCTATAGTAAAGACCACTCAAAAAGACCACTCAAAAAGTGGTCTCTGTGTAGGTCTTTACATAATGTCAAAATACATGTTTAATTTTACCTATTTTTTGAGCTACGGGTTTTAAAAGAAACCTTAATGTGGGCCATCACATTACGTCAAAATTTGATCTGTGTTTTACCTACAGGTCAGAGCTTGCCCCCTCAAATAGGCGCGTTAAATAAGACGTCAAAGCCTATGCCATGGACAATTTTTTTACTTGCAGGCGGTTATGTTACTTTAAAATTGATGACAAATATTAAAAATTTCAGAATGGCTAATATCATAAGATCGCATTTTACAATATTTATATTATCTATAAATAGATGTAAATATAAAAATAGGGGGTTGGCGCGCGAAGCGCGCAGGGGGGCAGAGCCCCCCTAGTATATATATATATATATATATATATATATATATATAAAATATAATTAATTATATATATGTATATATATATATATAATATAATTAATTATATATATATATATATAATTATATATTATATTAATATATAATTATGTATATTTTAGAGTAAATTAAAAAAATGAGCTAAGAAACATTTTTTGTAGATATTATACTACAAAATGTAAAATAAAACACTAAAATTTTGTTAAAATCTAGTTTCACTAAAAATTACCAACTTTCCTTTAAATTATATATTAATTAGATTTTAAAAAATATTTTTTTCTATTTTAATATATATTTTATAATAACATGTTATTATAATTGAGGGGCTGGATGCTATAATAGTATCATTTAAACACTTGTAAATAACTTTAAAACATCATTACAAAAAATTGAAATTAATATTTTTAAGGTTAAGTAAATAACAATTTAATATATAATATACTTTTCACTTTATTTTAAAGAGAAAGGAGAGAAACAGTTTTAAAACTAATTTAAAAAAAATTATAATTGTGTAAATAAAAGTTAATTATTTGAGGTTACGCTGTGCACCGGTTTACCGCTGTGAAATTTTAATCGTTTTAATGATTTTAGTTAAATATTTTGTAGTTTTTTTACAAAAAAGTAAGACTTGAATGTATAAAAATGATGCGCAGAATATTTTTTACCTTGCCCCACTCTCCCCTACTCCATCTTGCCCACACCTACGAAATTTAATAAAACGATTAATTACTACAATTGACACGTCAACAAAGAAAAAAAACATATGCTTTCCTTCTCCTGTAACCCTTGCCAATTAAAAAAAGAATTTATGCAGTTCATCAATCGTTATTATTCAGTAATAAACACCTATTATAAAACTGAAAAATTGACAAAAAATCGTCGAAAACAGTTTTTTTAGTAAAAAAGATAAAAGATTTGTTCTTATGGCTTTTAAATTTTGTAAACAAGAAACTATAGCCTCGGTGCAGTATTATGTAAAAAATAATCGCGACTGGTGATTTCGTTTGTTAAATAAGGCCGGTACCCCGTCTTGCCCCACTTTCCCCTAAATGATCTCTAAAAGATTGATTTACAAAAATATAGAATATATGAAATAAATTTGCTATGAAAAGAATCTTCCATATATTACCATAATAAAAAAATTACTAGAAAACTTACTTCTTAAAACTATAAAAATGCACTTTGCGAGTTATTTTCTTTTTCAAACTTTTTTAATTCACAACAAAAATGGCGTAGCATCACTGCGCGTGCACAAAGATGTATTTTCGCATAATTACAATAAAAATAATTTATCAATAAACAAAAACTTTTTTTAACTAACTTTATAACTAACGAACTTTAAATTAACATTTATTTTTCTTACTTTAATAAACATTTAAAAACTTTAATTCGTAATTTCAATTCAAAAAATATATATAAATATACTTCTTTGACTCTCAATGCACCAATAGCAAGCGTTGTCGCCCATACTTTTAGCCAATTGCGACCATTCTCATCGAATTGTAAGCAATGACGAACGTTCTCATCTTCGCAAGAACCAATAGCAAGCGTTATCATGTTATAAAATAGCAGATTTCTTATATAGGAGTATGGGATAAAAAAATTAATTAATAATTAAATTAATTAATTAATTAATTTTTTTAGGATTACTTGAAATAACTTGTTTTTTAAACCTGGCCTAATTACAGTGGTGTTTACATTTACCCCGAATTTTAGGAAAATTTCAAAATCTCGGGGTAAATGTAAACAGTCAGTTTTAGGCGATTCAGGTGGTTAACGTTCAAGTGTTGTCTTGAGCATTGGAGACAATGTACGTCCCTCTTTTCGACGCATATGACGCATGTCATCCGGGATATCATTTACATATCTGAACGTTATTACAAGTGTACTTTAGGCAGCGCAACCATGGACACATTGGAGAATCTAAAGTACTAATATCTAACATGCTCAAATATTTCCATGTGATTGTTTTTTTTACATTTTGAAAAGTCTGTAGTCCTGTTAATGCTCAGGTAAATCCCCATTTAGAATTATCTTCCTACTATAAATGTAGCTATAGGTATGATATTACTTAAGTGACTAAACTCTAAACCCTTTAAAAAAATAATTAATTTATCATTTCGTGCAGAAACTTAAAATATTCTTTAATAAATTTATTTACTTGTAATATTCTTGACGTATTTTAGTATTTTCCATTAAACAGTTTATATTATAAATAAAATAATGTTATTTATTGTTAAAAAAAGGAAAATTAACAAAAAAATAAATAGCTATCTATTAAAAAAAACTACTTAAACAATTTGATGTGTCATAGGTGAATCGACCTGTTACCATTTTGTACCATATTCTTAATTCTAATTACAGAATTCCCAATTTAAAATGTATCTATATAATTTAAATAATTTGTTTTAAATAAAAATAAAATTCAAAATTACTACGAATTTCCTACGTAACAAATACCCCCTTTTTTCTGGCTGACGTCCCTTGGCAGCTTTATGATGTACATTGTATAGGTTTATAAAATATACATGGGGCATTCCACGCGAAATCGTACAGTATTTGACTTTTGCATCCCAGATTTTTTTCAAATATTTTTTTAGTGCTCATTAAAATAAGCTACCATGATTTTTTTTAATTTTTTCATCAAGCCGTTTAAGAGATACAGGTTTTTGAAAAATCACGTTTTTTACGAAAATGTTTTTTTGAAATGGTTATAACTCGGTCAAAAATTGACCAAATTTGACGTTCGATATATGAAAATTTTTTTTTACACGTAGTTTTTGATTAAAATATAAAATTTTTTTTTTTAATTGATGAAATTTCTTTTTAATTTTTAAAATAAATTTTTTTTTAAGAATGTATGTATCGATCGATTTTTTTCAAAATTTTTTGTAAGAAACTAGAACTAAATTAACAACTTTTAGGCGTTGTCTGATTGTGAGCAAACGATGGGATCTATTTATTTCGAATTTTTTAATTTTTATATCCATATAATATAGCAAACAATAGGGTTTTGAGCTAAAATTATTAATAACACAGGTCAACAAAAAAAGACTTACTTTTTTATGAGATATCATAGTGTCCATTAAAGACGCTGAACACGATCCCGGGTCACAAAATTGACCATCACGTCAGGATTTTGAGAACAGTGGGGTTAAAGACCCCGAAAAACGTGTTTTTGAGGGTTTTCAAATTTTTTTTATCCTAAACCTGACGCGCCAGAAACTTCTACATAGACCTAAATTGAAGCTTGAATTGTCCACTACAAGACCCATATCCGTAAACCCAAAAAAATTAAAAAAAATTTCAAAACATGAGGTTGAAGTTACCAAAAATGTGATTTGTGGGGTCGCTGATTATAACCATCAGATTATAACATTTTATAAGTTTCTGGCACGTCAGATTATAATCTGCAACCTCAAAAAACCTTGAGTAACAATTTTCAAGCGAATCCGATCAATTATAAATTTTGACATCCGCCATTTTGGATCCGACATTTTGAATTTTCGAAAACTGATATCAGATTCGTAATCAGCGACCTCAAAAACCACCGAGTAACACTTTTCAAGCGAATATCACATTTTTGGTAACTTCAACCTCATGTTTTGAAAAAATTTTAACTTTTTTTAGTTTTACGGATATGGGTCTTGTAGTGGACAATTCAAGCTTGAATTTAGGTCTATGTAGAAGTTTCAGGCGCGTCAGGTTTAGGATAAAAAAATTTTGAAAACCCTCAAAAACACGTTTTTGGGGTCTTTACCCCCACTTTTCTGAAAATCCTGACATGATGGCCAATTTTGTGACCCGGGATCGAGCTCTAAACCCGGTTTTTAGCTCCGTTTAGGAGAAAATTCTTTTTTTCAATGTTTAAACATTCTAGTCCCACTTTTTCATTTATATGTCCGTTTAGGAAAAAACCTCAGCTTTCGTTTAAAAAAGATCGTATCTTTCTCCACCAAAAATTAAAATTTATTTTTAATTTGATTTTTTTGTGTCAAAATTTTTTTTTTCAAAATGCTTATTTCCAATCGAAATAATATAAAAAAGTTTTTTGTTTATGTTCACTATTTTGATGTTTTGTTGTTATTATTTAATTGACTCTTTTGTTGTTTAATTTCTCTATTACAGAGTTTAATATAAATTTAGTTGTTATGGATTAAGAATTTTTTTTTTAATTAAATGCTTAACATTGATTGTATACTTTTATTGTTTAAAAAAAACTGTTTGTTAGTATATCTATATACCTACTACCCACTCCCCCTCGGAAAATATTGGACTAGGTATAAAAATATATTTTTACGAAAAATTACTATCTATGAGTACTACAAAAGCCCCAAGTTTTGCTACGATTGGAGAAATATTTTTCTCCACCTTGATCACTTGACATGGAATCGCTCATATATATAAATTTTTTTTTAATTTTTAATTTCATTTATTTATTTATTTTTATTATCCTTTAGATTTTATTTATTTATTTTTTTACTATCTTGTCATCTTAAATAAATTAATTCCAATAAAACTTACTATAAATTAATTAGTTATCATTTTTTTTGATAAATAAATTTCTGTTACAAAAAAAATCATTTTTTTTATTTGTATGAAATTAATTAGAAAAATAGAAATTAAATAAAAAAAACTTTAAATTTAAAATAAAAAATAAAAATAAATGGAAATTCGTTTATAACTTTTTTGAATTCAATATTTTCAATTATATATTTCTAAAACATTCCAAATTATACAAAATTAATAATTTGGAATTATTATTATGTTTTAAAAACATTTTGGAAAAATAAAAATGGTATGTATTTATTAACATATTTTTTTTAGACTGTGACTGTTTAACAAAAATAAATGAATAAAACGTTATATATTAAGATAATTGGATTTAAAATGAAAATAAAAACATATTGAATTTATTATTTTTTGGTTAATATGTATTTTACTTAGATTGAAATAGAATTTTACAAATGATTGATTAGAATGTTTAGTTACGGTTAGTAATTTTTAGTTTTTGTTTTCCTTTTCGATTAATTTCAGGTATTTAGAGAATTTACAAATGTTAATTCTAGGAATTAGTTTATGGTTCAAATTATTAATAATGAGAAAATTAAAAAATTAAATTGGTATTACTTTACGGTTTATTTTGCTTTAGTTTGAAGAGAAAAAAAAACTTTAATATAATCTTCCAATAATAATTAAATTAGTTTATGCAATTTCCACTGTTTGAGATGGTATGTAAGTTGGCTTTCTGTATCTTGGTGTAGGTGATAACTCTATTTGTACTTCAGTTTGCATTTGTTTATTATTTTCGTTTTCTATTGTTAGATTTTGTTCATCTCTTATAAAAATTTTGTTAGGGTTAGCGTATATTGTTTCCTGATTATTGTTTTGGAGTTTGTTTTCTTTTGTAACTAAAATTTTAGTGTTTTTATATTTTTTTATGCCTTTTTAGATTATATATCCCATAGTTAGTATTATTATAATGCTAGTTGTTCCTAGAATATAATGAGTGTAGTGGTTTTGCTGTTTGTGCATTAAATGATGTTCGCTTTGGTTTTTTAAATCATTTTCTAATTTTTCTAATTTAGTGTCTCCCTCAATTTTTTTTCAAGGTGGTCTTATTATTTCTGAATTGGTGTTTTCTTGTAATTTTGGGTATTTATTTAATATGGGCGCTAGGTCTTCTAAGCATAAAGTTAATTTGGGTTTATAAAAATATTCTTGCTTGTTTATTTTTATTTGGAGGGCTGGTAGTTCAATTGTGTCCGTCGTTAGTTTACACCCTGAAGCTATTTGTATTAGTCCTATGCCTGTTAATTTTAGAGGTTGGGTTGGCTCATTTTGACATGATATGTAAGCCATTTCTTCTTCTGTTAACGAATATATCCAACTTCTGGTAGTGATTATAGGGCTCCAATGTGGTTGTTGGTTGTCGGTGATTCTAATGTCGCAGCTTTTAAGTGTTTCTATACTAGCCTCTCTTAATACTTCTGATTCGCAACTTGGGACTAAAACTGAATCGTATATCACTTGATTAGGGTGGCAAATATAGGTATTTTTCTCTTTTCAGGAGGGGTATGTCCAAAGTCATTATTAATTTTTCTTCCTTAATTTGTGAATTAACTAATGATATTTTTCCTAAAGTGGCTACATTAATTCTATTTAAATTTACTGGGAAAACTAATTCTTCAAATTGCTCTTGAGCTTCTTTTGCTATTGTTAAAAGTTGACTGTTGGTTAACATTCTGGGGTGTAATTTTCCTTCCTTAGCGTCGTACATTACTTGTAACGTTTGTTCTAATGCATGTTCGTAAATGTCCAGTTGTTCTTCCCAATTATGTGTGACAGTTTGTATCCATATAGTATAGTTTATGTTGTCTAAACGTCCGTCAAATTTATTTACTTGGTATTTTATAATATCTAATTTTTCTTGCCATTGTTCAGAGATTATTTGTTGTTGTTCGGCAGCATTGTATAAATTATGTAACTCTGCTCTAACTAAATGAGTTTGTTCGCCAACTAATTTAGAGATATTTCTTTGAGCTTCATCTAGTTCTAATAGTGACTGTTCATATTGTTCACCGTCTTCATAATTTAATACTCCTATGGTGGGTCCTGCTATTTTTCCTACTATTCCAAACGATTGATTTTGTAATAGGTGCTTGTAATTTTTGATAATCTTGTTCTCTTAGTTCTTTTATGGTTTCCCGTAATTGTTCCCATTGCATTCTTATTATTGATATTCTTCTATTTATTTCGTGATATTTTATTATTTCTTCTCAATTATTAGTTAAAAGACGTCGACATGGTGATTCTAATTGTTTAAATTTTTCCTCTAATTCACAATAAATCCCGTTATTCTTTTGAAAAGAAGTGATCCTAACATAGGGATTATCTTCTCCTTTTGTTAGCCTAACTATCTCAAGTAGTATTATAGTCCAGTCGCCCTGTGAAAAAGTGGTCATTTTTTGTCAAAATTGATACCTGAAGTCTGATTGTGGATTCATATAGTGTGGAGTGGTAGTATGAATATGTATATGTTTCCCACTCGAGATTTCTCATGCTGCGCGTTATAAACAATTTTGAAGGTGCCGAAAAATAGTTTTTTGATGACCGTTCTTTCCCATTAAATTATAGGAAAAAAAATTGTTAATAAAAGTTATAGAGCTCGAAAATACCTTTAAAATGATGGGTCATATGTTAAAATTGGTCCATTTGTTTTCTTGCAAATGAATTTAAACCACTAAAAATGTCACTTTCTTATTTGTTTAATAACTTGAACAAAAGTTAACAAATTCTTTCGATATTTTCCAAAAATGTTCCTCTCAAGACCCTCAAGATGTGTCCTAAATCTGAACACAATTCGATAAATAGTTTATGAGAAATTCCATTTGTTAACTAAAAACATGATTTTTTAAAATGGAATTTCTACATTTTTGGCCAGATATAAAATAATTTTTTTGTTGGGTTCTCTTCATGAAATGCCAATCTATCAATCACAATTTGCAGCGAATTGAATTTTTACAAGAAAACTGGTTTTTGGGGGTGAGAAATTTTTGGCTTATAAACAAATGAACACTACATCAACAATTTTTATTTTAACAATTTGGCATAAACGCCATTTGTTTACTTATTCTTTCCTGCAAATTTTGAAAAAAAAAATTTGGATCTAGGTCAAAAAAGGGGGGAAGATAATTTTTTTTTAAAAAAATTTCTGAGCCTTTAATTATTAATATTTTTTATTTTTTTTATTATATTTTCATAGTTGATTAGTCATACTAATTATAAAAAATCAATCTAAACATCTATGCACTTCTTGTTCGTAAAAATATTTTTCAAAAGTATGCATCGTTTGAATGCAACGTTTGAACAGCCTAGCTGCTCTAGGATGCATAGTGGGGGACATCATGAGTCGCTCGCACTAAAGTGGAATTCAAACTTTCAAATTCGTAAAAGTTGTCATAACATTCATACAAATTGACGAATTTTGATCATTTTTTTTTAAACTGGGCTAAAATTTTTTCAGGAATTCAAATTGTTTATTTGTTTTTTAAAAAATTTATAAATAATGTCAAAATATTAATAATTAAAAAAAATTTTTTTTTGTTTTTATTAAATTCATTTTTTTTAATTTTTTATTTTTAACTTCTCCAATAATAAAAGCAACGCAAATTCGAAAAGTTAAATATTAAAAATTTTAAAAAATGAATTTAATAAAAACAAAAAAAATTTTTTTTTAATTATTAATATTTTGACATTATTTATAAATTTTTCAAAAAACAAATAAAAAAATTAAATTCCTGAAAAAATTTTAGCCCAGTTTAAAAAAAATTATCAAAATTCGTCAATTTGTATGAATGTTATGACAACTTTTACGAATTTGAAAGTTTGAATTCCACTTTAGCGCGAGCGACTCATGATGTCCCCCACTATGCATCCTAGAGCAGCTAGGCTGTTCAAACGTTGCATTCAAACGATGCATACTTTTGAAAAATATTTTTACGAACAAGAAGTGCATAGATGTTTAGATTGATTTTTTATAATTAGTATGACTAATCAACTATGAAAATATAATAAAAAAAATAAAAAATATTAATAATTAAAGGCTCAGAAATTTTTTTAAAAAAAAATTATCTTCCCCCCTTTTTTGACCTAGATCCAAATTTTTTTTTTCAAAATTTGCAGGAAAGAATAAGTAAACAAATGGCGTTTATGCCAAATTGTTAAAATAAAAATTGTTGATGTAGTGTTCATTTGTTTATAAGCCAAAAATTTCTCACCCCCAAAAACCAGTTTTCTTGTAAAAATTCAATTCGCTGCAAATTGTGATTGATAGATTGGCATTTCATGAAGAGAACCCAACAAAAAAATTATTTTATATCTGGCCAAAAATGTAGAAATTCCATTTTAAAAAATCATGTTTTTAGTTAACAAATGGAATTTCTCATAAACTATTTATCGAATTGTGTTCAGATTTAGGACACATCTTGAGGGTCTTGAGAGGAACATTTTTGGAAAATATCGAAAGAATTTGTTAACTTTTGTTCAAGTTATTAAACAAATAAGAAAGTGACATTTTTAGTGGTTTAAATTCATTTGCAAGAAAACAAATGGACCAATTTTAACATATGACCCATCATTTTAAAGGTATTTTCGAGCTCTATAACTTTTATTAACAATTTTTTTTCCTATAATTTAATGGGAAAGAACGGTCATCAAAAAACTATTTTTCGGCACCTTCAAAATTGTTTATAACGCGCAGCATGAGAAATCTCGAGTGGGAAACATATACATATTCATACTACCACTCCACACTATATGAATCCACAATCAGACTTCAGGTATCAATTTTGACAAAAAATGACCACTTTTTCACAGGGCGACTGGACTATTAGTATTAAAAATCCTAATGATCCCATAGTTTCTGTAATCCAACAAAAAAATTTTTTTTATTAGGTATATTTTTTAAATATTTTTTTTAGAAAGATTTTTATTCTATTGCTTTTCTTGCTAATTTGTCGGCTTCTTCGTTTCCTACTATACCACTATGTCCCGGTTCATATATTATTTCTACTTGTAAATCTGATATCTTAATTTTTAATGCTTGAAAAAGTTCCTTACTTATTACATTACGTTTTCTATTTGTTTTCCATCCATTTTATTCCCATTTTGGTAGCCAATTCTGATAACCGTCAATAGTGAATCTAGAATTAGTATGTATTCTAATCTTTTTATAGCCTAATGATTTTAATATATCTAATGTCTCTAATATCGCTTCTAATTCTGCTCCATTGTTTGTTTGCTTTATTTTTGCCTTTGAGCTGATATTTGAAGAGTAATTATAATTAAACCAAACACATATTCCTGCCTTTGCTTCTGATTTACCGTTTGCCTTACATGCTTCATCCGTGTAGACGTGTACATATCCTTCACTGTCGGTTTTGAATCCAGCCTTACTTTCTAGTCATAAGTAGGCTTTTTTACTTGGTCTTTATGTTTTCTGAATATTTTCCCTCCCGCGTCGCAAAGTATTAAATTGCTATTTTCTGTAATAGAGACTATTTCGTATGGTTCGTAATAATAAGGGTCAAATTTTCCAGTTCTCACTTCTTCCCGGACATCTACTAGGTCGCCTATTTGTATTTTTAAGGGTCTAGATTTTGAATCATATAGTTCTTATGAAGTTTGTTTAGATTTTATTATGTTACTAGCTGCTATTTGTCTTATTTCTATTAGACGAATAATTAATTCTTGAATATAAGATTCATAGGTTGCTAACTTTTCCTCTTCTGGGAAAGCTGTAGAGGTCCTAGGCGGTTTTTCAAAAAATAATTCATAGGGCGTAAATTGGGTTGCTTCATGTACTGAAGTGTTATATGCAAACATTGCATATGGTAGCAATCTATCTCAGTCGTTTTTTGATTTGGCGTAGTGTCTAATGAATTCTGCTAAAACTGCATGACTTTTTTCTAATGCTCCATTTGTTTGATGTCGATAAGCTGTGGTTGTTACTTGACTAACTTTGAATAGTTTAGCTAATTTTTCTTAATAAGTTGCTTGTAAACATTTTCCTTCTATCTGTTAATATAGTTATTGGGTCACGATATAAGGAAAATAAATTAGTCGCTACTGTGTGGGCAATTGTTGTATTTGCTTAATTGGTCCTGCATAGTGAGGACATGGCAGTTACCATTTGTAGTTGTCGGTAGTTTACCTACAGTGTCTAATGACATTTTGTCGAATACGTCTAAAGGTGTATCTGTAATTAACATGGGTTCCCTATTGTTTGTTCTATTTTTCTTTGGGCGCAACTACGTCATTTTCTAATATATTCTGTAATGTCTTGTCTTAATTCCGACCAAGTTTATTTTTCTCTAATTCTTCTGTATGTTTTATTAACACCTTTATGTCCAGCTATTAAGCTATCATGGTATTCTGCTACTATTTTGAGTCTATGTTCTTCTGGTGGGATCGTGATTTTTCCGTGACACAAATTTATAGTAATGTTGGTATCGTGAAATACTTCTGCTAATTTTTCTATTCAGCTAGTTGCTAAATATTCTAAAAGATCTCCATGTCTAGATATTATAAAATGAGTTATTTTATCCTTAAGTAGTGTATATCTAAGATCATTAAATATTACTCCTAAATTTTATAAATATATTCTATCATCGTAATTATTTGCTATGATAACTGTATAGATGTTATATTTTCCTTTAGGTGTGATTAGTATTTGCCCTATTTTGGGTTTTTTTGTTTTGATATCTATCAAGTTAATTGAGCTTTGGGCTTTGAAGGTAAAGGGGTGTCCAATGTAACTTTTCTTTTTTTTCTGTTTCATTGGGTGCCTTGACCTTTACTGTTATTGCTTCTGTGGAGCAAGGAGAGGAATTTGAGGAATCAAAAGAGGGATTTTCAATTTGTTCTGTTATTTCTCGTAATTCCGAAATAATGTTGTCTATTGCTATATTTTCTTTTTCTAATTCATGTACAAAATTGTTTCCTTCCTGACTTAGGTTATGCATAACATTATTTTTGTTTGATTCTTTCTATCGTAGGACTCATGTATATTGTTATTTCATTTTCTTTTAAAGGGTTTCCTACGTCTTGAAAAACTTCGATTTCGCTTAATTCCTCACTTTCTGTATCTAAACGAGTTTCGTTTAAGGAGGGCAAAACACTATAGTCTTGTTTGGGTATAGGTATCTCCTGTGATTCTACGAGAGATACTTCTTCGCTAAATTCGTCACTACTGGAAGTTAGTTTTTCTTGAGGGAATTCTATAGTTTCTGTACTTGGGACGGGTGTTTGTACTCTTACTCTTGGTCTGAGTATCGTTGGTCCTTCGTCTATAATGGGGGCTATTTCCTTTGGTTTGGTTTTTCCTACCGGTCTAGCTTTTTTCGGTTTAATTAGAATATCTTTAGCAGGTCCAACTATGGCAGAAGAGTCTGACGTCGCTCTTATTCTATTAGGCTTTAAAATACCCGCCTAAGACGTTTTATTTCTCGTTACCCTAATTGCTCGTTGTTTTTCTTTATTTTCGTCAAGAAGTTTGTATAAAACCTGACCCGCCCTTAATTTTGAACTACTGGCTCTACTACTTATTGGAAAAACTTTATTTTCTTTTACTTCTGCCTTATCTTTTGGATTAAAATTTTCCGACATAAACCCACTAGCACTACTTTCACTAGTAGTGGCAGTTTCTTCGTCCTGATTTTCTAATTTTCCTAAAGTCGGTTTTTTCGTAAAACCTCTTAACCAGCGATTGATTTTTCCCGTCTTACACTCGAAATCATATTGAGAATCCTGTAACCTAAATAACCATTTAGTCATCCTAGCTGTGGGCTTTTTTGTGTCGTTTATGATTTTTAGAGGTTCATGGTCACATGATAATATGAATTTTCTTCCATACAGAAATGGTCTAAAATTTTCTAAAGCATTGATAACTGCTAAACATTTCTTTTCTGTTGCATCATAATTGTTTTCAGCTCCTACTAGTGTTTTTGAGAAATAAGCTATTGGTAAATCCATTTTTTCTATTTCTTGTGTTATTACTGCACTAATTGCATGTTCGGACGCGTCTGCAGTTAGTTTAAATATTATAGTAAAATGTGGGTGTTGTAAAATAGGGTTCCTACACAAATTCTCTTATATTGATAATGGCCCCGACTATATGAAAATGCGGTTTTATGCTGGTCCTCTTCGGCTGTCCCTATTTGTTGATAACCCATAGCCAAATCAAAAACAGAGAAATATTTAGCACCCCCTAAACGTTCAAGTATAGTGCTAAACGATGGCATAGGATAACTGTCCCCTCCATTTTTTCATTTAGTGCTCTAAAATCGATTACTAGACGCTATTTTTTATTACCCTGAGCATCTGCCTTTTTTGGAACTATCAAAAGTGGCGAGTTATAACTCGATTTCGATTTTACTAATAAATCATCAGAATCCATTTTGTTTACTAATTTACCCCTTCTTTTTCGCATTCCGGAGACAGTCTATATTGTCTACTTCTAGTCTTTATTCGTAATATACGTAGGACTGGCTTTACCTCCTTTTTTAATTTAACAATTTCTTGTTTAGATCTTCAAACGGAATCAGATTTGTTGGTTAAGTAGATGTTATTAACGTGTTATAAAAAAATTAATAATTGCTCTTTCTTGACGTAAATACGGTCTTCCTATTATACCCTGTGCTGAAATCGGGAAACTCGGTTCTACTACATGAAGTTAATGTTTCATGTCATTGATGGTTATTTCTACAGTGCCTAAAGTATATACTTTAGTCATGGAAACACCTGTAAAAAAATGGTTTCTGATGTTTGTATTGGAGCATCTCCTTTTAAAGCTGTGCTTTTAATAATGTTAATATCCGATCCCGAATTTACAAAAAAATAGGCCTTATTTTCGAAAATATAATTACCCTCTAATTTTACCGTTATTTCGCTTATTTGAAATATGGCTACTGATCGCTTAACCTCACTACGGTCGGACGCGTCAAGTTGTTTGAACCCGTCGTCGCGCCGTTCCGACGAACTGTTTGCTAGTTTAAATTGCTAGATGAGCTTTGTTTATCAGGTGATACCGAACTATTAGATCTTTGATTATTACTTAGATTAGCTCTATGTTATAACTGCGATAATATTCTCTATATGAGGACCGATTACTATCTCGCCTATATCTATTTTGCTGATTTCTCTGATTATAATAATTGTCCTTTCTAGAGCGATTTTTATCCATTGTACGTTCTATATCTCTATCTTCCGAGTAGTTTTTCCAGTTTTCTCTGTATATTCTAGGGTTTGATTCTATACTATTAGAAATCAGCTACAGAAATGTTGTAGCCATCGAATTCTGGTATTTGTCTTATGACCCGTTCCAAGGTTTGGGTATTTTTAAACGATTGTGCTAATATAATATTCGCGTTTTCTACATTTACTACCTGAGGCGGTCCGGGATTTAGTATTGCTGGCAGAAATCCTATGTCTTTACGAGTATAATATAATACTACTATTTAAATACTATTTAAATCTATTTCCTGTCTATTAATTGGTTGCAACCCAGGTTCTTCCCCTGGTTGTCCTTGTGGTAGCACGTTTTCCCTTGTATTCATCTTGTATTATTATTTTATTTGTTTAAATTAATTCAGTCAATTATTAATCTAACATTTGATGTTCTAACCAACATGAACTAATTGCTTAGGGCTTTGCAATACTTTGTTTTTTATATATGTTTTTTAACGCTGTTGCTAATTTCTACGTCTAGATTTTTAGTACTTTCCACGATTAATACTTGTTTCACTAAATTGACCCGTTTTAAACCGTATTTCTTCTAACTAGAGCTATATTTTTTTACTATATTTATTTTCTAACATATGCCTTGTTAACTGAAATAAACTTACAATGGTTTACTCGAATATTGGTTGCTCTAAAAAAAATAAACGTTATATGTATTTCCTTTTGTTATAAATGATTGTATCTTCTACCCTACTACTAATTCTAGGTCATCAATATAATTGGTGGAAATGGTTTTATACTTATTCTATTTATAATTTAACCTGACTAAAACGTTTTGTATTTTCTTCAATATCTTTATTAATTGTTTTTATTTTATTGTCCTTTTTTTCTAACCATATACTCGACCAAGGTTAAAGACCTTTGTATTTTTCCTATATTTTCTATTTAGCTGTACATATGTGTAAGAAATTTAATGCAAATTAGCTATCGCTTTATTAATTTGATTAATAATGTTTATCAGTTCATCATGAATTTTCTTAGTGGATTCAGGCGTCATAAGTTTTTTTAAATATAATTATTTTTAATTTTTTAAACTCTTAGATTAAATTATCTACCTGTTCCTGTTGGGCTAAAAACTCGGACTTTAAATGGTTAATTTCCAACCTATGTTTGTCATTAGAATCACTTAACGCAAATAACCATTTGACTAAAAATCTTCCACGTTTTTTCACTCTATCAATATTACATTCTAGTACCCCACACTGCAATGACAATCTTTGACTGAATTCTTCCACAGCTTTTAACCTTTCTTTTTATTCAGACACATCGTCTCTAGAAAATCCAGAAATTACACGATTTATTTGCGGAAACATTAAACCAGAATTCAAAATACTGTATTTGATTTTAAAAAAATAAGAGAAGACGAAATATAATATTAAATAATTACAATTTAGTAAAGGTTTAAATAACCACTAAAATTTAAGTTTATTATGCTTTATTATACTTTTGCTCTTGACCCACCTTAACTCCTGCAATACTACCTCCCGTGCACATTGAGTAAAAAAATTTATTTACCTTCAACTAATATAATAAAAGAATTCTATATCTTTTAATATAAAAATGTCTTATCTTTTATTTTTATTTGACAAAATATTCTTTAAGTTTGCATAGAACAAAAAATCAAAGATTACTTATAAAAAAATAAGAATTTATATAATTACTTATTTTCAGTATTTGAAATAGAAGTTATTTTTTTACGAGAGAAATATTCATTTCTATAATATATCAAGTTTTACTTTGTAAGTATATTGTTATCTGCTTATTTCACTGCCTTACATCAAAAGAAATATTTTAATTTAACACTTAAAAGGAAAAACAAAATTTTATCAATAAGAAAATTTTTCTTGAATTAAGTAAAACAACGTTTTTTTACTGGAAACTATTTATTCTATTACTGTGAAAGAAAACCCTCAATGATTGAAAAAATTCGAACAAGCTAAACTACAAAAAAATTCCTGTTATTTTTATCTCTTTTTTTACACCGCAACCCTATCTGACAGTTGTAAATTTTCATCAAAATGTAAAAATTATTTAATCATCTCACTTGTCCAAGCGGCTACACACTTTCGACAAGGTTGTTTTTTTATTCGAGGAATTGGGACCGATTTTTTTAGGAAATTAGAGCTTGCCGTTTGCAAGGATAATTACCATTCCCCTAGACTCGACGTTAGCAAGTCAACAAAAATTTCTACTACCCGCACTTTACAGAACTATTTAGCATGTCATTATTCTGAAAAAGATAGATACAAGAAAATATTGAAATGATAATAATAATTTTCAAGAAAAACAACAATAAATCAATTCAGTATTTGTGAATATTTCTGTATGAGTGTATAAGAGTAAATATATGCATATAGGTATTTAAAAAAAATTTATTTAATTTTTTTAATTTTTTATATTTCAATAATTTTCATAAATAAAAGAAAAGAATCCCACCGCTGCCACCAATTTCGTTAAGAATGAATGAATTATTTTTTTAATTAATTAATTAAAACAATAACTTTGTTACAAAATTTAAATAACATAAATACTCAACTTAATCTCAATTTATTGAACATTGCTAAAATTGAAATAATTCATCTTTAGATAACGTAACACTCTTCGTTAAACAAAATGAAATAAGTTTATTAATTTAAATAAAGGTAGTGGATTCTTTTCTAAAGTCCACTATTATTCAGTGTCTCCGGTTAGACGGTATTTATGAAAAATGAAATGTAAAGGATAAAAAAACACTCAGCAAAAATTAACACATATATGCAAGTATAGTAACATAAAGTTTATTCAATATTAATAACTTTTTTACAAATTAAACAATAACTTTTCGATACAAAAGATTGATTTATTAAAACTTCATGTATTTGAATTTACTTTATAATACAATTAGTTTCCTTGTCAAAATTGAAATTTACTTTACATTAGTTATATTCCCAGATAATTAAACAACTTGCTTATCAATTAATAAATTAACGTTTATTGCAAAATGTCCCTTTAATTAAAAGTGTAAAATAATAGTGTAACTATGTATTTGTTTTATGTATATAAATATAAATAGTAGTAACTCGACACACCAAGTTTATATTTATTTTAATTGATAATAAAGAAATGTTAAGTCAGGTGTTATATGATCCACACCTGCTATAAAGATAGAAATCCTTTTGTTTTGTAAATGACAGGCTCTTCAATGGTAAAAAATCTCAAAATAACGCTAAAAATCAAAATTGTTTCAAAGGAGTGCAAATCTCTTCATCAATTGTAACATATTTCCAACCAGAAACACTTGAAATGCATATTTACAGAGATAAAAGTAGTAATTTCTGAAAAAACAACTCTATTTTTTTGTCAAGTTTTTTGCAAATTTTTACATTTTTGTCCTATATCGCTGGAAACAATTTTTTGTTGCCTATTAGTTACACTGTGAAAAGAAAAGCACAGATTCTGAAATATAAAAGTTGAGCATCTGGACTCCAATTAGACGCAGCAGCAGTGTCACTGTGGGATAGGTGTCGTGCTAAAAAATTAAGAACGGCAACTGACACGCATTTTACACGGACGGTGTCTGTTACAGTACGGATTCTGTGCTTTTATTCTCTCAGTGTAGGAGAAACATTTATCAGGAGTGTTTTCCTTACCTTAGTTCAAAAATTTTTTTGAGCTGCAGAAGTAAGTTGTTATATTTTTTTAATAAGTATCTCAATTTCGATTATTTTTTATTAACTCTTCTGTTGATGACTTACCTGAATTAAATTTTTTATAGCTCTTTTCTAGAAATTAACTACTTGATTTTATTATTGACCCGGATGTTCGTCGCATGAATATTTTGCATTCTGTTTAGGATGATCAACAAATTTCTCTTTTTTGTATTTCTTATAGTTTTTAACAAAATAAAAACTAAATTGGAGTTACGTTAAACTTTTTAATTATCAGAATTATTACGAAATTTATTCAAGAATTCAGTATATAGAAAAAATGTTAAATTATATTCAGAAATGTTCAATATTAATTAATAATTTTTCAGGTAGTCTAATGGCTTGGAAATAATTATCAATGATACTTTCTAAACTGAAATGCTGTTTCAAATTTTAAGTTTTCAGATAATTCACTTTTCACTTTCGCATCGAATTGTAACTACTTATCAAGTTCGCATTGTGAACTGGCAAACGGGCAGACATTTGGTTTTCGCCTGAAGTTCGCAATGCCAAATCCTAAATTTTGTCTTGCTGAAAACTAAAACATCCCGCATAAAAAATGTTAGCCACTTCAAAGCTCGCTTAAAGCTCTGGACTTGTCTGAAGCTAAAAACTTGTCTAAAACTAAAGACAGAACTTAGACATAAGGCTCACTTAAAGTTCAAAACTTCTTCAAACTTAGGATTGAACTTAAACATAAGGCTCACGTTAGACTCAAGGCTTGTTTAAATTAAAATTTTTTAAGATTTAACCCATAGTTAGGCCAATATGGCTTAAATATGGGTTTTGTTTAAATACTATAGTTAAACTTTTGCAGATAATGAGTCAACACATTGATAAAATTTCGTCGCAAGTTGTGCCATACTTTCGAAAAAATAAAAAATATTCGTTATGGACCTAAAGATACTTTTAGAGACTTTTAAGTTTAATCTTTTTCGCGATGTTTACTATTTCTTATCATTAATGTGAAAAAGATGATGTAAACAATATCACTTATTTATTTCGACTCCCTGAAGAGGAAATCGTTGAGATTTCGAAACGTTAGAGAAATATATACAATAACATTTGGTCCGAATGAATTAGTTTTTATTTACCTTATAACTAACTGCTCGGACGTAAAAGCTTGATAATAATTTACAAAAATTTAATTAATTTTAATCAATTGCAATAATTTTTATAGATTTTCAGTGTTTTCTACAACACTGAAAAAATGCTATTGAATCTTTAGCACACATGTTCACATACGTTCAAAAGCAGATGTGATCAACTTAATGCGAAATGTAGTTCATTTTATAGCATCGCTATTGAATTAAAGAAGTCATTTTTTATTTAAAAGCAGTGCTATAAAATAAACTACATATCACATAAAGTTAATAACATCTGCTTTTGAAAGTATGTGAATATGCGGGCTATAGATTCAGTAGCATTTTTTCTCAGTTTATATAACATGTAACATTTTTTTGTAAGTATAATAGATTTCAAAATAAAAATCGTTGAAAAACGTGACTTAAAAGTTTAGATAACAATATAATTATATAAGACTTATTAGAATTAAAAAAAGTTAATAAAATTTTCGCAGAATTAATCAAGTGAGGTGAAGTAATGATATACATGGATGATATACTGATAGATGGTGAAAAATAAATTGGAATTAAGAATGGAGTCTCACTTAAGGCTCAAGACTTGTTTGAAGCTAGAAACTTATTTAAGAATTTACTAAGATTAAAACTCCATGCCTAAGAATTTTTTTATAAAATAAAACATTTTCAACATGTTGTTAATATATTTAACTATAACTCATATTTTTTAAGCGTTTATATGAAAAATCTTCCAAATTGGGAGCCAATTCATATAGAGCTGCTCCGCCGGAGTTCATGACTGACGTGCAGCCCTGAGCCCACAAATTTTGTCTGAAAGCAAAAATCAAGTTTATTAAAATTTTATAAATATTTTATTATTAAGTGAACTAATAACATTTCAGTGAAAATATTGAAAATTGAAAAATTGAGACGACTTTTTAAAAAATCTCCAATTTTGCCTACTTTTTTCAACTTTTTAATTTACAAAAAAGTACTAATTTTTTTTTTGGTTTCAAGTTTAGTTCACTTAATAATAAATTTAATAACAAACTATTTCCAATTTTTTATTTTAAAATTGGCCAATAACTTTTTGAATTACACTGCACAGCAATTTCAAAAATCCTGTTTTGGCCCAACAAGTGTGGTTTGAACCTCGCAGTTGGGGTCACGAACTTGGAAGAAGCTGAAAAGTTGGGACGTATAAACGTAAGCTTTATGTCGTGTCCAATCAGGAATAGATGTATGGTAGAAAAGTGCAATAGGTGCATGGGTTACGGCCACATAGGAAGAGGTTGTAAGGCGTTGGACAGATCGACTGCGTGCTTTAGGTGCGGTGAAGCCGGTCATAGGTCCGCTTCTTGCAAAAGAAGCCCATACTGCTTCTTCTGCAAGAATAGAGTACGGAGACAAGGTTGACGAAAACATGTCGCAGGCAGTGGTGGATGCGGAGTCTTTAGGTCGGCTCTTGAAAAGGCAAAAAAGACACTCTACCGGTTGGTAGACACACTGTTATTATAACTTTTGTTTTTAAATTGCCTAAAACATCTCTAAAAGTGAAATCTAGAAATAAAATGAAAAAATTTTTAACATCTAAATTTTCACAGTGTAGGTAACAGGTGACTTACAATTCTCGACATCCTGCAATTCCGTTTTAATAACGAAAAACTCCATTTTCAATATTTCGAAAATTCTTGCAATTAAATATGTAATGATATGGCATTACTTTTAACGGTAGAGATGGCGCACCCATTTCTGCGCATCACATGAGTTTTCTCACCTCACGCAATACCTCTTGAGGGACCAGCGATCTATAATACTTGGTTCAAGAAGACTAGAGAGTAGTGTTGCATTCGAGCGAGAAATCGCTCGAAAAGAACGAGAAATCTCGTGAAGAAGACAATGAAAACAATTGAATATTAAATCACATTCAATTGTTTTCATTGTATTCTTTACGAGATTTCTCGTTCTTTTCGAGCGATTTCTCGCTCGAATGCAACACTACTAGAGACAGGAGGAGTAACTGAAGTGGTGGTGGTAACGTAGAATATGAGGGCAAAGTTATATGCAAGTAGTTGGTGCAGTAACCAAAAATGGTTTACTGCGCAAGTATGGATTATAGTTAAGCAGACTAGACACAGGAGAAGTAACTGAAATGGTGGGGATAAAGTTGAAATGGAGAGCAATGAAGGAATGAATATGTGCAGAAACCTAATTTTCGTCTACTGCACCATCTACTTGCCAAGCACGACACCTGCATTGCCCTCATATTGTCACTCACCGTTCTCTGTAGGAATAAGGCTAACTTACTCCTCCTGTCTCTAGTCTTCTTGACTTGGTTGCTTGTACAATTTACATCTTAAAAATTCCTCGACCGTCATGTGGACGTGAAGCCCCTATTTCATTATTAATAATATTGTTAAACTATAAAAGGGGTAATAATAAATAATGTAATCCAAGAATACACATATAATGTCAAAATACAATAATTTGACTGTCAAAGAGTTCGAGAGCGTATCCTAGCAACAATAGTAATTAAGAATAATTTCTGCCTTATTTTATTGTTTTGTTTAAGCTCGTTGGACGCAGCTTTCAATAGCGTGAGTCTAACCAATCACTAATAAGTCCTTAGTCTAGGAGTGAAAAGAACTCGGAACACAACTTGAGGGCGTTTAAGTCAGAAGAGCAACGTAAAAACCAGAAACAATACTCCTTGCAACAAATAATTATATTTGTTATTTATTTTAATCGTTTATGCACTACTCCGAAGCTCAAAGAAAGGCCAGTCCAAGATAAGTTGTAGTTTCGTGAAAAATATTAAATCGACGCCTGAAGTGGCTGCAACACATCTTACATCTAGATTAATTAGGATTAGATCTTATTGACAGGGTTGTAGCCACTCAAAATTGTATCCAACGAGTTGTAACGAACGAGCTGCCGCGAGGCGCTCGTTCTTCACGTTTTGTACATCACGGTGGATGGTTGATTATTTTATTTATTTTAAGAAAGAGAAAAGATAATTATCTGAAATTCCAAAGTTGGATATACATATTTAAAACAGAAATTATTACTTTGTTCTGTGAAAAATGGTGAGTCAGTTTATTAATTCGCCTTGTTGATTAAATCTAAATTCTAATTTCAAAGTCAAGTTCGCTCTCCGACTCTTAACAAGTCTATCATAAACTTGAAGTTGTTTTAAAGTCTTTTGCTTAGAATAAATGTGATTTTGTGTGTGTAAATAAGTGTTTATTTATTTGATTAAAGTCATCACTCGTTCCCACTCCTAGTCGGCAAACAAATTAATTAATTATTGAATTGTTAAAATGATAGCTTGACTGAAGAAAAAGTAGAAAGAATTTTAATTTAATAGAATATTCATTCGTCCGAATTATAATCCAGCAGAAAGTCAATTTGATCGAATTTCGATTTTCCAGAAATCTAATTTCAACAAATATCAATTTGTGCGAATCGTTTTTTCGTAGAATCGTAATTTCACAGAAGCGTAATTAAATAGAATCTGCATATTGCCGAAAATCTTTTTGATAGAAATCTACTTTATCTGAATGTACATGTGTTGAAACATTAATTTACTAGAAATACTAGAAATAATTCTATCAAATTGATATTCGGATAAGTTGAATTTCTAGTAAATTAATATTCGAACACATGTACATTCTGATAAAGTAGATTTCTATCAAAAATATTTTCGGCAATATGCAGATTCTATTTAATTACGCTTCTGTGAAATTACGATTCTACGAAAAAACGATTCGCACAAATTGATATTTGTTGAAATTAGATTTCTGGAAAATCGAAATTCGATAAAATTGACTTTCTGCTAGATTATAATTTGGACGAATAAATATTCTACTAAATTAAAATTTCTTCTACTGTTCTTTCAGTCAAGCTATCATTCTAACAATTATACATTCTACTATAATGATATTCTAGGTAATAAAATTCTATTAAATAACATTTCTAACTAATCTGGTTTAGGGTCTTTTCATGCGCCCCACTGAATGTACGAAAAGTAGGACAGTTCGACTTGAGTCTTAGCTCCAATAACTTATTGTATCGTCGCATTTATAAAGATTATAAATTAATTCTCGAGATTTCCATTTGTTGTAATACGTTTTCTTCCACTTGAATCCTGACATCCCTTACAGTATCAGAAGTGGGATATGTGCTCAATTGCTCCTAGAAAACGCGAGTGCGGATTTTAGATCGAAATTCGATCGGGACGTTGAGACTTATTGGCGTCTGTTAATGGCGCGAAGGTTTGGAATGTTTCTTACAACTGTTAATTCGTAAATAATTATTTTTCGATATTGCGAATAACTAAATTTTAATCCCCAGTTTCGGTTATGTTGTTGTTCGAGTTTTGGTAAAGTAAACTATTTGAAATCTTTGTGCTTGAAGACGGGATAGCGTCATATGGCGAACATTTTGTCGAAGTTTGATCTTCGAGTGTTTGAGTTTTTTTATATATCATCTCTTCTGGAGACAAGGGTTTTGATCTTTTGGAAATAGAAAAGGGAGAAATTGTTTTGCATTTGGAAATAAAGATAAAATTAGTGTACCTAACCTTTGACTTTGTGAACTGTGGAAATTCGAAAAAGTACGCCATTTTGTGCATTAGTCATACTTTGGGTATGTGATTTTGTCAAGTTCTGTAGTGTATGTGTAAATCACTAGCTGGTTTAATATCAGAGCTGTGTTTGAAGTGATTCATGTCGAATACAACCTTGTGAATTGTTGACTGTCATACCTCACTGTGTTTTTTGTATATACGAGTTTTGGACGATTTGAGAAGCCTGTAAAACCGTCGAATGCCTTTACAGTTGCTAAACTGAAGACTAAATTACAAGCATTAAATCTATCAACGTCTGGTTCGAAATCAGAGCTTTTTGGTCGATTGATGGAAGCAGATCCTTCGGGTGAGTGGATGACAATCGAGGAACAGGAGACAAATCAATCAGGCAGTGGACCACCTCATATCCAGGTACGCACTGTGGAGGATATGCAACGCGAGATTGATCTCTTAAATAGAGAACAAGCTGTAATGCAACGAGAATTAGCTGTATCACAACAGGAGATTGCTATGCTTAGAAGGATGTACGATTCGGACACAAATGGAGTTATTAGAACTGGTACTCCAATAATTTCTTCTAGACAACCTCAAGCTAATCTTCGAGTTTTATTTGAGATGCTGCCGGAATTCACTGGAGTAAACGATGCATTTTGGAAGAAGGAGAAACAGCTGCAGCTTTTGATAACAATCTATAACCTTGACGACGATTCGTCCCGGTTGTTGATTGGTCCTCGACTTAAGGGTGGCGCTTTGGAGTGGTTCCATTTCAAACCGGAATATTTGGGAATGACCTTGACGAATATATTAGATGAGATGCGAAGCATGTTCGATCACCGTCCGACGAAGTTTACTCTTAGGCGACAATTTAAGGGTCGAGTGTGGAAGTTTTTGGAAACTTTTTTTGAGTATTATAAAGATAAATTAGTTTTAGCGAATCGTGCCTCAGTACCTGTGGACGAAATGGTCGATTACATTATGACGGGATACCTGATGATCTACTTCAAAATCAGGCTCGCATTCAGGGAGAAACATCAAGAAGCATCAAGAAACATCACATCTTCAACCAAAGGTGGGAGGATCAATGTTATCTCAGGAAAATAGAATGTGCAATTATTGTAAAAAACAATGACATCTTAAGTTTCATTGTCCATTGCTGTCGAAAGATCGCAGATATTGTTTCAAGTGCGGTGGTCTAGATCACCAACTGAAGGATTGCCCGAAGGAGACGTCACAGGTCAGTAACGTGGAGGAGGAGAGATCTACACGATCCTGTTACGATGAGTATTTTCGCAAATTTTTTTATTTCATGAATTGTAATGATAATGATTTTGTTGATTTAAATACGTTATTGGACAGGGGAAGTCCAGTTAGTTTTATAAAAATAAAATATGTACCTAGTGATATTATTAATGCTATAGATGACAATAACAGTAGGAAATTTTGCGGAATAAATAATAGCGGTTTGGTTGTATTGGGATCAATTGAAATAAATGTTTGAATAGATTAAAAGTAATAAAAAAGTTGCGTTTCTTTGTCGTGCTTGACAATACTATGTCGTCAGCTGTTGTTATGGGAAGAGATAGTTTAAAGTGTATCGGTTTTGCTTTAAGGGAGATTGACTGTTTACCTGAGAATAATATATTCTTATCGATGATATATCGGGTGATGATGAGGATACGATATTAATTGTGAATCTTAATATTCTTTTTGAACAAAAAAAATTATAGAATTTGTATAAAGAAAAATATCAAAACGCGGAAAGACCAATAGTTTCGGAAATACCGGGAGAAATCAAAATAACTTTGACAGATTCTAAGCCGACTAGTTTTGAACCTCGCAGGTTGTCACATGATGAAAAGAGGCGTGTGCTTTTGCTTCTCAAGAAATTGCGAAAAAAGTGGATCATTAGACCGAGTACGAGTGAGTATGCCTTTCCAATTGTTCTCGTTCGTAAGAAAAATGGGGAGATACGCATGTGTGCTGACTACCGCCCTTCAAATAAAGTAACACAGAGAGTCAATTACCCGCTACCGCTTATTGAGGATCACATAGAAATTATATGAGTATACGCGAATGCCTTTTGGTTTAAAGGGGGCACCTCCTGCCTTTCAGAGTTGGATTAACGAGGTATTTAAACAATTAATCGAAGGTGGTGATGTCGTGGTGTATCTTGACGATATACTTGTTGCCACGGAGACAATAGAACGTCATTTTGAGATGTTAGAGTCGGTATTTGACATTATGGTTCGTAATATGTTAGAGTTGCGCGCTGATAAGTGTAAATTTCTTTTCACGGAAATTCAGTACTTGGGACATCGCGTTAGTGAAGAGGAGATTCGACCTGACTGTAGAAGGGATAGAAGCTATTGAGAAGTTCCCCACTCCACGTGACGTTCGAAGCGTCAAACGCTTTCTCGGTATGAGTTCTTACTTTAGAAAATTTATCGAGGGGTTTTCTACTCTTGCTAAACCGTTGACAGATCTAACAAAAAAGGAATCTGTTTTTAAGTTCGGTGAATTAGAATTATCTGCTTTTGAAGCGCTAAAAAAATTAATCGAATCTCCTATTTTAGCAATTTATAGTCCACTTGAAGAGACGAAATTACACTGTGATGCGAGCTCTCATGGTTTCAGTGCAGTGCTCATGAAGAGAAAAAGCGATCGCAAATTCTATCCTGTATTTTACTTCTCTTAACGTACAACCGAGATTGAGTGCAAGTATCACAGTTTTGAGTTAGAAGTGCTATCGATTATATATGCGTTGCGTCGGTTCAGGACATATTTGCAAGGACTTAAATTTAAGATTATAACCGATTGCAATTCACTTAAGATGGCACTAAATAAAAAGGATATTAATTCTCGAATTTCGCGATGGGCTCTTGAATTGCAAAGTTATGATTATGACGTTGAGCATAGAGCGGGAAATCGTATGCAGCATATGGATGCTCTGAGCCGAGTCAATGATATTTTAGTGGTAGAGGATAACTCTTTTAAAGTCAATCTCTCTCTAAGTCAAGGACGGGATTCGTGTATAAAAAAGCAGCGTGATCTATTAGAAAAATCGCAAAGTAAAATGTTTAAGATGCAAAATGGCTTAGTATATCGGAAAGAGCAAAATAATCTTTTGTTCTATGTGCCAAAAAGTATGATTGTGCATGTGATTAGAAAATGTCATGACGAAGACGGACATCTGTCATTAGAAAAAACTTGTAACGCGATTAAAGCTACGTATTGGTTTCCTGATATGAAAAATGTTGTCAAAAATTACATACAGAATTGCTTAAAGTGCATCACGTACGATCCTGTAACGGGAAAAGCTGAGGGTTTCCTACATAGTATACCAAAGGGCAACGTTCCACTTTCGATTGTGCATGTTGATAATTTTGGACCCATAGAGAAAGTGAGATTATTAAAAAAACACATTCTTGTTGTTGTAGATGCATTTACAAAGTTCACAAAATTATATGCTACTAAAAGTACCACCTCTGAAGAAACAATTAATTGGCTTCGACGTTTTTTGCGGATTATAGTCGCCCAAAATGTATAATTGCAGGCAGGGGAACCTGTTTCACGTCAAATGAATCTTCCGAGTTTCTGGAGCAAACAATGTTAAACGTGTGCTGATTGTAACAGGCTCTCCAAAAGCAAACAGTCAAGTAAAGAGAATAAATAGAGTCTTAGGGCCAATGCTTGTTAAACTAACTGATAATATTTCGGAAATGTATTGGTATAAAGTATTGACAGATGTCAAATTTGCTTTTAACAATACTGTGCATAAGGCAACAGGAGAAATATGAGATTGATGACTACGTCATGATTAAAAATTTTGAGAATGCACTTGTGTCACCACAAAAAATATTACCAAGATTTAAGGGTCCGTACCGAGTTATACGTGTGTTGCGTAATGATCGTTATGTTATCGCTGACGTAGAGAATCATCAACTAACTCAAAGACCGTACACGGGAGTATGGGATGTTCAGAATTTGAGGCCTTGGTGCAATCTCAAAAATAATGAGTAAAAGAAATTTTTAGATTGAAGTGTGACCAATGATTTTGTAAATTTTATGATTTTAAAGTTTTATTATGTAATTAATTCAGTGAAGGTGTGATTAAAAACAAAATAATATTAATTTATAGAATTTTAAAGTATTGTATTTTAATAAAATAAAAAAATGTTTAGTCCAAGACGGACTATTGTCAGGACGACCGAACTGTGAGAGTCATGTATTATGTTTACATGCGTGTGTGTGTGTGTGTGTTGTGATTGTATGAGTAAATATGATGATAACGATGACTAAATGTACGAAAACGTAGGACAGTTCGACTTGAGCCTTAGCTCCAATAACTTATTGTATCGTCGCATTTATAAAGATTATAAATTAATTCTTAAGATTTCCATTTGTTTTAATACGTTTCCTTCCACTTGAATCCTGACATCCCTTACATAATTTTCAAGACGTTCTGTAGACGCAAAATTTAGTCTAAGATAGTTTGTAAAAAAAATTTCTACGGGACACTTGTAAACGCTAGTATTAAGGCAAAAAGACGAGTGCATAAATAAAAATTAGTAATATGCTATATAGTATTGTACTATATCAACGTCCGACACGATTTTGCACACAAGAAAGAACAAAGGATTTTCGGAAAATAAAGTTAATATGAAATAAAGAGCTAAATATTCTGCAAGTTCGAAATACCGCGATTATCAAATTGTATACAGTGAAAGAAAAAATTGGAAGGTATAGGCTTAAATGAAGTTATATTATCTATCTGGGCAGTTTTTGTCATTCCGCGGTGATAACAGCGAGTTAACGAAAGTCCAATCATCAATAATATTTATTAACAATCTGTTGAAACTATCCAATCAGAAAAGAACCAAAACAATAGTTAGGCGTTAAGGTATTTTAATCATACCATTAGAATGGTGCATGTGATTCTAACATACAGATATTTGAATTGCGGAAACCTTATTAAAAATTGTACGTTTTTAATTTTGTTTTAAGAATTGCGACCTTCTATAGCCACTAACGCTTTGTAATTCCTTTACGTGCCCTATAAACTACCCCAACACCTGCAGAATTTTCCACAACAAAAGGATCTCGGCCAGGCTCCAGGTTGCAATTTCGGCCTTTCAAATAAAAAGGAACCCGTAATATAATCATGCTCCTTCACGAGAGCAGGACAGTGACACAAAATGTGTGTGGAGGTTTCATTTTCCTCTACATACCTACGGCATTTCGGATTTTCCACCAAAATCACCATGACTGGTAACCAGCCCTGTTATGATTTTCGGCTCTTTCCTGTTAATTTTATAAAATTTTGCTTTCCTCTTGGGATTTTCGTTAGTCCCTATAATTGTTTTTTCTTGTCTGCAGCCCTTAGCCGCCCTTTATTTCTCTTGGTGTTCTGCCGATAGCCACTGTTCAAATTCAAAGGCCAATCATTTGGCAGAAACCCCAACAGGAGACTCAGGCCCAATAAATTGTTCCCTAGCACCCGATTTGGCTAGTTTATCAGCTCTATCATTACCAATGAATCCACTGTGATCAGAACCAGCAGCCTTAGCCGCCACTGCTTTAATTGTAAGGTGCAAGGGTTCTAGCTCTAAGAGAGCACCAAGGGCATTAGAGCTCAGTACCATTCCCCTCACCCTTTCCAATTCTGTTTGCGTAGCTTTTAATTCAACTCTGCACCACCAGACCACACAAGCATAAGTCAGCCAAGGGAGCAGAATTGCTTCATAGATCCATAGTGTATCTGGTTTAACCACTTCAGCGGCATGGCGTTCCATGAGTAAGTGGCAAAAGCGTCAAAAAGTGCGAAAATGGCGTTCCTACTCGAACTCGATTTCAAAAGTCTGTAGTCAAGTTAAACTTGCTAAAATAAAATATTCTTATTATTTGAGATAAATGAAGATGAATAGGATAAGAAAAAATTATTTTTTAGAGATGTTAAATAGTTTTATAAAGGTTTTAATGTAGCCAATTTTTAATACTTTTTACGAATGACGTTCCAATATTCAGCCAAAATAGCCCAGCTGCCAACTATAGCTCTTCTACATTTCCAAAAGGCCGCTGTAAGTTTCTTGCACTTCTCCTCGAAGTGCTGTTTCCAAAGCAGCTTGCTATCCAGAATTACCCCTAGATATTTGGTCTGCTCTGTGAATTGAAGCTCTTTCCTAGACAGCCTAAGGAAGCGCGAGGGTTTCCACTTATACCGTCTGGTAAAGATAACAGCCTCTGCCTTTTCAGGATTAACAGATAAACCGACATTCTTAAACTATTTATTTACCTGATTTAATGCATTTGCGCCACCTGAAGTAATACATCGAGATGAGGACCACGTACGATTAACAAAATATCGTTCGCATAGCCCATTGCATGATACCCTGCCTCAGTTAGTAGTCTCAGCAGATAATCCACTACCAGAAAATAAAGCAAGGGTGACAGAACTCCTTCCTGATGACATCCAAAATTGACTGCTCCCTCCAGGATCGCGTTCCCTTTTATTGATAGCAGATTTCTGTTTTTCAACAGATAACAAGTCCAATCAACAACTACTGTAGGAATGCTAAAAGCTATCATAGCTCTTTTTATGGACTCCAGGGAGGCCTGACTAAAAGCTCCCTCAATGTCCATAAATACCCCTACCGCAAAGCCTTGGTTTCGTAGTTGGCCATCAATTAGGTCAACCGCTTTGACCAAGGCCGTTTCCGTAGAGCATCCCGCCCTATAGTCTAAAAGATTTTACCGACCACTTGACCCTATCAGCAGTCTCCTGGTCTTTTTTCTGAGATGACCTAACCCCTTATTCCATCAGTACGCTTCTTTTCCCGAGAATACTTTTATCGGTTTGCAACTACTTTCGTGGGCTGTTGTGATAGCCTTTGTAAAATTACTAGCCCTCTTTTATTCTTGTTTGCAATGCCCTTAGAGCAGAGAGTAATATCAATCACTTCCAGCCTAATAGCATTGCTAAAAGTAAAAATATCGAAATCTGTGCCGATTAGATATTCCAGTAACTCTTGTCCTCTTTAGTTGTCCTTTGAGCTTCCCTACTCCATGCAGTAGTCCACCAACCGGCAAACTTCAATGGGCGGATTATTCTTATCATCATATGAAACATATGCCTATCCAATTACAACTTTACCTATACCTTTTAGGTTAGTTACCACCACCATCAGATCACCTGAACACAGATCGAATAGTGGAATTGCGTTAATACCCTTGGTAAGAATACACGCTCTACGTTTGGCAGCTTTGCAATCCCTGTAACAAACAAAACCAGCACCGCCAAGTCATCTAATAGCAGCCCTAACTAATCATGGTTCTTGGATTAGCAAGATGCATGTGTGCATCTTATTGTTAGTCATGCCGTTCATCAATACTGATGAGGCGCCTTTACTATGATGCAAGTTAATCTGAGTAGCAGTAAGCTTGCAAACCGTGAATTATGTTTGCAACCCGCTAGCCTCTACATTACTTGAGTTGTCACGATCTTTTTGTCACTGGGCAAAAAAACTTCTCTTTCTAAACAATATTTCTGTCAAGTCCCTGAATTTCTTTACAGAAACTGTGCGGCTACTAATTTGAAGATTTATTTATGATTCCATCTAGAAAAAAGGCTCCACCGTTGATCAGAATATATTGACAATCCCTTTAAAAGAAATATATTCTAGATTTTACAAATCTCTAGTCAGAAAATGTTTACACTATCATAATAAGAACATGCAGACACAAAAACTTTCCACTAAGATGTACAACTAAGTAAAAGTATAAAAAAATACATTTTAATCAGTCACTAATAGTGAGATGTTAAAGAAATGTCTAAGTTTCATACAAATTATCTAAACTAATAATCTTTTTAAAAAATTCATAATTTTCAATTAACATGCATTTCCAAACACTTATTTTAAAATATTATATTTCTTACCAGTCACTAGCTAGTATCTAGAAAAATTTCCCGGTGACTGGTCCGTAGACATTTAAATATCTACCTGAGCAAAACGCACTTACAGTTAGCCAATATTTTTCTACATTATGATATATATATATATATATATATATATATAACATAATGTAGAAAATTATGTTATATATATAACATAATGTAAAAATTAATTGGCTAACTGTAAATGTGTTTTGCTCAAGTAGATATTTAAATGTCTACTGTTTTATATATATATGAGCGATTCCATGTCAAGTGATCAAGGTGGAGAAAAATTTTTCTCCAATCGTAGCAAAACTTGGGGCTTTTGTAGTACTCATAGATGGTAATTTTTCGTGAAAATATTTATTTACCTAGTCCAATATTTTCCGAGGGGGAGGGAGTTAAATTTTTGTGTTTTTCAGTACAATGCTTATTTCAATAATTTTTTACTCTTAAACAATTAAACATACAAATTTGACAAAGTACATTTTAGAAAGGTTTTTTCATCCTCTTTCGATTGGAAATAAGCATTTTGAAAAAAAAATTTTTTGACCCAAAAAAATCAAAATTAAAAATAAATTTCAATTTTTGAGGGAGATGGATACAATTTTTTTTTAAAACGAAAGCTGAGGTTTTTTCCTAAAAGGACATATAAATGATAAAGTGGAACTGGAATGTTTAAACATTGAAAAAAAGAATTTTCTCCAAAACGGAGCTAAAAACCGGGTTTTGAGCGCTCCGGCGAGTAGAGAACTCTTTTTTTCAATGTTTAAACATTCTAGTCCCACTTTATCATTTATATGTCCTTTTAGGGAAAAACCTCAGCTTTCGTTTAAAAAAAATCGTATCCATCTCCCTCAAAAATTGAAATTTATTTTTAATTTTGAAGTTTTTGGGTAAAAAAAAATTTTTTTTTAATGCTGATTTCCAATCGAAATAAACATTACACAAAAAGACCCCTTGATCACTTGACGTGGAATCGCTCATATATATATATATATATATACATTCAAAATGGCGGACCCAATATGGCTGACAATTTTTTGAAATTTAAACCAATTAACTTCAATATTGTTACTCGGGGGTTTCTGGGGTCGCTGATTACGAATCTGAGGATAATTTGCAAAAATTTAAAATGGCGGATCCAATATGGCTAACGATTTTTTAAATCGTCAGCCAATTTACTTTAATCTTGTTACTCGGGGGTTTTTGGGGTCGCTGATTGCGAATCTGAGGTTTATTTTCAAAAATTCAAAATGGCGGACCTCATATAGTTGGCAATTTTTTATTACTTTGCTGAAACTTGTCACTCGTTGTTCTCTGTACATATTAATTTATTATATTTTAATGTCACTTGATGGATAGCAATTTTTTGAGTTTCGGAATTGGAATTTAAGCTAAAACATTCTTAATTATTATATTACACTGCCGTCCGAAATTGTGCGAACGCTAACATCTCGAGCTATTAAAAAACACACCCGCACAGAAACAGCGATAACTCGGTTAAAAATGAAGCTAGATGCTTTTTTTAAATTGCATTGGAAAGCTTTTTAAATTTCCAATTAAATGCTACTATGTTAAATTGTATTGCATAAATAGGAAGCGAGATATCATGTTATGAAGACAAAAAAATAATTCTATTCTTTTCGGAATTTCTTACTCTGACTTGGACTCCTGGCAAAGTTTAGCAAAGTTTATGAAAAAAATTGTTACTTTTACAGACAATTCCTTGTAACAAAAGCTTTAAATAGAGACCAAGAATAGCAAAAAATATTTACGGGTTCCCGAGATATTACAAAAATAGTAGGACCGTGCAAAGCAGAATTTTTAATCATCGATTTCTCTAATTCGCCGTTGAGTCAATTACTTGTCTGTGAAAAAAGTGTCGAAAATTAATTTTACCAAGTACATTCTTACTATGATCCATTTTTTAATTTAATTTATTATATATCGATATTTAAAAAGTGGATCCCAGTAAGAATGTACTTGGTAAAATTAATTTTCGACACTTTTTTCACAGACAAGTAATTGACTCAACGGCGAATTAGAGAAATCGATGATTGAAAATTCTGCTTTGCACGGTCCTACTATTTTTGTAATATCTCGGGAACCCGTAAATATTTTTTGCTATTCTTGGTCTCTATTTAAAGCTTTTGTTACAAGGAATTGTCTGTAAAAGTAACAATTTTTTTCATAAACTTTGCTAAACTTTGCCAGGAGTCCAAGTCAGAGTAAGAAATTACGAAAAGAATAGAATTATTTTTTTGTCTTCATAACATGATATCTCGCTTCCTATTTATGCAATACAATTTAACATAGTAGCATTTCATTGGAAATTTAAAAAGCTTTCCAATGCAATTTAAAAAAAGCATCTAGCTTCATTTTTAACCGAGTTATCGCTGTTTCTGTGCGGGTGTGTTTTTTAATAGCTCGAGATGTTAGCGTTCGCACAATTTCGGACGGTAGTGTAGATGTAATGTATTGGGAATATTTTATTAAGTTCACCGAGAATACGTGGAACTAGTAAACTATATACTTTAGTTGTCCTTAATCATGAATAGAAAATCTCAAGCTGAAATTAAAAATTATATTTTAAAGAATATACTCTTTAAAAATAATTATATTTATTTAATTTTATTGAGCAGTCCTAGAATTTTATTACTGAAGTTTAAATCATCAATTTCTCTTTAAATAGAAACATTAGTCATTTATTTTCGATTGCATTTGTTTCGATTAGAGATATAAATTTTTGAAACATGATTGTCTACTGTTTTAGTTGCAACTGTTTTTACTACATTTTGATAGTTCTTGACATAAGATTGTGGAATAGTATTTTATAATTCAACTGTAAATTTGTGAATTATTATCTATTTTAACTTACTTTCAAAATGGCTGAAAAAATAAGAATTGATCGTTTTATTAATCCTTTTAGAGTAATTGTCGAAAAAGGCCATACCGGAAAAGCTTTGAGAACTCTATCAGAGCAACTAAAAATTCAATTTCCATATTTCCCAAGTAATGCCAAAATTTGTTCTAATTGTAGAAAAAAGGCGCAATCGATTTCAATGCCTAACGATTTACAGACCAAAAATATTGAGAATGAGTTAGAAGAAAATAATATTTCATTGAATGAAAAAATAACTGATTCAGACTTAAGCAAGAGAGCTACTACGACTGCTCGAGAAATTGAGTTAGAAGAATTACTTACAGGTTTAAAAGAAAAATTTTCTAGTTTAGAAGGTAACGATCCTTTAAAAATTAGAATTTTAACTATTGCTCCAAACAGTTGGAGTATTAATAAAATTGCTAAAGAATTCCATTGTTCTCGTAGATTAGCTAAAAATTCCAAAATTTTTAAAAATAGTGGAGGTGTCTTGGCCGAAACAATAGCGAAATCTCGAAAAATTATCAACATTTGCTATTGAAAGAGTAAAAGAGTTTTATAATGAAGATTCTAATAGTAGAATTATGTCTGGTAAAAAAGATATCAAATCTGTTGCAGTTGAAGAAAAACGAATTCTGGTACAAAAGCGGCTTTTACTGCTAGACTTAAAAGAATTATACCACCTGTTTAAGGAATCGAATCCAACAATTCCTTTAGGTTTTAGTACATTTGCTAAATTATGACCTAAAAATTGCATTTTCGCTGGTGCTAGTGGAACACACAGTGTGTGTGTTTGCACAATCCATCAGAATTGCAAATTAATGTTGGATGCTATCGATATAAAAACGTTGACAGAGAACTCAGATGAACCTATTTTTGATTATAAAGAATGTTTAAGACAGATGATGTGTAGAAATGTTACTCCAGATTGCCATCTTAACAAATGCGACAAGTGCTCTTCAACTGAAACTCTTTCTTCAAATTTGTTAGAACTGTTGAATAAAAAAAATATTCTAGAAGTAGAATATAGTTCGTGGGCAGGTACTGATAGGTCCACTTTGCAAACTGTAAGGTTAAACATCAATACATTTATGGATGAACTGTGCGATAAATTACAGACGTCGAAACCAAACTCATTTATAGCTAAAGAACAATCTAACTTTATTAAAGAAAAAAAGAACAATTTATTACCAGGAGAAGTGATTGTCATTATAAAGAAGAGTTAGAACTCAAACATAAGAGTTGTGTTTTCTTGTCGAACAGTTTGAAACACGATACTGCTGCCGTTTACACGATTCAGAGTAAGCTAATTTTGCTTATCGAGCGAGTTTGACAGCAAAATCAAGGGACGCAATATTGAAACATGAAATTCTTTTAAAGTGAGCTCAATCACATTTTAAAACCACTCAAATCTTATAATTTAGCCAAGTTGAGCATGAACAAAAGAGGCGTAAACTGAATAAAAGATTTGAATTAGCTAAATCTATTCCAGAAATAATGAAGAATCATTCCTTTCAATTGTTTTCTGACAGAAAACTTCTTATTAAACGATATTCAAATTCTATTAACGGTAAGACAATTGATATGTCTTAAATTGTAAGCATCACGTTCGCATAATCAAAATACTTCATTGTAGTTTATCCGGTCTATCTTTGATATATTAAGATAAATTTAGTTTATTCGTTTTCATTTTTTTTATTTGTGCACAGAATTTAATTTATTAACTTCTTTCATCGAACTTCGTTCAATTTTAGTGATTTCTTGAAGAAAGTTTTATTAGCGTTTTCAGTCTAAAATAACAGATAGTTGTATCTTTCCAGTTGAGATTTTACATTAGCTTCTTACAAAATTAAGCAAACTAATTTAGGTTTAATTAACTTAATTAGTTTTTACTACTTTAAGTTGTTTTGTTAATATTGACATTGATTTCAATTTGAATTATTGGTTACAGATCCTTGCGTTTACGTTTAGAGCTTTAATATAGTTATGAGTTTAATATAGTTATGATTGTTGTTTTGTGTTTTGACTTTCATTGATTTTAATACAGTTTTTCTTAAACATTTTGATTTTAGTTTTATTTGGTTTGGTGTACTTATAAAGTTTGCTGTAGACATATTTTACAGCTTTCGTCCATCATATTTTTACAAACAAATATGAGATTTCCCTTTAAAAGAAATATATTCTAGATTTTACAAATCTCTAGTCAGAAAATCTTTACACTATCAGAATAAGAACCTGCAGACACAAAAACTTTCTATTAAGATGTACAACTAAGTAAAAGTCTAAAGAAAATACATTTTAATCAGTCACTAATAGTGAGATGTTAAAGAAATGTCTAAGTTTCATACAAATTATCTAAACTAATAATCTTTTTAAAAAATTCATAATTTTCAATTAACATGCATTTCTAAACACTTATTTTAAAATATTATATTTCTTACCAGTCACTAGCTAGTATCTAGAAAAATTTCCCGGTGACTGGTCCGTAGACATTTAAATTTCTACCTGAGCAGAACACACCTACAGTTACATAATGTAGAAAATTATTGTCTAACTGTAAGTGTGTTTTGCTCAGGTAGAAATTTAAATGTCTACGGACCAGTCACCGGGAAATTTTTCTAGATACTAGCTAGTGACTGGTAAGAAATATAATATTTTAAAATAAGTGTTTAGAAATGCATGTTAATTGAAAATTATGAATTTTTTAAAAAGATTATTAGTTTAGATAATTTGTATGAAACTTAGACATTTCTTTAACATCTCACTATTAGTGACTGATTAAAATGTATTTTCTTTAGACTTTTACTTAGTTGTACATCTTAATAGAAAGTTTTTGTGTCTGCAGGTTCTTATTCTGATAGTGTAAAGATTTTCTGACTAGAGATTTGTAAAATCTAGAATATATTTCTTTTAAAGGGATTGTCAATATATTCTGATCAACGGTGAAGCCTTTTTTCTAGATGGAATCATAAATTAATCTTCAAATTAGTAGCCGCACAATTTCTGTAAAGAAATTCAGGGACTTGACAGAAATATTGTTTAGAAAGAGAAGTTTTTTTGTCCAGTGACAAAAAGATCGTGACAACTCAAGTAATGTAGAGGCTAGCGGGTTGCAAACATAATTCACTGTTTGCAAGCTCACTGCTACTCAGATTAACTTGCATCATAGTAAAGGCGCCTCATTAGTATTATATATATGGGGCATTCCACGTCAAATGATCAATGAGTCTTTTGGTGTAATGTTTATTTTAATAATTTTTTACTCTTAAACAATTAAACATACAAATTTGACAAAGTACTTTTTGGAAAGGTTTTTTCATGCTCTTTCGATTGGAAATAAGCAGTTTGAAAAAAAAAATTTGACCCAAAAAAATCAAAATTAAAAATAAATTTCAATTTTTTGGGGGGGGAGAGACCCGATTTTTTTGAAACGAAAGCTGAGGTTTTTTCCTAAAAGGACATATAAATGATAAAGTGGGACTAGAATGTTTAAACATTGAAAAAAAGAGTTCTCTACTCGCCGGAGCGCTCAAAACCCGGTTTTTAGCTCCGTTTTGGAGAAAATTCTTTTTTTCAATGTTTAAACATTCTAGTTCCACTTTATCATTTATATGTCCTTTTAGGAAAAAACCTCAGCTTTCGTTTTAAAAAAAAATTGTATCCATCTCCCTCAAAAATTGAAATTTATTTTTAATTTTGATTTTTTTGGGTCAAAAAATTTTTTTTTCAAAATGCTTATTTCCAATCGAAAGAGGATGAAAAAACCTTTCTAAAATGTACTTTGTCAAATTTGTATGTTTAATTGTTTAAGAGTTAAAAATTATTGAAATAAGCATTGTACTGAAAAACATAAAAATTTAACCCCCTCCCCCTCAGAAAATATTGGACTAGGTAAAAAAATATTTTAACGAAAAATTACTATCTATAAGTCAAGCCCCAAGTTTTGCTACGATTGGAGAAAAAATTTTGTCCACCTTGATATGTATATATATATACATGTATATATATGTTCTCGTTTGTTCAACGCAAAAAAGCACGAAAATTATCGATTTTTGCTAAAGGAATTAGAGCTACTATTTTTTATATTATTGTTCTTTATGTACACACTTTTCGAGTTTTTAAAACTGTAACAACCCCATGTAAATTCTCTAAATTTGTCCAGATTTACATAATCCCATATTTGCGGTCTGAAACTGATTTTTATTAGGAGTACTCGTATTAATGGTTCTTTGCATGTAATTACGTTGAGTTGTAAGATTTTAACCGTGTAAAAATCTTGTCGAAGAATAGTCAGTCACTTTGTTTCGTCTTTTCCAGAGAGTCGTGTTTCTGGTTATTATCGACCACTTCATTAGTAGTGAAAAAAAGTAAAATGAAATGGGGAATATTTTTAAATATTATAAATATTATTATACGATGTATGTATGTTACAGAGGTTAAAAATATATTCTATTATTAAAAAGAGGTTTATTTGATAGTAAAAAGAAATTTAAATGTATAGAAAACTTTGGTTATTTTTCAATTAAAACATAATTTTTTAACCGAATAGACTACAGTAAGTTAGTAACGTAAATAACGCTTAATCATTGAATGTTAGTTACTGTAACCGATTAAGATGAGACGGTAACCGAGTAATCTAAATAAGTTTCAACCAAAAGTTATCGTATTTTTCGGTTACTGTAAATATAATGCACATTGCAAGTGCTATATTAACAAGATTGCGATTTTAAGTAAAACTTGATCATATTTATTAACATTCTCTTTTTCTCAGTGTAGTCAAGGTTAGACCACCTTTTTAACTTTGTTTACAACTTTTTTTAAAATTAAATTTAAGTAATTCAGTTTCATTGTTGGAAAGATTTACAAAAAAGAAAAACTTTTGCTGAACATTGTAAATTTATTGGTCAAAGATTGAAAAAGTTATAAATATTTTTAAAAAATTAGTCAAGGTTGGACCTTATATTCAGGATTGGACCATGTCTGAAAATCAAAGCACATTAATAGTATTAATATTATTTTTAATTTGGTTCTTATTTTTGTTATTAACGTATTTATAGAGAGGAAAAGAAATAGAGATCATCCATGATCTTGCCACTAGTTAAAAGGACTTATATTCCTATCAGCTATGTTTCAACGCAAGGGACACGAATATAATCAATCGCCGGTGAGACGAAAAGAAGTTATCTAAGAATACGACTTTTTGAAATATATCTCAATGTCTTAGGTTTAAAATGTAATTAGAAGTCTCATTAACATGTCCTTGAGCTAATTTTCTAGAATTTTTTCTAACTTTTCCTAATTTGTTTTATTTTTAACAACAATTGCATTTCTTAATTATTTCAAATTTAAAATCCTTACATAAACAAATGATTTTCAAAATTTAAAATTTCAACAAGATGATTGATGGAAATAGCATTTTACTACTAATGGTAAACTTACGATAATTTTGTCTATTGTTTATCTGAACAAAACTGGTTTTCTACTAACAGGGAAGAATGAAGAAAAAACTAAAAAACTTATTTGACACAAAATTTAGAAAAATTGATTTTCTGCACAAAGAAAAGTAACTGTAAAAAGTTTCTATTACTATATCACCAATTTTAGAAACAGTTCGATAAATGTTGTTTGACTGGAACTGCTTGTTATTAGACAAAACCAAATTTTAAGAATATGAAACACTACGCCTGATTAAAAATAATTTTTTCTTTTGCATGAAAGTTTAAAAATTTTGTAGAAAAATCTTGACTAACTACATGGAAAAATTTTTTTGTAAAATTTACAGGAATTCATGTGCTATCTACACTGAGAAAACTGGAAAAACAAATTCAGAGGTTCAAAAAGTGTATGTTTTCTTTGCTTATGAAGAGAGTTGGATAGTCCCTCTAAAATGAATTTTGAATTGATAACGGAAAACTACTTGCATATTCTCTTTCATTATATCTGAGGGTTAAAACTGCGCAGAAAATGTGAACGACCTGATGCATGCAAACACTATACGAAGGTGAATAGCCATATTGTTCACTCCAAGTACAATATACTTATGTTTAAAAAACAATTTAGAAGTTACTTATCTTCCAAGTTGGTTTACAATTCACGTAAGTTAGCAGATTGTTTTGAAAAGTACTTAACTTTACCGTTCATGCAGAAAGTACGTTACTCTGACAGTCGCTTTAGAAGTTTTTTTATTATTATTACTATTATTTATTAAAGTAAATATTTTGTTATGAAGTAAATTTTTTTGATAGTTGATGCATTAAAATGTATATTTTTAATAATAATGTAATTTTGTCATAAAATTAGTATATTATTTAGTACATTAGTAGACGTTGAAGAGCAAATGTCAGAGTTACGTACTTTCTGTGTGAACGGGAAAGTTACGAACTTTCCAAAACCATCCGCTAACTTAAGTGAATTGTAAACTAACTTGGAAGATAAGTAACTTCCAAATTGTCTTTTGAAAGTAAGTACATTGTGCTTGGAGTGAACGATATGTCACTGATTGTGAGGATATGGTATTGAAAATGATTTTTCATTTTTATTACACGGAAAAAAAAGTTCCTAGATATTTCAGGAATTATGTCCTAACCCTCTGATACGGTGTATCAACACTGAACCAGCGACGAATATTCAATGTTAATCAAAGAATGTTTGAAAGAAAGGGAACTGTATTAGAAAAAGCAATAAATAGTCCAATAGTATTTTTTTCATTACATTCTCATGTAATGTTTATGGTACTGGCCGCAACTGTTTCTAAAAGTTTCGGAAACTCGTCAAGGAATCTTGGTGCGCAGAAATCCAGTGCGCACCAGTCTTAACAAGTCTCACAGCCAGTAAGACTTGCGTGCTTTTTAGATTTATTTAATGCTGAGGGATTTCATTCGCCTGTTTAGCTCAGTTGGGTAAGACGTCGGCCTTCTATCCTTGTGTACGCGAGTTCTGTTCCAGTCGCCGCCGTCGATTTTTCTCTAATATGGTTTTTTTTTATTTCAAACTTGCTGCGAGTATCCATAACCTTGAAACAGGATTGCAGTGCAAGCTTGCAAAACTAGGACATTTTAGTACTTGCTACGAACTAGCCACACGATTAACGTGCAAGCTTGTGGCAAGTTCGTTACAATCTTATGTGCTGATTGGAAGGCGAAAAGTGCAATATGGTAGGTTATTTTCCTTACTGTGTTTCCAAAAGTCATTAAAAATTTTTTTGAGTGAAATTATTATTTAAAAAAGGGACTCGAACCACCCAAGGCCTCAAAAGTGTGCTGTTGGGATATCGCTTTATGCGCTCAACTAAATCGTCACTTGACTTCACAGGGCTAATTTATATATTATATATTTCATTATATTTTTGAGGATTTTTGGAAACTTCCTGGTAACTGCCAAGAAGTTTCTATGGGAAGCTTCCAGGAAGTTACCAGGAAGTATCCATGGGAAGCTTCTAACCTGCGGACATTACTGTATTTCCTGGATATTTCCAGGAAGTTACCAAGGGTAACTTCCGAAGGTTCCCAAGGGAAACTTCCTGGAAGTTTCCTGGAAGTTTTTGTGCTATGTGGGTGTTTTTAATACTGACTCTCAGTACAGTTGAATCAGCCAGAATACGAAATAGACAAAACTGACATGAAAATTATGGTAAAACACGAAGAAACAAATCACAGTATTAATAATATTCTCAATGTAAAATAGATAAAATAAATGTTTTAAATGAACATCTTTGTCAGTCAAAATAGTACTTATGTTTTTCAAAATTAAGTTTATTGTTATTATGATGCATATGGCTAAAATAAAAGAACCTTATTTGTAGGTTAGTAAGAATTTCCCAACCAAACTTTTTTTGTTGATAATGGCAAAGCATTTCTTTCAGTACAATTTTTGTTAAGGCATTAATAAGCAAGAATTACAAATTTTAGTTTGATTTTTGAATTTATTTTTATGCAAATGCGAGACAAAATACTGAAACAGTAAAACTTTGATTTTCAATCTTTTTTGCATTAAAAGATAACTTACACTATGGCATTTCCAATTATCAAAGTAAAATATTGGCAATACTCAGAACATCTTGTAGGTGATCTGAGGTAAAAATAATAATGTCGTACTAATTTTTAAATTTGTAAATTTAGCTGTAACATCTACTGTTTATATTTAACCCAAATGACCTTTATATATATATTACGTCAAAACAAGAAACCTTTTTAAATATACCTAACGTTCCTCGTTTTAAATTAGTTCCATAAATGAATCTAATTTGGGATAAGGATAAGTCAACGAGCCTACTAAATGTGAAAAAATAATTTATTAAAAAACCAACAAGATAGAAAAGAGTTGACAAAAATACAATGAGTACAAATTATGAATCTTACCTTAGGCCAGGTTACTCTGAAAAACGTGATTTTTTTCAATACATTTTATTTATAATACAAAAAATGTTAGGTAATAAATTTTTTTAGAAATAATAGTATATACATGAAGTTACTTAAATTTTTTTTTCAAAATGGCGGTCTTAAAAATAGCTGCTGAAAGTTATCTACTTCGTAGATGGATGACATAATTTCTTGGAAAAGAATTATCTGAAAGCAAAAAACAAAACGGTTTCATGTTCTGTATCGAATTGGCTATGGCCTCAAGCACAACCAGAAATATTCATTATTATTTAAAAAAAGTTATAAACAATTAAAAGTGAAAAAAAATTGAAAAAATTCAAAAGTCAGCCATATTGTTCTTTTTCATTGAAAATGTTTCATTCTGCTTAAGGCCATAGCCAATTCGATACAGAACATGAAACCGTTTTGTTTTTGCTTTCAGATAATTCTGTTCCCAGAAATTATGTCATCCATCTACGCAGTAGATAACTTTCAGCAGCCATTTTCAAGACCGCCATTTTGAAAAACAAAATTTTTAAGTAACTTCATGTATGTACTACACTGTAGCTTCAAATTTTGCATTTTCGATGACCTCGATTTGATTAAAAATGACAATTCTAAACTAAATTTAGTGAACGAAACTACATTCTTCATTTTTGGTATCTCTTAAATATTTGCAGCAAAAATTGAAGTAATAGAATTTAGTTAAGCTCTGAAGTTACTAAAATAACTAATCAAGGATTTCGGAAATCCTGGATTTCGAATCCAATGTTAGTTTTCTAAATTTCAAAATGGCGGATCCAATATGGTGGACAAATTTTTTTAAATCGATTAAATTCGTTTTAAATTCGTTACTCGGGGGTTTTCGGGATTGCTGATTACGAATCCGATATCAGATTTCAAAATTAAAAATGATGGATTCATATAATGAACGAGTTTTTTAAAATCCATCAAATTCGCACCTATTGCATCCGCCATTTTTAATTTTTGAAATCTGATATCTGATTCGTAATCAGCGATCCTGAAAACCCCCGAGTAACAAATTTAAAACAAATTTAATCGATTTAAAAAAATTTGTCTGCTATATTGGATCCGCCATTTTGAAATTTAGAAAACTAACATTGGATTCGAAATCCATGATTTCCGAAATCCTTGATTAGTTATTTTAGTAACTTCAGAGCTTAACTAAATTCTATTACTTCAATTTTTGCTGCAAATATTTAAGAGATACAAAAAATGAAGAATGTAGTTCCGTTCACTAAATTTAGTGTAGAATTGTCATTTTTAATCAAATCGAGGTCATCGAAAATGCAAAATTTGAAGCTACAGAAAAACTGCACGAGGGAAAAAAATTAAAACTATGATTTTCTTACTCAAGAAGCACCTACTATTTGAGAAAAAAATGTTTTGTTTGATTGGCAAAAAAAAGTTTTTAATTTGTAAACCTGTGCTATCATTAGTAAAAAAATTTATTACTTAACATTTTTTGTATTATAAATAAAATGTATTGAAAAAATCACGTTTTTCAGAGTAACCTGGCCTTAAAGAATAATGATTACTTGTTGTGTGATGATAATCTTGCAATCCGATCTTGAATGGTTTGAGCACTAGACGTAAAGGGAGCCGCTCAATTGTTGTCTCTTGATCAAATTTCGATGGTTCGAAATTTGGTATGCGTTGTTTCAATATTAAAATTATTATTTAGAGTTCACTTTTAAATAATGTTCCAAATTAATACTTGTAGTTCACTTTTAAATAATATTCAAAAGTAATACTTGGATGTTTATTTGAAATTGAATTCAAATTTAATACGTGGGGAAATAGTTCACTTCTAACGTTATACTTTGAAGATTATTGCTTGGAGTTGTCTTTTAAATAATAATACTGGACGATGTTCACTTGTTCGCAGGTAGATCCGGACTAATTGATTTCCAAAAAATTATTCTCTGATCTAACAAGAAATTGTCTCCCTTTTTATATAAAACATTCCTCATGAGTGTAATGCTTTGAAATCATGCACGTGTTGATATTTGTTTAAGTGGGAGTAACGGGCGACTGTTTGTCCTCCTCGATTCTGGAATTGTATGGAAAACTCCTAGACTCTGGGCGACTGATGATTTTCGTATAACCAAGTACTATCGAATGCAATGTGGCGATTTTGAAAACATAAAAATGACGGCTCTATATGACACATACAATACACAAAATTAAATAATAATCCAACAGTAGTGTCAATAAAAATCTTAAAAACCCCTAAATTACTTCCACGTATAATTCAGATTAATTATCAGCGACCCCAAAAACCTTCGAGTAGAAAGTGTCATTAAAATTCAACAATTTTTGAAAAATCGTCCGCCATATTGGATCGACCATTTTGAATTTTTTAATTCTGACCTAAGGATTAATTGATTATAAACAACGATGCCAAATACATAAAAAAAATTATATTTGAAAGTAATTTAGAGGTTTATAAAACTTTTATTGACAATACTGTTGGACTATTTTTTAATTTTGTGTATTATGTGTGGCATATAGAACCGCCATTTTAAAATTTTCAAAATCGCCACACTGCATTCAATAGTACTTGGTTGTATGAACAATTTAATACCTTGAACATATAATTCTGTTGCGCTGAATTTTGGATCTTCGAGTGATCCGGTTGACATGGAGGTTATGTGTTCTTGGGCTGTTGTCATATTTTCATGTGTTTTTATTATTTCTTTGCAAACTAAAATTAAAAAAATTATTTATTCATTAAATCTGCTGTCAACTTTCTCCAAACTTTTACAGTTTTAACTTTTTGACATTGTCTGTCTGTACACAACATCACAGATTTTTCTATCATTTCCTTCCCTGTTGGAAGTAAAGGGATAGAAATCCCATCTCATTGAATATTTTTTTATCTCTGATATAGAAAGAGATAAAGTTTCTCTATCTTAGTCGATCCCCACTTTATCACTTCAATCACTTTTTATCTCTCCTTCTGTATAAATCTTTTTCAATAACCTTTATTTCATCTCTTTTTATACACTCAATATCCACACCTATCTCTTTTTATCTCTAATTTCATCTAAGAATATCCTTATCTTTTTAACCCTCCTGCGCATACGCTTCAACCCACAAAGTTGCTTGCAAATGCATACATTTTTCAGAACGTAGGATTTGCACGGCGATCGGTATCTAGGGGTTTCCGGGGTCACTGATTACGAATCCGGGGTCAGAATGTCAAAATTCCAAAATGGCGGACCCAATATGGCGGACGACAATTTTGAAGAAGTTTTCAAATCGACCCATCTATCGATATCTAGTGGTTTTTGAGGTCACCGATTAGAAATATAAAGTCAAAAATTATATCAAAATTCATACACAATTTTTAATTATTATTTTATATTGTTATTCAAAGACTACAATAGGAAAAAATTTTTCAATAAGAAAATTTTATTAAAACTGTTTTTTGACATATAGAATTGGCCATTTAGATTTTTTAAATTTAGCCTCTAAACCCTTTGATAATAAGTTTTAGTAAAATTCTATAAATTTTTTTAGGTAATTATGCAGAAGAAGGACTTTTCCCAATTTTAAAGATTTTTGGTTAATTTTTTTTGGAATGTCTTTCATTTGGCTAGTAATTAAAGAATCCGGGGGGGAGGATGAAAAAGTTACTTACAGAACGCCAGGGCTGGGAAACAAATTTTTTTTGGTTTTTGACGTTTTACTCGGTAAATATTAAAAATTTTGAAAAATGTTTTACATAAAAGTTGTAGATCTTGTTAAGATACACATTTTATGTTACATGCAATTTTTTTATAAATTGAGTATTTTTCGAGAAAAAACACAAAAAACGAAAAATAACTATAGAAACGTTTTAATGCTGAAGGGAGTCAAATCCGTTGGAGAGGGGTCTGGACTAAGTTAGACATCTTGTAGTACCAACTAAAAAGTTAATTTGACTCCCTTCTGCATTAAACGTAGAAGGAAATTAGGTGCGGCGGGCTTCACACGCCTTTGAGTGATGTGTTGTGAATGCACCTTCAAGACGCCTTTTTTTAAACGTTAAAGGGGGCTCTGGTCTAAGTTAGATACCTTCTAGTACAAACTAGGAACTTAATGTGACTCCCTTCTGCATTAAACGTTAAAGGAAATCAGGTGCGGCGGGCTTCGCCCGCCTTTGATCGATGTGTTGTGGATGCACCTTCAAGACGCCTTTTTTTAAACGTTGGAGGGGGCTCTGGTCTAAGTTAGATACCTTTTAGTACAAAACTAGGAACTTAATTAGACTCCCTTCTGCATTAAACGTTAAAGGAACTCAGGTGCGGCGGGCTTCGCCCGCCTTTGAGCGATGTGTTGTGGATGCACTTTCAAAACGCCTTTTTTTTAACGTTGGAGGGGGGTCTGGTCTAAGTTGGATACCTTCTAGTACCATCTAGGAAGTTAATTTGACTCCCTTCTGCATTAAAACGTTTCTATAGTTATTTTCCGTTTTTTGTGTTTTTCTCGAATAATACTCAATTTATGAAAAAATTGCATGTAACATAAAATGTGTATCTTAACAAAATCTACAACTTTTATGTAGAACATTTTTCAAAATTTTTAATATTTACCGAGTAAAACGTCAAAAACAAAAAAAAATTTGTTTCCCAGCTCTGGCGTTCTGTAAATAACTTTTTCATCTTCCCCCACCGGATTCTTTAATTACTAGCCAAATGAAAGACATTCCAAAAAAATTAACCAACAATCTTTAAAATTGGGAAAAGTCCTTCTTCTGCATAATTACCTTTTTTAAAAGTCCACTTTTAAAAAATAAAATTGTCCGACATGTTAGTTTCGCCATTTTGAATTTTTACGTTAAATTCGTAATCAGCGCACCCAGAAACCCTTTGATAGACAATTTTTGGAAAATCCGATAAACAAACAATAATTTATAAAACAGAAATTTTTCACTTTTTTTAAAACATTTTATATGCAATATTTATTGTTAAGTAAATAATATATAGTGTGCTAAATAATTCAATTAGCTTCGTTTGTTCACTGAAAGCAATTTGCAACTTGTCCGATGTCTTAACATTTATTATAACAAAAGTTTTTAACAAAAATGTTTGGACGAGTATACTCGTTCTCATGCATATGGTAACGGTTCAGTTTGAACGAGTATACTCGGCTTTATGCGCAGGAGGGTTAATAATCTTGTTTCTATCCCTGGCTATCACTTTTTATTCCTCTCAATCTCTTTCTATCTTCCCTTTTTATTTAACCTCTTTTAATAACATTTACTTTATCGCCTTTTATCCTCTTACTATTCACTTCTTTCCCTATTTAATTCTATTTCCATTTTTATTACAACTATCAATTGTTATCTCTTCACACACTCATCACAATTTACACCTTGGGTTTAATCTTAGTCTATTACCTCTCGATTCGATTAAATCTATTTCCATCGCCTACTTTTGCTCAATCTCTTTTAATAACCTTCACTTTGTTATAAACTAATTTCATTATCTAGGAAGTTTGTTATTGGGACTAGGAAACCTAGAAGAATATTTAGGTTGGCAGTAGTGCGGGAGATGTGTGTGAGCGTGAATGCGTGGGAAAACGGGCAGTTGAGTTCAAAGAGTCTGTAGAAATGGTCTCTTCGGGAAAATAATTATAAAGTCGTGGACAACGGTCTGTAATCGGAAACAAGCTATACGAGCGTAATGTAATGTGAGAGAAGTGCGAGATACTCAGAGTACGATTAGAGGAACGTTAAGACAATTAGTTGTCGAGTTGAGTCTCTGGACTCAATTAAACTTATCGATATATATTTCAGTGTAATTTTCCTATTTCCTATTAATAAATAATTTTAATATCATCCAGAAAGTGTTTGTTTTAAATGTTTTATATCATCTCAAAAGTGGGATATTAAAAAAAGTGTATATATGAATACGAAAATTGCGTACATAGTACATTCGGAAAAACGAAAGATGTCGCGCAGGAGCCAAAACTTCAATACTGAATTGCCATTCGGATCAACACGTTTACCAGATGGTAACATCCAATTGTTAGATGGGCGAATTATTCTCCCGAACGGAAATATTAAACTATTAGATGGGACAGAGCAGTCATATGTCCATCCAGTCTCCGAGGCAGTTCCTTCATCGCAGCCATCGTCGGAAATTAGTCAGCTGTTGACAGCTATGACTTAGTTACTTACGCAGAATGCAATACTGGTAGAACGAGCGTCTGTCAATTCAACGCTACCTACTCACTACTATAACGTCTTACCGGATCTTTCGCACAACATCCAAAAATTCGACGGATTGTCCGGACCGGCATCAGCAAAGGTGTGAATTAAGCAGCTGGAATCCACTGCCACACTTCACAAGTAGGCTAAGGCTGTTGCGTTTGAAACGGCACACAGCAACCTGGAAAAAGCAGCAAAGAATTGGTATTTGGCAAAGTTCGACGAGATTCACAATTGGCCAACCTTCCGCAATGCCTTTGCCAATACGTTCATGATAGAAAAGTCGTTGACTGAGAAATTTGAAGAAATGCAATCTAGATGGCAAGGACAGAATGAAAATACTCAAGAATATTTTTTTGACAAGGTCCGTCTCTGCAAAGCCTTGAAATTAAGTATAAAGGAAACGAAGACTCAAGTTGTCATTGGTTTATGGTCGAGAGAACCAAGTAAAACTATTATGAGTAAAACTCACTCCATTTTTTAGAAAATACGAAAAGAAAGTTAAAATCGGTAAGGTAGAGTTGTTGGCTTTTATTGATCCAAGGTAGTTCCGACTGCCTGATTAAGAAATCAATTGTTTTGTCTAGCGGGTTTAATGTCACTAAATTGTCGAATGTTATTAGAGGTTTTGGTGGTGGCAGTACTGTCTCGGAGGGTTTAATCAGTGAGAGTTTAATAGTCGACGGTTGTCCGGAAGAGAACGTGCGTTTTCGTGTAGTGAACGATGACACTTTGCCATTTAACGTCATCATTGGTAGGAATTATACAGATTCGCCTCAACTTGCTTATTATCGATGTGATGATAAATTCGAGTTCGTTGCTCCAAATGATTTTCCATTCGAATTATATCCTGAAATTGAAACACGCGAACGAAATGTAGAATCAACCGTGGTAACAGAAAATGTCATCATTCCACCTGCGTCAATAAATTTCATTAATGTGAAAATTAACGATAAGGAAATGTTTTTGGATTATGAGAATGCGAGTAAAAACGAAATAATACTCAAGAAAAGTTACGTTTTAAATTCCGTGATCGAAGTCGAGGAAACCGTTCCTGAAATCAAACTAAATAGACGACAAGTCATTAAAAACGATTTATCTGAAGATTTACCGTTGAGTGTAGAACAATTCGATGAATTTTTATCACTTATTAATAAATATCGAATGTGTGTAGCGTTAGATACGTCAGAATTAGGGTGCACTCATCTCCTGAAAGTGGACATCATCGAGAAACCGGGATCGGAACCGGTTTATGCGAAACCTTATTCGACAAATGCGGAAAAACACGAAATTATGAGAGAAAAAGTACGATAATGGAAGGCTAATAAAATAGCCACAGAAACTTCAGCGGCATATGCCAGTCCATGTGTTTTAGTAGCGAAACCGGATGGAACATTTCGATTAGTAGTCGACTATAGACGATTAAATAAAGACACGGCGCGCATGAACTTTCCCCTGCCGAATATAGATGACAATATAGATGTATTATGTGGATCACAAATTTTTCCGGTACTCGATTTGGCGTCAGGCTACATGCAAATTCCGTTAACAGAAAACGCGAAAGAGAAGACGATGTTTATTACACAAGATGAAACGGATCAATCCGAGAGAGCAATATTTGGCTTAATAAATGCTCCGTTTTATTTTGCCAAGTTAATGAAAATGGTACTCGGACCTCGCGGAAATAAATTGGCAATAGCTTACTTCAACGACTTGTTAGTTTACGCCCAAACGTGGGAAGAGTTATTGGAAAAAATTGATAAGATTTTAATCCTTTTGAAAAACGCCGGTTTAACTTTAAGCTTAAAAAATGTAAATTCGGTCTTGATAAAGTAGATTACTTAGGGTACAGTTTCGGCAGAAATGGGATTAGTCCGGGAGAAAGAAAAGTCCGTGCAGTCGACGAATTTCCGACACCAAGATCAGTACATGAGGCACGAAGCTTCCACGGCCTAGCGAGCTTCTTTCGTAGTTTCATTCCTGGTTTCGCTCAATTAGCCGCACCGGTAGTAGAATTATTCAAGAAAGACGAAAAATTCGAGTAAACTAAATCGAGAGATAATGCATTTCGTAAAATTAAACGTTTAATTTGTACATATCCGACGCTTGAATTTTATAACCCGAAAGCTACCCGGACCGAGTAGCGGACACGAATGCGTCCGCGAATGGATTAGGTGCAATGATGTTCCAAACTGATGATGACAATAAATTGCGATTGATTTATGCAATTAGCAAAAAGACCTCCGAGACAGAATGAAATTATCATTCAACCAAATTGGAATTGATGGCTATCATTTGGGCAATGGAAAGATTGCGAAAATTTTTGATAGGCCTTCATTTCCATGTAATTACCGACTGTCAAGCATTGTTACATATCGATACGTTAAGAACGAAAAATACACAAATTGTAAGGTGGCTCAACTCGATTGCCGAGTTTGATTTCGAGAAACACCATCACCCTGGAGAACGTATAAAGCACGTTGATGCTTTGTCGCGTGCTCCGGTGGAAGAGCCAAACGAAATTCTGGAAACCGCGACTGCATATAATACGATGGTATCCGAAAACAAAATCTTAATGTATCAACGCAGCGATCAATTGTTAGCGCAAAAAATAAAAAGACTTGAAAAAAATGAAAAGTCTCGTTCGCGTCGTGAAATAGGTAAAGTGAAATATTATGTCTTAAGAGAGGAAATATTGTACAAATTAGATCCAGCCGATAACACTAAAGAATTGTACGTAGTGCCTAAAGTCATGAGGAAAGCAATTGTTATTAAAAATCATGACTTGACAAGTCATTTCGGAATTGATCGGACAATAGCTCGTATAAAAAATTATTATTATTTCCCCGGAATGCGTAATCATGTACGTAGACATATTTCAGCATGCGTAGAGTGCCTTTTCGCAAAACATAAAGCTGGTCGACAACCTGGTGAATTGCACCCAATTCCTGTAGGCAATAGACCGTTTGAAATCGTTCACCTGGATCACCTTGGTCTTTTTGTTTCATCGTCGAAAGGGAATAAGTACATTTTGGCAGCAGTGTGTAGATTGACAAAATTTTCTCAATTGTATGCTGTCAGAAATGTCAAAGCAAGTACAACTGTCCACAAGATAGAGAATTTCGTAAATATTGTTAAGATAGAGCGCGATTTTAACAATTCGGTTAGTAAGACGATAGGGAAAACTCCCTTTGAATCATTGTACGGTTTTACGCCTCGATATAACGAAGTACTCGCAAGAGGATTAACAGAGCTGGCTGAAACATATCGCATCCCTACTGAAATTTAACTCGAAATTAAAGATAAAATAGAAAATGAACAGTGAATTGCGATATTGGTTAATTAATTCTTTATATAATAAAAAGGATAAATATTTGAAGCAAAGAAAAATTAAAAGAGATAAAAGTACATAAGGTATGAAAAGAGATAGATAAGGGATAATAGGGTATAAAAAGAGATAGAAATTTGGAGATAAAAAGGTATAATATTTCGGATATGCAAAGTGGCTACTTCAAAAGGATAGTAAAAAACTTTATCTCTTTCTATCCTCAAAATTCTATCTCTTTTTATTATTTTACTTCCAGTAGGAAATTGATACATTTTTTAAAGATTTATTTAGGCTCTCATAAGAGCCATGTTAAATTGCTATTATATTATATTTTAAAAAAACTATATGGTAAAAAATTCCGAAAAAATCATATGTTTCTAAAATAAACTAAAGAACTAACTGTTCAATTTTTATAACATTTTCTCATTTACTTATTTTACAGGTGACAATCTTAAAGCTTTTTTTTCTCTTTTTCGAGAAATGACAATAACATAAAGAATCTTATAATACACATCAAACAGAACTGACTCGATGATTGAGTCAATTGAGTTTAGATAGGCGATAAAGGGGATTAGGGGAAAAGTATGATTATAAGAGAGATCTAAGAAAGTGTGTGAGAAAGACATTTAAGAAACTCTGGAGTAAGAAATTGAAAATATAAAAGAGTTATCAAATAAATACAGCTTAATTTTTTAAACAAGTTTAGTTTAATTGCTCTTATTTCCTTAAAAATCATAACACAGGGGTTTTTGGTATCGCTAATTACGATTTTGAAGTTGGTTTTTAAAAATTAAAAATGTTGGATTTAATATGGCATCAAAAATAAAGTTTATCAGATTAACTCGAAAATCGTTACTCTGGGGTTTTCATCGTCACTGAAAATGAATGTAACGTCGGTTTTTAAAAAACTTTGAAGTTAAATTCACAACAGTTTTAATTTTTGTAAGCTATATTATTTCTCCAACGTTTCGAAATCTTAACGATTTCTTTTTCAAGGAGTCTTTTAAACAATTGAGCAGCTGGATTCCATAAGGGCATATAAATTTTTCTCGGACGAAATCGAAGTCCCCTGGACAATCAAAATTCAACTTCTAAATTTAAATGTTTAAAATATATATAATTTATAAAATATAAGGATATATAATTTAAACATTTAAATTTAGCAGTTGAATTTTGAGTTTTCAGGGATCTTCGATTTTGGCCGAGAAAAATTTACATGCCCTTATGGAATCCATCCGCTCAATTATATAAAAATATAATATTTAAAAAATGTGATAAACAAAATTACAAATTAATACAATATTATAATAAATATAATATAATGAGAATTTAAATTTTCTTACCGAAATAAATCAGGGATTTAGTTTACATCATCTTATTTAAATCGTCATAAAATAAAAATAAAATTTGTAAATTTTTACGTAAAACCCATAAACGTTAGAATACAACAGGAGTTGGAGTTAATAACTAAATTGGAAAAATAATAGAGTAAAAAAATGAAAAAGGAAATCAAAAAGTAAAGTAAATAGTAACTTGGAACTACTGACAAATTGAAATTAATAAAATAAATAAAAATAAAAGGAAAAATTTAATTAATTAAATAATAAAATCACATAATTAAAATTAAAAATTAAATAATACAAATTATAAAAATAAAAGGTAAATGTTACGAACCAAAAGCAAAGATAAAATCCATTTACAAAAATCACATAAAAATCCATGAATAGACAAAACATTGTTATCACACAAAACATTAAAAAATAAATAACTAATTTATAGTCAGAAGCAAATAAATAAATTAAACTAAAAGCAGACAAATGAATAAAGTTTAAATACAATTTTAAACTTGTGTCAGCTATAAAGTCACAACATCAACTTAATTCCAAATATTATTGCCCTCTTACAATATTACAGGTATAAACAAAATAATACAAGAAGAGAGAATAAGACAAATGAGTTGCTTTGAAATAATGTCCAAAATCATTTCATACGATTTATCAAAATTATTCAAATCTGTCATCTAATTTAAACTTTTATCCTATTCTTTTTTTATAAAAATCATTTCAGTAAATAAACGTTTACTAAGATATGGTGCAATATGTAAAATTTTAAAATCATCCCATTTTATAAAATGAGGAAAACCGTCATTCTTGTCATCTTTCAAGTGAGAACTAATTACGTTATGATATTTTTCATCTCTGTCAAAACTGTTCATATGTTCTTGTCTACGAACGTGTAAAGGTCTTTTACGATGTCCCACATATAATTTGCTACAACTACATTGAAATTTATAAACGCAGTTACATTGGTTAACCCTTTAACGATGAGATGTGCTGCTTTTTAACATGAATTTCAAACGCCTACAATTAGTAGAAAGAAGCCATAAAATTTTTCAAAAGTCTATATCTTACTATTTTTGGGGTCGCTCTTTCGAATGACGTGGTCAAAATTTTCAAAAAATGATATTAAACCCTTTTTTTCAAAAATACTTAAAAATGTCAAGTTTTCTTAATGCAATTTTTTTTAAAAGAATTTTTTTCTCTGCCATAACATTTTTTAAATAGAACAAGAAGTATTAAAAACGTTTTCCTGATAGTTGAACTTGAAAAATATCCATTTCTAATTTTTGTTTCGATTTTGAATTTAAAATGGAGCTTGAAGGACAAAACAATTTTATAATTTTACGTAAGATTACAAACTTTTTCAAAATTGCTCAAATCTAATTGAAATTTGTTACTCGGGGGTTTTGGAAGCCGCTGATTACAAATATGAAGTCAGATTCAAAAAATTCAAAATGGCAGATCCAAAATGACAGCTTAATTTTCCAAAATTACTGAGATTTGCATGAAATTTGTTACTCTGGGGTTTTCAGGGTCGCTGATTTTGAATATAAAGTCGCCTTTATCCTTTAAATAATTAAAGTTACCCGATTCTCACCACGAGGAGGTAGGCGATATAGAGAATCATTTTTTTTTACTTTTTCAGAGATTTTTAATTTTTTTTGTTTTAGAAAAAAAATTTTTTTTGTTTTTTCAATTTCTTTGTTCGGAAAAAGAAAATACAAAATTTTTGGCTATGTGCATCAGCAAAGATTATTTGAACAAAGTAAAAACGGGAAAGTCGACAGTACATGAGACAGAAAAACAGCATTTACCTCGATACTGTTGCACCTCAAAATGCAAAATCCGAACAAGGAAATACTGCAAAACATGCAAGTTATATTACTGTGACAATTGCTTCCAAAAAGCGCATAATACAAATTAATAGTTTTTAATAAAAAGTTGGAAGAAGTAAATTATAAAATTGAAAAAACAAAAAAAAAAATTTTTAACAAAAAGAATTAAAAATTACTGAAAAAGTAAAAAAAATAATGATTATCTATATCGCCTACCTCCTCGTGGTGAGAATCGGGCAACTTTAATTATTTAAAGGATTCAAAATCAGCGACCCCGAAAACCCCAGAGTAACAAATTTTATGCAAATCTCAGTAATTTTGGAAAATTAAGCTGCCATTTTGAATTTTTTGAATCTGACTTCATATTTGTAATCAGCGACCTAAAAAACCCCCGAGTAACAAATTTCAAGCAAATCTGAATAATTTGAACAATTAAGTCGCCATTTTGCATCCGCTATTTTGAATTTTTTGAATCTGAATTCAGATTCGTGATCAGCGACCCCAAAAACCTCCTAGTAAAGAGTTTCAACTGAATTCAATAAGTTTCACAAAATTCGACCGCCATATTGGATCCGTCGTTTTGAATTTTTTGAATCTGACTTTAGATTCGTAATCAGCGACCTCCAAAACTCCCGAGTAACAAATTTCAATTAGATTTGAGCAATTTTGAAAAAGTTTGTAATCTTACGTAAAATTATAAAATTTTTTTTGTCCTTCAAGCTCCATTTTAAATTCAAAATCGAAAAAAATAAAAATTAGAAATGGATATTTTTCAAGTACAACTATCGGGAACACGTTTTTGATACTTTTTGTTCTATTTAAAAAATGTTATGTTTATGTTTACACTTTAATGTTAAAATCCGTTAACAATCTTTTGATGTTCTCTAATATCGTTCTGTAATATGAAAGTACTACTTTATATTTGCATTTCTATATTCATTACTATTTTTGTTATTCTTTTCATTAATTTTAACATTTCTTTTTCGGTTATTAATTTCAACAATTCTTTTTTTAAATATATTTATCTATAAATTTTTCTGGATAATTATTATTAAATATGATTTAACAAGAGAAACATTTTTATTGTGAAAACTTTTATCAGAAAACATCAACGCAGTATCAACAAGATTTTTAATAATTGCAACTTTTCGGTGTATTGGGTGGTTTGAGTGATAATTTAAAAACTTACAGAAAAGGTATCATCTTTTCTATACCGATCTGTGATTTTAAATTTCATGAGAAAAATGCAATCTATTGTGAAAGAAGTTGAAGACAGCAATAACTACTAAGATTTTATTTTTAGGAACACATAAAAGATTGATCATTAGTTCCAATTTTAGTTTCGTGAATATCTTATTCATTTTGATTCAAGTGATTTCTGGAGGTGAAGGTGAGAGATTTCACCAAGATATAAAGGAAATGAAAAAACGATACCATGGAAAATGGAATAAAAATATGTTAGCGGACTATCTTTGGATGGTAAAAAGAGACTTACAAGAGGACGAAAAATTTATTTAAAAAATTAAAAAAATTTTTTTTTAATTTTTAACATTTTTTATTTAAAACAAGTGGCATTAAATATTTTAAAGAAGAATAAAATTTTAAGAGAATAAATGAGAGATTGTTTTCTCATTTTAATTTTGTAACTAAAAATAATAAAAAAATTGGACAACTGCAAGTTGTACTTGCACTGCAATGGCGGGTCCCGTACACAAATATTAAAACAATACTTGCAACGTATATCGATAATTGGTATACACGAAAAAAATCTTCACCTGGAACAACTACAAATTTTACTATGTTAGTGAAATTTTTAGTTCGTCGGTTAGGTGCAGAAAGGTGCCAATTCAGACTAGTCGTGAAAAACGTGCCGTTACATAAAACACGTGAGAAACCTGCCACTTCAGCTGCGATTTGGAAAACATGCCAACTCAGAATTGACGTTCATATTTTTAATTTTGGGTACAAGAAAGAAGTTGTCCATCAAATAATAAATAATCAACAAATTAATTCAATAAATTAGTAAAAATTTTCCTTTTTCGAAAAAAATAACAATTATGCAAAATGCAACTAAACAAATAATTTTTATACGACTTTAGAATCTTTGCTTAAATTTTTCTGTACTCGCATATGTCAACCTAAAATAAAAAAAATGAACGTCAATTCTGAGTTGGCCTGTTTTCCAAATCGCAGCTGAAGTAACAGGTTTGGTTGGGTACTAATTCTCCCAAATTTTTTTTCTCCCAAAAAACAAAAGATAACCATACTATTTGTCAAAGGTATGAATGTAATGAAAAATATAAATGTAGGTTACGCGGATTGCGACTAGATGTCACCAGATCCAATATAGCGATCGGCTTTTTAAAAATATGATTGGATTTGCTTAAATTATTCTGACACTCTAAGGTTTTTGGAGTCGCTGATTACGAATATGCAATCAGTTTTCTAAAATTCAAAATGCCGGATCTAATATGGCGGACGACTTTTTAAAAACATGATTAAGTTTACTTAAATTTTCTTGCTCGGGGGTTTTTGAGGTCGCTGATTACGAATATGCAATTAGTTTTCTAAAATTCAAAATGGCGAACGACATTTTAAAAATATTATTCAATTCACTTGAATTTTGTTAGTCGGGGTTTTTGTGGTCGCTGATTTTGAATCTGATATTAGTTTATATATTTTATTTCTGTTAAGTTATTGAACAATGTATGTGAATAAATAAAACAATATATGCCTGCCAAACCATTAAAACGTGTCTATAAGGCTTGGACAAGAGCAGATGAATATTGCTTCGTATGCGAATTTTAAATATATAATGGGAACATGGGATATGTTGATTACGCTGACAGATTAGTAGCAACATATAAAAATTAATCAAAAGTCCAAAAGATGGTGGTTGGGATTTTTATTGCACTTTGTAGACTTGGCGGGAGTGGATTATTTCGTTATATACAAAGAACAAAATAATCAACTGTCTCTGACTTAAAAAGAATTCCGTCTTCAACTGGTTTCCGAATTAGTTGATCAAGAAGTAACAAAACCAAGAGGTTGAAAACTTGTCACGTCCTCGCTGTTAGTTCTGGATAACGCAAAAAACGAGATTTAGATTTAGGCTACTAATCTGTCAGCGTAATCAACATATCCCATGTTCCCATTATATATTTAAAATTCGCATACGAAGCAAGATTCATCTGCTCTTGTCCAAACCTTATAGACACGTTTTATTGGTATGACAGACATTTTAAATTTCTAATGTCAAATTTCTAATCAGCGACTCTTAAACCCCCGCACTACACATTTCACGAGTATTTCATTGAAATTTTGGTATTTTTATAATATATTGATTGCCATAATTGGATCCGCCATTTTGAATTTCAAATTTCTATTGTCACATTTGTAATCAGCGTCCCCGAAAACCCCCGATTAGGAATTTTCTGCGAGTATTTTTAATAAATATGACCACTGAATATTTCTGGAGAGATGTATTAATCAGCATAGCTGAGAAACTTGTTTAAAAAAATTGATCATAAATAGCAGTAAATATTTTTTATTAAATGCATGTTTGGGTTTTTTAACTTTAGAAAAAGTGATATATTAATATTATTTACAATCAACATTTGTTAAAGTAAACATTAGATCATATGAGATTTATAAATATTATATTTTATCGTACTTTGAGTTAATAAAGTTTAGATAATATAAAGTCTTTATAAACTAAATAGTTTATTAATTAACATTTTGAAAAATTGAGCATTTGAATAAATGTCAACTAGAAAAGAATAACATATGACTAAACAACAATTTTATTAATTCGATTTTTATCTTTTTTAGGATTAGGCGGTATTCAAATTATTCTATATCATAATGATGATTAAAAACTTTTATAGTAAATATAACATTTATATAGAAATATTATTCTTTAAAAAAGATATTTTATTTAAATAAATTATATTTTTCTACATTTAGATTTGACAGACATTTGTTAAATTACAATTTATACAAATTAAACATTGTAACACTTTAAAATTAGATTATTATAAAATTATAAAAAAGAAACTTTGGCTTATACAACTATTTTATCAGTTGAAAGCTTAGGTGAAAAAATTTTATAATTGCTTATGATTACAGTAAATGAGAATTGGATATTTTGATTATTGGCTTAAAAATAAATTATAGAATAAACTCATTTTCTTAATTAGACTTTAATATAAAATCACGTTATATTCAATGTTCTTTAGATCATTTTAACATTTATAACCTTTAAATTAGATCAAATGACTATTGGAGCATTTGCATAAACGGGAATAAACAGGCGTCTCGAAAAATATGTGCACATTGACCGGCGAATGTGCACATTCACCGTACTTCGCACATTAACCGTAACATATATATTTTTCTATCCAAAAAAAGATATCGCCGCCGCTGTTACGAGATTCTGTAAGGGCGTCCTTTCCTAAAGGGCTGTCTGGGGCTGTCAAAGCTATGTCTAATTTGATCTTTTTTTAACATGTAGGTAAAAAAAGAGACACAAATATTTATTTAATAAAATATGTTCGTACTATGTACATAAAAGATACTTTCTAAATCTGAATTAGTGCGGATTTGTTTACCAATTTGAATTACTAACATTTTTTACTAATTTGTAGTATTTTGTTACTAATTGGTAGTAGAAAATTACTAATTCAATAGAGGAGCTAAATTCTATAATGTGTTACGCACCATTTAATTAACATGACGCGTAACACATTATAGCATCCAGCCCCTTAATTAGTAGAACGTATTTTTTACTATTTCTAATTAGTAAATTTTCTACTAATAATTATTAAAAAATCACCTAAAAATTAGTAAAAACAGTTACTAATTCAATTGGTAAACGAATCCGCACTATTTCATTAGTAAAAACTTCTAATTCAGATTTAGAGAATAATAAAATATTGAATAATATTTCATTAAATAAATATTTTTTTATTAAAAATTTCATTTCAATTTTTAGAAATAAAATAATTATTTAAACTAATTCTCCAAATAAGTGAGAGGTATCCATTTAACACTCACCATTTTTAATATTTTATTATTCTCTAAATCTGAATTAGAAGATTTCTGCTAATGAAATAGTGCGGATTCGTTTACTAATTGAATTAGTAACTGTTTTTACTAATTTTTAGGTGATTTTTTAATAATTATTAGTAGAAAATGTACTAATTAGAAATAGTAAAAAATACGTTTTACTAATTAAGGGGCTGGATGCTATATTGTGTTACGCGCCATGTTAATTAAATGGTGCATAACACGTTATAGCATCTAGCTTCTCTATTGAATTAGTAATTTTCTACTAGCAATTAGTAACAAAATACTGTAAATAGTGCGAACATATTTTATTAAATAAATATTTTTATTAAATTTTTTTTTAATTTTTCGGTAAGCATAATGCAGGCTTATCCAGGTTTATCCAGAATTGGAAAATAAACTTTAAAACTCAGCGCACAAGAGCGCGGCGCGACGTTGTTTTACCGGGAAAAAAATGTTATTTTTTAATTATTTATTATTTTAATCCCATTTTGAAAAGAAAAGTTTTCTATCTGAAAAAAGCTCAGCTTTCATTCTAAATAAAAAAAATTAATAAAAAATGCCGATTTAACAAAAAAATGAAAATTAATTGTTTAATTTTCAAGGTCAAAAAATTATTTTCTTTGAAAAACTAAAATTATTATTGAAAAGTACACGAAAAAACCTTTCCAAAACATATTTTGTGAAAATCACACTTTTTTTAAAAGAACTATAAGTCAGCAAAGTATGATGTGTAAACGCATGAGGCCTGGATCACTTAACGTCAAATCCCCCAAATGTAGGTCAATTTTAAGGAAAATTTTGACATGCATGTCAAAAATTGACAAACAATTCCTTCTACCCTCAAAATTTAAGTGAATTTTTATGCCAGTTTTCATCTACACCTAAAGAATTGGCTATAAAATGCTTTATACCTGATCTTCCTTTAAAATTTAGGTTAATTTTAAGGCACAATATTATTTTAATATACCGGTCAAAGCTTGACAAGAACACCCTATTTGACCTGCTTCTTCTTCAAATTTTAGTTTTAAGAGGGTATTCTGGTCTAGAGGCCTAAATTTTAGGCTTTTTTCCGAGTAGAATAAAAAAGAAATTTTTAAATTTCCAGTATTTACTTTTCTTGTAAGTTGTTTATTAATATTTAAAGAATACAGAAAAACAATAAAACATTTTTAAACTTATAAACTGGTAAAGTGGGGACTGAAAAAAGGAGAGTGCGAACTTGTTGGCTGTGTGGAGGCTTTTGTAATGCTCGAAAATAATAAGATCCAAAAAAATTCTTAATTATTAAAGGCTTGGCTATGGTCGGTACCTTGGAAAAGATAAAAAAAATTCATTTAGCAAAATGGCAAGATTTAAAGGAAAGGTGTGATTTTTGATACTGCTTTTTAAAATTTTAAAATTTTTAAAAATTGCAAAGCAAAATATTTTTGAAAATTCAAGGTTCTGATCATAAAGAGATATACAAAGAACATTTCTGCAAAATTTGAAGTAAATCAGTTAAGTCGAATTAAGTCATCGTGCCAAAAAGAATTTTTTGCAGTACCCACTTTAACAGTTAATCACTTTTTAAATTTTTGTATTATTTTTTACTATTTTTCTGCAGTCTTTAAACATTAATAACCCGAGTCGAAATTAAAACCCTACTTTGAGGATTTAAACACTGAATAGAGTCTCCTTTACTGCTATTAACGCCTTTAGCATATATTTTACTGATATTTTAACCTACAGGTCTATCATGTTCCAAGAAACTTATAATCCAGAACCTACTTTGACTCTCTTTTAACCTATTAGACCCTCTTTTTAATATGTGCACCCTACATTTATTAAACCTCTAAAACCCTACTTTCAATCCGTTCACCCTACACTCATTTATTTAACCTGTAAAACCCTACTTTCAATCCTCTCAGCCTGCATTTATTTATTTAGTCTATAAGGCCCTACTTTTAATCTGCTCACCCTACATTTATAAATTACTATAATTGAAAAAATATTTCGTTCACTCCAAGTACAATGTACTTATGTTTAAAAATCATTTTGGAAGTTGCCTATCTTCCACATTTGTTTTAGAAATCACGTAAGTTAGAGGATTGTTTTGGAAACTACGTATCTTTCTGTTCCGTACAGAAACAACGTAACTCTGACTGTGGGTTTAGAACGTCTACTATTGTACTAAATAATATAATAATTTTATTTAAAAAATTACATTATTATTAAACATATACCTTTCAATGCATCAACTTTAAAAAAATCCACTTTACAAAATATTAACTTTAAAATAATAGTAACAATAATACAAAGTAGAGCCTTTAAAACGACTGTCAGAGTAATGTAGTTTCTACACGGAACAGAAGGATATGCAGTTTCCAAAACAATCCGCTAACTTACGTGATTTCTAAAACAAACGTGGAAGATAGGTAACTTCCAAAATGGTTTTCAAACATAAGTACATTATACTTGGAGTGAACGATTTAAAGAATTATAATTCACTTAGTGAATATTTTTAGTAATTATTTAATCATGTAAAAAAGTATTTTCGAATATTTTTCAGAAACTTTATTCAAGCTTTTTGTCATTAATAGGAATAAAAATAATAATAATCAGGGTTGATGCATAAAATTCTATCTTATTTAATTTTAACCAATTTTTAAATAAATGAATACCTTTTTACTTTTTAGGAAAGGATAATTTCATGTTTTAATTATTATATACTTTATAAACAAGATTTTAATAATAATAATAAAAAAAGTAATGATTCTATCACTGGGCTTCCAAATTAATTAAGTGTTAAAGTTGACGATCACTCCGAGTTAATACAATTTAAGAAATTAAAACAATTATTTTAACGTTTTCTAAAGCAAAGCTGTACTTTTCAGAAACTATAATTTTAAAATTGCAATGAACATATTGTCTAAATTTATTTAATAAAATTATAGTTCCTGAAGAGGACAGATTAGCTGTTGAAAACGTTAAAGGAATTGTTTTAATTTTTTCTATTGACTTGACTCGGAGTGATCGTTAACTTTAATACTTAATTAAGATTTTAATAAATAAATTTTTTGTTTCAAAAAATTACTTTATTAAAGTCTTGTTTATAAAATAAATAATAATTAAAACATGATATTACCCTTTCCTAAAAAGGTATTTGTTTTTTTTAAAATTGGTCAAAAATAAAATAGATAGAAATTTATGCATCAACCCTAATTATTATTATTACGGCTTTGTAGGGTCTAGGAGTATGAAAGTAGGTTATAAAAGGTTTTACAATGAAGGGTGTAGGAGAATGAATGTAGGGTTTACTGAATTCGAAATAGGCCCTCCTTTACTTCTTCAAATGGAAGATTTGGAATTTTCCGCCGGTTTTGGGAGTCAAAGTAGGGTCTAAATTTCATTAAAGTTAGAACCTCCTTTACTACTCCTAACTCTCAACAAACTCTGAAAATTCAGGGTTAAAGTAGGGCTTAAATTTCGACTCGGGAAACAACTTACAAAAAAATATTAGAAATTTTAAACTTTCTTTTTTATCCTACTCGAAAAAACGCCTTAAAATTGATGCCTCTAGACCAGAAATCCCCTCTCAACATTAATGGCAGTTTCGACCTACAAGTCAAAACCTGACAAAAAAATTAGCTTTCTTACGTTTTTTTCTGAATGTGTTTCTTATAGATCAAACAGAAGCCCCATAAAGACTGCCTGAAGAACCATTAGTCAAAATTTAGGTCAAATTAAACATATTTTAAACCTATATCTCAAAAAGCAACTTGCTTAAGATCCCTCAAGAAATCGTTCCCTTACATCAAAATTTAGATCCAATTTGGCCAAATTTTCGACCTACAGGTTAAAATATAAGTCAAATTTGAAACAAATTTTAGTAACTGAAAAAAACGCCAGAGGTTAAAAAAAGCAAGTAAAGATTAACAGCGTTGGGGAAAGTGAAATCAATGTCGGTGTGTATAGATGTATACATATATATAAATATATATATATATATATATATGTATATATATATATATATATATATATATATATATATATATATATATATATATATATGTTTTTATACACTTGATTGAAGGAGAGCCAAAGAGCGAATGTTCGATGCGGTTGAGAGAAGCAACAACGACGATAAACGACAGGAATTTCTCTATGTCTCGGGAAAACGCTATTAGCCATGGTAATAATAGTCAGCAACTCGTTAAGGAGCTGTAAAGTTCAAAGTTTTAGAAAAATTTGTATCACAAAAAAAATTATATATATATATATATATATATATATATATATATATATATATATATACATAAATATGCGACTCTTATTTTCTCTCTGGATTGGAATTCTCTTTATAAAAGTAGCAATGAATTTTTTCTCTCTAATCCTAAAAGATTAAATCTTTTAGTAGTTTTTTAGTTATTAAAAATATGCAATTATGATAAAATATTTTCAGAAAATAATTGCAATTTTTATTTTCAATTTTTTCTACCCTTTTTTTAAAAACCGGGCGAAAAAATGATACTTTGAATCATATAAATAGGAGAGAGAGAGAAAATGCAGAGAAGGAAAAGTTAGAGAAACTACTGTTCGAAAACTACTTTCTTGACGTAAAGGCATCGGGTCTAAATGGAATGCAGGAGAAAACATTAAGTTTCACTTTCTGCAGTTTCTCACAATCTATGTGACAAGATTTTACAATGGAAATTTGTGCCTCACAATTTCACTTATTTTATCGACTGCTTCACTATTTTCTATATGATTACAGTAATGTATTTATACACTTCTGTAAACTTTTTTAAATTTCTTTTTTGGTTTGTAATTTTTTTTTTTAATATTGAAAATAGTTAATTTTGCTTCAATTTCTTCCTCATTAGGAAAAAAGTTCATATTTTAATAATTATTTAATAAATTTTTTATAAAGAATTAATTTTTTTTAATGTTCTGCGCCTTTTAAAAATTAAAAAAAAATATTAACATACACTTATAACTATATGAAATCAAACTCCGTTGAGAAACTTAATGAGCGACAATTATTTTAAAAGTTATAATGAAAATTATATTGAACGGAGATGCGATTTTCATGATTTTAAAAATTGAAACATTATTTTTAATTATAAAATAAAAAAAACACTGTCGAATTAACATTTTTATTCAGTTATATAACAATAAAAATTATGAAAAACTAAGTTCAGCGTTGATGCACTATATATAATTTCCATTCTAACATTCAAAATCATTATCGCTCATTAATTTTCTCAACGGATTTTAATTTTTTATAGTTTTAAGTGTATATAAATATTTTTTTAAAATTGTTAAAGGGCGCAAAACATTAAACAAAATTAAATGTTTATAAAATATTTATTAAATAATTATTAAAAAATAAACTTTTTAAAATTTTTCTAATTTTTAACAAAAGTATATTTTATCCCCTTTATATTGCCGCTTGTTTCACTTAAATCGATTCGTTCATTTAGCAGAAATAACATTTTCTTTACTAATATTTTTATTAATTCTGGTCGAAATTTCATTCCTGACAAGAAAAATAATCGATTGATGTATATAAAGTATACATTTTATTAAAATTTATAAAAGGAATCGCTATATATATTTTTCAAAAAAGTGAAAATTTTGTATTTCTTGAGATTATTAAAAAAATCGGTCAAAAAACATTTTGACAATATTTGAATTTTTCTTTTCTGAAAAATTGGTAGATTTCAAATTCTGTGCGTAATTTTGTATAAAATGTTTTTAAATCCTCGAGAAAAGTACGAAGTAAAAAAATTGATTTTTATCGTTTTTGAAAAAAAATCTTTGTTTTTAGAATGAAATGATAAAAAAATACTGTTCTTATTCAATTTTGCTTCTTCATAAAGCTTCTACTGATGTCGATTTTTGAATTCCTTAAAATCTAATATTTTTACAAAATTTTCAAGTGCAATATATATATATTTCGTCGAGAAGAACAAATGTCCGGATTTTCAAAAATATCTAAAAAGAAAAATTTTTAAGAATTTTTTTCATTTTTGAAAAAAATCGATTTTCGTATTTTCAGAAATAACTTTTTTCTTTATTAAAATTTGCATTTAATCTTGTCAAAATTGTAATTCAGGCATGAAAACGAATGAATTCATTCTTATTTGCTAAAATTGTTAATAATTGTAATATTATGGAAAATCTGACAAAAAATTAAACAAATAAAAAAGCACGAACATGTACATTTTGAATCTAGGTATTTGTCCTATCCTTGTCATACACATTGAGATACATGAGTAAGACAAAACAAATAGATCTCTTTTTTAGAAGCAATTGAAATTCGATGACTTAGAATATAGGGACTATTAAATTTCTCGTTCTTTAGACTTTGTTTTGTTTAAAATTCAACTAAATGCAATGTACGATAAATTAAAATTTCAACAAATAAAAATTATGTGAAATAACGTTATGGTAAATTGGAAATTACTGCAATTTTTACTTTGACACTTGTGGATTCGACTTAATATTCATTATGCTTTTCCATTTCGAGATATAAGTCTGCAGCCCAGTATATCCCTTAAATTTGAAATATTTTACTTATTAATAATTTTTGTAGTAATTTAAAAGCTCGAAATCTCGAGCTCGAAAAACTGAAAAATTCAGTTACTTGATCCAATCGAGTATTCGAAATTATTCGAGCTTTTTATGAGACTCGACTCGGCTCGAGCTCAAACTTATTAAGGCCAACGCAGAATAGAAACGTAATCGCTATCGCAACCGCTAACGTTAACGGAAGAATGAGTTACAGAAGGATAGATATATTGTTTATCCTTCTCTAACTCATTCTTCCGTTAACGTTAGCGGTTGCGATAGCGGTTACGTTTCTATTTTGCGTTAGCCTTTAGGCTCGGCTCGGTTCGAAAAATGAAAAGCTCGAAAATACTCGATCGAGCTTCGAGCTTTTTGCATACCTCTATAAATTATGGTTGACTTATTCCCTTTAAATAAAAACAATTTTTTATATAAAACAAAACATGGAAAGATTGGTTGCTAATGCATTATGCTTTTGGGCGCTTCTTCTATTGTCCGATATAGTTTTTTACATTTATTACAGGTTTCTTACGTATAATACATATTTTACGTAATATACATAAAAAAACTTCGAGAGCAACCGTGAAACCCTGTTTACCAGGGACTCTCATCATATGCAGGTGCATGCGCATTTGCGTTTGGTAAAGGCCTAAGCACAACTGCTTCGCGAACGTCGTTCGCGAACGCAAAGCATGGGTTAGAAAAGGACAGCAATATATTTGTGTCCTTTTCTATCTCATGCGTCTCGTTCGCGAACGATCTTCGCGAATCTATAATCTAACCTAAATTGATTTAATCCGTTAAAGTCGGTTTTTTGTGTCGCGTGTTTATCACGCTCATTTATAAAGATGATCATACGATTCTTAATGCATAATGTTTTACTATTATTGACGATTAAGAATTTCAAATCAACATTGAAATATTTAAAATATCGGATACAATTCAATGGGGAAAAAATAATTATCTTTCAATTTTATATGACCTCAAATATAGTCCAAAAACGCGATTTTAAAAATTTTAGATTATGAGGTGGCCCAAAAATTGTTTAACCTATGCTATTAATACAACAGTTATATGGAGAAGGGAAAAAAGATGAGAAAGAAGAAAAAAGAAGCAGAAGAAGGAAAAACGGAGAAGAAGGAATAAAGGGAAAAAAAGGAAAAAAAGAGAGGAATTGTGAATATGAAGAATGTAAAAAAGAACGAAAACAAAATAAACTGACAAATTCATGGGAGTGTCGGTCGTTGTCCTGTCGTTCTAGTAAAACTGGTACAGTGTCAAGGTGGCAGAGGCCTGTGACAGGCCTTGATCTCCAATTCAGGGACCCTTTTAACTTCACCTCTCTCTTTCTTCATACATTCAGTGGCTTTACATCAGCAAACTGCGTATAAAGCACATGCCAATTTCGAGCCAATGAACTACACGTCGACTTTCACGGGATACACTTTCTTCTCCTCCATCACAATATGTGTTTATATATACATATAGAAAAAAATGATGCAAAATTGCGCTCATTCACCTAAAGTTAAAACACATTTACTGTTGTAGCAAAGAATTTTTATTTCTTTTTAAATTTCTCTCTTTCTCTCTCACTTAAGTAAAGACCTAATTTACAATATCCGGAGAGAAAGGAGACATGCAATTGACTATATGACCCATTCGATCCAATTTTTCCCATGAAACCAAATCTGCCGGATGTATTGGCCTTCGAGAATCATCGATCATTGCCAATATATATAGTCCTCTCTCCCCTGTGTCTCAATGTACACGTATTTATATACAAAATGTAGATCTAGTCACGCGAATAAATTTTCTCTTGAATATTCCCCTCTGCGTGCGATAATTGTGACTATACAGTATGTATAATATAGAGATAGAAAGTTAAATCTCTCTTCTTGGATGATTATAGTTCGTATAATTGAATATGGAAGAAAAAAATGACCATTTTTTAAATTAAATGTGTATTTAAGTTGCATCGTATATGCGCACCTGCATGTATATGCATATATATGTTCAACTTATATATGTATAAGGAAATTGATGTTTATGTAACTAAATGTCAAGAGACAGGAAAGGAAGAAAATTTGAGATATTTGTTAATTCCGGCGTCTTTGAATGAGTTAGTAACATTTTTCTCTTGAGTTTCTGATTCGACTTGGAATATAAACAGGAAGTAATTAATGTTGAATTGCTGTTTTAATGCTATTCACATAGACACGTATACACACAAATATATATATATATATATATATATATATATATATATACTAGCTGTCGGACCCGTCTTCGACGGGTTTTAGTTTCTACTAATATATTTGATAGACTGTCTACCCACTAAGAATTAAATTTTACTGGGAAAAACTAATAATTAGTAACCATTAACTATTTCGTTACGAAAATATTACAATTGGAATCGGTGACAGATTTTTTCTATCAAATTTGTTGTTCAGGAATAGTATTTGTCAACTTTCAGAACTTTATGTGCTTGTAGTAATGCAATTAATTTAATAAAATTTAATCCAAAATATACACCAGCATTTTGAGTCAAAATAGAGTCTAATTATAAATAATTGTGTCGCAATTAGACTTAAATTTTGACTCTGGTCTGTTGTTATAAATATTACATCAATAAAAATTAAAGTATAAAGCAGTTTTTAAAAACAAATTAATATAATAAAACTTTTTTAATTTGGTAAGAAATTACCGATTTTTCCTGGTCAAATTAAATTTTCGCAGCTATTTATCGGTTTCCCCGCGTAATTGGTATATACTTTGTTAAATGTCTTATAGTAGAAACTAAAACCTGTCAATGACTGGTACTGGTATATAAAATATTTTTTTATAACATACTTTCTTAAAGAAGAGTATTTTCATAAAATAAATCAATTTTTGTAGTCATCTGCAGATTTATTTATGGCAAAAACTAAAAATCAAGTATATTGCTGCTTAAGATTTGTCTTTACATTGCTCAAAACATCTTTAGAAGTTCAATCAAAAAGTAAAATAGCGTAACTTTTTACCATGTAAGCTTTACTTTATGCCCAGTGGCATTTTGTTAAGTACAAAATTGTACAAAAGGGTCTAGGATAAATGTGTGTATTACCGTGGTTTGAAATCTAATGCAGACTTAGTCATTAGATTGTGAAGAAACCTCACAAGATATTTGTATAATTTTTTTTTTAAATTGATCTTTGACTTTATTTGATGTAATATAAAAATTGAGAATGTCGTAGAGCGTATATTTTATTAAATAATAAATATTTTTGAAAGTAATGCAAGTGCAGGTATTACCGTTGTGCTCAAAGCTTCATGATCGGAATACCGTGTGCCCTATACCGCGAAAATTTCATCTTGTACACGGAAAAAATTCCGGGACATTAGATGCGCCGAGGTCAGTGTCAACAGTAGTACATTTCATTTTGCACATCTGAGGTGCCATTTCGAGATATCAGACGTACATAATGCACGTCAGATACGCCAAACTGGCACAGATGGCGTGCAAAATAAATGTAGAAGAAAATTTGACACAACCTGAACATCTAACGTGCCGAAACTTTTTCCGTGTAGAATTCACAAACGTTTGCATAAAATTAAGCAAATTTGAAACAATAGTTTATTAATTTAACAATAAATATTCTTATATTTTAGCAGATACTAATAATGATCACAGAATTCGTTATAAATCTATTAATAACTTTATTTAGTGATTTATTTAGTACCTAATAACATTTAATTAAATATTTTTTATGAAAATAGTAATTATTATTAAAATAACAATAGTATTTGGTCTAAATCATATTGAAATTATTTTTAATTCCTGCGGTTCTCATTTAACTTGAAAAGCACGATTTGTTACTTTACATATTATTTGTAATGATAATAACGACCCACGGTATTTGGCGCACAAGTTCAAAACGTTGTCCAATTGCCGTGTTGATAAAATAAAAGTACGTTGAATCATAATTTACCACGAAATTTTGACTTTAAAAATAGGGGAGACCGGGGCTAAACCGGAAAAGTCAAATATTTCCGAAACCGTGAAGAATTTCAAATCGTGTAAATAACCTATGAACGCGCAATTTCGTGATGCATATGCTGCATGAGGTTTTAGAGACGTGTCATTTTTCTTGTAATAATAGTTGCCGTTAATATGTGAAAATGTCATTTCTTGAGGTAAAAGTAAAAAATATTTTTTTTCATTTTTTTGAGTTTTTATCGTTAAAATTAAAGTGCAAATATCATATGGCCATTTTTCTTTTAGCTCAAGGTGTACTGAGTTTAGTAGAAAAAAAGTTTAATGGAAAACATTAAGAAGAAAAAATATATTGCAGGTTAATGATTAGATGACGGTGTGGGGCTGAATCGGACATCGTGATTAAAAACAACCAAATCTTTGAATTCTTTAATTTATTTTATATTAATTAACTATTTTATATTATATTCTTTGCTTAGAACCACTTTATAAATAAATAAATAAAGAATTTATTTTAAAACTCGAATTCGCAAGCGAGTTTGCTACAAACAGACAAGCCTGAAAACTGTAATTCATTTTATATTATAATATTATTACCGATTTTACATATTATATTATATTCTTTGTATAGAACTATCTACAAATAAATAAAAGAAGAATTGATTTGACTTTTTTTACCAAAAAAAAGAAAATTTGTATCTCATTCTTTAATTAATTGGCCGTGTCCGATTTAGCCCCATGGGGTGTCCGGTTTAGCCCCACCAATTTTCGGATTTTCGTTTTTGAGGTAGTCACCTTCGAAGCAATATATCTCTAAAGCTATTGTACTTTTTTTAAATCGAACAAGTGCGATTTGTAGGTGAAAGTACAAGCTTCAAAACGGTATATTACACTTTAGCAAAAAGTATGTTTTTGTATGAGTTTTCTGGTCAAAGACCAAATCCGTCCGGTTTAGCCCCGGTCTCCTCTACATTAATTAATCGAAAATACAAAAATTAACAAGTTTAAAAGTGTTAATAATAAAAAAGCGATTTATATAAAACTGTATTTTTGCATTACAATGAGGAATTTATCAAACTATCCGCACCTACGAAATTAAAAATTTTTAGAAACGAGAAATGTTAGTGAAATAAGCATAATTTTTTATTTATTAAACACGTACAATATGAAAGTAGCTATCTGAATAACATGTAATACTTAATTATAGATAGTTTAAAAGCAGTTCATTGAAAAATATAAAATTTGGATATTTGCGATTTTTTGAATTTTTGTTAAAATTATGTTAATACTTACATCTTAGTTATAGAAGATTTTTTTAGCAAATATATTCTAGAATGTGACTAAATAACATGTTATACTCCATTAAACAAAGTTTGAAAGCATTTTTTTTTTAAATGTAAAATTTGATAATTTTATATTTTGGAATTTTTGAAAAAATTGAATATCTCCCGTTCTAATTAATATTTTTTAAATCTGTAGTTTTAAAAACCTTCCTTGGCCTAAGGTCAAACATTCTGCCAAATTTGGTTTCAAACGGTTTAGCAGTATTTAAGTGATTCGCGAACAAAGATTCTGTAACATACGGACATACATACATACACGAAATTTTTTATTGTCATTTTTGGAATCCTGGATGCTCAAAAGAAATAACTATATAGGAAATTTAGATTTCTGAGCAATGTACAGACAAAAGTCTCATCTTCTATACACTCGGGTCGCAAAGTTTCAGTACATTTTGACTGTTTACTTGTAAATGCTCGCTCCACTTCAAATTCAAATATTTCTGTAAAAATAGATGCAACAGCTATCACACAAGGATCATTTTAAAGCTCAATAAATTTAGAGTCAAATAGGCAAAAAAAATAACCAATTTAATATTGTAAATTTGAAAATATAACTCTTTAAAGTTAGAGATTTTTTATGAAAATTGCGATTTCGTAATCTGGAGTTCAAGCGAACGCCAATTGAAGAAAAAAATTTTTTAAGACTTGAAATTTGTGCACCTTCAAATAAGGTGAACGATATATTATGTAGATTAAATTCTATTGATAAACATTTAAAATTTACTTTAGAGTTATCTAACAATAATAGAATTAATTTTCTAGATCTTTCCCTTTTAATTGACAGTAATAATTTTATTGAAACAAATTGGTTTCGTAAATCTACATGGACAGGCAGATATATGAACTTCTATTCACACCATCATCTAAGTTATAAAATAGGTATTATATACACTCTAGTTGATAGGGCTATTAAATTAGCAGATCAACAATTTCATCATGAAAATCTTGACATTGTTATAAAAACATTGCTACTTAATGGATACCTTATTGATTTGTTAAATAGAAAGATTTCACAAAGGTATAATACTCTTACAATAAAATAAAATTCTTTTTAATATTTTTAAACAACATAATTTTAATTTGTTTTTCACTAACTCTAATAATTTAAAAAATTGTATTTTTCCAAAATTGAAAGATCCAACAGAAAAATCTTTAAGATTGGTTAAATTATTATATAAAATAATGTTTTTTATAAAAAAAATTTTTGAAAATTTTTTTTTCTTTTTTATACTTATACTTATAATGCTCTTCTGAGAGGTAAGAAACTTTTTCATTTTATTTAAAACATAACCTTCAAATACCTGTCTAAATTAAAATTCAAACAATTTTTAATTTTCTCTTTCAGATATTTAATCATCTTTGATTTCTTTTTATAATGTTTCCAATTTGGATAATATATATGTAAAATTGTTCATCCCCTGATTAGGAACCATATATGGTTCGAAACTAGTTGGGACTTTAAATAAACACCAAAAAACCGTATTTAGGCCTTTTTATTATTCTACAAATTTATTTTTTTATATTTCCATTGCACATGATCGAAATCAATTTAAATTAGTCTAATATGATCACTGGACAACTAATAACGCATAATTAAATTTATTTAAATTGTTGCAAACAATTGAGGGGCTGGATGCTATAATGTGTTACGCGCCATGTTAAGTGAATGGCGCGTAACACATTATAGCATCCAGCCCCTCAATTTTATTTAACAAATAGATTACTTTGGACCTTCGTCATAAAAAAATTGTTTTTGTAGACAAGTTTAAATGTATGTCTATTTTTGTAAAAAATTATTTAAAAGTTAAAAATGATCATTTCTATTAAGAATTATGGGTAAGACTCTGTCAGAAAATATGCGATTTGCATGGGGTCTTTGTAATAGGCTGTAATAGCGAGATATCATGTTATAAAGACAAAAAAATAATTCTATTTTTTTCGGAATTTCTTACTCTGACTTTGACTCCTGGCACAGTTTAGCAAAGTTTATGAAAAAAATTGTTACTTTTACAGACAATTCCTTGTAACCAAAGCTTTAAATAGAGACAAAGAACAGCAAAAAATATTTACGGGTTCCCGAGATATTACAAAAAGAGTCGGACCGTGCAAAGCAGAATTTTTTTTTAATTGATGAATTTTAACATATAAACTTATATATAAAAATATATAAGGAAATTGCAACCATTATCGAATATAAAGATTTCTAAAGAATCACTTATTTACATCTGTAATTAGTACCTTTAATTCATTCACTAGGATGCTGATTGTATTTGTCCAAAATTAACACATATTGCATATTATTGTATTAAAATTTCAATTTTTATTGAAATTCAAATTGCTATTTAAAAACAGTTAGGTTTTAAAAAAAATGTGCTGAGAGTTTAAGTAATATCTGCCAAAATGCATTATTTATTATAAATATACATACATTTTTAGAAAAACGCATCTTGTTAATTATCACAAATATGTCCGACAAATTTTCAAAAACTCATTAGATTAGCTTGAAATTTGTTAATCGGGAGTTTTTGGGGTCGCTGGTCACGTATCTGGGGTCCATTTTTCAAAATTCTAATTGTTGGATTCAATATGACAGACGAATTTTCAGTTAAAATTCGATAATCATAGTATTTATTTTTTTATTTTTTTTATTATTAAAATTTTTTATTCAATTTATTTATTTATTTATTATTAATTATGTATACATATATATGGGCATTTCCACGTGAAATTTTTTTATGACATTTTAGAATCGGTTAAACATATTTTTCTCGTTCCTTATAGAAAAATATTAAGTACGTATTTTTTTATTTTTTCATAATTGCCAAAATTTTCGAGATATCAATTTTCGAAATTTTGGATTTTCAAAAGCAGACTTATTTTCAATAGCTTATAACTTTGAAAGTATTGAGTTTCGAAAAAAAGTTGTCAAAGAAAAAAAGTTTTACTTTTTCTTCAACTTTAAAAAGATAAAAAAAAATATTTCTTAAAATTTTTTAGAAAAAAAAATAATTTTTTTATAAATAAATTAATTAAAAAATTTATAATTTTAAAAATTGGACTCTAGATTTTTAACCCGCGACTCAAAAAACCCCCGAGTAACAAGTTTCAAGTAAATTTAACGAGTTTTTGAAAAATTGGCGGCCATGTTGGATCCGCCATTTTGAATTTTAAGAATTAGACTTCAGATTCGTGATCAGCGACCCTAAAAACCCCCGAGAAACAAATTTCAAGCAAATTTAATGAGTTTGAAAAAAAATTGTCCGCCATATTGGATCCGCCATTTTGAATTTTGAAAATTGGACTTCAGATTCGTGATCAGCGACCCCAAAAACCCCCGTGTAACAAGTTTCAAGCAAATTTAATGAGTTTGAAAAAAATTGTCCCCCATATTGAATCCGCCATTTTGAATTTTGAAAATTCGACTTATATTCGTCATCAGCGATCCCTAAAACCCCCAAGTAACAAATTTCAAGCCGATTTAAACACTTTTAATAATTTCGTACTTTCGAATCAAAATTTTGAAAAAAATTTGAACTTCAAACTCTATTTTTGAGCCGCCATTTTAATTTTTAATTTTCTCTATAGTCCTATCTTCTAGGTTATATATCTATGTCACGTTATTTGTAATATTTGAAATTATTTTTACGCCATTTCATAGTAGAAAAAATTGAAAATTAAACCAAAATTGGAAAAAAATCTGACTTTTTTAATAAAAAACATTCATAACTTTTTTGTTTATAAATTTTTGATGGTTTTTTTAACGCCATTCGATAGAGCGCATATGAAAACATAAGAAATGATAATTCGTGAATTTTTTTATTGATTTTTTAGTACCGAAATAAGTCCTCAAACTTCATGCCAAAATTATGTCCATCTGGGCGTTAAAGGGTTAATTTTACAAAGTACATTCTTACTGGGATCCATTTTTTAATTTAATTTATTATATATCGATATTTAAAAAGTGGATCCCAGTAAGAATGTTCTTGGTAAAATTAATTTTCGACACTTTTTTCACAGACAAGTAATTGACTCAACGGCGAATTAGAGAAATCGATGATTGAAAATTCTGCTTTGCACGGTCCGACTTTTTTTGTAATGTTTCGGGAACCCGTAAATATTTTTTGCTGTTCTTGGTCTCTATTTAAAGCTTAGGTTACAAGGAAAAGGCTGTAAAAGTAACAATTTTTACATTGTAATTGTTTATTCTCTTTTTTTTATTGTTCACATGAAGTGAGGATCGGTTTTGCATATTTACATTTATTTTTTAGGAATTTATAAAACATTTTTCTAGCAATCACAGCACATATTACTTAACTTTAATTCTCTTTTGGTTAAATATTTTATTCATTGTCAGTTGTAAAATCTTCTTGACAAGGCGATTTGAATTAAGAAACGTAGTATTTTGTGACATCTTTGGAAGTAGTTAAGTACAGAAACGAAAAAAGATTAATAACAAATTTCGTATATATTTTACTAAAAATAGGGCAAAAATTAAAACAGGCAAAACCGTTGCTGCTATTATATTGGAAATTTGGATACTGTTTAACAATTTATATTTATTATCATTTCAAAGAAGGCCTTAAAATTTATTTTTTAAAAGTAATACTATTAATTCAAGTTTAACTATGTCAACATAACATATATAGACATAAATAATTTCAGAGTAAAGTTACTAATGATTCATTTATTAACCTTTTTGTTCAGAAAAAGGTCCAAAAATGTATTTAAATTGAGTCAAAATAATTTAATAGTTCATTACAGACAGTTGAATTTTATTTTAATTACTATCAGAATTTGATATCTTGATTTTTTCTTGAGATTTCCTCCCGAAAAAATGGGGGTCGGTTTAGGACCACCCATTTTGAGAAAGTTAAAAACGTAAATTTTCGCTTTCTCTTTAGATCTTTCATTAATGACAATTAGAAACCTCGGCAATCGTCAGAAAACATTAAAAAATAGTTCCTTTTAGTGATGCATGTCGAGCAGATAGATGTCATTTGTTTTTTCGTCTCCTTTCATAAAGGAAGTGAGATGAAACTATAAAATTCAATTGTTTTAATTGTTATTTTAACGATTTTCTCGACTTTAACGAGAAGTTGTCGATCAAGACTCGCTCGACATGCAACACTAGTTCCTTTACCCAAAAAAATTTTGAGGAAAACAAAGAAACACATTTTTGGCACATTTTTAGCCTTTGCAGTTTAGGGGGTCGGTATGGGACCACCCTCCCCTACACATGTATACTCACATATATAATGTACCTCAAAAAAATTGTTTTGACTTTTTCGAAAATGTAATTTAACCAAATAAATAAATTATTAAAAATATATTATCAATAATACGTTTGTTTACGACCACAAATTGGGTATTGAAAAATAAATTTTTTTGCAAATTTTTAAACAAAATTTTATTTTTCTTAAATGAATAAACCGATTGAAATAAATCAAGCTTGAATATTAAGGGGATAAGATATAGGGGAGACCGGGGCGTAATGGATCACATTTCACTTTTTGTTGCTTAACTTTGTCATTCTTTCTTTAATAAAAATTTTATTGTTTGAAAAACATAGCCAAACATCTCAGCTTTCAATTTAAAAAAAGTACGCCCTAATATCACTTACACTTTTTTTCTAGAACAATGTTTTTAGAGAAATGCAAGGTAAGAAATTTCGCTTCGGGCCGGGGCGTAATGGATCAACAATGAAATTATAATTCAGATCATCAAATATTATTATGGTATTGACAATTTAGGTTTCTATTGTATATTTATAACAAGGAATTTTGAAAATGGAAGATAGTTAATTTAAACCTTTAAAAATTTTCATGCAATTTTCAAATTTTAAAAAGTTGTAGCGAAATGCAAAATCCATTTCCTTTAAAATTGTATTCTCCAGTTATTTTTTTTAGAAAAGGTTATCATTGGTACTTATTAATATATAACTTACAAGAAATTAAACTTGACAGGATTATTTTATTAATATATTAAATATAATAGGTTTTTCTTAATAGAATAAGCAAAGTGATCCATTACGCCTCGAAGGAGTTTGTTAAAAATTTTGTTATTTTTTATCAATACCGTATATATAAAAAAAATTGGCAATTGTTCTTTAAGAACAAATGTTTAAAGCTCAAAACCTGATTTACAAACATTGTTTACAAGTAATTTTGAAAAAGATATAACAAAAAATAAAAAATTTACTTTCAAGCGTCAAAATGACTATTTCTGCCATATTTTTAACAATAATAAATGAATAACAATGAAACTTGGTACAAACTTACAGTATGCCAAGTACATTATTTTGATCAAAAACCGAAATTACTCTGATTTACCACTTTTGAATAAATACAATTATTAAAAAAATTGTATTTTTTAGAGACAAATTTATGCTTATATAAAAAAAGATATTAATAAGTAATAAAAAATTGATTAATTAATTTTAAATTTACATTTCAAAAAAATTTTTGGCAAACTACACTACCGTCCGAAATTGTACGAACGCTAACATCTCGAGCTATTAAAAAACACACCCGCACAGAAACAGTGATAACTCGTTTAAAAATGAAGCTAGATGCTTTTTTTAAATTGAATTGGAAAGCTTATTAAATTTCTAATGAAATGCTACTATGTTAAGTTGTATTTCATAAATAGGAAGCGAGATATCATGTTATAAAGACAAAAAAATAATTATATTTTTTTCGGAATTTCTTACTCTGACTTTGACTCCCGGCACAGTTTAGCAAAGTTTATGAAAAAAATTGTTACTTTTACAGACAATACCTTGTAACCTAAGCTTTAAATAGAGACCAAGAATAGCAAAAAATATTTACGGGTTCCCGAGATATTACAAAAATAGTAGGACCGTGCAAAAATACAATTTTTTTAATAATTGTATTTATTCAAAAGTGGTAAATCAGAGTAATTTCGGTTTTTGATCAAAATAATGTACTTGGCATACTGTAAGTTTGTACCAAGTTTCATTGTTATTCATTTATTATTGTTAAAAATATGGCAGAAATAGTCATTTTGACGCTTGAAAGTAAATTTTTTATTTTTTGTTATATCTTTTTCAAAATTACTTGTAAACAATGTTTGTAAATCAGGTTTTGAGCTTTAAACATTTGTTCTTAAAGAACAATTGCCAATTTTTTTTATATATACGGTATTGATAAAAAATAACAAAATTTTTAACAAACTCCTTCGAGGCGTAATGGATCACTTTGCTTATTCTATTAAGAAAAACCTATTATATTTAATATATTAATAAAATAATCCTGTCAAGTTTAATTTCTTGTAAGTTATATATTAATAAGTACCAATGATAACCTTTTCTAAAAAAAATAACTGGAGAATACAATTTTAAAGGAAATGGATTTTGCATTTCGCTACAACTTTTTAAAATTTGAAAATTGCATGAAAATTTTTAAAGGTTTAAATTAACTATCTTCCATTTTCAAAATTCCTTGTTATAAATATACAATAGAAACCTAAATTGTCAATACCATAATAATATTTGATGATCTGAATTATAATTTCATTGTTGATCCATTACGCCCCGGCCCGAAGCGAAATTTCTTACCTTGCATTTCTCTAAAAACATTGTTCTAGAAAAAAAGTGTAAGTGATATTAGGGCGTACTTTTTTTAAATTGAAAGCTGAGATGTTTGGCTATGTTTTTCAAACAATAAAATTTTTATTAAAGAAAGAATGACAAAGTTAAGCAACAAAAAGTGAAATGTGATCCATTACGCCCCGGTCTCCCCTATATCTTATCCCCTTAATATTCAAGCTTGATTTATTTCAATCGGTTTATTCATTTAAGAAAAATAAAATTTTGTTTAAAAATTTGCAAAAAAATTTATTTTTCAATACCCAATTTGTGGTCGTAAACAAACGTATTATTGATAATATATTTTTAATAATTTATTTATTTGGTTAAATTACATTTTCGAAAAAGTCAAAACAATTTTTTTGAGGTACATTATATATGTGAGTATACATGTGTAGGGGAGGGTGGTCCCATACCGACCCCCTAAACTGCAAAGGCTAAAAATGTGCCAAAAATGTGTTTCTTTGTTTTCCTCAAAATTTTTTTGGGTAAAGGAACTAGTGTTGCATGTCGAGCGAGTCTTGATCGACAACTTCTCGTTAAAGTCGAGAAAATCGTTAAAATAACAATTAAAACAATTGAATTTTATAGTTTCATCTCACTTCCTTTATGAAAGGAGACGAAAAAACAAATGACATCTATCTGCTCGACATGCATCACTAAAAGGAACTATTTTTTAATGTTTTCTGACGATTGCCGAGGTTTCTAATTGTCATTAATGAAAGATCTAAAGAGAAAGCGAAAATTTACGTTTTTAACTTTCTCAAAATGGGTGGTCCTAAACCGACCCCCATTTTTTCGGGAGGAAATCTCAAGAAAAAATCAAGATATCAAATTCTGATAGTAATTAAAATAAAATTCAACTGTCTGTAATGAACTATTAAATTATTTTGACTCAATTTAAATACATTTTTGGACCTTTTTCTGAACAAAAAGGTTAATAAATGAATCATTAGTAACTTTACTCTGAAATTATTTATGTCTATATATGTTATGTTGACATAGTTAAACTTGAATTAATAGTATTACTTTTAAAAAATAAATTTTAAGGCCTTCTTTGAAATGATAATAAATATAAATTGTTAAACAGTATCCAAATTTCCAATATAATAGCAGCAACGGTTTTGCCTGTTTTAATTTTTGCCCTATTTTTAGTAAAATATATACGAAATTTGTTATTAATCTTTTTTCGTTTCTGTACTTAACTACTTCCAAAGATGTCACAAAATACTACGTTTCTTAATTCAAATCGCCTTGTCAAGAAGATTTTACAACTGACAATGAATAAAATATTTAACCAAAAGAGAATTAAAGTTAAGTAATATGTGCTGTGATTGCTAGAAAAATGTTTTATAAATTCCTAAAAAATAAATGTAAATATGCAAAACCGATCCTCACTTCATGTGAACAATAAAAAAAAGAGAATAAACAATTACAATGTAAAAATTGTTACTTTTACAGCCTTTTCCTTGTAACCTAAGCTTTAAATAGAGACCAAGAACAGCAAAAAATATTTACGGGTTCCCGAAACATTACAAAAAAAGTCGGACCGTGCAAAGCAGAATTTTCAATCATCGATTTCTCTAATTCGCCGTTGAGTCAATTACTTGTCTGTGAAAAAAGTGTCGAAAATTAATTTTACCAAGAACATTCTTACTGGGATCCACTTTTTAAATATCGATAAATTTGCTTGAAACTTGTTACACGGGGGTTTTTGGGGTCGCTGATCACGAATCTGAAGTCCAATTTTCAAAATTCAAAATGGCGGATCCAATATGGCGGACAATTTTTTTTCAAACTCATTAAATTTGCTTGAAATTTGTTTCTCGGGGGTTTTTAGGGTCGCTGATCACGAATCTGAAGTCTAATTCTTAAAATTCAAAATGGCGGATCCAACATGGCCGCCAATTTTTCAAAAACTCGTTAAATTTACTTGAAACTTGTTACTCGGGGGTTTTTTGAGTCGCGGGTTAAAAATCTAGAGTCCAATTTTTAAAATTATAAATTTTTTAATTAATTTATTTATAAAAAAATTATTTTTTTTTCTAAAAAATTTTAAGAAATATTTTTTTTTATCTTTTTAAAGTTGAAGAAAAAGTAAAACTTTTTTTCTTTGACAACTTTTTTTCGAAACTCAATACTTTCAAAGTTATAAGCTATTGAAAATAAGTCTGCTTTTGAAAATCCAAAATTTCGAAAATTGATATCTCGAAAATTTTGGCAATTATGAAAAAATAAAAAAATACGTACTTAATATTTTTCTATAAGGAACGAGAAAAATATGTTTAACCGATTCTAAAATGTCATAAAAAAATTTCACGTGGAAATGCCCATATATATGTATACATAATTAATAATAAATAAATAAATAAATTGAATAAAAAATTTTAATAATAAAAAAAATAAAAAAATAAATACTATGATTATCGAATTTTAACTGAAAATTCGTCTGTCATATTGAATCCAACAATTAGAATTTTGAAAAATGGACCCCAGATACGTGACCAGCGACCCCAAAAACTCCCGATTAACAAATTTCAAGCTAATCTAATGAGTTTTTGAAAATTTGTCGGACATATTTGTGATAATTAACAAGATGCGTTTTTCTAAAAATGTATGTATATTTATAATAAATAATGCATTTTGGCAGATATTACTTAAACTCTCAGCACATTTTTTTTAAAACCTAACTGTTTTTAAATAGCAATTTGAATTTCAATAAAAATTGAAATTTTAATACAATAATATGCAATATGTGTTAATTTTGGACAAATACAATCAGCATCCTAGTGAATGAATTAAAGGTACTAATTACAGATGTAAATAAGTGATTCTTTAGAAATCTTTATATTCGATAATGGTTGCAATTTCCTTATATATTTTTATATATAAGTTTATATGTTAAAATTCATCAATTAAAAAAAAATTCTGCTTTGCACGGTCCGACTCTTTTTGTAATATCTCGGGAACCCGTAAATATTTTTTGCTGTTCTTTGTCTCTATTTAAAGCTTTGGTTACAAGGAATTGTCTGTAAAAGTAACAATTTTTTTCATAAACTTTGCTAAACTGTGCCAGGAGTCAAAGTCAGAGTAAGAAATTCCGAAAAAAATAGAATTATTTTTTTGTCTTTATAACATGATATCTCGCTTCCTATTTATGCAATACAACTTAAAAAAGTGGCAATTCATTGGAAATTTAATATGCTTTCCAATGCAATTGAAAAAAACATCTAGCTTTATTTTTAATTGAGTTATGACTGTTTCTGTGCGGGTGTGTTTTTTAATAGCTCGAGATCTTAGCGTTCGCACAATTTCGGACGGTAGTGTACATGTGTATGTATTGTATGTATATGTGTGAGTATACATGTGTTAATATTGAGTGAATATGTGTGATTATACATGAGTACGTATTGAGTGTACATATGTGAGTATACATGTGTATGTGTGTAGTGTATATGTTTGAGTATACATGTATATGTGTGAGTACACATGTGTATGTGTTTAGTGCATATGTGTGAGTATGGGACATTCCACGTCAACCGGATCAGGAGGATGTCCAAAATTCTATGGGACTGATCTTTAAGAGTAAGGTCTCAAAATAATCGTGTGAATGTCCTCTGTCAAAAGCAATCTGGTCTTTTGCACAAAACAATATGGGGGAACAAATATGGCGCCTAAAATGATTAAAAATAAAATTTTGTTTCGAAAATCTTCTGATTTCAAGAATCAAACCAATGGAAAAAAGTGAGTAATACTGCTTGCCTAGGTTTTTGAGGTTGCTGATTACGAATCTGAAGTCAGATTTTAAAAATTCAAAATGGTGGATCCAAAATGGCGGTCGAATTTTAAAAAATTCATTCGATTTACCTGAAACTTCCTACTCGGGGGTTTTCAGGGTCGCTGATTACGAATCTGAAGTGAGATTTTAAAAATTCAAAATGGCGGATTCAATATGGCGGTCGAATTTTAAAAAAATTTATTCCATTTACCTGAAACTTCTTACTCGGGGTTTTTCAGGGTCGCTGATTACGAATCTGAAGTCAGATTTTAAAAATTCAAAATGGCGGATCCAATATGGCGGTTGAATTTTAAAAAATTCATTCGATTTACCTGAAACTTCTTACTCGGGGGTTTTCAGGGTCGCTGATTACGATTCATTGATTAACCTTGAAAAGGGCTGATTGAAATCGGATTTCCTTTTTAATGTTGGAATCCATTGATTAGCCCTGAAAAGGGCTGATTGTATGTTGATTGCTTTTTTGGAGTTGGAAGCCATGTATTAGCCCTGAAAAGGGCTGTTTGAAAATCTTTATATTTAAAAATTCAATATTGAATTATTGAAAGATTGTCTTCTGCACCAGAGTACAGTTATATTTTATTTTATTAACACAAGTGACGATCGAAACAAGTAATAATTAAATAAAACTGAAAGAAAAATTTTCTAGGTTATTAAAACAAGTGACTATCGTCACTTTCATAAGAAAAATTTCAAAAATATTATTAGAAAATTTTCCCGATTTACCAGTTAATGCAAAAGTATGCAAGACTTGTAGAACTATGTGCGCTGAAAAATTCTACTCTAGTGCGAAAGACGTAACTTTATTTGAAAACTCGAAAAATTCAGACACAGAGAAAGAAGCAAGCCCGAAGAAAAAAATATGTTTGTCTAGAGAAAAGTAATTAGAAGAACTCTTAAAGGGACTCAAAGAAAAATTTTCTAGTTTACCTGAAAATGATCCTTTACGATTGTCTATTCTCACTATTGCTCCCAATTGTTGGTCAATTCGAAAAATTGAAGAAGAGTACAACACTTCTTATAGAATGGCCAAACAATCCAAGGAATTAAAAAAGACTGCAGAAGTTTTAGGTACACCACCTCCAAAAATGGGTAAAAGTTTACCTAAAAGTACTGTAGTAGCAGTTAAAGATTTCTATGAGAGTGAAGTAAATAGTAGGATAATGGCAAATAAAACAAGTTGTGAATTAAGATGTTCATTACATGAACATTTTGCTTCCTCTTTACGATAAGCAAAAAATTTGCTTTAAAGTGAATTTTTTCATTTTATTTAATTCTATTAATGCTAATAAAATATATTCTTTTTATACATCAATTTGTTTCGTCTTGATGAAATGAAGATTTTTAGTTTGTTTTTAAGTCTAGATTAACATTTTATTATAAAGCAACATAATTTTTAAGAAGGAAATAAATTTCTAATAAAAGTGCGAATTTTTGGTTTTAATTATGTTTAATTCTATAAATTCAAATAAAATATATACTTTATATATACCAATCGATCCGTTTTAATGCAACGGATAAGATTATTGAAAAAAATGAGTAAAATCTTATTGTACTGGAATATAATTTTGATGAAAGAACTAAATTTTTGATAAAAAAAGGTAATTTTTTTGCTTTAATTGTCATTACCTCTAGAAACTCTCATACAATTTATACTTTATATATACCAATCGATTCGTCTTGATGCAAAGAAGAAGATTTTATTGTATATTAACTTCAATATTCAATTTAAAAAAATTTTTTGAAAAAAAATTTTTTTTTTTGAAAAAAGTAAAAAAAATTTTTTTTAATAGATTTTTTAATGTCCATCAATCCATTTCGAGATATTTTTATGATAAATATTCCTAGCAATTTTCAGCCGAATTCGTTAAAACCTCTTCGAGTTATCGTGTTCACAAAAATCGGGATCCACACACACACACACATACACACACACATACATACATCCGGACAATTGTTCAGGGTCTTATATAACATAGTCCCATATAGAAGAAAATTTGTCAAAAGAATTTTTAAAAATTTTGTAAATTAAACGACTACAAAGCTTCCTCACGAGGAAGCAAAAGATGTCGTAAGCGTAAGAATTGATGGTCAAAAACAGAGTGTACAGAAACGATTGTTACTTTCTGATATAAAAGTACTCCATAGTCAATTCAGAGAAGAGAATCCCGAAATCCATATTGGATTAAGTAAATTCGCGTATTTGAGACCAAAATGGTGTGTACTTGCTGGTGCAAGTGGGACACATAGCGTATGTGTATATGTTATTCACGAGAATTTTAAATTAATGTTTGACGCTCTTGATTTCAAAAGTTTAACAAACGATTTAGAGAACCCCCTACTAAATTACACTGATTGCTTAAACTTTATTACTTGTCAATACGCATCACCGCTTTGTTACTTAAATGAATGCGAGAACTGTCCAAAAATTGAAATTATTTCTGATTACGTAATGAAAGTTCTTAAAGAAAACCAAATATCTCAAATCATTTATAGCAAGTGGCAGTCTACTGACAGGTGCACGCTTAATAAAGAATGTCTTTCTGCTGAAGATTTCGTTGATGAATTATCTGATCAGTTGCAAAAATTACTAACTCATCATTTTATTGCTAAGAACCAATCAGAATTTTTATTCCACCGAAAGAATAATCTAAGTGATGAGGAGGTTTTAGTACAGTGTGATTTTTCTGAAAATTATGCATATGTTGTACAAAATGCTGCTCAAGCATTCCACTATAATAATGATCAATGTACATTACATCCTGTAGTAGTCTACTATAAATCTGAGAATAAAATTAAGCACTCTATTTTTATTCTTTTATCTGACTCTACAACCCACAATACAAGTGCTGTGTACATCATGCAGGAAATGGTAATGCCTGAGATAAAGAAACTGTGCCCAAAAGTAAAAAAAATTACTTATGCTACTGATGGTGCTAAGCAACATTATAAAAACAAATTTCAAATGATGAATTTAATGCATCATGCACAGGACTTTAGCCTTGAAGCAGAATGGTTTTGTCATGCAACTGCAAATGGCAAAGGTGCTTGTGATGGCGTTGGTTCTATTTTGAAAAGAGAAGCTACACGTGCCAGCCTACAAGCTGAATCATCAACAGCAATTTTAAACTCGCAAGATTTATACAAATGGGCACAAAATAAATTTGTTAACATGAAAATTTTGTATTACAGCAAACAAATGCATTGCAAGATTCAAAAGAAACTTGGAAAAAGATTTTCAAAGGCTCCAAGCGTAACTAAAATCCAAAGTGGGCATTCATTTATTCCTGTTGGTAATAATCAGTTGGTAGTAAAGCGGTACTCTGGTGCAGAAGACAATCTTTCTATAATTCAATATTGAATTTTTAAATAGAAAGATTTTCAACCAGCCCTTTTCAGGGCTAATACATGGCATCTAACTCTAAAAAAGCAATCAACATACAATCAGCCCTTTTCAGGGCTAATCAATGGATTCCAACATTGAAAAGGAAATCCGATTTCAATCAGCCCTTTTCAGGGCTAATCACTGAATCGTAATCAGCGACCCTGAAAACCCCCGAGTAAGAAGTTTCAGGTAAATCGAATGAATTTTTTAAAATTCGAGCGCCATATTGGATCCGCCATTTTAAATTTTTTAAATCTGACTTCAGATTCGTAATCAGCGACCCTGAAAACCCCCGAGTAGGAAGTTTCAGGTAAATCGAATGAATTTTTTAAAATTCTACAGCCATATTGGATCCGCCATTTTGAATTTTTAAAATCTGACTTCAGATTCGTAATCAGCAACCTCAAAAACGTAGGCAAGCAGTATTACTTACTTTTTTCTATTGGTTTGTTTCTTGAAATCAGAAGATTTTCGAAACAAAATTTTATTTTTAATCACTTTATGTGCCATATTTGTTCCGCCATATTGTTTTGTACAAAAAGCCAGATTGCTTTTGATAGAGGACATTCACACTATTATTTTGAGACCTTACTCTTTAAGATCGGGACCATAGAATTTTGGACAGCCTCCTTATCCGGTTGACGTGGAATGTCCCGTATACATGTGTATGTATTGAGTGTACATATGTGAGTGTACATATTCGAGTATACATGTGCATGTGTTTAGTGTATATGTTTGAGTATACATGTTTATGTATTGTGTGTTTATGTGTGAGTATACATGTGTATGTGTTTAGTGTATGTGTTTAGAGTATGTGTATAGTGTATATGTGTGAGTATACATGTGTTTTTGTTTAGTGGATAAGTGGGAGTATACATTTGTATGTATTGTGTGTATATGTGTAAGTATACTTTTAATGTTTTAAAACATTTAAATAACAATGGACGTCTAAACAGAAAATATAATGATATCGAATTGACCTTAACTAACACAACTCTTCCTCGGATTCACGGATTACTGAAAATCCACATAAAAGATAATCCTTTAGGACTTGTCGTGTCAAAAGGACGTTCTCCAACGTTCTTTTTATCCAAACAATTTTTTGAAATACTTGATAAATCTATTATAAAAGCAAAATATTATGTACGAAACGGTTTTGAATTTATTGAAAAAATTAAATATTTTAGTATTCCCGATGACCATTTTTTAATTAGTCTTGACGTTTCATCTTTCTTTACTAATGTTAGTTCTGGACATGTACATGATTTAATTATCAAACGTTATAGAACAATATCTCAAAATTTTAATATTGATTTAGATGAATTACTTAACATATGTCAATTTCTTTTCAATAATACTTTTTTTAAATTCAATGATAAATACTACTAGCAAATTTATTGTACACCCATGGGATCATCGATTTCTGGTCTTTTTGCTAATATTGTCATGGAAGATCTTGAGACTCATTGTAATGCTCAATTATCTTTTAAACCACTTTTTTTCTATAGATACGTCGATGATATAATTACTGGCATACAAAAAGATAAAATTGAATCTTTGTATTGTAAACCTCTTTGAAAAAACTGCCTCAATTCTGAATAATTATGCTATTTTATCAATTCCTTGCAAAAATAAAAACATGAATCATAATTTTGTTAAAAAAGGCAGGGATAAAAATGTAAAATCTGAAAACACTAATACTGTTTATAAAATTAATTGTGAAAATTGATCTGCATGTTATGTGGGTCAATCAAAAAGAATAGTAGGTGTTCGTATTAAAGAACATAAAAATTCAATTTCTAATGTAATTGCTACTCACAATGATTTTTTTAGACACAAACTTGATTGGAACAATTTTCTTATATTAGACAAAGAAACAAACTACAATAAACGTTTAATATCAGAAATGATTCACAATAATTTACAAAAAAAATCCGGTTAATAAAAAGGAAGATGTACAAAATCTTAGAAATTGCTATAATCACTTTATAAATGAAATGAAATATTCTTAATCTATTTTGATTTACCTTGACATTTCCTGAATTTTGTTTACTGTCACGGTCATTCACCTCACGTCAGTTACTTATACTTCGAAAACTATACACATTTTATTCGCCAGTGTCCAATTCTTATCGCCACGACTAAGACGTTCTTTTGGAACGTTTTTAAATTTTGTCTTATTTTTCGGTAAAAAATTGTTTAAAAATATGTTTTTAATTAATATTATTTTATAAGAATGTATTTTAATTTTATTATTATTTTTTACTTTTGTTAAATAAATTATAGTTTCTGAAGAGGGCAGCCGCGCTGTCGAAACGATAACAAACTGTTGTTGTTTTATTTTATGCACCTTACTCGGAATGATCGTTAAATTCAATGTTTAATATATCTATATATGTTGCCGATCGATAAACCGATGTATATCTATGAGACATTTTACGTGTAATGTCATAAGTTGAAATTTCAACTTCTTGAAAAAAATTGAAACTCGGAGAATTTGTTGTTCTATCAAGTAGAAATGTGACCCAAAATATATTTTTGACTTTTTCAAAAATTTGAAGAGGTTAGAGGGGGCCAATTTTACCAATTTTGCTAACACCGGATACTTTGTGAATTTTTTTTTATACTTTTAATAAGAAAGTTTTTTAGAATATGTTTCTGAAAGGTTTTTTTGTCCTCTTTCCAATTGTGAATTTTATTATTTAATATTTAAAAAATTTACCCCAATTTCTGATAATTAATATTTTAATTTTAATTTCCCAAAAATGGATCCGTTTTATTTGAAAATAAATTATTGCAAACGAAAGCTGAGGTTTTTTTCTATACGCATATAAATTTTCAGAATGCCTGTTTTTGTTTTTTAGTTATAAAATTTCAAAGAATAAATTGCTGCGCACTGCGTCGCGGTGTCACTGAGTCGCGTGGTGATTACTACGGAGAAATAATGTATTGCAGTATTGTTACTGTTAGCTTTTTAATTGTTTGAACGATTGTAGAGCAAGAGTTCCAAGACAAATGTTCTATCCCAAAAGTTCCAAAATCCAAAAGGTCAAAAATAAATAAAAATACCAAAGTTCCAAATTAAAAATAAGTTTAGGAACCTGTATTTATTTTGCCTAATATTTGGTTTAAAGAATATCATAAGACTATGTTTTAGCTTGAGTCAATTTCAATATGTTTTTACATGTTTTAAATTTTTATACTCATTTTATAAAAAGGTCTTGAAAATTATTTAAATAATGTATTAAAAAAATAAAAGAAGCAAATAAAGAAATTTTTATCCACAACAATTATTATGTATTATTATTATTTAAATCTTGACGTTAGGTTTGCATTTCGAACATGGTTTACATTGCGCATGTCATTTGATTATTCACGCTGTTGTCCGTTAGATGTCGATCATGATTGTTTTCCTTTCTATCTCGCAACTGACATTGAACCTCAATACATTAAATAGACGTGCTTTCGTGGATATTTTTTTTTATTTCTAAAAATCAACATCAGATTCGTTATCAGCGACCCCACAAAACCCCCGAGCAACAACATTCAACGAAATCTGAAGAATAAAAAAAATTTTGATCGACATTTTGAATTTTTGAAAATTAACAACAGATTCGGTATCAGCGACCCCAAAAATCTCAGAGTAACCTCCGTCTCTTATATAAAAAAAGATTTTTTAAAGTGATTACACTTTAATAGGCTGTTCCAGAACTATACATATCCCTTCATCTGCTTTATAAGTAGCATGTAAGTCTAATAATTCCTCTTTTCGTGTCATTCTGCTCTCCTTTGTCTCAAAAGTACTACGCCTATTCTACTAATGTATGGTAACCTGGAGCGCGCTCGGTTCATCATTAGTACAGCGAGGACTTTGGATTTTTCTCTAAAAAATTTTTTAGCCTATTTTTAAATACTTTAACTAACAATTTATGCAAAAAATAAAAAATTGATTTTTTCAAATGTCTAATGTGGTTTCCCCTTTTAATGATTCTCAATTTACTTGATTTTTTTCAATCATTTGTATTTATTAATGAGGCAATGAAGTTAAATATTTTTCAGTTTTAAGAATAATACTTAATTAACAGAAAATATAATTTTTGTCAGCCAATTCTAACATTTTGAAGTAATCAGTCGCAGAGACATAAATGTTAACTTAAAATGAGTAAGGAAATGTCACTCAAGTATGCCATGTTGTAACAAATTAAAGTTAATATTTTTATAACAGAAAAATGTATATTATTTGAAATAAAACTAAATTTTATATTTTGCCTAAACTCTAGTGGGCATTTTATATAATGCCTAGGTAACTTTCTAATTATGTGCATAAACAACACTGGGCCCTAATTAGATAAGTTTTTAGAGGTGAATTTTTGACACCGTAATTAGAAAGAGCACATCCAAAACAATTAGAAAATATATCTCTGGTATAAATTGTTAACCGTTTTATTTATAATTACGAAGCTTGAAAATTACAAAAAAAAATTCAAGAGTTGGGCCCCGAGTAAAAATGTAGTACGGAGTATGTAAATACTACGTAGTGTTTATGTAGGATTAAAATCGGCCTTCTATGTTGGCCACGTTATGTAGATTCTATGTAGAGTATACGTAGATTTTTCTATCAAGGCCTATAAGATGTAGTATCTATGTAGGATATATGTAGGCCTTTCTATAGTCAATTGATGTAGGCCTCTCTATGTATTGTCTACATAGGTTTTGTGTAGGCAAATTTATATAGGCCAATAATTGTTGAATCGATGTAGGATCTACATTAATATTCCTACATCGGAAAGATATAGGCCACCCGACATACTATTGAGGTAAGTTTTGAGTAGGCCTTTCTATGTAGGCCAATATATATTAAATTTATGTAGGATCTACATTAATATTCGTACATCGAAAATATGTAGGCCATTTAATGTACTATCGAGGTAAGTTTTGAATAGGCTATTCTATATAGGCCTTTAATTGTTGAATCTATGTAGGATCTACATCTAAATTTATATGTAGGAAAGATACAGGCCACCGAACGTAATATCGAGATAAGGTATGAGCAGGCCTTTCTATGTAGGCCTATAGATGTAATATCTATATAGGATATTGGAAGACGATATGATATAATATTATAAAATTAATAATAAATATAAACGAAATAAAACTAGCTATTTTTCTATTAATAGAACATTATTTTTTCCTAAATTTTATTTAAAAGTCTTAATTGTCAAAGAGTTAGAAATATTTTTATTAGCATTTGAAATATATTTAAAAATATAATGTTATTACAAATAATTAAAAGCAACTATTTAATTTATTAATATTATTATAACTGTAAAATAATTTTCATCTAAAGGCAAAAATATAAAATGTTTTAAGTATTTTCTTGTCTTAAAGAGTTTGTCACATCTAGTTGGTTGTAGTTAACCATCTTAAGGGTTCTTCATTGTAAGAGGGTCTATTTTACAGCTTTTCCAGTTCTCTTTTTTCTTATAGATTTACTTAGACAGAAAATTTGAAATTTTTCAGATTGATATATACAGAGCAAATGTTTTCTGTAAAGTCTTTTTCCAAAGGTCTTTCGAGCGTCAGTTGCTCTTTAGCATTCGTCAGAAAGAGCTTAAAACCGCATGTGATAAAATTATTTTGAAGTTAATATTTTGTTGTGAAGTGAATTGTTGCATTAATATGGATATTTTTAAGTGAATATTTTGTTGTAAAGTGAATTTTTTAAGTGGTCTTATGTAATACCCAACTGCAAAGGACAAATATATTTTAAGCATATTTTGTAGAAACTGTTAAATTGATTTGTTTAATTTCACTTAAAACTCAAATATTTTAGTAAAAATTGATGTAAAAGCTATCAAAGTAGGATCATTTTAAAGTTTAATAAATTTAGAGTTAAATGGGCCAAGATATAAACAATTTAATCAGGTAAACATGTAAATATAGTCTTTTAAAGTAAGAGATTTTTTGTGAAAATTTAATTTTTGAAATCTTGTGTTCAAGTCAATGCCAATTGAAGAGAATTTTTTTTTGAGAATTGTGAGTTAACCAATATGCAGTAAAAATCCCACTCTTTAATTCTAGACCAAAATCATTAACAAATATTTGGTAGTTTTTTCAAATTCTATAAAAATAATTTCTCTTGCTCTCTAAATTTCTCAAAGGATATAAATTGCAAATTCGTCGATTCGTTCATTTGTTTTATCAATTAACCACACTTTTGAAAAAATGTATAACCTTTGATTGTTACAAGATTATAACTGTGCAATATAATAATATTAATTATTATAACTTTATAATATATAATAATGAAATATAATATAATAATAAACAATATAATAATAATTAGCAATTATTATTATAACTATCTAATTTAAGTTTTTTTCCTAATTATTGAATAATTTATCAGCTTAAATATTAGTATTATAATTATTTATTATATTTAATTACAATAAAATACAGGAGTAAATAAGTCTATTCAATTTACTAAAAAAATATAATTGCAACTAGATTTTTTTATCAAAATAACCGCCTTTTGAATTAATTACAGCTTGACAAATTGGAGGCATTCTGGCAAATAGTTTCTTAAGCTTAAATGAAGGGTCATATATTTTTTCAAAAGTGTGGTTAATTGATAAAACAAATGAACGAATCGACGAATTTGCAATTTATATCCTTTGAGAAATTTAGAGAGTAAGAGAAATTATTTTTATAGAATTTGAAAAAAACTACCAAATATTTGTTAATGATTTTGGTCTAGAATTAAAGAGTGGGATTTTTACTACATATTGGTTAACTCACAATTTTCAAAAAAAAATTCTCTGTAATTGACATTGACTTGAACTCAAGATTTCAAAAATTTTCACTAAAAATCTCTTACTTTAAAAGACTCTATTTTTGCATATTTACCTGATTAAATTGTTTATATCTTGGCCTATTTGATTCTAAATTTTTTAAACTTTAAAATGATCCTACTTTGAAAGCTTTTACATCAATTTTTACTGAAATATTTGAGTTTAAAGTGAAGCGAGTATTCAAATGCTGCCAGTCCAAATGTAGTGAAACTTTATGACCCGAGTGTACATAATAAAAAATTATAAATAAATTGTGTACAATAATTACTAGTTAAACTTGTTAAGAAAAACTGGAACTGAATAAATATATATATATATATATAAATTTATATAATAAAATCGTTTTAATTTATTCTTTTAGTCAATTGCAATTTTTGTTTGTTTATTAGAATATAAAAAAATAAATATTTGAAATTAATATTAATACCAAATTAATTTAAATATAAATTTCTACTAATGGTAGAGGTTAAATTGCAACAGTGCAATAGGTCAAATAATATAGAATCTACATAGAGTGCAGATGTCATATCTACGTAGACAAGCTGATGTCAAATCAATGTCTATGTAGTATTTATATAGACCAAGTAATATCGAATCTACATACAGTGTAGATTTATTTTACTTGGTCTATATAAATACTACATAGACATTGATTTGACATCAGCTTGTCTACGTAGATATGACATCTGCACTCTATGTAGATTCTATATTATTTGACCTATATAGATAATACATTCCAACTCTACGTAGATCGTACGTATATTTACCTACATAGAGCCTATGTAGAATTTTAATGTAGGTCCTACATTGTTTAGCCTATGTATGCTGTATGTAGCCAAGCGTTACATTTCCGTCATATATTGTATGTTAGTTTTGACTCGCAGGCCTATGTCGCCTTGTAGGCCAGATGACATAGAGTCTACATAGATCCGACTTTAATTTTTTTCGGGGCGTTAAGGTTATGTTGTTCAGTGGTCACGTGTCCCATATTCTTTACTATGGAAAAACGTCACACTGAATAACATGACCTTAATGTGTTAATATTTAGTAATAAACTGTAATACTCTTGAATCTCTTGTGAACACAGAAAATAAACCAGTAGCGAGCGTCATTGTTACGATTTCTGACCAATAGCGACCTTCATCATCGCAGCATGAAATTTTCAACCAATCACGATCGTCACCATTTAAATCCAGGAAAAAAGCTATTTTTCTATTAAGGATACAAAGTAATGTAACAATTATGTAAATCTTTGTAAGGTGCAACTGTTTAAAATTATCCAAGTGTAATTGTGTATTTGAACGCTTCAAAATAATATTTATATAGATTATTAACTTTCATTGTCACAATGGTATATACCAGGAAACTGAGAATTTAGGTCTTAAATGCTTATTTTTGAAGTCAAGTCACGTTTTGCGGTTCCCATTAAAAATAATTTTATTTTTTTCAAATATAAAAAATAACTTTGGACCTCACATATTCCCTCTTTTGTAGAACTTTCTTTATATATTTAATTGAGGAAGCTAAATGTTTATAAAAAGTCAGTTTTCATAAACTTTATCACGGTGGGTTTGCTGGCCTGTGTAATTGAAAAACAAATTTTAAGCTATAAAAAATGGGAGACTAACTCTGTTCAAACCAAAGATGCATGCGTATCCAAATTTCATTCTGATTTCTTCACTAGGATGTCTCCTGATAATTTTGAGTTCAAAAAGAAACAAATCGCTTAGGCCGTTTTTGAAAAAACTCATTTTTTCGATAATTTGAAAATATCAATTAACTTTTTTTCTAAAAAAGTAAATAATATTTAGGTTATTATAGGCTTAAATCACGTAAATTAACATAGGTAACTAGTCCCCAGGTGCTGAATTTTTTACATCGACTAAAACCCAATAAAAGTCTAAAATAACGCCGAAAACCACGTTAAAAAGTTTTTTTTTAATTACTCCCTTTTATTGCATTTTAGCACGTTAAAGATCCTCACAAAAATAAATGCTATTAAAATATCTGTAAATTAAAAAATAATTCAATGATTTATCTTTAAAACTGTCGGAGTTATGACCATTAAAGTGCAAAAAATTTCCCAACAAAAGATAAAAGTTTCAGTTTTTGTGAAATAACTTGTTTCCAGTAAATCTAAAAATACTACTACTTACGGGTAGATTAATGTTTGAATGAGACAGTGTTAGTTGAATAAAGAGTCATATCAAATGGATCAAATTGGATAAAAAGCAAATATATTATTATTATGAACAAAAACTTTTAAAAAATCTTTATAAAAAGCTTTATAATTTTTAGAACGAATGAAGACTGTTATATTCGCAAACAGCATGCAATAGTCTATTTGCATATTCGCAGTGTTCTTTTGAAACTTTGTATTTTGTCCAAACTGTTTTAAAATCGGAGTGAACAGACTCCATTGCTTGTTCACTATAGAATCCAAGACCAGTTTGCATTTCGTTGCAGAAGTCTATTATGTGATAAAAGACTGCATGTACTTTTGGAGTAACCGAAATGCCTAATTTTAGTTAACTTCTTTTGAAATTTTCTATGGCTTTCTGAAAACATGGATCTAGGTGATTACCGATACATGCTTTTATCACATCTCTGAAATTTTCGAAGGTTTCTACATACTTTAAGCATTCTATTTGACTTGTCTCACACAACAAATTGACATTTTCTAGTAGTCTATTGCACGAATTTCCATTGAATTCAGAATTGCCGTAACTTATTTCTCGTTGAACGTTGCATAATTTCGCCCATTTAGTGGCATCCTCTTCGAATTCAGCCAGCAATTTATCGATTAAGGTATTTACAACACCTAGTAACAAGTGTAATTCAGGCAGAGGGATAATTTGAAGAAATGTTTGATCTTCATTCGAATTGAAAAGTGGAGGATGAATACAATTAAAAAAGTTTTTAGCTTTTTCTTTCTGGGAACCTGCTTCGCACCAAAGTTTAAAATTTTGCATAGAACTGCCTAAAGTTCTAAGAACTCCACGTTCATCAAGTTTTCCTTTCATCGAGTAACACCAAGTGCATGGATATAAACTGCTATGTGACATTATACCTACTAGAAGATTTGCGAGTTTTAAATCAGTTGCGATAGTCCCTTCGAAGTTATTAATTTTGATGATAGACCACAACAGCAATACATTCTGATAATATTCCTGCGTACACGCTGCCAGTGCTAACACCATCAACTTCTTAACTCCAGAATCCTTAAACCGTTTAGCAGAAATGCCGTCATTATATCGTTGACGACATCCACTTAGTTCTTCCTTTTTTTCTGTAGATTGGACAGACAGAAATACTTTCAAAAATCCTCCACCTCCATCAATTCCAAATTTTAAATAATATTTCGATAGCTGACGTATTTCTTTAATATGTTCGATAAGGCCCTCCAAATTAGTACAATATTCTTGTTCTTCATAAGATTTTCTTTTCAATAGCGTCGACGTAACTTGCTCTTCAACTTTTGAACCAGAATCTTTTATACATTTTGTCAGATTTTCCAGGCGAGATGTCAAATTGCATTTGTGAGAAAAGCCTCGACCAATTAAAGAGAAGCAGTAACTGCACCGTTTTTCAATAACAGGGATTGCTGATGTTGGTTTATCTAAAAGAGGATTTGGATATGAAATGGGATGACACAAAATTTTTAAGAACACTTTTTTTATTAAAAAATGTATTAATAGAGTAAGCCATATCGCATTCAACTACTTAAAGAAATTTTCTCAATTAACACTGTATAAAAAGTGCATTTAAGAGATTTTATAAACTTTTTCCCATTATAATTTAATTGTTCCTTAAACTTATACAAAACATCTACACATATCACTTATACAAAAAAAGTGCAACAAACATTTTCTCAATTATTTCTACGTGTTTTAAAAATATTTTATAATTCTAAGAAACAATTCGTTTCAATACAATACATCTTAGGGATGTAAAAAAATTGTAAATCAATCATGTTTACAAAAAAGTTTTTATTCTTCTAAAATCCTACAATTCATACAACAATTATACAATTTACCCTACAAAACCAACGAGTGTCCTAAATTCTTTATTCTTAAGGTTATTATTATAAGTATTATTATTATTATTATTCAGATACTTAATTACCTATGATTTGTTTATTCGAAATGTTGGACAGTATTCTCTTTCGTTCAGGTAAAACAACTTTCGTGAAATTTCCTGACTTTGGAGTTCTAGCTAATTGGCAAATATAACAGTTACACACAGTACAGCTTGTTGATCTCGTTCCCTTCATGAGTTTAATATCAGAAAAATTTGGTAAGATAACTCTGTTGTTTTCAATATCTTCTTGTGAAATTCTATACAAATCTCTTTGGCAACCAGAGCATACAACAGAAGGTAACCTTATGTCATCTTGATCGTATTCGATCAATTTATTAACCATAATTTCCAATTTACCATGTCTAATCACCGGAAACATTCTCTTGGTTTTACCAAAGCAGAACAAGCAAATTTGTTGCCTATTTTCATCATGCGTTTTTGCATGACTTTTCGACATTATTAATTTTTTTACATTAGTATGAAAATTACAAATGACACATATAACGCTTGCAATAAGATTCTCATTTCAAAATAACATCGATATTCTTTTTTTTATTTCAAGTGCTAATGATTAATTAATATAACATGGAAATACCAAACACATTAAAAATGTAATGTTATAGAAATTAAAAGAAAACAAGTTGTTCACTTCATGACCATTTAGCTTCCTCAATATATATTATTATATATAATTTTAAAAGTTAAATAATTATAATAGTATATTAAATATAATTAATAAACCAGGTAAAGTACCCTGAATAAATATTAATTATTCAATTTTTTATTATAGAATAATTATTTTAAAGTGTTATGATAAAATTTCAAAAAATACAAAATTTTAATTTTTTGTAAAAAATTAAAATATTTAATAATTCTATAAATTTTGATAAAATATATACTTTATATACATGAATCGATTCGCTTTTATGTCAGGAATGCAATTTTGACAAGAATTATTAAAAATTTTAATATAGAAAAAAGTTATTTAAAAAAATTAATTTTTTCAAAAATTAAAAAAATTTTGAAAAATTTTTTTTTTATATATTTTTGAAAATCCTTCTGTCTGATTCTTGCTATTCATGACCGTAATACACCTACAAAATCTTATCAAAATCCATCAAGATGTGCAAGAGAAAATTTGTCCACAAGAATCGGTGACATACACACACACACATACATACACACATACATCCAGACATTTGTTCCTCTCGACGAATTATATATACTACACTAGAAAATTTGTAAAAATAATTGATTTTAAAAAATTCGGAAATCGACATCACTATAAGGCTTCCTTTATGAGGAAGCAAAATGTAATTTTCAGACGGTTATAACTTAAGTTCTAATTAAGCTAGATACCTCTATTTTTTAATTTTCACAAGATTATGTACACTTTAATTTACTCATAAGTAGTAGTATTTTTAGATTTACTGGAAACAAGTTATTTCACAAAAACTGAAACTTTTATCTTTTGTTGGGAAATTTTTTGCACTTTAATGGTCATAACTCCGACAGTTTTAAAGATAAATCATTGAATTATTTTTTAATTTACAGATATTTTAATAGCATTTATTTTTGTGAGGATCTTTAACGTGCTAAAATGCAATAAAAGGGAGTAATTAAAAAAAAACTTTTTAACGTGGTTTTCGGCGTTATTTTAGACTTTTATTGGGTTTTAGTCGATGTAAAAAATTCAGCACCTGGGGACTAGTTACCTATGTTAATTTACGTGATTTAAGCCTATAATAACCTAAATATTATTTACTTTTTTAGAAAAAAAGTTAATTGATATTTTCAAATTATCGAAAAAATGAGTTTTTTCAAAAACGGCCTAAGCGATTTGTTTCTTTTTGAACTCAAAATTATCAGGAGACATCCTAGTGAAGAAATCAGAATGAAATTTGGATACGCATGCATCTTTGGGTTGAACTTCATTCAAACCCACCGTGTTTATAGACAGAAAAATATATATAGATTTTTTTTTTAATAGACTCAAAACGAATCGTTTCCTTTTTTATCTATAAAGTAAAGTCACTTTCCGAATATTGTGGACTGTATGACTCGAGTCATTGCCCGAGTCGTCCGTCTCTTTGTATTTATACTTCACTTCCTTAAAGTGTTATTATTAGCAATGCCGGAAGTCTTTGGAGAAAATATATTTTCGTTATAATAAGGGTATTCATATATTTCATAAATAAAATGCATTTTAATGAGACTTTAATCATACACATTCGTATTTTTTTATTAAGAAAGTTTAATTAAAGACCCCACTATATATACATGTGTATTCAAATGTTTAGAGAATCAAGCGGAAATGACAATTAAAATCGTTTTTTTTTCGTCCAAATAATAATATTACTTGCAGAGATAACAATATTTTTGGTATTGTTCATTATTATTACCTATTATTATTATTATTATTATTATACACAGGCCTGCAAATTTTGGCTTAGTTCTGTTACAGAAAAAGTGGAAGGTGATTCTTATAGTTTTTTTGACGTAGAATACGAATCCGACTTCCAAAATAGCCCATAAAATATGTGAGATCGAAGTAGAGACAAAGGATCTAAACATTTTTACAAAATTTGATATAAGAGTAGAAAGGAT